>CM073752.1:0-1413203 GCA_037127355.1 Schoenoplectus tabernaemontani
CCTAAACCCTAAACCCTAAACCTAAACCCTAAACCCTAAACCCTAAACCCTAAACCCTAAACCCTAAACCCTAAACCCTAAACCACTAAACTAAACCTAAACCACTAAACCTAAACCTAAACCCTAAACCACTAAACCCTAAACCCTAAACCACAAACCCTAAACCCTAAACCCTAAACCACTAAACCTAAACCCTAAACCCTAAACCACTAAACCACTAAACCTAAACCCTAAGCCTAAAGCCCTAGCCCTAAACCCTAAACCCTAAGCCCTAAACCCAGGCCCAGGCCCTGAGCCCAAACCCAGCCCTAAAGCCCTGGCCCTAGGCCAGGCCTAAGCCCAAGCCCACACAGGCCCTGAGCCCTGGCCACTGAGCCTAAGCCAGGCCCTGAGCCCTGAGCCCTAGCCCTGAGCCCTGAGCCCTGAGGCCCTAGGCCCTGAAGCCCAGGCCCAAGCCACTGGCCAGCCTGAGGCCACAGAGCCTAGGCCCCTGAGGCCCTGAGCCCAGAGCCAGCCCTGGGCCCTGAGCCACTGAGCCACAGGCCTGAGGCCAGGCCCTGAGCCTGGCCCTGAGGCCCTGGCCCTGAGCCCTGGCCCTGGCCCAGGCCCTGCCCAGGCCACAGGCCCTGGGCCACAGGCCTGAGGCCAGCCCAGGCCCAGGCCCTGGCCCTGAGGCCCTGAGCCCTGGCCCTGAGCCCTGGCCAGCCTGAGCCCTGGCCCTGGCCCTGGCCCACAGGCCCTGAGCCCTGAGGCCTGAGCCCTGAGGCCCAGGCCCAGGCCCACAGGCCCTGAGCCCAGGCCAGGCCCTGGCCTGAGGCCCAGGCCCTGGGCCCAGGCCACAGGCCCAGGCCCTGAGCCCACAGGCCCTGAGCCCTGGCCTGGCCCTGGCCCAGGCCCAGGCCCTGGGCCTGGGCCCTGGCCCTGAGCCCTGAGCCCTGAGGCCCTGAGCCCTGAGCCCAGGCCCTGGGCCACAGGCCCAGGCCCTGAGCCCTGGCCCACAGGCCCTGAGCCACTGAGCCACTGAGCCAGGCCTGAGCCTGAGGCCTGAGCCACTGGGCCTGAGCCCTGAGGCCCTGGCCCTGGGCCTGAGCCACAGGCCAGCCCTGAGCCCTGAGCCCTGGCCCTGAGGCCCTGAGCCCTGAGGCCCTGAGGCCCTGAGCCCTGAGGCCTGAGCCTGAGCCTGAGGCACTGAGCCCTGGCCCTGGGCCCTAGGCCCAGGCCACTGGCCCTGGCCCTGGCCCTGAGCCCTGGGCCCTGAGGCCCTGGCCCAGGCCCTGGCCCTGGCCCTGAGGCCCTGAGGCCCTGAGCCCTGAGCCCTGGCCAGGCCTGGCCCAGGCCCTGAGCCCTGGCCAGGCCTGGCCCAGGCCAGGCCAGGCCCAGGCCCTGAGCCCTGGGCCCTGAGCCCTGGCCCCAGGCCCTGGGCCCTGAGCCCAGGCCTGAGGCCCTGAGGCCTGGCCCTGGCTGAGCCTGAGCCCTGAGGCCAGCCTGGCCCTGAGGCCTGAGCCACAGGCCCAGCCACTGAGCCCTGAGCCCTGAGGCCCTGAGCCCTGAGGCCCTGGCCAGCCCTGAGCCCTGGCCTGAGCAGGCCTGAGGCCCTGAGCCCTGGCCTGGCCCTGAGCCCTGAGCCCAGGCCTGAGCCTGGCCCTGGCCCTGAGCCTGGGCCCTGAGCCCTGAGCCACTGAGCCCTGAGCCCTGAGGCCCTGAGCCCACAGGCCCTGAGCCCAGGCCACTGGCCCTGAGCCACTGGCCCTGAGCCCTGGGCCCAGGCCCTGGCCCTGGCCCTGAGGCCCTGAGGCCCACAGGCCCTGAGCCCTGGGCCCCTGAGCCCAGGCCCTGAGGCCTGGCCCTGAGCAGGCCCTGAGCCACAGCCCCAGGCCCTGAGGCCCAGGCCCTGAGCCTGGCCCTGAGGCCCTGGCCCAGGCCCTGAGCCTGAGGCCTGGCCTGGCCCTGAGCCCTGGCAGGCCCCAGGCCTGAGGCCTGAGGCCCTGAGGCCCTGAGCCCTGAGCCCAGGCCCTGGCCCTGAGCCCTGAGCCCTGAGCCCTGAGCCCTGAGCCCAGGCCCTGGGCCCTGAGGCCCTGGCCCAGGCCCTGAGCCCACAGGCCCTGGGCCACTGAGAGCCCTGAGCCCTGAGCCCTGAGCCCTGAGCCCTGAGCCCTGGCCTGAGGCCTGAGCCCTGAGCCCACAGGCCCTGAGCCCTGAGCCAGCCCTGGCCCTGAGCCCAGGCCCAGGCCCAGGCCCTGGCACTGAGCCCTGAGGCCCTGAGCCCTGGCTGGCCCAGGCCCAGGCCTGGCCAGGCCCAGGCCCTGAGGCCTGAGCCCTGAGCCACTGAGCCCTGAGCCCAGGCCCTGAGGCCCTGGCCCTGAGGCCAGGCCCCAGGCCCTGGCCCCAGGCCCTGAGCCCTGAGCCCTGAGCCCTGAGCCCTGAGCCCTGAGCCACTGAGCCTGAGCCACTGAGCCACAGGCCAGGCCCAGGCCCAGGCCCTGAGCCTGAGCCCTGAGCCCAGGCCCTGAGGCCCTGAGCCACAGGCCACAGGCCCTGAGCCCAGGCCCAGGCCCTGGCCCTGAGCCCTGGCCCTGAGCCCTGGGCCCTGAGCCAGGCCTGGGCCACTGAGCCTGAGCCACTGAGCCCTGAGCCACTGAGCCCTGGCCCTGAGCCCTGAGCCTGAGCCCTGAGGCCCTGAGGCCTGAGCCACAGGCCACTGGCCCTGGCCTGAGGCCCTGCCCAGGCCACTGAGCCACTGAGGCCCTGAGGCCCTGGCCCTGAGCCACTGAGGCCACTGAGCCTGAGGCCCTGAGGCCACTGAGCCCAGGCCCTGAGCCCTGAGCCCTGAGCCACTGAGCCACTGAGCCCAGGCCACTGGCCCTGAGCCCTGAGGCCCTGAGCCCTGAGCCCTGAGCCCTGAGGCCCAGCCCTGGCCTGAGGCCCTGAGCCCTGAGCCCTGGGCCTGAGGCCCTGGCCCTGGCCCAGGCCAGGCCCAGGCCCTGAGCCCAGGCCCTGGCCCTGGCCCTGAGCCCTGGCCCTGAGGCCCTGGCCTGAGGCCCTGAGGCCACAGGCCCTGAGCCCTGAGCCCTGGCCACTGGAGCCCTGAGGCCAGCCCAGAGCCACAGGCCCAGCCCAGGCCTGAGCCACAGGCCACTGAGCCCAGGCCCACAGGCCCCTGAGCCCTGAGCCACAGGCCTGAGGCCTGAGCCACTGGCCACTGAGCCCTGGCCACTGAGCCCTGAGCCCTGAGCCCTGGCCCTGAGCCCTGGGCCCTGGCCTGAGCCTGAGGCCTGAGCCCACAGGCCACTGAGCCCTGAGCCCTGAGCCCTGAGCCACTGAGCCTGAGGCCTGAGCCACTGAGCCACTGAGCCCTGAGCCCTGAGGCCCCACTGGCCCTGAGCCCTGGGCCCTGAGCCCTGAGCCCAGGCCCTGAGGCCCTGAGGCCTGGCCCTGGCCACAGGCCAGCCTGAGGCCCTGAGCCCTGAGCCAGCCCTGAGCCACTGAGCCCTGAGCCCTGAGCCACTGGGCCCAGGCCCAGGCCCTGGCCCTGAGCCCTGGGAGGCCCACAGGCCAGGCCTGAGCCCTGAGCCCTGAGCCTGAGCCCCTGAGCCCTGAGCCCTGAGCCCTGGCCCAGGCCCTGAGGCCCAGGCCCTGAGCCCTGAGCCTGGCCACTGAGCCCTGAGCCACTGAGCCACTGAGGCCCTGGGCCCTGAGGCCCTGGCCCTGAGGCCCTGAGCCCTGAGCCCTGAGCCCTGAGCCCTGAGCCTGAGCCCTGAGCCTGAGGCCTGGCCTGAGCCCTGAGCCCTGAGCCCTGGCCACAGCCCTGAGCCTGAGCCTGAGGCCCAGGCCTGAGGCCAGGCCTGGCCCAGCCTGAGGCCACTGAGCCACTGGCCCTGAGCCCTGAGGCAGGCCCTGGCCCTGAGCCCTGAGCCCTGAGCCCTGGCCCTGAGCCACTGGCCCTGAGGCAGCCTGAGCCCTGGCCCTGGCCAGGCCCTGAGCCCAGGCCACTGGCCACAGGCCCAGGCCCAGGCCCTGAGCCAGCCCTGAGCCCTGAGCCCAGGCCCTGAGCCCTGAGGCCTGAGCCCTGAGGCCCTGAGCCCTGAGCCCTGAGCCACTGAGCCCAGGCCACAGGCCTGGCCACTGAGCCCTGGCCTGGCCCTGAGCCCTGAGCCTGAGCCCTGAGCCCTGAGCCTGAGCCCTGAGCCACTGAGCCACAGGCCACTGAGCCACCTGAGCCTGAGCCCCAGGCCACTGGCCCTGCCTGAGCCCTGAGCCTGAGCCCTGAGCCCTGAGCCCTGAGCCCTGAGCCCTGAGCCCAGGCCCTGAGCCCTGAGCCCTGAGCCACTGAGGCCCTGAGCCACTGAGCCTGAGCCCTGGCCCTGAGCCACTGGCCTGAGCCTGAGCCCTGAGCCCTGAGCCCTGAGCCCTGAGCCCTGAGCCCTGAGCCCTGAGCCCTGAGCCTGAGGCCCTGGCCCTGAGCCCTGAGCCACTGGCCCTGAGGCCCCTGAGGCCACTGAGCCCTGAGCCCTGAGCCCAGGCCCTGGCCCTGAGGCCTGAGCCTGAGCCACTGGCCACTGAGCCCTGAGCCCTGAGCCACAGGCCCACAGGCCCTGAGCCCAGGCCCAGGCCACAGGCCTGAGGCCCAGGCCACTGGCCCTGAGCCCCTGAGGCCCTGAGCCCTGGCCACTGGCCTGAGCCCTGGCCCTGAGCCCTGAGCCCTGGCCCTGAGCCCTGAGCCCTGAGCCCTGGCCCAGGCCACTGAGCCACAGGCCTGAGCCCTGAGCCACAGGCCACTGAGCCCTGAGCCCTGAGCCCTGGCCCTGAGCCTGGCCCAGGCCCTGGCCCTGAGCCCTGAGGCCCTGAGCCACTGAGCCCTGGCCCTGAGCCCAGGCCCTGAGCCCTGAGCCCTGAGCCCTGAGCCCTGAGCCCTGAGCCCTGAGCCCTGAGCCACTGGCCAGCCCTGGCCCTGGCCCTGAGCCACTGAGCCACTGAGCCCTGAGCCCTGAGCCACTGGCCACTGAGCCCTGAGCCCTGAGCCCTGAGCCTGAGCCCTGGCCTGCCAGGCCCTGAGCCCTGAGCCCTGAGCCCTGGCCACTGAGCCTGAGCCCTGAGCCCCAGGCCCTGAGCCCTGAGCCACTGAGCCCTGAGCCCTGAGCCACTGGCCAGCCCAGGCCACTGGCCCTGAGCCCACAGGCCAGGCCCAGCCCTGAGCCCTGAGCCACTGAGCCCTGAGCCCTGAGCCCTGAGCCCTGAGGCCCTGAGCCCTGAGCCCTGAGCCCTGAGCCCTGAGCCACAGGCACAGGCCCTGGCCCTGGGCCCTGGGCCCTGAGCCTGGGCCCTGAGCCACAGGCCCTGAGCCAGCCCTGGCCCTGAGGCCCTGGCCCTGGCCCTGAGCCCTGGGCCCAGCCCTGAGGCCAGCCCTGGCCACTGAGCCACAGGCACTGAGCCACAGGCCCTGAGCCTGAGCCCTGGCCCTGAGCCCTGGCCCTGAGCCCTGGCCCTGGGCCAGGCCACTGAGCCCTGGCCACTGGGCCTGAGCCACAGGCCCAGGCCTGAGGCCTGAGCCCTGGCCCTGGCCACAGGCCCAGGCCCAGGCCCTGAGCCTGAGCCACTGGCCCTGAGCCAGGCCTGAGCCCTGAGCCCTGGCCCTGAGCCACTGAGCCCTGAGGCCCTGGCCTGGCCTGGCCCTGGCCCTGAGCCCTGAGGCCCTGGCCCTGGCCCTGAGCCCAGGCCACAGGCCACAGGCCCTGAGCCCTGAGCCCTGGCCCAGGCCCTGGCCCTGAGCCACTGAGCCCTGGCCACTGAGCCTGAGCCCTGAGCCCTGAGCCCTGAGCCTGAGCCCTGAGCCAGCCTGAGCCCAGGCCTGAGCCAGCCAGGCCCTGGCCCAGGCCTGAGGCCTGGCCCTGGCCCTGGCCCTGAGCCCTGAGCCCTGAGCCCTGAGCCCTGAGCCCTGAGCCACTGAGCCCTGAGCCACTGAGCCCTGAGCCACTGAGCCACTGGCCCTGAGCCTGGGCCCTGAGCCCTGAGCCCTGGCCTGAGGCCTGGCCTGAGCCCAGCCCTGAGCCCTGAGCCCTGAGCCCTGAGCCTGAGCCCTGGCCAGGCCCTGAGCCCTGAGCCAGGCCCTGAGGCCCTGGCCCTGAGGCCCTGAGCCAGCCCTGGCCAGGCCCTGAGCCCTGGCCTGAGCCACTGAGCCACTGAGCCACTGAGCCCTGAGCCACTGAGCCCTGAGCCCTGAGCCCAGGCCCTGAGCCCTGAGCCCTGGCCCTGAGCCCTGGCCCTGAGCCACTGGCCCTGGCCACAGGCCACAGGCCACTGAGGCCTGAGCCACTGCCTGAGGCCCTGAGGCCCTGAGCCACTGAGCCACTGAGCCCTGAGCCCTGGCCACTGAGCCCTGAGCCCTGAGGCCCTGAGCCCTGAGCCCAGCCCTGAGCCCTGAGCCTGAGCCCTGAGCCACAGGCCACTGGCCCTGAGGCCCTGAGGCCCAGGCCCTGAGCCCTGAGCCCTGAGCCCTGGCCACTGAGCCAGCCCTGAGCCCTGGCCTGAGGCCCTGAGCCCTGAGCCCTGAGCCAGGCCCTGAGCCCTGAGCCCTGAGCCTGAGCCAGGCCTGAGGCCCAGGCCCTGAGCCAGCCCAGGCCCTGGCCCAGGCCCTGGCCCTGGCCCTGAGCCCTGAGCCAGGCCCTGAGCCCTGGCCCTGAGCCACTGAGCCTGAGGCCCTGGCCCTGAGGCCCTGAGCCAGCCCTGAGCCCTGAGCCTGAGCCCTGAGCCCTGAGCCCTGAGGCCTGAGGCCCTGAGCCTGAGCCCTGAGCCCTGAGCCCTGAGCCACTGAGCCACTGAGCCCAGCCCTGAGCCCTGAGCCACTGAGCCACTGGGCCCTGAGCCACTGAGCCCTGAGCCTGAGCCACTGAGCCCTGAGCCACTGAGCCACAGGCCCTGGCCCTGAGCCCAGGCCTGAGCCACTGAGCCTGAGGCCACTGAGCCCTGAGCCCTGAGCCACTGAGCCACTGAGCCCACAGGCCTGAGGCCTGAGCCCTGAGCCCTGGCCCTGAGCCACTGGCCACTGAGCCAGGCCCTGAGCCCTGAGCCCTGGCCCTGAGCCCTGAGCCTGAGGCCCTGAGGCCACTGGCCCTGAGCCACAGGCCTGAGCCCTGAGCCCTGAGCCTGGCCCTGAGGCCACTGAGCCCTGGCCACTGGCCCCAGCCCTGAGCCACTGAGCCACAGGCCCAGGCCCTGAGCCCTGAGCCCTGAGCCACTGAGCCCTGAGCCCTGAGGCCCTGAGCCCTGAGCCTGAGGCCCTGAGCCTGAGGCCCTGGCCACAGGCCCTGGCCCTGAGCCCAGGCCACTGGCCTGAGGCCCTGGCCCCTGAGGCCCTGAGCCACTGAGCCCTGGCCCTGGGCCTGAGCCTGAGCCCTGAGCCACTGAGCCACTGAGCCCTGGCCACAGGCCCTGAGCCCTGAGCCACTGAGCCACTGAGCCCTGAGCCCTGAGCCACTGAGCCACAGGCCACTGAGCCCAGCCTGAGGCCCAGGCCCTGGCCCTGAGCCCTGAGGCCTGAGCCAGGCCCTGAGGCCCTGAGCCAGGCCCTGAGCCACTGAGCCCTGAGCCACTGAGGCCCAGGCCCAGGCCAGGCCTGGCCCTGAGCCCTGGCCACTGAGCCCTGGCCTGAGCCCTGGGCCAGCCTGAGCCCTGAGCCCTGAGCCACTGAGCCACTGAGCCCACAGGCCCTGAGGCCACTGAGCCTGAGGCCCTGAGCCCTGAGCCACTGAGCCAGCCTGAGCCTGGCCTGAGCCCTGAGCCCTGAGCCCAGGCCCCAGGCCCAGGCCTGGCCCTGAGGCCCTGAGCCCTGAGGCCAGCCCTGGCCACTGGCCCTGAGCCACTGGCCCTGAGCCCTGAGCCAGGCCTGAGCCACAGGCCACTGCCACTGAGGCCACTGAGCCAGCCTGGGCCCAGGCCACAGGCCCTGGCCCTGAGAGGCCCTGAGCCCTGAGCCCTGGGCCCTGAGCCCTGAGCCCTGAGCCCTGAGCCCTGAGCCCTGGCCCTGAGCCCTGAGCCTGAGCCCTGGCCAGCCCTGGCCCAGGCCCAGGCCCTGAGCCCTGAGCCCTGAGGCCCTGGGCCCTGAGCCCTGAGCCCTGAGCCCTGAGCCCTGAGCCCTGAGCCCTGAGCCCTGGCCCTGAGCCCTGAGCCAGGCCTGAGCCCTGAGGCCACTGAGCCACAGGCCACTGAGCCACTGAGCCCTGAGCCCAGGCCCTGAGCCCTGGCCACTGGCCCCAGGCCCTGAGCCCTGGGCCCAGGCCCTGAGGCCCTGAGCCCTGAGCCCTGGCCCTGAGCCCTGAGGCCCTGGCCCTGGCCCTGAGAGGCCCTGAGCCCTGAGCCACTGAGCCCTGAGGCCACTGAGCCCTGAGCCTGAGCCCTGAGGCCACTGAGCCTGAGCCTGAGCCAGGCCCAGGCCTGAGGCCCTGAGCCCTGAGCCCAGGCCCTGGGCCCTGGGCCCTGAGGCCCTGAGCCTGAGCCCTGAGCCTGGCCCTGGCCCTGAGGCCCTGAGCCCTGAGCCACTGAGCCCTGAGCCTGAGCCCTGAGCCTGAGCCTGGCCCAGGCCTGAGGCCCCAGGCCCTGAGCCCTGAGCCCTGGAGCCCACTGAGCCCTGAGCCCTGAGCCCTGAGGCCCTGAGCCCTGAGCCACTGAGCCCAGGCCTGAGGCACTGGCCCAGCCTGAGCCCAGGCCTGAGGCCACTGGCCTGAGCCTGAGCCACTGAGCCAGGCCCAGGCCCTGAGCCCTGAGCCCTGGCCCTGAGGCCCTGAGAGGCCACTGAGCCCTGCCCTGGGCCCTGAGCCAGGCCTGAGCCTGAGCCCTGGCCCTGAGCCCTGAGCCCTGGGCCCTGAGGCCCTGAGGCCCTGAGCCCTGAGCCTGAGCCCTGAGCCACTGGCCCTGAGCCCTGGCACAGGCCCTGAGCCTGAGCCCCAGGCCACTGAGCCACTGAGCCACAGGCCACTGGCCACTGAGCCACAGGCCAGCCCAGGCCCTGAGCCCTGAGCCTGAGCCCTGAGCCCTGAGGCCTGAGCCCTGAGCCCTGGCCACTGAGCCTGGGCCTGAGGCCCTGAGCCCTGGCCACTGAGCCCTGGGCCCTGAGCCCTGAGGCCCCCTGAGCCACTGGCCTGAGCCTGAGGCCTGAGCCCTGGCCCTGAGCCAGCCCTGGCCCTGAGCCACTGAGCCCTGGCCCTGAGCCACTGAGCCCTGAGCCCTGAGCCACTGAGCCCTGAGCCCTGAGCCCTGAGCCCAGGCACTGAGCCCTGAGCCCTGAGCCCTGAGGCCCTGAGCCCTGAGCCCTGAGCCACTGAGCCACTGAGCCCTGAGCCCTGAGCCCAGGCCCTGAGCCCTGAGGCCCTGAGCCTGAGCCCTGAGCCCTGAGCCACAGGCCCTGAGCCCTGGCCCTGAGCCCTGAGCCTGAGGCCTGAGCCTGCCCAGGCCCTGAGGCCACTGGCCCTGAGCCCTGAGCCCTGCCTGACCCACAGGCCCTGAGCCACTGAGCCCCTGAGCCCTGAGCCCTGAGCCCTGAGCCCTGAGGCCCACAGGCCCTGAGGCCCTGAGCCCTGAGCCCTGAGCCCTGAGCCCTGAGCCCTGAGGCCCTGAGCCCTGAGGCCACTGAGCCCTGAGCCCTGAGCCCTGGCCCTGGCCCTGAGCCCTGGGCCCTGAGCCCTGAGCCCTGAGGCCCCAGGCCCAGGCCACTGGGCCTGAGCCTGAGCCCAGGCCCTGAGCCCTGAGCCACTGGCCCTGAGCCCTGAGCCCTGGCCCTGAGCCCTGAGCCCTGCCCTGGCCCTGAGCCCTGAGCCCTGAGCCCTGAGCACTGAGCCCTGAGCCCTGAGCCACTGAGGCCCTGAGCCCTGAGCCTGGCCCTGAGCCCTGAGGCCTGAGCCCTGAGGCCCTGAGGCCCTGAGGCCCTGAGCCCTGAGCCTGAGCCTGAGCCCTGAGGCCCTGAGCCACTGAGCCCTGAGCCCTGAGCCCTGAGCCCTGGCCACTGAGCCAGCCCTGAGCCACTGAGCCAGGCCTGAGCCCTGAGCCTGAGCCCAGGCCCTGAGGCCCTGAGGCCCTGAGCCACTGAGCCACTGAGCCACTGAGCCCTGAGGCCCTGAGCCAGGCCCTGAGCCCTGAGCCACTGAGCCCTGAGCCCAGCCCTGAGCCCTGAGCCTGAGCCTGAGCCCTGAGCCCAGGCCCTGAGCCCTGAGGCCCTGGCCCTGAGCCCTGAGCCCAGGCCTGAGCCCTGAGCCCTGAGCCTGAGCCCTGAGCCACAGGCCAGGCCCTGAGCCCTGAGCCACTGAGCCACTGAGCCCTGAGCCCTGAGCCACTGAGGCCAGGCCTGAGCCCTGAGCCCTGAGCCACAGGCCCTGAGCCCTGAGCCCTGAGCCTGAGCCCTGAGCCCTGAGGCCCTGAGGCCCTGGCCCAGCCCTGGCCCTGAGCCCTGGCCTGAGCCCTGAGAGGCCTGAGCCCTGAGGCCCTGAGCCCTGAGCCCTGAGCCCTGGCCCAGGCCCAGGCCTGAGGCCCTGGCCTGAGGCCCTGAGGCCCTGAGCCCTGAGCCTGAGCCCTGAGCCACAGGCCCTGAGCCCTGAGCCCTGAGCCCTGAGCCCTGAGCCACTGAGCCCTGAGCCCTGAGCCCTGAGCCACTGAGCCACTGAGCCCTGAGCCCTGAGCCCTGAGCCCTGCCAGGCCCTGAGCCCTGAGCCCTGAGCCCTGGCCCTGAGCCACTGAGCCCTGAGCCCTGAGCCCTGAGCCCTGAGCCACTGAGCCCTGAGCCACTGGCCCTGAGCCAGCCTGAGCCTGAGCCCTGGCCCTGGCCACTGAGCCCTGAGCCCAGGCCCAGGCCCTGGCCTGAGGCCCTGGCCCAGGCCCACAGGCCCTGAGCCCTGGGCCCTGAGCCCTGAGGCCCAGCCCTGAGCCTGAGGCCCTGAGCCCTGAGCCCTGAGCCCTGAGCCCTGAGCCCTGAGCCCTGAGCCCTGAGCCACTGAGCCACTGAGCCACTGAGCCCTGAGCCCTGAGCCACTGAGCCACTGGCCCCTGGCCCTGAGCCCTGAGCCCAGGCCCTGAGCCAGGCCTGAGCCCTGGCCACTGGGCCTGAGCCACTGAGCCCTGGCCCTGAGGCCCTGGCCCTGAGCCCTGAGCCTGAGCCCTGGCCAGGCCCAGGCCCTGAGCCCTGAGCCCTGAGCCCTGAGCCCTGAGCCAGCCCTGGCCCTGGCCCTGAGGCCCTGAGCCCTGAGCCCTGAGCCTGAGCCCTGAGCCCTGAGCCCTGAGCCCTGAGCCCTGAGCCCTGAGCCCTGAGCCTGAGCCCTGAGCCCTGGCCAGCCCTGAGCCAGGCCCTGAGCCACAGGCCACTGAGGCCTGAGCCCTGAGCCCTGAGCCACTGAGCCCTGAGCCCTGAGCCCTGAGCCCTGAGCCCAGCCTGAGCCACTGAGCCAGCCCTGCCCTGGCCACTGAGCCCTGAGCCCTGAGGCCTGAGCCCTGAGGCCTGAGCCCTGAGCCCTGCCCTAGGCCCTGGCCCTGAGCCCTGGCCCAGGAGCCTGGCCCTGAGGCCTGAGGCCCAGGCCCTGAGGCCCTGAGCCCTGAGCCCTGAGCCACTGAGGCCACTGAGCCCTGGGCCACTGAGCCCTGAGCCAGCCTGGCCCTGGCCCTGAGCCTGGCCACTGAGCCACTGGCCCTGAGCCCTGGCCCTGAGGCCCAGCCCTGAGCCCAGGCCAGGCCACTGAGGCCCACTGAGCCCTGAGCCCTGAGCCCTGAGGCCCTGGCCCTGAGGCCCTGAGCCCAGGCACTGAGCCCTGAGCCTGGCCTGAGCCCACAGGCCCAGGCCTGAGCCCACAGGCCACTGAGCCCTGAGCCTGAGGCCCTGAGCCCTGAGCCCTGGCCCTGAGCCACTGAGCCACTGAGCCCTGAGCCACTGAGCCCTGAGCCCTGAGGCCCTGAGCCCACTGAGCCCTGAGCCCTGGCCTGAGGCCCTGAGCCTGAGGCCCTGAGCCCTGAGCCACTGAGCCCTGAGCCCTGAGCCCTGAGGCCCTGAGCCCTGGCCAGCCTGAGCCTGAGCCACTGAGCCTGAGCCCTGGCCTGAGCCCTGAGGCCTGAGGCCCTGGCCCAGGCCCTGGCCACTGAGCCCTGGGCCTGAGCCTGAGCCACTGAGCCACAGGCCACTGAGCCTGAGGCCTGAGCCCTGGCCTGAGCCACTGAGCCCTGAGCCCTGAGCCCTGAGCCCTGAGCCACTGGCCTGGCCCTGAGCCCTGAGGCCCTGAGCCCTGAGCCCTGGCCTGAGCCTGAGCCCTGAGCCCTGGCCCTGAGCCCTGAGGCCCTGAGCCCTGAGCCTGAGGCCCTGAGGCCACTGAGCCCTGAGCCTGAGCCCTGAGGCCAGCCTGAGCCCTGAGCCCTGGCCCTGAGGCCCTGAGCCCTGAGCCCTGAGCCCTGAGCCCTGAGCCCTGGCCCTGAGGCCACTGAGCCTGAGCCCTGAGCCCTGAGCCCTGAGCCACTGGCCCACAGGCCCTGAGGCCCTGAGCCCTGAGCCCTGAGCCCTGAGCCCTGAGCCCTGAGGCCCTGAGCCTGAGGCCACTGAGCCCAGGCCTGACTGGCCACAGGCCCTGGCCCTGAGCCCTGAGCCTGAGCCTGAGCCCTGAGCCAGCCTGGCCCAGGCCCTGGCCCAGGCCACAGGCACTGAGCCACTGAGCCCTGGCCCAGGCCCAGCCAGAGCCCTGAGGCCCTGAGCCACTGAGCCCTGAGCCTGAGCCTGAGCCCTGAGCCACAGGCCTGCCTGAGCCCTGAGGCCAGGCCCTGAGCCCTGGCCTGGCCCTGAGCCCTGAGCCCTGAGCCCTGAGCCACTGAGGCCCTGAGCCCTGAGCCCAGGCCCTGGCCCTGAGCCCTGAGCCCTGAGCCACTGGCCACTGAGCCTGAGCCCTGAGGCCCTGAGGCCACTGAGCCACTGAGCCACTGAGCCCTGAGCCAGGCCCTGAGCCCTGGCCCTGGCCCTGAGCCCAGGCCCAGGCCTGAGGCCCTGAGCCCTGAGCCTGAGCCTGAGCCACTGAGCCTGAGCCCTGAGCCCTGAGGCCCTGAGCCCTGGCCACAGGCCCTGAGGCCTGAGCCTGAGGCCCTGGCCCTGAGCCCTGAGCCCTGAGCCCCTGGCCCTGAGCCCTGAGCCCGCAGGCCCTGAGCCACAGGCCTGAGCCAGGCCTGAGCCACTGAGCCACTGAGCCCTGGCCCTGGCCACTGAGGCCACTGAGCCACTGGCCCAGGCCCTGAGCCACTGAGCCCCAGGCCAGGCCTGAGCCCTGAGCCACTGAGCCCTGAGCCCTGAGCCACAGGCCACTGAGCCCTGGCCCTGGGCCACAGGCCCTGAGCCCAGGCCTGAGCCCTGGCCCTGAGCCCTGGCCCTGGCCCTGAGCCCTGAGCCCAGGCCCTGGGCCCTGAGCCCTGAGCCCTGAGCCCTGAGCCCTGAGCCCTGAGCCCTGAGCCACTGAGCCCTGAGCCCTGAGGCCCTGAGCCCTGAGCCTGAGCCACTGAGCCTGAGCCACAGGCCCTGGCCCTGGCCCAGCCCTGAGCCCTGAGCCCTGAGCCCTGAGCCCTGAGCCCTGAGGCCTGAGCCCTGAGCCCTGAGCCACAGGCCCAGGCCACAGGCCCTGAGCCCTGAGCCCTGAGCACTGAGCCCTGAGCCACTGAGCCACTGAGCCCTGGCCACTGGCCCTGAGGCCCTGAGCCTGAGCCACAGGCCCTGGGCCAGCCCTGAGGCCCTGAGCCCTGAGCCACTGAGCCACTGAGCCCTGAGCCCTGAGCCACTGAGCCCTGAGCCACTGAGCCCTGAGCCCTGGCCCTGGCCCTGAGGCCCTGAGGCCAGGCCTGAGCCCAGGCCCTGAGCCCTGAGCCACTGAGCCCTGAGGCCACTGAGCCTGAGCCTGCCCTGAGGCCACAGGCCCTGAGCCCTGAGCCTGAGGCACTGAGCCCTGAGCCCTGAGGCCCTGAGGCCCTGAGCCCTGAGCCTGAGCCCTGAGCCCTGAGCCCTGGGCCCTGAGGCCCTGAGGCCCTGAGCCACAGGCCCTGAGGCCCTGAGCCCTGGCCACTGGCCCTGAGCCCTGAGCCAGGCCCTGAGCCCTGAGCCCTGAGCCCTGAGCCCCAGGCCCTGAGCCCTGAGCCTGAGCCTGAGGCCCTGAGCCCTGAGCCCTGAGCCAGGCCCTGGCCCTGGCCAGCCTGAGGCCCAGGCCCTGAGGCCCTGAGGCCCACAGGCCCTGGCCCTGAGGCCCTGAGCCAGGCCACTGAGCCTGAGCCTGAGCCTGGCCCTGGGCCCTGGCCCCAGGCCACTGAGGCCCTGAGCCTGAGCCTGAGCCCTGAGGCCCTGGCCACTGAGCCCTGAGCCCTGAGCCCTGAGGCCCTGAGCCTGAGGCCCTGGCCCTGAGCCCTGAGGCCCAGGCCACTGAGCCCTGAGGCCCTGAGGCCTGAGCCTGAGCCCTGAGGCCACTGGCCCTGAGCCCTGGCCCTGAGCCACTGAGCCACTGGCCCTGAGCCTGAGCCACAGGCCTGAGCCCAGGCCCTGAGCCCTGAGCCACTGAGGCCCTGAGCCACTGGCCTGGCCACTGAGCCCTGAGGCCCTGAGGCCCTGGCCCTGAGCCCTGAGCCCTGAGCCCTGAGCCCTGAGGCCTGAGCCCAGGCCCTGAGCCCTGAGCCCTGAGCCCTGAGCCCAGGCCCAGCCACTGGCCCTGGCCCTGAGCCCTGAGCCCAGGCCCTGAGCCCTGAGCCCTGAGGCCCTGAGGCCCTGGCCCTGGAGCCCTGAGCCCTGAGGCCTGAGCCCTGAGCCACTGAGCCCTGAGCCCTGAGCCACAGGCCACTGAGCCACTGAGCCCTGAGCCACTGAGCCACTGGCCACTGAGCCCTGAGCCACTGAGCCCTGAGGCCCTGAGCCCTGAGGCCCTGAGCCCTGAGCCCTGAGCCCTGAGCCCTGAGCCCTGAGCCCTGAGCCCTGAGCCCTGAGCCCTGAGCCCTGAGGCCCAGCCTGAGGCCCAGGCCCTGAGCCACTGAGCCACTGGCCACTGAGCCTGAGCCCTGAGCCCTGAGCCCTGGCCCTGGCCCTGAGCCCTGGCCCTGGCCCTGGGCCCTGGCCACTGAGCCACTGGCCACTGAGGCCCTGAGCCCTGAGCCCAGGCCTGGCCACTGAGCCCTGAGGCCCTGAGCCCTGAGGCCCTGAGCCTGAGCCACTGAGGCCCTGAGCCCTGAGGCCCTGGCCCTGAGCCCTGAGCCCTGAGGCCACAGAGCCCTGAGCCCTGGCCCTGGCCTGAGGCCAGGCCCAGGCCAGCCCTGAGCCCTGAGCCCTGGGCCTGGGCCTGAGCCACAGGCCCAGGCCACTGGCCCTGAGGCCACTGAGCCACTGAGCCCCAGGCCCTGAGCCTGAGCCTGAGCCCTGAGCCTGAGCCCTGAGCCACTGGCCCTGAGGCCCCAGGCCCTGGCCCTGAGCCCTGGCCCTGGCCCAGGCCCTGAGCCCTGAGCCACTGGCCCTGAGGCCTGAGGCCAGGCCCAGGCCCTGGCCCTGAGCCCAGGCCCTGGCCACTGAGCCCAGGCCACTGGCCCAGGCCCTGAGCCCTGAGCCAGGCCTGAGGCCCACAGGCCACTGAGCCCTGAGCCCTGAGCCCACAGGCCACTGAGCCCTGAGCCCTGAGCCACTGAGCCTGAGCCCAGGCCCAGGCCCTGAGCCCAGGCCCAGGCCACAGGCCCTGAGCCACAGGCCACTGAGGCCACAGGCCACTGGCCCTGCCCAGGCCCTGAGCCTGAGGCCACTGAGCCACTGAGCCCAGGCCCTGGGCCCTGGCCAGCCAGGCCAGGCCTGAGCCCTGAGCCCTGAGCCCTGAGGCCACTGAGCCCTGAGCCTGGCCAGCCTGAGGCCCAGGCCTGGCCCAGGCCCTGGCCACAGGCCACAGGCCCTGGCCCTGGGCCACAGCCCTGAGGCCACTGGCCCTGAGCCCTGAGGCCCTGAGGCCCTGAGCCCTGAGCCCTGAGCCTGAGCCCTGAGGCCCTGAGCCACTGGCCCTGAGCCACTGGCCCTGAGGCCCTGAGCCACTGAGCCCTGAGCCTGAGGCCCTGAGCCTGAGCCCTGAGCCCTGAGCCTGAGCCCTGAGCCACAGGAGCCCTGAGCCCTGAGCCCTGAGCCACTGAGCCCTGGCCACTGAGCCCTGAGCCCTGAGCCCAGGCCACAGGCCACAGGCCCAGGCCACTGGCCCTGAGGCCCTGGCCCTGAGCCCTGAGCCCTGAGGCCCTGAGCCCTGAGCCCTGAGCCCAGGCCACTGGCCCTGAGCCCTGAGCCCTGGCCACTGAGGCCCAGGCCCAGCCCTGAGCCCTGAGCCTGAGCCCAGGCCCTGAGCCCAGGCCCTGAGCCTGAGGCCACTGAGCCACTGAGGCCCCAGGCCCAGGCCCTGAGCCCTGAGCCACAGGCCACAGGCCCTGAGCCCTGAGCCCTGAGCCCTGAGCCCTGAGCCCTGAGCCTGAGCCCTGAGCCCTGGCCAGCCAGGCCCTGAGCCCTGAGGCCCTGAGCCCTGAGCCCTGGCCACTGAGCCCTGAGCCCTGAGCCCTGAGCCCTGAGCCCTGAGCCCTGAGCCCTGGGCCCAGGCCCTGAGCCCAGGCCCTGAGCCCTGAGCCTGAGCCACAGGCCACTGAGCCACTGAGCCCTGAGCCAGCCTGAGCCCTGAGCCCTGAGCCCTGAGCCCTGAGCCAGCCCTGAGCCCTGAGCCCTGAGGCCTGAGCCTGGCCCTGAGCCCTGAGCCACAGGCCCTGGCCCTGGCCTGAGGCCCAGGCCTGGCCCAGGCCCAGCCCAGGCCACAGGCCACAGGCCCAGCCTGAGCCCTGGCCACTGGCCCCTGAGGCCCTGAGCCTGAGGCCTGAGCCCTGAGGCCCTGAGGCCCTGAGCCCTGAGCCACAGGCCCTGGCCCTGAGCCCTGAGCCCTGAGCCCTGAGGCCCTGAGCCCTGAGCCCAGGCCCTGAGGCCCTGAGCCCAGGCCTGAGCCCTGAGCCCTGAGCCTGAGCCCTGAGCCCTGAGCCCTGGCCCAGCCCTGAGCCACTGAGCCCTGAGCCCAGGCCTGAGCCCTGGCCCTGAGGCCCAGGCCCTGAGGCCTGGCCTGGCCCACAGGCCACTGAGCCCAGGCCCTGAGCTGGCCTGAGCCCTGAGCCCTGAGGCCACTGAGCCCTGAGCCACAGGCCCTGAGGCCACTGGCCCTGAGCCACTGAGCCCTGAGGCCCTGAGGCCACAGGCCCTGGCCCAGGCCTGAGGCCCTGAGGCCCTGGCCTGAGCCACTGAGGCCACTGAGCCCAGGCCCTGAGCCCTGAGCCCAGGCCACTGAGCCCTGAGCCCTGAGGCCCTGAGCCCTGAGCCCTGAGCCACTGAGGCCCAGGCCCTGAGCCCTGAGCTGAGCCCTGAGCCCTGAGGCCCTGAGCCTGAGCCACTGGCCACTGAGCCCTGAGCCACTGAGCCCTGAGCCACTGGCCCTGGCCCTGAGCCCTGAGGCCACTGAGCCCTGAGCCCTGAGCCCAGGCCCTGGCCTGAGCCTGAGCCCTGAGCCCTGAGCCCTGAGCCCTGAGCCCTGAGCCCTGAGCCCTGAGGCCCTGGCCCTGAGGCCAGCCTGGCCCTGAGCCCTGAGGCCCACAGGCCACAGGCCCTGAGGCCCAGGCCCAGGCCCACAGGCCCTGAGCCCTGAGCCCTGGCCACAGGCCACTGAGCCCTGAGCCCTGAGCCACTGAGCCCTGAGGCCCACAGGCCCTGAGCCACTGAGCCCTGAGGCCTGAGCCCTGAGCCAGCCCTGAGCCACAGGCCACTGAGGCCCTGAGCCCTGAGCCCTGAGCCCAGGCCCTGAGCCACTGGCCACTGAGGCCCTGAGCCACTGAGCCCTGAGCCCTGAGCCCTGAGCCCTGAGCCCTGAGGCCTGAGCCCTGGCCCAGGCCTGAGCCCTGAGCCCTGGGCCCCTGAGCCTGGGCCACTGAGCCACTGAGCCACTGAGCCCTGAGCCTGAGCCTGAGCCCTGGCCCTGAGCCTGAGGCCTGAGCCCTGAGCCAGCCACAGGCCCTGAGCCTGAGGCCTGAGGCCCTGAGCCACTGAGCCACTGGCCCTGAGCCTGAGCCTGGCCCTGAGCCCTGAGCCCTGAGCCCTGAGCCCTGAGCCTGGCCCTGGCCCTGAGCCCTGAGCCCTGAGCCACTGAGCCCTGAGCCTGAGCCTGAGGCCTGAGCCCTGAGCCACTGGCCTGAGGCCCTGAGCCACTGGCCCAGGCCCTGGCCCTGAGCCCTGAGGCCTGAGGCCACAGGCCCTGAGCCCTGAGCCCTGAGCCCTGGCCTGAGGCCCTGGCCCTGAGCCCTGAGCCCTGAGCCCTGAGCCCTGAGCCCTGAGCCTGAGCCCAGGCCCTGAGCCACTGGCCCTGAGGCCACTGGCCACTGAGCCACTGAGCCCTGAGCCCAGGCCCTGGCCACTGAGCCCAGGCCAGCCCTGAGCCACTGAGGCCCTGAGGCCCTGGCCCTGAGCCACTGAGCCTGAGCCAGGCCCTGAGGCCACTGGCCCTGAGCCCTGAGGCCTGAGCCCTGAGGCCAGGCCCTGAGCCACAGGCCCAGGCCCTGAGGCCAGCCCTGGCCCTGAGCCCTGGCCCTGAGGCCACTGGCCCTGAGGCCTGAGCCCTGAGCCCTGAGCCCTGAGCCCTGGCCCTGAGCCCTGAGCCCTGAGCCACTGAGCCCTGAGCCCTGAGCCTGGCCACTGAGCCCTGAGCCCTGAGCCACTGAGCCCTGGCCCAGGCCAGCCTGAGCCCTGGCCCTGGCCCTGAGCCCTGAGCCACTGGCCCAGGCCCTGAGCCCCTGAGCCACTGAGCCCTGAGCCCTGAGGCCCTGGCCACTGAGCCCTGAGCCCTGAGCCCAGGCCTGGCCCTGAGCCCTGAGGCCCTGGCCACTGAGCCACTGAGCCTGAGGCTGAGGCCCTGAGGCCACTGAGCCCTGAGCCCTGAGCCCTGAGCCCTGAGCCCTGAGCCACTGAGCCACTGAGGCCACTGAGCCTGGCCCTGAGCCCTGAGCCCTGAGCCCTGAGCCACTGAGCCCTGGCCCTGAGCCCAGGCCACTGAGCCCTGAGGCCACAGGCCACTGAGCCCTGAGCCCTGAGCCCTGAGCCACTGAGCCCTGAGGCCCTGAGCCTGAGGCCAGGCCTGAGCCCTGAGGCCAGGCCTGAGCCCTGAGGCCCTGAGCCCAGGCCTGAGGCCCTGAGCCCAGGCCTGAGCCCTGAGCCCAGGCCCTGAGCCAGGCCCTGAGCCCTGGCCAGGCCCTGGCCCTGGCCCTGAGCCACTGAGCCACTGGCCCTGAGGCCCAGGCCCTGAGCCCTGGCCCTGAGCCTGAGCCCTGGCCACTGGCCAGGCCCTGAGGCCCAGGCCACAGGCCCTGGCCCTGAGCCAGGCCCTGAGCCACTGAGCCCTGAGCCCTGAGCCCTGAGCCCTGAGCCCTGAGCCTGAGCCCTGGCCCTGAGGCCACAGGCCACTGAGCCCTGAGCCTGAGCCCAGGCCCTGAGCCCTGAGCCCTGGCCACCAGGCACTGAGCCCTGGCCCTGAGCCTGAGCCCAGGCCCTGAGCCACTGGCCCTGGCCCTGAGCCCTGGCCACTGAGCCCTGAGCCACTGAGCCCTGAGCCCTGGCCCTGAGCCCTGAGCCCTGAGCCCCAGCCTGAGCCCTGAGCCCTGAGCCCTGAGGCCCTGAGCCTGAGGCCCTGAGGCCCAGGCCCTGAGGCCCAGGCCCAGGCCCTGGCCCTGAGGCCCTGAGGCCACTGAGCCCTGAGCCCTGAGCCTGAGCCCTGAGCCACTGGAGGCCCTGAGCCCTGAGCCCTGAGCCCTGAGCCCTGAGCCAGCCTGAGCCCACAGGCCAGCCCTGAGCCCTGAGCCTGAGGCCCTGGCCCTGAGCCTGAGGCCCTGGCCCTGAGCCCTGAGCCCTGAGCCCTGAGCCTGGGCCTGAGGCCACTGAGCCCTGAGCCCTGAGCCACTGAGGCCTGAGCCCTGAGCCCTGGCCACAGGCCTGAGCCCTGAGCCCTGAGCCTGAGCCCTGAGCCACTGAGCCACTGCCAGGCCCCTGGCCCTGAGCCCTGGCCCTGAGGCCTGAGCCTGAGCCTGAGCCCTGAGCCAGGCCCTGGCCCTGAGCCCTGAGCCTGAGCCCTGAGCCCTGAGCCACTGAGCCCTGAGCCCTGAGGCCTGAGCCCTGAGCCCTGAGCCACTGGCCCTGAGCCTGAGGCCCTGGCCACTGAGCCCTGAGCCCTGGCCACTGAGCCTGAGCCCTGAGCCCTGAGCCCTGAGGCCTGAGCCTGAGCCCTGAGCCCTGAGGCCCTGAGCCCTGAGCCTGAGCCCTGAGCCCTGAGCCCTGAGCCACCAGGCCTGAGCCCTGAGCCCTGAGCCCTGAGCCACTGAGGCCACTGAGCCTGAGCCCTGAGCCCTGAGCCCTGAGCCAGCCAGGCCACTGAGCCCTGAGCCCTGAGCCCAGCCCTGAGCCCTGAGCCACTGGCCCTGAGCCCTGAGCCACTGAGCCCTGAGGCCTGAGCCCTGAGGCCAGCCTGAGGCCCTGAGCCCTGAGCCCAGCCTGAGCCACTGAGCCACTGAGCCCTGAGCCTGAGCCTGAGGCCCTGAGCCTGAGCCCTGAGCCCTGAGCCACTGGCCACAGGCCACTGGCCCTGAGCCCTGAGCCCTGAGCCACTGAGCCTGAGCCTGAGGCCCTGAGCCCTGAGCCACTGAGCCACTGAGGCCTGAGGCCACTGGCCCTGAGCCACTGGCCCTGAGCCCTGGCCCAGGCCCTGAGCCCTGAGCCCTGAGCCCTGAGCCCTGAGCCCTGAGCCCTGAGCCCTGAGCCCTGAGCCTGAGCCTGAGCCCTGAGCCCTGAGCCCTGAGGCCTGAGCCAGGCCCTGAGCCCTGAGCCACTGAGCCCTGAGCCCTGAGCCCTGAGCCAGCCCTGAGGCCCCTGAGGCCCTGAGCCCTGGAGCCTGGCCCTGAGCCCTGAGGCCACTGAGCCCTGAGCCCTGAGCCCCAGGCCTGAGCCACTGGCCCTGGAGCCTGAGCCACTGAGCCCACAGGCCCTGAGCCCCTGAGCCCTGAGCCCTGGCCCTGAGCCCAGGCCCAGGCCCTGAGCCCTGAGCCCTGAGCCCTGGGCACTGAGCCACTGGCCCTGAGCCCTGAGCCCTGAGCCCTGAGCCCTGGCCACCAGGCCACTGGCCTGAGCCCTGAGGCCCACAGGCCCTGAGCCTGAGCCTGAGCCTGAGCCCTGAGCCAGCCCTGAGCCAGGCCACTGAGCCACTGGCCCTGAGCCCTGAGCCCTGAGGCCCTGGCCCTGAGCCTGAGCCACTGGCCCTGAGGCCCTGAGCCCTGAGCCCTGAGCCCTGAGCCTGAGCCTGAGCCCTGAGCCCTGAGCCCTGAGCCTGAGGCCTGAGCCCTGAGCCCTGAGCCCTGAGGCCCTGGCCCTGGCCCTGAGCCCTGAGCCACAGGCCTGAGCCCTGAGGCCAGCCCTGAGCCCTGAGCCCTGAGGCCCTGGCCACTGAGCCCTGAGCCCAGGCCACTGAGGCCCCTGAGCCACTGAGGCCCTGAGCCCTGAGCCCTGAGCCAGGCCACTGAGCCCTGAGCCCTGAGCCTGAGCCCTGGCCCTGAGCCCTGAGCCCTGAGCCTGAGCCTGAGCCCTGAGGCCTGAGCCTGAGGCCCAGGCCCTGAGCCCTGAGCCAGCCCTGAGCCCCAGAGCCACTGGCCACTGAGGCCACTGGCCCTGGCCCTGAGCCCTGGCCCAGGCCCTGAGCCCTGAGCCCTGAGGCCACTGAGCCCAGGCCCACAGGCCCTGAGCCCTGAGCCCAGGCCTGAGGCCCTGAGCCCTGGCCCAGGCCTGAGGCCCAGGCCCTGGCCAGCCCAGGCCTGAGCCCTGAGCCTGAGCCACAGGCCACTGAGCCCTGAGGCCACAGGCCCTGAGCCCTGAGCCCTGAGCCAGCCTGAGCCCTGAGCCCTGAGCCCTGAGCCACTGAGCCCTGAGCCCTGAGCCCTGAGCCCTGAGCCCTGGGCCACTGAGCCCTGCCACAGGCCCTGAGCCAGGCCTGAGCCACAGGCCACTGAGCCCTGAGGCCACTGAGCCCTGGAGGCCCTGAGCCCTGAGCCCTGAGCCAGCCTGGCCCTGAGCCACTGAGCCTGAGCCTGAGCCACTGAGCCCAGGCCCTGAGCCACTGAGCCCAGGCCCTGAGGCCCTGAGCCCTGAGGCCCTGAGCCCTGAGCCACTGAGCCCTGAGCCCTGAGCCCTGAGCCCTGAGGCCAGCCTGAGCCCTGAGCCCTGAGGCCAGCCTGAGCCCAGGCCCTGAGCCCTGAGCCCAGGCCCAGCCCTGAGCCCTGAGGCCACTGAGCCCTGAGCCCTGAGGCCCTGGCCCTGAGCCCTGAGCCCTGGCCCTGAGCCTGAGCCAGGCCTGAGCCACAGAGCCCAGGCCTGAGCCCTGAGCCTGAGCCTGAGCCCTGAGCCCCAGGCCTGAGGCCCTGAGCCCTGAGCCCTGAGCCCTGAGCCCACTGGCCCTGAGCCCTGGCCCAGGCCCAGGCCTGAGGCCCTGAGGCCCTGGCCTGAGCCCTGAGCCACTGAGCCACTGAGGCCACTGAGCCCCTGGCCCTGGCCACTGAGGCCCTGAGCCCTGAGCCTGGGCCAGGCCACTGAGCCCTGGGCCACTGAGCCACTGAGCCCTGAGCCTGAGCCCAGGCCACAGGCCACTGAGCCCCAGGCCACTGGCCACCTGAGCCCTGAGCCCTGGCCTGGCCACTGAGCCCTGGCCCTGAGCCCTGAGCCCTGAGGCCACAGGCCCTGAGCCCTGAGCCCAGGCCCAGGCCAGCCCTGGCCCTGAGGCCCAGGCCCTGAGCCCTGAGCCCTGAGCCCTGAGCCACTGGCCACAGGCCCTGAGCCACTGAGCCCTGGCCCTGAGCCACTGGCCTGAGCCCTGAGCCTGAGCCCTGAGCCTGAGCCTGAGCCCTGAGCCACTGAGCCACAGGCCCTGAGCCCTGGCCCAGGCCCTGAGGCCAGGCCTGAGCCCTGAGCCCTGAGCCCTGGGCCCTGAGCCTGAGGCCTGGCCCTGAGCCCTGAGCCCTGAGCCACTGAGCCACTGGCCCTGGCCACTGGCCACTGAGCCACAGGCCCTGGCCCTGAGGCCACTGAGGCCACTGGCCACTGGCCCAGGCCCTGAGGCCTGAGGCCCTGGCCCTGAGCCCTGAGGCCCTGAGCCCTGAGCCCTGAGCCCTGGCCCTGAGCCACTGAGCCACTGAGCCCTGAGGCCAGGCCCTGAGGCCCTGAGCCCTGAGCCCTGAGCCCTGAGCCCTGAGCCCAGGCCACAGGCCCTGAGGCCCTGGCCACAGGCCCTGGGCCCTGAGCCCTGGCCCTGAGGCCCAGGCCCTGAGCCCTGAGCCCTGAGCCCTGAGGCCCTGAGCCACTGAGCCCTGAGCCACTGAGCCACTGAGCCCTGAGCCCTGAGCCCTGAGCCCTGAGCCTGAGCCCTGAGCCCTGAGCCCTGAGCCTGGCCCCTGAGCCCTGAGCCACAGGCCACTGAGCCCTGAGGCCCTGAGCCTGAGCCCTGAGGCCCTGGCCTGAGCCACTGGCCACTGAGCCCTGAGCACTGAGCCCTGAGCCCTGAGGCCCTGAGGCCCTGGCCAGGAGCCCTGAGCCACTGAGCCCTGAGGCCCTGAGCCACTGGCCAGCCCTGAGCCCACAGGCCCTGGGCCCTGAGGCCAGGCCTGAGCCCCACAGGCCACTGAGCCACTGAGCCCTGAGGCCAGCCCTGAGCCACTGAGCCACAGGCCCTGAGGCCTGGGCCCTGAGCCACTGAGCCTGAGCCTGAGGCCTGAGCCCTGAGCCCTGAGCCCTGAGCCTGAGCCCTGAGCCCTGGCCTGAGGCCCAGGCCCTGGGCCTGAGCCTGAGGCCTGAGCCCTGAGCCCAGGCCCTGAGCCAGGCCTGAGGCCCTGAGCCACTGAGCCCTGAGCCACTGGCCTGAGCCCTGAGCCCTGAGCCCTGAGCCCTGAGCCCTGGCCCTGAGCCACTGAGCCACTGAGGCCCTGAGCCCTGAGCCCTGAGCCCTGAGCCCTGGCCACTGGCCCTGAGCCCTGAGCCCTGAGCCCAGCCCTGAGCCCTGAGCCCTGAGCCCTGAGGCCCTGAGCCCTGAGCCACAGGCCTGAGGCCCTGAGCCCTGAGGCCACTGGCCACTGAGCCCTGAGCCACTGGCCCTGAGCCCAGCCCTGAGCCACTGAGCCACTGAGCCCTGAGGCCCTGGCCAGGCCTGAGCCCTGAGCCCTGAGCCCTGGGCCCTGAGCCCTGAGCCCTGGCCACTGGGCCACTGAGCCCTGGCCTGGCCCTGGCCCTGAGGCCCTGAGCCCTGAGCCCTGGCCTGAGCCCCACAGGCCACTGAGCCACAGGCCACTGAGCCCAGGCCAGCCCAGGCCCTGAGCCCTGAGGCCCACTGAGCCTGGGCCTGAGCCCTGGCCACTGAGGCCACTGAGCCCTGAGCCACTGGCCCTGAGCCCACAGGCCAGGCCTGAGCCACTGGCCCTGAGGCCTGAGCCAGGCCTGGCCCTGGCCACTGAGCCACTGAGCCCTGGCCAGGCCCTGGCCCTGGGCCCTGGGCCCCAGGCCCTGAGCCCTAGGCCCTGAGCCACTGAGCCTGAGCCCTGGCCACTGAGCCCTGGCCACTGAGCCCTGAGCCCTGAGCCACTGGCCACTGAGCCCTGAGCCTGAGCCACTGAGCCCTGAGCCACTGAGCCCTGAGCCACTGAGCCTGAGCCCTGAGCCCTGAGCCCTGAGCCAGGCCTGAGCCCTGAGCCCTGGCCCCTGAGCCCAGGCCACTGAGCCTGAGCCTGAGCCCTGAGGCCTGAGCCCTGAGCCACTGAGCCACTGAGCCCTGAGCCACTGAGCCACTGAGCCCTGAGCCCTGGCCTGAGGCCCTGAGCCCTGAGCCCTGAGCCACTGAGCCCTGGCCCAGGCCCTGAGCCTGGCCCTGAGCCTGAGGCCCTGAGCCCTGAGGCCCTGAGCCCTGGCCCTGAGCCCTGAGCCCTGAGCCCTGGCCCTGGCCACTGGCCCTGAGCCCTGAGCCAGCCCTGAGCCCAGGCCCTGAGGCCACTGAGCCTGAGGCCACTGAGCCCTGGCCCTGAGCCCTGAGCCACTGAGGCCCTGAGCCACTGAGCCCTGAGCCAGCCTGAGCCACTGAGCCCCTGAGCCCTGAGCCCTGAGCCACTGGCCACTGAGCCTGAGCCCAGGCCCTGGCCCTGAGCCCAGGCCCTGAGGCCACAGGCCCTGAGCCCTGAGGCCTAGGCCCTGAGCCCTGAGCCACTGGCCACTGAGCCCTGAGCCCTGAGCCTGAGGCCACTGAGGCCCTGAGCCTGAGCCTGGGCCCTGGCCCTGAGCCACTGAGCCACTGAGCCACTGAGCCCCTGAGCCCTGAGGCCCTGAGCCCAGGCCCTGAGCCAGGCCCTGAGCCCAGGCCCTGAGCCAGGCCAGCCTGAGCCCTGAGCCCTGAGCCACTGAGCCCTGAGCCACTGGCCCTGAGCCCAGGCCCTGAGCCCTGAGCCCTGAGCCTGAGCCCTGAGCCCAGGCCACTGAGGCCACTGAGCCTGAGGCCACAGGCCCTGAGCCCTGAGCCCTGAGGCCCTGAGCCCTGAGCCCAGGCCACTGAGCCTGAGGCCAGCCTGAGCCACTGGCCCTGAGCCCTGAGCCCCAGGCCCTGAGCCACTGAGCCAGCCCTGAGCCCTGAGCCCTGAGCCCTGAGCCACAGGCCCTGGCCACTGAGCCACTAGGCCCTGAGCCCTGAGCCCTGAGGCCCCAGCCCTGGCCCTGAGCCCTGAGCCACTGAGCCACAGGCCAGCCCTGAGCCCTGAGGCCCTGAGGCCAGCCTGAGCCACTGAGCCCTGAGCCACTGGCCACAGGCCTGAGCCCAGCCCTGAGGCCCTGAGCCCTGAGCCCTGAGCCCTGAGCCCTGAGCCCTGAGCCCTGAGCCCTGAGCCAGGCCCTGAGCCACTGAGCCCTGGCCACTGAGCCCTGAGGCCTGAGCCCTGAGGCCCTGAGCCCTGAGCCCTGGGCCCTGAGGCCCTGGCCACCAGGCCCTGGCCCAGGCCCTGAGGCCCTGAGCCCACAGGCCCTGAGCCCTGAGCCCTGAGCCCTGAGCCACTGGCCCTGAGCCCTGAGCCCTGAGGCCCTGGCCCTGAGGCCACTGAGCCCACAGGCCACTGAGCCCTGAGCCCTGAGCCACCAGGCCCAGGCCACTGAGCCACTGGCCACTGGCCACAGGCCAGCCTGAGGCCTGGGCCTGAGGCCACTGAGCCCTGAGCCAGGCCTGAGCCAGGCCCTGAGCCACTGAGCCCTGGCCCTGGCCACTGAGGCCCTGGCCCAGGCCCACAGGCCTGAGCCCCAGGCCTGAGCCACAGGCCCTGAGCCACTGGCCACTGAGGCCCTGAGCCACAGGCCACAGGCCCTGAGCCTGAGCCCTGGGAGGCCCTGAGCCCTGAGCCACTGAGCCACCCTGGGCCCTGAGCCACTGAGCCCTGAGGCCAGGCCCCTGAGCCCTGAGCCACAGGCCCCTGAGGCCACTGAGCCTGAGCCCTGAGGCCACTGAGCCCTGAGGCCCTGCCCTGAGGCCCTGAGCCTGGCCCTGGCCCCTGAGCCCACAGGCCCACCACTGGGCCCAGGCCCTGAGCCCAAGGCCACAAGCCCTGGAGGCCTGAGGCCAAGGCCAGCCTGAGCCACTGAGGCCACTGAGCCCTGGCCCTGAGCCCTGAGCCACTGAGGGCCATGTCCCGACTGAGCCCCCGTTGTAGTTGTGCAATTTTTGCCATGTGCTGCCCTTATCTTGAATGATTATGCATTATCAATTTTGTTTACCAGTTCGTGCTTGCCCTATATTCCTTGTTGTCATGGGTATAATTTGTGTAGTTTATTGCTACCTCTATACTTGACTGGTACGTTGAGCATATCCCTTCTTCCCTTGGCCGTGGGCCCTTTCTGCTCACCGAGGGCTGAGCCTTGTGCGGTTGTCTAATGTTCTTAAATTGTGTTCGATGCACTGGGCTGTTGATCTATTTTGTTTGGTTTGCCACACTATCATAACTGACACTATTTTATTGTTCTGATCTTATGAAGTTGTATGTCTTATATCTGTGTTGTCTAGTAATGATCTTGCTCCATGACTGCCTTGATTTGCTGGTATGACATTGAACCTCGATTCGTTCTCTTTCATTGGCCATATGGGCATTTGTTCCCTCTATACGGTTTGTTCCATACTATATTTTTTTGTTTATCAAACACACACAACATATTTCAACATGACTTTAGGCTATTTTATGTTGTTTGCATTGAACATTTTGTGTTGGAGTCATTTTGTAACGAGACTTAATATCTTGCACACAATAAAGGTTCAGAATTTCATATTTAATTCATTGTATCAAAATTTCAATATCTTTTCTTTTGTGAATTTCCATCTCGCTACACATCTGACTAAGGACATGTATCAAATTAACTACTATGATGCAATTAACATAATAAATGTCAAATCATAAATCAAACAAGTTAACTTAAATTAATTTAATTGAGTTAAATAATAAAATTATTTAGTCCATAAAAATAATCAGGAACTAAATTATAAGTATTGACACATTAAAACACCAACACATTAATAGACTAATAACTTTTTCTTTAATTTTTCTCTCTAACTTATAAAAATCTAATAATAAGACGTATATATAATAAAGTAAAATATATAATTTAAAAATATAATAAAAATAATAATTAGGATATAATTAATATATATTAGAATATATATTAATTAATTTCTCTATTTTTAAAATAAATAAAATAATATTAAAATATAATATTATATATATAATATATATTAATCAATTTTTCTATTTTTATTTTAATCATAACTGTTATTTTATTTTATTTTTATTCCATTTTGTAGGATTTTTATTTTTATTTCTTATCTCGTTATATTAAAAATTGTATATGTAATCGAAGTGGAACTAATAAAAATGAATTATGATTTTTGTATTTATCTCGATGTGCATATACTAATTAGTTTCTGACATCTATCATTTACAGATTTTTTAATTGTCAAATAACGTAATCTTGTACTTATCAAGAAACGCGATAAAGATAATGAATAAGTAAAGCGAATGGTATTTATGATCAGAACTTGAATTAATTAAAAAGAGGATTTACGACTAAACACTAACGTAATTAAATGATTAAATCAATGAACCCGAGCAAAATAATAATAAACATATAAAAAGGTGATTAATACGACAAACACTGCATTACAAATAAAAATACGTTAGTTAGATTTTCCGACACCGCATATATGCAGCAGAAATACTGCCGAATTTTTAAGAAAAGACAATGAAAACTGAGCGAACGTGTAATTAAATTATCAATTTAATTTAATTATTAATTATGAAATAAATCAAGTTAAAACTAATAAACTTATAATTTAAATTAAAATAGGTGATATAGTCGACTCGGATCCACTCGCGGAGTACGAGATCACTCCTGACCCGACGTACGCGGACGCCGACCCCGAGGCCGGTGTTCTACCTCCGGAGTAGAGCGACTCTGCGATCCTCACCAGCACTCTCAGGTACAGTTTTCTAGGATTTAATTTCCTTTCTTCAGAATTAGGAACCCAAACCATAAATAAAAATGTTTTTAAATAAAATTGAACTGCGATATTTTCTGACCAAACATTGTTTAGAGACTTGAATTGAACTGTCATATGCATTCGGTACCTGACCAGCATTTTTGGGGCCAACCTGCATTCGAATGTCATATCATGTCATACTGCATGTAGACAGGATAGGAGTATGACTCGGGAAATAGTCCCGAGATAGGACTAGGTTAGAATTAAATAAATAAAGTTATAGATTATAATTAGTAAGTTAATATTATTAATATCATTAATTAAGTTAGGTAATTAATCATGCAAAATGCATGGGAGTGCTGAGAGGTGGGCCGTGTGATCTCAGTCTGAGGTTGCCTTGTATAACCAGACTAACGGATTACATTCCCCTTGGTCTGTATATACACTGCGCACCTTTGCTTGTCGGTTATCCATCGACCCCATCATTTGGCGGGTTCAGCCGTGCCAGAGTGTTTTTCTTTTGATCAATATTATATTTTTACTATTCTTAATATGATTAAGATTTTTAATCCAAATTTGAGCAATTAGGATACCATGTCTTTCAGTGTTTAGTGTGGGCGGCCATATTCGAGACCAAGGGGAATTGTTTAGGATCCTGGTATTGTCCGAAGGGCTTTCTCTTTTGGCCCCTGGTTGGTACAGAGAAAGTCGGGATGCGGTCCGCTGGCCTTAGTTGGTACAGTGTAGGCTCTCATTTGTTTATATTTCATTTTGATACTTTTATGGGATGCGGTCCTCTGGCCCTTGGTTAGTATAGTGTAGACTCCCATTTGATTTCATTTTGTTAATTCATGGGTAGTTATCTCCTTCTGACGATATGGCAACTGAAGACATACTTATCCGTTTGTTTTTATTTTGTAAGGTGAATTACCAGATTTAGCAGACCAGAGTATGTGCTTATGCACGCTCACTCTCTTAGGGCGTTATTGCCTCGAAAGCCTGAATTGTCCGTTTATGCGGTATTGGCGCCGCATAAATATAAAGTCCTAAGTTCGTAAGTTGGGTCGCTGGTGGCGTCCGCTTAGGCAAGGCCCAAGTTTGTAAGTTGGGACGCTGGTGGCGCCCGCTTGGGATAGATCTGGTGATTTACAAATATGGGTATTTATTTCGGGTGTTTGATTTTCATACTATATATATATTATTACTTCCACTGATTTTCTATTTCGGGTTTCTTTACCATTTCATGTCATAACATGTAGGCGTTTTTCTTAAAATGGGCATAAAGTTATTATTATATTCATATATAGTTATTTGATTGCATTAAAACATCAGCATTGGTATTTGGGTCCAGTCTGGGAAAGGAGATCAAATCTCAAGGCTGGATCTAAATCCGTACCGAGTAATTTTTTTAAAATTACTCACGTTTTCACGGTGGTTGTGGAATCCAGGTATTACCAGTTCGGGATTTTTCTTGGAGTGAGTGCTAGGGACAGTACTGCATGATATCAGAGGTGCTTCACCGCATCAGCACAGTGAGGCGAGTAGATGATTAGGACTTATCAGTTATCGGGGTTTTGTTCTTTCTTTTGGGTTTTTATTTGAGAGATTTTTGCTACCCATTCCGATGGAGTTAGCCCCACCAAGATCGGGCGTTGTAATTTACTGTATATTCTGGACTGTATATTATTTTTTATTATTATTATTGTTTTATTTATTCTGAGATTTATTTTATTTTATTCATTTAGCCTTTCGTACGCACGTCTCGTCGTGTGTACATGGCGGGATTAATCACCCCTAATCCGGTTTATTATTCTTGGGGTGTGACTGTTAAACCGTGAAATTTAATTTAGAAATAATGATAATTAAGTTAATAATTATAATGATATAACGTAATTTAATGAATAACTTAACTCAATGGTTAATGGAATATGTATATAAATAATTAAATAAATAATAAATTAAACTAGTTTGAAATATAAGTAGTCGCATAAGATTGAGAAAGTAATACCAAAACCCAAAGATCAATTTAAAATCCACTATTAAAATTTACTGAACTTAAAAATGAGAAATAAAAATATTAATAAAAATCACAAATTCTTAATTTCAATTAAGAATTAACGTAACGCGATAATTTATAAAACTAAACCATAATAATCTAAATTAATTATTTTATGTTACGATTTATAAATAAATTAGATTAAATTAAAGAATTAAGTTTGCTAAATAAATATAATCGGAACATTGATAATGATTTATGATTTAACCCTATTTGAGTTAACCCAATTAAGATGGAACGAAGAAACGAATGAAATACAATAACAAAATCAACTTAACGCGCCAATTAACAAGAACTTAACGTTAATAGTCACAGTTTAATTTCCCCCGAACGCTGACCGTTAAGACATACAAAGAGGAAAATCATGATGCTAATTAAATTTTAATCTACAAATCATCAAACCATAATACGTGGAAAGGTAGAGTTACCACACAAAAATCACAGTTAATGGCCACATTTGATCCCACATTCCAACCCTTTCTCTCTCAATTAATGCCATTTAATGGCTGTCCCTCTCGCTCTCTCTCTCTTTCTCTCTCTGTCCCCATCTCTTCGGTTTCTTCGCCATTATGGCGCCGCTCTCTCTCTCCCTTTTGTTCTCGCCTCTTTCCGCTCTTGTGTTCTTTGCCCTACCGACTCTGATCTGTCTTCTCTCCCTCGGACGAGGGGCTTACTGCAGCCCTAGACTTTCCGTCCTCTTGCTCTTCTTGTCGAGCTCGCTCGCGCTGTCGTCCCGTCCCGGAAACCTGTCATCCCTAATGACCGTTGCTAGCCACTTGGCCACTTGTTGCCCTGACCTAACCCCCTCTATACATATATATCGCCCGTGCGTGCGCCTCCTCCCCTCCCTGTTGCTCTCATGTGCTGAGAAACTTTTGCTTTTCCTAATCAAGTTAGAAATTTAAACTCGTTAAGAGCAGTCCTTTGAGATCAGGGGAGGAGGTGGTGGCCGGGAGTCCTATTGGGGTGCCGACTCTTACCTTTGTTGCCTCGTGCCTGTTGCCCTCTGTCGTCTCGGTGCCAGTTACTACGTTCGGTAAACCCTAACCTGATCTTTTTCTTTGTGGTTGTGTGTTATTTGTTTGTTGGTTTGCGCATGCCTTGGGTTGTGATGGTTTCGTTTGAGTTGTGGTTGTGCTGGCGCTGTCCCTTTTGCCTCTCTCTTGTGCCACTGTTGTCTCTGACCCTTTTCTGGTAAAAACCCTAGAATCTTGATTATTTTCTTTGCTGGTTGAAATGTTTGCTCGTTCGATTGCCTTATTGTTGGGTGTTGTTTGATTCTTGTTGGCCGGCTTGCTTGAGTTGTTGTTGCTATCTGGCACAGCTCTGTGCCTCTTTCTGGTACTGTTGTTCCTTTTTCTCTCTTACTGGTACACCCTAATTTGCCTGATTCTTTCCTTGCTGGTAGATAGATTAATGTGAATGGTTTCCTTGTGAGATTTCGTTGGTTCTGGATGGTTTGCTTCCTGGTTGTACGGAATTGTTGAAATCTTGTGACAATGTACTTGTTTGGTTGTTGGGAGTGCCATCTGGTACTGGAACTGATACTGGTACCATCTATGTACCTTGCTGCCTTTGTCTTTGCTGGTCTAGGTGGGTTTCTGGTATACAAGTGGGTATTGTCTTGCCCTTGTTGTGCCCTGTTGCCTGATCTGTTCTGGCAATCCCAATTTTAGCTGGTTTGAAGGGATTCTAGTGCACCATTGTTGCATGTACCCTTGTGCCTTGTTTCTTGTTTGACTGTACCAGTTACTGGTACGACCCTTAGCTTGTCTGTGTTACTCTGCTACTGGTGATGTTGCATGTGTTTGCTTCCTGTTGTTGTTACTTGTTGCCTTAGTCGAATGGTTAAATTGAACTTGTATAATTTGGGTCGAATTATGGCTGTTGGGCTAAATGAGAATTTACAGTTTTAAAGAATTCGAGAAGCAATTTCTAAGTTGGGCCTAAAAGCATGCGTAATGAATTATGGGCCGAAAAATGATTAGTGAATAAATCAGATCCTAAAAATACGACCCAACCTAAAGCACTCATTGGGCCGATAAATGAATGGATAGTTAATTTAAAAATCTAATTAGGGTTGTGTTAAAATGATAAGGGCCCAATGAATTAAAAATCTCAATGTAAATAAGTGAAAAAATAAAATGTGACTAATTAATTGGAAGCCGCCCCGAAAGGTTTGGCGGTATCCATGGATTAAAACGTAAACTTAAATATCGGGAAATGATTAAATTTCCTGACTGCCCCCGAATACGGGATATCAGAGCATAGGCTCAAATTGATTTGGTAGTCAGCGTATGATCCCGAACATTAAAACACCAACACGATTTTATAAATTAAAAATATTTAATTTAAATTTAAGTTTAATTTCCTTATTTTTCTTTTATTTTATTTTTATTTGAATTCTAGCTTATATTATATATTTTTTCTAATTAACAAAATAATATTAGTATATAAATGAAATATAATTAAAGAATATAAAATAAATAATTAAGGGGTTATGAAATAACAATAATAATAATAATAATCTTAAAATATATATTAATCAATTTCTCTATCTAAGAAAATTGAATAATATTAATGTATATATGTATTAATTGATTTCTCTATTTTTATAATAAAATAACATTAATTAATATATATAAATACTTATTTATCAATTCATCTATTTAATAACGAAATAATATAGATAAATATATAAATATATATATAAAGCAATTTTCTTATTTTTAAACTAAAAGAGTATTAGAAATAAAGAATATATATATATAATATAATATATATTAATCAATTTCTCTATCTCTTTAAAATCTGTAATTTTATTATTATTGTCCTTTATTTTGATTCTCGTTGTAATTGTAAACCGTAGTTGTAATCGAAATGAAATAATAAAATGAATCAGTGCTTTTATTTTTTTACGCTTGAGTCATTTTCTGAGTAATTGCGGATTTTTGAATTTGAAACATTAAATAACTTAAAATTTATCACTTAACGAGAAATGTACTAATAAATAATAAATGAATATAAATACGACAATGGTAATTGGGACTTGAATTTATATTATATTAGTATTTCCCAGGGTATTCAGGGCATTGGCGCCCGCTTACTCGAAAATCCTAAGTTTGTAAGTTGGGCCCGAATACGTGTCTGCTTAGGTAAGTCACAAGTCCAGGGCCCGATCACGTGCTCGCTTGTGGATGGACTGATGATCTGCAACTGGGTTATATTTATACGGGTGTTTTAAATCTCGTACCTTATATATATTTATTATATATTATATTAGTATTTCCACATATTTTTCATTTCGGGTTTATTTGTTATTTCATGTCATTCATATAGGTGCTTTTTCTCAAACGTGCATAAAACATTATTATTATTTATACATATTTAATATAGTGTATTTAAAGTACAGTATCGGTATTTGGGTCCAGTCTAGGAAAGAAGATCAAATCTTAAAAATTTGGATCTAAATGCATCTTGAGTAATTTTTAAATTACTCACGTTTCCACGGTGGTTGTGGGATCCGGGTATTTCAGGTTCGGGATTTTTTCTTGGAGCGAGTGCTAGGGACAGTCCTACGCGATGAAAGAGATGCTTCGCTGCATGTGCATGTGAGCCGGGTAGTGGATTATGATCTATCAGGTTTTGAGTTTTACTTCTTTCTTTTGAGTTTTTATTTGAGAGATTTCTTTGCCCATTCCGATGGAGCTAGCCACTTTGTGTAGGCGTTGTATACTCTTTGTTCATTCTGGACTGTATGGTCATGTATTTATATTTATTATTGTTTTGTTTATTCTGAGATTTTTTTTATATTATTCATTTAGTCTTTCGTACGCGCGTCTCATCGTGCGTGCGTGGCAGGATTAATCACCCCTAATCCGTTTTATTATTTCTGGGGTGTGACAGTGACAATAACTTCCCATGATCACATACAACAGTTATAACTAGCCATTATCATGTGCACTCTAGGCCATAATCTCTATGACTCCTCCTCTATAAAAGGCCCTGCCTAGAACTGGGGAGGGAAGGGGGAAATCTTTCACACACGCACAGAGCATATAGTTCAGAGTAGCCCGTGCACTTTGCAAATCATCTTGCACTTCATCTCTTCCATACAACCTGGTGCCCTAACACAGGGCGTATCAAGTATCAAAATTGGGGACTTAGTCGAAAGAGATTGGGAGGAGAGATGGAGAGAAAGTAATCGCGGGGCGAGGCGCGGGGTGAGGCTAGAGGTTTTCTCCTCTCCCGTTTCTTTCTTTGTGATTTTAAAATTTGCATGGAAAAGTGTTTAGAGGCGAAAATAGAACAATGAAGTGGCACCAGATTTCTTCAGTTATTGGGAGCCAAAAATTTTAGGTTAATCAAGCGACTCAATCCGCCCAGATCAACGGTTCAAATCATGAAGTAAACTTTTTTCTACTTCATGACTGATGCTGACAGATCTATATATATATAAAGTAAAGATAACGTGAGTTTAACTCTAAAAGTATATCCAAATATTTTTAATTTTTAATTTATTATTCACATTAAATTTTTCATATGAAAATTTTATGGGATACAAAAATTTGATATGTTTTAAGTTTTTAAGTCATTATTTTTAATTTTTCAAAATGAGGTCTAAAAATAATAATAAAATATTTAATATTTATATATTATTTTTAGAAATTAAAAATGATGATTTAGAAAACTCAAAATATCCTAAATTTTTGTATCCCATAAGATTTTCATATGAAAAATTTAATGAGCATGATAAATCAAAATTTCAAAATAATTTGATGTACTTTTTGAGTTAAGTTCATAGAAACCCTAAAGCCGAAAACCCGAAAACCCGAAACCCCAAAAACACAAAACCCCGAACCCGAAACCCAAAAACCCAAAAACCCAAAAACCCCAAAACCCTAAAACCCGAAAACCAAAAACCCGAAACCCAAAAACCCTAAACCCCTAAACCCTAAACCCTAAACCCAAAAACCCTAAAATCCTAAAACCTAAAACCCAAAAACCCTAAATCCTAAAACCCTAAACCTAAACCCTAAAACCCTAAACCCTAAAACCATAAACCCTAAAACCTTAAAACCCTAAAACCCTAAACTCTAAACCCTAAACCCTAAAACCCTAAAACCCTAAAACCCTACAACCCTAAAATCCTAAACTCTAAACCCCTAAAACCGGAGTCGCAGAGTTGCAGAGATATGATTTTCCAGAGATATGATTCTCATAAAAATTTGAACTAAATCGGAGTCGCAGAGATATGATTTTCCATTTTCGTATCAGATCAGGGGTAAAAAAGGTAATTGTTGTTACCATAATTTGTTATTTTTCAGATTTAAAAAGGGTATAACTTTTTACAAAAAAATAAAAAAATATAAAATTAGTTTTTATAGATTCATATGATTTATTTCTACTAGATCTGAAAGTTTTATAAGATTTGGATTAGACCTCATTCTATTTTTCTTTTTATTATATTTTCAGTCATTTAGGGTTGATTTTATGTTTATAAGGGATTCATTGATCTTAAATAGTTTAAATATATCACTTAGTCTCAATCTAATATTCAATGATGTTTATATGCAGATTTAAGCCAAAAGAAAAAAAATGAAGAAAATCCAATTGCAACTTAAAAACATCAAAGAAAAAAAGAAAAATCGATATTGTAAATCAAAACTTTATCTTTATTGTATAAATCAGAATTACAAACTCTGATATACTATTAATATCTATATTTATAGAATAAAGACATGCATAAACCTAATTTGTAGCTTGAGTATAAGAGAAATTGATCGAATCTTATATCTTTGGGTTTGGTTTTGATCTCAATTTAAAGATTGAATCTTATTTTGAGTATAATCTGAGTTTTAATTGATTTTGGCAGCATTTTGGATTAGCATTCAGCTTGGGATAGACTATGTGTTTTGCGTTTGAATGAGAAAAGGGGTTTAAATAGGCTTATAGGGTGGTAGATAGGTATATGAGACCGATTTAACTTTTCTTTGACCTATTCATGCACCAACTCCTTTCATTCATTTTTCCATATTATTTTGAACATTTTGTGGTGTATTGGACCAGTTCTAAGTGTTTAAAATGTGTTCTAATAGCTGAAAGTACAAGTAAAATTTATTTTGTTTGCTGAAAATTTATAAATATGTCATCCCCAACCACTACTTAGTCACCAAATGATTCTAAGAACTACTTAGTCACCAAATTATTCTATGAACTTCTAGAATGTTTTAGAGCTTCAAACATATTTTTTTCACTTTTTTTTTGTATTTTAGCCCTTTTTCAGATCTCAATTATGCACCCAATACCCGTTTTTGCCTTCAAACCCGATTTCAAGCCCCATAGTCGTTCTCCTTTATTTCTTCACCATTTCTTGTATTTCAAAGCTTGATTAGCATTTAATTGACTCCATAAATTGATCTACAATGTTTATTCAATCAATAAAATGCTCTGATATAGAGTTTGAGCAACTCAATTTTGGACCTAATTTGCGAGTTCGTGGTCTCACCAATTTGGAACTTTAAAAATTCAACCAAGCACTCAAACCGTCTCTTGTGATCATAGAGAAGGTATTTAAAGTGTCAATTTGATCAATTTTCGCTCAGATTGCTTGATTTCATTCTTGGGTCGAAAACTTGTCTTTAATGTTTCTCCCAAACCGCTTGATCATTTCATGAGTTATTTATCTCTTTGTGTTCTCCTCCCCGTGCTTTTTTTAATGATATATAATATGTGGGTCTTCATCACACAAGACCATAGGCTTCATTTTTAGTTTTAAGACGCATTATTGTAGTAACCATGATTCAAATTTGGCCCCTCTATTTTGATTTTTAATTGGAGCTCTCAATTTGCTGATTTTTAATTGGAGCTCTCAATTTGCTGATTTTTCATAATTTTTTTGCTTTTAAATTATTTCTCAAGGGTTCCTTTATCCAAATTACACCAAAATTTTCTCAAAAATCACTTGAAGTATAATAAAATTTATGATAATTTTTATTTACCATTTTGCCTTTTAATCAGCATAAATAAAATTTTTAATGCTTGATCAATTGATAATTTAAAAATTCTTTAACTTTTCTAACTTCAAAAATATCAAGTAATATATAAAAATTCTCTAAATTTTATGAAGAATTTGATTTTGTTATAAAATTAGAGTTTTGAAATTGTTAATTTAAATTTCTAGGGCTTTGATATTTAATTTTTTTTAAGAATTTTATTTTTTTTAGCATTTCTTTGAATCAGTCATTGTTCTTGATGTCTTTGGACTTGAATTAAGTCTCTTCGGGCTTTTAAAATTTCCTCCTTGAATTTCAAATTCATTAGGCTGAGCTGCTTCTTTTATTTTATTCCCCGAATTTTCAAGGGTGAACACATTATGACATATTTCGGCTTCAGAGACTAATGATAGGACTACGTTCCTAAATTATTTATTCATAATCTAAAAGTGTCATTCTGACACATTTCGGTTGCAGGGGTTAATGATAGGACTACGTTCCTAAATTACTTATTCATAACCCAAAAGTGTCATTCTGACACATTTCGAGTTCGGGGGCTAATAATAGGGTTGTGTTCCTGAATGCCCAATTACCTTAGGCCGAGCACTTAGCCCTAAGATGCTTATCTCGAGTATAACAGTTCTCATAACTGCCCATGATCACATACAACAGTTATAACTAGACATTATCATGTGCACTCTAGGCCATGATCTCTATGACTCCTCCCTTATATAAGGCCCTGCCTAGGACTGGGGGGGGAGGGGGAAATCTTTCACACACGCACAAAGCATATAGTTCAGAGTAGCCCGTGCACCCCGACACACGCTTGCAAATCATCTTGCACTTCATCTCTTCCATACAACCTGGTGCCCTAACACAGGACGTATCAAGTATCAAAATTGGGGACTTAGTCGAAAGAGATTGGGAGGAGAGATGGAGAGAAAGGAATCGCAGGGTGAATCGCGAGGTGAGGCGCGGGGTGAGGCTAGAGGTTTTCTCCTCTCCCGTTTCTTTCTTTGTGATTTTAAAGATATTAAATTTCATATTTTTTTAGCTTTCTAACTATTTTTTAAATTATTTTTAAAAATAGCTCTAAAATAGATCATTTTTTATGTTAAATAGATTATTTTTAAAATAATTTAAAAAATAGATAGAAAACTCAAAAAATTATGAAATTTAATATCCCACAAGATTTAACATAAATAAATTATTGAGCAACTTAGATTTATCATTTGAGCCATTAGGATATGAAATTTCTTGCTGAAGAAAAATCAATATTTTTTATTTTAAAAAGCACCATAATGCATCTATTAGTATCTTACTCGTGCATTGCTATGGTGATATCTTTTAAAAGTATAAAAAATTATATCTTCATGTGAAAAGAAAGAAAATAAAAATGAAGATAGTTTAGTGATTAATGTAAATTTTAATTATGAATATATAATTAATACAAAATAAATATATAATTGAGAGAAAAGTTGACATTTAGAATTTAAGAAAAGTTAAAATTCATAATTGATGGTAATCTAAGAAAAATAAATAAAATAGAGCAATCGTATTCCTAAATTATGTAGTATTTTGTGTAATAATCAAAATTAAAAGAAAATTATAACTTCAACACAAATGATCATAGAGATAATAATATTATTTGATAAATAACTCAATCCAATGATTGATATTAGCTCTAAATAATAATATTATTTGATGAATAACTCAATCTGATGACTGATATTAGCTCTAAATAAGAAGTAGAGATAGAGATGTATGTTTTCTTTTGTCTCCGTTGGTCATTGGGCAAATGTCTTGCAAGGATGTCCAAAGTTTCCGAAATTGATAGAGTTGTCTATGAAGGGAAGTTGTATGAATTATCATTTCAATATACAGTCCAATCCTTCTTTTCCTTTTCGGGTTTGCCTCCCTTTGTCATTTGTCAAATGACACTACTAGTAAAATATCAACGTCGTTTGTGGTTTTGAGGTGGATGTTATATTAATTAAAAAATTAATATAAGATGAAGGAGTGTTTCTGTAAGCTTGTGTAGTGTAGTAATTTAAATCAATCATAGGCGATGTCTATTCAAGAAATTCATATTCATATTAAAGGAATAAGGGTAAAGGGTGGGTGGGGCCTCAAATTCAGCGGCTGCGCATAAAAACAAAAACAAAACAGAAGAGAGAATTAATGAAATATAATAATCATATTGTCATAGGATTAGAGGCTGAAGCCTGAAGCCCAACCAAACAAATAAGTCCGGCCCGGCCCATTTATCAGCAATTTAGTATATCTATATATAGACACGCGCACATCTTTACAGTGCTTTTCAGTGTTGTTAGGGTTTCCGGCTGTCGCCTCCAGCCTCCAAAAGAAGACGAGAGAGGAGAAGAGAAGGAAAGGCGCGCAGCTCTTCGCTAGGTACCCCACTACCCTCGTTCGTTCCTTCTTTGGTCTGTTCGATCTTTAGAGTTCTACTATTATAATTTATAATTTATAATTTGTTTGCTTTTATGCTCTTCCATTGGACCTAGAGAGATTTCCATGGCACCCAAGGCAGCCAACACGGGCCTGTTGGTGGGGATCAACAAGGGGCATGTGGTGACCAAGCGGGAGCTCCCTGCGCGCCCCTCCGGCAGGAAGGGGCAGACGAGCAAGAGGGTGCACTTCGTGAGGGGCCTAATCCGCGAGGTGGCTGGGTTCGCCCCCTACGAGAAGCGCATCACCGAGCTGCTCAAGGTCGGCAAGGACAAGCGCGCGCTCAAGGTCGCCAAGAGGAAGCTCGGCACCCACAAGCGCGCCAAGAAGAAGCGAGAGGAGATGGCTGGTGTTCTGCGCAAGATGAGGTCCGCCGGCCACGGCCATGGCCCCGCAGATAAGAAGAAATCATAGAGAATTTCTCTTTATTATCAGCACCATTTTACTTGCATTTTGGAATTCTATCCAATTTAGGTGTTTTAAGAAAAGCTGTTGCCTGTGTCCCATTCTGCTGTTAGTCTCTATTACCTTTTTTGAATCAGTGTTTGTTGCTTTTTGAGTACTATGAATCAAGTTTTATATATGACAATTGGCTGTTTCTTCATCTGTTGAATCCGGTATTCCGGTTTTATACATTTCATTTCATAATTGAATTTGAAACACTACTCTAGTATGTATGTGGTTTGTGGTGTTGGCATTTTACTGTCAGGAATGTAGTTAAGTTACTAGGGAAATTGGTAGAGGGAATCAGCAATATTATTAGAGGACAGAGTGTAATGGTAGCAATGGTGCCGCGCTGAAGCATCTAGTATTTTATTGGGACTGGTTTGCAGATTCAAAAACACTGGGTTGATTTTTCCTAAATTAATTTTGCCTTTTCTTACTTTTGAAAGTTTGTTAGATCCTTTCTTTGTTTGCCGAGATGGGAATTGAGTTGGCTATAAGGGGTCAAACTGATCAAATTTTAAGCGTTTTGTTACTGATAAATGCCACTCCATTTATGAAGTTTAGTTTGTTGTTATGATTTATGAATTTTAGTTGTTATTAACTATGTTGAACTTCTACTATGAAGAAATCCAATTAATGTGTGTTTCTTTGTTATGGCCTGAGTTTTAGTTTGTTTGTAGTGTTGAATTTCTGTTATGTACGTTGAATGTATGTGAGTTTCTTTTGAGGCGAAAGACAATTTGTACAGCTATGTTGAATTTGTGTTGTTTTGTGGGTTGCTGGCACAAGGAGTTTGTTATGGTGTGCTTGCTGAAGGTGTTACGGAGAAATCCAATTATTGGTGGTGTGCTTACTGATCTAGTTATGGAGAAATATTATTTGAAATTTGTTGATAATGAGAACTTTTCAGTGGAGGGTCTGCTTAGAGATTTCCCTAATACTGGTTCCCCTAGTAACAATTTCGTTTATTCATTTTCAGTAGAATCAAAATATCGTGTCCCATGAATCATTCGAGTTCATGTTTTGGTTTATAAGAGTATCCGTATTTTATTATCAAATTGATCATCAAATTTTATTTGACAATTGTCATTTGAATTATTAGATAAAATTAATAGTTTATTTGACAAATCACGTTAGTGAAGAATCAGAAAATTGATTACAACAGTATTATTGTAATAATTTCATTATATTTAAGGATGTCATTTTAAAAGAGATTGTCAATTTTATGATGTGTATGAAATTTTATTTTTGATAATCGTCATCAATATGGACGCTCTAAGAGGGGAAGAGAGATCGGCTGGAGGAGAGAAAAAAGTGTTGAAGGTATTTTACTATTTTGGTTCGTATATAAAATTAATGTATGTATTTGAAAATTAGATTTATACAATTAGATGGCAATTTTCTAAATTGAATGACTTTAGAGTGGCATTAGACAAAATGATTTATTTTAGGCTTTACTTCATTAGATTTTTTTTTATAAATAAAAAAACTGGTATGATTGTTGTGTATTTGTGTGAGTATAGTTTGTATTGAGTTTGAAATTAGTTTCAGAGACCTGAAGGCTTGAATCGAATTTTAAATTCGGTCCAAGGTGTGTATTTTTTTTTTTTTATTTAGCTGTGTTTAGTTGAGTTGTTTATTTTTAGTTGAGTTGTTTATTTAAAATAGATTGAAATGGTTTATTATGTATAATGTCACTCTAAAACCAACTTAATTGTTAAAATTTTGGAGTGGCATTTTAATAATTTTATTTTATTTTATTTTCATTTGTTTGATTATTTAAAAATTATAATATTTTATTATTTTAAAATAATATTGTACTAGTTAATTTTTTAACGTATGTTTAATGATATAGTATTTTTAAATATTTATAACAACTTAATTTTAAATCATAAATAAAGAAAATAAAATACAGTCTCTCAAATATTGAAATAAAAAAAATACATCAATACTGACGAAATATTCTCCTAATGAAAGATGGGTCATATGTGTCTCTTGATCGATTTCACGGCGAGGGCGTTCATGCCTTGCATCGGCAGATGCTTGCGTCTCAGGCACTCGGGTGGACGAACCGAGGGGTATCACACGACACACGAGGAGCCTCATATTGGGTACCAAAGGTACCAGCACTCGGATCAAGGGTTATTTGACTCATTAGCTGAGAGTACGACATGAAATCTCCCGAAAATATGTAGAAGTCATTAGTCGTCGGGTTCGGCGCCGGGTCAAGTTGGCCGTCAGTCGAAGGGTCATCGACAGAGATCTCAATATCCTCACGATTCGTCGAAAAACCTGTGCAATTAAATTACACATATTTATATGAATTTAATTAATTAAAATTAATTCAATTAAAAATAACTATAAGTTGAAATGGATAAATTTTAAATTGGCCGTGGATGCAAGTATCGCTATGAAAATATAAGGATCTCCTAAATTGACCATTAAATTCTTAATTTGTCTCAATTCATGCTTGTTGAACCATGTATGTCTTGGTGTCGTAAGCCAACCAATAGCGGTAACTGCATTCCTGACTAAACGAAACATCTACATATATATTTTTTAATTTCATATCATAAGTTATGTAAAGAACTTAAGCAAGAAAAATATTTTGGTTAAATGCTAACCGTTCGGGCATCTGGTGTGAGTGTGGTATGTATGTCAATTCATCCACATGCTCCTCGGGATGCGGTACTATCTAACTCAATTGCTCCTCAGTGTTCATTTCATATCAGATTGTAGCCATTCCTCTCTTGTAATATCACCCGTATAAACATAATACTGGGAATAGTTGTACGATCGCGCCTCCGTGATAGGCAACTCGGGCTTATCATGTTCCCACCAATAATATTATGTCCAATCCACATTCTGGCCTTCATCATCCCCCGATGTGTGCTTGTTTTGCGATACGTGAGCACTTGCTGGTAATCAATCGGAGCGGTGGAGGGATCTGCTGGTACAAGTTAAACTGCCACATGACTCTATCTGAATAGTGATTCTCAACCATCAAAAGTGAATCAACCACACACAACACTTCCATCTACGGAACATTAAAATTAGTAAATTAAATTAATGTATCAATTGAAGTAAATAAATTTTAATTGATTTTAGAAACTTATAAATTATAGTACAAGTGGTACACCCAAGACATATCGTTGTGATAAGCATCGTATGGCGTCCAATTGACGCTTTGATCATGCAAATTCTCAAAATGGTCTAAAAATGTTTGGGTCCTCTTTGCCGCGAGGTGTACTTGAATAAATATTTTGTTGCCTATTTGACACCAAACGGAGACCACAATCGAGGATCAAGAGCTCTTAATGAAGGCTGCTAAGTTTTATACCTATACCATCAATAAAATATTAAAATTAAATAAAATAATATCAATTGAGATGAGTGATAATAATTTACCTCGGTCTCCCGATCGAGAATCATGTCTAGAATAACATCTGAAGCAGAAGCAAAGTACCACATTTAAACGAGAGAAATTGAAGTACAAGCAAGATAAGCCCTCGCTTTATCTCGTTGTATCCGAGTTTGCATTGGAACATCACGGACCCGAACAAATCCAAGAAAAATATTTTTGTGTATCTACAAAAAGTAAAATTTAGAGATAACTTATAATAATTGTACTTAATTATACCGATTAAACTTAATTATAATAAAAATTATATCGTCGGACGGTCTCGTCATCAGAGTAGGCGGACAATTCTTGAAAATGCTTCCGCAAACACAAGAGTCGGATATTATACGTCGATAACTGAACGTACTCATTCTTTTTTTCCTTGTTTCTTGTCTTAAATGGTCACGGATTATCAGTGATGTCGTCGTAGATATATGGATCGCCATCCAACCCAAGGAGCATATCCAACATCTCGCTCCATTCATCATCAATCACCCTATTATTGGTTTTCCTATATTTTTCACATTTCAAAATCAAATTAGTAAACTTCAAAAATAAACCCTAAAATAATATATAAAAATAATAAAGTATCTCTAATAGATAATCTCCATGGTAGCACACATCCTCCAGTGTCACCGTCATCTCGTCGACTGGTAGATGAAACGTCGACGTCTCCAGTCGTCACCTCTCGACAAGCGTTGTCAGCAGTGATTTATCTAATTGGCAATCTCCCATGATCGCCATCTGGTAGAGATTGGGTTGGTGCAGATATGAATTCATCTGCTTGTTGTATGATATTTTCGAACGATGTGCATTCAAATGGAGAGTGTTATGCAGCTGCATAAAATAAATTATTAGATAGGATATGTTAAAATAAATTATAAAATATATAATTTTTTCACATTATAAGATTAAAAATATTTACATCGATTCTGACCTTCTATGTCCTATGTTTATTTTGTGATACAACAAGTAGTTGTGGATACTCCATTTATTTAAAAAATTCGCTAAAATTAAACATAATTATTCTCAAAATAATAAAATTTATTCAAATTTTAAATTATATTATTTTATTCTAAAATATCTAAAATTAAGTACTACTACAATTGAACTAATTATAAATTAAAATGTTTATAACTAATTATGACTAAAAATATACTATAATTAAACTAATTATGACTAAGTAAAATTATAATTAACCTAATTAATGTATAATTAATCTAATTAAAACTGAACTAAACTAAATTAACCTAATTTAAATAAAACTATAATTAAATAAATTTAAATAATAATTTAACGATAATTAACCTAATTAAAACTAATCTATAATTAAATTAATTATAGCTATATAATCCAAAACTAATACTACAAATAAACCAAATTAAACTACATTAACTATATTTCAATTATCATTATAATTATACTAACTAAATCTAACAAAACTAATAAATTTTTAAATTCAGATTAAAAATGAAAAAGAAAATTTACCTTTGAAAAATCGACCAAATCAATGGATCGACGGTTTTTTCAACTCTCTCTGAAAATTATGAAGTTTGGCGCAATTGATTTTGAAAATGGAGTTGAATTGAGGGAGAACAATTGAAAAAAAAAATCGTTTGGAGGAAGAGGGAGGCAGAGGGAAGGAAAGAAGAGAGTGGGAGGGTTTTATTTTTATGCAATGGGTAACATTTGGGTAACATTTCGGATTGGGATCGAGTTTGATTTTCAATCTAAGTTTATGGACCGAGTTTCAAACTTAATTCAGACCATAGGATGCAAAAACGGAAAGTACTCATACTAATTTGCTATTTTTTATTATTTTATTTACTAAAAAAATCTATTACTTCATCCCCTTCCTCTGACCTCCATTTTATTTTCTCTTGGTAAAGTTAGAAAATAAATTAGAGCTAATAAATTAATTTTATTTTAAGATTTATAGTACGTTTTTCTATTATGGTTTAATAATAGCAATTATTAATTTAATTATAGCATATGAAAGATAATTTCTCTTTGACATTGACAGGGAAAGGGACAACGTGCTGGCCACCTCATGGACCATGAACTTATAACTCGTAACTGTTGAACAGATTAATTTGCTAGCTGGAGCGTACAAAGGTATAATTGTTTGTGAGATAATTATTAGTTTGGAGTTGATTCATCTACCGTGCAAATTCAACTCTCGTGTCATTAATCAACATCCGAAAAAAAAAAAACTTTTCATATATGGATCTTGTTCTGTTTGTTTTCACAGTGGTATTAATTCTAAAAAAAATGATACAACCTGGTAAATAATTCCCCCCAACCCCCAGTTAAAATTTATTTATCTCAGTGTCAGTGAGTCAGATGGATGTAATGCCACGCCCACACGTATATATATGTATGTATGTATGTATGTATGTACATACATACATACATACATACAGTTGAGATTAGTTAGTTAAGAGAAGCCAGCATCAAAGGGAATGCCCTCTAGCCATTTTTTGTTAGCGTGGATGAAACTTCCTGAACGAAGTTGACGCAGTTCATTATCTGATCTGGTTTTATATAGGTGGAAGCCACGCCACCTGTTCCTGCCAGCAGTGGAGGCACCACGGCCTCTGTTGGCATATTCCCCATAATATGCCGTCTCAACCGGTACACTTCCAGTTGTCTTCCACCCCGACCATCCCTTGGGGTTGATGACCCCGTCAATGAAGGACTGCACAACAATGACGCGGGAGAAGTTGCGCCAGGGCCGACCGAGATAGTTGTCCTTGGTGGTAAGGCCTGGGACCCCCTTGATCCGACAGTTTTGAAGCACAAATCCTGTTGGCTGGTTCTCCTCCTCGCGCCCTTGAGCAGTGACCATGTCCTGACGGTTTGCTGGTGGCCTCCGAAGATTGATGTTGCAGTTTTGGAAAACTGCTGCAGAGTTCCCCCAGATAAAGTCGATCGTGCCGCTGATGGTGCATTCGCGGAAGAACTGGCGCCAACAGTGCGCAAGGAGGGTGTCTTGGAATCCATCGAAGCCGCAACGGAAGAATGCACTTTGGTCTCCCACAACGCGCAGGGCCACCGCTGGTCCTTTTTGTTCTCCCCCCGTCCCCGCTGTGTTTTGAAATGTCATATCCATGGCAATGAAGTTTGTTCCTTCAACTTCTGCAATTGCATATATATAAATATATGTAAATATTAATTGCATGCATGCGGAGGAATCAATATAATTAAATTAAATTAACTAATTCAAGCAGTGTTTTAAAATGCGAGCGAGCAAGCGGGCAGCTTACCAAAGGTGGCCGTCTGTTGTGTATTTCTTGTAGGCGTTTGAAATTTATTCCCCGTAACAATAGTTTTTTGGGACCCATCGCCATAGATGAGCAAGTAACTCTTGTTCTGTGGGACTAAGATTGTCTCGACGTACAGTCCGGCCTTCACATAGATCACGTATCTACCTTTCCGGGCTGCCCTGATGGGCGCGTTTCTAATGGCATCGTTGATGGTCCTGTACTGGCCGCGTCCGTCCTTGGCCACCACTGCATTGGGCTTTGGCTTATAATTTGCTGGCAGCTGCAGCAGCTTCCGGTCCCCAGCAGAGAGCCACAAGGGAAAGCCTTCTTCATCCAAGTCCTGATGCTGATACTGATATTGATACCCCATGAGCCTCCTATTGCCAGAGGCTCCCTGGGCTGGGCCTGGGCCTGGGGCTGGCAATTCATTGTTATTGTCATCGACATCGATCTCAGATGCCAGCTCCTCCTTGGCTGACGAGATGCTGGTAATCACCGCCAAAGCATTGCTGCTCATCTCTGTTGCATTTTGCATTTGTGAGTTCAGGACAGCATCCTCAGAGCTATCCATGCAGCTGGAGATAAGCGTCATGGCAGCTGATATTGCGTGCTTCATCGTATTGGACTCAGCGACCACAGTCTCCACATCTGTCCCCTCAAGCGAGGCAAGCAGCTCTTTCAAGAACCTCAGGCCATCTGAGAGGAGCTTCTGACAGACTGGCACTGCACCTGTGTCGTCGCCAAGGCTCTTGCCTTTGGCAACATCAGCTGTGCGCCCAACAGCAGATTCACACTCTTTTATTGCCACTTGAACAAAGACTCTGAATACATCGGCCGGTGATGCCGAACTATTGGGTGATATTTGAGATAATGTGCGCTCGCAGGAATCTTGGTACCTGGCCGGCAAGCACAGTTTACTGAGGGAGGAGGAGCCAGGGGTAGAAGCTGGGATATCAGATCTAGCTTTTGACGAATGCATGAGTGCGATAATTGCACCAGCGCATGCAACTACTACTAAGATAGACGCAAAAATGGTCAGAACGACCTTGTTCGCCATTCTTGCGTGAGTTGTAGCTAGAGGTTATGTAAAATGGATAAAGAGATCAGGAGCTTGAACCAGTTCGAGCTCAAGCTCCTGTATCTCCAGCTCTCCAGCTTCTTGAGGAGATACGAGGGAAGGGAGGGGCTATATATAATTATTTGTCCCAAGATCTAATTATCTGTTTAACTAAATTTAGGGCGCGCACACACACACACACATATATATATATATATATAGCTGGAGCTGCATGGTTCTAATGCCCCTGCTTATTAGGCACGTCGATCATCGGTGGATATATAAACATTATATTTAGCTAGCTAGCTAGCTAGCTCATTTGACAGATAACATTTCACTAATTTTGTACAATTAATGGCTATATATCATCGACAAATTAATTACACGTGCTTGACCATTATTTAGGAATAATTAAAATGATTAATGGGCCATTTTTATTGAATATATAGCGCTTTTGCCTTTTTTTCTTTTCTTTTTATGAATAATCTGCTGAAAGTTTTTCAATCCCATATTGTTAATTAATAGAAGTCTATAACATAAAACAGGATTGAAAAATGTTGAAGATAAAGTGGTTAAATTAAACAAACATAAAATGTTAAAATATTAGGTGTTAGCAAAGGACATTTTTATTAGGGGATATCATTTAATTTTTATTAATCTCAATTAGGATCAATAGAAGATCTTTCACTATTTCAAACACAACAATGCATAAAATAAACACACTCGCTTGGGAAACAAATGAACTAAGCGAACACGATCAGGTTCACGGGCTTAAACAGATTTTGGCCCACATAAATTCATACAAAGTGAGAACGAAAAATGATGGCGTTGTTAAAAAAATTGATAAATCAGTAACAAAATTTTATGTGTTTTAACTTTTGAGATTTTAGTACCGTAATGAGAACTTTGTATTTGTTATAAAATTGAGAAGAATAAAGAAGATAAATACAAATTATAAAGGAGAAAATATTGTTATATCTTATTCATATGTTTTTCATGGTAAATACAAGTTGCTCTTGCTCTTGCTCTTGCTGTGTAGGATCCACGGATTTTTTTTATTTTAGTAAATAAAACAAATAAATATAGCAAACTGGCTATCTCTCTCCTCGGTTTTGCACAAATAGCTTGGACCGAGTTTCAAACTCGGGTCGCGTTTTTTTTTTTTTTTTTTTTACACAGAAACGAAAGAAAAAAAATTGGACCCGAGTTTGAAACTCGGGTTCGGATAAATATTTTTTTTTTATGTTTTCAATATTATTAAGTTAGTTAGTTAGTTATTATGTTATATGAAATTAATTATGTTATGTAAATGATTATTATGTGATATGAAATTATATTGGATAAATGATTATTATTATTTTTCTGTTGTTAATGATTTAAAAATTGTTATGTTAATGTAAAAAATTGATATAAAGTTGATATAAAAAACAGTCGATGTAAAAATATATATAAGAACAGTCTAAAAAAGTCGATACAAACAACAGTTTAAAAAAAATACATCAACGTCTACGAAACATCCTCCGAATGAGAGACGGACTATACGTGTCTCTCGGCCGAATTTCACGGCGAGGACGCTCGTGTCTTGCGTCCGGCAGTGTCTGCGTCTCGGGCACTCGAGTGGACGGACCAGGAGTGTCATACGATGACGCGCGCGGAGCATCATATTGGGTATCGGAGGTCCCAGCACCCGGATCGAGGCTCATCTGACTCATGAGCTGAGAGTACGACATGAAATCTCCCTAGAAAAAGTCAAACTCATCAGTCGTCGGCTCCGACCCCGGGTCAGGTGTGCCGGTGATCGGACGATCATCGGCAGAGATATCGATGTCCTCAGGATCCGTCGGAAGACCTGTACGAGTAAATTACACATATTAACATGAATTAAATTATCAAAAATCAGTTAAATTAAAAATACACATAAGTTAAAATTAAAAATTTTAAATATTAACCTACAGAAGCAAGCGCTGTCAGGAGTGATTTATCTAACTGACAATCACCCATAATCGCCATCTGGTACAGACCCAGTCGATGCAGATATGAATCCATCTGCGCATTGTATGGAATACCAATGGAATAGAACAGAAAGAACAGAACTGACATCAAATTATCAATAAATATTAATTACTTAAGCTGGTACGGTAGTAATAGTATTGTTGCGTCAGCATCGTGAGTGGGAAGCGAGGAGTGACAAGTGAGGGTGACCTGGTAGAGGAAACGGTCGAAGAGAAAGCAAGCGCCAGAGAGAAATGCATGACATCAGGTACCATGGATACAATTGCTGATTGGGGATGAGAGGATCCGAATCAGAATCCAGAATCAGGCAGTCTCCAGCCCCGGATCGTCTCCATTTGCATGAAAGGAGGAGGAGTGCTACTGGGTTGGGTATGGAGCGGAAGAATGAAAGAATACCAGAATAGAAATGAAATGTGGCTTGGGAGGATTCATTTGATTTAATCGGAATTAGTAGTTCTCAACTCATCATGGATTCATTCAATCATTCATCCTCATTTTTTTTTTTAATTTTAATGGATGGAAATGGAGACAAAAAGACAGCTCCCCTCCTTCCCCCCTCCCCTTGTCGGAATCACTTGAGATTGAGAGATAGGCAAATAGCAATTAACAAATAACATATTATTATTATTGTTAAATAAGAGCCGAGCCAGTCACTAGTCAGCAATCAGCAAAAAGACAGACAACCAAACCTACTCAAACCCAAGTACCCAAGTGAACCCAACTCACCAAGAAAAAGAGAGAACAAACGAGTCCAATACAATGACAACAATATCATCCTATCATCATTCATCAAAACGGGATCATATTATATCATCAATAAATGAAATTCAGACCAAGAAAACAAGTGCCTGGTGTTTTTTTTTCTTTTTCTACAAAAACAGTTATTCTATTTAAGCTGAAATTGCCCGGGTGGTCAGGTCAGGTCAACGGTCAACCCAACAACTGCAAATCTACAATGATCCATGATCCTCCATATACAAAGGGATGATTGTAATCCCTTTTTTCGTTTCAACATAACAAAAGTATTCGTATTTCATATAGCACTACACTGCACTAGGAATAATAGATATGCATGCTTGCTCTACTGCAGTAGATCACGAATCTTGACTGGTCTCTTTACAGCGTTTGTGAACCCCTGCAATGCAACGATCAAAGCATAAAAAAATCATCATAAATCTCTGAAGCTGAACGCTACAGCCAGAACATATTTGTCAAGCATGAACCTGAGTCCTGAGTCCTCACCTCATTGTATTTGAAAAGAAAAGGACGGGAGTCCCTTCCAAGGGTAGCCACTTTGCCTGTTCCTCCTGCCTTCTGGGTTTCAGCATTAATACCACTGCTTTCTTTTCTAAACCTGCATATGCATTGCCAGATGCAGTACAAGTACAATAATGTTAATTACACGAGCACGAATATGCTTGTCACCAGGCCAGACCTGAGATCGCATTTGTGGAGGTTTTGGATTGAATCATCAAGCTAAAAGTGAAAGACAACAGAGAACAAACACCTGCGAAAGAAGCCAGATGAGGGGCCAGAACGAGATGGCTTTTGTGGAGCAAGTTTGGGGCCAATAGTCCCGCTTGGAGCCTCTTTGGCCCTCAACTCTTTATCAAATCCCACTGTTGTTTCCTTGTTCCCAGCATCTGCATCTGTATTTGCATTTCTTAGGCACTGAGTGACTGCCTGCCGAGTGCCATCTTCTGTACAATCTCCATGTCTCTGCTCGCTTTCTTGCAGGATGTGCTGCCGCTCTACCTACAAACCCAAATAGCATTGTATTATTCTTAACAGATTCACTACATATATTGGCATATTATTTAACTTCGCTTTCTACTTGCAACCTATAGCTTAATTCAAGCAAAAGTCTGTCATTTCATGTACGTCTAAAACTACATCTTTGTCATCCTCTCCTTCCAAAACTGAAGAAATATCATAACAGATCTCTCTCGAATGTATTGTTGCCACATAAGGCTTTTCTGCAAAAAAAAATTATATCTTACTTGCAGAATCACTCGATTCTGTTTTCTCATTTCACCCCAACCTAAAGAACAAAAGACAACAGAAAAATTATCTTATTAACCCACACCTGAAAAATCATTTGCTTTTTTTTTTTTTATTTATTACAAAAGATTTCACATGTTGTCTAATGGTATGCTCGAAAGGTGTGGGAAATGATGTTTAGCATATTAAATGATTGTTAGAACTTGGAAGTTAATGGAACAAGCTTCCAGTTAAATTTAACCCAAGATTTAACAGTTTGAACTAATCTTCTTTTTTATATTTTCAAGGGGTACACTTGGACATTTTTGAGTTTTTCAAAGGACCGTAATGAAATTCATTTTCAGATGGGCATGCATAAAATTCTGCCAGATACAAAATTCAAAAAATATATAAATAATCTCTATAATATTGAGAGCTTGTTAGAGCTTACTTCATGCATCAGAATCTGTTTTGTAGCTAGTGACAGTGCAAAATACTGAGATTGATATCCCTGCCAACATATATGGTTTCTTGTCAGTGGATTTTACAATAATATACAGGTAAAAGACTAAAGAATGGGTCAAAAGAAGAACCTTGAAATTGACAAAGTCAGAGATTGGGGGGTCGAGAAAAAGTGGCAAATCCTCAGAAGCATCTGCGAATAGGTTTTGCCTCTTCTCCTGGGGGTCCCCTTTTAAATATTTGTATGCAAGTGAATAAGAGACCATTGTATCTACAAGCTGATGAAGCTCATCCTTCTCCCTATCTGATAGTAAATTTGATGCCACCTTCATAATGTTTTATAAGGCAATTAGAACGGAGAAAAGTAAATTATTCTTAAATACAAGGCAATTAGTTTGGACACTTACTGGCCTCAGATTTGGCGGTGCTATAATATGTAAAAATGGAGACACAACATCTTCAACAAATGACTTAATTGATAGATGCCTTGAAATGCATGGTGCAATCCTTCTTTGCCAAGTCTTCAGAGTCTCTTGTTTCTCTACAAGCATCACACGACACCTAAGAATTCTTGATATCAGTCAGACATTTACTGGTTTATGAACACCATTGGTGTCAACAAAAGCTGTAAAAAAGCAGAAAAACAAGGCCAATTACCTCTGAGAAGACCTGGGCCATTCAATGATTGGCTTTTCAACTTGAGCAATGAGACGGCTCATGCTCACTGCAATGGATGGCTGATAGGCTGCATTGCAAGATGTGGTGTACAGTACTTTGTTCAGAAGTTGTCAAGTGTCAAATTTGTCAAAAAAAAAAGATAAGATGTAATAGAAAGGTAAAGATCCATTGACAATCTTTGACAATGGTTTTTCAAATAGATTTGATAAAAAGAATCTTAAAAATTAAAAATAGAAAAGTTTTTATAGAAAATTCTTATGGATTGATGTTGTTATTCAAAATCATGCAATCTAAATGTAATTTGAATATTTGATATTGCATCCAAAACATTCAAAATTTAATGAAATTTGCAAATGTCCAAATATCACTATCATTGATTGAATATCAAAAGCCACTTACATTGCATAAAACAAATGAAACAAAATCAATCTAAAAGTCCATAAATAGTCTATATATGTTTTTCTATTTTTTAAAATTATTTCAAATTTATTTAAAAAACCATTGTCAAGATTGTCAAGTTGATCATTAAAAATTAAAAATACAAAAGTTTTTATAGAGAATTGATGTTGTTATTCAAAATTCATGCAATCTAAATGTCATTTGAATATTTGATATTGCATCCAAAACATTCAAAATTTAATGAAATTTGCAAAGGTCCAAATATCACTGTCATTGATTGAATATGAAAAGCCACTTACATTGCATAAAAAATTTGAAACAAAATCAATCTACAAATCCATAAATATGTCTATATATGTTTTTCTATTTTTAAAAATTACTTCAAATTTATTTAAAAAACCATTGTCAAGATTGTCAAGTTGATCACCCTAAAGGAAAGCTGCATTCATCTGACCATGGATTGCCATCTTCTGGGTTTTGAAAACATAATTAATCAGAAAATCAGAAGTTCCGAGCATATCCAAGCATCTGGCCTGCATTTACCAATATCAATGGTTTTCAAATAAAACATTGTAAAAAAAATATATATAGGTCTTAGCAAATAACAAGGTTCAGAAAGTACTAACGGTCTTGTGCATCATTGGGTCATGATAAGAGAGATGCAAAATGTTTTCATGAATGCCATCCATGGTCAACTCATATTCGCCACTGTTATGTGAGATCCCCAAATTTAAGTTAAAAGGGAAAATCAGAGAAAAAAGAAAAGAGAAAAAAAAAGTATTGTCACTTTTAAGCATGAAACATCTTACCGGCTGGATATAAGTGAGTACAGGTGCTGTGTTGTATCATCAGCTTGTCCAACTTGGCTACCCACAGAGTTACGCACACACTTTGACTTTTTCTTATGGAATACCTGAGAAATGCATTTTCAGGAATATAATCACATAAAAATAAACCTGAGATCTCAAGCATGCAGACTTGCAACTGCGTAATACCTCTTTCCAGATATCGATAGCACTTTTTGACACGTCCTTGTAACCAATGACTTGAGAATCAACATCAGCCTGAATGCACAGTGGACAAAAGAAAAAAAAAACAAAAGAACAAGCATGCACACATGCACAAAACACAGATTGAGCGGTTCCTGAATGCACAATAACATTAGCTGAAGTATCAATAGCAGTATAGCAATCCACAAAGGAAATAACTTACAATGCTAAGTGGCTGCTGCTTCTTATTAAGAAACTGAAGTGTGTTGAGGCAAGATCGGATGTCGCATTCTACACAATTGTTCAAATTCTCAGTTGCATTATATGAAGTTATTCTTAAATATATTTCTACTGTACTGGACAAGAACATAGCATATGCTGGAACCAAAGGTTGTTTTGGCAAAGTATTGGTTGTTGAGTAGGGGGGACTAACCAGTACATTCAGCAAGTGCAGACAATGCTATTGAATTTGTTCTGAATCCTTCTTTCATACAAATGTACCTTAACCTGTATAATGACAGAGAGGCACTGATGCAAAGTGAAAAGATGTAACTTTCTCAAAAGGGTCACTAAACACAAATTTATTAAATAAGAAGATCTGCAGCCATAGTTGCTGTAAGCTATACCTGTTTACAACACGACTAACTGTAGGCTGCATAAAGGTATGAACCCTGAAACATGAAGCACGGTGTCAAAACCTCATATCACTAAATTATAATGGACCTGGTTACATGTACACAGATTTACAAGTAAAATAGCTACTTACTTGGCTACTTGACGCAATTGCCGCAAAGCTGGTGCATACAAGTCATTGCAGATACAGATAATCTGTCGGAAACACCTTATTTTGTCATATGATAGAGGAAACCATCAAATGGTCAAGCTTCATCAAAGTAAAAAAAAAAATCAAAAAAAAGAACATACTGGACGAGAGAGCTTTGCTACTCTATGCCCTTTCTTGGAGGACGACTTTCGGGATGCTTTGGCTTGGGCTTCTTCATTCACATCCCTCTTCTCCGAACTGCCCTTCCTCTCTGCAGCGACCTACATAACAATTTTATCATCAACTTGCTTGCATGAGATACTTAATTGCCAGGGAAAAAAATGACAGAGAGAGTAGCACCATTTTCAGAATAACCTCTACAGCACCCTTCCCGTCTCCAAGAGCTCCATCAATTTCATCAATAACCTGTTTAAATATTTTCAATGATCCTCAGTAATATGAATTGTTTGCTCGGTAAGAAGAGGGCATTCTAAAAAGCATTCTCACCAGACACTTGGGCTTAGAATCAAGCATAACAGAGTTCATCTGCACCACATCAAGAATCTTTGCTTCTATGCTTGAAGCTGAACGATCATCACTTGCATTTACCTGCACATTGTGCACAACATTACTGACGCAAAAGGATGGAACAAATTCTATTCTTTAAACGAAATGTGCCTTCAGAGCATTGTGAAAGCAATACACAATGAGAGAGATGGTTCAATCAAAAGGTAGAAACCTCCACAACACGATATCCACAGTGCTTGGCAGCCACATGGGCTAGTGTGGTTTTTCCAAGACCCGGTGGACCACATAGTAAAAGTACCTGCAATCACCATTAATAAATTATTAAGAAGGAGAGGAAGAAGAAGAGGCAAAGATCAACACCTCCACCTTTCATATTTAATCTAATTCGGACATTACTCCGGACAAGATGGAGGTGAGCCCAATGTCCAGCATGGCAGTAAGAGAAAGCTGCAATGTAGAGAAATTCCATTCTTTTGGAAAAAGAAAAGAATATAAATATGATGCTATGATCTTGTTGTCACCGACCTTATGTTCAGGAGGCTTATCAACCAAGCACTTGTTACTCCAAGAGGAATGTGTGCTATTAGACTTTCTGGTTTCAAATGGAGATCTGACATTTTGATCATTCGATGGAACATCTCTGTGATGCTTGGGAAAGAAGTTTCTATTGCCGGAGAACTTGCTGCTCTGAGGAACAGAAGAATGCATTCTAAGAGCAGACAGCACGTCATCACTTGTAGTCCGTACATGGGACCCAAATACCAGGGAATCCCACTGTTTCAACCACAATAGCACCTGCATAGCAAAGCAACATCTCCATTTCAGATTTCAACTCTGCAGTGTCTCTCTAACAAATAGACGTTATGCCTCAAAAAGGAGATAGAGTTTTGCAGTTGGATCCCTGGAGCTGGCTTAACTTTGGAGGGTTGAACTGCAACAAGAGTGGACAGACATGGAAATACAAGATCTTTTGAGTGCTTTCATGTGGCTAGCATTACAAGACAAATTTCTTATAAATATTTGCTTATTAAGAAAGGTGGCAGCAAAATAAAATGTCTGGAATTACTGTCTTGTATTGTATTCTTGAGTAATATGGTGGGAGAGCAATGGTATGTGTTATTCACAGCAGACTTAAATTAAATCTATTAGAAGCATTGAATTGTTGGATAGGCACGGACAGGGATGAGGATATGAGAGAGAGTCTTGAGGATGATGATAAGGCAAAGGATGGAGAGGATCAAGGTCTCAACAATGCACGGCACAAACGGGTTTCAACTAATTTTTTCTGTAGATAGATCCCTCCTCTTTGAAGGTTGAATCTGTTAAGGACGGTCTGGTTTCTTCATTGTGAGCGTAAAGAAGTAATCAGAAAAGACACCTCTCTGTTTGTATGCTCGTCACTTAAGAGCTCAGTGAAAGAGCATGGTGCATATTTGTCAACCCAGAGCTGCTCAGTTTCAGTTGCTGTAGCTTCAGTAGCAGGTGGTTGATCACGGTTGATTGATTCTGCACCATCCTGCAAAGCCTTTGCATCCACGATTTAGAACCAACCTCTCATCAGTAAGAATAGCAAGCACAGGTAGGTGGAGAGTAAAAAAAGAAAAGAATAGAAGTAGTACCTTTGAGAAGGCCTTGTGTTCAACTCGCTGGTACAAAGTGTGGATAGATTGGGGAAGGAGAGCAGGCGCAGCAGGGGAGTGTTGCGGAGGTAAGGCGGGGCTGGGGCTGGGGTTGAGCTTGGCATAGACCCTGTGTCCGTGGGGGGCGGTGATGGGGAAGCAAAGGCCGGGGATGTCAGAGGCGAAGCGGGAGATGCAGATGCGCCTCTTAGCGGGAGGTTGAACTTGAGGCGAAGATTCCTCATGGTCATCGTCTTCGTCGGGATCGGAATTGGATCTGGATTTGGAGGCGAGGCGAGCAGCTTGCGCTTGATCTTGCTCATGCTCTTCGCGAGGCCGCTTGCTGCTCCTGGGATTTTCAATTGGGGGAGAAGACATTGGATTTGGATTTGGATTTGGACTTGGACTTGGACTTGGACTTGGGGGAGAAAACGGAGGAGAAGACGGGAGAAGGGAGTGAGTCTCGAGCCACTCCAACTCCTCCGCCGTCGGCATCTCCGCCTCCATCTCCGATATCCTCCGATTCGCTCCTCTTGCGTTGCGCTGCGCCTTGGCGGGAAAACGAACGCACAACACAAGCAGACGACCGCCAAAAAACGAAAGAAAAGCATACATTAATATATGGACCCCAGCTTTTACATTAGATTTTTGGGAAAATTAGCTCTATGCCACTCTAAAACTCTTAATTTAGCAAAATGCCACCATAAATTTTAATCTTCATCTAATATCACCATAAAACATAAATAATTAACAAAATGCCTTGTATACAGTATAATCATCCAATTCATATTATAAAATACCAATATTTCTGAATTGGACGAAACTACCCTCATCCATATAACAGATAAATTTGGAATTTTCTCTTTCCGCGTAAATGGACGATCTCTTCCTATTTTCAGACAGTTCATCTTCCTTTCCGCGTAAACAGCTGCTTTCTTACTGGTACCAATTGGGACTGGTTTTGGTACTGATTGGAAGTGGTGTTGAACAACAATATGTACCTCTTACTGTTAGCTTGGCTGTTTGTTTCAATTAACTTCAATACATAACGTTTGTTTCAATTTAGGAAGCCTGACTGTTTGTTTCAATTAACATACCTCTTACTAGTATCAGGGTCAATACCAGTACCAAACACTAGGTTGGTACCATCGTCAATACAATCATTCGGTATCAGGCATTGGGTGGGTACCATGAGTCGGTACCAGTGTTTCATGGTATTGTTTCAATTTAGGAATACATTACCAGTGTTTGTTTCAATTTAGGAAGTCGGTACCAGTGTTTGTTTCAATTTGAAAATCACAAATAAAAAATAAACAATCAGTTAATGTAATAAAAAATCTTGATACTGATTTATATTTTTCACATTGGTAGAATACATGGCTTTTACGGAATACTCTCTCAGAATCTTCTATTGAGTGGCTGACAAGTCGGAGTAGTTGACCACCGCAGTCAGGGCATCCAACATTCGACAAAGTCGAACTGTTCATGGCAAGATGGCGATCTGCAAATTTGAAGATTCTGAGAGATCGCGATCTGTGAGATGGTGAGATGGCGATCAAGCAAATGAGAGCTCTCAGGAATAACGAGATGGCGAGATGGAGAGAAGAGGAAAGGTGATTTTGTCAATCAGAGGCGATACACAAATAATGAGGATCTATGCATGAAGAGAAGAAAGATGAAACAGTCGATTTTAACAAGGGAGTTTTTGGAATTCCAAAAATACTCTGATTTTTAACTCAACCTAATTAAAATTTATAACAAATGTATAAGTGTGGCATTAGATGGAGATTAAATTAATGATGGCATTTTGCTAAATTGAGAGTTTTAGAGTGGCATGGAGCTAATTTTCCCTAGATTTTTTATTAATAAATGAATTATTAGTTAGACTCAAAAATATAGATAAATTATCTTTAAATTTTGATTTATGGGTCTTAAAAAATTCTTTATATCAAAATATGATGGAATATAAAAAAAATAATTCTTTAAGTATTAGTTTTGGATTTTTAAAAATGACTTACGAAATATATATTATTTTATTATTATTGTCGAATCATCTTAAAAAAATAAATTATAAAATTATAGGAAATTCAAAAAATAAAATTGTTTTCCCATCATATTTTAATATAAAAAATTTATTGAGACCCATAAATCAAGATTTAAAGATGATTTATCTATATTTTTTTAGTCCGTAGCAAATTTGATTATCAACTACGCGTAGCACCATAGCCTAACTCTATATTTTATATAATTATTATATTAAAAAAATTGGGATGATAAAGATTTATTGCGGGCAGTTCGGTTAGGGAATATTAATATTAATAAAAATTTACACAATCAATTTACTAATAAAAATTTATATGTGGACAGTTTGGTCAGGGAACATTATTACTAGTAAAAAATTTATTATATGAGTAACCGTCTTGGACTCTTTTCTGTGCATCCGAGTTACTCATATAATAAATTTTGTTTATACAGTTAATAATAAATAATATAGTATAGGAGAATTCGTTGTTGCATCTTAAATGGAGAGGGCCAGTGAGATCTGAGTAGTTGCTGTTCATGAATGATTATTATTTAAGAGAAATAATTTAAAAAAAATAAATCTTTTTCAATAGATTTAGTGTTAAGAATGTTTTCAAATGAGTTTATTTAAGTATCTAACTAACAAGAAAGATGATAAATATTTTGGTTGATCTCTAAATCAACTTAGAATGGAGATGACTCGATCTACAACCTTCTTACTTGTCTTGCTCCTCCAATTATGGTGATGACATGCTTTCCACTTGTGAAACCTTTAAGGTATCCACCAAAGATTACAAAAATATTAATCAACCTTGGCTAGAAAATTTACTATTGGCAAAGATTTAATCCTAACTTAACCCTCTTGTAAAAATCTGAAATTTTTAAGAAGAATTTGTTCTCAACACATGAGAGGAGAGAAAGAGAGAAGTAACACTTTCATTTTTTGTCCAAAATGAAGGAAAAGAGATAAAATCACACTTGAAGCAAGAGAACACATTTTTAAATAGCTCGAATCTTAGGGCATCCAATGTCTTACACTCTAGGTAGTCATGAGTCATCAAATGGTCTAATTTTAGGCTCCAATACTATTTAAATAATATTTACTTATTTTTCTTTCATTTCCATAAAGTATCATATCCAATTTATATCATATATAAACATATGAGCTTTATTTCTCTTCTTATGTGTTGATTTAATTCATAATCATGTTATATATGTCATAAATTAATCTTGAATTATTTTATACTATCCAATAGTATAAATTGCTCATATATTAATATCATATGACTTACTAAATTTAATTATAACATTTATTAATAAATTGAGGTGCTCTGAGATGGTATTTACCAAAACTACAATTATAATTATACACTAGTTAGACACCTTTAACAAAAACTGAATTATGAAATAGCAAAGTTCTTAAAAGATTACGCAAAAATCGACTTAAGAGTGATTAAGAGAGAATGCACAAACTAAGTCAAAAACTAAATGCAAATGTAGTGAAAATATATTATGAGAATTCAACTAAAAATCAATTATTAAAAAGAGAAATTGATATAAAATAATCTATCATAATTTTCAATGAAAAATATAACTTATTAGAAATATAGAATGTGAAGAACTCAAGATGCAAGTGCTGAAAGTAAAGTAGAAGTGGGATGCTAACGGAGTTCAATTATAAAACTTACGTATTCGGATCTCGTTCTACTAACGGAACACCACTATATTACACAAAGAAAATATTTTATAATTTAGAAGTTTTAACTTCTTCACAAAGACAAATAAAAGAAGACTAAAAACCCTAAAAAAAAAGAACAATAATGAGCACTCAAGACTCAGAAATATCAACTTGATGTTGAAAGTAAAATTGAGTCTAAGCTCAAAGATCACGGTTTAGAATACAGCAGAAAAGAATTATAAAAAACTCTAGATATGTCTAATTCAAAGTTTTAGTTTCTTATTCTTGTAATGAGAGTTAATGTGCTCTTTTAATAGCCTTTGTATGAGTGCTCAGATTGCTAAGTATATAGAAAATTTGATCAATCGAGCATTCTTGGGGCAGCTCATTATATAAAACTCAAAACATAGAACAATTTGAGTTCTTACTCTATAAGCTGTTATAATTGTTCAATAATCGTTATAACGGTTCAATAACCATTGTAATGCTTCTTTATTTTTTATCTTGATCTAGTCAAGAATATCCTTGTAAGATAATATTACAATGGTTTAAAATGTCTTGGATGAACCATTATAACGTTTGGAGGAAATGTTCAATGCTTCATGAAGCTTTGTAATGTTTTGATCAAGTTTGACTATGTTGACTTATTTTCTAACAAGGTTGCTATCTTTACATAAATGTTATAATTTTTTAGTGAAACGTTATAATGTTTCAAATCGTTGAATTCTTTATGGAGCGTTATATAACGTTTTGATCTGAAAATTTTGAGATTTCTGCCTTCAGTAAAGTTCGAATTTGAGAGAATAGAAGAATGAAGCGTTATAATGGTTTATGAACCGTTATAATGCTTTACTATGGTAGAAACCTTTACCTTATAATTTTTATGAAGAAACTTAAGATTTTGAATTAAACCTTACATGTATATGATCTTATGTCTTCACTTGACTTTTTTCAGCCATCTGAGACTTGGTATTGATCAATTGATGAAGTCTCCATAGGATTCTACAAACAACTCAAGAGACTTGTTAAATTCAATTAAATTTTATAAAACAATAAAATATAAATGAAATTATTAAGTGTAATAATCTCCTTTTTTGTTATTTTTCAAACCAAATGCATGAGTAATTGAAGCATTTAAGGTCAATTTTCTCCCTCTTTTTGAAAAGCAAATAAAAAGATATATCATTAAGCAAACAAAAACTCCCCTCAATTCCTGTACTTGTTGCATAAAAAAATAGCAAGATCAAAACACAAATTGTTATAATGTCTTGATTAGAGTACAGTAATTCAATATAGCAAGGCATTATCATAAAACTAGTCTAAAGAAATTAAATATGCATACAACATAGTCATAGTACAAACATAACATAAATATTATTTCAAAACATAACTCTCATCTCACAAGATGGTAAACCCAAAAATAAAAGATAAGAGTACAACAAAATCCTAAAGAAAAACAGTAAACAACATCACTCGGTAAGATCTTGGGTCTCTTCTTCTTCATCCTCTTCTTCCTCTTCCTCCTCATCTTGTACCCTTTAACCGGAAAGCTCCATTTGAACATTGCTAGTCTCAAGTCAAAGTTGTCCATGTCTCATGAATTATCCACCCAAGTACCATACCGACTAACCCAATTGGTTTGAAGGGTGTATTGCCACTCCTCCATTTGAGTAATGGTACCTCGTGGATTAGTGATTTCGTAGTGGATATTGGTAAATTCATCGTTGACACTTTTCTCAAAGACTAACATTACTTGCATCTCTTATTGGTGAAAGACTTGTTGATTCACATGGAGATGATACATGGACTGCACGGGATAACCAAAGTAGTTCTGCATGTTACTAGCTAAGGGTGGTGCCATGTAGGGGTCAAAAGAGGTAGGGTAATTTAGATCAAAGGAGAAGGTTGGCATGCACGTTTAAGGTTGCGGTTGAGAAGAGGTCCATGCTTCCATGGTTGGTTGGGCTTGGTTTGGTTCGACATCGGGATAGATATATTGATTTACCTTGATATTTGAACATCATATTCATGTATTTATTTGGTTTTGAAAATTTAGGGTTCAAACCGGAGGATCACTCAACCCTTCCTTATCCCAACCAATATTGGGCAACTCATGAAAAAGATTTTTACACGTAACCCGATTTTATTATGGAATATTATGGTTGTGTAACCGAAGAATCCAGGTTATAAGGTTTTCATAAGATAAACTCATATTTTTAACCCTAAATGCATGTCTCGTGTGGTTTATGATTATGTAGGGAATACAAAAGTTTATCCATGGAGAAAAGGTGTTTGAGATAAAAGATGAAATTCATCTCCATGTTGGTTTTAAGTTTGGCTTTGGGGGTCACAATATTATTAATAAAATGATAAATCAAGTTATACATAACTTGTAAGGATGTAGCATAGATATCATCATCGTTTACTTATCCAGGTATAAATTATTTTTGTATCCTCTTACGGTTTATCAACTTGTTCGGGCCACTTTCTATAAGCATACACTTGATCATCGGTCTCAAGTGTATCTAATCATTTGGCCGTTTGAGGAATTATTACAAGTATAGGTTGATCACATAACATGGTTAGAAATCCTTAAGGGTTACCAATGAATTTCATGTTGGCATAGAAAACCTGGGTCAAGGGTGTATGTGTCGGTTCATCACATTCTATTAACTTTTTCCATGGCCAATACTCTATATACCCGTCAATTTGAGTGTCTTCCCACTCGATTATCCTATCATTTTCCCCTATATTAAAAAAGTTTTCTTTGTTTAAAATTATCGTTGTAGAGGCTATAGTCACGTCACGATAATAGTATTTGTTGAAGCGATCATTTAGTGCATTTGACTTGAAGACTAAGGGGTTTATATAAAACCATCCATCCGGTGTTATCACACCATCCAAGGACCATATTTGGTTGTTGACAGTGAACATTTGCTGGACTTGAGGTTGAATTAGTTGAGCCTGTTCTTGAGAAGATGGCCTCGGTGCTTGAGTTGCTGCCATGGTTTATGGTTCTTGCTCTTGAGGTTTTCTGAGTTGGAGGATTCTGATGAAGCGTATTCGGATTAGAGGAGTATCTAACCCCTGGATAGTGGTAGAAATCTTTAATGTTGTGAGAAGACTCCCCTGATGTGATGCTTGTCTTCCTCTTTTTCCTCTGAAAAGGGTTGAGAGGTTTTGACGTCATTGTCATGATGAGTAGAAGCATGAGATTAAACTGGGAGAAACTAAGAATTTGAGTAAGAGCCAAATTGGGTGGTTGTTGGACATACATTTCTTTGTCTAAAAATCCATTTAGAAAGATATTTTTGACATCCATTTGAAATAAAATAAAGCTCTTATGAGAGGCATATGTCAAAACTATTCTAATGGATTCAAGATGTATAACCGGTGTAAATGTTTCTTCAAAATCAATACCGACTTATTGGGTATACTCTTATACAACTAACTTTTATTCCTAACAATTACACTATTATCATCTAGTTTGTCTCTAAAGATCTATTTTGTACCTATAATAGCTTTATTATTTGGTCTAAAAATAAATTCTCATACTTGATTTCTTTTAAAATTATTCAACTCATCTTGCATGACACAAATCTAATGTGAATCATTGTTTACATCTTTAATTTTTTTTGGCTCAAATTGAGATACAAATACACAACGAGCAATCATTTTATTCATTTTAGATATTATTCTTACATCTTCCCTAGGGTCACCAATTATACTAGAAAGAGGGTGAGAATGCACTTCTCTAAGATCAGTTGGAATTTGATGACTTGTATCTTGAGATGGCAAGACATCTTCTACATCAATATCCTCATTTAGTGCATTGTGCTTCTCCATGTTTAACTTGACTCTCTTCCTCTAGAGTGGTTGAAGCATATTGCACTTCTTGTGGAGATGTGTTAATGGCTTATTTTTCATCATTAATTATTGGGGCATCAAGGGTTGTTGGAGCATCTTGAACATCTTCAATAATTATTGCTTCACTCTCATTTATTGCATTGATGCCTTCAACTCTATCACATACAATTGATTTATCTTTCTCGCCCCCAATGTTAGTTATTTCATCAAACTTAACATGCACAGATTCTATCACAACCCCGTGATGTTGGTATATAGATTCTATAGACTTTGCTTGTGAAGGAATATTCTACAAAAATTCTCTCAATTGATTTAGAATCAAATTTAGTAACCTCTTTGGTGTCTCATTTAATATAAAATATTTAGAACCGAATACTTTAAAAATATGACAAATATAACTTGCGACCAACCCATAGTTCATATGGTATTTTCTTTATTAGTGGATGCAGGCTTACTCGATTAATCATGTGATGTGTTGTGTTAACCATCTCGGCCCACAAAAATTTTGGAATAGAATATTCATGAAACATGGTTCGGACGAGCTCTTGTAAAGTGCAGTTTTTTCTCTCTACAACTTTATTTTGTTGTGGAGTATGTGGAGCAAAGTATTCATATCTATATTCACTTTTAAAGTAAAAATTATCAAATTTTGTGTTCTCAAATTCCTTTCCATGATAACTACTGATAGTGTTAATCTTGGAGGATTTGTTATTTTCTACAGTAGTAAAAAAATTGATAAATTGCTCAAATATTTCATCTTTAGAGACAAGATAAATTATCCAAGTAAAGTGACTATAATTATCTATAATTACAAGCACAAACCTTTTTTGAGACATTTGGAATATTTATTGGGCCAAATGAATCTAAATGAAGCAATTATAATTGGGTTTCAGTGGATATCATTTTTTTACCTTAAAACTTGATCTTGCATGTTTGTCTTGCATGCATGCATCACATAATCTTTCGAGTTCATACATTTTGGGTGATAATCCCCTAACTAAATCAAAAGTTACCAACTTTTTTATTGAATTTATTTAGACATGATCCAATCTTCAGTGCTATAGCCAAGAGTCAGATGCTATGACACTCAAATAAGTTTCACCAAACTCAAAATGACTAAGATACAAATATATACTCTTGTCCTTGATATAATAATTTATTAGTAACAATCAATAAGATGATAAAAATTTAAATTAAAAAAATATTATATTTATTATCATAAAGTTTGCTTATACTTAGCAAGTTAAAATCGAGGCATTCAACAAGATATACTACCAAACAATTTTATCTTGGTTACCACCAAATGTGTCTATACCCCCATCAATTTGTTGTAAGGTTTTAAAATTTATTTTATTGCCGGTCATATGATGGGTACATCCACTATCTATTATCTAAGTAATTTCATTGGAGACCAAACATACCTACAATAGTATATATTAGTTATTAAAAACGAAGAAAAATTCCAAATAACTAATATATACCTTATTTTTCAGATTTTCTCCCCTAAATTTTGCATAATAAGAATTATTGGGAAGAATTTATTAATACATCCTAGATTTTGACCTTAGAAATTCAAGCAACATTTTTGTTGCTTCCCTTACTAAAGTCACAATCCATTAAAACATGACCTATTTTGTAATAATAATTGCAAAATATTTTTGTCGAAACATATCCCTTCTCTTACACAAAATGAGACTTGAAATGTGATTTGAGCTCTTGAGACTTAACTAACTTGAATGAGCTTGCTTTACTTTTAGAAATTACATTTATTTGAATATTTTTAATTTATTGGGATGCAACCTTTAATTTATCATTTCGCTGAAAAACTTTTTTATTCTCTATTTCATAGGATCAACTATTTGGACCCCTATGGTCGACATTGTTACCACCCTTTGGCCTATAGATTATTTTGATCTTATTAACATTGGTAGGCATGGTTGTTTGATCTACCGTTCCTATCCATTCTAGGGTTGGCGATTTTAACAAAAATATGTTTAGGTTATTTTCCTTTCAATGTAGGGCCCTTTTGAGGTTTAAAATTTGACAAAGATGATTTTTATCAAATTCTATTTCCGACTTGTCATGGGGTTTTCTGAATCCATAGACTAGGTCAAGATCCAAGGTAGTGACATTGCTTAATTCATCATTTATCTTGAGAGCCCTATTTTCAATTTTTAATATTTGAATTTGAACATTCAAAATAATATTTTTACCCATATTAGTTTTGTTCTTTCAAACTCACCCATATTAGTGTGAAAAATATTTATCATTTTTCTCAAGCTCAAGCACTCTTGCCTTATGAATTATGATAGAATAATCAAAATATGCAAGAGTTCTAGAATGAGGCAAAGATTTATTATTAACAAGATTGCTTGGATAAGAAATAGTAAATGGATCGAACTCATCATTCGATTCATCATTATTACTTAGTAGGTTAGCAAAATAATTAATCTTAGGTGAATATTGTACCTCAAGATGCGTACTTGTTAAGGATGATGCCATATTTGTTGGAGGTCGTGGCACCATAATGATGGAGTTTGTGGAATTTTGCTCCTTGACTGTTAAACCATGAAATTTAATTAAGCAATAATGATAAATAAAATGAATTAAAATAAATTAATGAATAATTTAATTTAACAATCAAGGAAATACACATAATTAATTAAATAAATAGACAAATGGATAAATAGAGCTTAGATATATATATATATATATATATAATAGTAAAGTAATAATTAAATTACTGTTTGGTCGATGACTTACGTAGATAAGAAGATGCATAATCAATTTTCCGAGTAAATTATAAGAATTCAATTAAAAATCAAATAAAGATAAAAATTTGAATTTTGAAATGAGTAATGAATCAATAAAAATTTAAAACATAAATAAAGCTAAATGAGATTAGATATCGAATAACAGAACCAAAGATCGAATTAAAAAGTAATAAAAATATAAATTTCATAATATCAAATTCAATAACTAATACAAATCATTTTGACCTAATTTAAATTAAAGGAATAATATTTATCACGAAATCTAAAATATGAAACTCAAACTCGTATCTTAAAACAAAATAATAAAATAAAATAATACTAAAAATAATTTAATGTATTGAAATATGATGAAATAATTAACAACACTAATAATAAACATAACGATGATAATACCAGTAAAATATTAATTATTTAAAAAAAAGAACTTAGGATTAATGGAATCTAAATTAACGATTCAATTTAAAGATTTCAATCGATTTGTTTCGACAAACTCTGGTAAACGAATCATCATTAAAATAAGTAAATTATTAAATTAAATTGAGATTCTGATAGACACACAAATAACCACACGAGTCTGATCACAAAAAATCCGAACTGATCCCAAAATCAAAGTTATCTCTCTCTTCCTTTCTTTTCTCTCTTTTCTTTCTTTTCTTTCCTTTCCTTTCTCTCTCTACCCGTGACCCCATTTCACCCCAGGAACCCAATTTTATAAAATGCCACTTTTTTGAAAGTTTCGTCTCAAATAGTCTTTCACAAAAATATTGGACCGATTGCCCTTGTGGGCCCGGCAATTTCTTTCCATTCCCTTCTTTTCTCCTTCCTCTCATTTCCTCTATCGTCTCCTCTTCTATCCTGATCGTTTTCGCGCCAAATCAGATTCGCTCGACGATACGCCAAAACCCTATTTATAAAACTCCTTTTCTTTCACTATATAATCTCTTTTTCCAAAACTCCTCTCCTCCGATGCCACCACAGTGAGGTCTCCCTTCCTCACATCGCTACAATCTGAAGGTCGAGTAGCGAGGGACGAGGTGATTTTCTGTCAGAATCTGAAAGTCAAGTAGCATATTTCTCTTCTTTGTGTTCCAAGTTTGGTCGGGTATTTCTCTTCTTTGCACTCCGATCGAGCTTAGAAGTTGAAGCATACAATTTTTTTGCATTCAATGTGTACTGGTATATGCTATCCTTGATTTGCCAACTTGAGAAGTACAATTCAACCTTCCTTGTCCTGTGTACTGGTATATGTTATATGTGATTCAGATTGTAAAACAATAATGAAATTAATAGACTGAGTAACAATATCATAACTTTATTTTGTTGAAGCAAGTGGAGGAACAAAATGACAAAATGCTTTATTTTACTGAACATGATAGCAATTAAAATTTAGAAAAAAATATTTTACTGAAAATGATAGTAATTAAAATTACCAAAATACTTTAATTGTTATGAATGTTTATGAATATTAAAATTGTTATTTAACATATTTCTTTCAAAACATATAGGACCATGACAGATTCGCTTGGATATTTTCAAAATTTATTAAAAAATGATATTCAGTTAAATGACACATTGTCATTTGACATACCAGCAACCTCTCAAACACCTCTCAATTTGTTTGAGTTAGATAGTTCTATCCAACAAGTAGACAATGAGATCGAATCATCTTCTGATGACTTGAGCGAAGATCTCGAAGAGAAAGAGTCAGATGATAATATTGATGGTGAAACAGAAGTTGTACATGACGATGGTCTAGCAAGCATCGCGGGTGCTGTACAAGTAGAAAAGAATCAACATGAGGAAGGTGAATTTGTTAATAATCCCATGTCTTTTAGTATTGACAAATCCTAGTTGGCAGCATATGAGGTAACAGATTTGACTAGTGAGAGACAATTCGCCACGTACGGCCCAACAAATGCTAATGAAAGCTGGAAAGGACTATTTTTTCAGACAAAAAGGCTTTATCAAGAGCACTTGAAGAGTGACATATCATCCATTTTGTTCAAATGAAAGTGAAGAAATCTGACACTGCTCGTTACACTTGTGTTTGTGTGGATGATAAGTGTCGTTGGAGATTGCATGCTTACAAACCAAAAGGAACCACATACTTTTTGGTGAGTCAATACAATGGATCCCATAATTGTGTTCTTTCCATAGGCCATAGCATGCATCGAAATTGCACATCTGCATTAATTTGTGACAAGATACTTTCATCAATGAGAGCATCATTATCAATGAGCATAAAAGAAATTCGGCTCAAGATCAAAGATGACTGGAAAACTGATATCATCTATGACTTAGCTTGGAAGGCACGTAGTAGAGCATTGAAAATTATATATGGTAGTTGGGAGAGGTCTTTCTGTGATATGCCAAGGTACTTATTGATGATGCAAGCTTCAAATCCTGGAACTATTTGGGCAATGGACCCTCCATGGCGTGGAAGTGTTGCCCAGAAATTTAGGCGAGTCTTTTGGGCCTTTGGCCCTTCAATTGAAGGCTGGAAAAGCTGTCGACCAGTGGTAAGTGTTGATGGCACTCACTTATATGGAAAATATGAAGGACATACATTAATTGCTACAAGTATTGATGGTAATGGAGGCCTTTATCCAATCGCTTTTGCTATATGTGAAAAAGAAAATGGAGAACATTGGGTTTGGTTTCTTCAGTCCTTGAAGGATTTCGTTACATGTGAAAGAAAGGTTTGCATCATATCTGATCGTTTTTCTGGAAATAAAAAGTAGTACGTGGGGTATATTCTCCCAACGATGGTCATGCTCATCGCTGGTGCTTGCGCCACATAAAGGCCAATCTCAAGAAGGCCGGTATTACTGACAATGTGGTACTGGATAGATTTTATAGCATGGGTGTGCTAATGAGGTTGTTGACTTTAATAGACTAAAAGAGCAATTAAAAATTGAATGTGAGGATGATTGGCAATGGGTAGAGGACCACATAAATGATGATCGTGAATATTGGGCATTAGCATTTGATGATGGAAGGAGATATGGTGTGATGACCACTAACTGGTCTGAGAGTTTAAACTCAGTACTTAGAGGTATTCGGTCACTACCTATCACGCGTTTGTTGCTGCTACTTTTTATAGGGTAAACCAAGCTTTTGTTGAGCGTACTGATGAAGGAAGGAAAATGACAACCGAATTGTGCCCTAAAGTTCTTGACAAAATACGCACTCGATAATTAGCATCTCGTGGTTATCAAGTTTGTCGATTTGGTCCTTGTGAATTTGAGGTTAATACTGGAACCTCAACTTACTCGGTGATAATAAACGGGAGGTTGTCAGAATGCGTGTGTCAAACATTTCGACATACGGGTCTTCCTTGTAGTCACATGTTGGCTTCTTGTGGTGATAAATGGCATGGAACAAACTTTCATACACTTTGTGATAATTGGTATTTTAGTGAGGTCTACCGCAATGCATACTCATTGCAATTCCATCCTGTACCAGACAAGCGGCTTTGGTCGAGTCATGAAGAACCTGCTATACTTTCTCCCGCACTTAGGAAGAAAAAGGGTCGTCCCAAGTCAACTCGCATATGTAATTCAATGGATGTGAGGGAAACGACAAGCACAACAAAACGCAAATGTAAACAATGCAATGAGGTCGACCATTACAAAAAAAATGCCCACAACTTCATAAAAATCCAAATCGAGCACATCAAGTTAAAGGTAACCTGTATTTTTTTATTTTTTTTTTATTTCAAATTTTAATTAATTATCTCATGAAAATCATATGACATGCAATTATTTCAGTTTTGAGTTTAAATGAAATTTTATTCTTTGTTTCTAGTATTAAAGTTGCATGATTTATATTGTTACTTTATAATGGTCTTTTTTTCTATTATAGGAATTATACGAACATAGAAGATTATAGAAGATTAATTCTGTTTGAAGCTTCTAGTACTGAAAGACTTATGTGTTATTCATTCTGGTGAGTCTTGGCTGAAAAATCCTAGATCTTTTATGTTATTTATTCTGTTTCTAGTACTGAATTTTTTTGTAATCTTGCTTGCAAGAATTAAAGTTATTTTGTAGCTGCATGAAACAATGATCAACTATGATAACGCTTAGTTATGAAAAATGTCTACTTAGTTATCATTGGTAAAAACTCCCAAGCTAATGAAAACTATTGAAGTGTCTGGATGTGTTGGGTCTCGTTCTCATTCTTGTGTAATTTTCTGTTATGTTTATTACTCTTTGTATCTAGACAAACGGTTTCAAATAACCCAACAGGATGAGTGTGGGTGTAAGAAGAGCATCATTTTTTTTTCCTTTCAAGCAGAGTATGTGAAAGGAGGAAGGAAGTAAAGGAAAGAAGGGTAAAGGTGATTGTACAGTTGGACCCCACAAGGACATTTTGTCAAAAAAAAAATTGAAGGATGGCATTTTGTCTGATGTTTTCAAAAAGAGATATATTTTATAAATTTGCCCCTTTATTTTCCCCCTTCTTTCTCCTCTGCGCTAACTAAATCATCTTTTCCTTTTTTTTCTTTGTACGAGAAAGATTGAGCTCCCCTCTCTCCCGTTTACTTGCGTCTTCCTTTCCGATCAGCACAAAAGGGGAGAGCCTCTCCCTCATCCCCTTCAATGCCCTTAAAATGTCACCTCGCCTCGGGCCAGAAGCCGTGCCAGCCTTACCCCTGACCATAACCCCCTGTGTTGAGTTGGCCGAGTCACTTCCCTTCTGCTGCCTTCTCTTGACCACTGAATCGAGCATGATCCCCTGCTTTCTCTGCTACCACGGCGTACACACATCTACGTCCCTCGACTACACCGGTCATGGTGGTCGCTACCCTTATCTACACAAACGAAGGTGTGGACCAAAAGCTCGAATGTGGCAATGAACTCATGAATGGAGCATGGCATATGGCATTTATTTCCAGGTTATCAAAGAAATTCTCACACCATGATATATATTTCATGTTTCCAGGCCGTGTGGGCCTTGTGCTGTTGGTTGAGATATGTTAACTCTTATTTGTATCGGGTATGGTTGTTATTAAGTGCCTAATTAGGAAAATTTGAGGTAAATTGGAAATTTAGTGTTAACTACAAAAGGGGGCTGTTGAGAAAGCATAACAAAGATTTTATTTACACTAGTAGGTGTAAATAAAAACAAAAAAAACAAAACTGAATAGATTTTTGAACTGAAAAAAAGTGAGAGAACAGACACGTTGGGATCTCATAATGCATGGAATTTGAAAAGTTTTGCCTACATGGCATTTAATTACATTTTTACGACATGATTAATAACCTTGCAAACCTTACAATTTATGAGAGCAGATAACTTCCATGGTTCTCAAAAGTATTTTGACGAGCCAATGATTGAGTTCTTTTATTTTTTATTTTCGTATGATTAAGTATATAGACATATATATATTTCAAATGAAAGTTCATTTTGATGTTGTAATAAATAAATTAAGACATACATTTTAAATTTCTAAAGAAATAATAAAATAACTTAAGGATAATATCATAAATGAAAATTGATAAGATATAAAATATGTGCAATTATATATATTATTGAAAAAAATATATAAAGAATAATATGGACATAGTAATAAAATTTAATATGTTAAAATAGGTATAAACTAATATGCATAAAAATATATTTTTCAAAATATTAAAAGTAGTATATATCATATGGTATATATTAACACACGAAATTTACTAGATGGGTAATAATAAGTATAGAAGGAGATATATGAATCGTTATTGACTGTTATTTTAAGATATGCTAATAAACCCTAATCTACATTTACGATATTAATAATTTATGTTTTTGAATAAGATTTTTTTTTTATTCTTATTTGTCTATATCTACATGAGTGATTTTTTTTTAAGTTACAACCAACGTATAATCACAACTATAACCATACATACATATATATATATATATATATATATATATATATATATATATATATTCACATACTTATATATATATAATTTATCTTACTAACCTATTAATATAGTCATATTAAATATAAATAATTAAGCGATAATGATAATCTAATTTGACAAATCTAAATAAAATTAATTTAATTACATTAATCAAAATAAATATAATGTAATTATAAAATTTTAAATAATAATACTTCCATCTCTGTCTTCGTCTCCGTCTCCGAGTCCAGTATACCCTAACCCAACCAGACCTAACGTGAATAAGATACTCGTCAATTTAATTTATTTTGACTCTATAGGTTCTCGAAAATACATTGACGAGCCGACAATCAAATATACACAAGATGAGACGGTTGACGAGATCGTGAGCCCCACCGGAGGTCAAGCAGTCGGACAGGATCAGCCTTGCCGAAATATTCAAGTACGGTTTCCTGGGATTTGATTTTCTTTCTTTAGAATTAGGAATCCAACCCGAAAATAAAACTGTTTTAAAATAAATCTGAATTGCGGTGTTTTCTGACAAAAAATGATTAGAGACTTAATCTGACCTGTCATATGCATCCGGTAAATTGACCAGCATATTCGAGACATACCCGCATTCGCATGTCATATCATGTCATATTGCATGTAGACAAGATAGGAGTAGGATTCGGGAAATAGTCTCGAGATAGGATTAGACAGAATTAAATGATTCAAGTTGTAGATTATATTTATTAGGAAAATATTATTACTATCACTAATTATTAATTAAGTCAGGTAGTTAATCATGCATTAAATGCATGGGAGTGTTGAGAGGCGGACCGGGTAATTCTCAGTCTGAGTTGCCTTGTATAACCAGACCGTTGTGGTTACGTACGGTGACCCATAGGTCTGTGGGACCCACCGGTCTGTATATGTATTGCGCATCTTTGCTTGTCGGATTATCCACCAATCCCGTCATTTGGCGGGTTCGGCTGTGTCAGAGTGTTTTCTTTTGATCAATATTATATTTTTATTATTCTTGATATGATTAAATTTTTAAATCCAAATTTGAGCGATTAGGATACCATGTCCTTCAGTGTTTAGTGTGGGCGGCATATTCGAGACTGGAATCTATTTCGTGATATTATATTATTATATTTATCCAGCTTATTTAGGATCCTGGTATTGTCCGAAGGGCTTTCTCCTTTGGCCCCTAGTTGGTACAGAGAAAGTCGGGATGTGGTCCGCTTGTCTTAGTGGGTACAGTGTAGGCTCCTATTTGTTTATATTTAATTTTGATACCTTTACGGGATGCGGTCCTCTGTGTTAGTTTGTAATAATCTTGAAGTCAATACTACGATAAATTTATTATATAAAGCTTTGTTCATGAATTGGATATTTAAACGATATTTTGTTTCCTTGAGTATTATTGAATTTATGAATCATTCCGAGTTCATGACTGGAATTGTGAAACTTCATAATAAAGAATATACTCTTAAAAGTCACTAACCAAGGTAATTAGCAGGAACACTAATTAACCGTTATCAGGTTAGTATGTGGATTAAATGATGGTCAAGTTTTACGGACCATAGACAAAGAGTTGTCATTTTAATCACATAGATAGATGTTCAAGGAACATCGTATTTGATAGACCCGAATGAAACATTAAATGGAATTGTGTTCGTGTCATTAATGTTTTCGTTCGATATTAAATTCTAAAGTATGAGGTATTCATCTTTCCTACATAAGATATGTATGTGTGTGATTTCTACCAAACGTTATCCGTAAAAGGTGGCTATAAAGGTAGCTCTTCGGTATACATAACTTATGCGGAGGAAGAGATGGTTTGCCAAAAGTACTATTGTCCCTCGTATTTCTATACGAGTTATAGCATCATCTTTGGGCCCCTTGATAGAGTAAGATTATCTCGCTAGCAAGTATAATTACAAGAGTAATTATATTTGATAATTTACTCGGGATCAAGAAAAGATTAAGTTTGCAAGGATGACACATACCTACCTTGAAACTTCTCTGATAGCTATGAGACAAAAGAATTAAACACAAGTAAATAGTTTACTGGATCATGATATTGTACAGTACATCATCATCTGTGTAATTGGATGGTCATAGTGCATTCTGCCAGATGCCTCCTATGATTATAGAAGTTAAAACGGTTTTAACTCTATTTACCAACATAACACGGATCCTGTCGGGTCACACCGTATAGGAGTTAATCGGAGAATCTTATTGATTAATTATGAATTGTTTATAATTAATAATAAGATGGTTATAATTAATTATATATGATATAATTATATTTGTCATAGAGATGACAAGAAGCAAAAATCAGATTGAATTTATAACGTGTTGGACACGTCGTATAAATTCGCCGAAACAACAACCGAGAAAAATATAATTGTAGATGACAATTATATATATTTGATTTGGATTTTAAATGTTAATTATGGATTTGAATTATGGGCCAAAGACCATTTATAATTAAAGTCTTAATTAATAATTAAAAGCCCAAAATCAGAAAAGCCCAAAAAAAGCCCAAAATTGAAAAAGCCCAAAATCCGAAAAGCCCAAAAAGGCCCATGACGACCTCCAAGGGTATTTTGGTAATTTGTCCAAAAGCCCAAGGGTATTTCGGTAATTTGGCCAAAAAGCCCAATGGCGTTTTGGTAAATTGGATGAACTTTAAGGGTATTTTGGTCTTTTCACATTGGAACCTCCCTACTATTCATGAGGGTATTTTGGTAATTTGCCAATCTCACATTTTCTATAAATAGAGGGGTAGGGTGAGAGAGAAACTTCCACCAAATCAGTTCTACTTTCTCTCTCCCGGTATACGGTTGTTTCAGAATTCACGGGATCGGTGAATAGTGTTTTTACGAAAGTTGCGGTATTTCTGCACATTTGTGAAACAGAATTACTGTGAGTCGTGAATAGTACTATTTCGTCTTTTCTCGGGTGAATAGTGTTTTTGCGAGAAACCGCGGTTTACGGTATTTCTGGCAAAAGAAATAAACCGCTCTCTGGTCAGTCCTGGTGGATAACCTACAGAGGCATCAGACGTTTGGTGCTCCGAGACAATCCGATTTTCATTCCAATTGAAATTTGGAAGCGAGGTATAACATTTTATATTAATCTATTTAATTGTTAAGTAGATTAATATTTTAGAAATCAATCATGGAGTAGATCAATAAAGGTTTAAAGAGGTGTGTATCTCTCGGTAATCATCCGACACATCACTTTAACCCTAAGCTTAAGTTAGAAGTAAAATAATATTTTACCGTCTTTTGTAAAGGATTAAATGTCTGTAACTCTCGGTTATTATCCGACATACTTTAATCCCTAACTTAAGTAGAAGTAAAATTTTTGTTCTACGGTCTTTCCGCAGCTTGAGCATTAATGAGATTTGGGCATTCCGAATCCCTACACTCTGACCCTTGGTTGGTACAGTGTAGGCTCCCAATTGTTTTCGATTTGTTAATTCACGGGTAGTCATCTCCTTTTTACGATATGACAACTAAAGACATACTATATTCATTTCCTTTTATTTTGTAAGGTAAATTACCAGATTCAGCAGACCAGAGTACGTGCTTTATAGCCGTTCACTCTCCTAGGGCGTTATCACCTCGGGAGCCCGAATTGGCATTTGTGCGGCGTTGTCGCTGCACAAACATAAAGTCCTAAGTTAGTAAGTTGGGCCCTGGTTGTGCCCGCTTAGGTAAGGCCCGAGTTAGTAAGTTGGGCCCTGGTTGTGCCCGCTCGGGATGGATCTGGCATATTTACAAATCAGGGTATTTATTTCGGGTATTTGAATTTTCGTACCATATATTCTATATTATATTATTATTCTCACAGATTTTCTATTTTGGGGTTCTTAGCATTTCATGTCATAACATTTAGGTAAATTTCTCAAAATGTGCATAAAATATTATTTTATTTTCACATGAATATAATATTACCTTTTTAACACCACTATTGGCATTTAGGTCCAGTCTAGGAAAGAAGATCAAATCTTAAGGCTGGATCTAAATCCGTACTGAGTAATTTTTAAAATTATTCACGTTTCCACGGTGGTTGTGGGATCCAGGTATTTCAGGTTCGGAATTTTCTTGGAGCGAATGCTAGGGACAGTTCTGCGCGATGACAAAGATGTTTTGTTGCATTTACATGTGAGACGGGTAGTTGGATAGGATCCATCGGGTTTTGAGTTTTATTTCTTTCTTTTGGGTTTTTATTCGAGAGATTTGCTGCCCATTCCGATGGAGCTAGCCCCGTCTATGTAGGCGTTGTATACTCTTTGTTCATTCTAGACTGTATGGTCATATATTTATATTTATTATTATTTTGTTTATTCTGTGATTATTTTATTTTATTCATTTATCCTTCCGTATGCACGTCTCGTCGTGCGTACGTGGCAGGATTAAACACCCCTAATCCGATTTAATTATTCTGGGGTGTGACATTGACATTCTCCAAAGATGATGTTGAGAGTGCAACCTTGATCACTTTCTCATGTGATTTTGGATATGGTTGCTTAAGGGATGTAGGGATGGTGACTTGTGCGCACATCATGATGAATTATTGAGTCTTGGGCTTCTTGGATTCGACAATCTTGCGTAAAATCTCAATGGTGACAGGATCGATTATATTTTTTATGGCAATGATGGTTTCTATATCCATGTCATTTCAAATATCATCTACCATGGCCAAGTGATGGCAATCAAGTCATGATAGGTCCATAAGTGAGCAGCCATGATCAAGAAAATATGGTCTGGACCAGGTCACACTTAGATTTGCAATTAATTTCCGAGATAGCTTTCTGAACAGATTGAAATGAGTCAGTATTTTGGGCATAACTTTCTCATATGGGTTTCAAATTAAGTGATTTTAAATTCCGTGGAAAGATGACGAAATGGTCTATAACTTTTGTGTTTTGAGTTTCTTCAGATTCCAGACACTTCTAAGTCATAAATGTGCGTCAAATGAACATGGTCATTGAGAAGTCATCTAGTCAGCAGATTTAATTGTTCTCTTGTGTCTTGTGACAACTTTTGGAGTTTTCAGGAGAGTCTTTTGAGTATTTTTAGGTTTTATTTATTATATTTTGGTAACAACAATAGTATTTAAGGTTATTTTATTTATCTAAGATCTTTTTAAAATTGTAAGATGACTATATAAAGCCTCATAGCAGAATGTAATAAAAACAATTGAATATTATGAAAAGTTTATCTTGAGTTGAGTTTATCTCCTCTTTTATCCTACGTGAGTTGAGAGTATCCTCCAGTTGTGATTTAATCGTTGAATGTGTTTGTGTCCTTGAACGGTTCTATCTCAAATGACATCATGATATCAGAGCCGCAGGCAAAAGATGGTGTGACGTAATACTCGTATCAATCCTCCTGGAGGAAACTCATGAGATGATCGAGATATTGGGTTGAACGAGTTGAGACAACATGTACAACAACTCTAGCAGTTTATCACGCTAGTGGAGGCCGCTGATTGAAATCAAGATCGTTGAATGAGGCATGGTTCTTTGATAAGCAAATCTTACGAGGATCGAGATCGTCGAATGAGGCACGGTTTTTCTACAAGCACAACCGCCAACCGAAGCCAGGATCGCCGAATGAGGCATGGTTCTTTGAGAAGCAAGATTTATAAGAGTCAAGACCGCTGAAAGAGGCATGATTCTTTAAGCTACCCCGACTTTTCTTCTCACCACTTACTTCACAACATCTCCTTCGCCTCGCCAACAACAGAGAAATAACCATTCCAAGAATCACAATGTGTTAAATTGTGAGTTACAAGAGAACAAACCTTTCCACAACATATCTTTGGTGTCTTATGACAAAGAGACTCTATATCAACACCGCATCCGAAGAAACACTTATGTCCAATGAGTCACCAACTTCAAAAGAAATTTTTGTGATAAATCCCTTTTAAAAAGCTCTCTTAACTCTCTTTCTTCAACTTCTTTCTTATCAAAATCTGATTTGAAGATTGAGAAACCATTAAAAAAGAAAAGACCCAGCAGCAACAAAGGTCTTTGTTTTGAAAAATCAGATTCACACAAGTTGTTTAAAAAGATGTCTGACAAGAATATCTTCAAGATACTTGTTGAGAAAACCAAAGGGACTCGTGAGAAGTCTATAAAAATAGAAAATTCAACTTTGGTTCAGTCTAAAGTAAAGAGTGTAAAGTGTTTCAAGTGCCAGTGTGATGGACATAATTCATCATTTTGTATGGCCATGAAAATATTTTCTGATTTAAAAGAAGATTCTCTAGCTTAGTATTTTTAAATAAATTGAAATCATTGATTTGTGAGGACTTGTTGTTTGATTCTCCATCAATTTTTGATGAATATCCCGATGAAGAAGATGACCAAATAAATGTGGATGAGTTTCGGACAAATTTTGGTCCTTTTGGCATCCTTCTAATACTTGAAGAGAAGTTCATTGGTGATTTATCAATGTCCTCAAGTTTCCTTTCATTCCTATGAGTATAACTAATTTGGAGAATGCAAGATGCATGCAAGCTTTGAGCACAACTTCAACACTGCTCAAGCTTCAAACTTCATATTTAATCAGAGAGGCGTAGAAACATGATGATTTGCTAGATCATATGCAGTGCAAGCATGGTGCTCTGATGAAATTCATTAATCAAATGCAGCGGAAGCATGAAGAGCCCAATTGATATTTTAGTCCTTATGACATGAATTCTAATTATCCTTCGACATATTGCTCTCTTTACTTGTCAACAAGAAACCTCTCCATGCAACCTTATTGATGTTAGTTCTTAAATTGTACAACTTGCAAGAGATGTACAAAGAGGAACTACTTGGAGATTATGGAGTATCAACAACTTTCAACGTAAAGGATTTTCTCCCTACCATAGTGAAAGTGAGCCGAACTCGTGGGCGAGTTCTTTTCAATCGGGGGAGAATGATGACGATCAAGTCATGATAGGTCCGCAAGTGAGCAGCCATAATCAAGAAAATATATTCTGGACCTGGTCACACTTAGAAGAACCAAGCTCAAGTCAGATTTGCAATTAATTTCCGAGACAGCTTTTTGGGTCCAGATTGGAATGAGTCAGTATTTTAGACATAACTTTCTCATATGGGATCCAAATTAAGTGATTTAAAATTCTGTGGAAAACTGACAAAATGGGATATATTTTTTGTGTTTTGAGTTTGTTCAGATTCAGACGCTTCGAAGTCATAAATGTGCGTCAAATGAACGTGGTCATCGAGAAGTCATCCAATCAGCAACTTTAATTGTTCTCTTGAGTCTTATGATAACTTCTGGAGTTTCCAGGAGAGTCTTTTGAGTATTTTTAGGTTTTTATTTATTATGTTTTGATAACAGCAATAGTAGTTAAGGTTATTTTAATTATCTAAGATCTTTATAGAGTTGTAAGATGATTATATAAAGCCTAATAGCAGAATGTAATAAAAAAATAGTTGAATATTATGAAAAGTTTATCTCTTGAGTTGAGTTTATCTTCTCTTTTATCCTACTGTGAGTTGAGAGTATCCTCCAGTTTTAATTTAATCATTAAATATGTTTGTGTCCTTGAACAGTTCTTCCTCAAACAACATCACCATGAGTGCGAAATTGTTCTCTTGTGATTGAGAAACTTCATTGTCGGAATCATTGTTATCATCATCCGAGTCTACGTCCCAAATGATATTCATAGTTTTAGCCTTTCACTTTCCCTTATATCCGTCCGTGAAAGATTTATCCCTTTGATCTTGGTGAATGGTGCCATCGGTGTCTTTGAGGCGAGGGAAGAAAAGGAAGCAAGAATGGATAGTGTGCCCTTCCTTATGACACCCAAAGCATATTACATTCTTATCACGTTCTTTTTTTTTTTTATTAAATTTCTTCTCAAAAGTGAGCATATTTTGGAACATCTTGGAGAGAAATATCCTTGGATACTTTGTGATCAAGTGTTTGGATGAAGTTCTCACGTGAAGTTGATGGATGGAGATTCTTCATATTGCTTTGGGCAGAGAAGACTACTTATTTTGGCTCAACTTGGTAATCTCTCATTTGTTTCAGTTTCTCCTCAAAGCATCATAGTGAGTACATAATTCATCCGGAGTGAAGGCATCATTGGTTCCTTACATAGCCTCTAGTGTAGAAAATTAGCGCTTACCAACATGTGATCTTCAAAGCATTACTCTTAGAATTTTACCTACAATTTTATTATTTATTAGAGGTTCATCCAAATCAGAAAATTCATTTTGTATGGACAACAAACGATTGCACATTTCTTCTATTGTTTCATGGTCTTTCATTTTAAAATTTTTAAAATTTATTTCAAGACTCATGATCTTTATCATTTTTATTTGGGTATTTTCTTCAAACCCATTTAGCAAGGTCAACCACATATCTCTAGCATTAGTCATGTTACCAACACTAATGCTATGGATTCACTAATCAAATTAAGTATAGTATTTACGCCACAATCATTGTGACCCTTATGAATTTAAGATTCGGTGGTCAAACTACATGTGATAGGTTGAATTTTGTATAACCATGTTTAACAATGAACCATACATCTAGAATGTTAAGGTAATTTATTATGCACTTTTTCCAATAAAAAAGTTCTTGCATGATGACCTAAAAACGAGGATTTTTTTATATGCCTACGTGGTGTCATTTTGATTAGTAAAACTATAATTTTGGATCTAAGACTCGATGCCGCTGATAAATTGAGGTGTTATGAGATGGTACCAAAACTACCATTACACACTAGTTAGATGCCTTTAACAAAAATTGGATTATGAATAACAATATTCTTAAAAAATGATACAAGAATCGACTTAAGAGTGATTAAGAGAGAATGCACAAACTAAGCCGAAAGCTAAATACAAATATAGTAAAAATATGCTATGAGAATTCAACAAAATATCAATTGCTAAAAAAAGTAATTAATGTAAAATAATCTACCATAACTTTCAATGAAATATATAGAATGTGAAGAACTCAAGATGCAAGTGCTGAAAGTAAAGAAGAAGTGAGATATTAACGGAGTTCGGTTATAAAACCTACATCTCCGGATCTCCTTCCACTAACGGAACACCACTATGTTACACAAAGAAAATATTTATAATTTTGAAGCTTTAGTTTCTTCACAAAGATAAATGCAAGAAGACTAAAAATCCTAAGAAAATAAAAATAACAACGAGCACTCAAGACTCAAAAAAATCAGCTTGATGTTGAAAGTAAAATTGAACCTAATCTCAAACAACAACGAGCACTCAGGACTCAAAAAAATCAGCTTGATGTTGAAAGTAAAATTGAACCTAAGCTCAAAGATCACAGTTCAAAAAAATTGATCAATTGGAGCAATCATGGGGCAGCTCATTATATAAAACTCAAAATAGACAACAATTTGAGTTCGTATGCTATAAGCCGTCATAATAGTTCAATAACCGTTATAACACTTCTTATTTTTTTTATCTTGAGAATATCACTATCAGATAACGTTACAATGGTTTAAAATGACTTCGACGAATCATTATAACGGCTGGAGGAAACATTCAACCCTTCATGAAGCTTTGCAATGTTTTGATCAAGTTTGACTATGTTGACTTATTTCTGACAAGGTTACTATAGGGGCCATCATTCAAAAATAACTTTGTGTATTTTGGTGATTTTATGAGTTGAAATTAGGCACCAAATTATCCAAAAATGGGATAAACTGCATATTATTTTAATACATTTGTGTTAATCTTTTAACGTCATTCATGTTGTAAAAGTTCAAAAATATAATGATTACAATGCAAATGAACGGGAGAAGGGTATCATTCAAAATAACTTTATGTATTTATTGATTTTATGAGTTCAAATGAGGCACCAAATTCTTTTAACTGAATACTATTTTAATGTATTTGTGTTAATCTTTCAATCCTACGGTGGCATAAAGGTTCAAGAATATTAAGATTATAACATAAATGAATAGGGGACTTCTTTCATAATGACTTTATTATTTTGACGGTTTTATGTGTTAAAATTAAGCTATAAATAATACAAATATCAGATAAACTGATTATTTTAAAGCATTCGTATTAATCTTTTGACACTATTTATGTCATAAAGGTTTGTGAACATAAGGTTATAATGTAAACGAATATGAAACATAATTATAAACAACATGGTATATTTTGGATATTTTATGACTTGAAATGAGACTACAAATGATACAAAATTCAAATAAACTGAATATATTTTTAACGTATTTGTGTTAATTATTCAACGACATCATTGAAAATAACTTTGTGTATTTTTATGGGTTTATGTGTTGAAATGAGGCTATAAATAATATAAAATTCGGATAAAATCAATACTATTTTAATGGATTTGTGTTAATCATACAATGTTATTCGTGTCATAAAGGTTTAGAACACAATGAATATAAAGTAAATGAATAGTGAACATCGTTCTAAATAACTTTGTGTATTTTAGATATCTTATGAGTTGAAATGAGGCTATAAATTATAAAAAAAACTCAAATAAACTGAATAAAATTTTAATGCATTTGTGTTAGTCCTTAAATGTTATTCATGTCATGAAGGTTAGGGAACATAACAATTATAATGTAAATGCATAGAGAAAATCATTAGAAACAACTTTGTGTATTTTAAATATTGTACGAGTAGAAATGAGGCTACAAATGAAATAAAATTAGAATAAACTGAATATGATTTTAAAGCATTTGTGTTAATCTTACAATGTTACAAGTATCATAAAGGTTTGAAAATATAATGAATATAATGTAAACGAATATGGGAAATTGTCTTAAACAACATTGTATATTTTAGATATTTTGTGTTAAAATGAGGCTATAAATGATACAAAACTCAAATAAACTGATTAACATTTTAATGCATTTTTGTTAGTCATTCAACGCTATTCGTGTCATGAAGGTTCAGGAACATAACGATCATAATGAAGGTTCAAAATAACTTTGTGTATTTTATAATTTTATGAGTTGAAATTAGGCACATGATTATACAAAAATAAAATAAACTCTATATTATTTTCATGCATTTGTGTTAATCTTTTGATGCTATTCATGTTCTAAAGGTTAAAAACACAATGATTTCAATGCAAACGAGAGGGATATCATTCAAAATAAATTTGTGTATTTTGGTGATTTTATGAGTTGAAATGAGGCACTAAATTGTACAAAACTCAAATAAACTGAACATTATTTTAATATATTTGTGTTAATATTTCAATATTATGGTGTCATAAAGGCTTGAGAATATTACAATTATAACACAAATGAATAGGGGAATTCATTCAAAATAACTTTATTATTTTGGTGATTTTATGTGTTGAAATTAAGCTACAAATAATACAAATTTCGGATAATTTGAATATCATTTTAAAGCATTTGTGTTAATCTTTCAACGGTGTTCATTTCATAAAAGTTTGAGAATATAATTATTATAATATAAATAAATAGGGGACATCATTATAAACAACATGGTGTATTTTGGATATTTTAGCAGTTGATGAGGCCACAAAAGATACCAAACTCAAATAAACTGAATATCATTTTAATTCATCCGTGTTAATCATTCAATGTTATTAATATCATAAAGATTCGAGAATACAACAATTGAAATATAAACAAATAGAGGACATAAAACATTATTGTGTATTTTTATGATTTTCTATTTTGAAGTGAGGCTACAAATCAAATAGAACTGGAATAAACAGAATATCGATTTAATGCATTTGTGCTAATCATTCAACACTATTCATATTGTAAATATTCAAGAACATAATTAATATAATATAAACGAATAGGGGACATTATTCACGATAATTTTGTGTATTTTAGTTATTTTATGAGTTGAAATGAGACTACAAATGATACAAAACTCGAATAAACTGAATACTATTTTAATGCATTTGTGTTAATCTTTCAATGTTATCTTATCATAAAGGGTCAAGAATGTAACAATTATAAGGTACATAAATAGGGGACATTATTGAAAATAACTTTGTGTTTTTAGTGATTTTATGTGTTGAAATGAGCCTAAAAATAATACACAATTAGGATAAATTAATATTATTTTAATATATTTATATTAATCTTACAACGTTATAAGTGTCATAAAGGTTTGAAAACACAATGAATATAATATAAATAAATAGTGGACATCGTTCTAAATAACTTTGTGTATTTTAGATATTTTATGAGCTGAAATGAGACTACAAATGAAACAAATTAAGAATAAATTGAATATTATTTTAATATATTTGTGTTAATCTTTTAACGTTATTCGTGTTATAAAGATTCATGAATGCAATTATTATAATGTAAATAAATAGTGGATACCATTGAAAATAGTTTGTGTTTTTTGTGATTTTATGAGTTGAAATGAGACACTAAATTATATAAAACTTAAATAAAGTGCATATTGTTTTAATACATAAGTGCTAATCTTTAAAGGCAATTCAAGTCATATAGTTTTGAGAACACTACGATTAAAATATAAATGAATAGAGGATGTCATTCAAAATATCATTGTATTTTTTTATTTTATATGTTAAAATGACGCTACTAATGATACAAAAATGAGAATAAAATGAACACCATTTTATTACATTTGTGTAAAGCTTTCAATATTGTTTGTGTCATAAAGATCCGAGAACATAATGATTATGATGTAAATGAATAGAGAACATCATTAAAAAATAATTTTGTGTATTTTAATAATTTTATGAGTTGAAATGAGGCTATAAATTATATAAAACTCGAATACACTGAATACCATTTTAATGCATTCGTGTTAGTTTTTTAATGTTATTCGTGTCATCAAGGTTTAAGAAAATGATGATTATGATGTAAATGAACAAGGGGCATCATTCAAAATAATTTGGTGTATTTTGGTGATTTTATGAGTTGAAAATAGACACAAGATTATACAAAATCGAATAAACTCATTGTTTTAATGCATTTGTATTCATCTTTTGACGCTATTCATGTTGTAAAGGTTCAAAAACACAATGATTTAAATGCGAAGGAATGAGGGATATCGTTCAAAGTAAATTTGTGTATTTCAATGATTTTATGAGTTGAAATGGGACACACAATTATACAAAACTCAAATAAACTGAATACTATTTTAATGCATTTGTGTTAAATTTTCAATGCAATGGTGTCATAAAGGTTTTAGAACATCACGATTATAACATAAATGTACATGGGACTTCATTCAAAATAACTTTATTATTTTGATGATTTTATGTGTTAAAATTAAGCTAAATAATACAAATCTCAGATAAATTGAATATCATTTTAAAGCATTTGTGTTAATTTTTTAACGTTATCCGTGTCATGAAGGTTTGAGAACATAACGATTATAATGTAAATGAAAAGAGAAAATCTCTAGAAACAGTTATGCATTTTTGAATGAATTTATGAGTTGAAATTAGGCACCAAATTATATCAAACTCAAAATAGGCTACATACCATTTGAATACATTTATGTTAATATTTAAATGATATTCGATTCATAAAGTTTTAAGAACATAATGATTAAAATATAAACGAATAGAGGACATCATTGTGTGTATTCGAGATTTATATGTTAAAATGAGACTATAAATGATACAAAATGAAATAAACTGCATATTGTTCAATGCATTTCTCTTAATTTTTAATGATATTTGTTTCACAAAGATTTGAGAACAGAATGATTATAATATGAACGAATAAAGGATATTTTTATTAATCTTTCAATCGCTGTGTCACGATAACAATTACATTTCTTAAGAATAAATTGTAAGCTTGATACAACACCCATATTAAAGTTATGTTTTTGAAAATGATCCTATTATTTTGACTAAAGCATCTGCACAAACCTGATAACCTACTTCAACAAGTTACACTTTTTATGTTGCACGCCACATGAGAATAAACCAAATAATACACTAATTCCTATGACATAAAATCAGAAATCAAACAATAGAATCCATTTATCCTACCAAGTCAAAACTACATGACCAATTGGATGATAGCAAAATATTATTGACAAAACAAATGGGTTATAACTAGCCAATTAAATTATAACTTTGGATGTGTCTAGATTGTCTGTTTCATCACCTATAAAAATAGAAGCACTATTTATCCTTTGTCTTATTTTTCCTCCATGCACAAGCAAGGAATATGTTGTTAGTTGTCATATTGATATAGTACTAATTATAATAAAATTAATATTCTTATCAGAGAGAAGAACAAAGTCTAAATGACATAAATGGCACATCAAGGATTGCATTGTTGCCTCAATTTAGTATTTGTAGCAAAATAAAAAAATAAGTTTAATCTAATATGCAGGTTTAATAATCTCTTTTCATTATATATCTTAAATGATAAATTTATATTTTTTATGTCAAAAACATGAAATACCTATATTTTATGCATATTTTCACTAACTTTGACCCTAAAAATTCATAAAAAAAATCCTATACGAATTTTGAAAAAAAAAATCAAATTATCTATGGCGGATGTGATAAGACTAAAAAGACACAAACTATCATTTTTCATTTGTATTATTGTATGTGAAATGTTAACTCAACTAGAAATCCAAAAATAGTTATAAAAGAATGCATAAAGCAAACATGATTCATGTTCCCACTTACTTGGAGAAATAGTGATTATAAAAATAGTAAAATATTTCAGTAGACAAGCTTGTCTCATGTACTGCCATGAAATGATTATAATTCAATCGTGTTTCAGCTTTTATCTAATTTCAGTCAAATGATGTCCTAATAGGTTCAGAGAGAAACCTACCATGCAAATGACATATGCACCGATGACTTCAACTACTGGAGCAGACAAGTACACGCCAGATACACCTCAACTTGAGCTCCGGAGGGGGGGGGTGCACACCCATAATATAAACTCCTTTCCCACTCCTTCTCCATGATTGACAAGAGCAAACTAAGCACTAGAAATTAAAAATAACTTTAGTTTTTGAGAGAAAATACAAAGTGCAGAATATTTTCACCAAATTATCACTGAGAAATTTGAGATGAAAATGAAGAAATGACTAACTTGATATTGTTGCCGAGCAATCGAGTCCTTAATAAGTCAGGCATCCAAGTTGAGGGACCACTATGTTGCAACCATGACTAGAATCATGATTTACTCAACTTGAAACTTTTTTTAAGCAATTTCTAATATGTATTTATTATTATTTTTTTTTTTTGTAATTCTGACTAGAGTTTGTAATTTATATTTGGTGATTAATTGAAAGCAAGAAGTAGTAGAGATCAAGTTTTGGACGAGTGTGATGTCTAACATCTTCTACTCTCGTAAACAAGACACAAACCTATTGTTCATGGACTAAAATATATTATTTAGCGAGTGACAACTTCAAACAAATAAAAATTAAAAATTATAAGAGTCTAGTCGTTCAGTAGCTACAATTAACACTTCCGAATGGATTAGGGGGCATTCTCTATTCCATTGCATTGCAATTGCAATTAGCACGCTAACAAGTTGAGTATCCGGCATTCCTATCCCACATTGACATTTCTTCACGGACCCAAATGAAATTCAAATTCGTTTTCTATTCCAACAAATATTCCAATAAATATTCCGTCCGATATACCATGCGCGGTTCCATTATTCCCTTTTCCAGCTGCATTTGCATTTCTGCCTCCGCCTCTGTCAAGCGGCCAGGCGCAGGCGCTCGATTCTCCATCTCCTCTCCTCTCCTCTCCTCTCCTCTCCATCTCCTCTCCTCTCCTCGATTCGATTCCATATTCCCTTCATCATCATTCATCCCCGCCTTTCAACTCACTTTCACCATTTTTCCATTTGACCCGCATTTACTCCATTTTTTCATCGTTATTAATCAATTCAATCGCAAGCGAGCAAGCGAGCAAGCGAGCAAGCAAACTAAGGATGGCCCTGCAGCCCATCGACACGGACATGGAGGCGCCTCCCCTGCTGCCCCACGACTCCTCCTCCTCCTCCTCCGCCGCCGCCGACTGCTCCGCCGCTCCCCGCCGCATTGCGCTCTTCGTCGAGCCTTCCCCTTTCGCGTTAGTTCTCTCTCCTCTCTTTCTTACTTTTTATAACTCAATAACTCACTGAATCGTTCGCTTACGTAGATTTTGATAGATCCCAGCGCTCAGTCAACTCTCTCTGCTGCACTTTTAGATTTCAGATTTCAGAAACACAAACAAAACATTCATTTAATTAATGCTTCCATCTCCCTCAATCCTTGAAATGAATTAATTCACCCACTTTGATGCTTCAGATTTCTCTATTTCCCAAGGCCACGCCTATTTCTCAATTCCATTTAGTATTTACTCATCCCTATTCTCATTTCTCAACTACCTGCATGCCTTTTTGTCTTGTGTTTTGCAGATACATATCTGGGTACAAGAACCGCTTTCAGAATTTCATCAAGCATTTGCGCGAAATGGGGGACGAGGTATGTAAAACTCCCTTCCTTCCTTTTTCCTTCTGATGGGATGAGGTGATCTCATGCATCGACCAAAGGATCAATCAGAGAATCTCAATTACATACGTTAGCTGATTGATTCATTGGTTGGTTGTTATCATTTAAGATACCTTGTTATTCTGTCAGGTCCTTGTCGTGACGACCCACGAGGGAGTACCCAAGGATTTCTATGGAGCCAAAGTCATTGGTTCTTGGAGGTAAGCTAATTATCCTCACCATATAATTACAAAATATGTTGTTTTTTCCAATTAAACTTGTCATTTTTTTTATTGTGAACATTCATTCGTTCCAATTTCCTTTATCATTGTGGTTGCCCAAATTAAATTGTGTGATGCTGCATAATCCTCATTCTATGCTCCCTGATGGACATCACTGCTTTCTCTTAAATTTTAGTTTTCCATGCCCGATGTACCAGAATGTGCCGCTTTCATTGGCGCTCAGTCCAAGAATCTTCCAAGAGGTTGCTAAGTTTAAACCTGACATTATCCACGCCACTTCTCCAGGCATTATGGTACTTACCGTCCTCACAGATTTTCCCTATCTTCCTTTTATTACAAGCTCTTTCTCAGTTTTTGCTTTTTAATTTTTTTTCTTTTGGTTCAGATATTTGGTGCTCTTGCAATTGCTAAAATGCTTTCTCTTCCTATGGTGATGTCCTATCACACTCATCTTCCAGCGTAAGTTGCTAATGCACTGGCCTTGTTTTTCATTTTTTTGATCCAATTCTTTCCATTCACAATATCTATGTTCCTCAAGAGTCAAGACTGATGCGCATGAAATTGTATCTGACATTCTTCTCAGGAGAGAAGAATTTCAGTTGGGATAAATTTAACATGTTGAGTATTTTTATATATCATAAATGCACCAAATGATATTTAGTTTGTTTTCATTCCACTGGCATATCAGTATTTTTATGCACAACAAAGCCAACTGGAAGTCGTTCTGGAGTTTCTTATGTTATATACGGCCAATATTATCTCAATCTTGAAATTAATCCTATCAGTGATCCTTTTTAGTGGCATTGCATCATTTTTATTTATTTGCTACAGCTTTTTGCTGAGGTTTATTGAATCCTTTCACATGTTTGTTGGGCAGATATATTCCCAGGTACACCTTCAATTGGTTAGTGGAGCCTATGTGGCAGCTTATTGGTAGTTACCTCTTGTTTTTATCTCTTATTTCTTAGCGCATTAACATGCAATCATCAATAGTGTTACTAATCTTTATCATTTTCTTGCCCATACAAAAGGCTTTCTCCACAGGTCAGCGGACCTTACACTAGTGCCATCTGTTGCCATTGCGAAGGATTTTGAAGCCGCCAAAGTTCTATCATGTTTGTGGATTTTAAATCTCATATAATTGTTTATTCAAACCCCTAAGTTTTAATATGGTAATTAGCACTTTTCATTTGGACTGTTTGTTGATTCCAGCTAGCAGAATAAGGCTGTGGAACAAGGGTGTTGACTCTGACAGCTTTCATCCCCGATTCCGTAGCCATGAGATGCGTATCAAGCTAACGTAAGCCCTCTCTAGCCTCTCTCTCTCTCTCTTTCATATTACAGTTGTTACATATCTCGCTGTTTCAGTTGTGATCGTTGCAAATCAAAATCTGCTTGTACTTTTAGTGAGGGAGAGCCGGAAAAGCCATTGGTGATTCATGTTGGTCGCATTGGGCTCGAGAAGAACTTGGATTTTCTCAAGAGGTGGTTATTGCTATTTTGTTCTATTATTATGAGATTAGCTTCTAGAAAAAGGGGAAAAACCTTCTTACTATACCCTTGAAGTTAAATGAAAAATTATTGTGGATCTTGAAATTTGAGGCTTTCAGAAGCCTCTTCAGAGCTGTAATGATGGCTGTCCTTTTAAATCATGCAGGGTCATGGACAGGCTGCCAGGGGTCAGAATTGCTTTTGTTGGAGATGGACCTTACAGGTATGCTGTTCCACATGCTTTGAGAATTATTTAATTAAAAGACTCTTAATCTATATTTTATGCCCTAGAAAGGCTTGCATGTAGAGAGAGAGAGAGAGAGAGAGAGAGAGGAACTGATGTATGAGGTTCTCTATGTGTGTGTGTGTGTGTGTGTGTTGTGAGCAGGCAAGAACTGGAGAAGCTGTTCAAGGGAACACCGTCCGTGTTCATGGGGATGCTGTCGGGGGAGGATCTCTCACGGGCATATGCAAGTGCAGACATGTTTGTGATGCCATCAGAGTCGGAGACACTTGGGCAGGTGGTGTTGGAGTCAATGTCGTCAGCGGTGCCAGTGGTGGCGGCACGGGCGGGGGGCATCCCAGACATCATCCCAGCAGACGAGGAGGGCAGGACGGGCTTCCTCTTCACTCCTGGGGACCTGGACGACTGCCTGGCCAAGGTCGAGCGCCTCCTTGCTGACCCTGACCTCCGAGAGGCCGTGGGCCACGCTGCCAGGGAGGACACTGAGAAGTATGACTGGAGAGCTGCCTCCAAGAAAATCCGCAACGAACACTACAGCACTGCCGTCTCCTACTGGAGGCGCAGTAGGGGCCCCTCCGCCACTGGGTCTTAGCTCTTTCCTGACGTGTGGCGTGTTCTTTCTGCTGCCCTGCGTTATTTCTAGTCTAGGGTTTGCAAATCTCAAAAAAAAAAAAAAAAAGCATAAAAAAAAGAAGAAGAGAAGGAGAACACAAGTATATTGTATATCTGTCTCCCACGGTTTGGATGTGTGAGACAGTGAGAGAGTGATGTGGTGACTTGGCTTTGTGCACATGCATATATTGTTCATAACAGTTTGCACGGGTGTTGGGCTGCTTTTGTCGACACGTCTGTCTGTAGTCTGTACATTAGGGGTGGTAGTGTCAGAAAATTGAAAATTCAGTAGGTATTATTGGCGCAGTGTAAGCTCAATTATTGCAATTTTACAACAATTTGCGTATTGTGTTTTGCTTTGCTGATGAAAAAATCTTTCGTTTGGGTTGCCGCTCTATGCTTTGGAGTGCAGGGGATTGCCTCTCTTGCGTTATATATAATACTATACAACAGCTACCCGCAAAGTAACGAAATAGAACCCAATGTCAGGCTGCTCTGCGACTGTGGCATATTCTATTTTCTAGTAAGGAAGAAACAAAACCCAACCCCATTACCGATTACAGTACTACAGCATTGCAACATATAGAAACTTAGAATTGAACCAATCAGTGAATGAGGAGATGAGGTGTTGTTGGTCGAGGAAGGGGGTGGGGAAGCATACACTTACACACAAACACATAGTTGTGTTGGGATATGGTGCTATGTGTAGCACGAATGACCATGTGTAACGGATCGTTTCTTCGTTTTTAAAGTTTAAATAGTCAATTTGTCTGTTCAAAATAATTTTCACATGAAAATCTAGCTCTATATTTTTTTACTATTTTTTAGATAATTCTTAATACATAAAAAAGGTTAAACATATCACATCATCACTTTAAATCTTTTCTTCTTGAATCCAAAAATTCATATAAATAATTTCTCTCCTCATTTAAAATAATGTGTGTAATATACTTAAAAGTGAAACTAAATTCTTAAGATGATCTAACTTTTATATGACTTAAAATGATCTAACTTTTATAGATTATTATGTGTTCAATTATATTAATTATTATTATAATAATAATATTATTATAATTATTATTATTACTTAGCATTTAAAAATATTGTGTCTAAATTTTCTTAAATGTGAAATTTTATATAGTTAATTAATTATTTAAGTACTATATTGTAGGGGTGAAATCCGAATTAGAGCAATAGTTAAAAATATTCTCCTTTTGAATGACTCATAATAATTAAATCAATTGATTTTTAACTATCTAAAGAAATAGTAAATAAATTCTAAATAATATAAAATTTGGTCTATAACTAGGATTTTATATTAAAATCAATTTGAGTGATTGGATTGATTTTTAAAATTTTGAAAAATAAAAAATGACCCGTCACACATAAGCCATCCGTGATATGATGAGTCGTGAAGTATAAAATGACTTTTGTACTTCGCGTCATATCTCCGATTTCTGAATTCAAAATATTGATCCAACTATTTAACATGATCTCTATATTAAAATATACTTTGAGATCAAATTTCTCATTTTTTTGGAAATATTTTTCTATTTTTATTGAAAATCATTAGAATGCATTTTTTATCCCTAAAAAATAAAAAAATTCAAAAAATATAAAAATTATGGGCCTCCAAATATATTTTAATATGAGGATATTGAACGATTGAGTCGATTTTTAAATTTAAAAATAAAAATATTACATCAAATATAAAAATGTAGAGTGAAGACTATGGTGCTTCGCGAAACATAAAATCTTCTATGCTTTGTGTCCGTATCTCGAATTAAAAAGTTCAAATGACCGATCCAAACCGTTGAACATCATCTTCATATTAAAATATCATTGGAGATCAAATTATATATTTTTCTGAAAATTTTTGCTACTTTTTAAATGGGTACAAAGTTTGCTGATCTAACGATTTATGCACTATCCAAAACTGGTGATTTTGTACCCATCTAAAAAATAGCAAAAAAAAAATCAAAAAAAATATAAATTTTGTTCTCCAAAGATAGTTCAATATGAAGATCATGTTCAACGATTTGGATCGGCCATTTAAACTTTCAAATGTGAGATATGGACATGAAGTACGGGAGGCTTTGTGCTTCGTGAAGCACCATAGCCTCTCTCTCTCTCTCTCTCTCTATATATATATATATATATATATATATATATTAAAGATAGCGTGAGTATAAATTCACAAAGATCTATTATGAGTTTAACTAAAAAATATAAAATCATTTATAAATTTTAATTATCATGATCATTAAAGTTTTTATGTGAAAATCTTATGGATACAAAAATTTAGGGAATTTTAAATGAGAAGGGATTCAATTACCATTATTTTGGTGCCAAATCGGTGCCATTAAAATGAAATATCAAATAACTATTATTTAATTTCTTAAATAACAAAATTAATTGAAGAAATATTTTGTAAATATCATCTTATATATGTACACAAAAAAATATTATTTTAATATTATTTATATAGACATCAAGCGTTAATAAAATCAACGGACTAAATTTTACAATTTAGACACGTTACTTGATGGCTATTCAAATGAAGTTAAAATTTTATGATTTTTCATATACATATAATTAAGATGAAATAGAAGACATCTAACGTTCATATTTTTAAATTTATACATAAATAAATAAATAAACATCATGGGCACCAATAATGATGGTAATTGGATCCCTTCTCATTTTAAATTTTCTAAGTAACTGTTTTTTATTTTTAAAAAAATCAACACAAATATTAAATATTTTATTATTACTTTTAGAGCTGATTTTTAAAAAATTAAAAATAGTGACTTAGAAAACTCAAAAACCCCAATCTTTTTTATCCCTTAAGGTTTTCAAATGAAGAGCTTAATGGACATGATAATCAAAATTTAGTGATGATTTGATATAATTTTTTGAATTAAATTCACATAAGACCTATATGAGTTTAAGCTCATGCTATCTTTAATCTCTCTCTATATATAATTATGCTGCAATGAGTCATAAAATAAAAATATTTTTATACTTCACACCATATCTATAATACAAAATGCTTTTCAGTATTTATTTTTAATTTTATACATAAAGATAGGTTGCTTTACAAAATTTAAAATAAATACTTAAAAAACTCAAAAAATAATAAATTTTTATATTCACAAGATTTTTGATGTAAAAATACTTGAGCATGATAAATCAAAATTTAAAACATAGAATTTATTTTGAGTTAGAACACAGGAAGCCTTGATGCTTCAAGAGCACATAATTTTATTATTATATATATATATCATTAATTATTCATTCATTCTCCGGTCCTGTCCAACCTGTTGAAAAATGATTTTTTTTTACTTTATAGTATCCATAACTTATTCATTTCTAAATTTACTAATATCTTTATCTTATACGCCGTGTATATTACATATTTATTTTCTTAATATTCAAAAATATTTTATTTAAATAAATGTGCTTCTGTATTATTTGTGCAAATTCTGTTTTTTTTTTTAACTTTTCCCCATTCCATTTTGCCCTTTTCCTTTCCTTAGATCAAATACACACACTGTGGAAACATTTATATACAAGCACTTGAAATACTATTTTATTGTGTTCGCTTGTTCGGTTTATGATGCTTAATGATTTTTTCACATTGAAAATTTGTTGAATATAAAATTTTATTAATATTTTGGAGTATTTTTAAAAATAAAATAAAAACATAAAATTGTAAAAGATTTGTTTTTATATCCCACAACACGAATAATTTACTAAGCCATGTAATGAAAATTCGAAGAAAATAAAATATGTTTTATGATTCAACATGAATAATTCTTTTACTATATATATGTAATGTAACAAATAAAATTGAAATATATGAATAATAAATAGAATAGTGAATGGTTGATACGTACGGGTCAGCGATAGCGTCTTGTATGGAATGAGTGCTGTTATGATGTATATATATTTGTTGCTTAAAATTGCAAGTAATTAATTAATCGAATATATGACAAGGAAGAAAGTCAAACAAACCCCCGTTCCCTCGTTTCGTTTGGTCATCTTTTTCTTTTTCTTTTCTTTTTTATTTTAGAAAGTAATTAACTTAATCAACAGAGTTCGGTTAAGGCGTCTTTCTGTTCTAAATTTTTTCTAACAGAGACGGAGATCGCGAGAGAGAGAGGGAGAGGGAGAGGGAGAGGGATCAAGGGATCAAGGGATCAAGGGATCAAGGCATCGAGGCATCGAGAGATCAAGAGAAGCAAAGGGAAGAGATGTCGGACGCGCTGATCAACGGCCTGGCTGGCGCCGGCGGCGGAATCATCGCTCAGCTCCTGACCTACCCCCTCCAAACCGTACGTCTGAGTCGTCATCTCTCTCTCTCTCTCTCTCTTTCATTTCTTAAACTCGAATCGCATTCGAACGCAATCAACTGAGTAGTTTGAACAGAAAGGTATTAGGTAAGGTTGATCCTACACGCCATGGCACCAGTAGAATTCTAATGACTCATGACTGATCACCCCTCCTCCCTCCTCTGCAGGTGAACACTCGCCAACAGACGGAGCGTCATCCCTCCTCCGACGCCACCTGCACCCGCTCCCTCTCCAATGGCACTCTCCGCCAGATGTACCTGGTCTCTTTTCCTCTCCTCTCCTCTCCTCTCCTCTCCTCTATTATTTATTTATTTATATTTCATTAATTAGCTAGGATAGGATAAGTTTGATTAATCGGCTTCCTTTTACTCTAGCTGCCTTAATCTATAGCAATTACTTGTAATGTAATGTAAGCAAACCTTTCCTTTTCCTACCCAAGTAGAAATAGAATGCATGTACTGCTTTACTGATTTGAGCGATTCCCAAACCCAAACCTCCCAATACAAACAGGTCCTGAAGAATGAGGGCTGGGAGCGCCTCTACGGCGGCCTCACCCCTTCTCTTGTTGGCACTGCTGCTTCCCAGGTATACATACTTTCTATTGAGTATCTCAACTCAGATCTCTCCCTCACTCCTCTCCCCCCTCCGTGTTAATAATTCTTCTCCCCTCTGCCCACGATTGACAAAGCTAGAACGAGCTCTCTCTTACTTAGAAAGAGTTTCACGCTTTTGCTACACACTGACTGAATTCTTCGTTGATTCCTAACTAACTACCCACCCGCGATGCATCCTTTGCTACTTGCAGGGGGTATATTATTATTTCTACCAAATATTCAGGGACCGAGCTGAATCAGCCGCCCTTGCTCGCTTGAAGAAAGGAACTGGTGATGGATCTGTCGGAATTATCCACTCTCTTCTTGTTGCTGCACTTTCTGGGTGATGCATTCTCTTTCTCCATTCTCTGATTCTCTCCACCAGACCATGCTTTTTTTTTTTTTAATAATTAACATAGGGATCCATTCTCAAGCCAATCCAACATGACAGGGACCCAATCAATTTCAATTTCTGGTGGATATATCCTTCATGTTTGTCGTGTTTATACTATCTTACTAATTTTCCTATGTTTGCAGATGCGTAAATGTTCTGCTAACTAATCCAATCTGGGTCGTTGTTGCTCGGATGCAGGTGCAAATTAATTTCACTAGAGGGAAAAGTAAGTGTAATAATGCAAAATCAAAATGCTTTACTGATCTGATGTTTGAATTATGTTTTTTCCCCTTAGACTCATAAAAAGACGAGGAAAGAAACAACGGCTGTTGATGGTCTGTCTGCCGTTCTGCATCAAGTTCCCCAACCTACACTTGTGGAAACTCCTTACAAAACTGGCCAAGTGGTATGTACAGCACCCTAAAATATACAATATGACTTCTTAATTAGTTCCTTCTAAATCTCAAAAGATCATGTCTGCACAATACCATGGATATTTTGACACTACAAATCTCTCATGCTATCTCTGTGAGGGAGTTCTGTTGCCTTTTTTTAAGAAAACAATCAGATGGACTTTTGCTGAAGCCAGTATTCCTAAATTGGAGCTTTACATGAGAATTTTCTCATGTACTATGTTGGTTCTTGCCTTTGTATGTTATATGAATTCTAACCAACCATTAGTATAGATGTGGTTTGCATGATAATTGGAATCTGCCCTCTGTGCTGATGTTAATATGGTTTATTTCGAGTTATGTAGGTACAGGAACTTTATGATGAAGCAGGTCTACTGGGTTTTTGGAAAGGCGTAGTGCCGACACTTATTATGGTATGTCATCTCACTTTCTTATTTCTTTTGTTTATGTTTTCCCCGGTTAGCTTTTGTTTTATCCATTGTCATCTTTTGTTCAGGTAAGTAACCCTGCAATTCAATTCATGCTGTATGAGACACTACTAAAAAATCTAAAAAAGAAGCGAGCTACCAACTTGAAAGGCGCTGATGGATTAAGTGCCCTTGAGGTAATTAATTGGAGTTATGTGTATGTTGAATATTGAGTGAAATATTTTGCAATCAAGGAATTTAGAATTTGCATTATTAAAAGTTTGAATGTATACTGCTGAAAAATTTCTAAAGTCTTACAGATGTGTTGCTCATGGTATTATAATGCAGCATCATAGCAGTTATGTTTGGATTCATAGAGCTTTTTGATGTATTGAAGTTTTTCCATTTCAGATTTTTTCCTTGGGAGCTGTTGCTAAGCTTGGGGCAACTATTGCCACTTATCCCTTTTTGGTCGTGAAGGTAAATCCACAAATATTATGTATACCAATGTTGCATGTTCATTTGTTCTTTACCTTGACGTGCTTGGAACTAAGGATGAGTATCGGTGATTGTTGAGCAGGCGAGGCTTCAGGTGAAGCAAAAGGTTGAGGATGACAAGAGAAGGCAATACAAAGGTACTGTTTGTCAGAACAAAGTTCAATATATATATATATTTTTTGGTTTGGTAAAATCTAATAATATTGGAGGGTTTGCGTGAAGGAAGTGATTACTGATTAGTATGATTGTATTATGCAGGCACATTAGATGCAATAAGAAAGATGATAAAGTATGAAGGTGGGTGGGTGCTGTACAAAGGAATGAGCACTAAGATAGTGCAGAGTGTGTTTGCAGCGGCAGTGCTGTTCATGGTGAAAGAGGAGCTTGTGAAGGCTGCACACTTGGTGGTCACAGGGGGCCTCAGCCTCGGCCTCTTCCGGGCTTCAGAATCCAAACCATCTCGTCTCTCTAGATAAATAAGAGATGCGACAGCTTTCAAGAAAAAAGAAGGCTATATATGGAGCTAGAGCTACATATTATTTTTCAACTCTAACTTAATACGTATTGGTATTTTGTTTCTGTTTTGTTCTTTTTTTTTTTGGGTTTTGTGGGGGGCGCACAGCACGTATTTATACTTTGCTTGCAATTGGGGCAAGGGCATTCTTTAAAGAAGTGTTGATGCTGAGAGGAAAGAGAGAATACTTGAATTTAGCGTAACTAAACTCGCAAGGCATGCGATGCGAAGGGGATGTAATAAAGTGGCATGATAGACGTATAGGATTGTATTGTATTGTATTGTATGTAGTTAAATGAGTGCAGCAGTCGGTAGGTTGCAATGAAAGTTACAGGAAGGGAAATGAAAGGATGAATGGATGATGCATGAATCATTAGGCGTGCGTAAAGGTGAAAGGTCCAAGTCCAATCCAATCTAAAGTAATGAATGCAATCTAATATGCAAGAGTATACGGCTGACGGCCCATAGATAGATAATTCTGTTGAGACCAGTTAAAGCTGGATTAGATGTAATGCAACAATGACTCTTACATGATATGGGCCATATGGCTAGCTATTGGGCTCTCTATTGCTATACTGGCCTATCAGTAAAAGTGAGTGATTCAGTATCTATCAGCCTTTCTTCGTCTCCGGCGAGTTGGTTGTTGCTGGTAGATCGGAGCATGCGATGCCATGGATGGGAACTAGCTAGCTAGCTAGCTACTGTGTGCTCAACCCTTCCTATCTGAGTTTGAATATGTATCTTACTCTGAATTTGAGTCTGAATCAAATAGATGGATCAGATTTGATTCTAACTATCGAGTGTGCACTTTATACCACCAACAAAGATATCCGTTCTTATGCACGGATTCATAATCTTAAAGGGTACATAGATAGTACATTACTTAGTCTAGATTGATACACAAATGCTACAAAAGATCACAGTACAACAACAACAACAAAGCCTTTAATTTCAAATAAATTGGAGTAGGCTAGAAATGAAACCCAATCGGAAAACATAAGATCAAAGATCTCAAATAATATAAGTGATAATAATGAATATGATAAAAAAAAAGAAAATAAATAAATAAAATAATAATAATAATAATATATAAATAAAGATGATAATGATAATGATAATATGCTAATAATATATAATAATAATAATAATAATAATAATAATAATAATAATAATAATAATAATAATAATAATAGTACAATAAACCTCTATTATAAAATCTATTTCTAAATCCTAAAATCCTATTTTAAAATCTAATTCTAAATTCTAAATCCTAAAATCCTATCTAAACCTCTATTTCTGAAATCTATTTCTAAATTCTAAATCCTAAAATCCTAAAAAATCTAAGAATATGAAGTCTATAACTCTACTATTAAACTCTAACTCCTAAATCATGGTTCAGGTACATGAATTGCTATCTTCCACGCACTCCTATCCAAAGTAAACTCTTTGGGTATATTTCATTCCTTCAAATATCTTTTTATTGCTTCCTCCCATGTCAGTCTCGGTCGACCTCTTCCTCTTTTTGTATTTTCAGGACGACTTAAAATACCGCTGCGTACTGATGCTTCAGGAGGCCTTCGTTGGATATGACTAAACCATCGCAAACGATATTGGACTAGCTTCTCTTGAATTGACGCTACCCCAAGTTTGTCCCTAATATCATCATTTCTGATTCGATCTTTCTTTGTGTGGCCACATATCCAATGCAACATCCGCATTTCAGCTACACTCATCTTCTGGATGTGTTGTCCTTTTGTAGCCCAACATTCTGCGCCATACAACATCGCGGGTCTAATCACCGTCCTATAGAACTTGCCTTTTAGTTTGTTTGGGACCTTCTTGTCACAAAGAACACCAGATGTTTGTCTCCATTTAACCCATCCAGCTTTTATTATATGACTAACATCTTCATCGATCTCTCCTTCACTCTGCAACATCGATCCCAAATACCGAAATGTGTCATTCATGGGTACTACTCGTCCATCCAAACTAACATCTCTGTCATCTAAGTTTTCCCCGCTGAACTTCATATATTTAGTTTTTGTCCTACTAAGTCTAAAACCTTTCGATTCTAAAATTTGTCTCTACAACTCTAGTTTCCGATTGACTCCAATTCTGTTCTCGTCAATCAGCACCACATCATCAGTAAAGAGCATACACCAAGAAATATCTTCTTGTATGTCCTTTGTGATCTCATCCATCACTAAGGTGAAAATATATGGACTCAATGCTGACCCTTGATGTAATCATATCTTAATAGGAAATGTATCGGACTCGCCGTCACATGCTCTGACACAAGTCACAACATTTGTGTACATATCCTTAATAAGGGTAACGTATTTTGTTGGGACTAGTTTCCTTTTGAGTGCCCACCACATGATATTTCTCGGAATTTTATCATACGCTTTCTCTAAATCAATAAATATCATATGTAGGTCCTTCTTCTGTTCTCGATGTCTCTCCATAAGTTGTCTTATCAAGAAAATCGCCTCCATAGTGGACCTCCCATGCATAAAACCAAACCGATTTTTAGAGAGAGGTTGTCGGTTTTCTTAAACGGTGCTCGATCACTCTCTCCCAAAGCTTCATGGTATGACTCATGAGCTTAATTCCTCTGTAATTAGTACAACTTTGAATATCTCATTTATTCTTGAAGATTGGTACTAATATACTTCTTCTCCACTCATTAGGCATCTTATTGGACCGAAAAATGGTATTAAATAGTTTAGTGAGCCACACTATTGCTATATCTCCAAGACATCTCCATACCTCAATCGGGATGTCATCCGGTCCTAACGCCTTACCTGTTTTCATCTTTTTTAAAGCTTCTTTCACCTCAGACTTTTGAATTCTCCGAACAAATCGCCTATTGGTGTCAATTGAGTCATCCAACTTGATCACGGTTTTCTCACTCTCGTCGTTGAATAGCTTGTCGAAGTATGCTCTCCATCTGTTCTTAATCTCCTCATCTTTCACCAAAAGTCTATCAGCCTCATTCTTAATACATTTAACTTGGTGGAAGTCTCTTGTCTTCCTTTCTCGAAGTTTAGTCATCTTGTAGACATCATTTTCGCCCTCTTTCATATCTAATTTCCGATACAACTTCATGTATGTCTGACCCCTTGCTTCGCTCACAGCTTTCATTGCGTTTCTTTTAGCTTCTTTGTACTTCTGTATGTTTTCATCACTCTTGTTGTGATGTAAACGTTTGTAACATTCTTTCTTCTCATTGATAGCCTTTTGTACTTCATCATTCCACCACCAAGTGTCTTTAGGTTCACGTTTATTTCCTCTAGTTACTCCAAACACCTCTATAGCCACCTTCTGAATGTGAGTCGCCATTTTCTTCCACATATTATTCGCATCCTCACCTTCGTTCCACGATCCTTCTGCAATAACTCTATTCTTAAACACCTGAGAAACATCCCCTTTGAGCTTTCACCACCTCGTTCTCGTTATTTTCATGTCTCTATCTCGCCGAACGCATACCTGAAAATAAAAATCAGCCACCAAAAGTTTGTGTTGTGTGACAACACACTCGCCAGGTATAACCTTACAATCTATACAGTTTGGTCTCTCCTCCCTTCTAGTCAGGACAAAATCGATCTGGCTCGAGTGTTGGCCACTGCTTAAAGTAATTAAATGCGATTTTTTCTTTCTAAAGAAAGTGTTCGCTACCATGAGGTCATAAGCTATAGCGAAGTTCAAGATGTCTTCTCCCTCTTGATTCTGTTCGCCATATCCAAAACCCCCATGTACCCTCTAAAACCCCACTCTAACTGTGCCAACATGACCATTAAGATCACCTCCAATGAAGAGTTTTTCACTGCTAGGCACTCCTCTAATCATGTCCTCTAAGTCTTTCCAGAATCGTCTCTTGACATCATCGCTCAAACCTACTTGTGGGGCATACGCACTGATGACGTTCAAGACCAAATCTCCAAAAATCAATTTGATCATGATGATCTTGTCCCCTTGTCTCCTAACTACGACAACTCCATTCTTGAGGCTCTTATCAATTAAGATGCCTACACCATTTCTACTTCATTCTTTTCCCGTGTACCACAATTTAAAGCCTGTATTCTCCACCTCCTTAGCTTTCTGACCCGTCCATTTAGTCTCCTGAACACATGAGATATTAACGCGTCTCCTAATCGCAATATCAACTAACTCTCTTAGCTTACATGTTAAGGACCCTATATTCCAACTATCTAAACGAATCCTACTTTCCCCGACTAGCTTCCTTTCCCCTCGCACTCGTCGAGTCAAGTGCGAAGACCCTTGTTCATTTGACACTACATCCGGGCGCCGATGCAGCGCGTCACTAAGGTGATGACGATTCGGCCCTTGCTCACTTATCACCATATTCGGGTTCCAATATGGCGCGCCACTAAGGTGGTGATGACCCGGCCTTTGTTCTCTTATCACCATATCTGGGTTCCAATATGGCGCGTCGCTAAGAGGGTGACGCCCTGTTTTAGTGCAGGGCTCGCCACACCCACCGCAAGCCTCCTCTTTTATTCTGGCTTGGGACAGACTGTGCAGAAACTAGTCCACACAGGCGGAGTTTCAAAAAATCATAGTACAACCAACTGTAAAAGAAATTTAAGAAATTCATCCACAAACAAAATAAAAATTACACTAACAACATGAATTGATGTTACTATAAGATAATATTGCACTCTAAATCTAGTTTATTATACTAACTGAAGCGACCCCTAAGTATATAGTATATACACAAAAGGTGTATATGTAAAAAAATAAAGAAAGCTTTTTGAGATTTTTTGGATGTATATATAGTGTCTCTTTATACTTATCCATAAATCTAATAGTAAACAACACGCTCCCACCCCTCTCTTATAGAGCTGTGAACATATCTACTTCAAAAAATATGAAAGTGTAAACAAATAATATACAAAACTTGCACTATTTCAAGATAAAATAAAGCAGTATAAAAACTTGCATTATTTTCAAGATCAATAAATCATGGAATTTTTTTTTGGAGTTTCAGCAATATATGATTAATTATATTATTTATGTATAAGTGGCATAATTTTTGGTTGACAATATTTTTTAGTGGCATACTTATCAATAGATTACTTAAAGAGATATGATCTAAGGAAAAAAAATTGTTTATGTATAAGTGGCATAACTTTTGATTTACAATACTTTTTGGTGGTATGATAAATTACTTAAAGAGATATAATCTATGAGAAGTTAGTAAATGCTAATAAAAAAAATTATGCTAAGAAAACTGACACATAGACTTAGCGATGGATTTGAAGAATTTGAGATGAATTGTAACTTTATCAGTGATTACAAAAAGAAAAAAGTTCATGATAATAGTTTCTTAAAAGTGAATAAAACAAAATAAAACTAATTAGATCTTGTTAAAGAGGTATCGGGACGTATTGGGACATATCAGAGACGTATCAGACACACATCAAGGCATGTTCAAGACATATCGGAAAGTATTGGGACGTATCGGGATATATCGGAGATCGAATCCGCTGACGTATCGGATACGCACCCGCACCCGCACCGTATTGGACGTGCACCCATATCAGACGAGTATCCGATACTTGATCGTTAAGTTAGGAAAAATATCTGAGTAACATAGCAAAAAAATGAACGAGGCGGAGATAGAGAGAGATAATGAACGTGGAGGAGACATGAGAGAAATAATTTAAAGCATTTGACGAGAAAAAACAATGTCATGCTCTCTTTCTCTCTCTCACAAAGCAGCCTCTCATAATAAGAAGAGCGATCAGTTGAGGAAGTGTTTTTGATGTGATGGGCTGTAACACTATTAAGTGCTTTAATGGCGGAATTACATCAAATTAACATAGCAAAACTCAAGAATTACATACATTAGCAGAAGTAATTTTAAGAAGAACAAGAACTGAGCTAACGAAACCAAAATGAGTTGGTGGAATTCACACTTTTTTTCTCATTAATCACATAATCCGAAATCGTACAAGTCTTGCCCTTTTATAGGTGATGATCATAGAAACCAAAATTATAAGATTTAATAAAGAATTCTATTCTATTGATTATTGAGTTGCCACGTCAGCTTCAGTTAGTCTTCGACCGCTGAGATTCAATTAACAGAATAACACCGTGCCCGTTAATTGAATTATCGTTGGAGCGGGTCCCATCTTCAGCGACTTATCGTTGGTCTGATAAGTTTGAGATTGAGTGAGGTGCTGACACTCCCCGCGCCTCATAAACGTTCCTGTCCTCCCAAGAACAACCCATGGAAATTAATTTACAAGGTCTGAGTAATAATCCTCCCAAGAGGCATCATCCTCCATCCTAGGAAAGATTAGAAGTTGAGGAACAATGGTATTGTTCCATTTAACAGCGTCGTGCAATAACATACTCAGGATAGATTTGTAATTGGCCGTTAGAATCTAAAATTGAAAGTGTAGGAGAGATATTGATGTCATTACCAACATGCTTTTTTAACTGGGAGACATAAATGACTGGATGAATGACCGATCCAACCGGAAGCCTGAATCTGACTATGTGGAGGATGTCCCAAGGGTAAATGGGGTGGTGGGTAGCCAAATAAAGCTTGGAAAGGAGAGGTTCGAAGTGAACGATGATAAGAAGAGTTATACCACCACTGTGCTAATGGCAGCCAGTGAGTCCATTTCCTTGGGTGATCAATCATCATACTGCGAAGATATTGCTCAACACACTGATTAACCCTTTCGGTCTGGCCATTAATTTGGGGATGGTAAGCAGAACTCATGTTGAGTTTAACACCAAATTGTCACACCCCGGAAATAATAAATCGGATTAGGGGTGATTAATCCCGCCACGTACGCACGACGAGACGTGCGTACGAAAGGCTAAATGAATAAAATAATATAAATCTCAGAATAAACAAAACAATACTAATAATACAAAATAATATACAGTCCAGAATACACAATTGGATACAACGCCCGACACCGACGGGGCTAACCCCATCAGAATGGGTAGCAAAAATCTCTCGAATAAAACCCAAAGAAAGAAACAAAAACCTGATACCCGATAAGCCCTAATCATCTACCCGCCTCACTGTGCTGATGCGGCGAAACACCTCTGATATCACGCAGGACTGCACTTAGCACTCTCATCAAAAATCAATCCCGCACTTGTAAACCTGGATCCCACAACCACCGTGGAAACGTAAGTAATTTAAAATTACTCAGTACGAATTTAGATCCAGTCTTAAGATTTGATCTTCTTTCTTAGACTGACCCAAATACCGATACTGTATTTTAAATATAATATAATAAATATATATAAATATAATAATATTTTATTCACGTTTGAGAAAACATCTACATGAATGACATAAAATGACAACTAAACCCGAAATAGAAAGTCTGTGAGAATAATAATATAATATAAAAATATAAAGTACGAAAAATCAACCACCCGAATATATATAACCCAGTTGCAGATCATCAGTCCATCCACAAGCGGGCACGTGGTCGGGCCCTGGACTTGTGACTTATCTAAGCGGGCACGTATTCGGGCCCAACTTATAAACTTAGGATTTTCGAGTAAGCGGGCGCCAATGCCCTGAATACCTTGGAAAAATTCGGCATCCCGGAGCGATAACGCTCTAGGAGAGTGATGGCTAAAAATACGTACTCAGTTTTCTAAATTTGATGATCCACCTCACATAATAATAATAATATAAAGAGCAAAGGGGATTAAGAAGTTATGCTTTCAGTTGCCATATCGCCAACAGGATATAACTACCCGCGAATTGACAAATCGGAAATAAATGGGAGCCTACACTGTACCAACCAAGGGTCAGAGGACTGCATCCCGTAAATATCAAAATAGAGTAAATACAAATGGAAGCCTACACTGTACCCACTAGGGCCAGAGGACCGCATCCCGACTTTCTCTGTACCAACCAATGGTCAAAAGAGAAAGCCCTTCGGACAATACCAGGATCCTAAATAAGTCGGATAAATAAAATAATATAATATCTCGGTGTAGATTCCAATCTCGAATATGACCGCCTACACTAATTACTGAAAGGCATGGTATCCTAATCGCTCAAATTTGGATTAAAAATCTTAATCATATTAAGAATAGTAAAAATATAATATTGATAAAAAAGAAAACACTCTTACACAGCTGAACCCGCTAAATAACGGGGTTGGTGGATAATCCGACGGGCAAAGATGCGCAGTGAATATACAGACCGGTGGGTCCCACGGGCCTATGGGTCACCGTACATAACCACAACGGTCTGGTTATGCAAGACAAGCTCGGACTGAGAATTACCCGGCCCGCCTCTCAGCACTCCCATACATTTAATGCATGATTAACTACCTGACTTAATTATAATTAGTGATAATAATAATATTTTCCTAATAATTATAATCTACAACTTGAATTATTAAATTCTATCTAATCCTATCTCGGGACTATTTCCCGAATCCTACTCCTATCCTGTCTACATGCAATGTGACATGATATGACATGCGAATGCGGGTAGGCCTCAAGAATGCTGGTCAATTTACCTGATGCATATGCTAGTTCAGATTTGGGTCCCTAATCAAATTTGGTCAGAAAATACCACAATTCAGATTTATTTTAAAAACAAATTTATTTTCGGTTTGGGTTCCTATTTCTGAAGAAAGAAAAGCAAATCCCAGGAAACTGTACCTGAGAGTGCTGGTGAGGATCGCAGAGTCGCTCTACTCCGGAGGTAGAACACCGACCTCGGGGTCGGCATCCGCGTACGTCGGGTCAGGAGTGACCTCGTACTCCGTGAGTGGATCTGAGTCGACTATATCACCTATTATTAATTTAAAATGAGTGTCCGTTAGTTTTTATGTGATTTAGTTTAAAATTACCAATTAATTAAGGCGTGTTTTATTTCACATCCGTTCGGTTATTATTGCTCTTTTTCGTTAAGAATTTTGACAGCATTTCTGTTGTATTTAGGGGTGTCGAAAATTTAACTAACGCATTTTATTTATTCTTACGGTGTTTGTTGTGTTAATCACTTTTATGCGTATCTTATAAATTCTTCGGGACTTTGTTGATTTATTTGCTTAATTGTGTTAATGTTGTGTGATTGATCTCGTTTTTATTTAATTTGAGTCTTGTCTACAGGTACTGTCATTTTTACTCGTTTATTAATTGTACTGTGTTTCCTCATTTAGATTATATTGTTTGATAATTGGAAATTAGAAATGACAGATATCGAAAATGAATGTTTACATGTAAATCGAGATAAGTATAAATACTCAATTCATTTTATTTACACAAGCTCGATTACATTTACGATTACATGAGGAATCAAATAAACAATGAACAATTACAACCAAAGAAAGAAAAAGAGAGAAATTGATTAATATATATTATATCTTATATATAATACTAAATTTTAATATTCTTTTATTTATTCAAAAATAAAGGATTTAATTAATATATATTATTATATATATTCTTTATTTCTAATATTCTTTTAAATTTAAAAATAGAGAAATTGATTAATATATATATGTATGTATATATATATACTAACATACATTCATTATATCCTAATTATTATTCATATTAATTTTTTTTATTTTTATGTGTATATATATATTTAACATTATATTTTCAAAAATTAGAAAAATTAGTTTAAAATAAATTAAAAAGGAAAAATAAAGAAAAAAATTAAAAATAAAAAAGAAAGTAAACTAATTTAAGAAAAAATATTATTATTTTATTAATGTGTTGGTGTTTTAATGTTCGGGATCATACGCTGACTACCGAATCGTTGGTGCCAATGCACCGATATCCCGAAAATGGGGGCAGTCAGGGAATCTAATTATTTCCTAATTATTTAAGTTTACGTTTTAATCCATGGATACCGCCAAACCTTTCGGGGCGGCTTCCAATTAATTAGTCATATTTTAATTTAATCACCTTATTATCTTAGGACTTTTAAGCTATTGGGTCTTAATAAATTTCACTAATCCTAATTAGATTTTTAAGTTAATTAAATTCCCATTTACCGGCCCAATAACTATTTATTTATTCTTGAGTTCGTATTAACAAGTTTTGTGCCTAATAACTAATCTAAATTCCCTATTATAATTTCCTTGGCCCAATTAATTATAGCCCAGTAGTAAGTACCAGAAGGAACATACAAACAAAGTATAACCACAACAGCCCAATTCTATCTGACAGAGACAATAGACAACAGACCACAACATATAGCAAGCGTAGGACAAAGACAGAACATGGGGTTGTACCAAAAGATCGGTACAACCAATAAGAAATCATAGTACAAGAAATTTAGTGGCACAGGTACCCAGGGGTAGCACAGAACCAAAAACCACAGGCCACACAACAAGGGGCAAATCAGCACAGTTCAGCACATAGCAACCCACCCACCAGTGTACTAGACTCAACAAGGCAACACAACAAGCAGGCACCAATCACAAACTTAAATTCAACCCAGAAATCAGTAACCAACAAGAAACCAGACAAAACAGCATGACAGAGCCCTTACAAAACAGTACAAGAACAGAACATTCATGAGCAACACAACCAGAAATGGCGAGTGGCAGCCTCACCTCACTGGTACTAGTGTACCAAGGGCCCCATATGCGCAAGTCAGAACAGAGGACCTACATCCCCCAAATTCTAGGGTTTTTATACCAGTAATTAGAAGCAAGTAGCCAGGTACAGAAAGGACAACGCAAGAGGGAAAAGCAAAAATCAAGCCATTCGGCAAACAAACCAAACACAGAGGCACGATCATCACAACGGCATACAACACATAAGGGACAAATGTGAGTTAGGATTTGCTAGTATGACAGAGGGGCCCAAATCAGCAAGCAAGGGAACCAAGGGATAAAGCCTACTCGAGTAAGCACGGCCACCACCCTCCTCCCCCTCCTTGTATTTCGGTTGCAACCGAGAGAATAGCTTACCCTTTTTCTTATTAGTCTATAAATCTATTCTCAACGCATGAGAGCCAAAAAGGGAGGGTAGGAGGGCGCACACCTTGATTATATAGAAGGGGAGGGGCAGGAAAACGGTCACATAGGCGACAGGGGAGAAGGTAGGGTGGCCACAGAGAGCTATTTCGCCAGAGAGTTGGTAGGGTTTGCAGGGGCGCAGAGTCACAAGAGCGACAGGGACAAGTGAGGGACTAGGGCCAGCAGTGACTGAAGGGAGCAAATGGGAGATGACAGGGCGGAGGGGAAACCCTCGCCAAGGGAGTGAAAAAGGGGGAGAGTGGCGCCGCGGAGAGGACGAGAGAGACATAGGGATTTAATGAGAGTGGACACTTCGGTGTCGTGAGAAGCATAGAGAGAGAGAGAGTGATAGAAATTAAAGGGGAGAGAGAGAAAGAGAGAGTAGTGGATATTAAATGAGGGAGAGAGAGACATTCAGGATTGTCTGTGGCGGAAATTTTGTGGCCAAGCGTGTGGCAAAGTTGTATTGCAATCGAATTTTTAAATAAAATGTCATATTTATTGTTATTATTATATATATATATATACATTTATATAGCGGGGTTATGTTATTTACAAATTGTCTTAAGGCATTTTATTTAGATTTTGAATTTGATTGATTTGTTGTTTATTTCAATTTTAAAGTTTATTTTTATTAAATTTTTAAATTTAATTCTTTTAATTTAATTAGAATTTGGGTTTGTATCTACTTAATTACGTAGGTCATCGGTAAATAGCAAAATAAATTTAAAATTTATTATAAGATTTATTTATCTATTTATTAATTCATATATACACTTATATCCCTCAATTGTTGATCTGAATAATTTATTAACTTTTATTGATTAATTTTTAATCATTATCTAAAGTAATTATTATTAATATCTAATTTAAAATTCACGGTTTGACACAAATAATTTGAGAAGTTCACGCCAAAATTTGGTAGTAAAGATGGGGTCACGATCTGTGATTATAGAAGTGGGAAGTTCATGTAATGTATATACATGTTCAAAGAAGGAAGATGCCACATCATAAGCTGAATAGGGATGAGACAAAGGAATGAAATGAGCAAATTTTGTGAATCTATCAACTATAACTACGATAACATCTTTGCCTTCTAATTTGGGGAGTCCTGTAATAAAATCCATGCCCACGCTGGACCAAGAAAGATCTGGTACTGGTAGTGGTTGGAGAAGACCCGACACATGAGAGTGTTTAGGCTTGATCATTTGGCAAGTGACACAAGAATGGACATATGCAATCACATCATCCTTTAACTTTGACCAATAGAACATTTATCGTATATGGTGATAAGTCGCATCAATTCCAGAATAGACTCCTTAGATTGAATCATGAACCTCTTTTAGCAACAGCTGGCGCCAATTACCTGACGATCCAACACAGATTCGTCCCTTATAACTTAGATACCCTGATGGATAGTGAGGTGGGTCATGTCAATGCCAACATCATTGAATTTCTTCAATTACGCCTCAATCCATGTATCATTCTTGTAACTATATTTAATATCAGTGACCCACTGTGGAATAATCTCAGAAAAAAATAGTTAATTCAGCAGATAAAGTATGTAATTCCCCATATCGCCCTTCACATCTAGACAAGGCATTAGCTACCTTATTATCTATCTCCTTTTTGTATTCTATTTTATATTGCAAACCCAACAATTTGGTGAGACCTCTATGTTGTAGAGCTGTATTGGCTCGTTGATCCAGAAGGTGTTTTAAACTAATTTGATCAGTTTTAATTATAAATTCATTATCAATTAAGTAATGCTTCCACTTAGTTACAGCTGTAATCAAGGCTAATAGTTTTTCTTATAATTGGATAAGTCTTGGTTCTTAACACTAAGTTTTTTTTACTAAGAAAAGCAATGGGGCGTTTTTGTTGCATTAAAACAACCCCAATTCTATATTGGCTAGCATCAATTTCGACTGTAAAGGGTCGGAAGAAATCAAGTAGTATAAGAACATGAGCCCTTATCATAGACAGCTTGAGATTATCAAATGCCCGTTGAGCCAGAGGGGACCACTAGACAACACCCGTTTTGAGTAAATCAGTTAATGATTTACTAATAACTTCAAATTCTAAATAAATTTATGATAATACCTAGTGAATCATGGAAATCCCCTAAGTTGTTTTACTGAAATTGGGACAAGCCATTGCACCATAACTGATATTTTAGAGGGGTCAGTAGAAACTCCTTCCAAAGATATAGCATGACCTAAATATTCAATAGTAGTAGTTGCAAAAACACATTTTCACATTTTAGTATGAAGATTATGTATTGACAATAATTGAAGAGACAAGTATAAATGCTCCAAGTGAGAGTCAAAATTTATGCTATATATCAAAATGTCATCAAAAAAAGCCAAAAGAAATCTCCTAAGATATGATTTTAAATATGGAGTTCATGAGAGACTGAAAGTTGCAGGGGCATTTGAAAGTCTAAAGGGCATAATAGTAAATTCATATAATCCATCATGGGTTCTAAAGATAGTCAATGGAATATGGTCTTTGTGCATTAGTAACCTGATTTAAGGTCTAGTTTAAAAAAATATTTTGCTCCCTTAAGCTCATCCAATAAATCATCAATTATAGGAATGTAAAATTTATTTTTGATGTTTAAATCATTTAATTTTTGGTAATCTACACACATCCTCCAAGAGCCATTTTTTTCTTGACTAATAAAATAGGAGATGCAAAATGACTGGTAGATGGTTGAATGAAATGATTGGCCAGTAACTCCTCCAAAAATTTTTCTAATTCAAGTTTCTAAAAATGAGAGAATTGATAAGGTCGTAAGTTAACAGGTTTACAATTAGGAATTAAATTAATTTGGTGATCAAAGGAACGAGAAGGTGGCAGAGAAGTTGGTTCAGAAAATACAACAGAAAATTGAGAAAGGATATTTTGAACCGGAGAGAAAATGTCTTGTTGAACCAGTGGCTCCCGAGCAGAGAGAGAACAATTGTGAAATAAACATAGTATTATCTTACTCCCTCTCAAAAGATTGAGACTTCCTTCACAGAAGGTAAGCTCTACAGTGATTGGATGAGAATGTAAGAACATAGTTTGGTTCTGAAGAGACAGACTAAGAGTGCCCTTATATCCATCATAGGTTAAAGGCCTATGAGTATGCAACCAGTCCATTCCCAAAATTACATCATGATTAGTGACCTATAAAACTCTTAAATCTGCTTGAAAGTTATGAGATTGTAATTGAAATGATAATTGTGAGTAGAGAAGAGTTGTAGTCAATTTAGCCCCACTGGTTGTAATGACAGTGAGTGAAGAATAAGAGAGAGTAGGTAAATTCAAACGACGTACAATAGAGAGATGAATAAAAGAATGTGTACTTCCACTATCAAGCATAGCTAAGATAGCAAGAGAGCCAATTTGTCCTTTAAATTTAAGAGTTTTGTTTGTAGAGAGAAGCTGAGATGTACACATTGTAATAATAGCTGGGTCATCAGAAGGTGTAGTGCCAGAGATTTTATTTGGTTGTTCTATAGGAGAACAACTAATCGAATCTTGAAAGTCTTCTTCTTTCAAAATATGAAGCACTTTATTTTTACACTTATGGCCAACAAAGTACTTATCTCCACACCGAAAATATAATCCTAGAGCTAGAAGTGGTAGAGTTTTGAACCTTAGTAATATCAGTAGCGACGGGGAGAAATTTATCAATTGTAGATGGAAAAGGTTTAGAAGGAACAGTAGAAGCATAAGAAGAAGATTTGGCAAGTGGTTTGAGCATTCTTGTTTGACTTCCCAAAACCTTTTCAATTTGTCTTGTTAATTTGTAGGCTTGTTTTAATGGAGGGGGTCATATAACAGCACAACATCAGTGATTTTATCTTTTAACCCAATTAAAAAACCCAACAAATAATATTCTTCGTCAGAAAATTATTTAGCAGTGATTCTTGTTTTAATTCTTTCATAAGAGTTAATATAATCATCTACACGGCCTATTTGTTGAACCTTCTTGAATTCATCCACATAATTCAATAAATCAGCATTAAATCGATCTCATAATTCATCAACAAATTGAGACTAAGAAGGATCAGGATTGGATAATTTAAAATATCGATGTCATTCATGGGCTTCACCAACAAGAGAAGGTATCACAGTTCGGACCATGTAAAATTCAGGAGTGTGAGAGGTGCAGAAATAATACTCACAATCATCGAGCCACTCAACTAAGTTAGTGTCATCAAACTTTGTTAACTCAGCTCGAGGTGGCACCGAACAGGAACTTGAATCAGGTTGGCGCCAATCATCATCACGTCGAGGTGGATCAGGATGAGAATGCTGGCGAGATGTATCTAAAGAAGGAACATGAAGATGTTTGTAAGGCGTGGAAGTCTGCATTGGTACAATTTGTTGAACACAGGCATGCTGTGTCGAAAACTGAGTGAATTGAGTATGAATTTGGTCTACTTGAGAATTGAGAATCAGTGGTAGAAATGCCATCCATCTGCACGATTCTCCAAGTCCAGCGGAGTTAAGTCTTCGACCGCTGAGATTCAATTAACGGAATAGCGCCCTGCCCGTTAATTGATAGAATCTAAGTAATCTGAGCCTTTGCTTTTTATTTTATTGGACGGAATGGATTGAAGAATCGCAGGGTCCTCAGATCCCTCGCGATCTTAGCAATCCTAATTTCATGTCTCATAACTTTGGCCTTTGGGTTTGGGACGTGTATATGGTGGAAACAGCACCGAGTGCAACACACACATCAATGCTACATGCACAGTTCCCATTTAATTTTATGTATTCATACAGGCCTTCTATTCAACACTGGTTAACAATAATTAATTAACGATCAACTTGAAATCATTTCGATGCCACTTCACTTGTCAGTCCACTTGATCCAGCAGTGCTAGGCCTCGACTTATTTTATGCTTCACCTTTCTATTTTCTTCTTTTTCCTTCTTTTTCCTTCTTTTCCTTTGTAGGCAAATGAGCTTTAAATTTGGGTTCTGACTTTCTTCAGCAGTTCATGGTCGAACGCAAGAAACTTCATGATGGTCCCTGTGCCTTGTTGTAGCCACTTTAAGATCAGAAACGTCTGATGCTTGTACCAGTACTAGTATATACTAGTCAGATCCAGTACAGTATATCACTGGCTGATACAGGTCCATGGAGTGAGGATAAGCACTTTACATCAACTGTGAAAATAAGCACTTTACATCCAAACTGTAGTATATTTCGAGATCTATGATTAAATAAAAATGATGCAAGAATGGACAATTTCTGAACTAACATGCCAAAAATAATTCGAGATTCCTTGAGCAAGAAGATAACATGAGATGCAAAGCGAGTGGGATTGAAATCATCTTCAATTCAACTTTTCTCAGTGGACTAAGCATTATCCGCAGTTCCGCCAATGGCTTCTTTACATCTTCATTATTAGAGAACAGGGGCTTCAAGGCTGAGATTGAAACCCAAGTTGGCTATCAATCGAAGCCACCAAAAGTGGATGCAACTGTTGAATATATGGATTCAATTTAGAACAAGGGGGCAATAGCAGAATCGTAGTATAAGAAAAGTGAAACGTGCACTGTGAAATGTTTTTACCAGCGTGCAGTGATTGACACTGTTTTTCTACTGAACATAACTTACGAGATCCCCCCTAAAACCAATTCTAATAGCAAGTATATCATGGAAACACGTAACTGATGACATTAATGCAAGAAAGGAACCTGGTTGGCACCAGATGACTCGAGTTAAAAGAAGCCCCTTGTTTTACAAGAAGGATCATGCACATTGAAGGTAAGCAAAAGCTCACCTGAAATTCATACCAGCAATCATGTCAATCATTCGAACTTGAGTTCTATGAGCCATCCTATTTAAGCCAGGAGAGAGAATTCAACTTCAAAGCAAGAAGAAAAGATTGAAATCCTATAGAAGTGTAATTATAACAAAAGAAAGCCATTCAAACTAATAGCCAGAGTCGCTGATAGAGTACATATTTTTATCTCATCTGCCAATTCAGTAATATATATGTCAAAAAGAAAAAGAAAAGTAAAGAGAATAAATGTGTTGATGAGTTGTTGTCTTAATTTAAAAGCACACTAACAAGCTCCATATATAAACTAGCACAAAAGAAGAGGCAAGTAGAGCAAACTAATAGGTGAGCTGTCTGCAATCGATGGGATTGGGAGGGTTGAAGATGGAGGATTGGGATGAAGGCCTAGCAACAGAATCGGGCAGGTTGGTGGTAGTGATGTCGTGTATGCTAGGCCTCCTCTTGTCCTTGTTACCTGAATTCAGCCTGATGTAGTACTTCTGTGCATGGCTTGCTACTTGGGTTGGCGTTCTTGTCCGCACAAAATTCCTCGATATGTTTCTCCAGTCCCCTTTCCCGTACTTATTCAGACCCAGCAGAAATAACCTGTAGGTGTCACCAACCAAACACATTAAAGCATCTATCTACTTACTACCCAGATGTACTGCATGTTAGCTGGTCTGCAGTGTTTATCCATTTTTCTCTGTCCTTCTTTTCCTTTGTTATTTTATTTCAAACACAGAAAAGATAAGGGAAGAAAAGAAGAGTGGGCTGACCGGTGCTCCTCTGGGGTCCAGGGTACGCCCTTCTTCCTCTCCTGATCCAGCGCACTCTTAGCAGTGGGTCCTCCCGGCGGGCGCTTTCCGCCAGAGAAATAGGGGGGCTGATCATTGCGATCTTGATATTTATGAAGGCCTGACCCCCAGTCGAGAGTGAAAGCAGAGAAGGCCAAGGTGCCATGGAAGGGGAAGGGGACAAAGCCGGCTTCGATCTGAGTGATGTCAGCCTCGAGGTCACGGTAGTGGGCCATGACTTCCCAGGCAGTCTTGCTGGGGATGGCCTCTGAGACCCGCAGCCAGCGCTCGGGCCCATCTCCCTCAAAGCGGGCCAGCGCATTCTCAAACAACATGTTTTCCTCTTTTGTCCAATTCCCGTTGGCACCTGCTGTTTTGTGGGCCCCGGGCACAGCAAGGCTGCTGCTGAGCGACATGGAGTTAAAGCAGTGGTCCATAGGGGGGAGCACTTGGGTACATGCATCTCTCATCATCATCTCTCTCTCTCTCTCTCTCTCTCTCTCTCTCTCTGGACTGCTTGATTGCTAGGTAGTATCCCCAGCAGGTTATTCACAACTAGCAACTAGCACACAAACCAGGGATTAAGTAGAAAATTGGGATTCTTTGGGATGCAAAAAGAGAACAAAGAGTGAGGAGCGAACAAGCACTTGAGAAAGATATACAAGCAGGTGCCAGGTGGAGGCAGGGGTATTTAGGTGAGGTTGATTCCAAACCAACAGAGAAGAGAAGAGAAGAGAAGAGAAGAGAAGAGAAGAGGATCAATTAATCTTACGCAACTATGCACAATCCGTGACACTCCTCTCGCCTTCTCTCCTGATTTTGCCTCTTCACCTCACAGTTGCAGCTAGCCTTGTGTTGCGTTTTGTGTGAAAGCAGAAAAATAATGGAAGGAGAGGTGGGATGAGAATTGGGAATTAAGAGAACTCAAAAAATGGAAATGAAATGGAATGGAACTATGGAGTATGGAAGGACTTGAACTAAGAGGCAAAGAAGCAAAGAAGCAATGGTTAATTGCTTATGCTGTGCGTTGTGCGCTGCAGCTGTGATTCAGTGATTGGGCCTTGGTGCACTTGGGGCCCACTCGACCTACCCATTCGCCCATTCGCCTCTCTCTTCACTGCCTTTCACCTTTGCAATTAGTAAAACACTTCTAGTTCTAGTTATTTATTATTCCTTCCTATTGCGCGCCTATCCATCAGTCTAACATTTATATTCATATTCATACTCATACTGTCATACATCATAAAGACATCATAAAGGCTAAAACCCAATTAGATGCTCAATGTTCAACCTCGCCATCTTATTTTCTGCATTCATTATACTATTCATTTTCAGCGATCTGGTAGGGATTTCCATCATACGAAAACCTGATTGGCATTTGGAAGAAAATGAGCCTTTGACATATGTGAATAACTCCATAAATCATAAGCAATTAAGCATCCATCCTCACTGCAGCCAGGTAATCGATTACCGCCTTCCCAATTCCCACTATTGAACACAAATAAAAGAACCAAGAAGATCGTCCTTCACAAATCCTCACATCAAAATTGTAACTAAAATTTTACAACTCAAAGTAACATGAAGAAATTATCATCTGGCTCTGGCTTGGCTTTTATGACTATAATAATAGAAATCACAACTTTCTTCTAAACCTCTACCAAATCTGGAAAGCCCTATATTACGCCTAAAAACAAGCTAGTCTGCATTTCTTGAATAGGAAGGCAGCGGCGCACCTTCATGTGGTCGCAGAATAACAAGCATTCCAAACATGGCAAGCATCGGCAAAAGAACAAGCCACTTGAGCAGCTTGTAGTAATGCATGTGGAATGTAAGTGAAAACTCATCAGAGAAATGTAGACCGTTCTTATCAACCATCTCAACCATCACCATCCCAGTTGTCCTGACCGGTACAGTTGGTAGCTTCACCTTTTTCTTGCCAGGGCTGTCGTACACCTCGTTAATCACAATTTTTCTCTCCCCTTGGTAGTTGCCAGGGACAAGCAAAGTTGTCTGCAATATATAATGGCATGGCACGAGACACAGTGATATATGACTTAAGCATATCCCAAAAGATATATAGACAGAAATAGAGAGGAAGATATGATGCACAATATGTGATACATACAGTGAGGTTATAAGGAGCCTGGGAGCCAGAGGGCTTCCTGTAGCTGTCGACGATGTGAATCTCCACCCAAAAATGCTTGCCCTCCTCATCCCGGAATGCCCTTGACCTGGGCGCCACATACACACCCTCCCTGTTGTATCTGTATGCTGCATTGTTTCTCCCATGGTTCGTCGATCTCCATTCCTGTTCAGTACCAAATTTGAACACATAGTTCTGGTTTGTAATAATCCACTACACTCCTTCCAATGAAAGGTCCTGGTTTCAGTTAGTTTCTTACTGCCTACACCCTACACCCTATGCGCCATGCACCCATACAAAAGGTGTAAAGCAATTCATTAATAATAAACTCAATAAAATAAGCAGTCACACCTTGAGAGGATGGTGTGGAGAGGGAGTCGAAAAACAGAAGACATTGCCATTCATTGTTGTAATGATCAGATCAAGGTCATCTCCGCCATCCACATTGTCGGCCAAGGCCATTGTATATCTGCAAATTTTAAAGTAAGAAGAAACAGTTCGTTTCAAAGGCTACAGATAAAGGCACAAACATATACATGAAACTGAACAGAGTGAATAAATGGAAGATTAGTGAGTTCGCACGAGGTCTCGCCAATGTCAACAACATCAGCACATCCAGTGGATCCTTCGACCAAGTAGAGGTAGCCGTCGAATGAAGGGACAGCAAGCGTCAGACCTTTAGACTTGTCGCCGCGTCTGGAAAGATCAACAAGAAGAACTCTGCTCATTATCCTGCCATTAGTGCGGAAAGGAAATGGGCGAACAAAAGACCCATCCTTCCCGCTCAGCACATATACATTGCCTGACACAGTTGGCACAACCACATCTGTACGGCCATCCCCATCCACATCCCCGATCGTTGGAGCCTGCCAACAGTTGTTACACACCCTCAGTTTTTGAACTTTTTTCTTTAATAAAAAAGAAGTGGCTCTCACCCACTAGCTTCTATTAACTAAGAAGGCATCTGATGCACATTAGCTTCCCAGAATAAAAATTAAGCAGACGTGCAAGTCTGAATTGGACTAGCACAGAAAAGCGGTGTTAAAGAAAAACTAAAGTATAATAATTCAGCAGATGTAAGATAAAGAGTGTGTATACCTGCGGGATACTACTCTTAACATGAACCTCCCAAATTTCTTCACCTTGTGTGTTCCAAGCCGCAACATTACCATGATTATCACATGTCAATATTTCTAGTTTACCATCATCATTTATATCAGCAGCCACCACTTGTGCCTGGATGTCTGCCATCTCTAGTGGGAATTTGCTTCTTGTTTTCCCTATTATGATATGGTATTTTATATCAATCGATGGAGGGGCCCGTAAAATAAAAGAAAAAGAATAGGGAGAAGCTACCATAATGCTAGGTGCACATTCTAATAACTGGATGGAGGACAAGCCAGACATACATGAGTTTACATAGATAAGACTTTTTGAAAGTACTTTCAAAAGAACAACCGTAATACTTAGGTAACTTTATAAGGGCTTACATCTTGATCAAGGTGAAGAAATATATTACCTCGATGATCGAAGACATAAACTAAACCATAGGAAGTCCCAACAATAATGTCCAAAAAACCATCTCCATCAAGATCAGCAACAGTCGGAGATGAATACATGTAAGCCCGGAAGGTTCCAGAATCAGTGCTGACGTCAAGATCAACAGACCACTTCACTTGTTTTGTATCCAGATTGAATACTACGATGCCGCTCGCCACATACTTGGATATGTCAATGTCACCCAAATCTGCTCGGTTCTCTTGTTTATCATAGTACCTGCCCAGTTACACATTGTAATTCTGGAAAATCAATTCAGTCATAATCAAGATTGACAATAATATAATTATAGCTTGACTCAATGACATAAATTGATTAAGAAATCCTTATATGGCTATACTCCTGGTCAATTGACAGATGATCAAGATGACTATACTCCTGGTGAATCCAGCAAAGTACATTCATTTCAGAATAAATTTATGACCAGGTGGAACCTTACGGCTTGAGATAAAAAAGGACTTACTCCCGGTCAAAGAAGTAGGAAACAGCAACAACCATCTCTTGCACCCCGTCATGGTCGATATCTGCAATCACCTGCAAAACACAAGAGCATTTAAAAGAACATATAAAAGTATATTGCATGTGTTACAATACACATTACTTGTCAAGAGAGTGAAAGTGAAAGTATAGGCATAGATGAATAATGGACTAGAGCCAGATGAAGAAGACTTACAGGAGTAGAGAGGATATGGGAGTCGACGAGGACATAGTCCTGCAGGCTTTGGTGTGCAGTCTCCCTCCAGTCCTCGTCACCCCACATCGAGTCATCAACATAGTCATCATAGTCGTATGAGTACTCGTCGTCCATATCCTCTACATCCCTGAACAGATTGAAGGAGGAATCCGCCTCCTCCTCCAGAACATTGTTGTTCTCCACAGTCACCCCCTGGGTCCCAACCCCACTGTCAGTCGCCCCCTCAGATTTCTTTCCTTTGGTGTCTTCAAGAAGCCTCCGCTGTGGGTGTGTAGTGTTCTCTGCCGTCTTCACATTCTCCAGAGTCACATTCTTGGTCTCCGCTGTCTTCACATTCTCTAGAGTTCCATTATTGGTCTCTCCAGCAGCATTTTCTGGGTCTGTTTGAACTGTTGTATTATTTCTTGCTTCACCCACCGTGACTGGAATGGGCACCGGAACTGATAGATTTGCTGGAAGGTCAGAGGGAATGGATGAAACATTAACAGCTGGCTCATGCACACTGCGGTTCATTTCTGTTTAAAGATTAAAGGAATGGAGATTTTTACAATAAATTAATAACTAATGTTCATGAAATACGCTGCACTATCATGAGACAGAGCAACTTACGCGACATCATGGCTTCTTGAACCAACATATCATCATGAACATCTGGATGAGAGCGGTCCATAGGATCTGGATCGAGGCCCACGAACCAATTTTTGAGAACTTTTCTACGTGGCACCTCCAATTTGTCTATCATGACATATCCAGACATCCTAAAAGTAGGCATTATTAATAGTAAGACTGGATGCGGCGGAAAATAAAGAATTGATTGAAGAGGCACTGACCTGAAAAAGTTGACGACACCGTTGAAAGTAGCAAGTACAATTTCTCTGCCTCCATCCTTATCAATGTCATACAACAAAGGGCTGGCATGGACAGTTGACTGATGGAAAGCAGGCCAACCTTTTTGAGAACAGAAGAAAGTAGGTAAGTATGGGACTATCAGAAATTCAGACTAGAGAGCAGCGGAAAGAAAAAGCAAGGATTAGCATGCACACCAGGCAACTTATCTCCATCAGAGCCTTCGAGAACCTCCAAGTAGTGAACAAAAGAGGGCACGATCACTTCAAGTCTTCCATCACTGAGTGAGAGGACATGCGCATGAATGAATTAGTGAATATAAGAATTATTAAGGTGCTGTTGCAGGGAAGAGGGGGAAGGGAGGAACCTGTTGATGTCAGCAATAAGGGGGGTGGCGAAGATGCTGGAGCTGACCTCCGTCTGCCACCGGAGCTCGAGGTGCTTGGGGCACTTGGAGTTGAGCAAAGCATCCTCATCGCTACACACATCATATCATAATAGTCATAATAATAGTTAGTGAGAGCGTTAGACTGTTGAGCATGGATGGATCGATCAGTAATTACTAATTACTAATTACTAATTAGAGAGGAGAGCCAGCAGTCGAAGTGGAGAAGTAAAAGGGAAGAGAGGAGAGGAGAGGAGAGGAGAGGAGAGGAGAGAAGAGAAGAGAAGGTACGGATGGGGGTAGGGAAGCATGTCATCGGTGGCGGAGCGATCTCTGAACTTGTTGCTCTTGTCACTCTTCTTCTGATTGGAATCATCGGATGCAGCGGAGAGGGAGGGGGAGGCGAGGAGGAGGAGGAGGAGGGGGAGGAGGAGGAGCAGAGAAAGGAGGCATGGAGATCGGCAGCGGAGGAGAATCTGAATCTGAATCATGCTCGGTTCCTCTCCGACGAAGACGAGACGAGAGACGAGAGACGAGAGACGAGACGATCAATCAGGGTCATATCATCTCATCTCATCTCATCTATTGAAATTGGATCGTGGATCCGATCTGACGGAGGCTAACGGGCTTTTACGGGCTCCATAACGTCTGTCTAACGATAACGGGCTCTCTCTCCATATGATTCATCTATTGTAAGTAAGTTTGTAACCCTCTGCCTCTGCCTCTGCCTCTGCCTCCTCTCCGCTCTTCGCCTCCGAGTCCGCTCCGCGCTTACAACTTACAAGCGAACTCGTGCTCTTTCTCCGCTCCAATCTCCATGGCACCTTCCAACAGTTCGTAATTTGGGTTTCCCAAAACCCCACTTACCACTTACCACTTACCATCATTTTTCTAATTCTATTCTATTCTCTTTTCTTTTAGACACTCATCATTCTATCTTCTATTTTGGAAATTCTGTGTCAGGTGCAATTCTCAAGCAGCTCTGCGATGGAACCGCTCAGTTCCAGCTCCTTCACTCACCCATTTCTCTATTTTCTACTGCCCTCCCTTCCTTCGCTAGAATGGCTCCTCCCTCCCTCTCCCTCTGTATGTTTAATTGTTTATCATTCATCCTTTTACATTCATTGTTACCGCCTTTCCCTTTCTTTGATCTTCTTATATATATGCATGCTTGCAATCAAGCGAGGCAGAATCACCAGCCATGAAGAAAGTGGAGCACTACTCCCTCCAGAAGGTCACAGGTGACGGCCGTTGCATGTTTCGAGCACTGGTAGTATTCATGTGTCACTATTTCTCTTTTCTTTTGTTTAGCCAATCATATAGACACTTCGTTAATAAGTTACTTAATTAATTCCCTATACATCATATACTCATTTATATATATATATATCAATATCAACTCACTCAGGTCAAAGGAATGGCCAGGAACAAGGGAATCCAACTGAATCCGAGGATGGAGGCCAACGATGCAGGTGATCCTACACATCTGCCTGCAACCGTTCTTTCCTTTTTGCTTTTTTGATGCATTTCTTTTACTTCTCCTTTACTTTATCCACTGAATTCAAGGATGGGTTGTGGATGGGGATAGATGATCTAAGGCTGGCTGTCAAAGAAGTGATATGTGATAGTGGCTTGGAACGGCAAAATTACGAGGAAGCACTTTTAGCAATCACTGTCGAGGAACCTCTCAGCCGGTCTGTCCCTTCTCTTTCATGTGTATCACTGAAATCAAACTGTATTCATGTTTTCTGCAAGAGCTTAATCTTAATATTTTTACTATCATTAGATATTGCCAAAGGATAAGAAGACCTGATTTCTGGGGAGGCGAATCAGAGCTTCTGGTCAGTTTTTTCTATCGCTGTATCATTTTCTTGCTTACATTTGACAATGTTCCAAGTAAATGTTAAAAAGTAAAACTAGTAATATATTCTAATAAAGGGTTAAGTTCTTCAATACCTCTCAACTCTGTGTAATTTTCTGTTATCTCCTACTCTTCAAATTTTCTTAATCACCATCTAACTATAACAAATATTCCATATATAGCCCCACCAGGTCATAACCCCAGGTATAATTACAAATAATTCTCTTGTAAGAATATTATTCAATTTTAGTTAAAAATGAAATGACAATTGTACCTATTCTCCGCCCTTTACTTTTTCTTCTAGTCAATTTTTCCTGTGATTCTTTTTACTGTCCTTTTGATTTTTGCCTCTCTCCAGCCCTCACCTTTCTCCTAGTTATCTGTTTGATTAGTTTGCATTTATTCTATTAGTTAAATTTGAATTCTGGTAAATTTGACCAGGACAAGAAGTTTATTGTCAATTATTCATAGATGTGGTGTGTGAATTCCTGTATGGTGCTTCTGGAAATCTGATAGGATGCTAAATCAAAATTATATCTTGTTTCCAAGTTGACGATGCCATACTTAATGTGAATTTAATAGAAAATTTAATATGTTACCTGTCATAGTTAATGTGAATTTTGGTAACTACAATATGTTTACATAGTGAAATTACATTTGTTCTGGATATGTAGTATGAGTGTATGACAAGCATCATTCACTGTATTATATGAGACAACATGGGAGTAAACTGGTCTTTTATAATTCTTTTTTAAAGCTAAAACAAATTTTATGTTTGCATAATCTAATATTCTAAATCTTAACATCTAGCTGAACAATTGCTCCTAAGTAGAGATTAAGATCTTAATCTTAAACCTATTAATCCATATTTCTGAACAGGGCCCTAGACTTGAGGGGCATTGAAGAAATTACCCAATAATGAAAAATTAGAGAAGCCATCTGCCATTCATTGTTTCCTTGCAGTAAAGATCCTGACTGGCTTCTGTAAACCATAATTTTGAATTCAGACTCATTACATGACAAAAGTTGGCCTAGAAACCTCTTTCAACGTGGCATTGTTTGGCTTGCAGGTTCTGTCCAAACTGTGCTGCCAACCAATTATTGTTTACATCCCGGTGCATGAGGTACTCTTTTAATTCTCTCTTCTGAAAAGTTATTAATCCCGCCTAAAATATTAAAGGAAGTATTTTTCTGTTTGTAAGTGAATATGAAGTGGCTGTTTTGTTGGCAGCATTCTTTACGTGGTACTGGAAAGGGTTTCATACCAATAGCAGAGTATGGAGTGGAATTTGGCAAGAGCAGCAAGCAGTGGAAAAAGAGGATACCTGTCAGACTGTTGTATAGTGGTAAGAACCATTATGATTTGCTTGTATGATGAGGCCAGCTATACTGTTATATAGCGGCAAGAACTAGTATGTATCTTTGCATGTTTTGAACTAAAGACTATTTTTTTCAAATTGCATGGAGTTTATTTACGTGGTTACTATTTTCTTCATCAATTGTAGATTTGCTTTCATGGAATATATTGATGGGAGTACGAAATGTTGTTTATTCTGAAATTGAATGGAATAATGATACCAGTCCTTGTTAGTGCTGGAACTGCAGTAGCTCATTAAAATTAATAAATAAAGCCGAATTTTGTGATTTTGCTTCTTATTTAATCGTAGTGTATTGAGCACCTGCAGTACAACTCGAGCAAGTACGCCTCAAGTATGTGTACAGTTAATTGTTTACTGTTTACCGTTTAGTCAGCAGTCACCCCAGATGCATAGATTGTAAATGTGTAGATGTAGAGGCGTAGAGCACACCTACTTCTCTCTCCAGCAAATATACTGGTTAAATCATCTTAACTAGATAGACAAGTGAACTGATGCACATAAATTGTTTCATACACCATTACCATTAACATTAACATAGTTGTGCATATCAAATTAACTACATTACAATAAAAAATCATATAAAGTTAGGACACACCACCGTGTAACCGACTGGTGTAACTGACTGTGCTTACTAAGACCGGTGGTGCTAATCCCATGGGAGCATCCCTTCATCGTGTCCAAAAAGGCTGTTGGAAGATCTTTTTCTACAAAAGATAAGAAGTAGAAGAGGACCAGGTTGGACGAGGGGTTAAAAGGTGGGTGAAGAAGAGACCACATTAATTAGCATTAGTAAGTTAATGGTCTCTTTCTCTTCCAAATTCAAATCAGCCACTGAATTAGTAAGCCAAAACAGGAATGGTGCAACCAGGGGTGGATGCCGGTGAAGGAGAGCTGGCACTGGCACTGACACTGACAGCGACTTGGGCACCGACACTGACACCAACTGGGGCACAAACATGGACGCTGACTCCGACTCCGACTCCGACTCGGGCACGGACATGGGCACTAAGACGCCCTCATGATCTCCCATTTCTATTTGATATTGATTTTGGGAGGAGTGGATTGGCTATTTCCTATTTTGGCTTGCTAGTTGCTGCCTTCTTTCTTTCTTTCTCATTCAGGCACTAGTGTGCTGTTTCTATAACAAGAATCTATGGTCGTCTCCTCTTCTCTTCTGCTCTCAAGTTGTTACTTGTCAGTTGTTTGTGTGTGTGCGCGCGCGCGCAACAAGAGATCCGATTCAGTGGTTATTATAACCAAACCGTTCTTCTTTTCTGTTCTGCATTGTCCAACTTTCTTTTCTTCTTGGTTACACATACATCGCTTCGTCCCTTGATCGGAATGCATATTTATTTCAAGATGAAAACAAAAATACGCTGACATTTTTCTTTGCCTTTTTCTTGCCAAAAGAATACAATTTTTTTCCAATAAATATGATACAATTTGTTGCCGATTAATTATTTTATCATTCCCATAAAAAGGTAATTCTTAGTAAGCGCAACCCAATTTGTTTTATTATATTATGGTTGTTTTATTCTAGGAAGATATTGAAGTTTATATATTTTTTAATGAGATTGCACTGAAGATTAAAAAAAAGTAAGTGGAAATTAACAATTATAATTATTTTAAAGCGAAGAATCAAAATCAACTATTAATTAGAATTTAAAAATTTGAATCCCTTGTTTGATAGGTGTAATAAAAATATAGTAAGCATTTTAAAACACTTTAAGATATCAAAGGGAAGTGATACAAGGTGGAGTAAAGTTAAAGTATTTTTATAAATACTTTAAAGTTAAAGCATTAATTTTCGTTTCATTCAGTAATTTTGTATACAAAATTACTTATAATTATTTTAAAGTGAAGAATCAACATCAACTATTAATTAGAATTTAAAATTTTGAACCCCTTGTTTGATAGATATAATAAAAATGTACAAGTATTTTAAAACATTTTAAAATATCAAATATAAGGTAAAGTAAAGTTAAAACATTTTTGTAGATCCTTTAAATTTAAAATAATAAAATTTTTTTCATTTAATATTTTTTTTCGTATTAAAATTAGTTCATCTATTTAGTTTACTATTACCAAACATCATTGATTTGATTTGATTTGAAGATGATTTAAATTTGATTCCGTTTTAAGTTAATTATGGTTATCAAAAGGAAGGGTTTGATATTTGGATGAGTTTTGTAAATTGTAAGAATGTGCAGTCTCTTTTTCTCTTTCGTTACAAGAAAAAAAAGGGGGCGAGTGGGAGTGTGGGGCGGCAAAAGAAAGAAAAAGCAGCACTTGTAGTTGTACCTGTACCTGTACCTGTACCTGTACCTGTGCTGCCTTTTTCTTTTTTGCTCAACTTTCTCTGAGCACTTGGCCATTATTAGATCTTAATCATATTACATTACATTGCAAGTTTACAAGTGGGGCCAGGCCAGGCCAGCAGCCAGCCCTGGCACTCATCAATCAATGAATCCAATGAATCAATCATTCAATCCCCCCACCCCCAACAACCGAATGGCCATTCCTAATTTCCGATCATCACTCAGTCCTTTGATCCTTTGATCCTTTGATCCTTTGATCCTTTCCCTTCCCTGCTGCATAGTGATTAGTGAATAGCAATAGAATACCTGATTCATGTCATATTCTCATTCATTGATACAGTTCAGTCCACAGCTCCACAGCAACTGCGGCAGTACTTCTTGCTCTCATTCCCAAATGTCCAAGCGCCATGAATCCCTGCATCAACAACTAGTACTACCTACACATGATCAGGATGAGGAAGACGGAGGAGGAGGCTCTGATTCTGACCTTGATTTTGCTTTTGGCGAGTTTATATCCAGCTCCTCTCCTCTCAATCTCATGCCCCCTTATTCTGCTAAATCCCCTTCCACTCCCTCACCACCTTCTCTGCATCACCTCTTTGGCGGTGGAATTGGTACCCCTAGCTCTATGCTTCATTTGTTTTTCTCTCTCTCTCTAAAAATTTTCTATTTTCCGCACGTACATCAATCTCAATTCTCTTTGATTGGTGTGGCATGCACGTATGCAGTTGCCGATGTGATCCTCTGGCGGAGGAAGGAGGCGGCTATGAGCGCATTGATCGGTGTGGTATCAGCATGGTTGGTGTTCCATCTATGGGCCTACACTCTCCTCTCTCTTCTCTCCAGTGTCATGCTCCTTCTCCTCTCCATTCTCTTCCTCTGGGCTAAGGCTGCTCAACTTCTCAACAGGTTCCTTAATTCCTCCACATGTTCCCTCTCTCTCTCTCTTTTATTTTTATTTTTTATTATATACATGTATATGTATGTGTGTGTCTGCTCCTACCTCCTAATTGAAATTTCTGATGCTCTCTTGATTTTGCAACTTCAATTTGTTTCTTGTGCAAATACAGGCCGCCTCCACCTGTACCAGAAATTCAGATCTCAGCAAATTCTGTCCATCAAGCGGCGCTTTACTTGCAGTCGCATGTCAACAAGCTTCTCTCGGCCCTCCAAAGCATTGCACTGGGCAAGGATGCTGACCTTTTCTATGCATCAGCATCCGTCTTGTGGTTCTTATCAGTATTGGGCAGTCTCACCAGTTTTACCACTTCTTTTTATATCAGTAAGTCCGCCTCTCCTTCTGCTGTTTTGTCTTTCTTCAAAGGATAGCTTGTTCCTCCAGTCAATGATCAAGCCGTAACTGGTATCAACATTCAAGTAACAACTTGGTGCTAATTGGCTTGCTTATTATGATAGGTGTTCTTGTGCTTCTCACAGTCCCAGCATTGTATGAGAAATACGGGGAGGTCATTGATAGCTGCTTAAGCCTGGCTTACACTGAGGTGCTCATGTATGAAAGGATTTATGAGCGCATGTGCTTCCTGTGCTACCACAAGGTTAAAGAATCAATAAGAGAGATAGTTGAAGAAGGCAGCTAGATTCATTCAATTTATTCGAGCCAACCTCAAATCATCAATAAACCCTGATTGATTTGCTGTACAGTCTTCAGTCCCACATTGATCTGCCTGAATTGTGTGCATGTTATTTTATTTTATTTGAGTTCAATTTTCTGCGTGGAAGGTTTCTCTCTAATAATTAGTTCCTCAGATTTTTTTTTTTTACACTTTGAGAATGTACTGAGCTGATGTAGATAATAGTGAGTTCAACTAGAAAGTATTGATTTTTTTTTCGTTTACTTGGTTTGGATTTTGAAAGGGCACATATAAGATGTGTGGTGGGGGATTTGGAGTGACTTTCAGAGTTGTAAGTAGCTTGGATTTGCCGAAATGTCAGTAAAGATTGTTGTTGGATTTTTTTTTCGTGTCTCTGATAAGGACACTTTTGTTTGTCTATTCGCATTCTTACATGTAGCTCCGAGCAGCGCAGTCATTCCTGTTGTGTTGCAGTGAATTAGTTAATTTATGAGTTAATTTATGGAAAAGTGGTATCTCAGTACCCGTCCCCTAAATTGTACTGTTATCTATTATGAAAAAAGAAAGAACACCGGGATGGGCACTGCATGGGTGGTGGGACCGGTCGATAAGGGAAGAAGTGGAGGAGAGAAACCACGGTTCTGGTCTGGATGACTCATCTGCAAATGTTGCAAGTTTGAAGCAGCGTTGTGCATTGTGGCACTTAGTTACGTCATTTTTGTGGATGCGTTTGGTTGCTATCAAAAACTTGAACTCAGTTTTCATGTGTGTTTTGTTTAGAAGAAAGGAGAGTTGAGGCAGATGCAGATGCAGGTGGAGGTTTATATTAATTTGTTTTAGAGTTATGGTGATATTGTGAAGAATTTGCAGGTGGATCGGTAGAGGATGATAGATAGGACAGCAGGACAAGAAGAAGGAAGGAGTGGACATTTTTGAAGAATTTCATTTTCATGCCCATGCCCTAATGCTCCATTGGGAAATTTGTGTTTATGTAATTGACAACTGGATATATATTTAGTAAGGAATAATAAATGAATAATGAAGTAGGATTGAGAATTTGGGATTATTATGATATGATGTTTGCTTGCCCTCCTCCCCTCCCCTTAAAATGAATGAGGAATGAGGAAAATAAGGCAAAGTCCATCGTGAATTCATTATCATCATAATTTGGTATTGACTATTTGTCTATTTCTCTCCGTCAATATTTATTTTGTTTGTTTGTAGTATGTATGTTTGTTTAATGAGAGAAAGAAAGAAAGAATGAATTAAGGGGAAGGGGAAGGGAAAGGGAAAGGCCAACTTGAAGTTGAAGGCCTCCCTCAGGGCTAAACAGTCAGTCCCCTTCTAGATCATAATATATATATCGATTAGATTTGGTTTCTTCCTTGGTTTGGTTCCGTCAGTCCATTATTATTTAGAAATTATAATTATAGATCAATCAATACTTCAAGAATAGAATGGAATAGATAGAATAGAACAGAATAGAATAGAATAGAATAGAATAGAAGACACGGAGAGAGAGAGAGAGAGAGAGAGCGCGCAGATCCGATCCGATCCGATCCTATCCTATCCGATCATCAATGGCAGCGCCGGCCAGGTGCAAGGCGTGCTCGAAGAGGGTGTATGTGATGGACCAGCAGCTGAGTCTGCCCGACGGCGCCGCCTTCCACAAGTCCTGCTTCCGCTGCCGTCACTGCAGCGCCTCCCTCCACCCCTCCAACTTCTCCGCCTCCCCCCTCGACGGCGCCCTCTACTGCAACCCCCATTTCCACCTCCTCTTCTCTCACCACAACAACAAGCTGCAGGGCGAGGCCAATGACAATTCCAATTCCAAGGCCAATTCGACGGCCATTGACACCACCACCACCACCAGCATCCCCCTAATTTCTCCATCCACAGTTCCTAGCACAAAGCCTCTTGCTGCTGCTGCTGCTGCTGCTCCTACTAGTGCTCCTAGTGCTCCTGCTCCTGCTCCTGCATTTGTGAGTTTCTCAGCTTATTAAAACAAATAACTAACAGCTCTGCTGCTGTCAACTGTTAGTACTCATTCCTAACACCCCATTGCATTGCATTGCATTGCATTGCATCGCATTGCAGACCAGATCTCCCAGCAAAGCTGCCATGATGTTCTCCGGCACCCAGGACAAATGCGTCGTTTGCACCAAAACTGTCTATCCTCTTGAAAAGGTACCTACCATATTATGCTAGCTAGCTCTATTGCCCATTGGGTTTATATAATACATATCATATTATGCTTCATGATTAATTAATTCATTCATTGATCAAGAGGACGGATTGCTTAACCACATTGCAGGTCACCGTCGAGGGGCAGGCGTACCACAAGTCGTGCTTCAGGTGCTCTCATGGGGGCTGTGCCATCTCGCCCTCCAACTACGCGGCGCTGGAAGGGGTTCTCTACTGCAAGCACCACTTCAAGCAGCTCTTCAAGGAGAAGGGCAGCTACAACCACATCATGAAGTCCGCTTCCATCAAGCGCGCTGCCGTTTCCACCCAATCCCATCCTCAACCTGAACATGAATCCCAGCCCATTGCCTCCTCCGCCCCTGATGCCTGATGTCTGATGTATCCATGATCCCTTCCTGTTCACGTCAAATTGAAAGCAATTACAACTCTCTTTTGTGTCATGCATGCTTGTAGTTTGTATTGTATCTCTGGACTGGCTGCATATTTATTACTGGGCTCTGCATTCTGAGTTCTTCTATCCATGCATTGTATTGTATTGTTTTGTATTGTGTTTGTACTTTGGTACTAGTTCAAAGAAAACAAAAATAACATTTTAGTTGTGATGTACTGATGTGGGTAAATAACTTTGATTCTGCCTGCCTTGTCTTGTCTTTTCTTTGCTTTGCTTTGCTTTGTTGGTATAAAAGACTATATAAGTATAAGATATGTTATGTTAGAATGAAAAAGAAACAGAAACAAGGAATGCTTTTTCTGGTTGAGAGGCCGAACAAATATGCTCTGCATCGGCCCAGATAGAAATGTGATGGGCCCGCCTATATCCAGGATCGAAATTCCAAACCCTAGAGCGAGGGGGAGGGGTCGGGGTGGGGGTGGGGGTCCGCCTCCGATCGAGATTTGGGCGGGAAAGCGAGCGATTAATCTCCCGCCAGGAGCCATCGTCGGCTCTCTGGGCAGCGAGAGCGAGAGAAAAGAGAAGAGACGTAGTAGTAGAGAGCAGAGAATATAGAGAGAATAGAGATGCTGGAGCTGCGGCTTGTTCAGGGCAGCCTCCTGAAGAAGGTCATGGACGCCATGCGCGAGCTGGTGAACGACGCCAACTTCGACTGCTCCGCCACCGGCTTCTCCCTCCAGGCCATGGACTCCAGCCACGTCGCCCTCGTCGCCCTTCTGCTCCGCTCCGAGGGCTTCGAGCACTACCGCTGCGACCGCAACCTCTCCATGGGTATGAACCTCGCCAACATGTCCAAGATGCTGCGCTGCGCCGGCAACGACGACATCATCACCATCAAGGCCGACGACGGCACTGACTCCGTCACCTTCATGTTCGAGTCCCCCAGTTCTGTAACTTCTCATCTTTTCCTTCCCTTCCCTTCCCTTCCCTTCCCTTCCCTTCCCTTCCCCTCCCCTCCCCTCCCCTTTTGAGCTACCATTAATATATAAATAAATAACACAGACCAGGACAAAATTGCGGACTTTGAGATGAAACTGATGGACATTGACAGCGAGCACCTGGGCATCCCCGATGCTGAGTACCAGGCCATCGTCAGGATGCCGTCCTCTGAGTTTGCCCGTATCTGCAAGGACCTCAGCTCCATCGGTGACACCGGTCGGTCTCTTTTTCTTTTTCTTTTCTTCTGCATCATCAATCAATTCAAGTACCAGTAGGCAGTAGCTGATTTGGAAATGGATTGCAGTTGTTATTTCTGTCACCAAGGAAGGCGTCAAGTTCTCCACAGCAGGAGACATTGGGACTGCTAATATCGTGTGCCGCCAAAACAAAACAGTTGACAAGGTAAGTATGCAGTGCATGCTTCTTTTTAATTATCAGATGAATATATCCATTCCTTGAATGACAATTTCCTTGCAAGAGTTGTGCACCAACTAATATGCTTCACTGAACACCAACTGCGATATTTGGTGATTTTTAATTCTTCTTGTCTTGTTTTATGTAAATGAACAAATGAATGATAATGGATGAAACATGCAGCCAGAGGAGGCGACAGTAATAGAGATGCAGGAGCCAGTATCGTTGACGTTTGCTCTGAGGTACCTCAACTCCTTCACAAAGGCAACACCGCTGTCAGACACGGTGACCATCAGCCTCTCATCAGAGTTGCCAGTGGTGGTGGAGTACAAGATTGCTGAGATGGGCTACATCCGTTTCTACCTCGCTCCCAAGATCGAAGAAGATGAGGAGATGAAGTCCTGATTTAATTAATTTTTTTTTGCTCTCTTGCTTGATATAATCCTGTTGTGGTTGTGACTGTCAAGCATAATTGTTGGATGCTCACCTTCTGTCAATCTGTTTGTTACTGCTGCTTTCATCTTGAGCTGGAAATTTCTCTGATATTGAAGGGGAGGGATCACATTTAAATTGAATGATCGGTTTAACCTTAAATCATGTTGTATCCCTGGTTCTGTTAAATCTACAATATGCACAGGCTTGCTACTGTTACGTATAATATATTGATCTCTCTTTAACTTTTATTATATGAAGAACAATATACTATACTATATGTCGATCAAGAGAACATAACTTATGGATTGATTGAAGTGTTGAAGATGTATAAGAACGAAACAATCAATCTCTTCAGAAAAATGGCCAAAAAGAAAGATAGATGAGTGCCTTAATTAATTAAACAAAATGGTAATTAAAGAAGATGTTCAAGCCAAGAACTTCTCCAACTTCTCCACCTCCTCCACGCTTCCTATGAACAGCGGAACTCTCTGGTGGATCTGTCATCAAGTACTTAATTAAATTGTAGTATATATACACATAAAAGATAGAATGATTATATTATATTATATTGTTTAATTGTTGATGCTTAGTAAATACACGCATTTGGAAACAAGTACCTCTTGGGGCTTGATGTCAAGAATCCTCTGGTGGCCATCTGACCCCTTCCCCCCCGCCTGCTCCACAATGAAGCTCATGGGGGCGCACTCGTAGAGCAGCCTCAGCTTTCCGTTCTTGCTCTTCTTGTCGCGAGGGTACCCGTAGATGCCTCCGTAAAGCATCGTGCGGTGGAAGTCTCCCACCAAGCTGCCGATGTACCGGGCCGAGTACGGCTTCCCCGACGGCCCTGGGTCCTTGAGGCTGTCCATGTACTGCTTCAGCTTGTCATCCCACAGCTGGTAGTTGCCCTCATTGAATGCGTAAATCTTGCCGGCCTTGGGGATCTGCACCTGCTCCTGAGTTAGGACAAACTCGCCGTACATGGGGTCCAGCGTGAACACGTACACCCCTTTCCCCACCGTCAGCACAAATATCACCGAGCTTGAGTACATGCAGTACCCCGCCGCCAGAAGGTTGCTCCCTGGTTGGCACACGCTCACCACACACTTCTCCTTCGCTGAATCCAGCTGCAAACTCACTTTTATTAATTAATTTAATTATTTACTGAAAATCCATGCACCTGCTGTTGCTAATTCAGTTTATTATCTGCACAAATAATATGAAGTGTTAGTTACTGATACTATGTACATACAGTGGAGTCATCATCAATATCGGCAAGGCATTCGTCGTTGGGACTGTAGATGCCGAAGATGGAGCCGGTGGAGACTGCAGCATCGATGTTGGAAGAGCCGTCAAGGGGGTCGAAGACCACAATATAATTGCCGGAGTAGCTCTCCTCCACCGCCACCGGCACGTCTTCCTCCTCCGATGCTATTATCCCTGTCCTTCCGCTCGACTTGAGGCAGTTTGAAAACACCTGCACTCCACAATATTGCGTGACATAACTTAATTGCATGTAACAACTTCATAAACAAGTACGAAACGGTTGTCCTCATTGACACTGCTAATTGATATTTAAATTAATTTTCTTCCTTTTTGTGTATAATTATTAATTATATATGAAACTGAAGAAGCTAATATAAGTATATGACTATGTTATGTATATAGGTTGAAATGAATGTTAATTAATTTGAATAGTTGGCTGAGGTCTATTAAATAGTAATAAATGGTAGATATTACCTCATTGGAGACGACGTCAAGCTTCTTTTGGTCCTCGCCCTGCACATTGACGGCACCTTGGACGCCGGTGAGGTTGGAGATGCCGGCCCTCTGCACCAGAGATGCAATCTGCTTGCATGCCATTGATATGCTCGACAGCACGATTGTCAGCTCTGCATCAATTGACCCCGCCTGCTCCTGCTTCAACAGCCAGGTTGTCAGAGTCACCAGCTCGTAGCTGCTCTTCGCAGCAGTCTTTGCACTTGCCGCCGTTGCCGCATCCACGGCCATGCACCGGACGGCGCGTGAGGCATACTGGCAGTGTGTGGTCTGCAAACTAGGGAGGAGAAATATGGCAGGGTGGATGGGGAAGGGGGAAAAAGAGGGCCTCTGGTGGTGCCGCTGCCTCTGGCCAGAGAAAAGCAGCTGAGAAGAGGCCGCGACAGAGGCGGCAGCGCCAGTCATTATATATGGTGCCTGTCTAATTATTATTATTTTTTGAAAGAGAAAGAAAAGAAAAGAAAAGAAAAGAAATAGGATACTGCTATGCAGTGCAGGCGGGTGCTGGTGGTGCCAGTATGGAAGTCATGTTGGTAAGTTGGGAGGATGATGTGGCTGAGGATGAGATTGCCTTTGAGAGGATGCTATTGCTTCTCGTTTCTTCTTTTTCTTTTTGTTTTTTTCTCTCCCATTCTCTCTCGCCTACGACACACACTTCTCATTTATACAATCTTTTAACACAATTTTGGTTTTGTTTAGAGATTTCAATGTAGTTCATTCATAATATCAGTGCAGACTATTTTATTTAATGGTCACTTGACAATTACTTTTTTTTTCACAACAGAACATTAAATAAATTCGGAACAAAATATTTTACAAATAAAAAAACGTTTATATTTATATTTTTAATTGATAGTGTTTAAAAATTTTCATATAATTTAACTATCGTAGTTTGTTAGTCTATCAAATATCATCAAAATTTTATATAATTTGTAATGGTTCCGATATAACAGTTTTAAATAGACTATCAAATAATAATTAAATTATATGAAATTTAAATACTATCCATCTATAAATAAGCTGAATAATAATTATAGGGTGCAGCCCTCCGTCGTGCTGCCTCTCTGAGCAGTGACCAGCCAGGAGACCCTCCAAGAGCAGCCGTTTTGTAATTGTAGTGCAAACAAAATTCTTCTAATCAGCTATGGACCTTTGGTTGATTGATTTTCAGATTAGCTCTTTAATATAACTTTGCCTGACAATATCCATTTCTTTCTTCTTTTTTTCTTTTCTTTTTTGTTAAACAACGCCATGACCAGCTAGAAATCAATGTTGTCATAGGAAAAAAAAAATCAAATATATCAAACTAATTATAATCTGACGAATTACATATAAATACCATAATCTATCAATTCTAATGGGTTTCTACTAAATTCGTAAAACACCAACACATTAACAAATAATTGAATGAAAATATTTTTAATAATTATTACAAGTATATTCATTTATTAAATATTAATAGTTATAAAAATTACAAGTAATATTAATTTTAGAATTATTTGCATTCATTTCATACACATTTCACTTAATATTTCATTTGTATGTTGTTAATTAAATTACTTTAAAAAATTGGATTGAATATGATAAATTATCTTATTTAAAAAAATAGATAATTAGTAAAATATTTATAAATATCAAGTAATATCTTTAATAATGTTTAGAACATAATATCATGAATTGACCTTTAATTATATATTTATATTTGTATTAAGAGTATTTGTTAAATATTTATTAAGATAATTAGCTTTGGAAAGATATAATATTAATAAAAGTCCAACCCGTCGGGCATGAATGCAATGGAATGTAATTATTTGCATTACATACATGCATTATCTAGCTCTCGCCAAATACATCGCATGGGCAAGGTCAAGATGTCCGCCTCTGAGCTCAACAGCAGCGACAGCCCTGCTGTCAATGGCACTGATGCCGGCAATGCAACCACGGGCAAGAAAGGATCGATGAAAGGGATGCAGGGGTCATGCGCATGCGCATGCTAATGCTAGATAGGACAGGAGTCAGGAGGCTTTGTGCTCTGGCGGAAACAGCCCGACATATGGTGCCTTGAGCTGGTCGTTTCGGGCTGCAAAATCAGCACTGACAGTGATCAGCCCTTCTGATCTTTTCTTAATTTTTAGTTTTTCTCCAATTAAGTGTCGTAATTTCATTAGGAACTAATAGTATTATATCTATTCATTTCTACCGCCAGTATTTATAGTCTATACCAGTTAATTTAGTTCGTACCATTATCACATATTCATATATTTACTCGAATGCTAAAATGCATTCTCTCTGTGCTACAGATACCACCAACAGACAGGTTCTAGTGGATCTTTGCTTATTATTATTTTGGGGCAGAGTCAAATTGATTATGCCTAATTTAAAATTGACTAATAAGTCATAATGATGACTTGAAGATTGATCGACGAGAATCAGACACGCCAGTCATGAATTTAATTGTACCACTTTTACTTTACGACTACACAAGAAAATAATCAAGTTGAAGTTGCACATGGCCTTTTTTGACTAATGAAAATCATTTTCCCAGAAAGAGTCCTGCACCATCATCCACTCGTTGGATATAACTTTTTAAAAAAAAAAAAGAGTTAATGTCAAAATTACTCGAATAGAGCATGTGAATGTGCAGCCAGAGACAGTTGCATGTCGTGCCAAAAATGGATGAATCATGGATGGAGTCATGGAGCACATGCATATGGACATGGTGGGCCGTCTCAGTTCATGACTTCATAAATGATATGATGATGTAACCCATAATCCTCTCTTCTCTTCTCTCCTGTTGGCTGCCAATTTAGAACCCAATGCCACTTTTATGTTAACTGACATTCCAACAAACTGATACTCGGGTCCGGACCCCTATTTTTCCTCCAAAACAAACTGGTACTGAACTGGCCAATATACTAGGCCCAAGTCATGTCATGGATCATTCATTTATACCACAACCGCAAGATGAATAGTCAAGCTAGGCCTACATACAAAAAACTAACGTGTATACCCTTATTTTCTTCTTTGCAAGGCATTCCTTAATTTTTTCAGCAAAATGCACTCTCACACAACAATGATCCTATCTAAACTAATGCAATCTCACTTTTTCTGAATGGATAGTTAAAATGTGCATGTGGGCTCTACATAGTTTATTGCTATTGATGATTATACAAGTATATATAGATCATATGAATGACCTGTATATACATATGGTGGTGCAGGGACTGAATCCGATGCTGACGGCCAATCTGTTTGCAAATTCAGTTTGTAAGGGGAAGAAATCAATAAACAGGGAGGACTGCTTCGTGCTCAAGGTGGAGGCAGAGGCCGCAAGCCTTCAGGCACGAAACAGCAGCAGCATCGAGATCATGCGCCACACAGTGTGGGGGCTACTTTAGCCAGCGGCCTGCTGGTGCAAGCTCGAGGACTCACACTTGCTGCACATCTGCTCATCATCCACCCAGGGCAGCGTCTATTGGGAGACCACCATGGAGTCCATCATCGATGACTACCGCCCTGTCGATGGCATCAATATCACCCACTCCAGCGGCAGCACCATCTCCCTGCTCCGCTACAGCGACACCACCAAGGGCAACACCCACATCCGCATGGAGGAGGTCTGGACCATCAAGGAGGTCGACTTCAACATACGGGGCCTCTCCAAGGACTGCTTCCTCCCTCCCAGCAACCTCAAGGACACCTAGCAAGATGCCCCCACCGACCATGCCATTGTCCTCCATAAAGCCCAAAACGGTAGCAACATCGATAGCAGTCTACACCAGTCATCATCCCAACCGCTGCTCAGAGTGTTAAACCATGAAAATTTTGTTAAATAATAATAATAATTAAAGTAGTAATCACAAATCTTAATTACAATTAAGAAATAACGCAACGCAGTAATTAACAAAGATAATGATCTAATTTAATTATTTTAAGACTTGTAAGAAATAAATAGGGATAAAAGTTTATTTACGACTTTATCTAAGGAACAAATAAATAATCGCTTAAAATAAATTAAATCAAAGAAATTAATTTATTAAATAAATATAATCGGAATATTAATAACGGTTTATGGATTTAACCTATTTTCATTTAATAAAGAAATAAATGATTTACAATAACAAAATATTCAAATTGCCTAAATTTAATAGCCAGAAATGAATAGAAATCTGATTTGCCACACCAATGGCCACAAACCTCTGCCATAGAGAATCCTGTACTGTTAAAAAAAAAAACTATCATTCTCATTTATCACCACACCGACCCATCCCATCCAATTTACTCCCCTACTCTCTCTCCCCTTCTCTCTCTTTCCACCCGACGACTCAAAAGTCTCTGTCACTCTTTCTCTCTCACTCGCTCCCGATGGGACTGTTCCCCCCTTTGCCTTTCTTCTCTCCTATCGCCATTAAGGCGATGCCGTCCCTCCCCCTCACCTCACTCCTCCGCTCTCACCTGCCCTTGACTTTCTCCTCTCATGGGGTTCCACCAACCCTAGACCCAGTTGCCAGCCCTGACCCAGTCCCCTTTTCTGTCACTTCTCGCGACTGTGCGCTGCCCGCTCCTCTATAAGACCCCCTGGCTCACCTCCTTCTCTCCTGTTGTTTGCTCATTGTCTCATGTGTTGAGAAGTCGTTCCATTTTTATTTTTACTGGTGAGAACAGATTTTTCCTTCTTTTCCTTGTGAATCTGTGTCGTGTTCTGAGGGGGGAGAAGTCGGAGCTCTTGAGGAGGAGGTGCTCGCCAGTTGTGCTTGTTGTCTCGCTTTGTCCGATTTGTTTCCCTCTGCTGTCTGTTGGTTCCGCCACTGGTAAACCCTAGCTCTGGTTGGCTTTCTTTTACTGATTTTTGCTTGGGTTGTGTAGTAGTTGTCTGTTTGAGCTCTTATTTGGTTCATTGGTTGATTGTGGCTTGGTTTCGCTTGGTTGCTTGTCGACTTTTGTTTTGCCTTGTAGTACCGGTCTTGTGAGTACCGGTGAGGCGAGGTTGTTGCATGCAGGTTGACCTGATTGCTGGTTGCTTGAAACTTGGGTACTGAATCGTATGCTGATATTTGATATGCTTATGAAACTGTTGGGAAGGTTGGGATGGGATGTGCCTTGATCCTTTTTGCTGGTACTTGTTGGGTTGAGCCTATCTGACCAATTAGGGTTGGGAGTGATGCTGGTAATTGTTCTCTGATTCCTGACATGGTTGATGCCCCTTTTGTTGCTTTGTATGCTGGTAAATACTAAAGAGGTCATGATACTACACCTTCTTAGTCTGTTCCCTGATTTTCTTGTCTGGTTTGCTGGCCCCTGACATGTGTGAACCAACTTGGCTGTGGTTTCCCTGAATCTGGTACTGTGTGGGTTATGAGGATTATGTTGGGTTGGTTGCTGGCATGGACTGTCTCTGTGCTGATGTTGTTTTATTGGTATCATTATTTGTTCCTTGAGGGGTTATGATAATTGATGTGGCTGCTTTGTTGTTGCCCTGATGTGATACCTTGTTTGTTGCTTTATTGATGCCTATTGGTTGTCCCTCTAGTCTGGTACCCTTGTGCTTCCTACCTATTCTAATTCTGATATCTTGCTGACTTGGAGTGTTGCTTGTTGTTGCCTGTGCTACCTGTGGATTTCTTATTATTACCGAAGTGGGTTTCCCTTTTATTTCGGGTCGTGCTGGTTGTGGCTTAAGAGTTAGGTAGTTAATCTGAATTGGGCCTAAAGATATTTTTAAATGGACCATGGGTCGAGTAAATAACTAAGGAGTGAAAAATATATACTTAAAGAATCGACCCAACTCCTAATAATCAGGATTTGAAAATAAGAGTTTCATTAGGCCGATGATTTAACTAATAATTAATTAAATTAGGATTAGATCTAAAATAATTAAGGCCTAATGACTTAAAAGTCTCAAGATAATTAAAAATGCTTAAATTAAAATGCGACTAAATAATTGGAAGCCGCCCCGAAAGGTCAGGCGGTATCCATGGATAATAACGTAAACTTTAATACTCGGGAAATGATTAGATTCCTTGACTGCCCTCGATTTCGGGATATCGGTGCATTGGCACCAACGATTTGGTAGTCAGCGTATGATCCCGAACATTAAAACACCAACACATTAATAACATAATAATTTTTTCTTTCATTTTACTTTTATTTTATTTTTCATTTATTTTATTTTATTTTATTTATTTCTTTTATTTTATTTTATTTTATTTTTATTTTTAAAACTATTTTCTCTAACTTATAAAAATCTAATAAAAATACTTATATATAATAAAGTAAAATATATAATTTAAAAACATAATAAAAATAATAATTAGAATATAATTAATATATATTAATCAATTTCTCTATTTTTAAATAATAAATAAAAGAATATTAGAATATAATATTATATATACTATATAATGTATATTAATCAATTTCTCTATTTTTAAATAATAAATAAAAGAATATTAGAATATAATATTCTATATACTATATAATATACATTAATCAATTTCTCTGTTTTTATTGATTAGTAATTAAATCCACAAACTCCAAATGAAAATAAAGAATGAACATATAAAAGTGATCAAGAACGATAAACACAATTTAACGGATCAATATGCGAACAACTAAAATTTCCGATACCGCATAGATGCAGCAGAAATGCTGCCAAATTTTTCGAGAAAAGACGATGAAACCTGAACAAACACTTAATTAAATTATCAATCTGATTTAATTGATTAATTGTGAAATAAATCACGTTAAAACTAACAAACATCTAATTTAAATTAAAATAGGTGATATAGTCGACTCGGATCTACTCGGAGAGTACGAGGTCACTCCTGACCCGACGTACGCAGACGCCGACCCCAAGGCCGGTGTTCTACCCCCGGAGTAGAGCGACTCCGCGATCCTCACCAGCACTCTCAAGTACGATTTCCTGGGATTTGATTTTCTTTCTTCAGAAATAGGAACCCAAACCGAAAATAAAACTGTTTTTAAAATAAATCTGAATTGCGGTGTTTTCTGACCAAAAATGATTAGAGACTTAATCTGACCTGTCATATGCATCCAAGTAAATTGACCAAAGATATTCGAGACATACCCGCATTCGCATGTCATATCATGTCATATTGCATGTAGGCAGGATAGGAGTAGGACTCGGAAAATAGTCCCGAGATAGGATTATATAGTATTAAATAATTCAAGTTGTAGATTATAATTATTAGGAAAATATTATTACTATTACTAATTATTAATTTAGTCAGGTAGTTAATCATGCATTAAATGCATGGGAGTGCTGAGAGGCGGACCGGGTAATTCTCAGTCTGAGTTGTCTTGCATAACCAGACCGTTGTGGTTACGTACGGTGACTCATAGATCCGTGGGACCCACCGGTCTGTATATGTATTACGCCTTTTTGTCCGTCGGATTATCCACCGACCCCGTCATTTGGCGGGTTCTGCTGTGTCAGAGTGTTTTCCTTTGATCAATATTATATTTTTATTATTCTGGATATAATTAAATTTTTAATCCAAATTTGAGCGATTAGGATACCATGTACTTCAGTGTTTAGTGTGGGCGGCCATATTCGAGACTGGAATCTACTTCGTGATATTATATTATTATATTTATCCGGCTTATTTAGGATCCTGGTATTGTCCGAAGGGCTTTCTCCTTTGGCCCCTAGTTGGTACAGAGAAAGTCGGGATGCGGTCCGCTGACCTTAGTGGGTACAGTGTAGGCTCCCATATGTTTATATTTCGTTTTGATACTTTTACGGGATGCGATCCTCTGACCCTTGGTTGGTACAGTGTAAGCTCCCATTTGTTTCCGATTTGTTAATTCACGGTTAGTTATCTCCTTTTTACGATATAACAACTGAAGACATATTATATCCATTTGTTTCTATTTTGTAAGGTAAATTACCAGATTCAGCAGACCAGAGTACGTGCTTTATAGCCGTTCACTCTCCTGGGCGTTATCGCCTCGGAGCCGAATTGTCGTTTGTGCGGCGTTGTTCTTTGCACGCACAAACATAAAGTCTTAAGTTAGTAAGTTGGGCCCTGGTTGTGCCCGCTTAGGCAAGACCCGAGTTAGTAAGTTGGGCCCTGGTTGTGCCCGCTCGGGATGTATCTGGCATATTTACAAATCTGGGTATTTATTACGGGTGTTTGACGCTCGTACCTTATATTTTATATTATATTATTATTTCCACAGAATTTTCTATTTCGGGTTTATTTGTCATTTCATGTCATCCATATAGGTGTTTTCTCAAATGTGCATGAAAATATTATTATATTTACCCATCAATATTATATTGCATTTCAAACATCAGTATCGGTTTTTTGGTCCAATCTAGGAAAGAAGATCAAATCTTAAGGCTGGATCTAAATCTGTACTGAGTAATTTTTAAAAATTACTCACGTTTCCACGGTGGATGTGGGATCCAGGTATTTCAGGTTCGGGATTTTCTTGGAGCGAGTGCTAGGGACAGTCCTGCGCGATGACAGAGATGCTTGGCTGCATTTGCATGTGAGCCGGGTAGTTGGATAGAATCCATCGGGTTTTGAGTTTTATTTCTTTCTTTTGGGTTTTTATTTGAGAGAGTTGCCGCCCATTCTGATGGAGCTAGCCCCGACTATGCAGGCGTTGTATACTCTTTGTTCATTCTGGACTGTATGATCATGTATTTATGTCTATTATTGTTTTGTTTATTCTGTGATTACGTTATCTTATTCATTTAGCCTTCTGTACGCACGTCTCGTCGTGCGTATGTGGCGGAATTAAGCACCCCTAATCCGATTTAATTATTCTGAGGTGTGACACAGAGTGCAACCTGCCATCAGGGTGGGGCCATCTCAAGTGGCTGCAGTTGATGATTCTGATTTACCCCATGACAACATACTACTTTATTAATATCCCCCTTCTCTTTTTTTTCCCTTTTTTTGCCTTCCCCCCCCCCCCAACCAAAAAAAAAGGTCCACTGCCACACATGTAAAAATGGCAATGTGATTTTTTTTTTGCAAAGTGGAACATATAAGCCTGATAGAATGGTCGTCTGTTGTGTGTATTTCGAGAGAAGGAATGGATACCAGAACTAACAGCCATAGCCTATATATCTGGAGCCTGCACTGCTCTCTTCTTCTTGTAAATATGCTCTGCCTAGTTTTTTTTTTTATAGTTGCATAGATTTAACTGAGCTTCTTCAATTCTACTGGCCTTTGGTTCCTTTCTGGAGAACAGTGTTGTTCTGCTCCCCAGTGGGAACATTTTCCCATTGTCCATGTAACATCTGATAATAATGAGCTAGTCAGAAGCAAAATTTAAAATAGAATTACATTAGAACTTTCAAATAAGACTTGACAGTACCCACATCCGCTTTGAAACAGAATAATGGAACTGTAGGCATTTAAACAAAATCAGGTAGCTGCTGTCAATACAGAGAAGGAACACAATGATTCAGAACTTAGGAAACAACAAATTAACAATCATAACTTAACATATACTAAATAAGGTCTCAATTTTGAATAAGATTAATTAATGCAGGTGCATAATGGCATAACACAAAGGGCATATGTACAATTTATATTAGCCCATCTCTGACAAAATATAAACGAAAAAAAATAGGAAATAAAATCCCAAAGATGTACTAACTAGGAAGTAGAATCAGCCGAGATCAAGCTCTACCAACAGGTGAAAGAGGTGGATGGCACTGTATGTAGCTGCTCGGAGGTCCTCCATTCCTTGCACCCAACGCCTTCTCCTGTTGTGTTTCCTGTTTCAGAGGAGATCTGCTGTGAAGCAAAGAGATGCATATAGCAAATGCTTGAAGCAAGGGGATGGAGGATTTAAATTCGACTGTGTAAAGCCCTTCCTTGAAACAAATCATACTAAATGCATGCCCTTCTTCTTTTGACCGACCCTGATATTTCAGCATAAATATATCAGATATCATATATCGATGTATTTACCAATTAAAACAGACCCAGGCTTTGATTACCTGAGGAAATAGTTTTAAGCGGGCTTGGGTTTCTTCCCAATTGGATTTGGAGCCTTCAGAATTGAATTCAAGGGACAAGAGAGAAAGCCTGCATCCTTCATCCCATCCACCACAATCACACCCACCTCCCGATCTCCACCTCTCTATCAATGGTGCCAGCTCTCCCCACGCAGAAGCGCCATGTATCCCACTGGGCAGGATGGCAGTCACACTCCCTGCAGCAGCTGATTTGCCACACACGCAACCATTTGTCGGGAGATTGGTAACAATGGCGGCAAGTTCCATGTTCACTGGAGACTCCGTATTAAGCTCATGGATTTCACTTTCTGTGTTTGCAACTAGTACGAGCTGAGGACCAACCAAGACAAACTCTCTGGAAACATGGTAGATTTCTGAGTTATTTTGGCACTTTGATTTGCATGTAGAGACTCTTACTTCTCCTATGATATTCGATACAAGATGCTGCTTCTTGCCCTTGCTTCCTGACCAAATCCAGACGGCACCTCCTTTCATTTTTGATTCTTGCAAAGTAAATATGGAATAGGAGAAGTCAGGATAATCAGTGGAGTCAGAGAAGCATTTTCTTCTGAGTGTGGCTCCTAGAATGTCAGATTCGCCAGACGAGAGCATAAAGACAGGAAACCCTCTCTTCCAAGCAAGCTGCAGAAGTGCCTGTCTAGTCAAAGGCTGGATTATTTTCTCAGCCTGCTGAAGGTGCAAATTGCCATTGCTCAGGGGCTGGGAAGATGGGGTGATGGTGCTGGCAGTGCCCTCAGTGCATGTACTGGGGCCAGTGCGGCAGTCCTTTTTTTTGCTGCTCAAACTGAAACTAGAAGAAAGAGGTCTGCGCAGCCCAGCTGGAGCCAACTCGTGATGAGAAGCCGAGACTGCATTCCTGGGCTTGAGTAAAGGATCAAGCATCCTTCTTAGAGGGCTCTGCCTACCTCTTTTGCTTGAACCTGCTTCTCTCTCAGAGGATTCTGCTGGCTGCTGCTGCTGTTTAGTTGGCTGCTGCTGCTGCTGTTGCTGCTTAGTAGGAGCACTGCTCTGTGACGATGAAGGAAAAGCAACTTTGGTATCAGTATATCTCTCAAGGGCGCCCCATTGAAGGACCCCGACATTTAAAGCTTTTTCCTGGATGTCGTCTCCCTTGGGGTGTGTTGCTCTCTGGAGATAGGAGGGTACATTGGACATGTGCTTGATGAGTTTGTCGGCAGTGCTTGTGGGCTTGCTTGCACTGCCAGGCCATGGCTTTGAGCTCTTGAGGGGAATAGGCGGCACGGAGGTCCTTTTGAGAACCCGATGGGCTTTGGCCTTGTCGTGGAATTTGGTGCTGATGGCTCCGGGTGGTGCTTTGGGTGGATGTGGTAGCAGTGCTGGCTTCTCCTTTAGAGGTCTTTCAAGTGGCTGTGGTTCAATTAGAGAAGACATGTTTGGTTCTCAATTCGTGCAAGCCATTCATAGTGGATTAATTGATTTATTCCTGAAACAATTAATATAATGGAGATGGAATTGTCATGAAATAGATTTACGTGATAGAGAGAGAGAGAGAGAGAGAGAGAGAAAGGTAAAAGTTGTGTGTATGTAAGAAAGAAGAGAAAAGGAGAAGAGGAGACATAAGATGTGTTAGGCAAAAGATATTACAGACTGTGGACTCTAGAGTCGGCCGGGACCACACAAAAATAGAAAAGAAAAGAGGAGGCAATGATGGGTTAATTGAAGAGAATGGGAGGATGATACTATCATGATAGGAATAGGAATAGGAATAGATAATGAAGATCCTCTCAACTTGGGAGTTGGGAGTTGGGAGGAGAGGAAGTTACAAGTTAGAAGCTGGAAGGGGAAAAGGAGGTGAAGAAGCAAAGCAATTAAGCAATTATTGCTGAAGCAAAGAAAGAAAGAATATTTACCAGAAATGGGGCGAGAGCGGTGGGGCAGAGGCAGAAGGTCCGTTGATGTAGCCCCTAGCTGCTGCTGTTGCTGCGTAGAGATGAGAGTAGGAGACACGACACGAGAGGTCAGATCAGAGGTAAGTGTGGGGGAAGAGGTCCAAGAGGAGAAGGGAAGAGAGGCAGGACACGAGAGAGAGAGAGAGAGAGAGAGAGAGAGAGAGTAATAATAATTTATTAAGGCAAGGCCGCAGGGGTAATTAAGTGGGACGGGTAACGGGTAACGGGTAACGGGTAACGGGTAACGGGTAACGGGTAACCAACCCCATTAGATTACGATTCCCAAATTCCTGTCTCGCTTCTTCTCCCCCTCCCCCTCCCCCTCCCCCTTCGTCCTCCTCTATCGGCTCTCTAGCCTCCAGCCTGAGCCTCCTCTAGGGTTTTAGCCTATATTTTTATTTCTTATTAATTACTACTCACACCCAACTACACACACTCTTTCTCTCTTCTTCCCTTCTTCCTTTCAGTTCCATTCAAAGCGGGCTACTACGGAGGCTGTGTTGCGTCATAGCGAGGCCAACGCCAGACGCTCAGCATTAAGCATTAACCAATGCATACGGAGGCTCGCGTCAGCATGGCCGTCGAATCAGGCGCCCACAGGGCTCTCTCCGCCGCTCAAGCCGCCTCCGCCTCCGCCTCCGTTGACGGCGGCGCTCGCCGCTTCTCTACCGCTCAACAGCACCAGCACCAGCACCAGCACCAGCACCAGCACAAACACCAGTTGCAGCAACCTCTCAGTACCGTCTCCCAGCTCCTCGCGGGCGGTGTTGCCGGAGCAGTCAGCAAGACCTGCACCGCCCCCCTCGCCCGCCTCACCATCCTCTTCCAGGTACTTTCCTTCCTTCCTCTCTGGTTTCACTTAGGTTAGGGTTTTACTCTTGCCATCATTTGCCGTCAGTTCAGGCACTGCTGACAAACTGACAATGAATCAATCAATGAATGGATGAATAAGGTGCAAGGCATGCACACAGATGTCGCCACATTGCGAAAGAACTCTATCTGGCAGGAGGCGTCTCGGATTGTGTATGAGGAAGGCTTCAAGGCTTTCTGGAAGGGCAACCTCGTCACCATCGCCCACCGCCTTCCCTACTCTTCCATCAGCTTTTATGCCTATGAGCGCTACAAACATGTGTGTGCACTTCAAAATCTCTCTATTCTCTTTTATTTTATTCTAACACCCTCAACACACACACTCACTCACATCTGCATCTGGCTGATGGACACACCTCCTATGATCGCATGTAAATAAACATAAAAGTTGGTTTCTCTCTCTCTCTCTCTCTTGCTCGCTTGGGTTTCTTCTTATTGATTTGGGACATGCGTTCTGGTGTTGTTATTCAATTTGGTCGCAGTCGCTACAAATGGTACCCGGATTAGATAGGCACAGGGAATTTTTGGCAGCCGATGTGGGCATCAGACTGATTGGTGGCGGCCTGGCTGGAATAACAGCTGCCTCTCTTACTTATCCCCTGGACTTGGTCAGAACCCGGCTTGCTGCTCAGGTTAGCCCATCCCATCTTATCATTTTTTCCTCTCACTTCAACCACTCAACAGACTGTGTAATCCAATCCGCACACACTGAACTGAAGTGTGCTTTTGGAGCTCACTTGTATTAATTTACTAATCCTGGATGATGTTCTGATTTGTTGCAGACAAATACAATCTATTATAGAGGCATCAGTCATGCATTTTGCTCCATCTGCAGAGACGAAGGCATCATGGGCCTTTACAAGGGTCTTGGGGCCACCTTGCTCGTATGTTTGTTCATTTCCATTTCTTTATCTATTTTATTTTCTTGGCTTTCTTTAGCTGAAATTTACTGACTTTTGTTTTTGCAGGGAGTGGGTCCCAGCATCGCTATCAGCTTTTCCGTTTATGAAACATTGAGAACTTACTGGCAAGACAACAGGTCATTATTATAAGATCATGCTTGTTCATCCCAAAATTACATGACTTCCGTTAATGCTTGCTTTCCTTGATTTTCTACTGTTAAGCTGACTTATATTTTCTTTTTATATGTGCGTAGACCACAGGATTCTACTACACTGGTAAGCCTGGCATGTGGTAGTCTCTCTGGTGTGGCTTCATCCACTGGTAACTTAGTTTTTTCAATTTCAAGCTTCATGTCTAAAATATTTTACCTAATTATTGGAGTCTGTAAATTTATCACATCTGTTAAAAGTATCTTGAACAACCCAATAACGGAAAAAAGTACTGTCCGCTACTCCAAGGAGTTCTGAGCAGGCCCTTGATTTTACTGTCAGAGATACGCCCTACTTCTGAGGTTTAACATGGAGTTTTGCAAATAGTGCATGCCTAGATGGGAATAGCTATTATCCAGCAGTAGATACTTATGGCAAATTATAGAAGCAAGTTTGAACCATGTTACTGCAGCATTTTTTTTTTAATAAGAATCACGTTTTCCTTCATTTCTGTTTTTGTACTGCAATTATTGTCTTAATGTAAACAGGTTGTTTTCTTGCTATTTTTGTCAATGACCTGTTGATATTTGTAAACTGCAGCTACATTTCCCTTGGACCTGGTCAGACGAAGGATGCAGCTGGAGGGGGCAGGTGGTAGGGCTCGTGTCTATAACATGGGCCTTTTTGGTACTTTTGGGCACATAGTGCGCACTGAGGGACTGCGTGGATTGTACCGAGGCATCTTGCCAGAGTACTACAAGGTTGTGCCAAGTGTCGGCATTGTATTCATGACCTATGAAACCCTTAAGAAGCTCCTCTCTGCTGCCTAACATCACGTATTAGGAACTGCTGTATCATGCAGGTGTACTCTTAGCTTTTAGATATTAAAACAGTGGCAAGTTTTGTTGATGCTGCCACAACAGAAAAATACTCTTCTTTTATCTTTCTTTGTTTTTTTTTAAATCTTCTGGTGTGTCTATTGTTGGACAACAGTTTTGTGGGCAGAGAGATTTGTAACACTTAAGCGGAGTGTACAATCGTCCAATTTTGATTGACAGGAGGGGGGTATTTGTTCTGATTGGATAGGACTATGCTTGATCTTGTTTAGGGATGGCAATGGGCCAGGTAGACGGACTATTTGTCAATCTCGGGATCCAGTCCGTCCTTCATAAGTTTTGGCCTGCCTACCCGCAGGCCATTCAATCCCGGCCCTTTCCAGCTCGACAATGTATATTCAATAAACAATTACACAGTTCATAAAATATTTTATATATCAATTTGTGTTGTAACTAAATTTTTTATATAATTATAAGTGATATTATCATATTTTGAAATCTAAAATATATATAATTAATTAATAACTCCATAATATTGTACATAATATATTATCTATTAAAAATATACATATATATATTAATATTTTGGACCGGACGGATTGGTCATCGGGCCAAACGGGTTTAATGGGTCACGACCTATATTGTCATCCTTAATCTTGTCGTCACATGCATTCTCCTGTTGTAAAATATTCTCCCTTTTCTTTTACCCTTGATAATAATTCTAATTTCTAATTGTCAGTTCTCATTTCTTATCAATTGCTTCAATGTTTTCTTATGAATCTTAATACACTCTATTTTTTTTTTCATTATTGTTATACTCCACCTTAGTTTCATCTTGTTATGATTCTTTGCTAGTAAAATTTTTAATACATAAAAAAAGATTAACCTTTTAAAAATTTTAAACATGCTGCATCATTATTTTTCTTCACTATTATTTTCGTTTTAATCTCTTCATCTTTTTGAATTCAATGACTCATATAAATAGTTTCTCTCTACTCATTTAAAATGATGTGTATTAACTCTTAAAATAATTTTAATTTTTTATATAATCCTTTAGACCATTATGTGTTTAATTATACTATTATTATATTAATAATAATTATTATTTAGCATTTAAAATACTATGCCTAAACTTTCTTTAATGTGAAATTATATATTGCTAATTATTTGTTTGAGAACTATATTATCAATCTGAGTTACAGCCCTAGTTGCTAATAATGCTTGAAATTGTGGAAATAAATGAGTCAATAATAGCGCAGACATCACTTCTAGAATTTGTTAAATCGTTTTGGGTGTTGGAAAGAAAAAATAAATATATATTAAGATATAATTACAAAGGTTGCTATATGATTAAAAGGCCAAGAACATTCAAGAAAATATATGGTATTCTCAAGCGTAAGGCGCATCAAACTGAACAATCAATCGTTGCAGTTTCTAGTTCAGGCTGAAAGCTTGAACAACTTATTCGCAATTTCATTGCAATATGCCAACTTGGTCTCTGTTTCAATCAAGAGAGCCACAAATAAACTGATTATAACCTTCTCTGTGTGCAACAACTAACAACAACAACAACAACAACAACAAAGTCTTTAATCCCAAATAAATTGAGGTAGTAATTGGTACATCTTTTTCAAGGTTTTTGTTTAAGCTAGACAGGGAACCGTCCAGTGTAACGGATGTGATTGAGTATGCTGCGCAGGCCGTATTTGTTGACAGCTGCATATGCTGTTCTGAAGCCTTCGCCGTAAGCAGATGACATGTCATGTTGGATCTGATGCTTGAAAAATTCACCGAGTTTCTTCTCCATTGCTGACTTGCCTCCTTTCTTTGATGACATTATCATTGATGAAGAAGCCGATGATGATGGGGCAGAACTGGAGGAAGATGCCATATTATGCGTGTCTGGCACAGTTTCTGATTCAAGCCATAGATAAGATAGCACTTGACATATACCTTCCTCCACTTCTGGGCTTAGATTGCGGTAACCTAATTCACAGAAAAATATTGCAATTCTTTGTTTGTTTCACATTTGCAATGTTTAATTGTGCAAAACAAAACGCAAATGGCTCAACAAAAAGAAAATGGAAATTTTCAGATAGAAGATGTTGGTGTTGCATTGGCTAGAGACGTGTGATGAATTTGTATAGAAAATTGCAAGGATAATTAATGAGAATCTTCTCAGTTGAGCAAGATATTTGTTGGAGTTATATTTTGTTAGGTCCAGATGTAATGAATAGAAAATTCAGCAAATACCTTTAAGGCGTAGCCAGCCATGCATGAGTTCATGAGCAAGAATGGAACCTGTTAAAAGCCTGGAATAGAAAAAGAAAATTTATGATGCATCCGCAAAATATTCTTTTGTTCCATAAGTTCAACAGAGGCAATAATCTTATACAGAAAACTAACCGAGGAAGGCCATACAAAACTAGAATTGCTGTCACCTCGCACCTACGGATTAGCTTTTGCGGGTAGGTCCTCAAGTCAATTATTCTATTTCCCCATATTCTTGGCCGCCTTTGTATCTGTATAATGGAAAAAGAGAGTTACTGCCAAAGGAGCTCAACATAAATGTTCACAGCAGATGCTGATATAGTGCTGACAAGTTTCTTTCAATCTTAACATTTGTCAGAAACAGATTACTCACGCTGCTGACAGTCTGCTCCTCAGAGAGACACAATCCCCTCGTTTCAGGCATGTAATGTGTGCCCTAGAGAAGAAAACAGATCAAGATAAACACACAAATTAGGGGGGAAAGGAGCAGAACTTGTTAGATTTAATTATGGTGGGGCAGCAGCAGAGAATGAAAAGACATGTAAATAGTTTTATTACATCCTTTTCTCCTTCCATGGCATCGTTGAGTGCTTGCCTCTCAACCAAGAGCATCGGGATTTGTTGATCTATTCTCATATTCATTCCCTCATAATAATCTCTTATTGAATGGTACAAGGGCTGACAATCGCCTGAATCCATTATTGCCGAGTCGAGGCACTCTAGACACAAGCTCCGTCCATCTCCAAGTGAAATGTACTTGACGCTCCTTGACTTTTCAAAGTATTTTTAAAGAGAAAAATATGTAAGTAAGACAAAAAGCTAGCTTAGGTCTTCATACACAGAAAGAGAGTAGCAAAAAAGAAAGAGACCTCCATCCTCTCACAACTGCAGCAGCGGGGAGTGTTATCGTGCTCATGCGAAGGGCAGTACTTCTGACCCCAAAATGGATGTGCTCTGTACTCTATCAACCCAGTCCTGTTTGTTGGTATCTGCCAACCAACCAAAACATGTTCTCAGTTGCATACTTTTCATTATCACGTTCATATATTCTTAAATTATACTACTGTATTATGTTGTTGTGTTACAAAGGAACTGGTAGGATTCTTACAAATTGATGGCACACATCACATTTTGGGTGATTCAGCTCCTTGTAGCACAGTTTGTGGTACGGGTCAGTCCCTAACAATGTAAACTGCAACACCAAAACCACAACAGGATTATATATGCCAGTCATAAGAGATTTGGATTAGAAAAACACATGAAACACCCAATCCTATGCTGCATACAAGCGTGTGTACCTCGGTCTCACGAATTGGATGGCCACATGAATAGCAACGAAAACACTGAGTATGCCAAAAATTGCCCATGCAGCTTAGGTAATGCCCATGCCCTATTTCATGTTGACAAGCTGCACACACTCTGTAAAATGCAGCTCTCATTTAAATGTTCTGAAATTCTAAACTTGCAAGTTAAAGCATCCAGATCTGCTCGACTCAAAGCATTATATTATGCTTTGTTTTCCCTCTTCCAACCAAAGAGAATTATGAATCAATTTATACACAAATCAAATCCTTCATTTGATTTGATTTGGATACCACAACACATTTATATATCAAGTATACCCAATATCGATGCTAACAAATGCTATAATAAAAATAAAAATATTTATTTAAATGAAATAAATTTTCAGAATCAAAAAAGAAAAACCTTTGCATGAATTGAAATGTGGAAAAGAGTTAGCATGTACCTGTATCCCCTTGGCAAGTACTGTGTAGGTGCATTCGGGTGATAAGGGGTTGGTCCCAAGCTCTCTTGCAGTTCTCTGGCAAGTTCTTCATCAGTTTTTCCTGGTGCATTTTGACATTCAAGTCAAACATATTAAAAAAGATTAATTAACCGTGGTGGAGCTCCAAAAACTAAGAATCATGTAGAAGTATTTGCCTTTGGGATGCTTATTCTCCTCCGCAAGAGAAAGTGCAATGGCGCGGTCCAGTTCTTCACTTTCAGCTTTGGATTGATTGTCCTGAATATTCAATTAATCAAACAAAACAATTTATGCTTTCCTCAGTCACATCCCAGATTAAATTTTAATATTATTCAGGGCAACTGAAGAGAAAAGATTACTCTTGATTTGTTGGGTTCTCGCCAGAGCATGTTCTCTTCCCCGACAACACGAGGTGGCCGTCTCCCACTGAATTCAGCATGATTCCTTCCATTGAATAGTTTGCACAGCCACTTTATTAAACCGGATCTTCTACTTGCACATGATGATGTGTCTGCCATGAAATTAATTCAACTCCAAATTGAAAGAGGCAGCATAAGGTCTATTACTAGTACGCTCTAAAATATACCAATATCTTGGATCTGAGTTTGAAAGGTGAAAAGGGGCAACAGATGATGCACATTAATTTAACACTGTGATACTCTTAATATATAGTAAGTTGCTTACAATGTAATTCGTTTTGACTTAAGGACAATGGTGAATTTTTATCTCTTATTTTGTTATAAAGAAAGATGAGATGCATAAACTAGCTTGCAAGTGTACTACTTGGATACACATAGTAATCAGTAATTAGTGATAGCCTTAAATGGGTGGGTAAGAAACTAAGAATTAGGAGAGAAGGACGAACATAGATACCGTGGATGCAGGAAGGGGAGAAGGAGGAGGCCATGGGGGGTGGCAGGAGGCAAGAGCTGATTCCACCAAAAGAGAAAACAAAAAAAAGCAACTTTGGTATTGCAAGAGGGGAGAGATTAAGATGAGAGGAAAAAAGGAATTGCAGCGTAACAGCTAAAAAGAAAGAATATTGGGAAGTAAAGGATGGAAGGAGAAAGCTAGAGTGGCTCCTCCCCCAGCGCCAGGCATCTTATATGATATCCATCGTCCTAAAAAATAATCAGATTTTTTTCTGTCTTTTTGTTTTTCCTTTTTTTTCCGGAGGCAAAAGAAAAGGAAAAGGAAAAGGAAAAAAGAAAAGAAAAGAAAAGGAGGAGGAGGAGTCAAAGAGGGTTACTGGGTTGGAGGGGAGAAGAGAAGAGAAGAGAGGGAGAGGTGGAAAAGGTGGAGAAGGTGGAGAAGGTGGAGAAGGTGAAGAATGTGGAGAATGTGGAGAGGAGAATAAAGGAGGAGGTGGCAAGGAAAGGAAGAGATTCTTGTCCCCCCTCGCATCGCAAGCGCAGTGCCAATGTGCCATGCATCCCTCGCGAAATGGAAGCGCAAAGCAACGAGAGAGAGAGAGGGAATCGGATGCTGAAGAGGAGAGGAGAGAAAGTGAGGCTGCTGATGCTGGGCTTTGCGGGCCGCCGTTTATTTCGTTTTCAATCTCTTTCTTTCTTTTTTCTCTTTCTCTTTCTGTGATTCAAAACCAGGCGTCCATTCATGATTCATATGTGACTATGAGAAAGGGAGCGAGTGCTCGTTGTACACGTAGTGTTTTAAAAGTGGGGCGGATCGAATCGGATCGGATCGGACAGATTTATATGGGTCGATGGGTTTTGACGGACGGATCGAGATGGATCAACGGGTTTGCACGGATTTATTTTAGGGGTTAGGCTGTGACCCGTTAGATCAGACGGATCGGCAGGGCGGGGCGGGTCGGGTTGAAAATGGAACGGATTTGTCATTTTTTTTAGTAATTTTAAACCCTTTTTAAAATAAATGGAGAAATTTTTTTTAAAATTACTAAAAACTAAAATAAATTCTAAACCCTTTTTATTTGTCATTTTCCGGCTATGTAATACATAAGTGGAGTTCTAATTTTTTTTGTTAGTAATGTATATTAAAAAAATAAAAAAAAAACAATATAAATGCTAGAAAAATAAAAATAAAAAGGGTTTAGAAATACCATCTAGAAGTTGGGATTCATATATCATAGATCATTTTCTGAAATACCATCTAAGTCTTCATCTGGTTTCGTCATAAATTCACCGGATGATGGTGCTTCAACGGGTGCATGTTGATTACGTTGTTCTGCATCAAACTAATCTTTAAAGCATATGAGTCGTTCGAAAGTCTTTGCACCCAATCTGCAGCGTTTATCTATTAGTATTTTGTTTGCTAAACTAAAATAGGATTCAGAAGGGATGGTTGACACGGTCATAACAAATATGTTGTGGGTCATCATGGCAAGAGTTGAATATGCAGTTTCATTCATCTTCCAATAACTGAGGATGTCAATTCCGTTAGGTTTCATACTTCCTAAACAATAGTTAAGTAACTCATTCATGTTTGTTTGCATTTGTGAGTCGTCATCTTCCTTCAAGTCTTGCAATAATGTAGACCGACTATTGCTCCTATTATGATTCAAAAAAATATAACGAGTTCTGATATTATAAATATATTAGATTTTTGTACCTAATGTTACGAGGATTCGAAGAAGAGGGTTGATTCGTTTGGTTCGCATGAAGTTTGGTGTTGCATAGGTTGAACATTTCTTCCAATGCGGAGGTCACATGTTATTCTTCCTCAGTATGTGGTAAATTTAGATTATTCTTATATCGTTCAAGCAAATTTATGGTATACTTCTTCTTGAATGAAAGATGAAAATAATTGGCGATAACTGTAACGAGAGGGACTTCTTCCCAATATTTGATAAATTTGTCTCTCATGGCTTCTATTATCGGTGAAAGAGGAGAGTCTCTGTGTACATCCTCCGCGATTCGACGAAGTTTTATATCCTCCAAGTCATGATACACCTTGAAAAATAATAAAATAAATTAGTAATGAAATAAGTTGAAATTTATAACAAAATAAATATAAAGACAAAAAGAAAACTAACTTTGAAGATCAAATAGACATGTTAAAGCAACTGATGCGCGGATGGTGTGTATGAGAATGATAGTTGGACGGTTGCATTAAAAAAACTTCTAGAAATGTTTGAAATTGTTCGAGTTAGTCTCATTCTCCCGCGGAATGACACGTTGTAACATTCTATATGTTGAATTTTAACGTGTATCTATGTCCCACGGTACTCTTAACTTACTCAAATTTAATCGTACACACAAAGACATGAAAATCTTATTTACTTATATTGTTTGAATAAATATGATGAAAATCATATTTAAATTTATAAATTAAATTATTAACGGTGGTTGTCTTCAAACCCGTCTTAGTAGTTAAACTAAGAATATGACATACATATTTTTGATGAAACATCCTCCCATCCATAATTAGGTCCAGTGCACGTGTAAAATAATCAATAAATTTAATATTATTGCCCGCATTATCAAAATATTTTGTTCTCTAAATCTCTTTTTAAATTATACTCATGCAATACATTTTATAATAGATTGATAAATAATTTGTTCGGTGTGCGAATAATCTATGGTTCAAAAACTTAAGATTTTTTTTTGTAAAATCCAATCATGATCAATAAAATGGACAGTAACACAACTATAACTAAGATCATGTTTACCGCGCAGTCCATATATCAGATATAATTGATATTTTATTTGTTGCAACTGCAAATATGGTCGGTAATTCACTTTTTCGTTCGATATAATGTTTTTTAACTCGGATATCATTTTTTTATGATGGAACCTTTTGTATAATGGTTGACCACAATCCCTAATTACCAATCGGATAAAATCGGTATTTTATACCATACTTATTGGTTGTTTCTTTTTTGACTATGTATCGAGCAAACTCACTTAATTTTTTTTTCATCATATTTGACAAGTATTTTAGTACAGTTCGAGTTCAAGCAATTTTGTACCATACGAGTATCGAGTTTTTTTGGGGTTCTTCATTTTTTGCTATGTATTTATTGGTATATTTTTTAAATTGACTTAAACCATTTTTATTACATAATTATACGAAGTTTTATAATTACTAACCTTGCATCATGCATTTATTAAAACACCGACGGGATCTAAAGTTTATTCGTAATAGTGCTACCAAGATGCATCATAAGTTGGGGAGCTCTCTTTCTTCTCTTGTCGTTTCTAGATTTGATCGGTGATTCCGGGACGCTTGAGTCGGGTGTTGGTGTGAAACATTCTACACTCGTTGAATGTGGCGGTGGAAGTCTAGCACTAATTGTTGTATCGGTGTTATACTGAAAACTCGAGGGATATGAGATTGAACCTTGTCCAGTACTAAAGGAAGTGATTTGCGGGTTATAATTAAGATCAATTTGCAATTGTGATGGATAATATTATTGTGGAATGTGTTAATAATACGGATGCGGAGGGTTAAGATTTTATTGATAGTATGAGTGCAGAGGGTTAAGAGTTTGATCACTTAAATGTTCACCAAAAATTTCAACGCTCAACCAATGTTCCATTTCTTCGGCATGAGAGCGATTGAGAGATGCCATTTGATATTGCTAAAAAACATTAAAATAATTTAAAGAATGTACAAAATATAAAAAAGAACTAATTATTATAAATTAAAAAAACAACTAATTTATAGAATGTACAAAAAAAATTAAATGGAACTAATTATAAAAAAATAAAGAATATAACAAAAACTAATTAAAATAAACTAATGATAAAAAAAATAAATGGGAGATGTCATTTGATATTGCTAAAAAAATATAGCATTAAATAAATTTATAGAATTTACAAAATATAAGAAGGAACTAATTATAAAAAATGAAAGAAACTAATTTAAAGAATGTACAAAAAAAACTAATGATAAAAAAATAAATAATGTAAATATTTAAAATAAACTAATTATTAAAAAAATAATATAAATAATTAGAAGATACTAATTATAAAAAAATAATGTACAAAGTATAACTAACTTTTTTTTTCATCAGAATGGGAAGATTATCGAAAATTTTAACACTGTTACTTACGGAATGATAAATTGACAATAATAAATAAATAACAGTAATATAAATATTTTTGATTTTTTTTTGAATAATTTAACTAGATTACTATAATAATATAATTAGATAATTGCTAATATTTAACAAATTAACGAGAGAGAGTTTTTGTTTGGAGAATTGAGAAGAGAGAGGGATTGATTTTGTGTGAGGATATGAGATGAAATGGGACGGTGTTTATAGGAAAAATTTTGAAGGGTGAATTTTATTTTATTTTTTGAATTTAGCCGGTATTAGGTCGGGTTTAACGGGTAAAGGGGACGGGTTGGACGGGTAAAGTGGGACAAGTTGGGCGGGTTTTATTCCTGGGTTTTCCGGGTCGGGTCGGGGGCGGGTTTGCACGGATTTTTGAGTCGGGGCGGGTCGGGACAGGTCTAAAACTTGTCGGATCTAAGACGGGTTTTTTTGAATTTTTTTTGTCTGCACCCGTTCTATACCCGTCAATTCTAACGGGTCACGGATCATGGGTCCAACGGATTGAGTCACGAGTCGGACAGATCGGGTCGCGGCCACGGATCCAACGGGTCGGGTTTGACCCGCGCGGGTTTATTTATAACACTAGGTACACGTACAAATAGTTAGTTTGATGTATTTAAGTAATTAAAATATTTGGTAGGACTAAAAAAAAATGTATATGAGAAAAGGAGCAAGTGCTCGCGGGGCACCTTGTTGGGTTTTAACTTTTAACTTTTATTTTTATATCAGCAGCTTGAAGCACTTTTATAAAAATCAGACCGGATCGGATGATTGGACTGGAAAAAACCGGAACCTGTCATATTTACAGTATGATTCGTTGAAAGGACCATTCATGTAATTGGATCGGAAAAAAAAACTGTTTTTTACTGATTGATTTTTTATACAAAAAAAAAAAAAATCAAAATCGGATCTTCAAAAAATCGGGTTTAAGTTTTCACTGCAGTTTTTTCTTGGAAAGAGAGAGGATGATAGGAGCAGCCATCCATAATTGCACTAACGCATTGAAAATTAATTTCATAATTTTTTCATATAAGCCCTTATAATTTTTAACAATATAAAAGGCTCAATGTTGTATATTTTATGGTATAAAATCAACGCCGGAGTTATGTTTTATATAAATAACAATAATATTTTATGGGAAGGGATCCCTTGATAATGGGTTATTTTGACAATGGATTTCTAAATAAATATGAAAAAAATTCTTAAAATTAGAATTTTTTTTATATATATGTTCTTCTATTTATAGATTGATGGTTATTCAAATTTCATGTAATTTTATAATAATTTGTTAGTCCATTAAAAACCATCAAAATATTATGCATTTTACAATGGTTTCAATTTAATGATCTTTGATGGACTAACAAATAATAATAAAATTGTATGAAACTTGAACCACCGTCAATTTATAAGTAGAAGAATATATCTATAAGTTTTTTATTTTAAGATTTTTTCGTATTTATTTGAAGATCCATTATCAAGATTATCAAGATAACAATTGTCAAGTGATCCCTTCCTTATTTTTATTATCTATTTTATGTTATTATTATTTTTTTGATGAAGCAATCTAATTTTCGATGATAGCTGCAAAATAAACATATCAAACAATAATAATTATTAAATAAAAATTGAAATCTTTATTATAATATTCTCATTCAATATACTGATACTTCATCAAATATTTATAAACATATTTTTTTATCAATATAATATAAAATTTTAATCATATTTGTGTTTACCATTATATGACATAAATATACAAGTATATTTCAAAAAAAATAGTAATTGACCCGGTCAACCCAACGATCCGACCGGTGAACCATTGATCCGAAATTTTACCGGGTCGATGTCCGGTCCAGTGATGATAAAAGTTAACTTGAAATTATTTTTTTTTGGATAAAACGTCGGGACGATCATCAGCGCCCTTCGTTTGGCAAATCAAGGAATAGCTTTGGAAGAGTGATAGAATAATATTTTTTTTGGAAGAGTGGTATTCTTGACTGTTCGGAAGAGCGAAAATATCGTTTGGCAGTTGTTACTCAGAATAGTTAAAATATGAATAATTATGATACTAATAATGAATAATAATAATAATAATAATAAAGTAATAGAAAATAATCATAATAAATAATAATATTATAATAGTAATATAATAAAAATATAAACATAATCATAATATAGTAATATAATAATAAAAAAATATAATTAAAATCATAATTATAATAATATAATAATAATAAGTAATCATAATTTTAATAATATAATCATAATCATAATCATGATAATAATAATTATAGTCATAATCATAATAATATAACCATAAGCATAATAATATAACCATAATCATAATCATAATAATAAAAATAATTATAAATAATTATAATTATAATAATATAATAATAAATTAATCATAACTATAATCAACATATAATAATATAATACAACATAATAAAATAATAATAAAGTAATAAAAAATAATCATAATAAATAATAATATTATAATAGTAATATAATAAAAATATAAACATAATCATAATATAGTAATATAATAATAAAAAATTATAATTACAACCATAATTATAATAATATAATAATAATATGGGATGATGTCATGTCAATGGTGAAGCAATAGAAGCAAGCAAATACAGAGGAAAGGGCAAAGGGGTGGTGTGGTGTGGCGGCTTTTGCTAAAATGCGGTAGGTCGAATCATAATTTTAATAATATAATCATAATATAATAATAATAATTATAGTCATAATCATAATAATATAATCATAATTATAATAATATAATAATAAAAATATAATCATAATCATAAAAATAATTATAAATAATTATAATTATAATAATATAATAATAAATTAATCATCACTATAATCAACATATAATAATATAATACAACATAATAAAATAATAATAAGTAATAATAATCATAATCATAATCATCAAAATATAATAATATAATAATAAATAATCTTGATCATAATAATATAATAATAAAATAATTATATTTATATTCATAATATAATAATATAATATTAAAATTATATTTATAATAATAATAAATAATATAATAGTACTAATGGTAATGATAATATAATAACAATAATGATAATAATAATTTAATACTAATAATATAATGATAATAATAATAATAAATAATAATCATAATATTAATATAATTATAAATTATAATCATAAATATAATATAATAATACTAAATCTTATTCATAATCATAATATAATAATATAATATAATATAATCAAACAATAATCGCTATTCCGACGAGAGCTAATCCGGTATTCCACCTATAAGTTGGTATACCGGATTAGCACTATTCCGCACTCTTTTACTTAGTCTAAAATTCGTTTGGCAAATTAATTCGTCGGAATAGCTATTCTATTCTAACTTTTTGCTATTCCATTGAGTGCCAAACACTCTCTTATTTACTATAAATAGCGATGATGCTAAGATGCTTCATAATGGATTTAATAGTTTTTTTTAGTTGTAAATAATAAAATTTATTTGTAAAAATAACATTGGCATTTTGATTAAAAATTTTAGAGACAAATATTTAGGGACAATTATCAGCTCGATTTTTTATATATAGATTTAACTCTGAAAAGATCTGTAACTCCCAAGAAAGTCGAAATCTATTATCATGTGAACTAGGTTTGCGGTTTTTAATACTCAATTATAATATATGAATAATTGAAATATTCTTATATACGTATATAGTATAATATTTAAACTATTTATGTTTTGTGAAGATTTAACTTGCGAAACTATTTAACGAATAATAAATAACTTAATAAAATATTAATAATAAAAATATTTTCGTCATCTCATTTTATTTTACATACTTTATTTCATTAATTAATTTACGAGTTGCCATACTCATAAATTCCCATCTGAAATAATGGACAACCCAACGCGACCATATATCATGTTGTTGCTTGGCAGTAGGTACAACAAATTTTGGGTGAGATAAAGTGGTTGGATGAGATGATTATTGTATTTTTAAAGTGCCCAATTTTACAAAAGATGAGATGATTATTGTACTTACAGCAATTCATTGTATGCAAAAACCAACAAGAATTAAGCGAACAGCGCTCACAATTTAGCAACAAACAGAAGGGATAAAAATGACACCATAATAAAATTAAAATAATAGTTAGAAGTTTGTCCTACATTAACGTGATTCACAAGATTTAAACAATGAATGTTATGATTCATCCTACACATCAGTTATACCGACAGAAAGAAGTTTCAATCATCTGCAGACATCAGGAAATAGGCAACAAAGTGAACAAAACAGTACAAACACAGGCATTTTTCAAAGAATGAGCTCATGCTACCTTCTTCATAATAATTTTCTTGTCTCATTTTCATCAGATTGTTCTCTATCTATCTGCATCACACAAGGTGAAAGTAAACAGATATACCATTTTAGTACAACCAAATAGCAATAATTAGGATAATAGAGAGCAAATATAGAAAACATATTTTCTGAAAAGTAATTACAAGCGAGTGAGTGTATTGCGGGACTCAACAGCACGTCTGAGATCAGCAGAGCGCTTCATCACTTCTGCTGCTAGACCCTCTGAATACTAAGCATTTGCCTGCTGCTATTTGGTGCACCATATTCAATTCTGCTCTCAGGGCAGCAGCATCCTCTTCTGCCTGATTATCAGTGGCAAAAATAATATAATAATAATAATAATAATAATAATAATAATAATAATAATAATAATAATAATAATAATAATAATAATAATAATAATAAAATTAAAAGAATAAACATGAACAGGTATTATGATAACAGTTAGAACACAATGTGAATAATGGACATGTGCAAGTCACCATACCCTGTACTGATCTTCTTCTGCATCCTTTATTCGCTTCTTAAGTGTTCTGATTTGAGCCCAAGCATCCTCCTATTATAGCAACTTAAAATGATCAAATGAGACGGATGTGTTTCATAAATCTTAATCATAATTAAACAGCGGCAAACGGAGAATATGAAATTTCACACAGTTTTGCAACAATGGCAGCATCCTTTTCAACTGAGATGTCATACAAAGCTTTCCTCAGGGCTGGCAAACTGTTCTGTTCCTGTAGAAGAGGATATATGTGAGGCACTGAATGATGAAATTTATACCAGATCATTCAGGTGCTTTACAAGAGAATCCCTTTCAGCTACATTTTCCACGAGCTAAAGATGACACAATTCAAGAATCAAATACAATAAGAAGAGTTAGGCTCCTTCCATTATAAGGAGTACGATAAGAAGAGAAGAGCACCTCATCAAGTAGCTTTTGGTTCTCCACACGGAGACGGTGTGCATTTTGAGTCTCAAGTTCTCTGACTTGAGCTTGGAGCGCAAAGGTACCTTTCTCAGCAGGGGTGCTCTCTTTGGGTCGGTTGACCCCCGAGAAGCATGGTGAGCTTCCATGGCTGGCGCCGGCGGGAGGGAACCAACGAAGAAGAAGGAAAGGGTCGGATCGTATCGTATCGCGTCAGTCAAAACTCAATAAGAAAACGAGCTCTGAATCCTATTGAGTATTGAGCTTAAGCCTCTTCTCTTAACATCAATAACAAATTACAAAATCGATCAAGAATAGATTACAAGGGAATAAGAGGCACCAGCTAGCTTTATTCTGCTTCTGATCACCTTCTTTTCCCTTTGAACAAAAGACAAATAAACACTGATATGAGTAAATTGTTTTGCCACACAACACTTGCAACTTTTCAGTTTTCTAATACGAATTAATTGCTCCTCAAGGTTATTATCATTGTTCTTATTGATGATAAAAAGATGGAGCTAGGCATAAATAATGCCTGCCTTGTATGGCTGCTTTTCAGTGACCACCACTACCAGATTTTAGGTCACTTGTTCAAAGCTTAATTTTGTACCTAAACTAGCTCATCGCACATGCACATTTCTGCAGCGGATATAGCTACACAAAGTGCCCATCTTACAAACAAAAACAATGATAGAAACAAATTTCAACTATACACAAATGAATGCTTCACATTGACACATTTACACAACAGCCTGCCTTTGAGAGCATAGCTGGCCTAGCCTACCATTCAGCACCTCTATGTATGACCTCAGGCGGTACCTGTCTGTCTGAATCAGAGAGAATGGAGGGTTCAGATCGAGCATCGGAGCCTCCACCAGCAGAAACCGAAGCAGTGACACTGCTCTGCAGTATCTTGATAACGCTCTCTCTGTGTTCCCCATCATCTCATCTACCTATATTTCCAAATATCCAACCAAACTGTTATTTCAACAGAAATACTCTAATTTACTATTCCCAGTTTGCGACAGTCTTAATAGAAAGATAATTTTGAATTATTAACAGTGCCAGATCTACATATTAGACACAACCATTTAATGTCAGCTTTCATGACCGGACAAGAGCACTCCTTGATTCCTCAATTCTAACTTCAGAGACGAACCAAATGCAGCCCACATATGCTACTCTCATAATCACACAATTTGTAATATACACGAGAAAAGAGTTGTCTTTTTCTTGAAACAATAAATGGAACACTCTATAGCTATACAAAATATCTGATTCAGCTAAGGTGATAAAAAGATGAGGCATTGTCATAACTCACCCCACCGTCTCTACCAGATGTCATAGCTGACTGAAATATTATCTCAGCTGCATCCGGCATTTCTGCTGCATCTGTTCATATTTCATTCACAAGAATATAACAATTTTATAAGTTAATGTTTTAGCAGAAATTGTACATCAAAATAGTGGTTTTATTATTTATTTTAGGCAATATACCCGGAGAAATTAATCAGAGCAATTGAGGAAGATATAAAAAGAAAATAACCAGAGATATAGCCTATGCAAGAAGCGAGCTCTTCAGCATGTGTAACTGCAACAAGGAAGTCTTTCTCGATGTGATTGCGAACAGCATCAGCAAGCTCGGAGTCAGTGAGGGACAGAGACGAGGAATTGTTGTAGCTCCCTGGCCTTGATCTCATCCTCCTGTCATGAGACGGGCTTCCTTCTATCACGGCCGATGCAGCTGACACTCTGTGACAGATCTGCATTGCCTGCTTCCATATTGCCAGCACAACCAGCTGGAGTGACAATGCCCGCAGATGCTTCTGCACCAATTCAAACCACAAGAAAGATTTAACTATTTAGTGTGTGCACAAACAAGAGAGAGGGATAGAGAGAGAGAGAGGGGGCTGACCTCCTGCTTGACCAAGTCTGAAATAGTAGAAGCACACTGCTGAAGGGACTTGATGCAGGTCATGTTATCTGATGATGGCTTGTCAATCGCCTCCCCCATTTCAACCGAACCGGCCAAGCCAGGAGAGATGGGGCTCTCCATCCTCCTGAATGATCGCTCACAAAGTGGTGGAATTGGCATCGGAGCAGTTCCCAGGTTCATTGATGGAGAGGCAATAGGAGACACTTCAGATTTTGAAGGGGAATCACTGCCTGCATGGAAGCCAATGTTTGTTGCAGAAGTAGATGGTAATTCTATGTGGGGTCCAGGAACAACCACATAGTCTTTGAGAAATTCCATTGAGTCTGTCACACCAGCATTCTCTACATCTGAAGAAGCAAGCAAGAAATTATGTTCAGAATTAAGAAACCTCCCAACATATTATACTTCACTTCAAATGGTCTAGATATGGTCTTTACTGAATACCAGAATTTATCATCACGCAGCTTTTGCCTCTCACAATTGTACCATTTCATCTATTCTAGTTCCTCAGTTTACCTTCATATTTGTTTGACATTCTTTATTTTGGACATTTGGATAACTATGTAAAGAACTCAAAACTTCAGGGGCTAGAGCTCTTTCAAGGGGAAAAAAGAATAGTACACAAAAAAAAAGAGCGTAAAAGGTGAAACAGGTACCATCAGATGAAGAGGCAGCAGGAGGGACCTGTGCCAAAGAAAATTTTCTGTTTGTGTTATTTGGAGTTGAACCTGAATAGTCACACCTTTGTTGAATCACCATGCCTTCCATTCTATTGTTATTACTTTTACAATCATGATTATTATTCTCAAAGCCATATCTTGTCAGAATCCCGGTGTGTCTGGAAGAACTCTTATCAGGATATTTGCCAAATTTACTATGGACGGGGAACCTATTTGATGGGCTAAGTTTTGGGCCAGTACTGACAAATGGACTTTCATCCTCGCATGCAGGCTCCACATCTAGAGGGAAAGGCATGTTGTCATCATGAAAACTCAGACCTGGTGGCATTTTGGGGCTCAACTTAATCTGTGGAGATTCCATTGCATCTGATAATTTCCTACTATGTAGCACAAAATTATTAGGAATATTTATCTCTTAAAACTACAAAAATCAAAGAGCAAGCTCAGAATTTGTTTACCTAAGGTTTCCATCAGATAAGTGTTCAGCCAAGAATTGGTGGTTCAGGAACTCTTCCACTGTGAGGCGTTCCACTGGATGAATCACAAAATTTGCATACTCAGGTTAACAACAATATAAAAAAGAAACCACTTAAAAAGTGTTGACAGACAATATACTCAGTTACTTCTCTTCTTTTCTTCTGTATCTGTACTCTTTTGTCATTTACTTAATAAAATATCATAGTAGGTCTTTCACATACTACTTCAAAAAAAAAAGTGTTGACAGACAGTATTATGCAATATTTGTGAAGTCCTGGAAAATAAAGGTGCTAGGTTGTTACCCCCCCCCCCCCCAACCCAATCACAGACCTCTTTTCTTCACAAAAATAAAATATAGTATAAAGATACTAACCAGGATTACGCCGGAGCAACTTCCTGCATAGGTCAATACAGTCGGCACTTAAGCTGACATCACTTGGAAATCTAAGCTCGTTAGACTTCAGAATGTTTTGCAAAAGCTACGAAAAGTTAATAAAAAATAAATAAAAGAAAAAGAAATAGAATCAGGTAGCTCGCCCCTTAAATTATTACGAAGGTTGATTTTGTAACACGTGAGAAAAAAAAGAAGACCTGTATCTGGTTGGCTCCATTGTAAGGGGTGCGACCTGTTACTAGTTGATACAAGATGACGCCAAGGCTCCACAAATCTGCCTGTTCTGTCAGAATAGTTTGCCAGAGAGACCAAAATAAGCGAGTTTTCAATGTCTATATTAAGTATCACTAAAATGAACAGATATGAAAGGAAAATTCCATCACCTTCGCATCGTACTTTTGAACCTGTAGGACTTCTGGAGCCATGTAAAGTGGGGAGCCACATAAGGTTTCAGCCATGCTATAAGGATTCAAGGATCTGCTTCAGAGCATTAGTGCTTAGCAAGAGCAAGATTGCAGAGCATGACCAGCAATACGGGGAGATGGAGAAGAAGAAAACTCACTTTGCAAAGCCAAAGTCTGCGATTTTCAGCACAGCAGTCTCACCATTTGTTGACAGTAAAATATTCTGTTCCAGCAATGATACAAAAAGAGAAGAAAGGAATGAAAGAAAAGAAGCAGTTTAAACATTAACATTGAAGATGATAGAATAGGAAGAGAAGAGAAGAGAAGAGAAGAGACCTGGGGTTTAAGGTCCCGGTGGACCACATTGTTATCACGAAGCACTTGCAATCCAGAAGCTGCGTAACAGCAACAGAAACAATAACAAATAAAAGGAAGAGAAGAGAAAGATGAGAGACAGAAATTGAAGAAGAAGAAGAAGAAGAAGAAGAAGAAGAAGAAGCAGATGTAAGAAAGGACCTAATTGGCGCATGAAGTACTTGGCAGTAGCTTCAGGCACTCTTCCATGGCGCTGGATGTAAGCGGAGAGGTCACCGCCGGGGCAGTATTCAAGTATAAGAAATATCTTTCCAGGATCCTGCAAAAGGGGGAGTATGAGAAAAAGTAAAAGGCACAGAGAATAGAGCAGAAGAGAAGAGAAGGGATGCCTGCCTCCTACCTGGATGAAATCAAAGAGGGCGATGATGTTGGGGTGTCTGATGCTTTGGAGGATGGAGACCTCCGAGAGAAGGCTGTCGCGCAGCTTCTTGTTCAGCCTATCCAGCATCATCTCCTTGACCGCCACCTCTCGTCGTCCTCCGCCTCTGCCGCCTCCCCCCCGGTGCCGCCCCAGCCACACCACCGAGAAGGCCCCCGAGCCGATCTGCTTTCCTATCTCGTATTCCCCCACCACTCTGCCCCCGACCCCCGCCTCCATCCGTTGCTTATTCTCTCTTTCTTTCCTTGTTTCCTTTTCTTAGCCGGAGACCTGATCAATCCTGTCTCTGTCTCTCTGTCTCTGTTGATCGATGGATCAATCAACTCGCCGGAGATGGCAACCAATTGAATAAGTACGGGCCTTAATTAGGCCCAACCTCACCTGGGGCTGGGCCCGCTGGGGAGGGGACATTTCTCTTGCAATTAACGCGGTTTGATTTCAAATTGGATAAAGGTTTTCTCCAACTTCTTATAAAATACTTTTCATGTAATACCTTCCCAGTCTCATATACAAGGACAACTAGAACGGTTGGTTGTCATTTCGTTTGTCTGAATGAATGAAAATTAATTAATTTTTGTTTCTGCTGCGCGGCGCCTGCCTATCTTCTATCCATCTTCTATCTATCCATCCATCCATCAGTCTCATGGTCTCATGATCTCATCCTCATTTCCTGCCCTCTCCTCTCCTCTCCTCTCCTCTCCTCTCCTCTCCTCTCCTCTCATGACAACAACACAAAATATAGAACATTAATGGCGCTCAATACCAATTACCAACCCAAAATTACATAAAACCCGGCCCCAATTCAACTTAAAGCAACCGCTGATTGAATTGAATTGAATTGAATTGTATTGTATTGTATTGGATGAACTATCCAATTGCAAGACTATTACTTCCTAAGTTCCTATCTATCTTAAATTCTTAATTAATGATTTGTTTTCTCTCTTTCTTCTAAGTTCCCATCCCTTCCCTTCCCTTCCCTTAATCCCCTTATTTAATTCCTTGGCAGAAACCAATTTTCCTCTCCGACGTCAACATGCATATTTCATATCACACAACAAATCGATCGAATATATATATTATATATATATAGTTCATTAATCAATTAGTTTTCTCTTGCTCCCTCGTCACCTCCAATTCATTAGCAATATATGGAGATGCGTTGGCGCTGCACCTCTGCCACAGTTTGCATCCTGATGCTCGCCACCTGCGCCCTCATTGTCTACTCCGCCTTCTTCTCCGACCAGCTGCAGCTGCCCTGGCGCCCCACCACCTGCACCCTCTGCCCCTCTGATCTTTATAATTATAATCATAACTATAATTACAATCATCATAACAACCCCTATCCCCATCATCTCCCCCCAGCGCAAGCTCCATCCGCTGCTCCTACCGACCTCTCCCACATAGTCTTTGTCATCGGCGGCTCTGCGCAGACCTGGCACCAGCGACGTGCCTACACCGAGCTCTGGTGGCGCCCTAACCTCACAAGAGGCCACGTCTGGCTGGACCAGGCACCCACTGCCCCGTGGCCCCACACTTGCCCGCCTTACAGGATATCTCGGGACATGTCCCGGTACGGCAACCGGGCATCTGCATCTCGAATTGCTGCTGCCGTGGCGGAGGCGTACCAGCTGGTGTCAATGTCGGGGCCGGAAAAGGAGAGTGTGCGGTGGTTTGTGATGGGGGATGACGACACAGTGTTCTTTGTGGAGAATCTGGTGGGGGTGCTGCAGAAGTACGACCATGAGCAGATGTACTACGTGGGGATGCCGTCAGAGAGCGTGGAGCAGGACGTCATGCACAGCTACCGGATGGCTTTCGGGGGAGGCGGCTTCGCCATCAGCTTCCCAGCAGCGGCTGAGCTAGCGGCGGTCATGGAGGCCTGCCTCGACAGGTACGCCTTCTTCTTCAGCAGCGACCAGCGGGTCCAGTCATGTCTTGCTGAGCTCGGCGTTCCCCTCACACGTGAACCCGGCTTCCACCAGGTACGAATGTAAATATGATCGATATGCATGCAGCGTGCTAGCTAGCTAGTTTGGGTGTTAGGTGTTAACTGCATGCGTACGCTACTAGTGTACATTAATTCATATATATTATATTATATATATATATAAAAAAAACATGCATGAGTTAATAAGAGGGAAATTTAATTATACAGATTAAAAAAAAGTTAAATTGTTGCGATGGAATATTAATGAATTATTTATTGTGATGGTTGTTTTGGGGGCAAAACTAAAGCAATTAGGGGTACGTACGTTACGTACTACGTGGTGACACATGGTGATAAGATAATTAACTTATAATAATGGTATATATAATTAGTCAAATGAAGTGATAGAGTGATAGTGATAGGGATAGGGTGCTTTCCCAACTTTAGGTCTTTAGCTGCTGGTGACTGGTGAGTGGTGAGTCGTGACACATCGTCGTCCGGAGTTGCCACGTCTCCATCCCCATTATCAAATTTCTCTTTTTGGCTTTAGTGCGCCGCTGCACTGCCTAGTGCCTACCTCCCCTTTTTACCAAAGTCCTAACAATTACAAAATTATTTAAACAATAATGAACATGTTGATATATGGCCCTATATATCCTATATAAGTTGGGGGTTTCTATTTAGGCCCGGGTACTATATTCGTAGGAGAGGCCGCACGACCAACTTGATTGTACAAACCTAGTTCAGGCCCATTAATGTATAAATAAATATATTAATTTTCATCAACGCAATCCTACGTGCACACATATTAATTATTATTGCATCATAAAAGTTGTATTTTGAATAGAAAAAAATGGGCGTCAATTTCAATTGAATTTGTTGACCCCCCATTTGCTCAATGCAATTTGTCGCGGCATCTTGCTACACTTAATTAAGAGTCATATAGTTAATTTGTTTCTTTTTTTAATTATATATATATATATATATATATATACAGTTTTGCTACTCATTCTCGCAGCTTATGATATTAATTTTGAGATTAAAAATCTGAAAGTGCAGGTGGATGTGAGAGGAGATGTGTACGGCATGCTGGCCGCCCACCCCGTTGCACCGCTGGTGTCACTGCACCACTTGGATTACGTGAAGCCCATCATTCCGAGCAAGCCCAGCCAGTTGGAATCACTGCAAGCCCTCTTCTCTGCATACCAAGTCGATCCGGCCCGGATCCTGCAGCAAGCCTTTTGCTATGATTATGATCATACGGGGGCAAAGGCAGGATCGGTGCTGTCAGTGTCAGTGTCGTGGGGTTACACAGTGCAGGTGTACCCGTGGGTGGTGTCTCCATATGAGCTGGAGACACCGCTGCAGACGTTCAAGACGTGGCGCTCCTTCAGCGACGGGCCGTTCATCTTCAACACACGGCCTGTCGGAGATGCTTGCGCACAACCCTCAATCTTCTTCCTGGATGGGGTGTTGCAGAATGAGAGTGATGGTAGCATCACCCAGTACACTCGTCGGGCTCTTGAGGTTGAGGGGGGAGCCGCAAAGGCAAAGTGCGAGAAAGCGAGGTTTTCTGCGGGCGCGGGCATTGAAAGGGTGAGGGTGTTTGCGCCCAAGATGGACCCTGTCCTCTGGAAGCAGGTGCATATATCTCTGTAATCTGTAATCAATATGATGATTTGTCATTTGATTGGTGATGCTAATTAATTAATTAATGTTTATATAATAAAATATTCAGGCTCCGCGAAGGCACTGCTGTGTGGCGCGGAGGACGAGGTGGGGGAGGGTGTTGGAGGTAGGAATCAAGTACTGCAGCCCCGGCGAGTCTGCCATTAGCAATTAGCCATTAGCAATTAGCAATTAATTAATTAGCAACCATACCTGATATGCATGCATGCATGCATGCGTACCCCATCTTAATTAATATATATCTAGTCAGTTCAGTTGTACTCAATGTATACTAAATAATTTATATATAATTAAATTAAAAAGAATATTAGAGGCTTGATCATGGAAGGAGATGACTTTGAATGCTTTTTTACATACTTGAAGAATTTATTTAAGATGTGCCTACATGCATTTTACATGCTTTTGTTAAAAAAAGTTATGATGTGCCTAACTTATTGCATATCTGTAACTTCAGTCTACTTGAACCTTCTCTCTATGCTAATTACGGAAAGTGAGTTCTATATATAATCATGAACTTGTAACTGATTATCCATATGGACTAGGGGCATGTCAATGGGTCGGGTGGGGTTTGGATTCGGTCATATTATTTTATTATTTTTTTATCCGACCCAATTAAATTCGGATCAAAAACCCGATCCGACCCGTGTAAAATAATTAAATATTTATTAAATATTTTAATATAATTTTAGTAATAAAATATTAATTAATTTATAATTAATCTTAATTAGTGTATAATTAACGTATATTTAAGTTTTGATTAGTACTTGTCAAGTCCCGTTCCCACACAAGACGAGAGATTTGAAAAACATAAATCGCTCGTCTTGGAGTCATTCAATGCAAGCATTGGGCCCTTTTTACATGAATCTTAAGCTCATTCATAATCATAATATATTTTTATATAAATATAATAATGTCACCGATGGTTTTGATTTTGATTTTGATTTTGATTTGATCCGGGGGGCAGCGTCCGCAGAAAGAGAATCCCTGAATTGCTTCGAGCGGCCTTCTCCTTCTTCTCCAGTTCATTTTCATCCACTGAACCTGAAAAGGAGGAAACTGGGGTGTCCAGTCTGAGCTGAAAAGGAGGCACAGTCTCTGTCTCTGTCTAGTGTCTAATAGACTAATACTAATAAAACACAAGCAACACACTTACACACACACCACGGCCACGCTCATCTCCTCTTCTTCTCCCAGCTTCCCAAGTCCCAACCCTCGATCCAAGTCCAATGGCGACGGCTGTGCCCAACGGCGGCGCCCAGGCTTCTCCCTCCACTCGCGTCATGTCCGTCTACAGCGACGTCCAGACCAGCCGCCTCACCCACACTCTCCCCCTCCCCTCCGTCCTCACAGCCCCCTTCACCCTCGCCGACGGGCCTCCCAGCTCCGCTGCTGGAAACCCCGGTATACTCTATTCTATTCTATTATTATATTCTCTCAGCTCTCCCGCTCGACTCGATTTCTCTTTCATGTCTCCGATCGGATCAATCCACCACCATTTTTAAATCTACTAAACCTTCCTCCCCTTTCCGTATCCGTATCCGTATCCTTATCCTTCTTACTTATTCTCTATTCTCTCTTTCTCCTTACAGATGAAATAGCAAAGCTCTTCCCTCACCTCTTTGCTCAGCCATCAGCAAAGCTCCTACCAGCCACCGCTCACAGCTCACCACCTGCCAGCGCGCCCCTCAAAGTTGGTGTCGTGCTTTCTGGAGGCCAGGCACCGGGAGGACACAATGTCATCTCCGGAATCTTTGGTGAGCCTTCACCACGTCTTTGCCTCTCAACTACCCCATTTCACCCTGTACGCTGTTCTATAAATGCTACAGCCTTTTTGTTTTCTCATATAGCTCAGTGATGTACTTCTATCCTTTCATGGCAGATTATTTGCAAGAGAAAGCAAAAGGAAGCACTGTATATGGATTCAAGGGAGGTCCTGCTGGAATTATGAAGTGCAAGTATGTTGAATTGACTCCAGAGTTTGTCTACCCTTTCAGAAATCAGGTAGCTAAGTTAGTATCCAATATGAGAATATGTCCATTTTCAATTTTAATTTTGCTCTCAAGTTTCTAATAATTTCTTTGAAACAGGGTGGTTTTGACATGATTTGTAGCGGAAGGGACAAGATCGAAACACCTCAGCAGGTAAATAAATGTTAACAAATATGATGCTTTTAATCTTTCACACTGTCATTATCCGAGGAATTTGGAAAGGAACTTTCTTGTTTTTATCTTCATAAAAGTCACTGTTGCTCGTTGGTTCAGTTTAAGGAAGCCGAAGAGACGGCTGTGAAGCTTGATCTTGACGGGCTCGTTGTTATTGGTGGAGATGACTCAAATACAAATGCATGTCTTCTTGCCGAGTACTTCAGGTAGAGTGTCTGGCTTCCAGTGGCTGTGAAGTTGCATCCATAACTCTATTATGATCTGAAATACCATGGATAATGGCAAGCCGGCAGCAAAGATTTTTGAAATAATTTTAGAAATGGAGAAAAAAAGAATAAAAGAAGGAAAAGAAAAAAAACAGCAAGGAAGCTGCTTTTGGACTCTTCCAAAAGGGAAATGTCTAATATTGATTCTATTTTTAGCAAAATTATAAGCTACAAAGTTCTGAAGTATGTATGGAGCTGAAAATGTGTAGCTTTTGTAATTTGCTGATTCGCTAAATATGAACCTTTCAATTCTATTGATATTGATAGGTCAAAGAACATGAAGACTAGTGTAATTGGGTGCCCGAAGACAATTGATGGGGATTTAAAATGCAAAGAAGTGCCTGCAAGTTTTGGATTTGACACTGCTTGCAAGGTACTTTTTGTTAGTTATGTGCATATAGTTGTCTCTGGTTGGAATAATTTGTATGATTTACTCTTTAGCACTTTAATGGTTATAATTTTCCTTCCAGATATATTCTGAGATGATTGGAAATGTGATGGTGGATGCGCGATCAACTGGAAAGTATTACCACTGTAAGTTACCTGATATGTTGTTAAGCATATATTTTAGCTTGTGGTTATTTAAAATGCTATCTCTGTATTATTTTGTGGACAAATAGACCTTTACCTATCCGGTGATGTTTTACAAAGAATCCAAGACATATTATTCATATTTGGCAATGTTGACTTATATATTAAATCCATTTTTTATGCTCAACAGAAAATACTCTAGAATTAAGTGTGAGTACCAAAAATAGGATAATAGTACTTGACAAGTTGATTTTTAAGTCACATCTCTACTATTTAGTTGTGAGGCTCATGGGACGTGCTGCTTCTCACATTACACTTGAGTGTGCGCTACAGACCCATCCGAATATTGCTGTCATTGGTGAAGAGGTACTCATCCGAACTTGTAGTTAATCTAACTAGCCCAATATATACATATACATAGAATTGGATATTCTTCTGCCTACGTATTAGATTTTTGTGTTTTTTCTGTATCAAAGTGTTTAAATACGGCAATAAGGAATTTTATGCTTAATTTCTTGTGTTCTTAGCAGACACCCTGCACTCAGTCGATCATTTTTCTTGCCTTATTTGTAATTTGCATCTAAAGACATCATCCATTAATTTCTCAACTAATAATAAACTGTTATTATGGTACAGGTGGCTATCAAGAAACAAACTCTCAAAAATGTGACAGACTACATAACTGACATCATCTGCAAGCGTGCTTTGCTTGGCTACAACTATGGTGTCATTCTTATACCGGAAGGTCTAATTGACTTTATCCCAGAGGTACTTTAACTATGATGTTGATGTTATTTGATGTCTTTCCAATTGAAACAAAAAATTCTTGCGCTGATGGAGGTTCCTATGCATCATTGGCCTGGTCCATGAAAGGATCCGAATTCCGGATTGTTGGTGTCTTTTTGCCCTTTCTTTTTCTGGGGGATCTGACATAATGATACCTATCACCTGGTATCATCTTTGGGATTCAATCTTGAATAGTACTCGACCTAGAGTTAATTGAAAAATATAGTAGCGAAGAGGTTAAACACCAGAATAATCAATACCCATAAGGATTCAGCTTTATTAGTCATGGTTCATTTAAATAGCTTAAATTGCAATTAATTTGTGATGTGTCATGGATTGGTGCATGTTAACCCTGTATGTAGTAATGTAGTGCATGAGCATTTCCCTTCTGTTTAATGATGAGTAGTTTTGTACATTTCCACTGAAATACCACAATATTACATTATGTTATTCAAAAGAAGATACATACCCTGAAAAAAGAATATTCTAAAGCTGCTTATCTTGCTTATTGTTCATCTCTGGAGAAAGTAAATGAAGAAACTAAAATTAGTTTTGCTACCGGACAGACCTTGTGGATCTGACATTTCGTAAGGGCATGCTAGTAGCTAGTATCTCTGCTTTGCTAATAGTTTATGTGGGGACAGGAAAGGTTGAATTTTGAAGTTTTTGAGTTCTTTTTGTTTCTTTTGAATACATTCTATAGGTGCAAACACTCATTGCAGAGCTAAATGAAATTTTGGCACATGATGTGGTTGACGAGGCTGGTGCTTGGAAGCAGAAGCTGCAACCACAGTGCCAGGAACTCTTTGATTTCTTGCCTCAGGCAATCCAGGAGCAGCTTTTGTTAGAAAGAGATCCTCATGGAAATGTCCAGGTAACCATAATAATCAACATTGCTGTACTGCTGATACATAAACCATAAGAATCAAGCATTGCTGTACTGCTGGTACATACATACCATGGTACTGTTTTTCCATCACATTTTGGGTTACCTAAATTTGGTGAAATAATTGTTTTAGAATGCGGCCGCATGGCCGCATATGATGTTTGCTTAATGCTTATGCAGTGTGATGTCACATGCATAAGAGTATGCATCCACATATTAAATAGTGCGTGATATTTTTTTAATGTTATTGTATTAAACCTATAAAATAAATCATATGATTTCATGCAAAAAAATGAAAAATTATATTAATATCTTATTATATTTTCTTATTTTATATTAAAATTCTTTAAAAAAATGATTGATTCAAATATTTTGAAAACTTTTTAGAATACATATCTGCATATGCACCCGCATATACATATGCATTATGCAATTGCCAACCGCAAGCATATCAAAATCTGCATTTTAAAACCTTGGGTGAAATGAATATAACATAAAACTATTGATCCATGTATTGAATTAATTAACATTTTTCCTCAGTCGTTATTAAGTGAAACTAGGAAAAAAGAAATTGAAAGATGGTAAAATGAGCCAACATGAGGGCAATATGGCAGTCTCAACAGACACATAAGTGGCCTGGTACATAGGACAGTCATTGGTACTGAATCTGACTGAAATTGTGCTCGGTACAATAATAACTGTTTCATATGTTTATAGAAACCTCTTTTGCATTGTAGTAGCAGCTTTCTAAACAATGATTTCTATTATTTGCTCATGTTGACTAATTCTTTGTCATGGGTATTATCACCTAGGTAGCAAAAATTGAGACTGAGAAAATGCTCATCTCCATGGTAGAGACTGAGCTGGAGAAGAGGAAGGCAGAAGGGAAGTATGCTGGTCATTTCAAGGGCCAGTCTCACTTTTTTGGGTATGAAATTGATGTGCTTGTATAAATAGCACAATTTTTTGGTTTTATGAAGCATATCAAATGTTTATTTAAATAAATTCAGATATGAAGGGAGATGTGGGATGCCTACTAATTTCGATGCCAACTACTGCTATGCTCTTGGTTATGGTGCTGGAGCTCTGCTTCATTGTGGCAAGACAGGCCTTATTTCTTCGGTATTGCCACCTACCGCCGAATTGGCAGCTGATATATTTTGTTAAAAAAATTCAGTATTTTTGGCACTTTGATGGAACCTTGCTGCTGATGCTTGCACATTTAACTTCTTTTCTTTTTGGCTTTTTTGGGGGGCAAAAATTTAGGTTGGCAACTTGTGTGCTCCTGTTGAGGAGTGGACTGTTGGAGGTACTGCATTGACTTCCCTGATGGATGTTGAGAGGCGGCATGGTATTTCAATAATTTATTTCTCTTACACTTTTGGATTTGTCAAGAGTGTACTTATCTATGTCTAATTTCATTCAAATGTGAATTGATTTTTTTTTTCATTTAGACTAAATGTTGTTCATCTTCCATCAGGCAAGTTCAAACCAGTGATCAAGAAGGCAATGGTGGAGCTTGATGGTCAGAACAAATTTTCCTCTGTGCCTTTTTTGTTGGAGCAACCGTGCATTAAATATTTTAGAACTTCTTGCTGATTTGTTTAGTTGAACAAAAAAATTTCAGGTGCACCATTCAAGAAGTTTGCCTCAATGCGTGATGAATGGGCAATCAAGAACAGATACATCAGCCCAGGTATGTTAGTGATGATACACTGTATATGTTTTAAACCTCTCAACTATAAGGGGTGTTTGATCTACGCAAAGCAGGAAATCTTGTTATACCTTCCAAAACACGAGTAGCTCTTTTCTTTTTGTCCAAATTAGTAGAAGTTTAAGATGTTCTAAACAACCTACCTGTCTTCATACACGCATATATGTCAGGGTGTGTGCGTATTAGTTCCTCTGTATTAATTCTCTGTATAAATTGGGTTTTTTGTGTGTTTCAGGTCCAATCCAGTTTATGGGCCCAGGAGCCAATGATGTGAACCATACGTTGTTACTGGAACTTGGTGCTATTCAGGCCTAAAACTGATCCTGTTGAACTGAGATCATGCTTGTTCTTTTTTATGACAAAATACTTAGTTTTGAAGAACCAGGGCTTTGAATAAGTTGTTGTTGTTTTCTTGTTTGTTTGTTTTTTTGCCCTTCTTTTTTATATTACTAGTACACCTGTGAGTGTTGAACTATGAATTAAATGTGCTGTTTGTGCGAATTCCATCATCCAGCTTGAGCTCTCTGTGCCTGGTGCCTGGTGCCTTTATTTTTAATTTGGCGAATGGCGATCACTTTTGGATTTGTATCTTCTCGACTTGGGAGTCTCCCTGAAAAATTATGTGTGACGCCTCTAAGGTATAAGGTGTGAGGAAGATGGATTGGGAGAGGAATGATGCTAATTAACAAGTAATTGAATTGAATTTCAATGGTACCGTATGTCGTGTGTCGTGTGATACCTCTGTCCTCTGCCTGTCCTTCACTCGACCGTTTCTTGAATCTTGAGACTTGAGTGTCATCAGTAGTTCTTCACCTTCACCTGACATCACTGACATTATGGCGTGTTGACGCGCGCGCACACAAAAAAGCAGTCTGTTTTCATCACCGTCAAATTTTTGGATGAAAAATTCGAACTTGTACATGTGTCATTTCTTATAAGTTTAACCCAATTAACCTTTTTTTTAAGAGTGGTTTACTGATTCGATTGGAGGTCTTGAATATAAGGTCTCAATATTAGGAATTTATACCTAGAAAGTTCGTCCTAAAAATGCTCAAACTACTTTATAGTTTGCAACTACTTTTTAGGCTTTTTAAATGGTATAGAATAATAAATATTTGCATATCAATATATATCATGTTAACAAAAAATCTGATACAAGTACTTACAAAAACTCCAAAATTGAAAATTCTTTTATTTTCCGAGATTTCAACATAAATAATTTATTAATTAACATAATATCAAACTTTTGAGGATGATAAAGTGTTAGATATTTCTATATGATCGTGATTCTCTAATGAATCTCTAATTATAAATTATGTTACTTTGATTCATGTCGTCGATCTTCCAGAGAGACACAACCCCGTTGATTACCGGACTCCTTTAGCCTTCCAGCAATTTTTCTCTAATCCGATGGAGCGATTGAGAGGACCGGCACAGACAATTTCTTCTCTTCTGGAACCCTGGTTTAGAGTGAGATGGATCTCTGTTGGGAAACGAAATTGTGGCAAAAAATGGAGAAATGAGAATAGTTTCGAAAACCAACAGTATCCCTATATATAATGGACGCCTATATAATTGAGAGCAGTTATATCTTAGCGATCCATATCGGATTCAAGACTCTCATAACAGGTTTGCTGCTTAATCAAAAAACTGTCTATAATTGTGTTCTCCATGGACCAATAGCATAATTATATTATTATCGGACTTTATATAATTCAGACCACCACTGAATCATAAAGTCATTAATACGCATTCTACACATTAAATGGCTCACTTCTCATGACCTATAATAAATCCGGTACAGAGTTTGATCACTTCATTACGGGTATAATTTGACAGTCCATAATATAATATATATTTATTACTTATAAGCCAATACATGTTGTAATTAATAATAATTAATTTCAACAATCTCCCACTTAGGTTATATATATATATATATATAGAGAGAGAGAGAGAGATTGACTAAAATACAACGCGTTGCACGGATGCACCCGTGCAACGCGTTAAAATGTCAAAATTTAAGTTAAAAATGACCGAGCCAAACCGTTCAATTTATTCTTTATATGAAATTATTGTAGAAAATCAAATTTTATATTTTTTTGAAATTTTTTTGCTATTTTTTTGTAGGAAGAAAATCATCACTATTGAACGATCCAAATTCCTTAAATCAAGCAACTTTCTTCCTACAAAAAAAAATAGCAAAAAAAATTCACAAAATATAAAATTTCATTTTCTACAAGAATTTAATATGAAGAATAAATTGAACGATTTGGATTGGTCATTTTTGACTTAAATTTTGAGATTTTAGCGCATTACACGGGTGCATTCGTACAACGCGTCGTATTTTAGTCAACCTCTATATATGTATATATACTGAATTGAGTACTCTTAACTGTGTTGTCTTAATCTTTTATGTTATCATTCAATTCCGTCCATCAATCATATTTATAAAGACTTATGTAGTATTTATCTCATAAAGTGAAACTAAACTAACACAAATTACGACATAAATATAACTGAATAACATGAATTATAAAGGGGATGTGTAGTTTAAAAATTACATGCAATGTGATCCATATGTCTATTTTTAATTTGATCACCTTAATTATTTTGAATTTGAGATCAATCATAAGCTCATAGTGTATATAAAACTGAATAACTAAATAACTAAATAACTAAATAACTATATGATACATACGAAATCACAGAATATCATATAAAAACTACTATATAATATCTAAAAATATATATTATATAAAACATAAAAATGAAATATAATTACATGGAGTATATGTAGAGATATCATCACTTGAAAAGTTAAAACGGTGAAAATAAAAGGAAAAAAAATGCAGCGATCAGACTGCATATCGAACTATTAGTTGGAAAAAAAAATTCAAACAAAATGTTACATAGGGATAGAATGAAGTAGCTAGAGGAACAAAAAACAGGAATCTATGAAGATGGGTCCCTCGGTGTGTATTATAATATATTTTCAATAAGAATAACAGGCCGGGGTTGCTGAACCTTCATTTTTCCATCCTTATTAGCTGAACGATTTTCTTTTTTTATTTATTTATTTTTCAATGCCTACATGACAAAACTTGAATGCAATCACCAGATCAGGGAAGAGTTCCTCTCACTTCCTTCCTGTCTGCGCCAAAAGACTGTAATAACCAAAAAGAAGAATAAATAAACAAATATTATTTAGACCTTCCTTGCCACTCAAATAAATTTTACTCCTCGAGCTATGCAATGGCTCTGTAACATAATGTATAAAATAAAAGTACTGGTCATTGTTGGTGCTTAATACATAGTCCTAGGGTTAATTGAACCTTGCTTGTGCACTAAAGTGAACAAAAAAAAGAGAAAAAAAAATGTGCAGTAGAATAGTACCACACAAGCATATTAGTTTGGTGGGGCAGAAAATTTCTCTTCTATGAAACTCAATATTGAGTAACAGAACTGTGCCTCTTAGTGATTCCACATGAAGTAATTAAAAAGGCTAATTTTGCAAAAATGGACATATTACCTCAACCCCATATCCTTTCACATACACGTTTGTAAAAAGCTCAGAGGAGTCGGGCATTGGACTTTCCTGCATAACACAAGAGATGCAAAACCATTTAAACCAGCAGTAACAACAATCATGAACAAAATTACATAACATAAAGCAGATCAAAAGAAAAAAAAACAATGAAATGTCAATAGCTTAACAACCTTGGCCTGAGCTATGGCATCATCAACTTGTTTCCTGATCTTTTTCTCAGCATCCTGCCACAGAAAACATTAGTAATAATTAAACACACACCATCAATCAGAAACACACACACACAAAAAAAAACAAAAGAGAAAATGTCCACATTACCTTGAGCTCAGAAGCAGGTGCGATATCATGGGCTAAGATTAACTTACGGATTCTTTCAATTGGATCACGCTCCTGTTTGCAGGCAAATGAAATTTTATTGGTGAAATGTATTTCCGAGTTCAAGCTAATTTGAAGAATACAAGTTGTTTGGTCAAACTTGGCTGACCTGTCTAATACCGCTGATCTCATCACGGGTACGGTATGTGCTACCTGGATCAGACATCGAGTGGCCGTGGTATCTGTAAGTGTCCATCTCAAGAATCTAGATACACAAAAATGTAAGTGAGATGTATCATGCTTCGGTTGACCCTGCCATATATTTTTACTTGGCACCAAAATGGCACCTAATTATTGATGGAGAAGAGAAGTGTAGCGAACGGGGAAGAGACTGCTAAAAACAGGAATGCTAGATTAAAAAAGTGTAGTAGACTACTAACAATTGGACCATTCGCGAGTGCATACTCTTTTGCAAACTTGCAAGCCTGCTTCACAGCAAGGGCATCCATACCATCAACCTAAAAAGAACAACATAAGACATGTAACAACAGATTCAGTTAGAAAGGTACAATAGCTCACTCATGCTCAATTACAAAAATATCAGTAATAAGAATGCACTATTATTGCCATCACCAAATAGAGCATTACTCGAAACATGTCTAGAAAGAAATTTGACAAATATGGAGATGCTGGGTCAATAGGAGCTGTTGCAGTGATGGTTCTAAAATTAATTAAGCCAAAAAAGAAGGGTCAAAAAGTTGAGTTCTGCTAACCTTCAATCCAGGAACATAGTCACCACGCTTGTAGTAGGCAGGGCTCTTTGATGCTCTCCACTCAGCAGTTCCCATTCCATCTATAAATTAGAATACAAATAATTACATACCTCACTTAAAAATATACAAAACAAACACATAGAGTACCAAGGATAACACAATGCTGGCCAAAAGCCTGGAAACTGGGAATTAAGTTGAAAAGTACAGCAATACTGGGTCGAACTTTTGGTACCAGCCTACCAGATGAGTAATGATTTCACTGACAAGTGCTGACCCGATTTAGCCTCAAAACTATAATAAATTCCAAGATTGAACTCCCCACGAGCCCCCGCAGGACGGATTATTAAAAAAAAATGAGGAACAGGGGGCAAAACTACAAAAGTAGACCAAACTTGATATCCTTTAAACAATTTAAGAAAATAGCTATGAAGGAAATAATAATTAAAAAAAAAACTAACAGTGGTTGTTCTCGCAGACCAAGATGGCAGGCAGGTCCCACAAAGCAGAGATGTTCAGCGCCTCAAAGAGCTGCCCTTGATTAGCTGCGCCGTCTCCATAGAGTGCAAAGGTGACAGTACCTTCCTTGTTATATTTCTGCGCAAAGGCCACACCACAACCCAATGGCACCTGGGCCCCCACAATTCCATGACCACCATAGAACCTAGATGAGAAAAAAGCGTTAGTGGTACTGGTACCGAAATTAACTGCTTAGGAGGGAGAGCAAGAAGGAAACACAAAAAAAAAAGGAGGGTACCTAGATTCCTTCTTATAGAAGTGCATGGATCCACCCTTTCCATTAGAGCATCCCGCCTTGCGTCCCATGAGCTCCGCAAAGGCCTCGACAAGCGTGCCTCCGCGGCCAAGGAAAATGCAGTGATCTCTGTAGGCGGTGATGATGCCGTCAGCCTTGGTGATGGCGGCCTCCATGCCGACGGAGACGGCCTCCTGGCCGTCGTAGAGGTGGCAGAAGCCTCGAATGAGTTTGGCCTTGTAGAGGGAATCGGCGGCGATCTCCATGCGGCGCATGACAGACATGTCGTGGAAGAAGGTGAGCAGCTCCTTAGGAGTGGTCTCCACGGTGCGAGAAGGAGGCTCGATCCTGTGGGCCGTGAAAGGGACGCTGGTCTCGATGGAGAGGACCGTCTCATCGGAGCCGGAGGAGAAGAGGCGAGCGGTGAGGGGGCGCAGGAGGGAGCTGGAGGGAGAGGCGGAGGCGGAGGCGGAGGCGGGGCCGGAGATGGCGCGGCGGAGGAGGGCAGCGATCATGGTTGATGGATGTTTCAGTTTGGTTTGGTTGGTTCGAGAAAGATGGCAAATGGAGAGGGAAAGAAGAGAAGGGAAGGTACAACATATATTATATAATAATAAAATGGAGGCTGATAATAATCCCCAAGCATTTATCTCCACAAATATCCCCAAACATTGACTCCCGCGAATTTAGTAGTTGAAACGCCAAAAATCTTTCGCGATTTGACTATAATCGCAGAGACAAATAAAAATTTTGAATCTTCGTGAGTTGACCGTAACTGAAATCATTTGGCACAAAAAAATCGCTATTTTTTGTGACCATAACATGCAATCTCAGCGACATCAATTAGATTCACTATTTTTTTCTGTTTCTAGGCAACCGGTCGATTAATTTATAATCAACCGTTAGTTTATATTATTTGACCATAAATGTTTGGATTATTTACAGCAACAATAAATTTGACACAAAAAATCAACGCGCCATCAATTGATTTTCATTCTGACATTATTTATATCTTTAGTTGTCCCTATTTATATTTACTGTACCAGTTACTAAAATTCTAATAACTTAAAATATTGTTATTTGATATCCATGTTATTTATATCTACGTTTTTGGTAATTGTTGTATCTATTGGCTTCAACTATCAATTTTATTTATATCTATTAATTTTTGCTATATACATCAACTGGCTTTGGTGGTTAAATTCCACCATTTATACAAATAAATAATCACAACACTTGATATAAATAGCACAGTATAATAGATATAAGTAAATTTGATAGTTTTTACCAAGTGCCAACTCTCTCTAATTTTCTTAAAGAGACGCCATTTCAATTTCAATTTTTTTTTTGAATTATTAATGTGCTATGCAGTTATAAAAATGGAAAGTCAGAAACATATAAAAAGTTAATTGAATGCTTAAAATGGAAATTTTTCGCTTGGGGACAACGAATGGGGATAAAAGGCTGGGGACGATAATAATATTCCTAATAAAATTTCTCCTCCGGCTCCGATGAGACATATAATTTCATGGTAGTAACTTTGGAAGTGTTTGGCACTCAATGGAATAGCAAAAAGTTGGAATAGAATAGCTATTTCGACGAATTAATTTGCCAAACGAATTTTAGACTAAGTAGAAGAGTGCGGAATAGTGCTAATCCGGTATACCAACTTATAGGTGGAATACCGGATTAGCTCTCGTCGGAATAGCGATTATTGTTTGATTATATTATATTATATTATTATATTATGATTATGATTAAGATTTAGTATTATTATATTATTATATTATTATATTATATTTATGATTATAATTTATTATTATATTAATATTATGATTATTATTTATTATTATTATTATCATTATATTATTATTATTAAATTATTATTATCATTATTGTTATTATATTATCGTTACCATTAGTATTATTATATTATTTATTATTATTATAAATATAATTTTAATATTATATTATTATATTATGAATATAAATATAATTATTTTATTATTATATTATTATGATCAAGATTATTTATTATTATATTATTATATTATGATGATTATAATTATGATTATTATTACTTTATTATTATTTTATTATGTTGTATTATATTATTATATGTTGATTATATTTATGATTAATTTATTATTATATTATTATAATTATTTTTATGATTATGATTATATTTTTATTATTATATTATTATAATTATGATTATGGTTATATTATTATGATCATGACTATAATTATTATTATCATGATTATGATTATGATTATTATATTATGATTATATTATGAAAATTATGATTACTTATTATTATTATATTATTATAATTATGATTGTAATTATAATTTTTTATTATTATATTACTATATTATGATTATGTTATATTTTTATTATATTATTATTATAATATTATTATTATAATATTATTATTTTTTATTACTTTATTATTATTATTATTATCTTACTATTATGATTATTATTTTACTATTATTATTATCATCATCATTATTAGTATCATAATTATTCATATTTTAACTATTCTAAGTAATAACTGCCAAACGATATTTTCGCTCTTCCGAATAAACAAGAATACCACTCTTCTACCACTCTTCCAAAAAAAATATTATTTTATCACTCTTCCAAAATTACCACTCTTCCAAAACTATTCCTTGATTTGCCAAACAGACCCTTTATGTGTATTTAAAATAATATATTTTCATATAACACAAAATTATTTAAATATTTCATAAGCTATTAGAAGTGTTGCTCGAATTTATTTTACCATTTAACAAATTTGTGCTAATAATATTATACAGTACTCATTAGTTTATTATATCAAAATTTATACTACTTATTCTAATAATGTATGAAATATTTATTTTGAATTTTGTATTAGATAAAAATAATATTATTTGAAACTTATAAATTTAGTACTATAAAGTTTCGTGTTTTGTTATAAACTTATAATTATTATTAGTACAATTATTGTGCAGAATTAGTAGCATTAAATAATTATTATTAGTACAATTATTTTTTTAAGAGGAAAGGGGATCGGGTGGGAGCCAGTAGATTAATACTTCCTAGCAAGAGAAAAGCTGGGTAATTCTAATAAGTCGATTTATTAGAATCCCAAGAGTTTTGACCTGAGTTGAGTAGTTATGAAATAAATTATCGGCTCACCAATTTTAATAAGGCAGGATTATTAAGTGCAACTGTCAGTCCAAAGTCCAAAGTCCAAACTGACTTATTCTGGTGCTGTTACGATATCAAACTCTTCAATTGTTATCATTTACAATGACGAATCTTAAAGAAATAGAAGCTCTGGTTTCCTATGGATTAAGCACTGACTGATAGAGAATTTTGAACTTTGAAAAGGGCAAATAGAGATCATGCATCTATCTGAACCAACAAACATAGCTTATCTTAACTCTTAAATCGTAATACTATTCGCTCAACTCTGAACCAACTACAGAATCTTCCAAAAAAAAGAGAAAAGGAAACACAGCAGATGCCATTGACCAATCGAAACTCCCTTCTATTTGTCCTACACCAAATTACAACAAATAATTACTTAACGCTACATCTAAAACTGAAGACCATGTCATCACAAGAGGGGGGGGGGGGGATTTTAAAAAAAAAAGGAAGAATCATTTTTTTCCGTTTAGCAACCGTCAAAGAAAAGAAGTTGAATGCCTCCATGAATTCCAAGCCTCCACAAAGTGAGTAAAAAGCTCGCTCAATGCTATATGATAAAGAGAAGAATTGTATTCAAATGATTAGATATATTTTATTCCCACAGTTTATCCAGGTGATACATCAGATTCTCTTCAAGTTATAGGCAATATTTTAGACAAATCACGTTTTTTTTGACATAATTGCAATTTAAGATGCTTTGCGGCAGGCAACGAGTCACTGCTTATTATCTCAGTTACATGGTATAGGTAGTTTCCAGCAAATTTTGGCATTCTACCAGAAAATACCATAAACCAAATTTAAAGCATGCCATAAATGAACTAGAGGAAGTGGTTTTCCAAATAGCTACAGAAGGGGTAATTTAGTCCTTTATGCCTTCACCCATGGTTCTCTTCAATGGTTGGCTTTTGTAGACAAGTATAATTTGCCATCATGCTAACCACATCAATACCAACTTAACATTACAGAAAGTCTCTATATATAATAAACCAATATTCAACCCAACTAACCTTGGTTATGGTACTGGGGCCTGAAAGCTGTGGCCATCCTCTCCCAGTCACTAACCTTCTCTCTCTCTCCTCCCTTCTGTACTGTCACATGTTCTCTCCTAACAGCAACAGGTTGAAATGGGCCAAATACAAACCCACCCTTCGAGCCCTGCATCAGTTGCTGGGCTGTCCTATTGCACTCTACCAGGTCAGCACCTGTCATTGCCACCCTGCCCCTGCTATCATCTGCAAATGGGCCCAAGTTGGGCCTCTTTGATTTCACATTGGTTAGCTCAGTGCCAAACGATCTTTTTTTCTGGAGCTTAGCAAGTGGAGCTGGGGGAACTGGAGCATCAGTGTCTGAGTTCTGCCTGCCCTCTAAGCCTAACCATCGAAAGGCAGGTTTTCTAGTTTCTGCATGCTGTGTCTGTAATACAAATTTTAAATTATCAAATTAGAGCATCATATTAAATTTTACCAAAGAAAGATTGGTACTAGATCAATAGTGTCTGCAATTGGATTTTATCTTAAGAAAATTGGAGAAAATCTTTTAGACATACCTTTTCTATGAGATTCATGGAAGATAGAACATTCGCAATGTCATACAACCTCCTGACTTTAGCTGTAGTATTTAGAAAATTAGAAACCATATAATATTTATGAACTGCAAAGAAAACCAGTTAACATGCATTGAATATTTATGTGCACCAGCAGTTAATTTTTATGATTTAAAAGGAGGATACTATAAAAAGGAAGGGAACCAGTAGAAGGACAAGGTGACAGTACTTCTCATATTGACAGCATCATGTGCTTCTCCAAGCAGTATCTTTGCAGCTTCATCTAGTGATATTGTATCAGCCTAAACAAAATGTGCATCAAATTAAATATATTAGGGCCATTGAAAAAGTTCAGAAGAGCAATTACTTTCGCGCAGCTTTACATGATGAATTAGATAGTATGATCTGTTAATTTCCTGTGCTACAACAAAAGAAAATTTTACTTTTTCAGGTTCCATTTTGTCTGCCATAAAAAAAAGGATAGGAACATTTGAGGCAGAATGGATAGTTGCTCTGCTTGTTTATCGCCTTGCTACTTGTTTCTTGAATTTCTTCTTTTGATAAGAAATATTGAATTTCTTCTCAAATAACATAACTCAGTTTTAGTTTGTTTGGTTTGCTTTGGTTGCTAAAATTTTTTGCTGGTCCTTTATGTTTTGAAAGTTAAACACACTCTATTTTCATCATCTGTAGTCAGGTTTGCTTGAACTAATGGATATCCCACCCCAAATTTGTGTCAAATGTATGAGCTTCATCATTGTGCCATCACTTTTACACATCAAAAGCATAAATTCTCCTAAACAAACAGAAAAAAAAAATTAAGCTTAACAATTTACATTTGTTGTGATGAAAAGCTTGACAAAGTTCTGAGTAAGGAGGCCAAGTGACTTTTCTCTCCTGTGATCCAAAACTGAAAACAAAAGGAATAAATCTTCAGAACAAAAAGATAAACATATGGTATTAATTGGGAAAAGAACTGGTGTGACATCAGTACCAGGCTTGGGTCCAGAGCTAGCACTGTTGATGGTTGCTGAATCAAAAATACCAGTCCCTTTCTCACCCTCAAAATCCGTGCTCTGGTTAGCTAGCTCATCTTCTTCTTCCAAAGCCTAAATTAATCATCAATTTGAATAATGAAATTAAATCTAATATTAAGATTTAAGACCGTTCCCAAGCTGGAGTCCTCTGTGCTTCATAAATGTGGTTTGTTGAACAACAAAATTATATATTCGTCACTTTCATTTTAATTTCACATTTGATTAAACATTGTAATTCTACGAACTGGTAACTTGAGCAGAGAAATTTGTTTTGCAATAAAAGCGCACAGAAATATGAAAGAGTGAAAGCTTAAATAGAAGTGAGAGAGAGAATATGAAAATTACTTTAATTGGTGGGTCTTGTGCATTTTGTAAAAGAGGATCCTGTGATGCATTATCCTGATAACAGGAACAGAAGAACATTTTATCTCGTTGTAATGTAATCTCAAAAACTGGATGCAAAACATAAGCAGTTTGCAAAAGAGAAGGAAAACAGCCACGGACCTTGAGATCTTTCAAGGCTTTTGGAATTCCAGAAAACCCAATCCAGGAATATTGGTTCTTTCCCTTTCTTACAAGAACCTATAAGAAAACTAGAAACAATTAGTAATATCAGACATGTTCTTAATAAAAAAAAAAGAAAAAAATGTTGTTTGCTGGAGTTGTTTGTGGGGGTGTGAAGATATTTAACATAAAAAAAGAAAGCGAAGAGGGAGGAGAGAAGAAGAAGCAAGATGTCACCCCGACACTCTCCAAGACATTAACGATGTCGTAGATCCGCCTCCTCTCGACACCAAGGCGCCTGGCTGCGTCGTCGAGGCCAATGGCATGAACGTCGTCTCTGTTGTAGAGGGCGAGGAAACTAGAAAAGGCGATTGCTAGGGTGAGAAGGGATGGAAAAGGAAGAAGGAGAGAGAGGGAGGAAGAAAAGGAAGGCGCGCTTACTTAGAGCACAAGAGGCCTAAGGATTTCTGCTTGCGACTGTAGGCAAGGTGGCGGCAGGCTGAATCGAGAAAAGAAGAAGACATAGTTGTGTTGTGTTGTGTTTTGTTTTGTTGGTACTAGTCTACTAGACCTAGACTATAGCAAATTAGCAATACTGTGTGTGTGTTAATGGAGAATTGGAGATTTTGTTAATGGGTTATGGGGGCTCCCTCCCCTCCCCTCCCCTCCCCTCCCGCCAGCCAGAGTCAGATTTTGTTTTCGAATTTGGAGCTAAGCAAAGGCGCGCTCATGAGTCATAACTCCATTATTTTTATATTAACATTTATGAGGCCTGCATGGATTGGATTGGTGCGGGTGCCTCACAAACTTTATCATGTGATGGTCGTCAATTGGTGAATGTTGGACTTTGTTGTTCTAACAATAATAACATATGAAACAATAAGTACCAAAATATAAATAGATATAAAAAAATAATTATATATTTAGATATTTAAATAGATATTTAGATATTTAAATATCTAAATAGCGAAACTATCACGGAAAGCTATTATTTGATATATCAATTGATTGGAATAATTTGTTGAACCTAAATGGCACCTAGAGGGAGATGAATGGACAATTTTGTAGCGGATAAGCAATTTCAAAACCGTTTTCAGTCTAATTATTAATTCTAGAGTTTGCATCACAATCAATTCAATCACTCAAAAAAAAAAATATTACAATTGTAAAAATAATTTACGCAAAGACCCTCTGATCTGATAATAATATCTCTTCTCCTCCTCCCTCTCCCTCTCTCTCTCTCTCTCTCTCTCTCTCTCCGATCGGATCCCCGTCTCCTCTCCGCCGCCGATGCCTCTTTTCTCGGGAAATCGACGGGCCTTCGCCTCCAGCCTCCTCCCCACCACATCCTCCCGCCGCAGATCCACCCCCACTTCGCTCCGCCGCCGTGGCGCCGCTCAACCCTTCCCCCGCTCCTCCTCCACCGTCTTCACTATCGGTCTCTTCGTCTCCGTCCTTCTCTTTTTCGCGCTCGTCATCCGATACGGCGTCCCCGGATCCTTCTCCAACCCCAGCCCTCCCCAGCACCGGCCCATCCGCCGTCCTCCCATCCGACCCCACTCGCTCCCCATCAATTCCGGCGGCGGCGACGTTGGATCCGCCGCTGTCGACATCACCACCAAGGATCTCTACGATCGGATCGAGTTTTCAGACGTCGACGGTGGCGCTTGGAAGCAGGGGTGGCCGGTCAAGTACAACGGAGACGAGTGGGATGGCGAGAAGCTCAAGATCTTCGTAGTGCCCCATTCCCATAACGATCCCGGCTGGAAGTTCACTGTTGAAGAATACTACGAGAGGCAGTCCAAGCATATACTGGATACCATTGTACAGTCACTTTCCAAGGTCAGTATTCAGTAATACACTAATACTAGTACTAGTATGTAAGCCACATACCACATTCCAGGTGAATGACAACGCTTCTAGTCATACCGGAACTGTTTAATACTACAATGCAGCAGCACTGGTCATATTTTCCGAAACATCTTCGTAGACTTCATTAATTTAATTTCAATGAATATATAAAGGATTCCTTTGTTTGTTTTCACTTTTTAGGATAGTAGGCGTAAGTTTATATGGGAGGAAATGTCATACCTGGAGAGATGGTGGAGAGATGCATCTGATCAAAAAAAGGAGAGTTTTGCAAAGCTCGTGAAGAACGGGCAACTGGAGATTGTTGGAGGTGGTTGGGTTATGAATGATGAGGTAATTAATGTTTATACTAAGTACTTAAATTTCACAAGTTCTGCACATGTGCTCCAACATATGAATGAAACACCTTTCTAATGTCTACGTTGACTACTCCATCAACTGTAAGTTATCCAAACTGCATGAGTTGTAGCAATGCCCTACCAACTTATATAGAAATGACCTGTCAAGTTACCAGTTCCATAAGTTTATTTATTTTGTTGATTTTTGGTTTGGTTTCTGCAAGGTTTGCTCTTAGCATTTTGTTGTATTGTATTTCAATTCAACTCTTGGAAGCTGAGAGAATCTCACAAGAATCAATAAACCTGATACTCAGATTCATCTGACTCTTGAGAATCCAATATATGATCTATATAATGATACTTGGACCCAACAAGTTTACATTAGTACAGTAAATAATATATCTATTGTTGATGATGATATGTCATAACAGGTAGGTTTAACTTCTCCCATTTGTTAATGCAGGCAAACTCCCATTATTTTGCAATCCTAGAGCAGGTACGCTAAATCACCTTCAAGTATTAATTAATATATCTATTCTTCTGTGTATTTCTGGCCCATCTCAAATTACATTATGTTGTAAGTTCTAGCTGGATTGTGTAGATACCAGATTGGTCTTATGTATAAAAAAATCCATGCTTTATGTTTCTTGTTTCTTGACGACTCATTCATCAGTTAACACAAAATTGGCACATAAAATGTCTTCTAGTTCTTTTGCATTATATCCCAAGTATTAGTTTTTTTGTGCATGTAACATGTAAATTAAAGAAGGTACTCTATTGGAGCAAAGGCAATCAACAATGCCTGTTGGTCCAAGAAGCAGATGATGCTAAGCATATTTCAAAATACCATTATAGTCATTAATGTTTGCTTTGTAATTAAGTCTGTTTAATATGAAGTATACAAACACATGCTACATTGTACCATATTATTAGTATAAATCTTGTTAAGTATTCTTCAGTGCACTTTACTGACCATTATTGTCTTGGAATTCATTTCAGATGATGGAGGGTAACACATGGCTAAATGAAACCCTCGGTTTTATCCCAAAAAACTCCTGGGCAATTGATCCATTCGGGTACTCAGCAACAATGGCGTATCTCCTACGACGGATGGGCTTTCAGAACATGCTAATCCAGCGCACCCACTATGAGCTCAAGAAAGAACTTGCTTTGAAGAAAAACCTCGAATATGTCTGGAGGCAGAGCTGGGATAAGGCTGAAACTACTGATATTTTTGTCCACATGATGCCTTTTTATTCTTACGATATACCTCATACGTGTGGGCCTGAGCCAGCAATCTGTTGCCAGTTTGACTTTGCCAGGACACGTGGGTTCTCATATGAGTTCTGCCCGTGGCATATCAACCCAGTTGAAACCACCCATAGTAATGTTGCAGAGAGAGCGGTTTTGTTGTTGGATCAGTACAAGAAGAAGTCAACGTTGTACCGAACCAACACTTTGTTGGTTCCACTTGGGGATGATTTCCGGTATGTCAGTGTTGACGAGGCAGAAATCCAGTTCCGCAATTATCAGTTGCTGTTTGATTACATTAACTCACATCCACATTTGAATGTGGAGGTGCAGTTTGGGACCTTGGAAGACTACTTTCAGACTCTCAGGAGCGAGGTGAAGCGGGTTAACTATACACGTTCCGGTGAACATGGATCTGCTGAAATTAGTGGTTTCCCTTCCCTTTCTGGTGATTTCTTCACCTATGCTGATCGAAACCAGGATTATTGGAGTGGGTACTATGTCTCTCGCCCATTCTTCAAGGCTGTTGACCGGATCCTCGAACAGACGCTCCGAGCAGCAGAGATGATGTCAGCTTTAGTCCTCGGCTACTGTCAAAGAAATCCCTGTGGCAGGTTATCTGTAAATTTTGCACATAAGCTGACCGCTGCCCGGAGAAACTTGGCACTTTTCCAGCATCACGATGGTGTGACTGGCACTGCGAAAGACCACGTGGTGGTGGATTATGGAACTCGCATGCACACCTCCTTGCAAGACTTGCAGGTGTTCATGTCACGAGCAGTTGAGGTTCTCTTGGGCGACTTCCATGATAGGTCAGATCCAAATTTACTGTCCAAATTCGAGCCTGAGCAGACTCGAACCAAGTACGATGTGCAACCAGTGCATAAAGTACTGGATCTGCAAGAAGGGGAGGTGCAATCAGCTGTCCTTTTTAACCCATTGGAACAGACCAGGGATGAAATTGTAATGGTGGTTGTAGAATCACCTGATGTGATGCTTTTGGATTCGAATGGGACTTGCCTGCAGAGCCAGATTTCACCTGAGTGGCAGCATGATGGGAAGAAAATAGTTTCAACCGGGCGACACCGTCTCTACTGGAGAGCTTCAGTTCCTCCCATGGGATTGGTGACCTACTTTATTTCTCGTGGCAGAGTTGGGTGTGAAAAGGCTACACCCTCCTTGTTGAAAGTATCTGCTAACCCAGACCAGTTCTCCTGTCCAAAGGGATACAGCTGCTCTCAGTTGGATGGTTCCAGTACTAAGATCAGTAACAAGAGGTACACACTCACCTTTGACATAGACTATGGGCTTCTTAAGAGAATTAATGATAGAGATGGCAAAGAAACAGTGTTACATGAAGAAATAGCAATGTATAGTAGTTTTGATAGCGGGGCCTACCTGTTCAAGCCAGACGGAGAAGCACGGCCAATTGTAGAGAAAGGTGGCCACCTTGTAATTTCTCAAGGTACACTGGTTCAAGAGGCCTTTTCGGTACCAAAATCAAATTGGGACAGTTCACCTGTGTCGCACAGTACACGAGTTTACTCTGCTGAGAACACAGTACAAGAATTCATCATTGAAAAGGAATACCATGTTGAGCTACTGGGCCACGAATTGAACAATAAAGAATTAATTACACGGTTCAAGACAAATATTGACAATCATAGGATCTTCTACTCTGACCTTAACGGGTTTCAGATGAGCCGAAGAGAGACTTATGATAAGATTCCTTTGCAAGGGAATTACTACCCAATGCCCTCTTTAGCCTTTTTACAAGATTCATCAGGTAACCGCTTTTCGGTACACTCAAAACAGTCATTAGGTGCTGCTAGCCTTAAAAATGGTTGGTTAGAGATTATGTTAGATAGGAGGCTAGTGCGTGATGATGGTCGTGGCCTCGGTCAAGGTGTGATGGATAACCGACCAATGAATGTCATATTTCATATAATTAAGGAGTCCAATATCTCGGCCTTACCTGATTCTCAAATATCACTGATTCTCCAACCTTCTATTCTCTCACACCAAATTGGGGCCCACTTGAACTATCCCATGCATTCTTTCATCAGCAAGAAACCCCTCGAGAAAGCAACAAAAGTTGAGGGTAAAACATTTTCTCCTCTAGCTACGTCTCTACCATGTGACTTGCATATAGTGGGTTTGAAGGTGCCTCAGCCCCTTAAGTTTGGCCAATTGTCAGAGTCGAGGTTTGTTATTATCATGCAAAGGAGGGGTTGGGACGGGTCATATTGTAAAAGAGGCCACTTGTCCTTTACAAATTTACGAGATGAACCGGTAAATTTATACTATTTGTTCAAGGAGCTGGCAATTTTGGGTGTGAAGCCGACTTCTTTGAATTTATTGCATGAGGACACAGAGAGACTTGGTTATATCGAGCAGGTTGCTGATGTGGCTCAAGAAGGAAATGTGGTTATACCTCCTATGGAATTACAAGCTTATAAGTTTGATATACAGCCACAACAATGACATAACGGGTGTTAGGTGCTTCCTTTGTATTAAATAATTAGGTAATAGCCACACCTCTAGTGTTTACACGGTGTCAGTGCCAGAATTGTTTATATTCAACGCAAGCAGCAGAGAGATGGATGGAGGAGACCAAAAATGAGAGAAAAGATGGGGGGGGGGGGGGGCATTGATTCGCTAGCCAGGTGTTGCTGGATCTTATTGTATGTAAATTGTATTTAGTATTTACAAAAAAATGTTTGGAGATATCTACATCCTCCGCTGGGCAGTCGCGGTTGTACCTCGAAGAGATTTTGGTTCTTAGGTGAAATGATTTTTTTTTTTTTTTTAGAAGATAAATATATTTTATTTTTTCCCAGCTTGGTTCTATAAATGCCCTGCCTAAGGCTGAGCCTAATCTGTGTTGTTATTTCGGACTTGTTGGGCTTTTATTGCTCGTGAACATTGGTATTTTTTTGTAAATCTTGTTTGTTACAGAAGCATTACAAAAATCTAAGAATGCTCGGAAGGATGCGGGAAACAGATTTCGAATAGATTGAATGCTGAAAAATATTGAGTTTCAAAATAATGATAAGCGAAATAAATAGTTTAAAATATTAAATAATAAAATCTATAGAAAAAAGTTATATTCGGATTATTGTTAATATCAATCTATTCATATTAAGTAAAATTAACTTAGTAAATTTAAATTTATCCAATTAAAAAAAAATCGCAGTGTAACCATAAGTGGAAGGAAACCAACTTGAAGGCAGCACTTGTTTGCTAATCCTTGAGTCCCATGATTGATATTTTTCAGAAAAGTATTATCATAGTATTTCTATCTTTCAGCTCCCAACGTGGTGTCAAATTAATTCCAGCTCTCTATATTTTGTTAAATTTAATCCTAGCAAAACCTTTATTTTTTGGGGGAGAAGCTTCCTGTAGACTTACCGATTCCATGGACTGAAATAATATAGAAACAGGCCTTCCAGCTTAAACGACCACTCTTAGGCTCTTAGCTCAAAATGTTAACTCGCGAGATAGACACTCAACAAATTCCTACATACCAAACCAAATTCAAGAAGAGGCCGCCGAACAGGCCCTAACACTTCCTTTATAAAAAGAACTATCTATTGAATTAGCTCACAAATAATATACAATGTAGAATGGAACAAAATCTCCTTTCATCTCGAATCAATAAATTAAGGTAACATTTATTAATATATATATCAGCATTCAACAGCCTATGTACAAAAAACCACAGTAACAGTTGTACCTCTAAATAACGACACAAAGCAAGAACTCTTCTCTATGTAACAAGTCTACAACATGCAAGCAATCACTTGACAGTTTCTCGGTCCCCATCTCCCCAAAGCAAAAGAAAAATACGGAAAAGTCCAAAACTATCCCTCTTAACATAATCACATGCCAACCCCACACAGTAGAGAGAACATTTTTCTATCTATCCAGCTCTGAAATGAACAAAAAAGGAAAATGTTAGCTAGAATCAAATTTATGCGATTATTCTTCCTCTCTAACAAGTTAAATACCTCTCTCCCCAAGCGGGAAGTGTCCTTGCTCCTAAAAATGTTGTAGACTGTAAAATAATGACAATGCACTACAAATAATCCCAATTATTTACCTAGTTTTTTGGGTCTCTCTCACAGTTGCATCTGCATGTCCACTCTCTCCGATGCTCCCTCTCATCATTTGTGGGTTTATCTCAGCCAACGGATTAACCACAAACTCAGCACCCTGTTGCCCAAAACGCTGCCGGTCCCACCTGTAGGAAGGTCGACTCTCCCCATTTTCAGAGACCGAGAACCTAGATGGGTATCTACCTTCATTTCTTTTCCAGTATTTTGGGCTGAGAAACTCAGTGCCTGGAAAGCGGCAACATGTGTACGCTTCATTGTCATTAACATTCGAATTTCTTCCAGAAGACACTGCCAAATCACGAGAAATTTCATCTAGCGCAATTTCTATGCCATGCACACGTGTCTCTAGTGAGTGAATCCCACTCTGTGAGGTCCCCATAAATTTCTGCATAACAATATAAATTATAAAGTAATGTGTTATTATTTTATGATCTTGGTACCAATAGGGGATATGTAACATCTGTTAGATGCCTAGCAGATGTCATGTTACATCGGCTGACAGCAGAGTTGATGAGAAGGTTCACCAAAAATAAGATGCACCAAATTCTGACCAGAAAAGGCATATCTGGACCTTATATTAGGAAAATTAGGAAAACTGCTGTTGGTTAAATTAGTATTTTTCTCTCTTTCTGGGATGCAATATTCTGAAATTAGGAAAACTGATGTTAGTATTTTTTTATTTATTTTTCATCTCATTTCCTTTATCTTTTCTTTCCAATCTGTATCAACTCCTTTTCAATTTGATTTAATGATTCATAGTAGGTTTTTTGCCTGCCACATCAAAAAATATTCTGAAGAAGTTGGGGGTTTGACCATTTGTGCTTTGCTTAAGAGTGTAAATGGGTATAGCTACCATGAAAAGGTTAGCAAGGGGTGAGGGGTGTCTGAAACTATTAATTGGAAAATAATTATAGAGTAATGAAAATAAAGAATGTAGTTGCTGCTCCATTTTTTGTGACCAAGTAATAATAAACTCAAAGCAGCTGAACTGGAATGACTAGCATCATATTTGTTTACAGATAAAATAATACTCGTGAAAGAACTTTCGAAGTTTGTTCTTCAATTAATAGAATAAGAACAACTTTTTTTCTCTAAGCTAGCTAATAGAATCTTTCCAACTGTTATGACTAATTAGTAGAGGTATTCATATGATATTTCAATAGATCATGTAAATTCAACGGGCGAAGTCAAAGGAAAATTAGTAAGTACCTGGAGAAGACCAAGTAGGTTGGTCTGCTGGTTCTCGATCTGAACCAACTGCATCTGAATTTTTGACAAATCACCATCCTCCTTCTGTGCCCCATTTATCCTTTTATTCTCCGTAACCAGTTCAACATTTTCCTCATACGGCACCACCCTTGCACTTGACTTGAAGCCTGTAACCCAGTTTGACTTCTCCTCCTCATAGTTCTTTTCCTCAGCAGAAACCTTCAGTGGTGCTCTCGGAACGGAGACTTCAATCGTACAGTCCGACTTATGGGATAATGTAGTAGGAGAGAGCCTTTTATTTCGAGAGGATGCTGGTGCATTTCTTCGATTGGTTACAACCGACAATGCCTCAGGGGGAGGTGATCGGCTGAACTGGAGCCGTCTATTTCTCGCCACGACTGGAGAGGTTGATCGGGCTGAATTGGACGAGCCAAGAGTAGCAGGCAGGTATCGACCATCGCTTGAGCTCCCTGTTTCAGTTGACACATGGGTGTGAAGATTTAGAAATGGACAAAGCCACTGTAACTGTGGATTCTGGTGAAATTAAGGAATTTTTTATCTTCTTTTGAGTGGATTAAAAAGGAAACATCAAATATTTATATGATTCCAAAATTGGAAAAGAAGAACAATGAGCATGCCCTTGAATTAGAAATTCTGTTTGTAACGTTCTTAGAAACAATAAGAAGCAAAAACAGGTTTAGTAACAGAGAAGAATAAATTACGTCTTGAGAGTTACGAGAAAGGTAGACACCAACCAAGCAACCACTAAGCAATGTGGCATCAGTTAGCTGATTGTAGGATCTCAACTACCAAAATAAAATGACAAAGAACAAAACAAAACCAAAAAGACGAAAGAGAAATCAGTGAAATTAACACCTCTAGCTGAAGATTTGGCGGCAGCTTCATTCGAGTCATCATCAATAAGATCAGGTATCTCCTTCCACAGATCCAACATACGATTCATGGAATCCCTCACAATTTTTACCTGCATTACATAAATCTGAGATCAGATCAACGGATCCAAACACGAGATTGGATTTGACATAGAAAAGCATCAGATCAGATCAGATCAGATCCGAGGAGTGAAGACAAGAAACCTTATCGAACCGCTTGGACTCGAAGGAGGAGATGGATGAGGTCTTGAAGCCGATGAGGAGATCTCTCTGCACCACAGCAAGAACAGAGAGCGTCTCAGATGCAGCCTTCCTTGCAGCCCAATCATCCCATGCAAGAGCCTCCAGCAGGCACGGCACCAGCAGCGAGGTCAGGGCCGGCGTGGAGGCCCCCCCGGCCGCAACAACACTCCCGAGCAGAGATATGAGCGCGGGCTTGGCCTTGAAGGCGTTGCTCCTGAGCAGCTTGACGAGCTTGGGGAGGAGCTTCTGGAGATGGAGGGGCAAGTCGGGGCAATGCGGCGCCTTGGCATCAACGGCGGCGGCGAGGGAGAGGGCGGCAGCGAGCTGGGCGCGGTGGTCCTGCTCGTGCAGGAGGGCATCGGCGAGGGGGCGGAGGACGGCGGAGAGGAAGGCGGAGGGGGCGGAGGCGAGGGAGATGGAGCGGACGGCGTCGACGCAGGCGAGGCGGACGGAGGAGTCGGGGTCGCGGAGGCGGCGGAGGGCGGAGGAGAGCATGCGGGGGAGGAGGGGGGAGAGAGCGTGGGGAGGGTGGGAGGAGGAGAGGAGGGAGAGGAGGCGGAGGGAGTGGCGGCGGAGGGGGGTCTTGTCGGAGGGGCGGGAGTCGGAGATGGCGGAGAGGAAGGGGGGGAGGTGGTGGGGGGAGAGGGAGCGGGCGAGGGAGTCAAGCTCGAGAGCGGCCATGGGCTCGGTGTCGCGGTCGGAGAGCTTGTGCATGCAGCGGTGGACGCGGTGGCGGAGGGCGGTGCCGTCAGACGCCATGGATTGCGCCTGCATCTGAAGTGTCAAGTCTGAAGGCAAGGGAGAGGCCTCATCTGCGCCTGCATTGCTCGATGGATTCGGAAGAAGAAGGAAAGAAGTGAACTTGTAAGTTGTAACTAGTAAAGTATTATAAGCGGTGAGCGAGCGAGCACGAGACTCAGCTGCTTTGCTTTGCAAAAAGGGCAAAAAGGGCAAAAAGGAAATTAACAATAAATATACTTACCTTGGCATAGATAAATTACAAGGTCTGAAAAATAAATGAGAATAAGAGGTGGCAATTATTCGTGTTACAATCACAAAAAGAGGAGAAATGAGAACTTCAACACAGAAAATATATGAGCCGATGCTATTAATTGAAAATTAACTTCATCCAACGGTCAGTGTTTAGTCTGAAAATTTAAAAGAAAATCTAAACCGTTGTAGGATTAAGACACTTACGTGCTTAGAAAGTAGTAGAGATAAAATATGGCACCATCAAGTACAGAAAAAAACATACAATTTATCAGATAACACGCAGTTAGAACCGTATCTGCCTAAAAATGATGAGAAACATGTCTATGAATCATCATAGTACGTGTCACATCAAGGATGTTTCTATTATTTTATTCAGTCACTCCATTCTGTTGAGGTGTATAGACACATGAAGATTCATGGATTGTAATTATCAATTATATATTGCACAAATTCATTTGAAAAATATTCCTTAAAATTACCACTACGGAGAGTTTTTATAGTGGTTTAAAATCGAGTCTGGACAAGAGAACAAAAAGTTAAAAATTTTACAAAGATTTCTTATCAAGATTTGATAACAAAAATTCAAGTTGCGTGAGAGAAATCATCCATAAAGGTAATAAAATATCAAAAACTAGACGCAGATTCAATCGAATACAGACCTCATACATCATAATGGATTAAATCAAAAAGACTCTCAGCTCGATTAACAACTCTAGGTGGGTGAGAAGCACGAGCATGCTTTCCCTGGATACAAGACTCACGCACTAATCCTGAAACAGACTGAAATTCAGGTCGAATCTTTTTCAAAACTTGAAGAGAAGGGTTACCTAACTGAGAGTGAACCTCCTTATCACTATTAGTACTCAGGTATGTCACCCATTGAGGTGAGCTCTCCACGTAGTATAAGCCCATATCCCGCAGTGCCAATCAATCTATTTGTCCCTAGTTCCTAAAAGGTGCATTTAGTTGGAGTAAAGGTAACTAAGCAATATAATTGTTCTGTTATTTAGCCCACATACATGAGATTTTCAGAAAAATATAGCACATATAAGACAAATGATAAGGACATATTTTGAAAAATCTAGGTGGATCCAATTCCTTTTATATTGCAGGTAGAGCCATTGGTTATTTGGACATGTGGCTATGAGATAGTTGTAAGTCCTGACAATATATTTTTATTACCAGTTATGTGATCAGTAGCACCTAAATTAACAATCCATGATAATTTTGATGTTATTAAACAGTTAGAAGTCATACATGGATGGGTTAAAAGTAGCCCTCGGAGTATGTGATAGAGATATCACACCGGTACGAGAGAAGCCTAGCTGCTCAAGTCGCTGAATCACTATGGCATCTTCTGCAGAGTTGATGTATTTATCGAGTATCTGATCAACAATTGGTACTTGAGTGCGGGGAGGTTGATGAGGGGAGCCTTTGGGACACTTTAAGCAATCTCATTTCATATGACCTCATTCTTTACAATAATGACACTGCACATTATGCTTAAAGAATTGATTCATGTTAGCAAAAAATAAACTTAATAGAAAATCAAACAGATAATCAGCAGAAACAGTTCAGACAACACACTATTGGTCAGAGGAGTGAATCTAGACCAATAATGCTTAGCGAGTCAAACAGAAACCAGATCGTACAGAGAGTCGGATCGAATAGCACTGATCTACTTTTCCCTCTTCTTTTCTCTTGCATGTACAGAATAAGAGAACAAAAACTAATCAAAAGGTCTCGCGCCTTTTGTTTTACTTCTTCTTGCGTGACAGAACATGAACAAAAGGTGTTAGCATACTTCTTCTCTTGCATGACTGACGGAGATTAGACAAAAACTTATGCCTAAATTACAGACCTGTATATGTATAACCAATGTTTTAAATTGTGAATTTCTGTATGTATATGGCCGGTCATCTCATAGGCAATGGCTAGCTCACCACGACTACACACTGTATATGTATAACCAATGTTTTAAATTATGAATTTCGATATGTTTATGGCAGGTATCTCATAGAGCATATGCATTATGCACGTGTACATATGATTTAATATGCATATGACATGTGCGTATGCATGCCAAAAACTTAAAAGTATTTAAACTGATCATATTTTTTAAAAGAATTTGAATAAAAATAGAAAAAATATATATTAAGATTTGATATATAATTTTAATTTCTTTTACACAAAAAATATTATAGATAGGCTATATATGATGGAAATTTTAAACAATATTGCGTGCAATTGATTATGCGGATTGCATAGCGTAAGCATCAATGACCGCATTTTTTAGGTCAATCCCTCTATTTAATCTGTTTCAAAGTCAAATTCAGTTGATAACAGCCTAACACGGTCAATCACTGTAGTAACGTACACGCAGGTTTTTTAAGTACATAAATATTTGAAATTTGTTATAAGATAGTCATTTTTTTGTATAATATCTATACAAATTCACAAATGTATCGGTAATGTACTATATAGCTGAAATTAAAATAAATTATAAAACTCCTTACTCAAATAAAATAAAAATATGGACATTATTAATGTGGTTTAAAATACTTTTTAAGAAAGAAGAGTATAACATCTAGATTTCTCGATCTTTATTTGATAATTGTAAATTTAATTATTTGTAATAATAAATAATTTAATCCCTTTAAAAAAAGTACTTAGAGAAAACTTCAGAAAATGTATAAAATAATTGTTCTTATAAAAATATGCGTTCATACAAAATTATAGAGGGTACAATTATATATTATGGGAAGATCTGTGTTATTGATTTATTAATGATTTATTTTGTTAATATTTAAAAGTTTGAGGATTGTGCAAATAACAAAAGGAAAAGAAAAATGTGCGGCACATTCTCTCTTCTATAATTTTATCAAATCTATGAATGTGATTAGATCGAAGACTAAGACGAGGGAGAGCACTAACTATCATACCTATCTATTTTCTAAATAATAGGGCCTCTCTACTCTCTCCAATAGTTTTATACTGTGTGCGGTACAATTTTAATGTTTATGCGATTCAACTTATATTATATACAGTCGGTGACAAGTATTTTAACTATCATTCAATGACTCACGACTTCACCAGAAATTGGTTGAAGCAATTGCTATCGAAACTCTGTTTTGATATCAGAGCCATTACAAACTCCATGGCCAATCTAACTCCTTCCTCTTCTCTCCTCAAGTCAAATCAATGTTATTATTAGATAAGAATATATATTAAATTATTAATTTTTTATTTAGTACCTGATTAATTAATGAGTTTGAACCCGATAAACTATTATAATCTAATAATTGTCCCCCTGATCAAAATTCTGCATCCGCCCCTGAATTCTACCATCGACAATAACAAATTCCGTAGTTGATTATATTATATGCGGGGCATAAAGTATAAACATAACAAACACACACATACATCAATGCTATCTCTAATTCGATCCTGCATAACGCATATGCGGCATGTGCCGCATATGCAGATATATATATATATATATATATATGTGGTTTGTGTCTTTAAAAAATAGACAAGCGCGTATATATATATATAATTAATATATTCACTAAGGGTCCGTTTGGCAAATCAAGGAATAACTTTGGATAAGTGATAATTTTGGAAGAGTGATAGAATAGTATCTTTTCGGAAGAGTGATATTCTTGACTATTCGGAAGAGTGAAAATATCGTTTGGCAATTGTTAATCAAAATGGTTAAAATATAGATAATTATGATACTAATAATGATGATGATAATAAAAATAATAGTAAAATAATAATCATAATAGTAATAATAATAATAATATAATAATAATAATAATAATAATAATAATAATAATAATAATCATAATAAATAATAATATTCATAGTTGTAATCATAATAATATAATAAAAATATAAACATAATCATAATATAGTAATATAATAATAATAATTATAATTATAAACATAATAATAATAATAAATAATTTTAATTTTAATAATATAATTATAATATAATAATAATAAATAATAATAATATAATCATAATTAAAATATAATAATATAATAATAATAAATAATCATAATTATAACAATATAATCATAACATAATATAATAATAATATAATAATAAATAAAAATCATATTTATATTCATAATATAATAATATAATACTAAAATTATATTTATTATAATATAATAATACTAATAGTGATGATTATATAATAATAATGATAATTATAATTTAATGATAATAATATAATGATAATAATAATAAATAATAATCATAATATTAATATAATAATAAATTATAATCATAATATAATATAATAATAATAATAATAAATCATAATGATAATATAATAATATAATAGAATATAATTAAATAATAATCATTATTCTGACGAGAGCTAATCCGGTATTCCACTTATAAGTTGATATTCCGGATTAGCACTCTTCCACAGTCTTCTACTTAGTCTAAAATTTATTTGTCAAATTAATTCATAAAAATAGTAATTTTATTCTTACTTTTGTTATTCCATAGAGTGGCAAACAAACCCGGAGAATAATAATCATCTTGGTGGAAAGAGATGCCTCTCCCATATTTTGACTCACCGCAGCCGAGCAGGCCTGCTAAAGTGCTAATGGGCATTGAGGTCCATGTACAAAACGGCCCAATTATCAAGTTTGAAACGTCCGGCGCATAAATAAATAAATAAATTACGGGCACCCAGCCGCAGCCGATTTTCTCCTCTTCAGAACCTCGCCGCCTCACCCTCACCAAGTCCCTTCTCCTCCAGCGAGTTTCAGCAGCTTCGTGGAGTTCTCGTCCAAAACCTCTGTCGCTTCGCTCTCGCGGAGCTCCGAGTGCCTGTTGTGCATCATAGGTCAGATTATTTTTCCCATTTGTTCCATGGTTTCGTGCTTCTTAAATGTGATGGAGAAATGCTGGGTTTTATCCATAACTCCTCCTGATAGTCGTTGCTCGGTATAGGTATAGTATATGGAGTACCTTAAGTAGTTAGTCTAGTGTAAGCTTGTGTACGTTAGGTCGTGAATGAATGTTCTGCAGGCCTTGAACTTGTATTTATAGGCCTTCCTTGAGACTGAAAATGAACATGTTGGGATAAGAGTCCGACCAGGCGATCTCTTGTACTTTCTGTTTCTTCTGAGTATCCATGGATGACTTCCTGAGAGGCCTAGGTCTAGATCAGAACCAATATTATTTTGCCCTATCACCTTTTTTTTGCATGATTACACAATACTGATTAATTCCGCATGAACTGTCATAGCCTATCAATCTCTCTCCTTCAGCTCGAAGCTCCCCTCTGCGCGTCTAGTTCTGTGCTGCTCGAAATTGTCTCCACCGCCTTCTCTTGCAGACCTCTCTCTGAGTCCAGCTTGAAGCTTTCTTTTGCTGACACACTCTTTTTGTCTGTTTGTGTGGTCTCTCTCTCTCTCTCTCTCCGTACAGCACCGAGGTTATTTTTATAGTTTCTGCGAGGAACAATGCTATTTATTAGTTCTATAATGAAAGAGATGGTGCCATGTCGGATTTCATCTGAAATTGTCCTTTTTGTTTTATATTGTCGTTTGCTGGATTTAGGGTGTAGGGTTTAGCCTAATGTTACATAGGCAAAAGTTTCTGATAATTGGGAAATTAGCAGATGGCTCAACTCTGATCCATTTCTGATTTTTTTATTTTTTGGGAATTTTGGGATGGTAAATCAGCTTCTTTTTCATATGAAACTCGATGATTGTATATTATTAAGGACATAAGGTAGATTTTTTTTTCTTTGCACATTAGGTTTGAATTCAGACAATTAAACTGTTCACTTGTTGGCTTATTCTATTTATTTTGATACAAAACTGGCATGTCTTATTACTCTTAATTTGTGTTAAAATGTATATTAAACTATATTTGGTTGTATGTTATTCATCTTAGATTTTTAGGATTTTAGGTTTAAAATTTAGGATTTAGAAATAGGTTTTATAATAGAGGTTTATTGTACTATTATTATTATTATTATTATTATTATTATTAGCATATTATCATCATCATTATCATCATTATTATTATCATATTGTCATCACCATTATCATTATCATATTTATTTATTTATTTTATTTATATTTATTTATTATTATTATTATTATTATTATTATTTATTTTATTTTTTTCATCATCCTCATTATTATCATTGATATTTAAAATCTTTGATCTTATGCTTTCCGATTGGGTTTCATTTCTAGCCTACCCCAATTTATTTGGGATTAAAGGCTTTGTAGTAGTTGTTGTTGTTGTTATGTTATTCATCTTTTTCCTGTCAAAAGTTACTAGTTACTAGTAATATGCCCATGCACACTGAACTTGGAAACAACACTTTTTTTTTCACGCAAATAGCTCATGCTAATTATTCACAAACTAAATTGTGCTTAATCATTACGATGCACCTGACTAAGGTTCTGACATCTCTCTTTTGTCACTGCCAACTGGTCTAAATAGTCAACATTCCTTCATGTGGGGTTCAGATCATTAACTGTGTTGAAATTCATGGCCTAGCCGACATATACTTTCCAATATTTTCCTTATAGTTCTAACCTTCTTTAATATTTTTTTTTTCAATTTTTCAGACTACAGTAATAACTTGGATTCTGCTGCCAACCATGTCAGACTCAGAGAGTTCAGGTATTTTCCTTTTTCATTCTTTGTAAAAGGGTGTGAATGGAGAAACCTTATGTGTCATAATCAATCCAATTTTTGTTTATTATTTTGTTTTATTTTTCATATGAGTAGATTGTTGATTGTGTTTCACCTTTAGGAGATAACCTGCTTTGTACCTTAATTGATTATGACCTATTGGTTCCCGATTTTAGATGAAAGCTTGACAAACAATGCATGTAAATAATATGTATGTCCTGCATATGTTCTGGGGAACCTCTCCTCTCATGATCTTCATCTGAAATTGAAAACCTGGGCAGTGATGCTAACCTAACGTATAATTTGTATGCTTTCAAGGTTATTTCTGTTTGTTTTGATTTGAAGTTAGCATGCATGTCTTTTGGGTTTACAGATATTAGTGGCATGGAAGATGAAGTTCTATGTGGATCCAATGCCAAACAACATGAGCAACAGCTTAAATTGCTTCAAGAAAAGGTTTGTTCTTTTCTTGTTGATGGCTTTGCTGTTTTATTAGTTCCGACAATAGTAAATAACTATGATATATCACTGAAAGATGTTCGGTTTAGCTGCAAGATGCTGAAAATTCTTTGGCACATTCATAGCAAGGTATCAACCAGCACAGATATAGAAAATAAATAAACAGTGAAGTGCTTTTTGTTAGCTTAGCTGATTATCTTTTTTAGATTTATAATATCTCAGCTCATTGTCTATGATGAGTTTGGCTTTTTTCCTCTATATTTTGGAATTATTGAGTGCAGACTGTTTTTCATCTCTATAATATTTTTGGTTTTGTTTTTGTACTCCTACACTAAGCAGCTTTAAAATTTCTTTATTTTGTCGTAGGACCCAGAGTTCTACCAGTACCTGAAAGAGACCGACAGGGAGCTTCTTGATTTCAAAGATGAAGGTGAAGATACTGATGTGAGTGTAATCTGATGCATTTTTGTCTTGAAACTTCAATAAAATGTGCCACTGATGATCATTTTCATAAATTATTATTTTGTAGGTGGATGTGGGGACTGATTTGGAGGAAGATATTGAATCACATCAAGCAGAAGGCAAAAAAAAATCACATGTCAAACCCATTACCACCTCAATGGTTGATTCATGGTGCACAGACATCAAATCTAGAGGGAGCTTCAGAGCGGTCAGGTCCCTTCTGCAAGCCTTTCGTGCTGCATGCCACTATGGAGATGATGATGGCGACACAGATGAATCCTCTGAGAAGTTAGGGATCATTTCTAGTGCTGTCTTTAACAAGGTGATGGTGTTTGTACTGAATGAGATGGATGGGATCCTGCGCACGTTTCTCAAAGCACCTGAAGCTGGGGGCAAGAAGGAAACAATTATGGAGCTGACAACTACTAAGCATTGGAAGAGCTATGGGGGCTTCATGCGTGTGTATCTTGGTAATGCATATCATATCCTGAACCAGATGACAGATGAACAGATGATTTCTTTTACGATTAAGCGTGTCAAGGCCTCAGCTGTGTTTTTAGCTGCCTACCCTTCTCTATTGAGGAAATATATTAAGGTTAGTAGAAATTAGAAAATAATATAGTATGTACTATGACGCCTAAATGTGACAATAGCATATATATGGTAACACCAGGAGCAGCTCGTTATGCTTCATGCAAGACTGCTTTAGCGTACCAACATCAGTTGGTATGATGATTCTTGCTACACATTAATGTCTTTGATTATTTTATCGAAAAGAGGCCATTGAACTTTGATTTTTTTTTTCAATTTGCTTATTCAAATGTTCAAGTTTATCTCTGGTTGGGTTTTATAGCCTACCCCAGTTTATTTGGGACTAAAGCCGTTGTTGTTGTATGCTAATGTGATTTATTAAGCACATGTCCCATACTTCATGCTCATATCTCGTGTTTCGAAATAAAAACGGACGATCAAAACAGTTAAACATGATCTGTATAATAAAATCTTCTTTATGACCAAATTAAATTTTTTTTTTTGAAATTTTTTGCTATTTATTTGAAGTGGTAGAAAATTGTTATTGTTGGATAGTTTAGAAAACATCAAATCAAGGAGATTTCAATATAGGGACCATGTTTAACGGTTTGGATCGCTCACTTGAATTTCAAAACACATGAGATAAAGTGTGAAGTATGGGACATGTTGTGCTCTATAAAGATATTAGCATACCTATATATATATATGTATATTGTCATAAATATGAGACCCCATGCTGTTGTTAAAAAATTAGAAGATTATTTGATGTCATTCATAGTGTAATTGTAAACCAAATCAGTATAGTAATTAGCAATGGACCATATCTACAGGTTATAATTCATACATGGGGAACTGGAAGAGGCTCACTAACAGTAACATCATTCCTCTTCCTTCGTGATCTGTGTGTGCGGCTAGGTTCTGATTGCCTTGACATGTGCCTTAGGGGTGTATATAAGGCCTATATCATGAATTGCAAGCTTTCTAAGTCTGTTAGCATATCCAAGCTACAGCAAATTCAGTTCCTTGGAAATTGTGTAACAGAGATGTGTGGTGTGGATCCACCAGCTGTCTACCAGCTGGCGTTTCTTTTTATAAGACAACTGGCAACTGTTCTTCGTGGTGTTCTTACTGAAAAGGGACCAAAGGTATAAGTGTTTTTTTTTCTTGACATTTTTTTTGTAACTTTGAAACATTATTTTTTTTTTCTAAAGTTCAAATTTGATTCTGATGGCGTGTGGCCTTTTGAGCTATGAGAAATAGAGATGTGATTGGTGGCATTTTTTTAACTAAATTTTGTGTACTAAAGATAATATATGCCTTTTATTATAAAGGTTGACATGGTTTTTCTTTGGTTATGAGACTCATGAATTGAAATATGCAAATCACAGGCTGAAATAGTAAAGAAAAATTTCTTATTGAAATGATGTCAGGTATTTACATGCTAACAATTATTTACCAGCTACTACTTCGATGTGGTCTTGTAGCTCAAATGCATTATACATTCTGATGCATGTGTAAAAACAATGATATGATATTTATTATTTTGTTCTGTATAAGGGCTTATCTCTTCTAATTGTTCCAAATTTGATCATGTAGGCGGTAAATGAGAAAAAGAAAGGAAAGAAAGATAAAGACAACAAGCCTTCTAAAAAGCAAATGGAGGTAAGCCTTTTTTTTAAGTTTCCATAATTCATAATGATAGAAGATTACAGAGCTTTCTTTTGTAATTTATCTTTTATACTATAAGAAATCCATAGTAATTTATCTTTTATACTAATTTGAAACGGCTGGCCTAGTAGTTACAACTGAAACATCATCATAGTTAAGAGAATGCTAATATGTGAGTGGTTGCACTCACGAGACATGAAAAAAATACTGTACATTAGTATTATTGCTAAGCTGGCCTGCGCTTCGAATATAATATAGTAAATAATAGTTTGCACATTCTTCTAATGGAACTGGGAAGTGAGAGACATGAAGTATACATCTGAACTTCCCAACGGAAAGGCCATTTTTTCCCCCTAACAGATCAGGTACTTTCTGTCTTGTGATGGGGGGAAGGCTATATTTTTCTTTCAAGTTTTACTGATGTACATAGAAAACAGAGGTCTTCAAATGTATGCCATTAATAATAGTAAAAAAGCTTACTAGGTGTACATATAATAATAATTTCACTTTTCAACTTTCAGAAAGCATATCAAAGGGTGTATGACTGGCAGTACATATTTTGCCTTGAGCTCTGGACTAGTGTGATTTGTACATATGGGTCTGATACTGATTTCAAGCATCTTGCATACCCACTAGCTCAAATATTACAAGGGGTAGCCACCTTGGTGCCAACCGTGCGGTACTTCCCTTTAAGACTCAGGTGCATTCGCATGCTCAACCGTATTGCCTCGGCAACTGGTACATTCATACCAGTTTCATCTCTTCTTCTTGACATTCTGGAGATGAAGGAGCTAAGGAATGCACCAACAGGTGGGGTTGGTAAAGCAATTAATCTGCTGAGTGTTAAACAGGTTATTCTCTGTTTCATCTTCCACCTTTTAGGCACTGTTATCTATTGATACATACTGATTGGTTTCCTTCACCCAATAAGTAGTACAACTATGCTAAAATGCTACTTAAATTGAGGTTGGTTTAGTACGGCGTAAGTACTAGCAACAGAATATCTTAACATAACAAGCTGATGAACATGATGGTTGGAATTGGTTTCCCAGTTAAAATGTTCCAGGGTGGCATGTTATTGATACATTTTGACCCAAAATGTTGGCTTCTATGTTCAGTAAGAACCATAAGTTGTGTTGGGAGAACTAGCTTAAGGGGCATCTTCACATGTACACCTGTGAATTATAGAATATCATATTTAAGCCTGAAGAATCTCAAAACACTATTGTTTCCCTGCAAAACATGGATGACTTGTAATCCTGAAAATAGGAGAAATATGAGATGTACTCCTGGAAAGGATTATATCCTGCAAGGAAGAGAAAGATGCTACATCATTATGCCATCAGTACTACCTGAGTTCTTCTGTGTATTTCCAAATATATACTACAGCATATCATTAAAGAGTACTTCCTATCTTTATTATCCAGCTTCACGAGGATGATATTTTATTGTCTAGATGGGTAACGTTAGTGATTTCTTTAAAATTCTTTTTATCATGGATGATATTTTCTATGCTCTAGAGGACATGTTTTTTTTTTTTCTTTCTGGTAGGTATATTTGCACAATGGATTGTTCCAAAGTTGCATAGGATATACATGAAATATTCCCATAAATGTATAATAAATGAGTAATATTCCAAACCTATATATAATTTTTTAATCTTTTACAGGTAGACAAGAATACGGTTAAGACGAGATTATTTCAGGAGGCATGCATTCATGCTGTTATAGAGGAGTTGGCAGAGCATCTCTCTCAGTGGAGTTACTCTGTTTCCTTCTTTGAGCTCTCATTTATCCCTCTTGTTCGCCTCAGATGCTTTTGCAAGACTATAAAGGCTGAGCGTTTCAGAAAAGACATCAGAGATCTCATTCGTCAGGTTATGCACTATACTTGCATGATGTGATTTACCCATTTGTGGACTGATGTGTTGGTAGCTTCCTCTCTTTTGATAAAGGCACGGGGGAAGTGGTCTGTCCCAAACATGTACTTAATTAGGATGTATATTTTAGAAACAAAATTATGGGTTGAGAAAATTGTAGCTCTTCTGTCAATTATTCTTCTCATTTTCTTTATTAGGAGGGGGTGGGTAGGAGTATACTGTCTAGGAAGGCTTTAGTTGACAGTTCGGAAAGTAACATGCCCAATTTGGTTTCATCTTTTTTCGTCATCTGTTTCAATGGGTCCTTGTATGTTCTATCATAGATTGAGGCCAGTGTTGAGTTCACCAATTTGAGACGTGTTGGTATTGGTTTTTCACCAAATGATCCAGCTGTGGAGGAATTTCTTCAGGTACTCTGTCTTCCTTTTGTTGCTGTTTCTCTTTGTAAATGCGGCTTTTGAGGGGGTTTACAAATCTCATGTTGTTTAATGTTTCATAAGTCTGAAAAGGAAAATGGACAGAGCCTCCTTTCAGTATTTGTGAAAAACTTGCGAGAAAGGACCCAGCTTATGCGCGATTCATTAGTTGAGAAAAGGTAATACAGTTTCATTCATTTATTTTCTCTGTACTCAGTGGTAGAGGTAAGAGAAAGTGACCTTTTACATATGAGACATTCAACATTCTTAAATAATCCTCGTTTGAGCATCTTCTTAAATCATTATTGTATCTTTTTGTTAATTTTGTTTTTCCTATGATAGTGTAATAGTTGGTGCTGAGTCATCAGTATTTGTGAAGAATCTATCAGAAAATGCTGAAGAGAATGAAAAGGAAGGGAAAAGAGCTTTTGGCTCATCATGGTTGCCTGAAAAGAAGAAATCCAAGTAATATTTTGGTTATATTTTTCCTTAAAATTTTCACAACTTGATTTTAATCTCCTTGAAAACTCTGTTTCTTCCTTTTTTTGAAACCTTGGCAGCGGCTGCCAAGTGTATGAATAGATTTCAACCTCTCCCCCCTTAGGACACTAATCTTTTTCCTTTGCTAAGGGGATATGTTCCATTCCACATTTATTCATTTTAGTAATTAAAAGAAGTCCAGTTTTGAAGCTCAAAGTTGCTTCAGTTTCAGTGAGTGGGATTGTAATGCTGCAAGCTTGACTGGCTTGGAAAAGTACCTACCTGCCTTTTGTCATAGAGAAGTTTCTGTGAGGTTCTTACCTTTGGTTTTTGTTATACTTCAGGGATAATATAGAAAAGAAAAGGAAGAAGAAGAGAAGTATTGAACAGAGAGATGAAGAATCTGACAGAGAGGATGATATAGTAGAAGACTTGGTTTTAAGCTCAGATGAAGAAGACGAAGGAGACGGAGAAGAAAAATTGCTGTCAGATGAGGAAGAAGATGCCAAACAGAAAACAACATCCAAGCGTGATGCCAAGGAACAAAATAGCATGTCAAGGAAGAGAAAGAAACCAAAGCAGAGGCATAATAAGAAGTCAAAATTGTCCGTTTGACATAACAATATTTTGAATATGGAGGAAAATTTTGTGCTACCGGCCGCATCAATTTTGAAAGCAGGTTCTTTTTGTAGTTGATTTAATTTGCTTTGTTCTTTCTGGGTTCTTTATGTATGCTTGCTTTTAGGTCGTCATACAAAAGATCTTAAAAAGGTACATCATACTAGCCTTTTGAAATTAAATTAATTAGCATTGGGCATAATACAAGCATCGCTTTATTTTTTCATCATTGTTCGGAGTATTGTTTTGCATTATAATATGTTCTTGTTCACAGATCCAGTTTTCCGAAAAAAGAAAAAAAATCTTCCAAACTTTGTAAAGGATTACAACTACGTACTTTCATCTGACTTATATACCAAATTGGATAGAATATTGGTGATATATATGAAATGACTTGAAATACTTGAGCAACGTGTTTATCATGATAATGTGAAGAGATGTTGACTAGTTCGTGCTTGGACAGTGTAAATTTAGATTGTTTTTATTAAATTTAATGATTTACATTTCGTTCCATCTCTGTGATTGAGACAGACGTCGGTATCCTTTTCTCATGACTTTGCTCGGAATTGATTTCTCGAATTAGTAATGAGGTCGCCCTTGCACTGTTTCGGATGATACGCCCCGTTTCTTTCTTTTCATATGGTTCAAGTCATAAATGCTCATTTGTGTTGTTTCACATGCCTTGAACCATATTTTGAGTACTGATTGTAGGGTGGTCTTGAGAGGATGGAGTGGTGAATTGTTATGATTGCAATGACCCACCATATCCTGAACCATTAAACAACGATTTGAGGAGACACGTCACTGCCTTAAGATTCAAAACCATCTCCTTGTCCCGTAGGAACAACAGGTTGAGATCCCATCGGAAGGGCCTTCTCTCCAGTAGATGTTGCTTGTAAACGTCTAATAGGGAGATTCTGCTGTACCACCTCGACGTAGGAAGATGAAGGTCGAGGATCAGTACACGAACACTGGATGAGACTCAACACGTGTGCATATGAGGAGGCTGCTGAGAAATAATGGCCTGAGCTGATTTCGTGGAGCTTGAGATGATGAAGGATATAGGCGGATGCAAGATTTTGGTTAGGAAGATAATTATCGGATTGTAATAGTTTATCGGGTACTAAATAAAAAATTAATAATTTAATATATATTTTTATCTAATAAAAAAATTATTAAAATAATAATATTTTATATATTAAAAATAACAATAAAATAAAGCTTAAAGTTATAGATAATTAAGTTGACGAAAAAAGTTTTCGCATACGGAACTTTATATTTTGATATCTTTGTATAATTATTTCATTATGTACGATATTAAATATTTTTTTCTCAATAAAAATAATTAGACAATTTAGGGGGGGGGAGGCAAAAAAAATTTCAGTGGGGGATAAATTATTGAAAAATACTATTTTTCAAAATCTAGGGGGCAGCTGCCCCCCTGGTATACACCAGATCCTCCTATGAATTACTAGTTACAGAAAGTTTTTTTTTTCAAAAATAGCAATATATCTCGCCTTTTTCATTAAAAAATCAGTAGTTTCTGGCACCACAGTCTGATACCGAGGCTTACGTAAGCTAGAGTTTCATACTAAAGAAATATTCCTAAATCACTAAAAATTTAACAACTAGAAAACACAGCAAAGTTATAATAGTAGGCACATCCCGACTACATAGGCTAACATAGTTTGGATAGTAAAAACAAGAAGTTATGTTAATCATCTTTTACAACACAATTTTCTCTGAAAATTTTCATTCTTCTTTCCATCCCTTTGTAACATCTCCCTTCAACTATGATCTTCTTCCCAATTCCGGCTGAAAAATATGTTGTAAATAGTTTCAAAAGAAACGTACTTCTAATTATCTTACCAATTGCGGAATTATATTAAAATTGCCTAAAATTTATTGATTTTTTAAAGATGCAAAAGTGCAGATTAAGTTGAAGTAATATTAATTAGTTCAAGTTCTCTTCGTGACAAATCCTCTTCTGGGGGGGCATAAGTCTTAAAAATATGCTTTGTAATATGCACTGATAATAAGTTAACATTGGTGGGCAGTATCATGTATAAATTATCTGAGTAGTCTCACCTCTTAGTCTATACTAATATTTAGCCAAAGAAATAATTGAGCTTTTTAAATCTCTAATGCTACTATATTTTTTTATTATATTATGTTAACCAAGACCATAAACAAGAAGCAATAGAACAATGAATAAATAGATGGTCAATTGTTTCAGATTATGGTAAAATATGCAATGATCATGACTTTGCCATCATTTTTTTTAGTAAATTTAGTAAGAATTTTACTTTGTTGAACCAACTATGTGCTTTGATACCTAGCTATTAGATTTCCTCCAAAATCTAACAAATTGTAATATGAACTAGTACTAAATAATCCATTTTGATTCTATCTTCACTTAATAATATATGCTTCACTAGTTAATGAAATATGTGAGATGGAATGTAATAGTTGATGTAAGATATTATTTAAATGTCTAGTTAATGTTAAGTAAAATCTATTACACTTTATTTTTTTTAGAGGCAATTTTATATAATAATGGATAATATGCTTGTAGAGAACAGTCTGTCAGCCACATATCTTGCTAGAATTTAACTGTTATATCATTTTTTATTTTCTTGCCTATACTGATATTAAAAATGAGTATTTTTTATTAACTTCTTTCCAAAATAGTGAGGCATTGATTAAGGTTCTTTTATGATGATATCTACATCTGATTATTTCTTTTCATAAATTTTTGTGTTCAAAGTGATGATATTTTTCATAGTCATTTGCATAGAAGGGCTTTATTCATTAGTTTTAAATTGATTACACCTAATCCTCTTGTTCATAGGAGGTACAAATTTATTTTCAAGAGACTAAACAATATGTTTTCTTTCTGACTGAGTGTCCTCCAAACTATAAGAACTTTCTACATAACTTTTCTATATATTTTCTAACATGAACTGATATTTTGAATATTGACATCCAATATATAAGTATAGCACTTAAAATAAATTTTATCAGTGTTAATCTTCCTCTCAACTAGAGAAGTTTACTTTTCCATTATTTTAGTTTCTTTTCTACTTTATTGGTTAAAAATTTTCAGTCATTATTTATCAATTCTTTTGAAGGGGACACCTAGGTATGTAATTAGTAACTTACCAAGTTTACATCCAAATAATTGTGCTAATTTTGTACTATATTCATTAAAAATATTTAAAGGAATAATCTCACATTTTAATAATTAGTTTTAAGTCTTGAGAGGTTTTCAAAACCTATTAGTATTAGTTTAAAAGCTTCCAATAATTTAACATTTGCTTGTAAAAAAAATAAGGGTGTCATCAGCAAAATTTAAATTAACTATATTATAATTATTATGAAAGTTACCTAATCCCTTTATATATTCCTTTTCTTTTACTTTATTTAAAAATCTTACTTAGTGTATCAGCAGCTAAATTAAATAAGCATGGAGATAAATCATCTCCTTATCTAAATTCCCTTTTACACTTAAAGTATGATATTTGTTGACTATTTATAGTTATACTAGTTTGGCCACTTCTTAATAAATTCATTATCTACGTAGTCCATTTTGCCCGAAGCCTCTTGTTTGTAAGACTTCTTGTAAATAATCCCAATTTACTCTATCAAATATCATAGCAAAGTTTAGTTTTAACATTATGCCTTTAGATTTGATTTTCCTGGTTTAAAATAGTATTTTTGGGCACATATTATGTTATCAAAGATGCTTCTGCACTGTATATATTTATACAGTGTTATTTGGGATGGGGTCAATTAATTAATCCATTATTTTTGCTATACTATTTGCTAAAATTTTAGAGATTATCTTAAGACTATAATTAAATAAAGTAATTGGTCTATAGTGTTGAATGGTTGTACTATTTGAAAATTTTGGGATTAATATTATAGTAGCCAAGACAATCTAGAATCTACGCAAGAAGCTATAGAGTCCCACATACAAAAAAAGCCACAAATAAAGTTAAACCAAGTAACATTGAAAAGGCATAATGATAAACAAATTCATTTTATCTTAGAAAGATTAATACCGTGATTATATAATGCATTGATTATAGAGATGATGTCATCTTTAATAGTATCCCAATAATATTGATAAAAAATATAAGGATAGACCATTTGGTCTAGAAGATTTATTACCGTTTGAGTTCATAATAGCTTGTTTGATTTCTTCTACTGTAAAGGATATTTCTGAGGCAAGTTTAGAAGAAATATCCCTATCTTCTTGTGTCAGTTCTAAATTATTTACTTTTTTTAAGAGTTCTTGTTTGTCTTTTCTAAATTTTCATTTAAAATTATTATTCTAACCTCTTAATTTTCTTCTAAATATTTGCATTTTAATTTGTCAAATATTACCTAGGTTATTTTGATCTAATGTAAAAGATTTTCACCCTGAGATAAGTAATTATGAAAATCCTTCTTAGGAAAGCCAAGTTTTGTCTTATCTTATTATATAGTTATGTTGATTATTGATATAAGTATTTATAACTAGGAATGTTGCATTATGATCTGATTGATATTTTGAAAGTGATTTACTAATACAATAGGGAAATTCTCTTTCCCAAAAAATAAAGCAAAGAAATCTATCTAGACATGCACATGATGGAAAATATCTTAAATTTGATCATATGAAGGATCTATCTGATGGTTTTAAGTCTATTAGTTCATTTGTGATAATAAAATTATTAAATTTAGCACTTTATCCAGACCCCTATCCAATTTTTGGGCTAATTTTCGAAATTATAGGAGGAATACCGAACTTGATGCGCACTGAGCGTCCTTCCTTAATATTTGTCTAAAAAATTATTACTTTTCCTTTCTGATCTACTTCTTACTACATCAAGTTTTCTCTTATTAACCAAACTACATATGGAAAGTTTCTAATATTTGTTAATTTTGCCCCAAAACTATTTATTTGATTAGAGATGGTGTGTTCATATAAACATCCATATAAATTCAAAATTTTTATTTTTAATGAGTATAGTAATAAAGAATGTTAAAGTCTAATTATTAAGAATTTCTAGTTTATTTTCATTGATTCCTACCAAAATACCTCCTGGTTTCCCTACTGAAGGCAATATTATCTATTTTGTTATATTATGACTTAATTTTTTGAGTGTTCTTTCTTTAAAACTCATTTTCTTTAACAATGTTCTCATTCTAGGTTTGATTCTCAATAAAGTCACTTTTTGACATGAGGAGTGTAGGTAATCATGGTTAAGTTTTGATTTGTTTCAGCTCTTAGAGAGTGGTATGGGATGTTTCTATGTCTATTTTTTTTTCTATTTCATTTGAAAGAGAAAGGGAATGATGTTGCTTCTCAGTAGGGAGAATAGGAGTTGGATTTGGATCGGTCTAGTTGCTGAAGTTTGATCTTGGATAAATGTGGAGTTGCAGCTTGTATCTTAAGTTTTCTTAGAGGTATTGGGTCCTCCATCCCTAAAGCCCCCCCTCTTAGAGTCATGTTGTTGGTAGTGCTCTCACATCCTTTTTGGGTTGATCAGTGGGTCCTATTTTCTTATCCTTTTCTTGCCCCTTTGGCTTGTCAGAGTTATTGACATCCGAATCAGACTCTAGGTTCTCAAATTCTTTTGTAGTGCCATCAAAGTCTATTTGATATCTAAGAGTATGGAAGGTTATTTGACCTAATTTGTTAGTAAATTTTAGTTTCCTAAAAGGAGGGATAACTTCTATGTCATGACTAACCTTCATTCTCAAATAACTAAATTCAAGATATGTGCGAGATCGAAGATCAACATCTAGTAATATCCCTCACCTAAATCATTAGCTATCCTGACAAATTCAACATGTTTCAAAAAGCAATAAGGCAAACCTTTAATAATTATTCAGACTGAGTAGGATTTGTGTCCTTGGTAGTCATGTTTAGCGGTGTTGTAGGCTTCCATCGGAAATTTGAGGCCTCCAAGATCAAGGTTCCAGAGTTCTAGAATAGTTACTCATCAGGTATGATTGGGGTGGTCAATTAAGAACTGATTGTGGGGATGGCTCTGGCCACCCATTGAAATTCGAAGATGGGGAACTTCTTCTCAAAGTGGGTCGTGGGTCTGTATGTATAGAGCGCCCATCTTCCTTTCATTTGAGATGACTAGGCTTCTGATGAGAGTGTTAAGGAGGTCTTCGTTCTTTGTATTGGAGAAGAAGTTGAGCATCGCGTACTCATCGACAACGTCATGGCGATTCATGGCCACTTTAGGTAGAGATGAGAGATGAAGTGGTTGAGTTAGTATGAGAGGAGCTGGCTGGATCTGTGAAGGAGGGACTGACTGAGAGATAAGGGGGAAGTGGTAAGATCTGTTGGAAAGATGAATGAATCGATTGAAAATGGGGTGAATTGGTTGAAGCAATGATTGATTTGTGTGAGGTCTAATCAATTGCGAAGGAAGGTAAGTCAGTAGTTGAGAAGAGGGAGAAGAGGTAGTTGAGAGAGGGAGGTGTGGGTTTAGTCAGAGCTCAGTTTGTGAAAGATCGACATTGTAGAGCGATGGTCGGTTTTACCACTTCCGACATGCTTGAGAAGAAGGATTATTATCGCCACATCTATAGCATGTGAGTATTCCTTTGGACCGATTAGATCGAATCTGTGCAAGCTTAGTAGCACTTCTAGAGATATTAATCTCGACGGGGGAGGAGGAAGAGGCAGAGGTTGTGGGAGAGTGTGTGGTGTAGGAAGAATTAGAAGAGATGGATTCAAGGTTTGTTGAGGAGGGTTCAAGGTTTGAGAACTGAAGTGTAAGAAGGGATCTTTGATCGAGTCCATGAAAGATTTGATATAGTGCGTCCACTCATGTTGTTGTTGGTTTTGTGAAACCCTATAAAATTTAAAAATATTATTTCAATTTATTTATATTTAATTGAGTTTTATTTTATTTTACTTTCATATAATATAGTTTTGCATATAATTAGAATAATTTAGATAAAATAAATATGAAAAGATAAATAAAAAATACATAAAATATAATTAGAAGATACAATAGAATTAAATAAGAATTGTTAAATATAATAATTAAAAATAATATTAATGAATATTATAAAATATATATATTAATTAATTTTCTATTTTTAATTAATTAATAAGAATAATAAGAATAATTATTATTATAATATATATTAATCAATTTCTCTATTTCTAAATAATTGATTTTTTTTCTAACTATAACTAAAATAATTAAGTGATAATGTTAAGATAACTTAATAAATCTAAATAAAATTAAGTTAATTATATTTATCAAAATAGATATAAATTAATTACAAACTTTAAATAATAACGCTTCCGTCCCCGAGTCCGGTGTACCATGACCTAACCAGATCCAACGTGAATAAGATACTCGCTAATTTAATTTATTTTGCTCTATAGGTTCTCGAAAATACATTGACGAGCCGATAATCAAATATACACAAGATGAGACGTTGACGAGATCGTGGGCTCCACCGGAGATCGAGCAGCTGGACGCTACCAACCTTGCTGAAATATTCAAGTACGATTTCCTGGGATTTGCTTTTCTTTCTTCAGAATTAGGAACCCAAACTAAAAACAAAATAATTTTTAAAATAAATCTGAATTGCGGTATTTTCTGATCAAATTTGATTAGGGACCCAAATTTAAACTATCATATACATCCGGTAAATTGACCAGCATTCTTGAGGCCTACTCGCATTCGCATGTCATTTCATGTTATATTGCATGTAGATAGGATAAGAGTAAGACTCGACAAATAGTCATGAGATAGGATCAGATAGAATTAAATAATCAAGTTGTAGATTATAATTAATAGGATAATACTCTTATTATCATTAATTATCAGTTAAGTTGGATAGTTAATCATGCATTAAATGCATGAGAAAGTGCTAAGAGACGGCCGGGTGATCTCAGTCTGATGTTGCCTTGTATAACCAGACCAACGGGTTACATTCCCCTTAGTCTGTATATACACTGCGCACCTTTGCTTGTCGGTTATCCACCGACCCTGTCATTTGGCGGGTTCGGCCGTGCCAGAGTGTCTTTCTTTTGATTAATATTATATTTTTACTATTCTTAATATGATTAAGATTTTTAATCTAAATTTGAGCGATTATGATACCATGTCTTTCAATGTTTAGTGTGGGCGGCCATATCCGAGTCTGGATTCTACTCCATTTTGTTTTTCTCGGGATGCGGTCCTCTGGCCCATGGTTGGTACAGTGTAGGTTCTCATTTGTATTATATTTCATTTTGTTATTTCTCGGGATACGGTCCTCTGGCCCCTGGTTGGTATAGTGTAGGCTCCCATTCGAGATGCGGTCATCTGGCCCCTAGTTGGTACAGTGTAGGCTCCCATTTGTATTTTATCTTGTTTTGTCATTTCTTGGGATGCGCTCCTCTGGCCCCTGGTTGGTACAGTGTAGGCTCCCATTTGTATTATATTCCGTTTTATCATTTCACGGGTAGTTATCTCCTTTTGATGATATGGCAACTGAAGACATACTTATCCGTTTTTTTTATTTTGTAAGGTGAATTACCAGATTTAGCATACCAGAGTACGTGCCTTTGCACGCTCACTCTTCTAGGGCGTTATCGCCTCGGAAACCCGAATTATCCGTTTATGCGGTATTGGCGCTGCATAAACATAAAGTCCTAAGTTTGTAAGTTGGGTCGCTGGTGGCGCCCGCTTAGGCAAGGCCCAAGTTCGTTAGTTGGGACGTTGGTGGCGCCCGTTTGGGATAGATCTGGTGATTTACAATCTGAGTATTTATATCGGGTGTTTGATTTTCGTACCTTATATTTTATATTATAATATTATTTTCACAGATTTTCTATTTCAGATTTATTTGTCGTTTTATGTCATTCATATAGGAGTTTTCTCAAACGTGCATAAAATATTATTATATTCACACATATTTATTATATTGCATTAAAATACGGTATCGGTATTTGGGTCCAGTCTAGGAAAGAAGATCAAATCTTAAGGCTGGATCTAAATCCGTACTGAATAATTTTTAAATTATTCACGTTTCCACGGTGGTTGTGGGATCCAAGTTTACAGGTGCGGGATTGATTTTTGATGAGAGTGCTAGGTGCAGTCCTGCGTGACATCAGAGATGCTTTGCCGCATCAGCACAATGAGGCGGGTAGATGATTAAGACTTATCAGTTATCGGGTTTTTGTATCTTTCTTTGGGTTTTATTTGAGAGATTTTTACTACCCATTCCGATGGAGTTAGCCCCGTCGATGTCGGGCGTTGTACTTTACTGTATATTCGGACTGTATATTATTTTGTATTATTATTATTGTTATTTTGTTTTATTTTGAAATTTATCTTATTTTATTCATTTAGCTTTCCGTACGCACGTCTCGTCGTGCGTATGTGGCAGGATTAATCACCCCTAATCCGTTTTAATTATTCTGGGGTGTGACAGGTCCCACTTGGGGTTGTGCGTTGGCGTTTCTTGAATTTCCAGTGAGTTCGATGGTGTGCGTTCCAAGCTGGGAAACAGGATGGTATGTGGTCACAAACAATCTAATTAATTTATGGCTGATCCACTAATATAGTGTTCCAACTTCATCAAATTCATAAGAACATGTTGAGAGTTCTTTGTTGTCTCATGTACAAATTCTACAATAGGGATTCAATGGAGATGGACAACCATGACACGTTTCATTGTGAATTCTGCTATATGACATTGCCATACTATCTCCCTATCATAGGCATCTCTGCTAACTGTGAGCCCCCACCAAAGTCAAGATATTCTTCTGGCTGCTCCTGAATAGTGCAGCCTAAATGCTATTTATGTAGTGCCAACATATTAGAAACATGCGATCAACTATTCTGCACATAATGCCTAATGGTGTTGAGCTATGCCAAGGCAGTGATACAACAATTCAACATTGTTGTCACTAGCCTTGAGTTCTTCTGTTTTACAAACATGACTCACAATTAGAGACTTCATTCGTGACTAGAGAATGGCATTATGGTGCTCCATTTGTGCAGCCACCTGATATGGACTTGTATATTCTGATCAAGGACATGAAAGAATAGCAGGGTTCACTGATGCTGATTAGGCAGGTTGTCCTACTAGTCGAAGGTCCACAACTGAATATTATGTCTTCTTTGATGGTAACTTTATATCCTAAAAGAGTAAGAAACAAACAGTTGTATCTCGATCCAGTGCGAAGTCAGAATATCGTGTAATGACAAACACATCCTATGAGCTCATTTGGACGAAACATTTGCTCAGTGAACTAGGTGTTGTGCATGATGGTCTGATGAGGCTATATTGCGATAGTCAGGCGGCAATGCATATAACTAAGAATTAGGTATTTCATGAGTGGACCAAATATATTGAGATAGATTGTCATCTTATTTGAGATCTTATCATAGAAACATATTCTTGTCCCTCATGTATCCAACTCATTCATGTTCGAATAGATCTTCAGCTTACCGACATTCTGACCAAGCCCCTTCACAAAGCCTCAATTGATACTATATATAACAACTTGAGCATGTTAGACATATATGCTCCAACTTGAGGAGGAGTGTTAAAGATAGAATATTATAATTAGACATATAATTAGGCAATAGATTAGAAATTAATTTAGAGATTTTGTAATAGTTTTCTATTTTAGATTTTATTTTCTCTATATGTATACAAATTTCTCTTTAAATAAACTATCAATTCAGTATTTTGTTTTCTCCAGTTTATATACTTACATGGTATCAGAGTCAAATCGCCAGCTCTTTGTCTGGGGTTCTGACCAACTCTGACTGTTTGGCTCTGCTCCGTCGCCAGACATACTCTTACCTTTGTTCAGATTAGTTTCGTCGTCTGTGCACTTGCCTCTCTGTCTGGCGACTAGATCCGACCCTAGTCTTTGTTCTTCGTTCTTCGTTCTTCGTTCTCCATTCTACTCTGTGCCCTAGCCACCTAGGGTTCTGCTCCGCTTGCAAACCACCACCGTCAGGCCCTGTCAGTTACTCAAGTTCAAATCATCGCTCGAGTAGCCTGCTTGTTGTTTGAATCAGAGTCGCAACTCGTGCTCGAGCCATCGCTTCTCGCCACCGTAGCTTCACATTGTCTGCTTCTGGTCGCTGATGTTATCCCTCTTCAGGCTATGTTTGGTATCACGTATTTATTCCAAAATAAAGTGGAAGATGATTAAAGTAGAAGAAATCTTCTTTCAGTATATTCCGGATTTTTAAAGAAGTGTTTGGCAATAATATTAAGAAAGAAGAAGATAATCATTGGGAAAAGAAATAATTTTATAATATTTAAAATATGAGCTCTCTAACTTTCTTCCGGAAGATAAGATCTTCCATCAAAATGATGGAAGAAAGTTCTTCCCTTTTTTTGTTGCTCTTCTACCTTATTTCAATACCGTTTGGCATCTTTCTTCTAAAATATTATTTTCTTCTAGCTTATTCCGGAAGATATGGTGATACCAAACAGCCCCTCAGGTCTGTAATTTAGGCATAAGTTTTTGTCTAATCTCCGTCAGTCATGCAAGAGAAGAAGTATGCTAACACCTTTTGTTCATGTTCTGTCACGCAAGAAGAAGTAAAACAAAAGGCGCGAGACCTTTTGATTAGTTTTTGTTCTCTTATTCTGTACATGCAAGAGAAAAGAAGAGGGAAAAGTAGATCAGTGCTATTCGATCCGACTCTCTGTACGATCTGGCTTCTGTCTGACTCGTTAAGCATTATTGGTCTAGATTCACTCCTCTGACCAATAGTGTGTTGTCTGAACTTTTTCTTGATTATCTGTTTGATTTTCTATTAAGTTTATTTTTTGCTAACATGAATCAATTCTTTAAGCATAATGTGCAGTGTCATTATTGTAAAGAATGAGGTCATATGAAATGAGATTGCTTAAAGTGTCCCAAAGGCTCCCCGCATCAACCTCCCCGCACTCAAGTACCAATTGTTGATCAGATACTCGATAAATACATCAACTCTGCAGAAGATGCTATAGTGATTCAGCGACTTGAGTAGCTAGGCTTCTCTCATACCGGTGTGATATCTCTATCACATACTCCGAGGGCTACTTTTAACCAATCCATGTATGACTTCTAACTGTTTAATAACATCAAAATTATCATGGATTGTTAATTTAGGTGCTACGATCACATAGCGGTAATAAAAATATATTGTTAGGACTTACAACTATCTCATAGCCACATGTCCAAATAACCAATGGCTCTACTGCAATATAAAAGAATTGGATCCACCAGATTTTTCAAAATATGTCCTTATCATTTGTCTTATATGTGCTATATTTTTCTGAAAATCTCATGTATGTGGGCTAAATAATAGAACAATTATATTGCTTAGTTACCTTTACTCCAACTAAATGCACCTTTTAGGAACTAGGGACAAATAGATTGATTGGCACTGCGGGATATGGGCTTATACTACGTGGAGAGCTTACCTCAATGGGTGACATACCTGAGTACTATTAGTGATAAGGAGGTTCACTCTCAATTAGGTAACCCTTCTCTTCAGGTTTTGAAAAAGATTCGACCTGAATTTCAGTCTGTTTCAGGATTAGTGTGTGAGTCTTGTATCCAGGGAAAGCATGCTCGTGCTTCTCACCCACCTAGAGTTGTTAATCGAGCTGAGAGTCTTTTTGATTTAGTCCATTATGATGTATGAGGTCTATATTCGATTGAATCTGCGTCTAGTTTTTGATATTTTATTACCTTTATGGATGATTTCTCTCACGCAACTTGAATTTTTATTATCAAATCTTGATAAGAAATCTTTGTAAAATTTTTAACTTTCTGTTCTCTTGTCCAGACTCGATTTTAAACCACTATAAAAACTCTCCGTAGTGGTAATTTTAAGGAATATTTTTCAAATGAATTTGTGCAATATATAATTGATAATTACAATCCATGAATCTTCATGTGTCTATACACCTCAACAGAATAGAGTGACTGAATAAAATAATAGAAACATCCTTGATGTGACACGTACTATGATGATTCATAGACATGTTTCTCATCATTTTTAGGCAGATACGGTTCTAACTGCGTGTTATCTGATAAATCGCATGTTTTTTTCTGTACTTGATGGTGCCATATTTTATCTCTACTCCTTTCTAAGCACGTAAGTGTCTTAATCCTACAACGGTTCAGATTTTCTTTTAAATTTCCAGACTAAACACTGACCGTTGGATGAAGTTAATTTTCAATTAATAGCATCGGCTCATATGTTTTCTGTGTTGAAGTTCTCATTTCTCCTCTTTTTGTGATTGTAACACGAATAATTGTATAGTACTGCCAAATAATATTACGAATTCAAGCAGAGAAACTGATTTTATAGTGGCTAACTAGGTATTGAAGTACTGATTATTTGCTTTTATAGAAAAAAAGATGATAAAGAAAGATTAAACATTACTTTCAAAAAAAAAAAAAGGGAAGAAAGATTAAAACATTACTCCCACCCCTTTCTCTCTCCGCCTCCTTACAAGAGTCGAATTCATGCACAACCTCCTCCTCAAGTATCACAATTTGATCTTATAATAATCAAACTGAATTACTAATCTTTCGCGAGACACTGAATTTTTTTTCATTGAGATTGAGTGGGAACTCACAACTGTTACTCTCACAAAATGAAGGGAATAGAAGCAGAGAAATTGGCATCAAGCTCTTAAAGTTCGGCAACTAGATCAGAATATCAGATTGGTACCACACCGTCATTAATTTGTATTAAGTGCGTACTTAGTTTTTAATTTATTTTCATATTTAATTTCTTTTATGTCGCCACACTTTTTCTTTCAATTTCAGAGGTAGGATAATGTAAATCACTCCCTACTCAACCTCTATTTAGGTAACTTATTGTGACTATTCTGTTGATTTTCATTTATTTCCATTAAGTTTCAAAATCAGGTCATAATTAGTTTAATAATAGATCTATAATAGTATGTATGGTACATGTTTGCACAGGAATTTTGTACAAGAAATAATAGCAGGAAAAATGAATGTACATTTAATTGCTCTTTGTTCTTTTAATTGCTCATCAGCATGGAAATTGTTATCCTTTCTTCTTTTATGATCAACATAAATTACTCAATTAATTATCTTTTATTTTCTTTTCTGCACTAATTATGTTTTACTTCTGCACTTCTCTTTTACCTCTATTTTGGAAATACGGATAAAATATATTGCATATTAATTGTCTTTTAAGTTTTGTTTTTTTATTTGGCTCGAATTTACATTACGTAGACATAAAAAGGTGAAAATTCAAACCAGGGATGCACATGTAGTCTTAATTTATTTACTCATTTAGTGCTATTTTTAGATTTGAACATTTTTGGTCATTATAGTGTTGCCATTTGAACATATTTTATAACTTTCTTAATTTTTAAACGTCACCACTAATATCAGTGTATATAAAAGAGATTTTGGATGATATGGTTGAAAAAAACATTGGTCATGAATTTTTTTTGCAACACAAGTTGTTTAAATGTTAAAAATATATTTAATGATCAGGCTTTAATTAATATTACAATTTAAACCCATCTTTTATTGATGAAAGCCATTGTTATTATTTCAATTAATAATTTCTATTAGATATCTTTTAAATGAATTTATATTTTTCATATTAGAATGATGTACATATTATCATGTGATATTTTTTTATATTTAAATATAAAAATTCACTATAACACACGGATATACAGTTATATATATATATATATATATATATATATATATAGAGGCTATGACATAATATCGTCGGGTACATTTATTTAGTGCAGAAGAGTTGTTGGCGTGCTTTAGTAATTAATTATGCCCCCTTGACCACTGGCAATTTGGCACCACCATTAATTTTCCTTTACTAATATTTGTACCTTCCTTCAGACAACATTTGAGACGCCACGAGGTCCTGTGACCATGCACGCGCAGGTGGTTTGCTTTATTTTTTATCATCTCCTCCGTTTTGAGTGGTTCAAATCAATCATTGTAAAAATTATTTTGAGTGGTTCAAATCAATCATTTAAATTTTAAAAATACAAAAAACGATATGTACATAGCACGGTGCCATCCTGACTATGTGTAGCCGCTCTCTCTTTTATATATAATATTAAGTATAATAAAGCAATGGATGTGTTTGGATTTTTCCAAGGAACGGAGAGCACCAATCTTTCTTTCTTGTGTAATTGTGTTAGGAGGCAAGTCATAATCATACATTATACATTCATATTCATAGCTCTATGAATATGAGGAACTGAGGAGACGATTAATTCGAGCCTTTGTGAGCTCAATTAGATGATGTAATTGTATCCTGGTCGTCATGCACCATTTAGCGGTTTTTGTGGAGGAAGGAAGGAGAAGGCATCCATGATTTATTCAATCTTGAATGGAGGAATAATAATTAATAAAATCTGTTATGTCAATATAAGATGGAACGTATCTTTCTTTTAATTTTTGTTGGAATAATCTTTTGTGACTTGTATACATCAATCTTATTATGTTAATTAACCTCGTAAGGTAAAACTAAGAAAATCACATCATCTACCTTCTACGAGACTAGGACTTAGGTGCACCGCACGGGGCGTCACGTTTTAGTGTTTTAATTATATATATATAAGAGTAAAGATAGCGTGAGTTTAATCTCATCAGAGGTTTTTTGTGAGTTTAACTCAAAAAATATATTAAATTATCTCTAAATTTTAATTTATTATGCTTATTAAATTATTTATATGAAAATCTTATGGGATGCAAAAATTTGAAGTGTTTTAAGGTTTTTAAGTCATGATTTTTAATTTTTGAAAATCAGCTCTAAAAAAAATATATATTCAAAACTTGAACATCATTTTAAAAAAATAAAAACGGTGGCTTAAAAACTCAAAACACTCTAAATTTTTGCATCCCATAAGATTTTCATATAAATTTTTTAATGAGGGTGATAAATTAAAATTTGAAGATGATTTGATATACTTTTTGAATTAAACTCACGGTATTTTTACTCTCTCTCTATATAGAGTGAGGCTATGGTGCTTCATTAAACACAAAATCTCTTATGATTCGCGTCCGTATCTCAAATATGAAAGTACAAATAGGTGATCCAAACCGTTGAATATGAACTTCATATTGAAATATTTTTGGACATCAAATTTTATATTTATTCAAATTTTTTTGTCATTTTTTAGATGGGTGCAGAATCATCGTATTGGATGGTGCATAAATTATTAGATCAATAAATTTTGTACCCATCTAAAAAATAGCAAAAAAATTTAAAAAATATAAAATTTAATCTCTAAAGATATTTCAATATGAAGATTATGTACAACGGTTTAGATTGATCGTTTGTACTTTTAAATTCAAAATATGAATACAAAGCATGAAAGATTTTATGTTTCACGAAACATCATAACCTCACACACACACTCTCTATGTATATTGGCCACAAATTAAATTAGAACAGCCTGAGGAACATATTACCTAATGACCTCACCTCACTCTCTAGTCTACACAAAACTCGACCACCTTTTTTTTATCTATTATTATCTGTTAATTAAGCTGTCCACATCTAAATAGAGGAAATTTGATGAGTATATATTCAATTTGGTCTAAATTTTGTAGCAAAGCTTCTAAAATAAAATAATGTGAAGACTGAAGTGTGAAGAGGAGTAAAGAAGGCGCCAAGTAGCAGCAATGGGTATTTCTGTTTGGAAATGCGATCAAATAGCCACAACAAACAGATGTTCTGATGGAGTATGCTACGCACTTTTATTGTATATATATCCACAACAAACAGTCTTGAATATTTCTGACATTGACTCAATAAGTTTCTGTTGTAAGAGATATCATGAATATAGGAACTAGCAAGTAATGGGCACAATTGCATTGTGTTCGGGCAACGATCGAGTTATTCCTCTCTCAAGTCTTAAATGACAAATGCTATGCACCTTTCCTACTTCCCTATACTATCTATCAGTATCATCATATCATCCTACTACTACAAAATGTTCTCTCCCTAAACTTTCAGTTTCAAAGTCTTTGTTGACTATAATAGCACGAATGAATGCCCCCATCTCAGGTCCTTAGCTGGCAAGGCATTTCTTCGCTGTTCTGCACATCTGACATACCCTTGGACCTTGGTGGAGGAAGGGTCGCATCTCCTTTTGCATTTGTTTCAACCTGGCCTCTTATCAACAGTAACAGCCACCAACCAAAATCAAATTACTAATGGAAGAGGGGAGATTCTTCCTAGGAAGATGATTTAACAAAAGTACCTTTGAATCCCAATGCCTCTGTGTTGGAAATTAGAGCAGGATATATAACTCTGTCTCAATTCCACAACAAGAATCAGAGTCAGCAAACCAAAATGCCACCTTGCTATCAATGAGTAAACCAGTCAAAAAACTATTTCTTCAACTCAAGAGGCAAGAGAAGAGATCTAGAACAAAATTGACCAGATTCAAATCAAAATCCATAAATTGATACAGACAACCAAAAAAACTGTATCAGATCGAAAAAATTACAACAGACCAGCAAAACAAGCCTCTACCAGTATATATGCATTGTGTTTGGGCACCGAGTTATTCCTCTCTCAAGTATTTGAGATCTACCAGCAACAATTTTCACGAAATATCCGTCGCATATATACGGATATTTAGTGAAAATAATTGCTACAGAATTTTTTACCGTTAATTAACTTTAAGATCCGTGCACTTGATTTTCGCTGAACGCTGGAGAAAAAATAATGGAGACAGAAATTCAAGCACACTATATAATTAGAGAGTGCTAGCTCCACGATGAATTTACATTTCCAACATGCAACCGGACGCTCTCTTAATTATTCTTCAAAGACAAATCTGCTATTAACTATAATGAAATGCTGGTTTAAACTTAAAAATTAATACGAGTACTATCTTGCATTTAGTTGTCACGTACCAACGACTTGACTTTTTACATGATTCACTATTCACTAATGTAATGCTTGTAATTGTAAGTCTTACAAAATTCTGAGATTAGTTAGTTTCATCAGGACCTGGGCACGATGCCGCTGAAATCTTAGGATACAGCTGGCATGTATGGGCACGACCTCTCAGGCGGGACGGGAGCAAACTCCACTCTCTGTCACGTCATGTACTCAGTGTGCTGCGGGGCAGAAGCATGACTTATTCGCATTTTAAATGGAGCTAGCTGCATCTCCATCTGCATCTGCATTTACTTTGGCCCCGGGTATTCTAAATTTTTATCCCTATTATATGTAATGTACCCATCTGTCAAATGACCCTTCTGCCATTTTATACCGACAAACTTCTTCTTTTTTCCCTTAAATTTTCTGTTCACAATAAATTATAAGAATAAGCTACATTTTACACGGAAAACTGAGGCTATAACTTCCTCCTCAAAGCCAAATAAGTTTCATCAATTCAGACGGGAAAAAAAAAACCTGATTTGGGGAAAATATAGCCTGTCACGAATCATCACCACTAATCACTTCTCTATCTTGCACATACATTCTGTGCACCGCGGATGCCGATACACACTCCTTGCAAGCGGTCTCTCATTGACCTGTTTAGTTTGTCTGATCAACTTTCTCACTCTACTTTCAAATTCCTTCCACTCAATGGTGGCATTTCTTGAAAAGATGCTAGCAAGACGGCGCTTATTTGGCCGAATAGAAGGGAGATTTCCTTCACCGTAGTACATGCGGTACCCCTGTACCAGAGACGACAACTGGCTACCTGAGTCTGTCATTGCAAATGCATCAGAAGCAGCACATGCAATGAAGTCCAAAGCTGCTAGCTGCAGAGTGATGGAACAATAACAAAGTAAGTATTGTACTTGTTAAAACACAGTTGCTTGCATAAGATGGTAATCATCAAGTAAATTTCTTTCTACTTGGCTGTTTCATACCAGGAGACTCAAAAGAGTACATCCCCTTATTCAGTAGTGTCTAGTAACAGTATATCCCACTTTGGTCCCCCCTTTGATTTTCCTTTTCCATTCTGTGCTTTCATTTTTAAAATATAGGGCAATATGATGAATTTTAGTCCAAATCAAGATTAATTTGAAAGCTAATAGGTGCATGGTTGCAGACTTTTCATTTAGCAGCTTTCAAAATTAGTTTTGGTAATAAATGGGTCTTTTAATTTTGAACAAAGTTAATAACTGGATTAACAGATAGAATTATTGATTGGAAAAATATAAAATGCTGTAAAAGGGAGAGATGATTTCATTCAAAGAAAGTCGACATATGGGTGCTGGGCTTAAGCTTGGGGCTTAGTCTGCTTGCCAGAAATTGGTATATTGAACTTCTTCATCTTATGATATATGGGAAGCGGATTTTATGTAGCAAGTTGATCATGTATTGACACACAGATGCTATGCTTGTTTACGTTAAGAGGTGGTTCAATCTGTTGACATGTAAGTATCTATATGGGTGTGGAAAACAATGTGATGAAGAATCTGCTCATAGAGAATCCAATTGAAGATAGCTAAACATCCTAATTGGTGAGATGCAACCCAGCAGTACGCTGCAAGGCTGTGCCCCATAAACCAAAGAGAAAAGATGCACCACATGGCTGAGTGCAAGCCATGCAAGACTACTGACAATTGCAGTGGTTTTAGTAGTTCAATAAGACTATCAAACTGATGCCACAATGTACACCAAAAACGTTACACAACTACATACTATTTCCAGTTGACCTTCTACCGAATCCACTTTCCATCGGCAGAATTTGGTGCAACTATTCAACCACACATGCCATCACCACCACCATAACAACAAAGCCTTCAACCAAACATGCCAGTCTTAAAAAAAAATGGAAAAAACGCAATCACACTAGAGAAGACGGAACTATACTCGGGCTTTTGAGAGCACAACATCTGCAGCATAGTGAGTGGTCTGGTAGAAAGCTACTAGGAGACTAGAATTATGTCACCAAGTTATTTTCTTTGTTTACTGATACATGTCAAGAAGCAGTGAGGCACACATGCTACTTAACTGCTGAACTGATGTACTGAGCCACAGCTTTGCACAAACCGTATTGTTGAGCCATGCCATATATCATTCTTGGATACCAACATAAATCACACAACACATTTGACTGTGTCAGAAAATGCAGTCAATCATTTTTTTTTTACCAGAAACAATATAACCATGTATTTCAACTATTCATCATTAGGACACATGAGAATGTATTCCCAAAGACTTCATCATTAGAACTCATGAGAATGTATTCCCAAAGACACTACTTGTATCAGTGACAGTTCACTTGTAGATAGCATATGCACTGATGTATTGCCATTCCTGAACTTGACTGTTCCTCAGATATATAGTCTTGTATTATGTTCTTTTATCCCACAATGGGAGATCCTTACATCACAGTTGAGACATCGACTACAGTATTAGATCCATTTGACCAAGACCTGATTCCTGGGGTCTAAAATTTTTACAATTATAACCATACTATCACTTGGAAGGTAAATCAACAAATCAAGTTCATCTCAGTCTGTTAATTTACCTGATAAATATAGAAAAAATAAATTCCAATAGGCTTGAGAAAAATATCTATATTCTCAAAGTTGTCCTTAAATGACACAACTTTATTGTGTAGGTTGCTAAAATAAAGATTAATTTCTGGCTTAACTGTCAAATAAACTTAATTAAGACTTACTGAAAAGGTTTGAAACTGAAGATATATAACTTCAACAAATATTGTAATCAATGAAAAGCAAATACCTGAGAAGAGAAGTTTCGAAACGGTTCGATCTCAGAAGCAGACAACAAAGTTTCTTTAGTGGCAATTCTGGGGTACAAGTGTCTTATGGCAGCCACTCTTGATTTCCCACCATATATTTTGGCGCCAGCAATGTACACTCGTGTACTGCGCTTGAAGCCCAGAGCTGCCAGCATCAGCACTGCCTCTTCGGGTGTCAGTGGGCACTGTCCTTCAGATCGCAGGTATTCGGCTGAAGGTACCCTAATTTAGTGGAGATAATCTTGTGGTTGGCTTCATATGATTTCAAAAAATAAAAATAAGTGGAGAAAATGAAACAGCACGGGGAGTTGCAGTCTTGCCTATGGACCATCCAGACCCCAGTTCACCTAATCTCTCTTTTTATTACCATATTTGGGACTAATTATAATTAGTCTACTATTTTTACTTCAAGACCAATCAGCAATAACTGGTTCTCAAACAAACTTCAGATTTTAACTTTCTAGTGCAAAAGAAAAAAAGGTTACAAAGACGCAAGAAAACAATATAAATTCATATTGCAAGGACATACTTTGTGGTTTTCCTTAGATGCGTAAGTGCAGGGAAGTGTACCACCCTGTAAGCCTCTAACTCCTTTTCTTCCTCTTTGCCACCACCAAAATAACACATGGAGTAGGCTGCCATGTCCATCTCAAACCTCAAATGAACAGCCAAGTATTTTGATGGCTTATTCTTTTTGGTTTTCACTATGATTGGTTGCTCAGCAAAGCGGCCTAGTAGGTTTTTCTCCAACAAAGAAACACTAGGTCTATTCCCATGCATTCTCTTCACAAGCAGAGCACCGGTCTCTTGTATCTTCTCAACAAATCGAAGTGCATGAAAGTTGCATCTGCACCTCAGCCTCTGCAAATTAGACCTTTTTCTTTTGTTAATACCATATTTCAGAAAATAAAAAATTTAATGCAAAGATATGCCACTTGGATACTTGCTATGTGCAAGATATTCACTCAAGGACTCCCCCAAACATGCTTTTCATTATCACACATTAAGAGAAAATTCCAAGAAGAATAAAAAGACATTTAACATTCTAAGAATACCTGCAGCTCAAAAGGTATTGGGTCAAAAGATAGGCGATTCCCAAATCCTATAAAACGAACAACTCTGTTCTTGAGCAATATAGGTAAAATCTTCTTCACATAAAAACTAGGCTTTGATTCTTTCATCACTTCAGCATCGGTAACCTGATCAATTAAGGAAATTAACCAAGTCAAATAGATTCAGCCTTCTCCCTTGAAGAACCATTCACCTTTTAATATCAAAGAGTGTAAACAGCTTACAAGGCTACCAATTGCCTCCAGATCTAAGGATTGGAGTTCCAAAGGAAGCTCCTTTACAATACGGACATCATCCTTCAAATAGTTTATGAAATATTCCTCTTGATATATATCGCTGAACTGGCTACAATTAGAATTTAATCTTGTCAATCATCTATACAACAGTTCCTTTCCGCTAAATTTATGCTACTGAAAAGAGAAATGATCTTGCAGGATACCAACATCAATCAAAAAAAAAGGATCTATTACCTCACATCTTTCCAGACGCTATTATACAAGAACTTGGGAATTACAAGAGTTGTGTTAAGCAGCCGTGCAATGGCAACAGCATTGCAGATCTGGTCAAGTACAGAAAATCTGAGGGTAAATTGGAAGGGAGTAACTCATAAATTTTCTGATTGAACACGAAATGAGAAGAACATTATTGAGAAAAAAAAATGCTTACAGCTACTCTCTGCTGATTTATGCCTCCATTTGCACTTACTAAAATATAACCATTGTTCACTCCTACAATTATTTGCACAAAAGGTAAACATGAACATTAGAAACAAGTAATAGAAGGTGCACATAACTAGAATAAGCAGTTCAACCAGAACCATTAAACAGGAAAGGAAGTGAACATTACCACTAGCTTCCCAGCTGCGATTGTCAGCACAAGGTTTCCAGGAGGTGGTGGGGTCCACGGGCTCCATCCAGAGATCTACAGGCTCAAGTTTTCTCTCTGCCTAGGTTGAACACCATATTGTTAGGCACAGCAGCTAGAATAATTCAAGAGAGGATTGCTAGATCAGCCTGTATAACATAATATAGTAACAATATAATTTACCTGCATTGGGTGTCTGGACCTGACCATTATAATGGCAATATTTTCCCATGAGACCTACTTCTGTGTCAATCAACCATCAATTGTGAATCTAAGCCTCTCAATTTAATCCAATTTAGTTTGACTTAAGCCACACTTGCTCAATTAGGTATCAGTCTACCAGACATGTCAAGAAAACAAGAGAGAGCAAAAGAAGGTACTGTATCGCACTAGCTTGTACATACCTCTGCCAAGGCATGGGCCGCCAGTGCCCGGAGCCTAGAGAGCATAACTTTGTGAGGCCTCTTCTTTATTGTTAAATTGTGCAACTGATCTTTCTAGAATTTGCAGGACAAGTAGCAGAATAAATTAGTCAGTGTGCTAAATTTGCCCTGCAAACAGATTTTGTCAGGAAACGATAAACATTTAGTAAGAGGTGAAACCAAATTGCGATACCAGGATGGAAGAAGAATTAGAGACAGAGACGGCTGTTATTCTGAGAAAATCCAAGCGGGAGCGCCTGGGAGGGGAATCAGGATCTTGCAAGCGAGAGAACATCCACCAATTCATGAGGAAGAAAAAGGCGAGCAAGGCGCTCAAAATCAGAATGCCTTTCCTCCTCCTGTGCACGAGAAGGCTTTTCTTTCGCTTCGCGGATTGCCTTGGTGCGAAACGAGATAGCGCAGATCCGGAGGGGGAGGGAGAGGGAGAAGGGGAGGAAGAGGAGACGGAGACGGAGACGGAGAGGCGGCTTGGATGGGAGACGAAGGCGCGCGGCGAGGTGCGAGGCGAGGAGTGGGATCGGGAGAAGTAGAGAGAGGGTTCGTCGCGCGGAGAGGGAGGCGGTGGAAGGGAGGGAATGTATGATTCGCCAGGGAATGGGAAGGAGGAGGTGGAAGGAGAAGAATCATCGGGGAACGCCATCGCATCGATCGCATCTACCACCCCCCCGCTCTGGACCTGATCGAGACTCGAGAGAGAGGGAATCGAATATCGATTCGAGAGGTGGGAATGTGGGATTGGATTGGAGTCGGAACTGGTAACTGGTAACTGGTAACTGGTAACTGAGAAGTGAGAACGAACACGAATATTGGCTGGGAAGCTGGGACTGACATCCGATTCCATACTTATTGTCATTGACATAGGTGGAATACTATTAGGGTCCGTTTGGCAAATCAAGGAATAGCTTTGGAAGAGTGGTAATTTTGGAAGAGTGATAGAATAGTATTTTTTTTGGAAGAGTGGTAGAATAGTGGTATTCTTAACTATTCGGAAGAAGCGAAAATATCGTTTAGCGGTTATTTACTCGAGAATAGTTAAAATATGAATAATCATGATAATAATAATAATTATAGTCATAATCATAATAATATAATCATAATCATAATCATGATAATAATAATTATAGTCATAATCATAATAATATAATCATAATCATAATCATAATAATATAATAATAAAAATATAATCATACTCATAAAAATAATTATAAATAATTATAATTATAATAATAATAATAAATTAATCATAACTATAATCAACATATAATAATATAATACAACATAATAAAATAATAATAAAGTATTAAAAAATAATCATAATAAATAATAATATTATAATAGTAATATAATAAAAATATAAACATAATCATAATATAGTAATATAATGATAAAAAATTATTATTACAATCATAATTATAATAATATAATAATAATAAGTAATCATAATTTTAATAATATAATTATAATATAATAATCATAATCATGATCATGATCATAATAATATAACCATAATCATAATAATATAATAATATAATAATAAAAATACAATCATAATCATAAAAATAATTATAAATAATTATAATTATAATAATATAATAATAAATTAATCATCACTATAATCAACATATAATAATATAATACAATATAATAAAATAATAATAAATAATCATAATCATAATCATAATCATCATAATATAATAATATAATAATATAATAATAAATAATCTTGATCATAATAATATAATAATAAAATAATTATATTTATATTCATAATATAATAATATAATATTAAAATTATATTTATAATAATAATAAATAATATAATAATACCAATGGTAACGATAATATAATAACAATAATGATAATAATAATGATAATAATAATTTAATAATAATAATATAATGATAATAATAATAATAATAATAAATAATCATAATATTAATATAATAATAAATTATAATCATAAATATAATATAATAATATAATAATACTAAATCTTAATCATAATCATAATATAATAATATAATATAATATAATCAAACAATAATCGCTATTCCGACGAGAGCTAATCCAGGTATTCCACCTATAAGTTGGTATACCTGGGATTAGCGCTTATTCGCACTCTTCTACTTAGTCTAAAATTCGTTTGGCAATCGGAATAGCTATTCTATTCCAACTTTTTGCTATTCCATTGGGTGCCAAACGGACCCTTATAGAATAGCAATTATTATTTAATTATGTTATATTATATTTTTAAGTTAATAGTATTTTATGATATTATGATGATAATAGATATTATTATATTATGATTATAATAATTATTTTATTATTATTATACAATAATAATTATTATATTATTAATATTATTTAATATTATTTTTTATTATTATTTTATCTTTATCATTATTATTAATATTTTATTTTATTATTATATTATCATTATTGTTGTTATTATCATTATATTATTTTATTATTATTATTATTATTATTATTATTATTATTATCATTCTTATTATTATTATTATTATATTATCATCATTATTCTTATTATCATTATATCATCATATTATTATTTTTACCATATTATTATTATTTAATCATTATTACTTTGCTATTATTACTATTTTTTACTATCATTATTGTTAATATCATAATTATTAATATTTTTAATATTCAGAATAATAACTTTTATATAATATTTTCACTTTTCTAAATAGTTAAAAATATTATTTTTCTATCATTATTTTTACTATTTAAATTACTCTCTTTTATTGCTATTTCTTAATTTGTCAAAGAGTAGGCATGAGGATTGAGGTAGGGCTGTGAGAAAATTTCGTAATTCGTAATTTATTCGATATTTGATTCGATTTTAGTATGAGTTCGGTTCGTTCGATTAGATTTTTTTATTAGTTCGTTTGGATTTTTTATTAGTTCAATTCGAGTTCGGTTCGATAACTTTTTTAATGAACTAGTTCGAGTTCGATTCGTAATAGTTTGATATGTAATAATTTGCATATATTTTTAACTATTTAGTCAATAATATATGCTATAATATAATTATTTTATTATAAAATTAACAAGATATTATTAATTTATTATTAAATTAATAAACATTAGTTAATGTTTTTAAATTTTAATATAAATTTAATAAAATATTAATTAATTTAGATCTAATTATTTATAATAATATGAAAATAAATATAAAAATTAAAATAATTGAGTTTATTTAAAGTTGGATTTCAGTTTGAGTTCGATCTAATTTGAGTTCAATTTATTTTAAATTCGATTTAATTCGAAATAATTTTCAAATCAAATTCAAATTCTAATGAGTTATTGGAATTCTATTTGTTTGCAGCCCTAGATTGAGTAGGTGAAGCAATGTTAACCATGCATCTCTAGTACTTTCCTAAATATGTAATGTAATTATTATTATGACTTGATGAATGAATGACTTGTGATGTTCGCGTTTGACGGCACGGAAGCAACGAGGCTGGAAGAATCGCGTCGCGTGTTTATCAAGTCTCTCTCTCTCTCTCTCTCTCTCTCTCTGTCCTTCCTCCCTGTTTGCCTTCTCCCCACGCTCTCTCGCTCTCACGCTGCCGCCGCCGCCGCCACCACCATGAGCTCCAAGGACAAGAAGACTGCCGGAGGGCGCCCCACCATCCGCACGCTGGCCGATCTGAATCGCCAGCCCGCCTCTGCCGATGGAAGCGACGACTCCAATACCCCCATCCTCATCCTCAGCCTCAGGAATACTACACCGGTGGCGAGAAGAGGTCTTTCTTCTTTTCTCTCATTTTTCTTCCCACAAATATACCTAGGACCTAGCCAGCTTTGGGATCTACTTCTATTTCTTCTTAACTATGTGTATTGGCTGATCTTTCTCTGCTCTCCAGTTGAGTTGCCGCTTAGGATTTGGCGATTTCAGTTTCATACCCCTGTTCCTCAGATCGTTGATTTTCTTTCTTTTAGTTTTGTTTCAACTTTCAAGCAAGTTTCGTTCCCAATACTGATCTTCCTTCACTGCAAAACTTTCATTCCCCCTTTTTTATTCAGTGGAATGCTGGTTCAAGATCCAACCAAAGGTAGTGGCCCTGATATAGAGGGCTTCTTCGAGCATGTCAGGCAGATGGGCGCCAGGCCTGTGCAGTATGAGCAAAACCCCTCAAACTCTAGCTCGGGAATTTTTACTGGCACCGGAAGGACATTGTCTGGCCAGACACCCCCACCTGCTGCTGTGCCAGCTGTCCCCGAACCACCTCAAACTGTGCTCCACCACATTGTATTCTGGAACAATGGGTTCACTGTGGATGATGGGCCCCTTAGGATGTTTGATGATCCTGAAAACGCTTCCTTTTTGGAGGTAAACAACTTAATTTATGATTAATACACTACTAATTGTTGGTATCATTACCCTCTTAACATCTCAAGCCACTTCTACTGTGTGGTGTAAATTTTGATTAAAACCTTCCTGAACATGACAGACCCTGTGCTTAATTTTATTGATTTCTCTTGGTTAATGAAAAAGTGCAGGATAATGCAAGGTGAATTTTAATCTAATATAAATTGTTCTGTTACAATGGTTTGAAGAAAATGATATGGCTGCTGCTATTTAAACTTTGGAATGGTGCTAATTTTAATTTTCTTTGATGGAATGAAAATGAGCCTCAGTAAGGGTACAATGAAAAACAATGACATGCACAGGTGGTTATTTGATCGGTGTAACTGTGTAACAAAGAAACATGGTTATTATCATTTTGCAATAAATTGCAGTTGCGAAAAATCTGGGTTGGTGTTCAAGTTATAGTGGAGTGTGAAATTTTTGGATAGAAATTACTCTAAGACGAAAGAGATCTTCTAAGTTGGGTATGGTTGCAGTGGGCGAGACAGAAAATTTTCAAATGAGGTTCAAATATTCATACCAACTATTAATATTGATATAATGTTCATATAGTAATTATAAGGATATTATCATTATAATATTCTCGCGTTTTTATGTGGTTCAAATATGAATTTTCTTAAGAAAAATAATTCTATATCATTAAAAATTAAAAAAATATCATATGAATACATTTAATTTGAGAAAAAAAATGGGGGACATTGTCCCCCTATTCTATGTACCTAAATCCGCCCATGTATGATTGTATTTACCCAAATTTGCTCTATGAAAAAGAAAATGCTGTTTTATAGAAAACGAGAAGATTTCTGCAATGCTTATGCATCTGGTCTCTTGACAAGTATTCCCAGGCAGCATCAACATGGCATGGGCAACTATCTAATTTTGATTTGTGTATTGCTGTACTTACAGATTTATCCAGTGAAATAGCACAAAGAAAACTTCATTTGTTCATTGGTACCATCTCAAAAGTATTCTTACATAGGCATACTAATTTGGTTCCTTTTTTTTTTTCCTTTTGGTTCACTGCATTGATCAGAGCATTAAGAGGTCAGAATGCCCAAGAGAGCTGGAGCCTGCTGATAGGAGGACAGTAGTCAATGTCAATCTCTTTAGGCGTACAGAAAATTATTGGGTATGTCTATACGGAAACCAATTCTGTTATTTCTTTTCAGTATGGAAACCAGACTAAATGGAACTTGGTGTACGCAGGCGCCTACTGGTCCTCCTAAGCCGTTCCAAGGTGTGGGGAGAACCTTAGGAGAGTGGTCCTCATCTGATACCCCTCCAGTAGCTGAATCCAAGGCTGCCTCCAGTTCAGCCAGTCCCAGCACCAGCTCGGGGCTGTCCGGGCTGTCTGTAAATGATTCTTTGCCCTCCACTACAATACAGCTGAGGCTGGCAGACGGGACCCGCATGGTCGCACGCTTCAACACCAGCCATACAGTGGGGCACATACGTACTTTCATAGAAGCATCAAGGCCTGGGATGGCAACGGGCTACCAGTTGCAAACTGGATTCCCACCAAAGGTGTTGAGTGATACCTGCTTGACCGTTGAACAAGCTGGGCTTGCAAATTCAGTTGTGATTCAGAAAATGTAGATTGCGGTTTTTTTTTTTTTTTTTTTTTTTTTTTTTTTTGGGGGGGGGGGGGGGGAGGCTGTGTTTGGATCTCTATGTTGTTATGTTGTGTTTCGTATAGCATGTATGGACTGTGTTTCTTTATGCATGCTTTTTCATACTAGTGTAGTGTAGTGGGATTGTAACAGCATCATTGAAGGTTGAAGTTGACTGATGTAGAGTGATGGTAGAGAAGATAGGGAAATTATGAAATTAGAGTACGGATGGTCCGATGGAAGGGAAAGCGGTGGCATGCCAGTATCCTCGTTTTAGTCATTTAGTGGATGCTCTAATAAAAATCGAACCCCATTGACATCACCTCTATCTTTAATTCTCTATGGCTCTATGGCATGCATATCGATTATTGGCATTGGCAGCAGATGTGTAATTCTGACATACATTCGAGAAATATTCCTTCGGTGCAGTATGTTTTTGTATATATATTCATCATTCATAATCCTAGGCTTTTTTTTTTTATATAGCCCAAAGTATTAATAGCTCCGGGCTATGGGCTCTGAAATTGCATGATTGCTGGCTGCGTGGCGCCACCAGCAGCTACCACGCCACACCAGGGCACCTGTATCTATATGGCTACATCATCACTTGATCAGACATCGCTCCTCCTCAATCCTCATCCTCTTTTATTTAATTATTATTATATTATCTTTCTTCTAGAGAAGAGATCAAACATATGAAAATGAGAAATCTGATGTTGCAACGGGTGCGCCAATCAAGCAAGGTGCAAGGTGCAGGTGCAGGTGCTCATTCCTTGATGCTTCTTCCATCACTTGCGCGGATTGGAGTTGAAGGCACTGGCAATCTCCTCTTCAGGGTATCCATTCATTGTTTAATATTATATATATGTGTGTGTGTTTCGTCCTGGCAATTGCTGGATCCGTGTGCGTGTCACCAGACTCACCATCACATGCATGACGCATGATCCATTATGTTGACATGTGTACTTATCACTTCAAGTATTAGGTCACAAGCCACAACACATTAATCATCGGAAATTACTCGACACATTATAAAGCAAGCACTGTTTTCTACTTCTGACATATGTTTGATGTGTTGCCAGTAGATACGCTACTGCTGAAACAAGATTAATTAATGGAAATTGATAGATAAGATAATATATATATATAATTTGTACTATATATGATATCATGTCTCCACAGTACTCAACTGATGACAAAGTAACTGAAATGGCCGAGAAGGCACGATCAACGGCTGAAGAGTTCCTACGACAGGCCAAGGAGAAAAAAGACGAAATCAGTGATGCTGCAAAAGAAACCTTAGAGTCATCCAAGGAAGCCGTGCTGGGCGAGAATGAACATGAAGAGAAAGAAAAGTTCAAAGAGAAGGTTGAGAAAGGTGACTATGACAGACTTGGCCGTCCTTAGGTAGGTAGCTAGGCATGCAATCAGGCATATACATATGCGTGCTCGGCCAATTGGTGCTCTAGCTAGTGTGTACGTATATGTGTGTGTGTGTGTGTACTGTCTACTTGCAATTGTGCTTGCTGCTACTGGTACTCGGTAGTACTCGTAGGAGTAATTAGCAATAAATGTATGGTTTTGTACTGTTGCATAAATGGCAGAAGGGATCGAAGGAAATTTAACAATGTATTTTTTATTCCTGCTGCATGCGGGGCCTGTGTATGGCTTTTGATGTTTCTTGATATATATATAGCGCATGAATGATAAATTAATTTCCAAAGGTGAGGGAAGCCAGAGATATAGAGGCAGGAAGGAAATAGTGTCGACATAGTTGCCTCACTGTTTCTGGCATGCGTCCTACTCGATCGGTCTTTGGTGGAGTCAAACTGAGCATGAAAATTGAAAAGCATTTGGGAATTGGGATAGCAAAATGAAATCCACGTAGACGTAGGACACCGCATGAATATTGTTTGTTACTCGATCCTTTAGCATCTTAATTAATGTAACATTCAATATTAATTGTATTGAGGAGAACAATTGAACAAAGCAGGTAATTAGCAACGCGATGGAATTAATTAATTAGCACTAAAAATGAAAGCATCAAGTGAAATCCACCTAGGAAAGCAGAAAGCGCTAGCCAGCCAGCCAGCATCAATTTAATTTGTGAGCAACTAATATATATAATGCATTAATTAGTAGCTAGTTGAGAATTAATTGAGAGTTTCTCACAATTGAACGACGCGAGGTAAGGTGCGCACTACGTACCACAAACATTATCCAAACAAAGTTACGTATCAATCTGAACAAAATACTCTGCCTATTTATTATAAGATCCATACTTAATTTATACATCCGAGAACAATAAAGGAAAGAAGAAAAGGTTGCAAGTGCTCTCGATTCTTCATTTTTGTTTCAAAATGTATGAATGAACAATCATACCTTTGGTTTTTTTTTTAAAAGACGAGGGAAGACGGAAAATTAACGAGATATCCAGTTTTTGTAATGCACTATAATGCCACATATATATTTGTGCACTTAATTAGTGAATGAGATGATTAATGTCAAGTTGTAATAAGTTGAAAACCAAAGCAAAAGAGAGGAAAGAAATGAAAAATGAAAAATGAATTAATAATATATTGTTAAGAATAAAAATTGTAATAATTAATAATATCATTACGCTAACTTAGATGCAAAAAAGAAAAGAAAAGAGAAGTAATTAAGAAATAGAAATTAGAAAGTGTGTCGTTGTAACAATATCGTTTCCATATTTTGAGGCGAGAAGCAACTTCTTTTTCTTTTTCATGCAGTCCATGTCTCCCAAAAAAGAATTGAAACTGCATCACACATTTAAAATCATCATGTCGTCACTTTGATCGAAAGCAGTTGGGTTTACGTACCAGACGGGCAGACTTGTTGGGACAACCTCATGGATGGATGGATGGATGGATGGATGGATTATGGATAGAAAGCATCTCTTGTCATAGTTAAGAAAACAACCCCTTCCTTTATCAGAAATTCAGAATACTATAGATCATGTATATATATAATGCCGTGGATAACTACGAATGCAATTAATTAAATTGAAACCTACCTAGAATTTGGGATTATATTAATTACATAAATATCAGTAATGACATGTACCTTTGTGAACTTTTCCTTTTGTGGAGTAGCCACCTCGAGAAAACAATGTGATAAAAAAGGGAACTGTCTGCCTGGCTTGGCTTAGTTAGTTGCCAATGTACTCAGATAGCACTCACCAGTCACCAGTCACCAGTCACTAGCAGCAATATAGGAGGAATTAAGGCTACAAACCAAATTGAAGTCGAAGCATGATTCCATTTAATTTGCAGAAGCCATGATATATATAAAGTTGCCCCACCATGCATTGCTTTTCCTAACTTTTAATTTGCTTCCCCTTGTCTTCTCTCCGATTACACCTAGCTACTACTTTCTTCTTCTTCTTCTCTTCCTCCCAAATTTGATCAATTTAATTTCTCTCCGCCATGGAGAGGCCCGGATCAACTAGCCTAAGCCTAAGCAGGTCTTGTGTCCTCGTTATAGGTAATCATGGCATCTATATGCTTGTATCTGTATATGTATGGATCAACAAGGAAGATGACTATGATTTCCTAAATTTGTAGATAAGTACATGTATACATGAACCATAATTCAGGGGCAGGGTACACTATGAAATAAATTAGTTAGTAACTAATTCATTAATGAATTGCAGTGGTGGCAAGTGTTGAGAGATTTGCATACAAAGGGGTGTCATCGAATCTGGTGACATACCTGACGGAGGTGGTGCGGATGAGCACTTCTTCAGCAGCAAGGAGTGTCAGCACATGGAGCGGCGCCAACTTCATGCTGCCTCTGCTCAGCGCCCTTCTCACTGATTCCTTCTGGGACCGTTACTCCGTCATCACCGCCTCTTCTCTGCTTTACGTTATGGTTAGAACTTAAAACATTTACATCCATAGAATTGGGTTAATTTAATTAAATTTATCAGACTCCCAAAGAACAAAACTTTGCTGATCATGTGATATTATGTTACATTAGGGGCTGATAGGCTTAACTTCATGGGCATTGCTCCATGCATGGATGCCATGCTCTTCTCTCTTTCTACCTCTCTACTTAATTTCCATTGGCCAAGGAGGCTACAATCCCTCGCTCCAAGCCTTCGGCGCTGATCAATTGCAGATGGATGATGATGATGATGATGATGTCTCTATCTATAAGTCGGTGGAGGAGAAGGCCAAGATCAAGAGCCAGTTCTTCCAGTGGTGGTATTTCGGCATTTGTAGCGGCTCTCTTTTGGGCAACTCCATCATGTCCTATGTGCAGGATACCATTGGCTGGGGCCTTGGATTTGCTATCCCGAGTGGCATCATGGCCCTGTCTGTCAGTTCGTTCCTGTGTGGAGCGAGGCTTTACGTGCACAAGCAGATTAAAGCACATAAAAGGTCCCCTTTGGAGACTGTTGCTCGCTTTCTGAAGGATGTTGCCTCAAATGTCTTTGCGCGCAAGGTGCGGTTGCCATTTAGAGATGATGGCGATGAAGAAGCGGTTGTTGAAATGGAGTATGTTTTTAATAATTTTCACAAGCACTATCCAATCGCTTACCACATCTGATTGAAATTATACTTACCAGTAATATTAATTTCTCAATTTAGTTGGGTCTTCCTCTTCCATGTCGTGTTATTAGTATTATTCAGTTGTAACTATTAAACAATACTAGAAGAAACAATACTTGTTTAATTTTCATGAATCTCATAAATTTTATCTATGCAGGTTGCAATCAAAATCCCTTAACGACCTAAGTAGCTTGAAAGGTGATGCCATTGATCTGTTCATTAAATTGGAAGAACCCCCTCCATGTGTGGCCAAGCGGATAATGCAGCTGCTGCCAATTTGGACGACGCTACTGATGTTTGCTGTGATATTTCAGCAGCCCCTGACCTTCTTCACAAAACAAGGCATGTGGATGCAGCACAGGATTGGCAATTCCTTTGTTGTTCCTCCAGCCATGCTCCAGAGCGCAATAACAATCTCCATCATTCTCCTCATGCCTCTCTATGATAAGATGCTCATCCCACTGCTGCGTATCATAACACACGAAGAGAAGGGAATCACTGTGTTACAGAGGATTGGGACCGGCATGATTTTGTCCGTAGTAGCCATGCTCATCGCAGCATTAGTAGAGTCAAAAAGGCTGTATGAGAGCAGAGAAAATGACAGAGATGTAACGATATTTTGGTTGCTGCCGCAGTATGTACTGCTGGGGGTCTCTGATGTCTTCACCGTGGTCGGGATGAATGAGTTCTTCTACAGTGAGGTGCCTAATACAATGCGAACAGTCGGCATTGCGCTTTACTCGAGTGTCTTTGGATTTGGGAGCTTTCTTGGTGCCTTTTTAATCGACATTTTAGAGGTGGCCACCGCAGAGGGAGGGGCTAAGAGGGGCGGTTGGTTTTCTGACGATCCAAGAGAGGCACGATTGGACAAGTATTACTTGGTTCTGGCAATTCTGAGTTCTATTAGTTTTATGGGTTTTACATCTTTGGCACGCTGCTATAACTCTTCCAGTACTTCAGTGAACTGATTATCCCCCCCTTAATTTCCTTTTTTCTGTTCCTTTGTTTTACTATAATTTTCAAATTTTCTTAATCTTTTCTTTTGAAGAGATAATTCTACTGGGGCTAGTTTGGCCCTGTGTTAGCTTTAGCCTTTCTTTAATTAGGGGATTCATTAGTACGTAGCTGAACAGAAGAATCAGCATAAAATCTTGTATGGTTGTTGTATCAGGGGATGCACAATTTAATCTTCACATTTCAATTGACGCCAAGCGAAAAAAAAAATAATGTTTTTTTTTTGTTAGCGCTAAAATTTTCAGAATGCCATATAAGTATTTCTGTAATATTATTATTTATCAAAAGAAAATAAATAATGTTAAAAAGAATAATCACATGGGAAAAAGATCACGAAATTGAAAATTTCACCAAATTGTTTAACTTACGCCAAGTTAACTATAAATTATTTAAGTCATATGCAATCTGCTATGTATTAGTTTTTCTATTTAGTGCATATTTAAATTAATATGTCTCAAATTTCAGTGATGAAGTATTATTTGACAGTCCATCAATGATCAATTAATTTGGACGGCTGCAAATTACAAATTTAATGATCTTCCGTGAATCATCGAATAAATTTGAAACACAATCAATCAATAAGTACAAATATATATATCTACAAACTTATTTCTTCCTAAATTTTAAGATCCTCTTTAAATTTATTTGAAATCCTATTGTCACTATTCAAAAAATAAACATTGTCAAAGTGATCCTTCCACATTTTTAAAATATGTTACTTTTGAGGAACATTATATTATAATTAAAATATTTAAAAATAAATTAAAATTTCAAAAATATTTCCAAGTTCATTGGCGATCTGAACATAAGTTATCTAGCAATAGAAACTGTTAGTCATATTTTGCATGATTCAAACAAAATGTATATTGATGATGTAATTTTAAATAAATATTTTTTGAGAGAAAGATGAGAGTTTAGCTTACAAATTTTATTTTGTGTTTATGGAGGTTCAAACCCATGATTTTTTGTAGGCCGTCCTAGTTAGCTACCATTTGAATTACTAGACTATATGCGTAATTTTAAATAATTAATTTTGTTCTTCTAAATTCTAACTAGATATAATAGAAAAACATAATAATATTTTTAAAATTTTTTATATCATAAATCGTTAAGACATTGAATGTATAATAAAATAGACATAAAAGTTTGTCAGAAAAGAGGACAGAGGATCAGAGGACAGAGGTGGGCTGGCTGGTTCCCTCGCTCTCTTTAATTTTCCTGCCCTGCCCTGCCCTGCCCTGCCCTGTCCCGCCCCGCCCTGTGTGTTACCAGAAAAGAGTGCGATGCTAATGCTTGCTTATCTGTGCATCTTAGGCCCTTGTGACACCGAGTTGGTCTGGATTTCAGAAGGTGTCGAACTCTGGGTGACATGAACTCTAAGTTGTGGATGATCCACATTATTCCTTCTCTGGCCATAGTTTAATCCAGCCTTGAAGTCGATGTTGGATTGGCACAAATTAAGATAAGATGCATTGTTTCATTTCCTGTTTCTGGTGTATTAGTATTACCAGATGCAATGTCAGTTTTTCATTTCCTGTTTCTGTTGAAAATGGTAATTTTCAAGTCTCGAAATCTGAAAAGAATCAACAAAATTTGTAATATATCGACAAAATCTGGAAAGAGAGCAGAGAGAGGAAATTGTAATATTATCTTTTTAAAGTGGTAAGACATATAATTGAAAGAAAAAATTATTAAGATATTATGTCTAAACTGATAATGTTAGAAATGTACTATAGGTCAGAATATTATGGGCCATATTAATCTTTAATATGGATCAGATCTTAGTGGGCTAGGTCCGAATCTTATTCTCATCTGATCTGATCAGATTAGATAACATTTTATGAAAAGGTGCATCTGAAGTGGTGCATCTGAACTGGTGCATAGACTTATAAATATAGTGCATCAGTTCTATTTTCGGATCCTATCTGTTACACCAATACTAGAAAACGTAAGAGAGAAGAGAAGGGAAAAGACGGGGCTGTTGATTCAGTACTAGCATACCGAATTACATTAGTTTGTCAATCTGTTCGTGTGGATACCGGTAGAGACGCATTTTCTTTATTCTTTGGTGCGTGTAATTGATGAGGAGAAAGAAGAGAAAGGTCGATCGCTCCTACGACTAGACGAAGATTTCAGCTGCGCGTCTAGTGGTAAACTCTATATTAATCATGGAATTAATTTTATACTTGAATTCTGGTTTCGGATAATGAACAAATTGAATAATTGAATCGAATTGGTGCATCAGTAAATATAATCAAATGTGACACTATAATGATAATTTTTTTATCTAGAATCTCTTCATTCTAAAATATTATTATCCAGATATGTTCCATTAGATCACATCAATCATGATCATTGATAATATTCTAAAATAACTAATTAAAAAAGTTCAAGTATTTAATAAAAGATCGAAGAGTACTATGATATTATTTCTATCTCATGGGTCGCACATAACAAAGAAGTAGAAATCATATCTTTTGATCATGTTGGTTAATTGCACATATTATAAGAAACATATGCTATGGTATTATTTTTTATTTTCTTATGAAGTGTATGTCTAAACTAGAATTCAATATCATACAAGTGATAGTTCAGATATATAAAATATCTAACTTTAGTCCAGAACTCTACTTGCTATATAAATATAATAACAAAATTATCACTTGGTATAAGACAGTTAAGGTAAATAGTGGGTATTTCATCTTTGATTATAATAGTATATTCATGTGACCTCATCTTTATTCTTTATCAAGACAATATTATTTTAAATATTTGCTCTCATATTTTGTATCGTATCTAATTTAAAATTAATCTCATTTTTATATACTATAAAGACATAGAAGCGATTGTCTGTGTGAGAAGACTAATCAACTGTCCGACATACCTTTTATTTTATATCTCATGTGTTATGCTAAATATATTTATATTAAATAATTTATAACAATCATCATATAAATGAATTAAGAAAATAACATTAATTGTATTTATCCTACAAATATAAATATACTTGTTCAATAAAATATAAAATTATAATTTATGTAACCCTACAGATTTTATATGGTCAATAAACACATATCTAGGTATCTTTGTAAAATAATTTATCATAATTTTGTGTGTAAATATGTACCGCATGCAAACTTACTTTATAAAATTATATTTAGTATCAATGTGTTTGATCTTTGAGTGATATTTGAGATCTTTTATATAAATGATTGTTATTTGACTATCGTTATGTATCAACATTGAGTTAGTTTCATTCTTATAGAAACACAAATAATTAAAAATCTTCTAAAACAAATCATCATATAATATAAACATATATGCGATCGCACGCACTGTCGACTGTGCCACAGTGCCAGGATTATATATAATCTGAAAGTGCCCGAATCACACTGAAATGCTCAAATGCATGCCTTTCATGTAGATTAATTATTAATGTACCCGTAATTTCCAAGTTCCAATTGTGGAGAGCAACAATTGTTTTCTTTTACGATGCAGGAATTAATATAATCAACTAATTTCTATCTGAGACCTTATAACCTGGTGGGATGTTAAATTGACTTTGCACTGTGTCGGACGCTCAGCATGCAAGTATTTTTGGAGGAGAAATAATTGCACTAATTAGTCCAATTAATGTACAACACAGTTCTCAGTAACTAATTAATAATTACTCTCATCTCAAGAATTCATATCCTCTATTGCGTTGTGCAACGCAGCACAGCACTTGAATCGTTGAATTTGAGAAACTGAGGTGTATTTTCTTTTCTGGTCCTCAAAGGTTGGCTGTAGATTCCTGCTCATAATCAGAGGATTTGGTTCCCACGCGGCATGCGCTACCTAATTAAGTTATCTAAACAGAGGAAAACAAATCAAAGTCATACTGTTGATACAAAAGTCTGATTAATTCCAAAACAAAATTATTGTCCAACTTTTTCAAAAATGATAGGTAATTTGAAAATGAATAAAAACAGAAAAAAAGAGGCCAACAATATCCATTCATAAAATTACATCACATTGCCTGTTCGTGCAATCATATATCATTCTTAAGATGTAGGAACAAAACAAATCAACACTGCATACATATATATTACACAAAAAATAAGAATCAAACAATTCTGTGACTGTAATGATCTGAAATCAGAAATCCTTTTTTTTTTTAAGAATATGAATCAGAACTTGGTTGTATTTGATCCGTAATCCTTTGGCCGACGCTTGAACGACATCATCCCCTCCGACACGACGTTACCATCATCATAGTCACCCCCGAACACCAATCCGGCAGCTGCTGCAGCCGCCGCTGACTCGTCATCCTCTCCCCTCATGGCCCTCAGCGTGCGCTTTGCCATCTCCCGTCTCATTGTGCTCTCGCTACCCCCCTCTGCAATCCTCATGAGCACTGCCTCCACTCCCGCTGCTCTCGCCAACCCACGGAACCTGAGACTCCCCCTGCTGAGTCCATACAGCGCCGAGAGGCAGTATTCCTCCTCGGCCGACCCAGGGCCCACCATTCCTCCATTCATCAGCCCTGCCACAACCGCAACTGCACCAGAATCCATCAGCACTGCCCTTCCATCTGTACATCCCGCCAGATTGGCAAGCACCATCAATGCCAATTTCCTGATTGCAGCTGCCTCTGCCGGCGCTGCCCCATCTTTGATTCCTGCTAAGCCAATAAGAGTCCGCACTGCACCACTGGTCCGAGCAATCTTGTTTCGGTTCATGTCGCCGAGCGAGACATAGTACAGAGCCATCCCAGCCTCCCGACGAGCACGGTAATCTGCTGAGGTGTCAGCAAAGAGATGGAGCAAGGGAGGTATCGCTCCTAGGACACCTATTGCAGCACGATTTTCATCCTCCAATGCCAGACTGTATATTGCTCCAGCGGCATGATCCCGTGCGTCTGGGTGACCTACTTTCAACACCTCAACCAGAGGCGAGACAGCACCAGACCTGACAATTCTGAGCTTGTTCTCAGATTCGAGAGAGAGATTCACCATCGCCGCTGCCGCATTGATCTGGATCCCAGGGTTCTCGGACAGAAGCATTGGCCGGAGTGCCGCGAGCAATCGGGGAGTGCAGAGGGACTTGCGGCGAGATGGGTTTAGTCTTGTGGCTTGGCGGAGAGACGCCATGATTGCCTCCTGCTCTGAGGGGTCGGCATCAGCGAGGCCATTGAGACTGAGTTCGTCAAAGGAATCAGCTCTCATGGGCGGCTGATGGATTGCTTGGGACGGGGGCTGCTGTGTGTGGTTTTCTTGTGGCACATAGTGCCGATGCTGATCATACTGATCATAAGGAGCAGGAGGAGCAGGAGGAGCAGGAGGAGAGAAAGAGTAATTAGAGGTACCTGGGACGAGCGTCGGCTGAGGAGGAGCGCTGGGAGTGGTGTCATGTGAGAGAGAGCCCATGAGGCGGCGGACGATGTCGCGAGCGGTGTCGGGGGAGATGGGGACGGGAGGGGGGAGGCGGAGGCGGGAGCACCAGTTGAGGATGGCGTTGCGGAGGTTGACATTGGGGATGAGGAGGAGAGGGGAAGAGGGGGAGAAGCGGGAGAGGTCGAGGGAGCCGTGGAGGGCGGGGGGGTTGAAGGCGAGGGAGGCGCAGGCCTGGATGCAGGAGCGCTCGAAGGTGTGGCCGGAGGGGACGATGACGGGGTCGGCCATGAGGGAGCAGGAGATGGGGCACATGAACTCGGGGGGAGGCTCTGCGGTGATGGCCATGGGAGGGGAGGGGGGGCGTTGCATGAAGCAATGAAGCAATGAAGCAATGAAGCAATGAAGCAATGAAGCAATGGAATGGTTGGACTTGGATGATCCGTCACTGGGGCAGGGCAGGCAGCAGGCTTCAGCTAGCGTCCTCCCATGCCATGGAACCCCGGGCAATGTCAAGCAAGGTAGCTAACTGTTATATTTCTCCTCTTTCTTTCTTTTCTTTTCTTTTTTTTGGTATGGATGATGATTCTGATCGTAGTCGTAGTGTAAATGTGTAATAGAGGGGAAGGGAGACTTTGGAGGAGAGGCAAGCCAAGTCAATACGCCTGACCTAGCTCCTAGCTCCTAGCTCCTCCTCTCTTTCTTTCTTTGTTTGTTTCTTGATTGATGGATGATGGATGATGGATGATGGATGATGGATGATGGATCAGATATCATATCAGACTGAGAGACAAGACAGTCACAGTATGCTCAGCTCAGCTCAAATGCTCAATGGACAAATCCTTTTGGTTTCGTTTCGTTGACTTCCTAATCCTACCCTCTTTAATTGTTCAAAACCACGTTATTTTTCTCTTCAGACTTCGTAGGCGGTTATGGACTGGGTGCCTTTCTTTTCTTTTCTTTTATTATTTAAACCCTCTTTTATTGCAACTTGCCGGTCAAATAGAGATTGTTCATTACTTAATTTATTAATTGTAATCAATCTCATCATTAATTAAACCTTCCATCTCTCTCTCTCTCTCTCTCTCTTTAAAATTATTAAATGTGCATTTCTATTTCCAATTAATACATAGTTCAACGGTAGCTAAAGTGCATGCCATCCATGTAGTCTGTCATCAGCTTCTTAAATCTTAATGGAAACTTTCTATTAAATTAATTAATTAATGTCTTCATCTTTGTTTAATTTGCTACTTGTTCTCTCTCCAAAATCTGCTTAATTCTGATCACTACGCTCCATTCCATTAAGTAAAATTAATCTGAATTAAGAAAAAGCGTGCCTATTGCTTGAAGGCAAGATATACACTGGTGGTTGAATTGTTGAATATGCTTCAAGTAACATATTAGGATGGCTGTGGTTGCTGTGGTTAGGATGTCACGGCCAGATGGAACTCCAATGATTTATACAATTACTCCTAACATCCTAAGTTCCTAACCTATTAATTAATTAATCTCTTATATATCCTTGCCATGGTTTTTATTTCATTCATTATTTCATGCTTTACAACGTAATCCCATTTCACTTTCATTCGTCAGCCAGCTTGATTCAGTCAATTCAATCGGATGCGCACGGAATCAATCAAATGCTACACACACACACACACACACACACACACACATGAAAATTAAAAACCCTGAGACTCAAATTTGATGTTTTCAGAACTGGCTAAAGGCGTCACAGATGGTGATGTATTCCCCATTTTCTTTTTCTTTTTTCTTTGAGCTGTATTTGTTTAGGCTGGCTCATGAGTGCATCTTTAATTAATGAAACATTCTTATTATATCCTTAGTTCTCTTTTCGTACGTTTGGTCGTGTACCGGTGTTGGTAATTGGTACTAATAAGCTTCATGTATTTTTTTTATGAGTGGTGGTAGAGTCCAAGGTCCTTATTTTTTAATGATCATTTTAATTAACTATTTTTTAAGCTATTAGATCATTGTGGCTTTATGTTTCTTTATTTTTTCCTCTTTTTGATACTTGATTATTGTTATGAAATTCATATAATTTAGAGAAATAACCCTATTTTAAAGTTTAGTCATGTATAATTTCATATAAAATTTTAAAAATATCAGAATGCGCATCAAAATTTATTTATTTTTCTATTTCTTCCCCTTTTAAAAAACTTTAGGATTTTTTTCTTTTTTTAATATATGTGTTATTTTTATAATCAATAATGTTATTTACAATATTGTTAGTCTATTTTTTAATTAATTAAATATATTAATTGTTCTTTTTATAATAAATAAATCATACAAATTGGAATATTTTTAGCTGTAAAGTAAAATATTTCAATTATAATATAAGATTTAACCATTATATGAAATTGAAAAAAGTTTTGGCCAAATAAAAATGAGATGATTATTTGTTTTGAAATAAAAATATTGTTAGAGAACAAAAATTAGCTGAATGAGTTGATGCGCTCAGTTGTATGAAAATATGCTACGAATAATTTATAGAAGAACAACATTTTTGTTAAGTTTGGATGGAAAAATTAATAAAAATAAATAAATATAAAAAACTAGTAACTGGAGACGGATATATGAAACTTGAGCGAGCGAATATGCGTGCAATTAAAGAAAAAGAGGAAATGTAGTAGTGAAATTGCGGGGAAATTGTGCAGATCTTGGGCCATGTAGAAATTGCGTGCTGGTGCCGGGCTGGCCTGGCCTGGCCTGGCCTGGCCTGGCCTGGCCTGGCCTGGCCTGGCCCAGAAAAATCAAAAGAGGGTGGAGGTGAGGTCGCATAACAGAGCCCATGACCATAATGCTTTTACGTCAATCTCATCAGAAAAAAAAAAAAAAGAAAAAAAAAAGAGAGAAGAAAAGAGGGTGGAGGCTTTTAGTTTAGAGCACTCGGAAACTAAATCTAACATATCATTAATTAAACATAGATTTGGTGTGATATTATGTAAGAAACCATAAAAAGTTATACTAAGGAAAGTGTCGCCATTGCTAACTAATTGCATTACAATTGAGTTAACTATGATAATGCCTATCTTTTAATATTATGTAACCATTTATTTTTTTAAGATGAGAGATTTGGAACTAGATATGTTACAAATTAGAAGAAGCACTTCGAACAGATTCCAAAAGCACTTACAGGGTCCAGTAAAATTAAATAGCTGTCACAAAATTATGTGCTAACTAAGTAGAAAGGCTATGAGCCTATGAGTAGAAATTGGCAATGTCATTATGCACTCCTGGACCACTGTCATCACTGCATTCTTCTTTGCCCACTTTTTCTTTTATGGTATGGTAGGTTGCTTTTGTTAGGTAATGTCCTTTATTTCCTCCAGGATTTTCTTTAGATAATATAATTTATCAGCCTCAGCTAATATTTTTTGAAAATACTTGATGCCGATGCATGTAGGAAAGCAATTAAGGGATTCCTGGAAGCACATACTGTGTATTAAAATCATTATTTCTATATATGTACTGTTCAATTCCAATGAAATGATCGAAGAGCTGGCCTTGCTATAAACAGGCCAGGCATTCTCCCTCCCCCCCTATTGGCACAAAAGTTCACTGATACCATCACACTATCCTCTTCTGGTAAGTGCTAAGTGCTAATTAAGTGCTAAGTGCTAATTAAGTGCTACGTGCTAATTAATTAAGCACCAGTACTGGGAGATGATGGAAAGTGAAAGAACAAAACCAAGTCCTCTGTCCCCAGAAAACACAACAGGCTGTTGTCCAGAGGAGCTTCAAGCAGAGAAGAAGCTTAGACTTTTTGGGTTTGAGCTGAGTCCGGGTGTAAATTACTATCATAAAGACAAAAGTAGAGTAGAAAGGCGGTTTGCATGTCAGTTCTGTCGGAAGGTATTTAGCAACTCACAAGCACTTGGAGGCCACCAAAATGCACATAAAAAAGAGAGGATGAAGAAAAAGAGGCTCGAACTTGAGGCAATAAAGGCATCGGCTGGGTTATACCTTGAGCCATTTGAGCATAATTTTGCGGTGCCATGGAGGTATGAGCCTTCATTCTTGCAGCCAAGCGCAAGATCAAGGGACCATTAGCTTCTTTTCATTTCTGCTCCTTTTGTTATCAGCTGTTGGATAACAACTGCAATATTTTAAGTTTTCTATCTGTAATTTTGCTATATTAATTGGAGAGCTGGGAGGAAATGGAACTGTGTATGCATTGTGAGATGGACTGAAGCAAATCGAAGAAATGTAACTTTTGATTATACTATATATTGCATTTTCATTTGGGCTGGATGGAATTGCCGAATTAATTGGTATGGGAAATGGTGGGGTGGGGTCCGTGGGGACAGAGAGAACAAAACAGAAGGAAGAGGCAGCAGGGCAGGGGCAGGGGCAGGGGCAGGGACAGGGGCAGGGCAGAGCTCGTTAAAAATCATACGCACTAACACTGGCACTGGCACTGGCACTGGCACTGGCACTGGCACTAGCACTAGCTCTAGATCTAGCTCAAGCTCTAGCTCTAGCACGTCCCACTTCCCAGAGAAGAGAACATAATGACAACATCACCTCAACTAAACAGTTCAATGTCATTCTCCCACAGCGACAGCGACAGATAAACAGTTCCCATATTATATATGTATTGACTGCACATGGACCACGCGCTTTAATATCCCTCAAACCGCATAATTTGACGCAATCAAGTTAAAACTACGCTGGCGCCTGGCAGTGTTGGCAGTACGCAGCGCAACGAGTGTATGTATGTGTAGCTTCTCCCTTCTCCTCGATCCCCCCCCCCTTTCTTTGCTTCCGACAAGCTCCTCCTTCCTCTTCGTTCCTTTCTTTTCCAAAACAAATTACTCCATCGATCCATCGATCGAACCAACCAACTCTTCTTCAATAGCTAGCCTACTATCTAGCTTCTCTCTGTCTGGTTTCAATTTCAAATTTCTCTCCTCTTCTATTCATCCAATCCTCTCACCTCCAGCCTCCCAGCTTTGTTCCAGAATGCGGCGGGGAAAGGCTTTTCCCACCGTCCAATTCTCATCTCTATCCAATCGCCATTTCTCTATCTGCTGTTTGATTTGACTTTGCCGGGAGACTTCATCAGCCACCTGAGAGCCTAGGGTTAGGGTTTCGACCTTATTCGACCGGGATAATAGAAAAGAACAAAATAAAAATGCCCGGTTCGAAATCCAGTTCGTTCAAGTCGGATAAGGGGGACACGGCGTCGGGGGGCAAGAAGCCGTCTCGGACGCAACAGCAAGAGCGGAGAGATGTGTACGAGGTCCTTGCTGTCAGTCGCACTGCCACAGATCAGGAAATAAAGAGCGCCTATCGCAAAATGGCTCTCAAGTATATATCATTCTCCTTTCTTTCATTTCTAGATTGTCACCTTGGTCTGGCGGATATTTCTGTGTATTGTTAAGCTGGATTTTAGAAACAAAATAAATGGGATCAGCCATTACTTACAAAATAATAATAATAATAAGATCTAAGGTACCTTTTAACTTTCTCGTTTGCAAAATTGATTTCACTGAAATGCAGCATCTTGTGCCATCTAAAACTTGGGCTTGAAATGTGATACAAATATCTACTTCTACTGAAGAATAAAAGAATTTTTCTTTTTTGCAAAAATATGTTTATTAGCATTATCTGTGTTCTATAGTCAACATAACCAGCACTTGATTTCACTGAATCTGCATATATATATAATTTAATTTTGAATATACAAGTTTTAGGAAAACATGGGGGTCATAATGAGCAATTTTTTTAAAGGGTCAATTTTTTTTTTAAAGGGTCATAATGAGCAGTTTTAGGAAAACATGGGGGTCATAATTTAATTTTGAATATACAAGTTTTAGGAAAACATGGGGGTCATAATGAGCAATTTTTTTAAAGGGTCAATTTTTCTCTACACAATTTGTTAAGTAAAAAACATAATGTGAGTTAACTAAATTTGAAAAAAGAATGGTGGTCAACTCCTCCCCCCCAACGCACACACTCTCATTGACTAGATCTACCATTGCTGGCAATGCATTTCTAGTGTGCTTACACATGCCAGTTGGAGTGAGAATTTAGTGATTTATAGTTTTCTAGGAAAAGGAAATAAAACAAAATATATAGCAGATAGTTGAATGTTCCACCTTTTGTTGCCAGGTATCATCCAGACAAAAATGGAGATGACCCGGTAGCTGCTGACATGTTCAAAGAGGTCACATTTTCATACAATATTCTTTCAGATCCAGATAAAAGACGCCAGTATGATAATTCTGGTTTTGAGGTAATCTCATATCCACCTTTTCAATCTGAAGATAATAGATTAGTGTATTCTACATCTCATGTAAATGAAATACGGGTTCTGAATTGATTTTTCCTGCCTTCTGGATGAAGGCTATAGAGGGAGATAATCAGGAATTGGAGCTTGATTTATCTAGCTTAAATACAGTTAATACAGTCTTTGCAGCTCTTTTCAGGTAAATTCACTGTAAAATTAAATCTTTGATACTATCTTTAATTAAACTATTTTACCTTCGTTCACATTTCTAATGTCGTTTATTGGTTCTCTTTTAATGACAGTAAACTAGGTGTCCCAATAAAAACGACAGTTTCAGCAACTGTTTTGGAGGAGGCATTAAATGGAGCTGTTAATGTTAATGAGCTTAAGCTGGGGAAATCTCTTGTTAAAAAGGTTAGTGTTATATCTGTTGACTGTCGGTTGATCTCAAACTTTAAGTTTTCAGAGCTCATAGGCTAATGATCATTTCAGAATATATTTCAACTAAAATCTTTGTTTTTTGACAGGTGGAGAAACAAACTGCTGATTTCTACTCGGTTCAAATAACAGAAAAGGAAGCTAGATGTGGGCTTGTCTGCAGAGTACATTCTTCTAATAAAAGCAAATTTAAGGTAGTTCATTTTTTGTTTGTTTTTTTCTGAATACATATATTGATACACTTATTATCTTTTGTTTTGAAGAATTTGTCTAGTTGATGTTGCATGTGCCTAAGTTTTTTTTTTTAGATGCCTTGCAATGAAGTTTTGTCTAATTCTGACATTATTTGTTGCGCTGAGCCGCTGATTGCATATACTATTCTCCTTATAATCTCTATTTTCCTACTTAAGCTAAAATAGAGAGCTCTCTCCTTGATATTTCTACATATTTACAGTTTCCTTGATGTAGAGTTTTGAATAGATATTTGTGATCCCATCATGATATATAAATATAAGTATTTGTGTTTTGCTGCTTCTATGTTAGTAACTGCAGGAAGTTAAACAGTAATGTGTGCATTTCCCTAATTACTATAATTTTCCCCTTTAGCTGCTATACTTCGAGCAAGAAGAGAATGGTGGACTGAGCCTTGCATTGCAGGTGCCCTTTGTTAATTTTTTCCTGTTTTTGTCCTTTCCCTCCAAGTTTGTTATAATTAGATTCTTGTTAAAAGAAATGAACTTGGTATATTGATTCATTTGTATTTTTTTTTGTAAATTGAACAGAAGAATACTTTCATTACTTTTTCTCAGATAATATCTGTGGATTTTGATATTGTGACAGAAATCCCAATCTCCCTGTGATTGCTGTAATTTGTTTATTTATCTCAACAGGAGGACAGTATAAAAACTGGAAAAGTCACCTCAGCGGGCATGTTCTTTCTGGGTTTTACTGTTTACCGCTTTGACCAAAATAATGTGGTAAGCTAGCTAACTGTGATTTATCTTCACCTACTTTTTGTCTTCATTGTTACAATGACCATTCCCCATCTTTTGTAATTCAGATGTCAGTTGCAAAAGATCCCGACTCGGCATTTTTCAAGAAATTGGATGGATTCCAGCCTTGTGAGATAAATGAACTAAAAGCTGGCACTCATGTATTTGCTGTCTATGGTATTCCCTTCCCTTTGTATGGTTACATACCGTTGTCATGATCATCATACCATCTCCGACCATTCCTGAATTTCCCCCCTTTTTGATAAAATGCAGGTGATAATTTTTTCAAAAGCGCAAGCTACACAATAGAAGTCATGTGTGCAGAATCTTTTTCAGAGGAGAAGGAAAAGTTAAAAGATGTAGAAGCTAAGATAATCAGTAAGCGAGCTGAGCTCTCCAAATTTGAGTCTGAATATAGAGAAGTATTGGCAAAATTTACTGACATGACCAGCAGATATGCACAAGAAATGCAAGCAGTATGTTCAACCCTTCTCCCATCTCTAATTTCTGTGGAGTTGTAGACATTTTCTTTAATTTCATTCAATAGGACCACATGCTCTTAATTTTATATTGAACCTTGTTATGATGAAAAGTACTTGGTGTATATATAAAATATGCAGATAGATGAACTTCTTAGTGAAAGAAACACAATTCATGCCGCCTACACGACAAACCCAGGTCTTAAAAGAAGTTCAAGTAGTAACAGGGTTAAGAACTCTTCAAAGGGGGTGAAGAGTGGAGAGGATGAGGAGATCACTAGAAATGAGAAAAAAGAGAGAGAGAAAGAGAAAGACAGAATAAAGGACCAGCTGAGAAAGAAGAAATGGTTCAACATACCTGTTAAAATGGACAGGAAGAAGCCCTGTTGATGGAGTTCAAAATTTTGTAAGTGATTGTTCTTCTTGGCGGTCGTGTTGTTTTCTCTTTAGGTTTCTGGGAAAAAGCTATGATGGTAATGCATAGTCCTTATTTGGTGATTTAGTTTCTGATGGTTATATTTCTTTTCTTTTCTTTTCATTCTATTTTTCACAGGCTCTTTACATCACAAGTTGTGGATTTTGGAATTCTGATGTTTGTAAGCCGTGTAGCTGAATTGTTTCCTGAATAGTTTTGCTCATGAAGAATTTATGTAAAGGAAAATAGGGGGGGGGGGGGGGGCTTCCAGTTAAATTAAGGGAAGGGGTTGATGGATGAGCCATGAGTCCTAGCTCGTAGCAGGAGCCAGATGGATCCTTTTCATTTAAAGGATGATGGTTATGGTAGCATTAGCGTCAGTTGCAAATTGATTATCCTTCTGTTGCAATGTGCCATTGATGATTTTTTTTATTGGAAAAGGCGACGTCTATATTACTATAGCTAAAGAGTAACAGGAGATTGACAACTTACGTTGTTCCAAGTTCCAACTCATCATATATTAAACAGGAAGGAGAGTTCTTTTTTTTTTTCTTTTTTTAATTTAATTCCTCCCGGCGTGTTTTGCTTCGACTGCCTGTTCCTGCTGGATACTGCGACCAGTACAGAGGGTTGATGCCAGGGGTCTCGAAATTGTTATGAAGATGCCAATTATCTATTTTCTTATTATCATATTCCTCTTGTTATTGTTAAACTTGATATAAATATAAATGGAGGCAGGAGAGGAGAGGTGAGGTGAGGTGAGGTGGTTCCCCACCATCGAAGGAGGCGTTAGATGAATAACAATGGAACCAAATTAAGAAGTAAGACGAGAAACACATAACTACTCTTTTGTTTCATCAATGAAAACCAAAATATATATAAATTAAATTGAAAGCGCAAAAAACTTTAATTTGTAATCCAAAGTGATCATCTGCATATATTTCTGCTACAAAATTAAATTCTTAACTAGAAATCATTGATTATTTGCCGCGCTTAATTGCCATGCATATAATTATAATAATAACGACATTACGTACGTACGGATATCAATTGACAACACAATAAACATTTTAACATTAATTGTTGGAAATAGTTTCCTTTCTTTCTTTCTTTCTTTCTTGTCAAATATATATATATATATATGTCTCTCCAAGATAATCCATATAATTAAAATGCTAGCTTCATGTAGAGAGATGGTTGAAGGCGTCGCACCGGCGCCTGACCTCACCTTTCCTGCCTGTCTTCACACCGAACACACTGAGCTTCTCCATGGCATGCGCGAAATCATGGAAGAATGCCGTCTGGTTTGATGCATAGAGCTGCACAAACGGCTTCGTCCTCCTGTCCTGGAACAAGGCCTCATCAGTAGCAAGAAGACCCAGTCCCCTCTCCAAGTTCTTGAAGTACAGATTGTCGAACTTGCCGGGCGTCATGATGTCATTAAATGTTGCAATGGTGGGGTCGGTCTTCCACTTTGCACATGCTGCCTGGAGCCCCTTGGCGTACCTCGGGTCCATTGACGGGTCGAAGGCCTTGGCCCCTCCATCCTTGTAGTTATATAAGCGGTCGGCATACTCCTTGCAATGTGAGAAACCAATGGTATGTGCCCCGGTAAGAGCGACAAGCTCTTGCACAGTAAAGCCATTCTTTTCGAAAACACCTATGATATCAGATATTGTTTGGTTTGCCATGGGAATGTGGCCTATGGTAGAGGCAGCGGTGGATGTGAGCGAATCTTTGCGGCCAAGACGCACCGTGTAGAAGGGCCCGCCAACCATGGAGATGAGATCCCGTGTGGCCAGAGCAAGGATGTCGGAGCAGGAGACAATTCCTGCAACAACAGTTGAATAGAAGTTTAGTTAATTTTAATTGTATGACTTGTTGATCTATGGATGCTAGCTGTAATACAAACGTACGGAAGGCATGCGTACCTGGACATTCAAGCTCTAGGGTGGCCTTGGCACGGATGACGAGATCAAAGGCGTCGCCAGGGAGGGAGAGGTTGATGTCAGCATCACGCTCTGCCTTGTTGAACTGGTTGCTGCTTATGAAAGTGGAGGCATCACAGCCAGAAACAAAGCAGTCGTGGAAGAAGACGCGGAGGGTGCCGGCAGCGGTTGTGGGGTTGGACAGCTGCTTGCTGGTGACAGCTTCAGAGATGATCTTCGCCATGGCGGGGCAGGTATTCTTGTAGTAGTTGGCCGTGAGCTTGGCATTGGCTGGGGAGAGGCAAGCAAGGGCCGCGGCTAAAACGAGCAAGGCCGTGAAGGCATAGTGGCACGGCGCCATCTCTGGTTCTTGGGGGGTGCAGTGCGGTGCTTTCTTGAGGGAGTGCACGGCTGGGATTGGATGGGAATGATAACGAATGAATGATGGGGAAGGCGGGGCTGGGGCTCCTCTCAAGAGGTGATAATTCGGTTTGGCAGGAGAGGAGGAGGGAAATAGAGCAACCTGGATTCAAAGGCCCCGAGTGCTTTTAGGACGCCTACGCTTCCTTCATTCACTATTCATATTTTCACTTGTAATTGGACTTCCGTTTTGTCTTTATATATATTTATTTAGACTTAATCAATGATTAATCTATTGTAAAATAGTGAACTTACATATTTTTTTTTTTTGTCCTCTCCTTAAAACGGAGCTGTCCATTAGACAAAAAGAATGGGTGATTGATACCGTTTATCTCCTAATTCTGCATCGCGTCTCCCTCTTACTCCTGTTCCATTGATGGCTTAAATTGGATGACTAATGGAAAAAGGCAGAATCGGATATGCACCCCTCACAACATCTATTTAGATATTTATTCATTTTAATTTGCAATTTGAATATTCACCCACAAAAATAATAATGCTTTTGAGTATTTACCCATTTTGTTTGTATGACAATTTTGTGCATCTTTGAATGAAATGAGCGAAAAAGTTCATCTACAAATGAAATTACTTCGAATCATCTAGAACTATCTTCTTATTATTTCTTCTTCTCACCTTCCACTTTTTACTAGATAAGATTTCTTCATTGAAATAATTTTCATTTTGGAAGTCAAATTGATCACTATCGAAACAAGAGAAATAATCATTGTTGGACTCATCTTCCTCCATGTATGATAATGAAAGAGAGAGAAGAATAGAGGGGAAGGGACAAGAGTGAGAGAGAAGATCACTATATATAATATATTAATATGGTGTACAATGCATTAGAAAAAGAAATTGTTCCTACATGGAAAGATGGAATTTCAAGAGACAATGTAGAATTGAGGCAGAATGACGGAACGGTGTATTTGCTATACAATAATTCCTATTAATTTCAAGATTTATTTAAATTATATTTCATTTATTTGGACGGTATGTAATAAAATACGAATAAACATAGTATATTTTATTATTAAAATTAAAGCCCAAGAACACGTAAATCATATAAAATAATAAAATATAAATTAGAACTCACAGTTTTAAAGAACGGACATCTTGAAGCAAAAAAACAACGGAAGCAAAAAATTGGCGGAACCAGAAGTATCAATCTTAAAGATTTTTTCTCAGACGTGATGATGACTTAATTAGACTTTTTTTTCTACTCTGTTTTTTTTTTCTGTTTTTTTTAGTGGACGAAATATTTTTTGAGTAAGTATATCAGAACTACAGAAATTAGCCCTTTTTATAAAGATTGAGGCAACTCTTGAGATCTAATACGACGAATTTGAACATCTGAATTTTCCATCATAATATACACTCTTTAGATGCATTTTCTAGATGCACCCTTCAGATGCATCATTTAATTAATTATCTATAAATGAACGTGACACAAAGTTATTAGTAGTAGGCTATACATTAAATATTATAATATTTAAATATTCTAATATTCTCCCACTTAGCCTAAGTTTGAACATTAAATGAAGCACACGTTCAAAATTGACCAATATAATATCATTAATTCAAACCTTGTTCAAATAGAAACATCAAATCAAATTAATGCAATCAAAATAACTATTATCATTATTTGTTCCTCATTAATTATAGTAGTGATATTCTTTCTAATAAATGGTTAATAAAATTCATTCGATCCTCATAAGTCAAAATTTGCTTAAATTCAATAAAATAATAATAATATGCAACATAAAAAAATAAGCAAATATTATAAATTTAAAGTCAATATACATAAACTAAATATTGTACATTACAATAACATCATAACTCATTTATCAAAATCATGCCGGCAACATGCTCTTTGTAAAGAGTAAGTGGTAACGTCTTTGTAAGTGAATAAGCTAATATAGTCCTTGTATTAATATGTTGTATGATAATGATATCATTTTTACTTTGTCTCTAACAATAAGATATTTATGTCAAATCATTTAGAAGCACCACTTGATTTGTTATTTTTAGAGAAGAAAATAACAGCCTCATTATCACAAAGTAAGGTAAGTGACCTCCTAATATTGTCTATCACTTGAAGTCCAGGTATGAAATTCTTCAACCAAACTGCTTGACCAGTAGCTTCATAACATGCCATAAATTCTTCAATCAAATTGCTTGATCAGTAGCTTCATAACATGCCAACGACAAACGCAATATCATAATGTGTACAAACTTGAGTATACATTAAACTCAAGGTATTTGCTTCATTTATGTACGTTCTAAATTATTTTTAGGATATTGAAATGTATTTTTGTCATCCTTGACAATATGAGCAATACTTGGAGAGAAACTTTGCATATTGTAACATTGATAAGTATTTTTTTTAATATATACTTTCTGAGATAAATCTAAGATCTCACGAGACCGATTTCGTTGAATTTCAATTCCTATAATATAAGAGGCTTCACTAAAATTCTTCATGTCAAATTTCTTTGATAGAAAATAGTTTGTCTCGAACAATATATTTAAATCACTACTTGCTAATAAAATATCATCCACATATAAAACGAGAATGATAAATTTTTCTCTCACTAACCTTGAGATATAATTTGCTCATTGAAACACCCAATGTATATATCTGAATATCTTAGTTACTTATCTAAATATAATAAAATACTTACACCATTTATTTAAATATTTGAGTCACATATCTAAGTACGTATATCATTTATCTTAGCACTTGATTTAATTTTAAAAACAGAGCATATAGATTGGGAGGATGCAATAATTAATTTTTGGAGAGTATGGGTGCGCATTAAAGTTTTTATTTATTTATTTCATTTGAAGTAGATCTGTAAATATACGCATTTTTTTATACTAAAATGGAAATTCAGGTATAGAGATATGTTTTGGGAGATTTATGTTGGGATGTATGTTAGTAGAAATAATAATAGGAAATATTTGACAAACGTTGACCTGCATTGACGTAGGCGGCAGGTCCATGTTAGAGAAGTTTTGTGATTTAATTGGTAGATGGTTAACAACGTCGTTTAAATTGCAAGCCAGATCAGCAGCATCTGCCTCTATGACTGGTCCATGCCACCATGTCGCGGCGCTCGCTATCATTTCATCCTTGGGATGGTGCTGATAGGTGGGGTCCACTTGTCTGTGACTAGAATCGGGAAAGATCAATCAATTCGATTAGATCCTGTGTGGCTGGGACGCTGGGTCTGGAGACTGGGGTGGGGCCCAAGTATGAACTATGTATGCTATGAAATAAATAAAGGGTTACCAAAACAAAACAAAAAAAATCCATTACGTTCCCATTTAACGATATCAATTGATTCGATCGAAGGCTCGCCTCTCGCCTCGTCCCTTCTCTCTCTGGCATCTCTGCTCTGCTCTGCTCTCTCTCCTCTCCTCTCCTCTTCTCCTCTTCTCTTCCCGGCACAGTGAAATCGAATTGAAGCCGCAATCCATGGGGTCTCCTCGATTCGACAAAAGATTTGTTGCTGCGTTGCTTCTCTTACTTGTCTTTGCATTTGTAGATATAGATAGCTGCGCCAGGGCCAGGGCTAGCGCTACTGCTGCTAGTGCCTTCCCCCACGCCAAGAAGCTTCTCATGAGAGAGAAGGTCCGAAGGATGTGAGTTCTTTTCTTTGCTTTTCTTTTCTTTGATAAATGCTTTCTTATATTATATTTTCTTTTTGTTTGCTTGGAGTTGGAGGGGCTCAACTGCGTTCTAATTGCCAGTTTCTTCTCTTCTCAGGTTTTACCATGCTTACGATAACTACATGGCACATGCTTTTCCGGTTTGCTTGTTTGTTTTATATCTTTCTCCTTCACCTATTCGTTCTGCCTAATAATTGTGCTTCATCTCCTGCTAATTATGTGCTTATTTTGGGTCTACAGCATGATGAGCTAAAACCACTTACCAAGACTTTTACGGACTCCCTCAGTCAACTTGGCAATCTAAATGTAATCAGCTATCCCCAGTTAAGATTTTGCATTTTCAAACATGGTAGAAAGTATTAGCAAATTTCCGAGATGTAAATGCAAATTGCGAGTAGGGGGTGAATGAAAGTAATGCCGGTATTCTGCCATTTGATTTTGTTTCCGTCATTATTTGACCGTCTCCCTGAATAGAGACAAATAAATTACCACATGACTAGGAATGTTATACAAACTAGGAGAACAAAAATTAAGACTGATTCCAGCCCCTTCAAAGCTTTGTTTAGCTTAATTGCAAAACCAATTTTGTAACAGTTGCCCAATTAAATTAGGCTAATCATGGAGTTACCTAGGCCTTATTTCAAAATATGTTCTAATTACTGCTTTCAGTAGCTGTTTTGTGATGCTCAACTAATTTTCTCTCATCTCAGCTTGAGTACCTGCCACAAAATTACAATGGATCAGCCTTATCTTTAATTGAATCATTGTCAAGGTATACTTTCAGATGCAATTAACTTTCTTCATTCTAAATTTATAGTTATACTTGTTTCAGCTTGCTGCCCACACTTTTCTTTCTTGTCATACTTTTTTCTTTCTTTAGGTGATATAGTTTTTGTTTGGCTTATGCAGTCTTCTTGTGTTAGGTAACTTCACAGAGTTTGAAAGGGGAGTTGTGTGGCTATCAGAGAACCTTACATTTGATGTGGATGCTCGTGTAAATCTGTTTGAGGTAAATCTATCACTGAACCTTAAAATTGCCTGTCAGAGAACCAATGTTTTTCTTATAAGTTCTTATTAAATGGCTGGAGTCATGGTTGGTCCAAAAAAAAAAAAAAATCTGATAATTTCCAGTTCAAAGCCTATTAAGTGCAGTATGTTAGTCCCAGATTAAGCTGAGGTAAACATAATCAACATTCAACAGTAAATAGTTCCATCTATACTAAATCAATGTTGCATAAAGATTAAAGAAGCAAGCAAAACAAAATGAAAAGTAACTTTGATTAAAAATATAGTTCGGATTGGGAGAATGCTGTATTGTTGCACTGGTACCTGACTTGACCACAATGGTAGTGGAACTTCTGGCATCTTACCTGACATGCTGCTAATTAAGCTCAAAAAATAACATATGTTTTATCTTATTGCATTTTCTTATGTTTTTCTTTTTTCTTTTTTCTATTTGATGAATAGTGTAACATAAGACTTCTCGGAGGTCTTATCTCAGCCCATGTTCTTGCTTCTGAGAATAAAAGTTTGTTTATTAATAGTACATATGATGATCACTTGCTCCATCTTGCCCAAGATTTAGGTCAGCGGTTCCTACCAGCATTTGAAACCCCTACTGGGTTACCATATGCATGGATTAACCTCAAGGTGATTTTATGAAAAATGAATACATTCTCATTCACTAAATTACATGTCATTTCTTATGTATTTCTTTTTTGTTTCGTGTGATGGCAACTTAGGAAAATATGCAGTGAAATACATTTTTCTAGAGGTATTGTGCATTGGGTTCTAGACTAATGTCAGTACTAAGGTGTAACCGAACTAGCATATACCAATTCGAGGATATAATGAATATTAGTTTCTTCTTTGTTTACTTTTGCAGCATGGTGTTATGGAGAATGAAACAACAGAAACAAGCACATCAGGATGTGGTGAGAGGACTAAAAGACATAATTTCATGAAATTCATTTAAATCTCTTTTGATTTTCATGAAGTGGTAACTAAATTCTGTAGGTTCTCTGATCCTTGAAATGGGAGCACTGTCACGCCTGACTGGGGATTCCAGATATGAAAGAGCAGCTCTTCGTGCCTTGCGTAAATTGTGGAGTATGAGGAGTTCTTTGAACCTCTTAGGCACCACTCTCAATGTTTTAACTGGTGAATGGATAGAGTACTCATCAGGCATTGGAGCTGGTAAATTTCTCTTTGTATGTTTATGTTGGCATTCTTTTTTTTTTTCAGTTTATAAGCCATTTTCTACCTCTTTATTTATTTTCTTGCATTTCATTTTAGGAGTGGATTCATTTTATGAGTACTTAATGAAAGCGTACATCCTTTTTGGAAGCGATGAGTTTTGGGATATGTTCCATTCAGCTTATCTTGCAGTTCAAAAGTACTTTCGGCATGGCCCTTGGTATATACTTCTGTGTTGGATTATAATGTAATTGTGATTATTTCATATGGGAATATTCTTTCAAATATTTAATCCAATATTTAGGTATCATGAGGCTGATATGCGGTCTGGAAAAGCAACTTATTGGCAGCTAACAAGCCTTCAAGCATTCTGGCCTGGGCTTCAGGTTGGTTAGTCAGTTCTCTTAAAAATTAGAAGCTTTAATGATTTCAATGCTTGTATCCTGTTTTTATTTATTTCAAATATATTCAGACTCTTGTAGGAGATGTTGCAGCTGCTAATTTATCACACCGAGAGTTTTTCTACGTGTGGAAGAGATATGGTGTATTACCTGAGAGGTAATTTAACATCTCTACCCGCAACACTAACAGCTGGCTCAAGGATTATCAAATAATGAGAACACATATTTAGATATGACTGTTTATTTAACTTTGTGAAAATTTGAAAACTAATTGGTCATTGATAAAGCAATTGAAAAATGAATAGTTCAGTTGCATTGACATTTTATGGCAACCAAGCAATTCTCAATGGCTCCAAATTGATCCAGAACTCTTGAAATAATGAAGAGTGTACAGTACTTTTAGTTTTAATTTTGATCTAGTTGTCATGGTTGTCAAATAAACTGCCAATATCATAGTTGCTTTGTCAGAGAACTTTGTCTTGTGATATCAGCCACTCACCAAGAACTTTGCACGAATCTCAAAGAAAGCCTAAAAAGCATTACATAATGTGCTTTCCATCCGAATTGAATGGTCTAGATCTCATGTCCTAGTTGCTCTGCTGTTGCAAATGTGGCAGGGAATGCAGGTTCACCAATAGTTCCCTTTCCACTTTTCGTCTGACAAGTAACAAAGTTATATATGTGATCATAAACATTTTACATATTCTGTAGGTATCTTTTGGAGCATGCTACATTACATCCCACAGAGAAATATTATCCGTTGCGCCCAGAACTTGCTGAGTCCACATATTATCTTTACCAAGCAACTAAAGGTGTTATGTATGTTCCTAATATTTATTCCCAGAGTTCTTTTTCATTTTGTATGTGCCTGTATGACCTAAGAGTATATTTTTACCAGATCCATGGTATTTGGAAGTGGGAGAATCAATTGTGGCTTCTTTGAACCACCACACTAAAGTGGATGGTGGCTTTGCAAGTGTAAGAGATGTTTCGACAATGCAGCTGGAAGACCACCAGCACAGCTTCTTTCTCTCAGAGACGTGAGCTATTGGATTTATATATTTTCTTAAAAATAAAAAATAAAAAATACCCGTAGTTCTCTTGATACAAGATTTCAACATTTTTGTTCAGATGCAAGTATCTATATCTTCTTTATGATGATTCATTCTTGGCTGGTCGAAATTTTGTATTCACAACTGAAGGTCATCCTCTCCCTGTGAGAAGTTTGTGGCATGAGAGACTTCCTGAGACATATATTCCAAGAAACTGGACATCATTTAAGGTTCTAGCTCACCTGTAAATATAAACTCAGTAAATTTTTTTTTCCAGTATATGAATAACACTGGACATTGCTTATGTTTGCGTGGGTGTTGAATATGAGAAATGAAGGCGGTATATGACAATTGACAAACAAACCTTAGTATTTTTACTGTATGATGAGGAACAAACCTTCCATGCAATTATATTGTGCTTATTGTTCTGTAATTTTGACTATAGGACGAGGACAAGGCTGCTCGGGTTAGTGCTCTGTCATCCCAAGTCTGCCCAGAGACGATATACGGAGCTAAAATAGAGAGTGCGTGTCATGTGGCTGATGTACGAGCAAGCCACAGGTGCACGAGTGATGCGGAATGTGGAGTTGATGCAGGCAGCTGTAGGAAAAGGACTTGCAGTATAGCAGGCTATTGTGGACTATGGCGCTTTGTACGCTAAATTTGAGAATCCTATATACTAGAATGGTTGATATCTTTGTTTGTTTAGTTACCTAATGATAATGATTTTTTCTGTAAGAGTAGTTGACAAATAAGCAAAAGGACATTTAGCCGTATTGGTATCTTGATCCCAAACTAGCTCATAAAGTAAGTGAAAATTTGGACGGCTACGAAGAAATTTAAATATAAATTTTTATACGCGTGATTTATTATTATTAAATCAGAATTATTGATCGTTATTCACATCAAAAATGCTCCCCGGAGTATGTGGGTTTTACATCTAAGCTGATGTTATATTTTTACATTGGCTTAGGTTTCAAAGATAATTCTGTGCGAAGTGCAATAGTTCAAGGATCAAGAACAGACTTTTCTGTTTCTCTCTTTTTTTGCTCGTTACTACTAACCAATCGGAAATATCCCAATCACCTATTAGTTGATATATGCCTATCTATATATTATCATATCAACCACACCACCAGTACAGTACAGTACAGTACCCCCCCCCCCCCCCCAATTACCATAAGGAAATTAGCTCCTCATCCGCCCCCTAAAAAAAAACAACTTACTGAAAAAGTTCAATCTTTCAAAATATATAATTTTATAATCAATTTTATATTTAACAACTACTTTTTTTCCAAACATCAAAAGATGTGTATAATGATGACAATATAATTAGTCGCATAATATTTCATGCAGAGGAATAGAAATAAATTTATTGTTTTCACTTAAAAATAACATCCAAGTTACTTTAAGCGTGAGTTCATTTTAAGCGCAGCCTGCGCGGAAAGGGATGGCGATTTAGCCGTGGCCCGTTATTATGGGTGCAAACGGATTATTTTGGATACCAGTTAAAATCGTATTTATATTCATTTTAATTTTTTAAATATGAATATAAAAACGGATATTTTCAGATATGAATATGAATACGGATAATATATATAAATTATCAAAGATAAATATATAATTCGTTTAAAGTCTATAAAATTTATTGAAATATATAATAAAATAAGTTTTTCAATACTATTCTTTATTTAAACATATATTTCTAATTTTAAAAATATTAAATTGATAATATATATTCAATTGTAATGATGAAAATTTATTTTTATATAATATATATTAAATAAACTATTACATATCGAGTATTTGGATATGGATAATTAGGATTGAAAATCATTTGCGTACCATTTTCTATTCGGATATTTGGATATAGATTATCATATTAATTTTTTTGGATATATACCGAATACGGTCGGATTTTATCCGTATAAGTTTGCACCCCTACCCGTTATACCCGTCCAGACCCATTCGGCCTGATGACTAACCTGTCTGGTCGAAGATGCAATGGACAAGGCTGGGTCGGAATTTTCAAACCATATTATCATAATAATAAATTATTCAATGTTTGGAAATCTTGTGGGATGCAAAAATTTGAAGTGTTTTGAGCTTTTTAAGTCACTATTTTTAATTTTTAAAAATGATGTTCAAACATTGAATAATTTATTATTATTTTTAGAGTTTATTTTCAAAAATTAAAAGCCATAACATAAAAACTCAAAATACTCTAAATTTTTGCATCCCACAAGATTTTCATATAAAGAATTTAATGAGCATGATAAATTAAAATTTGGAGATCATTTGATGTACTTTTTGATTTAAGCTCACAGAGATCTTCCGTGAGTTTAATCTCACGGTATCTTTACTATATATATATATATACGTATTACGGTGCATTGCAAAGCAAAATGAGTGTCTCGGCATCAAATATCACATACCAACAACTTAATAGTCGATCTAAGTTACTCAATAATTTTTTATGTCAAAATCTTATGGAATATCAAATTTCATTATTTTTTTAGATTTTTATCTATTTTTTATTTTTTTCAAAGAATGGTCTTGTTTAATATAAAAAATGGTCTCTTCTTGTTATAAAAAAAAATGGTTGATGTAAGTTGCTGAAACAGCCTAAAAAATATATAATTTAATCTCCAAGTATATTTTAATATGAAGATCATGGTTGGATCATTTTTTTGAATTCAAAAATAAAACATATTGCATGAAGTACGAGATGCTTTTAAAAAATAAACCTTCATAGTTTTTACGTCTTTCTCAAAACTTAAACCTGTACCACTCCATATACAGAAACATGAATGCCTCAATTTGTTAATTGTACGAAACAATGTTTTGGTAACGGTTATATTTAACATCTTCTTTGATTTATCGATTTGCAAAACAATCTTGAATTTTATAATTTGTCTTGTTTGAGTTTTGTGCAGGGATTGAAATACAAATGGATTAGCGCACAAGAACCAAGACTAATGATGGAAAACATGAGCTTAATAAAGACTGCATTAGGCTTAGTTTTAGTTAGACTCAAACTGAGTTGAATTGGTCAAGATAATTTGAGTTTAAACAACAAATAAATGTGTTTCTGCCCAGTGAATCGTTATAACGATTCAGTAATCGTTATAACGGTTCATCTCAATACTCAAAAATATTCTAAGGCAGAAAATTCTCAAAGAAACCAGAGCGTATCGTTATGTAACGATTCAGTAATCGTTACAATGATTTATGAAACGTATAACAATTCAGTGAATCGTTATAACGTTTCAGCTCAATTGATCCAATGACTATTTTTTCTAAACCGTTATAACGATTCCCAAACCGTTATAACGGTTCAGGCCGAAAATAGTTTCTTCAGTTCTTTCAGAGATCTATTTTAATAGGATCACCTCTCTTACTGAAATTGATCTGATCCATCTAGCTAAATCATTACTCCAGAGAGCTTACTAGCCATATAAATAGTGAGAGAAATAATTCAAGAGATTGAAACACTCAATTAGCCAAATTCTTGTTCAAACTCAATATAGCTTATCTTTATTCTCCCAACTTGATCATTCGTGATCTTCTTGTAAACATTTTCTTGAGCTGTAGTGCTCATCTTTTTGTGTGTGTTGTCACTCACTCTTTTTGAGTGTGTTGTCATTCTAGTTACCGATAGGTTTGGCAGCCCATTTTTATGTAAGGAACCAAGTTGTACAAGTATAAAACTGTTTTTAGTGTTTCGTCTCAACCTCAATTGTTGGAGGTTGAGAGTTCCGAAGACGTAGACATGTTTAAAGCCGAACTCCGTTACATCTTGTGTTCTTGTTTGATCTTTTCTTTTCTTTTCTCACATTTCTTTAATTGCTATATTCTTGTGAGAATTGAATCAAATTAAATTGTATTCTGCTGTCATTACACTTAAACATTAAGTCACAAATCGATTTATACATTTCTACCTTAGGTTCTTTACATTCTTGCACTATTTTGACCTTTTAATACCACCATCCCAGAGATATCAGTAACAAATTATAATATATATGTTTATTTTTGTAAAAGAATAATACATTAAATTTAAATGCGTTAATAATTATTTTCACATATTAATTTTTAGTTTTACATAAATTGCTACATATGTACAGTTTGACCATCATATTTTTGTTAAAAAAAACTTGAGCCTGATATATTATAATTTCAAATTATGGATTAATTTTCAATCAGTAAATAGTTAAACCTCATTCATAATATTTCTACGTTGCCGTCTGCTAACAAAATGACATAGTTTTGATGATCTTTTGTGTGACCGAGAACTAATATATATATTAAATTATTAACTGAAGCACGACATGCATGGGCGATCAGACTCAATTAATTAATATTCCATCAGGGAGTCTAATTTCTTTCGCCAATTAATTAAGTAGAACTGTAGAAGAGGATGGAGATGCATCATGCATGGAATTAAGGAAATGAATGAATTTGGGTGGTTGCGTGGAGGCGAGATTGAGAGGTAGATGGCAAATGTTAGTCATACAGCTCACACCCAAGTCTTAATTTGTCCCTCCAATTGCTGGAAGACCCTGACGCCTCTACAAACAAATTAATTAATAAAACCCTCATCCATCATTCCATCTCCAAATCTATATAAAGATAGACTCACGCCATACGTGTGGAATACATATATATATATATATACACACACACACACATTCAATCAATTGTCACACTGCATGTATACCAGTTAGTTAGTGGGACGTGATCGATATATCAGAAGGTTCTTACATATAATTTGTAGATCATATAAGTTATTCAGAAGATTCTTCCACAATATATATATATATATATATCATGGGTTTTTTCCCTTGCTATAGTTATTGGTTGTGCTGCCTCATGGTACCATTTGTCATGAGCCTCACCTTCACCCTCACGTGCGGTGCAAGTGCAAGTGCAAGTGCAAGTGCAAGTGCAGCTGATTCTGCTAATAAATTCAACGACAACTACGTGGTCACGTGGGGTGGTAGCCACGTGGCGTATCTCAACGGAGGTAGGGAAGTCCAGCTCACCATGGACCAAAGTTCAGGTAAAGATCTAGGTGTACCTAGCTAGCTAGCTACTCTTCAATTAGTAATTTTTGCTGATCTCTTGTACAGTTTGTACTGTATCTGCATGCATTTTGTCTCTGACAAGATCATTATGCGAAAGTCAGATGATAAAATTTTGCATTATTTGATCGGAAGCTCGCTGGGTTTTAAATCAATTCAAAATTAATGCATATTATATTTACTTGTGAATTCGTTATCTGTGGATTGACAATTTTTTTTTATTTACATATATTTGTTTCCCTCTTCAGGTGCAGGATTCAGCTCCAGTTCTTCCTACGGCTCCGGATTCTTTCACATGAGAATAAAGCTGCCCAATAAAGACACAGCTGGAATTGTCACGGCCTATTATGCAAGTTTCTCATATTCATATGCATAATTAATTAGTTAATTATTAATTTTACTAAAAGAGAGAAGAAAAAGCGTATCCTGAATATCTTTGTATTGTTTTTGTTACTATTATTATTGTTATTGTGCAGTTGTCGTCGAGTACAGATAAGCATGACGAACTGGATTTCGAGTTCTTGGGAAACAAAGAAGGGAAGCCCATCACTCTTCAGACCAACGTCTACATCAACGGCCAGGGTGGCAGAGAGCAGCGACTCACTCTCTGGTTCGACCCGACCACTGACTTCCACGACTACAAAATCCTTTGGAACCCCTATCAAGTCGTGTAATTAATCCTTCTTCCCCTGCTTTATTTAATCCTTAATTTTCTTCTACAGGAAACTGGAAACACGCCTAGTATGTATGTCATTATAGTTAAGAATTAATGCTGATGCAGGAGTGTTTTCTCCACAGGTTTTGGGTGGATGAAACACCAATCAGAGTACTGAGGAACCTGACCAGCAAAGGGGCTGAATTCCCATCCCAACCAATGAAAATAATAGCAAGTCTCTGGAATGGAGATAGTTGGGCCACAGATGGAGGCTTGACCAAGACCAATTGGTCGTTTGCCCCCTTCACGGCCCATTTTCAAGGATTCGAGGTGGCCGGTTGCATCGCCTCAGTGACAGCGAGCAACTCGTGTGCTTCCCCTGGTCACTGGTGGAATGTAGGCAAATATCAAGCACTTGCGCCGGACCAAACTGCAGCTTATGAGAATGTAAAGAGAACGTATATGAATTATGACTACTGTACAGACAAAGCACGGTATCCTATCACGCCACCCGAGTGCATTCTGCCTTGATCCAATGTTGACGGAACCAAATCGTCTGACGCGCGTTACTGTGCTGCACGGGCGCTAATTGGTGGACACTAGGGGACCCAATTTTTTTACATACATCTCCATAAAATCCAACACTCTAGGTGAGGACGTGAGGTGCAGTGCAGTCCAGTGCAGTAATGCGCGTTACTTGATACGAATTCAATGTTGACACCCAAACTCACTGGCTTACTGTATATTCACTTTCACAGACTTCTGAATTGAAAACGATTGTACTTGTTTCTAACTTTTTTATGCCTGAGCGATAGTCGTGCAAGTAAGTTGACCGCAACCAAGTAACAAAATTGCAAATGTACAAAAACAAACAATAAATGTTGCAAGCAAGTACCAGAACAATTAGTTAATTAAGCTTATTCAACGAGAACACCATCAGCACCTTCGAGCAATTTGTTAACACATTACTGATCATATTATCATAAAAGCACAAAACAATGAAACATCTCGCACAGAGCTTTCACAAATTAGACAGATCAAGAGTACTTCACTACTTTCTAATGGGCATCAAGTCACTAGATACAGTAAAGCTCATGTGGACATATGATAAAAGGCGCCAGTTAGCTATTCACCTCAAGTCATCAACATCCTGATAACTCCTAAAGGGAATAATAGTGCAAAAGAACAGCAAACAAAGTGCCCAATCTAATCGGTTCACCCCAGTAAGGGTAAGACTGACATTAGCAATAAATCAATGATAATAAATGCTAAGAGCCCCTCTTCCTCTTGAGAACCTTCCACTGCTTGAGGATGAACTGGATGACCTCCTTAAGAGTTGCCTTGTGCCCCTCCTTGAAGTTCCACAGCTCTGGAATTGTGTACCGGCCACTCGGATTATACTCATTTATCTCCAGCAGAGCGGTTGCCACTGCCCCGTACACCTCCTCCCCGAGTTCCTCCCTCAACGCCTTCAACTTCTCGTCATCCTCTTGAATAACCTCCTACAAACTCAACCAATTAGATACAGGTTGCAAATATCAGTTGGTATTCTGCTGTCACAACTTTTGCAAATTTAACCTTTGTTTTGTCATCCACATTGACGATCTTGAAGGGGTGCCACTCCGGGTTCTTGAGCTCATCCTGCCACTTGGTGATTAACATGGCAGTTTGGTATTCAGCATCTCCCTTGGGAAACTTGCGCTTGCATGCAACATGAAATGGCTTCTCATCAATCTCACCCATCCTTTTGATGCCAATAAATGACCGACCTGTCAGCATGTCGGACAATCCCTGCACCATAAAAAATGCCATTACAAAAGGAGAGTGATAAAGCATTTACTGAAAAAAATTAAAATGAAACTGAGCTCTGCTTAAAATGGTCTTACAGAGATAAGCTCCTTTCTGGCTTCCTGTAGCTCATCATTGCTTTTTCTCTCTTTCACAACAAGGGTTTGGTTAAGAGCCTCCATGTCTTCCATCTCCTCAATCTTCTCATTCAGCTCGCTGGTGAGCTCATCCATCTTTTGCTTGACCGTCGAATCCTCTTCGCCTCCCATGTGCTTCATGACCTGGAGCTGTCCCTTCAGCTGCTGGATCTCCAGCTCCAGCTTCTGCTTTGCATCCAGCTGCTTCTCCAGCTGAAGAATCTTCTTCAGGGCATCCTCCTTCTCTCTCTGCAATGTAATAACCCCTTGACTGTTAATGCACTTCTAGTGAATAATCAACGACTCCAAATCAATAGACAGCTTTTCTTTAAGGGTTAATCTTAGTTCCGGCCTCGTCACTTGTACTCATCCATGCTGATACATGGATAAATCAAGACTCTGAGGCAGCCTGCAAGTCCTAGAGCTTTCACTGATCTTATGGAACAAATTTATTGTAGCTATAAATCATGATCCCAGCAATCATAATCTAATTGTTCAGTGCCAGACAGGTACAGGCTTGGTACTGATACATGCCCACACAAATAAATTACCAATTTCCAGAGAGACGTGGCAACATACGCATTGCAATTTAAGGTTTATCATCACTCCCTACCAAAATCAATATAATTACAAAATCCCTTGCTAACATACCTTATGCTCCTCAACCAGCCTGAGCACATTTTCATCGGCTTTCTTTTGCTCCTTCTCTGCCAACTCAAGGGAACTGTTTTTCACTGCATTCTGCAAAAGAATAATAGAAATAATTAGATACATTTAGGAATACTGTAGCTAATCAATGAATATGGACAGCTTAATTTTACAAAACCGAAGAAAAACATTGGTTTTATTAAGGGCTGCTAAGTGGAGTTTCACCCAATAATGGAGACGTCAAAAGGCCATTAATGTATTATCAATTTCACCCAATAATGTACTCCAACCAAGATTATGCTAGGTGTCTGTTTAGTGACTTGAGAAAGGAAAGAAAAAGAAAACAACAATGAGTTCAATATAAGTTCTCAAGCGGGGGTTCCTTAATGCACCAGAACAGATGGGCTGGCACAAATAACATAATGGCTCTATGCTCAACTGAGAGATCCCTTAATTTTAAGATGGTTATTTAGTGTCACCATACCCTGTGTTTCTCTTCTTCTACCATTCTCTTGTCAATATTGTTTTGTTTGGCCATTTTGTTGAGCTGCTGAGACCTCTCATCTAATTCCTTTCTCTTGTGGTCGAGCTCTGCCCTCAAAGATTCGTTCTCCTCAATTATTCTTCTTGAATGGTCCCGAGCCAGCTGCTGCATCTTCTTTATCTCTACACAAGGAAAAAAAATAGAATGAGATTGTGTGATACAACACAGCACAGGCAAAAAATGGCAAAAATAATATACTTCTCAACCAGATCTATATAGCCAAACAGGCTTTAAAGGGTGAATGGTTTCTGGTTGGTGTGACAGAAATGAGAAGTTCCACATTTGCAAAGAGGTACCTCCATCCCCTGGTTTCACCTAAAGATATTGTGAAACAAGCACACAAGTACGCATAACAAAGGAAAAAGGAAAAGGCCGCTGACCATCATTATAAGCAATGAACAGCTGCTCTCTCTGCTCCATCATAGTATTGAGGGACAAGGTGGTCTCATTGTACTTGCACTCCAACTCGAGTAAGTGCCGGTTCTTCGCCTCAATCTGGTTTGCCAGGTTGGCAACCAGTCTGTCCGTCTTACGAGACTCTTCCACTGCTAGATCATTGACCGTCTTCAGATCACCATTCCTCCTCAAGTGCTCAGCAATAGGACCAACACCATTGTAATCATCCTCCCTTGCAACCCATGCGTGAAGCTCAGACGTCTTGGACTTCCTCTCTTGCCAGTCCATCTTGCCGAGCCTCTCTGCCTCGAAATGGTTCTCAAAAGACATGGCGTCTTTGAAACCATTCCAGTCTTTGGAGAACTCAACAATGCAGTTCCCTGTATGCCCTTTGTAATTCCAAAGGGCATGAACCCTAAGAGGGTTAAATCTGGAGAGCTGCATCTTGAGCCGGTTTCCACTCTCACCAACATGCCTACCATCTTTGAATTCAGTTGGCACATTGACGACTACACCCTTCCAAGGCCAGACAAATTTCTCATCCCTATCTCTTGAAGGAGCAGGTGGTTGAAGCACAGCCACCTGAAGAGATAGTGAGGGGTCTGCTAGGTCAGTCTTCAGATACTTGGCAAGGGCTCGGTGCCTGGCCTTCTCCTTTGCCTTTCTGTTGTATTCACCAATCCCAGTGGCATGTTGAAGGAGGTCCTTGAAGCTGTAGACTTGTTTCTTCTTGCCGGTGCAAAAGGGGCATTTGTAAGCATTGTCGCTGTACTTCACTTTGGACCCTCCTTCCTTCAGGTTAGAATATGCTTTGTCAGCATAGTCTTCAATCTCTGATTCACTGACCTCAAATTCTTCAGAGTCAGAACAACTGCCACTATGCGCCATTTGTCCAAAGACGATGAGACTTCAAGACCTAACATAACAAAGGTATAAGGATAAGAGCCAGAAGAGAAAAAAATATATTGATTTGAACAAACAGATGAATGCTGCCCGTAACCAATGGGTAACATCATTAATATTGTACATTTTTTATTGAAGTTTGTCAATGACAATCACGAATGCTGCCTACGTGAGTTTAACTACTATGAAGTCAGTTCACAAGGTCTTGGTGAATGTTCATTTTGTTTTGCCTTAACAATTCAAACTTAAAAACCTGGATTGCAATGAGAAACCCCAACCACTGACCTTCCCTTCTACATCACAAGTAAATTATGCACATTGAAAATTATAAATTATGGAATGTATTTTGTACATGATCAACAGATCATACATGAATCCATATATGTCAGTAGTGATGAAAACAGAAGTTCCCATTTTAATGAAATAAATAAACTAAATATGTAACCTCCTAATGAAAAATGTAAGCCAAATCACACTAAAGTAGAGTATCCAAGGACCAGAATATTATTTTTTTTTTTTATTTTAAAAGTAAAACTTCTCTCATAGAAAACTCATGGATGATGCAGCTTTCAATTACAATCCTGCCCTTCCTGGAAACTACCATAATTAACACAATGACAAAAATGCATTCACACAATAAGTTACCCGCTTTAGTTTAGGATAGATCCAAAACAATCAGAAAAGTCATGCTTACTACATGACTTAACCAAAACACACCCCTCCCCCCACCCAACTCCAAAAACTTACATTGCTGTATATTTTATAATTGAAATATTATTTGAAAATCATTGTAACAGTTTGGTTTCAGCAGCATATGTTTGATGCCACTATGTGCATGAAAAAATGTGACTAATGAAAATTGATAAATTTGCATCCGAGAACCTTGTGAGAATGATACTGGGGAAAATGGCTCAGCTAAGCTGTGCCCTGTTTACACGTTAAAAAAAAAAAATAGGAAAAGAAATTGGCTGTAGCTTGCCTAAATCCATTAATCAAACAGGGCAGCAGCAATGCTCACCAGAAGCAGCACACCGATTCATGCAGAATTCAAACAATATTTTAATGGATTTAGGCACCGATTCTGTGCTGCTATTCAAAGCAGCGCACAGACGGGGACTCTCTATAAACATGATCGCCATAAAAATAAAAATAATAAAAAAAAAAGGCAAAAGGAAGATCACCTAAAGCAGCAAAACCATAGCCCAAAACTCCGTCAGCCAAATCCCCTTCAGTCTGAAAACAAACTACACCAGAAACCTGAAAAATAAGAAAACGCAACAAAACAAATTAGCAATAGCACCAAGCAAAATGTCTCAAAAAGAAAAGGCACGCTATGTCTATAAAAAAAAAATCCCAGAGAAGCAGAGAAGCAACACAAAAACTAAATTCCGCTTATAAAAAAATCGCCGAGGACAGCGCTTTGAGTAGCTATTGATTAGAATTTCCTTGTCCATCAGGCGGATACAGGAAAATACAGAACAAATAGAAACAGCTCTTTCCAAATAGCTCAAATGCATAAACGAATCAGAAAAGTCGAAGGATACAACCAGAAGGATCAAACGAAAAAATGGGTTAGATCAACGGGAGCGATAGATATCACAAAAGAAGCAATTGAGCTTACATTGTGCTAGAGAGAGAGAGAGAGAGAGAGAGAGGGGGGTCTTGATTTGGATCGAAAAATGGAAGTAGAATTGGAGGTGGGGAGATTTAGGGTTTGGAGTCTCCAGAGATGAGAAGAGATCATACATGGTACGGTACGGTACGGTACCAATGATGAAATTAAGGAATAAGGAATGAATTTCTATCTACTGGTATGAAATGAATGTAGGATGGTATCATAATAAGCCTACTATTAGAAATAAATTAAATCTTATCAGAAGGAATACAGACGGCTTTTCTTTTGTACAGCATCCGAGACTTCCGAGTTAGATGGAATCGGATCCGATCGGATGCACCAAACTACCAAACCGGACGATTACTCTAACTAACCCAGACCGACCAGTTGGCAATCGGCAGGGCAGATCAGACCGTCAATCAGTCAATAAAAAAGAATATTATATTATATTATATTAATATGAAACCCCAGAAGGTCCGGTCCCACCAGCAGAGTTGAGATGAGCAGAGCACTATATATGAATATGATATGTGATATATTATATCATTGATACATTGATACAATAAATAAATAGATACAGTATCAAATCGCCGACGAGACGAGACGAGATGGCTGCTCCGCTCTCCAAATCCTCTCCCTTCTCCGCCTTGCGCTCTTCCTCTCTGCCTCGACCTCAGGTCACCTATTTTAGCTCCTCTTTCCAGGGACTCTTTATCTCATTTCTCTTCAATTCATTATAACTCCTTCTTTTTCCTTCCTTTCATGGCAGGACGCGAAGACGCCGCTCTCCGACATCCCACGCCGCTCTTACTATCTTCAACTCGGACCTCGCGAGAAGGCCGTTCGTCACTTTCACCCTCCCCTCCCCTTCCTAGTTCTTTCTTTTTCTTTTTCCTTTTCTTTTTCTCTTTTCTATGTTCTCCACTCATCCGATCGGTGATGCTATGCTATCACTTGCCCATTTTCTTTTCAGCTCTGTCATATCAAAACTCATATTCAATACTGGATTAATCATTAATCTCACAGTTTCCTTGGCATTTAGGTCATTAGTTACAGGTCCTATGGCTATGAGATGTGGTTTTAACTTTTTAAGAAAACAAAGCAAAACAAAAAGCCATCCCTGATATTTTGCACTAATTGCAGAGACCATAATGTCAGTTACCGTACATTCAAGTGCTACAAAATGTATTTTTCGAGAAAGAAAATCAAAATGAGAAACTTCGCTTTCTTCTTTGTGACTGCAATCTCATTAACTTCCAACAGCTCCTGGAAGTGGATCCAGCGCTCAAGAAATTCAAGTCGTACAAAAACAGTGTCAAGGTAGCATCTAAAATAGGAAATGTGCTGACAGCTGTCACTATTGTTGGTATGTCATTTATATCCCACTCTCTGTTTTTTTTCCTGGATAATTATTGCATGCCACTGGGAATTACAGATATAAGAGCCTGTTCAGAAGTCCTAAAATTTTATGGGAAAATATCTCTCCGGTATCAGGTTCAGGTATTGTGATATTGTGATATGCTGAATCCCATCAGAAAAATGTTTGTGGGAATGGATCTCATAGAGGTGTTCGCATCTCAAAAAAAAAAAATAGTTTGAATGTTTGATGTTACTGTTTTTTTTTGGGGACTATGCTAACACTGTAGTGTCAACTAGTTACATACAATTAACATAAATGCTCTAAATATTATATAACACAATGATTCTTGGATATACTGGTACCATTCTAGATACCATACCAGTATATGAAAAACTTATGTTCTTGCCAAGTTCAAAGGTGAATTATATACCTTGCATAAGATGTATTTCAAACTTTGCAGCAAAGGAAAAAAAATGGATATCTATATAACTACGAAATAAAAAATTGAGTAAAATCATAAATCTAGTACTATGCTCAAGCACAAAATCATTGTGAAGTGTGAACAAGATATAAATACAAGAAGAAAAAAAATACATCACAAGTTCACAACATCACATTAAAGTACAAATTAAGATACATATATTTTAATGTTTTGGCAATGAAGAGGGAAACTAATATTAATGGCTTCGAAACCTTGTTCATCTCATTTGAGTCTTTGACCATCACCCTAGGAAAGGGGGATGGGAATGGGAACAAAATTTGGGATGCCAAACAGTTTATGGGTTAGAATTCCCCACTGGACCAATTTTCGCAATAACTCCCTTGGGAATGACACTGCTGAACAGGCCCTAAATAATCCTGTGTATTGTTGTAAAGCACATTATTAGGAAATAGGAATAATTTATCTAGGCTTCCATGTCCAGATATAATTCCAAACAGATCTCAGGAGCTTCCGTGTTTAATATTGCTAGTTCTCAGCATTTGAAATAGCTATGAAATATTAGCATTTGGTATTTTAGTGAGCTCCTATTTTAAATTCTGTAGTACAAATGGCATTTTATTTTAGGTTCATTTTCTTAAAAGTTGGTTAACCTGAGGTTAATTGAACTAGACTGTTTTAAGTTTCCAGCCATGCTCTATTACATAATTTAACTTTGGTTTTCCTGTAGTGCAAAGTATATTTTTCTAATTTCTTCAGTTATCCCTCTTTCAGGTTGCAGCTACCAGATAGTAGTCAGAGCAATGACCAAAAACTGATGAGTGCGGATCTGATATGCTTACTGGATAAAAGAAATAAATGTATTGGCGAACTCCTTAAGTTTTCTTTTTCGTCTTCTTTGCTGGATCAGTCGCAAAGTTTGGTTCTTGAGTTTGTCTGGTTATGCCGATACAAGAAACTTTGTTAGTTTTGAAGTTGATAATAAAAAGAATCTCAGTTGCTCATTTTGTTTGATTTAATTAATACCGTTAATATTTGTTTTCTTTAATTCTAGTTATTCCACTTTTTTTTCCTTGTCCACTTGTAGCGTCATCTTTCATGTGTGCGCCACTTGCATTCCAGTCGGGGACTTTGAACAAATTGTAAAATTTAGTGTCTAAAAATAGATAAATTGAAATAAAGAAGTCTAGGTTTGTTTGATTATCTCAATATTTCATTCATCGGTAAACTGAGTACATATAAAATCTACTTTTACACATTAGTACTCTAACGATGAATATATAATATTCAACAATCCCCTCAAAATGATACATAGATATTTATCATGCTCATCTTGCTTATTACATTGGAGAAGTCGGTGATATCCAATTCTTTTGTGAAGACATCTGTAATTTGTTCCTTTGTCCCAACAAAAAGCATACACACAGTGCCCTCATCGAGTTTATCCTTAATGAAATGTCGATCAATCTCTACATGTTTAGTTATATCATGTTATATGGGATTGTTTGCTATATTTATAGCCGTCTTGTTATCACAATATAATATGATGGGCTTATCTTCAAACAACCCTAACTCTAGTAGCAATCTTCGTAGTCACAATCCTTCACTTACATCATGAGTCATGGCTCTATACTCAGCCTCAGCCATAGACCTTGTCATCACATTTTATTTTTTGTTTCTCCAAGAGACCAAATTACCTCCCACAAATGCACAATAGCCAGAAGTGAACTTCCTATCATCGAGACACCCTGCCCAATCAGCATCGATATAGACTTCGACCCTCATATGTCCTCTTTTTCCAAAGAACACGCCTTTTCCAGGGCAACCCTTGAGATACCTCAGGATTCGATACGCAGTCTCCTGGTGTGTTACTCTAGGATCATGTATATATCTGCTGACCACGCTCACAGCATAAGAGATGTCGGGTCGAGTGTGAGCCAAGTAAATTAGCATGCCTACCAAGCATTGATATTGTCTTTTCTCCACTTGATCGCCAATTTCTCCACTCAGCTTGTGGTTGGGATCTATTGGTGTGTTGACAGGTTTACACCCCAACATTCTCGTATCACTTAGTAGATCTAGAACGTACCTTTGTTGTGATAGAACTACTCCATTTTTCGACCGAGCAACCTCAATACCAAGAAAGTAGCATAATTCACCTAGATCTTTCATTTCAAACTCCTTGGCTAGACTAGCCTTGAGCCTCTTCATTTCCACGAGATCATTACCTGTCAACACTATATCATCCACATACACAATCAGAATGTAAATTTTCCCACATTTCCTCTGGATGAACATAGTGTGATCGTTATTGCTTTGTTGATAGCCAAGTTTTTTCATTACCATGGAGAATCTATCAAACCACGCACGTGGTGACTGCTTCAATCCATACAAAGACCGCTTCAGACAACACACTTTGTCCTTCAGCTGTTCATTTGCAAAACCGGATGAGATCTCCATATACACCTCTTCCTTTAGGTCCCCATGAAGAAAGACATTCTTCACATCTAACTGACATAAATCTCACCCGAAGTTCACTGCACACGAGATCAGTGTTCGAACAATATTCATTTTCGCAACGGGAGCAAAGGTCTCCTCATAATCCACGCCATATGTTTGTGTGTAGCCTTTAGCCACCAATCTGGCCTTGAATATGTTCACCTTTCCTTCAGGGTTATGTTTTACTGAGTATACCCACTTACATCCCACAATATTCTTTTCGGACGGTCTCGAAACTATATCCCATGTGTCATTCTTGACTAATGCCCTCATTTCCTCGAACATGGACTTCTTCCACTTTGGGTCCTGCATTGCTTTTCTCCACTCACATGGAGTAGAATTAGAATGCAAAGAGGTAACAAATGCTTTGTATGCAGATGGCAGTGTCTCAAATGAAACATAATGAGAGATAGGATGGGATGTTGATGCACCTTCTTTTTGTTCCAACACAGCCGATCGAACTCCTTTGCATACAAGATCGGGATCAGAGAGAATATTAGTACATGAGGGTAACTCTAAGTTGCCTGGAGGTTGTGATGTGGGAGAGTCGTCGACAGGTACAAGTAATTGATATTGATCCTGGACAGGTAGTTGCTCAACATTCTCATGACGAGGTTTTCGAGTGTACACTTTATGGATCTGCCTAGTTGGAGGTGGTAGATTCTGATCCGCATTTGAATCCAAACTTGTACTTGACCTTGTGTTTGGGCTAACAACCATAGTATTTTCCGTACCATTGTTCGATATCCTATGCTCCCCCTCTCGACTAACCGGGTCCGAGGGAAGAGTAGCAAGCACCTCAAGAGTATCCTGAAATGTCACAGGAGATGCATTTGATTGTGCATTCGAAAGTACAAAGTAGGGTTCCATCTCTCTAAATGTCACATCCAAACTCTCAAACATCCTCTTCTTTGCAGGGTCATAACACTTATACCCTTTTTTTCCACTCGAATACCCAACAAACACAAATTTGTAAGATTTTACATCAAGTTTACTGGTACTCAAACTAGTGTTATGCACAAAACACACACACACAAACTTCTTGGGAGGTATCTTAAATGAGATAGTACATGTGAGCATCTCAATCGGTGTACTGAAGTCCACCGCTCTCAACGACATTCTATTGATTAGGTATGTGGCAGTTTGTGCTGCCTCTCCCTACAGGCATTTATGAACATTCATGGCAAAGAGGAGACACTTTGTCGCCTCAAGAATGTGTCTGTTCTTTCTTTCTACAACACCATTTTGTTCAGGAGTACTCACGCATGTAGTTTGATGTACAATGCCATTATTTTGTAAGAAGTTTTGCATTGTCCTGTTGGTGTATTCTGTGTCATTATCTGAGCGCAACACTTTCACTTTTTTTTTGAATTGTGTTTCTACCATCTTGTAAAAACCCTTAAAGCACTCAATAACTTCATCCTTCCTCTTCAACAAGTACAACCAAGTCATCCGGCTATGGCAATTAATAAAGGTAATGAACCATCTCGAACCAGAAGGCGAAGCAACCCTTGAGGGCCCCCAAACATCAGAATGAACAATATCAAAATAAAAGGAACTTCTATTACCAAAAGAGGGATACATTGTTCTTGTGTGCTTAGCAAACTCACACGCATCACATACTAATTTAGCTTTGTTACACCTAGAATACAACTTGGGGTACAACCTTCCAAGCACAGTAAATGGTATATGGCTCAAACGGCAATGCAACAAAAATAACTCTAATTCTGAAGTTTCAACCAAGCAAGTCCTTTGCTTCGTGTTCTCCTCTCCTTGTTTAAGTCGGTACAAGCCTTCACTCCTCTTCCCAATATCAATTAATCTTCCTGTCTTCAGCTCCTGTAATACAACATGAGTAGGTGACAAGGAAACCACACAATTAAGATCATCTACTAATTGACTGACTGACAAGAGGTTGTTGGTGAAATTAGAAACATGTAAAACTGATAATAGTTGAAGTTCAGAATACATGTTACATCGCCAACTCTTGTTATTGAACATAGTGAACTATCGGCTGTTTGCACTTTGTCTCTTCCAGACAAAGGTTTATAGATTTTGAACATCATGGGATAAGGAGACATGTGTCTAGATGCCCCAGAATCTACAATCCAGGACTTATCAAGGCTAGGTTCGGCTACTAGGGCTTTCATAATGGTGCCAATTGGCTCAATTACAGTAGTAAGAAGAGAAGAAAGATTGTAACCGTCAACCCTTGATGAGGAAGCAACTGATGCAGTGGCACTAGCCAAGGCGGTGGTTGAAAGTATGCGTGCAAGCTGAGTCATCAGCTGAGTTAGCATGTCATCAGAGCTTGAACCCGACTGACTGGCTATGTCGGCAACATGTGCATGTTTGTATCCTGATCCACTACGCCCCAGTCCACGACCTCTACCTTGGTTTCTGCCATGGCCACCATCACGACCTCGACCTCTGGTTGGTCTTCCGTGCAGGTCCCAACAAGTCTCTCTAGTGTGATTCTTCCTATGACAGTAATCACAAACTTTGTCACCTTGAGACAAGGTTGTAAGTGATTGGCTCAACATGGCTGACCCCTCTTGCACCGGCACAAATGTCATTGCTTTTCTCCTGCTTTCCTCCTGAACCACTACTGGATATGTGTCACGAAGAGCAGGTAGTGGATCCCTTTGCCAAAGACTCTGACGGATCTGCTCGAACTCGGAGTTGAGGCCAGCTAGGAAGCGAAAAATCCTTCTTTTCTCTAACCAGTTTTTGAAAGCAATTGCATATACCATGCATGTTATAGCTAAAGGGTCAAAGAAGTCCATCTGCTCCCACATATTATTTAATTCTGAGAAGAACTCAGTCACACTCATTTCCCCTTGTATCAGACAATCTAACTTGGTCTGAAGGTGATAGACTTGTCCATAGTTCCCCTTTTGAGAGTACATCTATACTGCTCGATCCCACACTTGTAGGGCCGTATCTAACATCATGAATTGATTTTGTAGTCTCACTTCCATCGAATTAATAAGCCATGACATAACTTGTCCGTCATCTGCCTCCCATTTCTGAAGCTCAATCACTTTCTCTGTTGTTACCTCTGGTCTTTTTACCGTACCGGTTAATCTCTGACCTCGCAAATACATAAGTATTTGTCTTGACCACAGTAAATAGTTCTCGGTCACATTTAATCTGACTGAAATAACCTTAGCTGATTTCAAAAAACTTCTGTCTTCTGCCATTTTATTCACTCTCTTAAACAACGCAAACCTTCTGCCTCAGCAATTTCCGTCTGAATATCTGACCTTCGGTCCAATAAAGAAACTTTTAGAGTTTCATCTTTTCACAAATCGCAATTTCAAGCTCACGATTTCCTCTCTATAGCTCACGACTTCAGATCGCTTAAAGAGGCGACTTACTCCGTTTCTGGAAGACGCGCGACACACATGCGGGACAAGCTCGCGCGACACACGCGTGGATAAGCTCGCACGATACACGCGCTGAACAGGCTCGCGCGACACACACGACAGGTAACGCACGCTCCATGCAGAAGGCTAGGCGCGACTCACGCCAGGGAAACGCTCGCGATGACAGCACGACGGCGGAACAACTTCAGCGACGGTGAATTTTGTTTCTCTGATACCATAAAGAAATCTAGGTTTGTTTGATTATCTCAATATTTCATTCATCGCTAAACTGAGTACATATAAAATCTACTTCTACACATTAGTCCCTATAACTAATCTATTTACACTTTTATCTAAATACCCTAACGATGAATATATAATATTCAACGTGAAATTCCTATAACTAATCTATTTACACTTTTATCTAAATACCCTAACGAAGAATATATAATATTCAACGTGAAATTTATAAACCAGAATACAGTTTTGAGGTTAAAGCTCCGGAAAAAAAATTATTCAAGAAATTTATGATTTACTAGATAATAGTCATGAATGCAGTGAAAACAGTAGCTTCTGCTCAGATGAACTGATAGGAAGATGAAATTTGCGCCCAATTACGTTTTAAGAGTTCATTGAATGACCACCGCTCTCGCTCTCTTGTTAGTTGTTCATGACTGCTGGCCCCTTTTAACTCATTTCCCACAAAAGTAATATATTGTACCACAGAGAACGAGCAGAATTTCTGGGGTATTTTGCCCCAAATCTTTTTTTATCTAATGACATCTTTTGCAACAACCAAATCTGACCAACACCAGATTCGACGGAACATTTTAGTCACTACTACCCTCTATTAACATATTACCGCATTGTACTACTAGATATCTTGGTATGTTTAACAAAAACCATCGCGAAAAAAAAAATCCTAGGTTCATCAACAACGAGGCACAGTTCCAAACAAACGTCCTGAAGAATTGTATGCCTCATGAAGATAGCAAAGGGTGCCGCTTGTAATTATCTAGCCACGTCCACGGCCCCGTGATCTTGTAAGCTGCCATAACAATATAAATTAATGGAGGTCAGCTTTTGCAAAAATAGACATGTTTTCACTGATACACGCTTTCAAATTTTTGTCCAAAGAAATGAAGGGAAAAAACTCATACTCTATTACTTGGGCCAGATTGGCCCTGGCCACGGCCACGACCAGCAGGTTGGGGCGAGATTCCTGCTTGTCTTAGAACAGCATTCTCCCTCGCTCTCTGTGGCAAGTGAATTGTTCTGCCTCTACTCACTGCTTCTGTTGCCTCCGTCTCTGTGGAGGGGGCACCAGAACCCTGGTTGTCAGCAGCAGCTGAATCATTTTCTGAGCTCCTGCGAACAGTACTAGACGAACTTCCACGCAGCAGCCGTACTATTCTTCGAGGACTTTTCTGAATTACAGGGGCAATGACAGGAGGTGCTTCTTCATTGCTCTTTGCAGCTTCATCTGCATTTTCAGCACCCTCATTCCCCTCCTCAGTAATCTCACCAGGTTCAGCTGCCGGCTCAAGGGAAGCTAGCTCTAATGTTTCTTCCGTGTCATCAGCGCAAGTAAGGGTTGATTCAGGGTTATTGCCTTCTCCAGGAAGGTCATCCTGTAGTTGATCTGGCTCCAGAGGCAGTTCGCCTTCCTCCCTGTCATCTTCTCCTTCTGATAGTATGTTTTGCTCAGCTTCACCCTCTTCTAAGGCGGTTACCATTGCATCAGTTTCTAACTGTTGTTCCTCTTCTTGATTCTTCCCCTCTAGCTCCATCTCGTCCTTGTTAGTAAGTTCCTCCTCCCCAATCACTTCAATAACCTCTTCTCTGCCTAGCAGATCAGCATCCATTTCTTCTGCATTGACAGGTGCGTCAACATTTTCTGCAGGTACCACTGATTCAGGTACACCCTCTGGTGTTTCAGGTGATGCAGGAATAGCAGGTGCAGCTGGCATCAGAGTTGATTCAGTATCTTGAGTATTTTCTTGAGAAACAGTAGTTACTTTCTGTTTCTTTTGAGGCGGAGCAGCCGCAGCCTCAGAAATATCAATAGCTGCTTCTTGTGTTCCAAAATCTTCTCTTGGCTCGGAAGAGGGCGCATGCTTGCGCAACAGAGATGCGCTAGATGGAGGAGCTTCAGGCTCATGTGATATTATGCTGACCTTGACCTCTTCAGTTGCACCTGATGCCTCAGCTGTTGGCATCTCTGTATCAGTATGTACCTCCTCGGTACGCTCTAAAGCAGGTCTTACCAGCCTTCTTCCAGGTTTGCGTACTTCAGTTGGCCTTGACACAGCAGAGGCAGTTGCTGCTCTCCTCTCCATTAATTTGGCTTGGGAGGTCACTGTCCTTGCTGTTGTAGCGGAGGGAACTTGACGGGCTGCAACAAAAAAAGTACCCATTGGTTATAGGCTGCAGCAAGAAATTAGTAACTGAATGCCTATTACCTTATGCAACAAACAAGAAAATATGCTAAATTTATGAGGCGGGCATAAAAATACAGAAATAGTTGCACAAATTAAGGGAGAGCCCTATGAACGAACAAACATCTCTGAGCCGCTACAAAAACAAATGGGGGACAACTTATGAAATATTATTATTCTCTGTGGATCTGGAGTACATTATAAACAGTGTGGCAAGTCAATTATGAGTGCTACCCCTTGATCAAATTGGTCTGGACTCTGGAGCACAAGAAAATTAAATATAAACAACTTCAAATGCATATAAAAGAAGATGTTAACGATCTATGCAATCTCATAAAGTAAAAAAAACTACATATATGTAACTATACTAAGCTATGAAACAATGAGAAATGTATGAACAAAAAAAGATTTTCAGTTGCCAAGCTTTACCTGTAACCTCATTAACTTAGTACTTGCATAATTACTGAGACTTTGGACAGTTCAAAATTCAACAAGAACAGGAGAATAACCTGGAGGTTGAAGGGCCTCTGAATTGGTGATTTCAGGGGTTGCTGAAGGACCACTCTGTCCCTCCTGTAGTGATGAGGCACTTGATTCGAGGGTAGTCACAGAGCTGAAGTAGGCAATGATCTGATCATCAAGTGTGCCCTGAGGTGGAATCTGGGATGCTGCAAGTCCTGTGCTCTGAGACAAAAACCAAACAAAAAGGAGGTGAGATCCAAAATACCTCAACCCAAAGAACTACAAAAATTGTGCCTAACCCAGAAATTTTGATGATAATAACCATATAATAACAACAACAAAGCCTTTAATCCCAAATAAATTGGAGTAGGCTAGAAATGAAATCCAATCCGAAATCATATAGATCAGAAATCTCAAATATAAAAAATCAATAATAGTAATAGTGACTAGTATATTGCCCGTGCTTTGTTACGGATGATTCATATATTGAAATCTTTCTATATCAAAATCTAAAAATGTCATCCTATTCCAATACACAATATGGTAACAAATGAAGTAAGAAGCAAATACAATTAATCAATTATTTTTATGCAGTAATTATAGCTCTCCTAAAAAACGTATAATTAAATTTCAAATTTGGTAAGTGATGTCTTTTAGGAAAGAGGTATAATCAATTGTATAACTTTTAATGTGGCGGATGTGTTATCAATTTTTAAAAAAGACCAATATTTTTTTTATAATCTATCACGCCACAAAAAATTCCTAATATATCTAGCGACTCATGTTCTCTTATAAAATTAATCAATGAATTTCAATCAATCCTGACCGTCGCAGGATCAAGACACTTACACGCTTAATAAGGAGTAGAGATAATGACCATAAAAGTCAGTATTTTATATACAATACCATCAGACCAAAAACTCAGCAAATAACAATAGTCAGAAATTTTATAAAATAATTTCCAAAAATGAGGTTTTCATTAGAAATGGAAGTCAAGATGCACAACAGACCCAGTACACTCGGTGTTGTAGTAGTAGTATAGGAATGGTAATGTACTTATTGTCATGTTTCAACATAGGAAGAATGAGTATACTGCAGACATGCAACAGACCCAGATTGTGGTGATAAGAGTTTTTTTAAGTTTTAGGTTAAGAATACCTCCAGAAGCATAGCTATATTTTGCTTGTGCTTAGAAAGTTCCTCTTCCACCTTTTTCTTATCCTGCAAGCAACAATATGGACTGTCAAATCTGAAGGTGAGCATCCCCCTAATCAGACCAGCATAGACAACAAAAGCATTATAAGATGGACAAAAGAAAACAAAACAATATGGAGTTGCATGATCAGAAAATTAGAAAAAGAAGATATATCAGATGGCAATAAAAGATTTCATCCAACACTATGACATCACATTATAGTGCCCTGAGTAACCCCAACACCTCTTCACCATTGAACTTGAAACCTGAAACTGTTATACTCACAAGTGCTGTGAGCAAACCCAAAATTTGTCAGTTTCAAGATTATTCTCCAGAACATCAAGTAAACCTTCCAATATAATATTTTCTCCAGTGTTTTGTTAAAAAATATTCTAGGCCAAAACCCACGTGTGCTTGTACAAACAACATTCAAGTAAATAGGTAGCTCCAAAAATTGCTATCACAGAAGGTATTAAAAAAAACAAGAAAACTATTTTTCACAAAAGTGGAATGAGAGAACCGTTTGAACATTGTCATAAAGCTTCAAAACCTACGTGTGCTTGTACAAACAACATTCAAGTAAATAGGTAGCTCCAAAAAATGCTATCATAGAAGGTATTGAAAAAAAAAAACAAGAAAACTATTTTTCACAAAAGTGGAATGAGAGAACCGTTTGAACGTTGTCATAAAGCTTCAAAACAATCTGCTGGCCATTTTTCCTCCTCAGTTTCTCTCTTTCTTTTTCTTGTCTCTCCCGTTCTAGAGTTCTCTCCAGCATCTGCTTTACAAGATTTCATTAATTATCAAATGTGAAAAGAAATGCAAACACAAAGTTGTCTTGAAGCAAAATGAACCTGAATTCTAGTGTCTTTCTCCTTTGCAGCTTGATCAGTTGATGATTCCCCTATGGATTTCTTGCCTGTTTAATCAAAGATAAAATTAAACTGAAACAAAGGGATAAACCAGAAGGCACAGTGCAAAAATAGCAAAACAATACTTGATTTAAGTTCTTCTATTTGCTTCAGCAGACTCTCCTTTTCTTTCATTAGGCCTTCTTTTTCTTTAATCAGGCCGACTCTTTCTTTATTCAAATCTTCCTTCTCCTTTAGCAGAGTCTCATTCTTTCTCTGCAATCATAAATGTAGATTAAGCACGCTACTTAGTTGATGACAATACAAAACCTAATATAGGGCAGCAAATAAATACTGACCTTTATTGCATTTATAATCCTCCTCTGCTTATCATTTTCTGCTCTTAGATTAGCCTACATAATGTAGAGGATTTGAAGTTCTGGTGAATCAGCACAGAAAATTTGTAAAAAAAAATAAATAAATAATAATTCTATAGTAATAGAAGTTACATTGCACCTCCACTTGAAGAAAATCATTCAACTTATTTTCACGCTCAGCAAGATCTGTTTGATATTTAGAAAGATTCTCTTCCAACTTCAAGACAACTTCTTCCTTCTCCAAAATGTGATTCTTGGCTTGCTCAAGCTCTTTGGTATGATCAGTCAAAAGTATCTATTCATCCCAGATATTTATTATTTTGATGAATGATAAAAACTTCAAGTTAAATTGAACTGAACCTATGTAAAATGAGCAACTATCTGTCCTGACTAAAGAAAAAACAGAACTTTCTGAAACTTCCATCTTTTCACAAACACAAGATTCCAACCAAAATTTTAATCAATGAACCTTCCAACATGCAGTGTTACAGGCACGGAGTATGTCAAGACATAATGGTAAACTAGTATAACAAATTAGTTATGATTGTAACCATCCACTGGAACTATATTTTTTCATGCAGTATAGCATCTTAACTTGCTACTTTTCTTCTGCCCATTTCCTATGAATACTTTGACACAAAAATACCTGCTCTGATAAATTAGAACCATTTTTTTGAATGCCTACTTCGACAAAATTACAACATTTCCAAAAAAAAAATGAATATCTATTCAGTTGGCGGCCCTTTTCTAAATACAACCTTAGTATGGAGCGTTTCAACCTGACACCTAAGTACCAAAAATACCTACTCTGACAAATTAGAACCATTTTTTTGAATGCCTACTTCGACAAAATTACAACATTTCCGAAAATGAATATATATTCAGTTGGCGGCCCTTTTCTAAATACAACCTTAGTATGGAGCATTTCAACCTGACACCTAAGTACCAAATATTGTCCTACAGAACCCATATATTTATAATCAGAATTCAGAACACACCTTGATATGATGAAGTTCATCTTTTATGCGCTCGTGTTCCTTGGGATCAATATTTTTGTTACTTTCAGCCAACTGCACAGGAAGTATGGATGCTTCATGAAAATGAGTGAAAATCAAACCAAAAAAAAGGAACTTAAAACCTAGTGATTGAAAAACATTTACCTCTTTTATCCTGTTATTTATATTCTCAGTCTCTATCCTTCTCATTTCGAGTTCCTTTTGGCATGATTCAATTTCAATTTGTTTCTCCAATAGGAGACTACGTGAACTTTCAGCTTCAATTTTAGCGTTTTGTACCTCAGCACGGAGTTTCTAAGAAAGGAAAGAAAACTTAAGCTGTTTGTATGGCATTGCATATTATTTGGTGTTTGATATTTTTTAATACATAGCAACAATAAGCATGAATTTAGCTAACCTGGCATTCCTCAAAGTTCTGCTTGTTCTCTTCTCGAAGTTGAATGTTACTTTCCCGAAGCAAACTTATCTCCCTTACCTAAACAAAAGAAGCAAGCTTTAGCAATTAATACCAAGAAGGTTTCAAATATTATGACAGTGTTAAGAAAATATCAATATGCAAAAAAAAAAAAAAAAGAATTCAAGAAATACCTGAAGCTGCAGGGACTTGAACTCTTCATCCTTGAACATGGTAGCTTTTGCATTCTCTGCTTGGGAACGAAGCAAAGCTCGAGCATCTTGGGATGCCCTGACTGCAATATCCAGCTGCATGTGGTGGAAGATTCAGGCTTATAAAAGAATAAAACAAACAAACTTGAAAAGGGGAAAAAAGTAAGTGACAAATATAATAAAAAGGAAGTGCACTTCAGATTGAAGCCGCAGCTTCTCTTGTTTTAGCAATGAGATTTCTGTTTCAGCCTGCAACAAATAAGAAAAATAAATCAAAACAATGAATACATCAAAACCGAAGCCTGAACAACAGGCCAAAAGCGTAGTATAGTATAGAAGCACACTTACTATTTCTTTGGACCTCCGTAAATAAGAGAGAACATTCTGCAAATCACTCTCTGCTTTCAAATCAACTGAATAGCCAGCAGAAGTTTGCTCCTTGTCAGCCAATCTGATGTACAAAGACTCCAGCCGGCTGTGTAATAGCTTATTCTGAAAGCAGCAGAATATGAAATAAATATTAGCACAAGTATTTTGCAAATAAATTTTCACAATAGAGAGGTTGTGGCTAATTATAACTTATTTGCAGCTGTCCTTATTGAAAACAATAATCAAATTGCATGAAGTTCGATACACGATAAATTTATAAGGAACAGAAAGTCTACTCTTTTTGTAATTTTAAAAATGTCTGACTGGATATGAAAAGTCTTGACAATTTTGTCAAAGCTAATGTGTTGTCAATAGATCCCAACCCACGTAAAATAATAATGACAGCATTTCTGCATTGATTATGGATTAAATCGTAAATAACAAACTATAGTAACAATGATTGAAAAAATAAAAGGCAAACCTGTTCATTTGTCTCATTATATTTTCTCACAGTTTCGTCCCTCTCCTTCTGTAATTCTTGCTTCTCATGCTCCCATGATGCTTTCAAATTTTCCTGAAAAGTTACATTTACAAGCATCATAATTGCCTACAAGATCAGCCTCAACAATATATTCAATTAAAGAAAAAAAACTCCCATAGCAGAATCACAAATCCAAGTAACAGTGAACAGAAGTGCCAGTTTAATGACATAAAATCCATTAAAAAGGAAAAAAGAATGACAAATATCAGCTTTCACAAGGGCAAAAATCAAATTAGCAATTTCTTTTGCTTACATTTTCAGCCCTCTGGGCATCTAAGTTGTCCCGAAGCTTTGCTAATTCACTTTGCAAAGTAGACAGCTCTTTTGAGGTGCTTGTGAGCTCCTGGATCGTTTCAGCTTGCATAATTACCTGCAGAATCAGAGAAACAGAATTGTTTTTCCTGGTGTATAATATGTATATTCGACTTACTTTCCAACAAGAACCCAATACGATATGCATATGACTTGCTTTCTAACAAGAACTCAATATGAAGTGCATCTGACTTACTATTTGAACAGTTGGAAACCAAAACTGGGTCCTGTAACTGCAAATGGATATTAACCTAGATATGAGAAATCATCCCTCGAGTGAAAGGGAAAAGTTATTTTTTATCTGCTGCAAATATGGCACAACTATCTCATGGTTCATGTGGACCATGCGATAAAAAAAATAATCACCAAGACCGCACCTAAATTTGTTAGAGGTAATTTGTCCTTTCACCTACATGCAAATTATTGTACAAAACATTCTATACAAACTTATTCTTTTACTCCTGAACATTTTGACTTGACTTTTAAACAATGTTTCCCAAAATTAAGTATGATTTACCTGTCTCTCATAGTTGTCCTGGGCAATACGCCAGCGTTTGTGCTCCCTATCAAGGTCATCCTTCAGAGAAGACGCTTGGGACTGCAACTTCTCTACTATTGCCCTGCAATAGTAAAGATTATAAGCTTAGGAAGACAATAGTGTGTTACCTTTTTGTGAAAAATAAAAAATTGAAGTTCTAAACAAATGGGTTACAATTTCTCAGACATCTCATCCTTGAGTACTGAAATTTCAAGCCCGAGCGAAAACAATTGTTTTTCTTTCTCCTCAATTGCTAATACAGCCTCCTGGCACTTTGAGTTGTAAATCTTCTCCAGTTCAGACAACTTGCTTCTCAAAGATGCAAGTTCATCCTCTAAGGACATCTTTGATTTCTCTGCCTGTGAAAAGACATACAAACTTCAGATCAGTACAATCATGGACGATAGCCAATAGCCAAATTATAGAGCAAAATTATAGTGCTTCCATTACCTCTGTCTTATACTCCTCATGCACAGACTCAATTTGCTTCAATGCAGCTTCATTTGTTTGTGCGATCTCTTTGTACTGAAATAGAAGATTCAAGAAATTATCAAAATCAAGGCAACCATAACACAAAAGTGAAAAAAAAAATAAAGAGAATGAAATCCAGAGGAACCATATAGATGTTGGCACAATCTAAGAAAAGAACCTGAAGCATATAATTTTTGTTTGCTTGGGCCTCCTCTCTCAACTTCCCTAGCTCTTCTTTCACTTTCCAAAGTTCATCATCGACCTGTAAATGAACAAGAATTTCATTATAAACACTTTCCCTTAATTTGGACGACTTGTTTTGAGGAGCGAAGTTTGAGGTAATATCATAAAACTAGCAACAGTTTAAAAATTGGGCAGAACCAGGATTTTAGTATGGGGGGCTGAGATGCTGGTTTACATCACTAGAGCATTACAACAACAACAACAACAAAGCCTTTAATCCCAAATAAGTTGGGGTAAGCTAGAAATGAAACCCAATCCGAAAGCATAGAGATCATAGATTTCAAAAGTAAAAAAAATGATAATGATGCTGGTACTGGTGATGATGATAGTATTAATGATAACACAGATATCCATAATAATACGTCATTAGAGCATTAAAATTGATAAATTGGGGGGGTGGTAAAATTATCTCACGAAACAAAAATACATGGTAACTTTCACCCCCCCCCCGTCTCCGCCCCTGGCCCAGAACATGTACTTTTTATGGAATCTATCTACCATATTGTAAATTAAGATGCCACATTTCTCGATTGATGTTGAATCTAGTACATTATACAAAGCTAATGTCGAATGCAAGAAATAAAATTGTATAGGACCATGCACATGGCACTTCATGCAAGAAAATGGAACCTAGTAGAATAAGGAAATGGATAGTATGGGACTGATACTCAGAGTAGGCAAAAAAAAATAAAGAATGAAACTTTACAGTTTTATTATCATAATGAGCACCACTATACAGTGAATAGACTACAAAAACAAGTTAAAAGCACACCAGACTAAAGCTTGTCAACTAACCAGACAAATTTAAACAGACAAACAACTAGAAACAATTAGTTACCATTTGCAGCGGCCAGAATATTATGACCCCTACCAACCTGATGAAATAGGTGTGCTTAAAAAACAAGTGGCGCAGAAGTCATAAACAAGAAAACAGAATCAATTGTATACAACACGACCGTAGATACGCAAATACATGATTGGAACATAAAATTCAATAAATTGTAAAACCCTAAAACTTTAAAAGGGAAAGCAAGCCATTAATTTGTACCTTTCCTTCGGATTTACCCTCCACGTTAGACTGTTTGGCCTGTTAAACAAAACAATCCAGTTTTTTTTTAAATAAAAAAAAGTAATCACCAATTTTTTTATCTAAAAGGAAGTATCAAATTCTGGGACCTCAAAGCATCAAAGGTCGATCCACATCATGCAGTGGTCAGACCAGAAAACACCAGTATTCTTCTAGTACAAGGTCTCTTTTTGGTTTAACATGTGATCTTGTGTCATTTTTTCCAACTTAATTGCAGCATCTAAACAGATCTTGCCATTTTTAGATTTGATTATCAAAATCCAAAAGTGGCTTAAACAAGGTACTGAGTTCTAAAATAGTATACGACTCCAGTCACATCGCAATCATCAGAAACAAAAGACATCAAAAACATGTACCTCAGCAACAGCAGCTCTTGTTTCAGCCAATGACAGCGACCGCCAAGCATCAGACAGCTCTCTTCTCATTTCCTCAATTTGTCTCATAGAAGTTTCAATTGTCTTTTCCTTCTCAACAGCTAAAGTGCGAACACGGTCTTTCTCTTCTTGAAGCTCTTTCTTAGCTTCGGCCCATTCTTGCTGAAATAAGAAGGTTTCAAGCAAGTGTCATACAAAATGCTGCAATGCAAGGATTTATCTGACAGGTTTGGGTTAATAAAACTTTAATTAACATGAATTAATCTTCATAGCATTCTTACTACTAACTAGGGTTTTGTCAGTAAAATAAACGGACGCAAGAATTGTAACTTATTTATTAGAGAAATTTCCAATAACAAGTGTCACCCAAGAATTAACAAAAAGGAAGCCCTTACCTCCAGTCGTTTTATGTAGTCCACTTGTTTCTGCCTTTCTGAAGCTCTTGCACTCTGACATAACGATGCCAAGATAAATTCAGTAGTCACATATTATAGGATTCAAATGAAAGATGCATAGAGATGCATACCTCGCGAACCTCCTCGGTGGTCTGAATAGTATCAAGAGTTGACTACAATTTACAACAAAAAAAAATATTACGTTCTACAGCATAAGAAACAGAGGATAACATAAAAAATGATAACTCATAATTAGTAACCTGAAGACGATGCACTTTATCTAAAAGATTGTGAACTTCTTCCATTGCTCGTTTTTCAGAGCTCACCAGGATTTCCTTCCCGTTCTTCAAGATGGAGACCTGCATATATTTGTCGAGAATATCAGCAACAAGTGGTTCCATGTTATGTGAGACATTGCTAGATTGCATGATCTGAATAGAACAAAATTAGAATGTTCTAAACATTGAGGTTACTATATCATAATATGGCATACAGAATGATAATTTCATCATGAAAATTAACGAAAAGAAGAAGGAAAACATTACCTCCATAGAAAACTTCCTGGCATTCTCCTCTGCTACTTGTACAGAGTTGGAACTTTCACGAAGCCTCTTTTGGTAATCAACTATTAAATGCATAAGCTCCACATTTCTAGCTGAGATTGCATTAGCCTCCCTCCTCTACACCGAATAAAAATCGACCAAAAAGCCCCCGAAAAGTGCAGATATAGATCATCAATACGTTAATAGATAAAATGATAGAAAAGTGCAACAGGAATCAAAATTCCACATGCAATGAACACGAAGAAAGGAATAGTAAGGACCTGATGCTCAAGCTCCATCATGGAACTGTTAAGCCGTTCTTTGGATAAGTCCGATTCTAGTGCCATTTTATCACGATCTAACCTCAGTGCTGTTGTCTCGCTCCTAATGCAGAGATGAGATAACATGTACACATGAGAAATATATATATGACTTCCAAAATACTAGGTAGAATGTGAAGAACATAATATAGAAAACATGAAAGCAGTACCTTAATGCTGTCAAGTCCTCCTCAAGCTTTCTAGCACGTTCCACAAGTTGATTGTGTTCGTTCTTTGAAACTTCAAGCTGGGTAAATGAACGAGATAGTAATATCAACCCAAAGAATAAACTGACCTCAGAATTCTCAAAAGAAAAAAAAACTGACCTCAGAATTCTCGATCCGGAGCATGATATCTATATTTCCTTCATCTGAAAAAATAATAAAAAATTATTGCTAGAAACATCTGTAGCAACATACATACAAAAACTGTACAAATTAACCATTGCACTTGAGAACAATAGATAGCTATGCAACTCGACCCCAAAAAAAGAGGCTACACAACAACATAATGCAGATTGCCAATGTATCATCGCAGAAGTACTAACAAGGGGAACTTACCAGGGACTTTAGGTAATTCAGCACTACTGCTGTGGCTCTTGCGCTCCTCTTCATACAATCTTTTGTACATAGCAATCTATACAGAGAAAATCATTAAGATCCATACATGTTGTAACATGTGTGCTGTGTTCCAAAGAAAATGCAATACTGATTATGCACTTCATATGCAAGTAAATAGGAAATGAAATTACAGAAGTATGAAGGAATTGAAAATTACAGAAGTATGAAGAGACTCTATCATGCACCGTTGTTCCTCTGATCTCTTAAGCACAGCTTCCATTTTAGAAGCTTCTTCATCACTCAATTTTTGCATTTCAATTTGGAAACCCTCCTGCAAAGCTCAAGAATGAAATTATTTCAGACACAAGCACACTTCACAGCAAAAAGCAGGGTAGAAAGAAACATTAATATAACCTTAAGTTCTTCATCCCTTTTCTCCAGCTCAGCAGAGAGTCTCTGAACTCGGCTTTGAAGTTCCACATTCTGCTCAACTAATTCCTTAATGTTTCTAAATGTCATCTGTTTCATCCATAATAACATTAAAGATGCAATGAATTATTAATACTATTTGTTTGAAGCAGCAAATTACTAACTTGTCCATGTGGATCATCGACGGTACTGTCATCTTCGACACCAATTAAGCTTGTAGAAAGCAATGTGCCACCACACCTGATTTGGATATCTTGACATTCTTTCAAAAGAACTGCTACCTATATTTTCAACACAGGAATACATACAATTAAATAAACAGCAGATCAACAGAATAACAAACATAAAGACAATTAAATCACATCAAATAAAGCATGATGAAAACAATGATAGATGTAATGAACTGAGTGTCACAAAGCTACGTGAAAATGCATCACCGTGTGTTTTACAAAAAGTGAGAAATACCACAAAATAAAACAAACATATTCTTACTTGCTTCATGAGATCATCCATCTCCTTCTGTGCAATGTTGTTATCGCGTTCCCTTCTTCTCAATTCAGACTGAAACAAGCAATGTCATGATAAGAAAAGACAGTAAAAAAATAAGAAGTTCTGACTTTTTACTAGATACTCCCGACTCCTGAGTACTTCGAGTTTTATGACTCAACTCTTTCATAAGATTTTTCTTCATCCTTTTTAGCTTCTCCTTGAAATTATTTCATTCCATAAAATAACTGAAAACTCTATTTGTCGGCTTTGTAAACCATGCCTCGGAAATATAAGATTACCTTTAAACTCCTAATGGCATTCTCAAAATTTTCATGCTCAAACCGTGCCTGCTCAAGTTTCTGATTAAGCAAGGAATATGCTTCAACCATTCTCTCATGCTCAGCTAATATAACAGCAAAAATGAATAACTAGTTATAATCCAAGAGAAAAACTAAAAATATCAAAATTCTGGAAACAAAATTAGTACAAAACAACATGACTTATCATAATGTGAATATAATCAGTTAAAACAAGCTAGTGGATAATCAAGTGATGATACAGAATGAAACACCTCTTTCATCTAAGATTAGTTCGGCTTTTTGTTCAATCTCATGCAGAACCTGCAATAAACAGTGGATTTTAAAACAAAGTGGCAGTATCAGTAAACTGCCAACGAAGAATCTAAGAACTTAACTCTAGTTGTCCTAAATTAGTTATTTCCTATTAAAACCAGTTCCTCAAGTATTCAAATTCAATTTAATAATTAAGAGACTCAAAAATGTGGAAAAAAAAAAGTAGAAAGAAGAGCCTCAGCATTGACAGCATCAGGCAGGCACAAAATGTAAGTATATTTGTTTGATGTTTTGATGAAAAGAACCTACAAAGCACAATCTAAGTACAACACAAAAATCTTTAAAAAGTGGTTGAATAGTACCCTCTCAAGCACAGCTTCAGCATGCCTCCTGCCCCATCTCTCATGTCGGAGAGCATCAGCTGCATCTTGGTATTGCTCGTACATTTTTGCAAGCTGAATAACAAATAATAAGGCTGTCAGACCAAATAATATAAATATCCCATAAAATAAAATAAACAATAGAGAAAGAAAAGGAAAGAGCGCTAAGCCATACACTCCAGCCCTCACGGATAAGTGAAGCTGCTAATGCTGTCCCTGAAATGCCAGGAGGAGCTCTTGAGACAATCATTTGATCATCCCCCTCTTCTCTGTTAATACCACCATCAGAAAGAACTCAATAGCAGAAACTAATATTAGACCTCCATTACTTCCGTATAAAAGATAGAGAAATAAGAATAGCACGCCTATCATAATCTTTGTTATGGAGGGTGGGCAGTTTTGACTTTTAGAGTGGACTTACAGTTCTTGCCTGGTGGAGTCTGACTGAAGACTTGACATTGGAAGAGGACTTAGCTCAGAACTCTTTCTGACATTTTCAATCTCCATTTCGCGCTTCTCTAGTTTCTCTCTCAATTCAGCTGCTTCCTAATATTATACCAAATTTTCGGGTTAATATAAAGTAACATACAGTTTGTTTGACAAACTAAACTTGTTACAAATGAAGAAGATTTACTACCTTTTCAAGTTTCTTTGTGATTGAGACTTCTTTCTCAAGTTTCTCTTTGTACTCGTCTTCAACTTGAGTCAGATGAGTCTGCATGAGATAAAATAAGATTTTTCCCAGTGATGACACTATTAAAAAAACTGTCATATGCAAAAAGAAGTTCCTACTTGGGTTGAGATATCACCTCTAAGGCCTTAATAACACCCTCAAGTTCTCCTGCTTTTTTGGACCACTCCTCTGAGCTTTTCTTGTAGAGTTCAACAAGCTTTGAAACCTGTAGAAGGAAACCAATAACAACGAAGTGAAGTGAGAATACTACACGATTTGCAATTCAAATATTATGAATAGATTAGACCAATGCAAAGGGAATAAGACATACTGTTGTCAGCTCAGCACTGAGGCGTTGTTCATTAATAGCAGCAGCTTCTTTTGACATAGATAGCTCCTTGAAATAGTCAAGTGAAGAACAACGATGGTTTATCATTTTGTAACTTTCTACTATTAAAATGCATGGATCAAGTGATATACTAGAAGAAGAATGGAGAATCACCTTCTCTAAGTGGGAAACTCTTTGCTCCAGCTCCGCCACTCTTTCATTCCTTCGCTTCAAAGAAACAGATGATTCACTGAGTTCTCTTTCGAGCTGAAAGATGGGACAGAAAGAAGGTGAAATTTACATAATGTGCATCCATTCTTTGCTCCTATGATCTAACCAGATAATAAGAATACTTACATCAGCTGTTCTGGTAGACATTTTATACTCTGAATCCATATTTGATTTGCGCACTTCAGCAAGAGTACTGGTTTTCACTTTCAGCTCTTCATCAAGCCAACTGTTATGCTTCTCGAGGAGTTCTTTCTCCTACACAAAAATGAACTTCGTTGAATGTATCTTGATTGCATATATCACAACATAATTGAAAAATTTAACTTAAAAGACTGGCTATATTTTAAGCACTGGGTACAATTGCAACAAAATGACAAAATTGCATGTTGCTTTCATGGTTTAAACCTACTATTGAAGGGAAAAGAAACATTCAAGCTACTTTACCTGAAAACATTGTCAGTTTTTGTTCATTCTATAGGACAACACCTCTACAAGAGAGAACTTCAAAATCAATACCTGATTAATGCGGTTGCATGTGGCACGGCATCGATTCAGCTCTGTTTCAATTTTCTGCAACTTTGTTTCCTTGGTGGCAGCATTGTCTGTCAAAACCACCTGTCAGGATAGAGTAGCAATCAATTAGGCATGGAAGAGTATTAGCACTGCATTAATACACCACCTTTAGGTCTATAAGATGTTATCCTCTGACCAAAACAAATAAAAAAGGTATCGTTGTTTGGTTATGGCTTCTAAATTTGATCAATGTCTCTTCCATAACTGGTTAAAAGTAGCTACCAATGGTAAAAAAACAGAAATTATCAATAGAAAAGCACACTTAGACTTACTATTTTATCAAGATAATTCTGAATTGTGATATTTTTCTCCTTAATTTCAGCATCTTTTTGCTCCAGAATCTCCAGAGACTGCCTCTTAGATTTTTGTATTTCCGCCAACTGCACTGTTAGTCTTTCGATCTCTCCATCTTTCCCGATCTGTAATTTGAAGCAAAAATATCAGGCACGTGAACACTCTAAAGCGGTGAAAGAAGTAGGTGCAAGGAAACCCCAGAAGGCATTACATGCTTGGCCTCTGTGAGTGCAGATGCTTGCCATTTTGAAAAACAATTTATGCATTTGAGCTAAGCATGTACATGGTGGCTATGCTGCTGCAGTGTACAACTGTAGATAAGGACGCTTAAAAACTAGCAGATCACGGTATTTTCGAATACAGTCGAATTTTTTTATACCATGTACACCGTGATAGAGCACAAGCAAATCTAAGAAGAAGAGAATACGAGAAGTAGGTGCTGGGGAGGGGAGGAAGAGAGCGTTCATACAGCCTTGAGATGAAGCTGGTGCTTCTCTGCCCGAGCCTCAGCAAGTGCCGACGCGTGTCGCTCGGATGATGCTGCCAGCTGCGCATTCTCAGATCGCAAATCGTCGAGATCAGCTGAGAGAGCATCGTGTCGCTGCTCGAGAATAGCGCACGTCTGTTCAGATGCGATGGCGGCCGCGTCGGCCTCCGCTTTCACCGTTTCGAGCTGTCGACGGAGGTCCCGAATCGCGGCGTCCGCCCGCTCCGCCACGGCGGCGGCGTCATGCGAGAGCACTTGGAACTCCTCCTCCGAGAGGAAGAGCGGCATCCTTCCCGGCGCGTCGGTTTAAAGAGAGAAAAAGGAGAGCAAAGGCGGGTAGTTAGACGGTGAGCGCAGGTTTAGGTTAGGGTTTTACGGACGGGAGGAGGATCGGAGGAAGAGGAAGGAAATTGCAAATGAACGGGAAGAGTCATCAATATAATTTTCAACAGTTTATTTATGATCAATTTAGATCACAGTTCATAACTAAGCCGATTTAAAGTATTCACGACCTTTCTAGTTGTTTATGGTAATTATTTTTGTTATTTATACTAAATAAAATAATTAGGAATAATAATTCTTAAGCATTTGTCCTCAGCAAAAATGTCTAAGTTTTGACTTGGAAAATTCTCCACTGAAAAGGTATGAAAAAGTATTAGCGAAAAAACAAAATACGTTATTTTTTTACTATTTATAACTGTTATATAAATTATTTATATTAATTCTAATAATTATTAATAGTTAGCAAGCAAAATTAAATATCACTTTGTACTCTCTGTTATAATTAGGAAAATTGATTGCTAATTAGAAATTTGTCATTCCAAAATTTAAATTGAGAAATTTGTCATTATAAGTTTTATATACTCTTAAATTTATTATTATACATATTTAATCAGATTTAAAAATTAATAATTTCAAAATTTTCAATAATACCCCCTAAGTCGATTAAGAAGAATTATATGATCGATTGACTGACTTGATCAGACCTTTCTATTTTTTATCTCTCTCTTCGACAAAGCTAGGGCAAGCCATTGTCGCACCTGAATCGTAAGCCTGAAAATCGGCTTGCCAAACTCTCTCTGCCAAACCCTTAACGCCGTTAATCATATTTATGGGAAAAGCCTTGGAAATTATTCATTATTTTCGATTTCACCGGTGAAGTTTTACTCAAGAAAATTTACTTCGAACTCTTACTTTCAATGCTATACCTTAAAATCTTCCTCAAAATGATAAACACTTGGATTTTTCCTTCCCTCACCAATGGAATGAAACCAAAAAAATACATAAGAAAAAAATTTACAATGATAATTCTAAACCTCATGCGGGTTATTTTTGTGTAGCTAAAAAGTTTTATTGAGAAGCCTTTAATGTGTACTTGAGGTTGTTTCGTGCTATGCTGGGGGTTAGAGAGTTTCATAAAACCGTCCTATCATATTTTGAGACTTAAAGTGAATTTGATAAAAAACCGTCCTATTACTTGAGGTTGTTTCGTCGAATTAGTGTTGTTCTTGTTGAAAATAAGGATAGATGCTGAAATTGAGGTCAGAATTATAAAAAATGCGGTACGACTTTCTAGAGACCTGATTCAACTTGGACTAAATTGCTCTTGTTGGCTTGGGAACCAAAAAATGCGGACAACAATTCTGAAAATGTGATATGCACTTTTCATCAACTGAAGTAGGATGTTATGTTTTCTGAGACGCATATTTTTGCTGACTGTAGTTTTGAAACCGCAGTCCGCATTTTTAGTAGATTGATTCAAATTTAAGATTTTTGCCTCTAATTGTTTCATAAATTTCTCCAAATTATCTCTCACTTTATTTTTATCAGAAAGTGTGATCAAACAATCCACCGGATCGTCAGTTGTCATCCTTTTAACTTTTTTTCACCGTCGCATCAATCATGTCAACCCTACAATAATAATTATTAAAAATAGTATTTTCATTAAGTTTTGTAGCACTAAATTCCACATTGTCCTTCCCAAAACTTAGAAAAATATTCCCGAGATTTAACATTAATTTTTGTACTGGTTGTAATTAGAAAGGGACGACCCAAAATAATTAGAATATAAGAATCTTCCTTTATATTAACCACAACAAAATCAATCAGGACAAAAAAAAATTCTCAACTTGGATGGGAATGTCCTCATGGATGCCAATTGGGAGTTTAACTAAACCATCTTCCATTTATAATGAGATTTTAGTATGTTTCAAGTCTCTAATACCCGACCTTTCAAAAACTGACTTTGGCATGATACTAACATTTGTTCCTAGGTCACACAATGTATTTTTAAATTTGATCTTTCCTAAAGAACAAGATACGGTAAAACTTCCAAGATCCTTAAGTTACGGAGGCAAATTATTCAAGATCATTGTTTCAACCTCTTCAAATCCTTTATCTTTCGAGATAATTTCTTTTAAACATTTTGTATAAGCGGACATTTGAGTGATGACCTTGGTAAATGGCGCAATTAAGTTCAGTTTTCTCATCCAATTCCTGACTTTATCAAATTACTGTCTGGCTTTACTAATCTTGGAGGAAAAAGAACAAACCTGAGTGGAGGAACATATCCTCCTTTATTTGTTTTTGAGAATCTGAGTTTTTTGTGTCATTGCTTGCTCGGTTTCGTTGTCTTATGGTTCAGTCTTTTCTTTTTCCCATTTATTCCTCGAGAAGACGAGCTTCACATGCTCATTTTGTATATTTTATTATCGTGCAGGAGGTGTTGCCAGTTGCACCACTTGAGTTTTAAGTATTTTTCTTTGAGTAGTAAGAAGATCAGTTTTAATACTCAAGTCCTTGATTTGGTCGGTCACATATTGATTGGTCCTCCTTTGATCTTGCATGAACTCTTCTAGTCCACACATCATCATTTCCATCATTTAATCTAGATTTGACTTATGTGAAGCACCTTGATCATATTGATGCTGCCCGAACCCTTGAGTTTGATGGTTCTGATTAAGGTTTTGGTGTTGATTCTCTTGGTTGTTCCCCTAGAAAAAGTGCAGGTAATTTTTCCATCATAGATTGTAGGTGCTCGAATAGGGGTTGTTTTGGGGCCCAAAATTACCGTTGAAGGTATTCACTTGCTTCACATCTTCTTCACCTGATCCTCCCCTACCACAATTAACGGTAAAGTGATTGGTCCCGCCAAAGATTGTGCATGGGGTCATTTGATTCACTTCTGACATATTAGAAATGGACAATCGATCGATGCTCTTTTGCATGGCTTACATCTGTGTTGTTAGCCTAGTGATTGTGTCCGTCTCTATTACTCCAGGGATTGTTCTTGTGTTGCCTCGCATCGAGCTCTGTTACTGTTGCCTGAGTGTCATCTCATCAATGAGTTTATATGCGTCCCTCACACCAATGTTCATGAGATTCCCTCTTGCGGCTACATCAATTTTAGATGATTGCTCAAGACCTTGATAAAAAAATATATAAACAAACCACTGTCCAAGGCCATAGCGTGGGCAAAGACATATCAATTCCTGAAATCTATCCCATGTCTCGCTAAATGACTCTCCAACCCTCTGTCTAAAGTTAATAATTTGTATGCGCAAAGCAGAAGTCTTGGAGGGCAGAAAATACTTAGTAAGAAATGAGTCAGACATTTTCCCCTCAAGTCTGAATGGTATTGACATCTAGGGACCTTAATCAATTTCTAACCCTATCTCCCAAAGAAAAAAGAAATACCCTAAGTTTGATGGCATCGGGTTCAACATCATTGATTTTTATAAAATTACACAGTTCCTCAAATAAAAGCAAGGTGTTGGTTCAGATCCTCATGGGCTAAACCATTAAAAATATTTTAGGAAAGTATATTTAATAGGGTTGACTTAAGTTCAAAATTATTGGTCTCCACATTAGGCATAGTGTAGCTCAAATGAATGTCATTGGCTCTCGGTGTCGCGACGTCCTTCAAAGGCCGGTTATTATCATTGTTGGCCATGTTTGATTCTCCTCCAAAGTCGAGATGCTGAGATGTAAAGTCTGAAATATGCGTCCTCTCACTCTTTTTGTGTGTCACTCTTCTTTTATACACTAAACGAGTAGTCTTCTCAGCCAGAACGTATTATATAAGAGCAACTAAACAAGTAGATTATAAAAAATAAAAGAAAACAAAAGAGAATAAAAATAAAAATGTCTAGTCTCAGTTACTAAAGTTTGAACCAATATTCACACCGTTGTCCCCGGCAACGGCGTCAAAAAGCTTAATGGGTTTTCTGCTAAGCTAATAAAATTTCTAATTTATATTCAATTTCAGCTGCAAGCGAACGATCTACTCAAGTAGTAATCGAGGTGTCAAACCACAATGACAAGGGTGAATTATCAGTTCTTCTTAGTTTCACTAATCTAGACAATCTAATGAGGATTTTAATTTAAACTAAAATTATACTAAAAGTAGAAAATTATCAATACGAACTGAAAATTATCAAATGGAAAAATCTAGAAGCTTTCAATTTTAACTCTAACTTTGTTTGTCAATCTACTCTTATTTCATCTTTCGAGGCGTTCTAATGTTTATTAGAGATTATGTTCATATTATAGCATTAAATTATACTTTCGTGATTTAATATCATACCTAGACAGTTCAAATTTCTCCTCTCGGCACTCCAACTTGCAAGTCTAAATCCATTGAGGTCGTGAATCACTTTGGTATAACCTAGATTCTGCACTTCTCCTTTCAGTACTTCATATAAATTCTAAGGTTATCTCAATATTTTCTTAAGTTATAGGTTTCATGTTTCGGTACTTGACCTAAAACCTAAATTGCTATTTTGGGTCAGAATCTAGAGTTCCCTTTTCAGTTTTAACCTTTAATTCTAAAATAATATGCAGTTGATTAAAACAACATATTTAATTCTATCAAAACAACAATCACAAATATCAAGAACTGAAAAGATCAAACAATGAGTACAATTAAACCATTCGAGTTATCAAGTTTACACCTAGACCCTTAGAAGGATGTCTAGATACACATCAGAGTATCAAGTACAAACAACGCCATGACAAAAATAAAGTTCCACATAAGAAGAATAAAAGAAAGAGAAACAGTAAACCAAAAAACAAATCGTTTTCCTATCCGATTCTCCGTTTCTTGTCCAAATCCTTTGTTTTCATTAAGTTCCTCCTCTTTTAAGTGTTAGAGATCTATTTCCCAAGGGGTCTCGTGATATCTAGAATGAAGGGGTGTAAAAACCTTTCAAAACACAAATTTGCGTCTAAGATATCAATAATTACGATCCGTAATTTTGAACATCGAGAAAAATAGAACCGATAGAACTCGAATTTTAGAATTACTAACTGTAATTTTTCAAATTGCGAACTGTATTTTTGGAATTTTGTTGTGCATTAATTATATTTTGGCCATAATTCCTTATTCGAACTCCGATTAGGGTTGATTTCAAGTTCGTTGGAAAGTTAAGAACGAACTCTACAACATTAATGTTTAATCCCAATCATTTTATGAGAGTTTGTGATCACCATTTGATGTAACTTGCTGTTCATGTGTTGTCTTGATCTCGTCTACATTCAGGTTCTTCACGATCATACTATTTTGCTCTAAAAATCCTAAAAACACATAAAATACAGTTGTATCTTGAATTCGACATAAAAATTAAAAAAAAAAATACTAACAATCAACATAAAAAACATAGTTTTAGAGATAAAAACCTTATTGAAAATGGTGTAAAATTGAGGCTTATCAATGAACAAGATACTAATACATCTGTTATGTTCTCTTTCTCATATAACATTTTAAATCACACTTACATTTACAGGTTTTCAAGTCAGGTAAACTAGTACACTGCCATACAGAGGAGGAGGTCTTTGATGTCCTTGGGTTTCCATGGCTGGAACCCCATGAAGGAATCTGTGAACTGAACCGTTTCTTAGGTATGTAGACGTTACAGATGCGTTGCCAATTGTAGCTAACATTTTTGTGTAGTTTTTGTATGCCTCTGACCTTGTACAGCTTAGTAGTCCAAGCTGTGGGTTATAAAAAGTGTTTTGATCACGAATAAGGAGTTCCGTGTACATTTTTGTAAACATTGGCAAAGACCAAATCTCACTGGTTAGTTGAAACAACAAGGCACGCAGAAACTTGGATAGCACTTGAACAGCACTTTCATTATTATTTCTTACTGACGATGCAGGTCATATATTTGAGTTAATTATCCTAGATACTCACAGATACGAGGAAGCACAAGTGGTTTCCAACTCTTGCTTCGTTTTATTATTTAAAACGAAGCGGGACACTAAATAAAATACAGCACATCTGGTAAAGAAATGCAGCAACTATTAGCTATTCAATTATAACTTTACAAAGAATGCATTCATCAACCTAGAAATCCTGGTGGTACCAAAATAAAATTACATATGTTAAAAAGCTGCAATGCTCTCAACAGTACAGATGAAATGTGCCTACATTCTTCTTTGCTGACATTGATAAAGAAAAGAAAAACTTATATCACTGAGTATGATGAAGTAAGACAAATCAAAAGAATTGACTGCCAATGCCACCGGGACCACCACCAAACATCTCATCCCTGTCAATAAACCGCTCAAGCAATTCCTTCTCTTTCATGACAATGCACTTATCCTCCTTTCCAAACCAGTTGTACCTGTTCTTTGCTATGTAGTTGTAGACTGCATCTCTTATTGGGGCAGGAATGATCAGAAGAGAGCTCAGTGCGAGTATGGAAATGGCAAGTATGAGGCTACCTTCAGCGCAGCTGCACCATGTTGATCAAAAGGATTAACTGAATCGGACTAATTCATGCTTATAAGATTAGATTGGTAATATACCAAACGCAACTAAATGCTACATCCGAAGACAATCAGGAATATGGAGTACCCAATAAGAAAGGCAAAAGAAAACAAACGAGGTAAACTGTACAACAGTATTTTGGTATGTCAACTGAATCTGAAGTACATTTTCTATTGTCTACCCGTCATGCTTAGAAAAATGCTTTGAAAAAGAATGACCAGGCGAATTTGAGTAGATTGCCAGAAAACCTACCTGTGGAGCCATGGTAATATGCACCAGGCCCTTCAACAAAGAGAACCCTTTTAAGTACATGTTCTCGGTCAAGACCGACCAGGCGCAGGTAGGGCTCAGCAGCCCTTGACTGGAGACAACAAAATTTGATCTTCTCATACTTGTCAGTTTTTATTACCCACTTCACCCCTGTAATGTAAAGGTAAAGGTAAAGGTAAAGGTAAAGTTAAGGTAAACCAACCAAATAAAAAGAAGTACGAGTATGAGAGGGAGTGGGGAAAGAATTAAACAAACAAACAAACAAACAAACAAACCGCGGTGGCAGAGATGACAAACCCCATCATAGATGAGGACGCGCGGCTGCAAAATATTAGGCGTAGCAGCGACGGTAGAACCGGACAGGGGTATGACGGGATTGGGGTTGGGGAGCGCGAGATCCTCGTCGGAGTCCGCCACCGCAGGCGCGAGAGAACTCCGGGAGCCTGAGGCGGAGGTGACGCGAGAGATGACTCCCAACCTCAAAGGGAAAGGCTGGAGGTGGAGGGAGTTGTGGTGGAGAGATGGACGGAGGATCATATTCATTAATTCATGGGCATGGCGCATCTATTTCTAATTTTCTATTCTCACCCGGTCACGGTCGGAACTCAGGACCCACTGCTACTCAGAGAGGAGAATAAAGAAGAAGAAGAAAGAAATAAAGAAAGGAAGGAAGGAACTCAAGGAAGGGAGGAAGAAGCGGAGCTTATGGGCGCATGGGCCTTTCCTTTCGGAGGAATCAATTCAGTCCAGTCCAGTCCAACTAGGCCTGTTTCTGTTTTGCTTCTACACGAGTACATGAGTTACATCGGATGTACCTGAGGCTGAGATACTGAGATGACGAGTACATCAAATCAAATCAAATTCCAAATCGATATCACAATTAATATTATGTTTTCATGCAATAATACACTGGAATTCAAATCGATATCATTTTACTGTGTCAGTATATTTTTGGTGCTTTTTAGTAGCTGAACTTAAAAACTTCAATGAAGGAAATTGTTAAAGAATGATATCCTAGTTAGCTGAGAAGCAAGCATCATTAATTGCAATCACGCCATGTGGAGTGTTAAGGTAGTGAAGTTATCACTTCACTGGTATCTAAGACCATATCTGTATGCGTGAATCAGTTTTGAGAATGACATGGTTCTTCGTCAGAAAGCTAGAACATCAATGTTATTCAACATAATTGTGTGGTTTAGTTAGTAACATTATTTCCTTCCTCTATAGTTTCTTCCTGTAATTCTAGCCTGAATTATGCAAGCTTTTAGTAACTTCAGAAGAAAATGAACTATGATTTTATCAGTGACAGTGACCATACGTGTATATAATCCATCCCTCCCAGTTGCAGCATGCATGTATGCATACTTGTCATCGAGTAGCACCTTGGCATCAGAATGAGAAGTGGGCCCTTGCTCGGTAGAAGCGCTTTTTCGGCAGCCACGCTGAAATGGCCTCTGTCGCTTCCAACAATCCTAGCTAGCTAGTTGACAACTTGCCTTACTTCCAGTTCCAGGTGGGACTGGAACTGGGGACTGAGGGAGAAAGAAGACTGAACTGAAGACTAATTAATTGCTTCTTTAATTTCTCACATCTTATCTAAATTCCACTATTCTGCTTAATAAATAAATTCGTAGCTTCGTATTCAAAACGTAGCCTTTTCAAGAAAATACAAAAGGATAATGCCAAGGGGGAATTCACGTGATGGACAGAACCACTAGGCTTTTTAATGCCCCCTGCTCTCTTTCATTTTCATTAGATTTTTCCAGGTCCAAAATCTTCTGTTATGTTCTCTTGGGTTTTTTTAATAGAGAAGGGATCACTTGAGAATGGGTTATTTTGATAATTTTAATAATAAATTTTCAAATAAATACTAAAAAAAAATAGAAAAAATAGAAAAAAAATTATATAGATATGTTCTTTTATTTATAGGATTGATGATGATTCAAATTTCACGCAATTTCATTATCATTTGATAGTTCATCAAAGACCATCAAATTATAACCATTGTAAATTATATAAAAATTTGATGCTCCTTGATGGAGTATCAAATGATAATGAAATTGAAATCACAATTAATCTATAAGTAGAAGAGGACAAAGGGGTGGCTGGGGAAGCAAGAGCAGAGAACTAAAGACCAGATTTCTGCAACAAACCAACTAGTGTTTATATATTATTATGCATAATTTGTATTGGAGTCATTTGATGAATATATAAGCCAACAAAATTTCAAGGACCATTGTTGGATGCTATTTGGACGAGGTATGATATGGGAATCTTTCGAGGACAATGCATCCATAATTTTATCATCACATTCACATAGTTAATAATTAATTAAAATTCTACTGCTATAAGCTGTACAATTTTCATGCATCCATAATACCATAAATCTGTCTCCCAGCCCCAGAGACAATCTCACAGTAAGTAAGTGAAAGGCTGGAGGGGTCCATTGATGGGGAGATACTGGAGACAAGTAAGACTCAGATCCCAACAGTACAATGAATGAATCAATGATAGAAGAGAGAGTAAATAAATGAGTAATACTGAAACAGTATCCGCATTCTGGCAAAAGATAATAAAGACGAAGAGAGGGTGTTCTTAGGAAATCGCAGAAAAGAAATGCATCCATGCATGTATAAGATAAGTTCGGTAATAGATACTAAATACTAAGAACTTCGGCTTTTACGAGGCACTGCATTAATCTGGCATGCACTGTGATTCTTTTGACTAGATCCGTGTCAGACAACACCCGTCTTGGCTAATTTGACCGGGTACAGTATCATATCAGCATAACTGTATCAGTATCAGTATCATTATCAGTATGAAATTATTATATCTACGTTCGGATTCGTTGTTATATTTTCTATGATAGCAAAAATATAGCACAGTATAACAATCTTCGGATTAATTTAAACAGTTCAAATTAAATTCAAAGAGTGTTTATTAATAAATGGGACTAGTTGTCAGTGTCAAATGACACCGCTGCAATACTGCTGCTATATTTTAAGTATAACAGCGGTTCTTTCTTCTATGTTGGGTCAGGATTTCGAGACTTCCTAGTCATACCGCATTATCAATTTATCCTCTAAAATATTAAAGAATTCTTTTCAACTCAAATTATTGTATCGCTTATGAAATTTTTTACATAATTAATTGTACTATTAAAATCATAATAATATTATTTTTTTCAAAAAAATTATGAAATTGTTTAATTTTAACGCATATAAATATGTAGTTGGAAAATGTTTTATTTTAAGCAATATTTTTGATAGATACATGTATATGCCCCGTAAACGGTAAACCGGCCCTAGTATCATTCAATACTAGATATAACAATTTCGTAAACGCATCGAATAATAACGATAGTGTTAAGGCCGTAAGCTGTTCTGGGTCTGGATCCTCGTCCTCTTTTAAATCAGGGGCAAATATAAGATTTTGATCGGGAACAATTATCGGATTATAATAGTTTATCGAGTTTAAATTCATTAACTAATCGGGTACTAAATAAAAAAATAATAATTTAATATATATTCTTATCTAATAAAAAATATTAAAATAATAACATTTTATATATTAAAAATAACAACAAAATAAAACTCAAAGTAATAGATATCTTGATATCTTTGCATAATTATTTCATTATACATGATATTAAATATTTTTTCTCAATAAAAATAATCAGACAATTCAGGAGAGGCAAAAAAAATTTCTAAAGAGGACACATTACTGAAAAACACTATTTTTCAAAATCCGGAGGAAGGGGGCAGCTACCCCTGGACCCTCTTGGATCCGCCACTATTTCAGATGACGATCGATTTTTTTCCATTTCTCCTCTTAATCTCAAGTGGAGAAAAAGGAATACTAATAATAATAATAATAAATAAATAAATAAATAAATAAAGCTCCTTAGTTTTTTTCCGTGCTGATTATTTGGACGAATGGTCGGATTTGAATGTCAAATAGTTGTGTTGTTGGCTCCAGTTTCAATTCCAAAGCACATGATTGAAGGCTTCCCATCCCTTGGCCCTTGCCAAAGTGCTCCAAGTTCCAATTCCTATTTCTTATTATCCGGTATCTGCTCCCTATCCAGCACTCGCCAACTTCTTTATTTTTAGAAAAAAAAAATTTCGAAATTTAATATAAATTTTCTTATACGAATTAAAAAATAATCAATATTTTTTTATCTTGTTTTACAAGTACAAAATAATAAAAATATAAAAAATATAAAAAACATCTACCTTTTCAGGTAAAAAGTAATTATTTTAAATTTCAAATTTTTTTCTAAAATAAAAAATTTGAGTACCCGCAATTTTTTTTAAAAATAAAAAAATATTTTTTAAAAAATAAAAAATAAAAAAATATTTTTTTCATATATATTCGCATGAGTGGTTGGTTTTTTACATACACTAGTAAGGTCCGAGTTCTTTTTGGATGCTAGATATGATGGTCTAGAAAAAAAAGTTTGGACTTAATTTTTTTAACCGGGACAACTACTTGGTTCGAATTTTTAATTTGGACCAGTTTTTTTTAACACCCCCAAAGTGATAAATTTTAAATAAATGCCGAATAAAATTTTAAAGTGATAATAAATTATATATATATATATATTTTTATATGATTAGAAGAGAACGAGATATATTTCGATTTTTATATATTTTTTCATTTTATACTTATAAAATATAATTAAATGTGAAGAAATTGAGATAAGAAACCAATTTTTTTCCCTTTAAATCGAAAATTTATCTCGTATCATATTGAATTCAATAAACGAGTGACTTTTAAAAAAAAATGTTTCTTCATTCTTCTTCTACTAAAAAAACCAAGAAAAAGAAAACTCTTTCCTCTTTTTCCATCATCTCCCCCATAAATGAGTTTAATCTTTGCTGGAAAACAATCATAAACCTTAATTTCATTAATGGTGTCACCAGCAAACTTTTTCATGTTTAATTTTTATTTCGAATTATATGGTATGAATTAATTTTAGAACCTTAACTGAAGATAAAAATTAAGACCAACATATCTAGTGCGTTTAAAAATTATACAAAATTTATTATTTTTCTCTTTAAAATTTTATTCGGCACTTATTTATAATTTATTACTCCGAAAAAAAAACTGGAATCTTGCTTGTGTGATATAAAGAAAGAACAGACACTCATACTAGTACATGCGATTTGTTTTTTAATATTTATATTTTAAAAAAGTTTGCACGTCCGCCACTCACCCCAACATTTTACTTTTGGGTTAAGACTTAAGAGTTGATTAATTAAGAGAAGAGTACCATTTGCATAAGGCGCATTTGCACCAAAATCATTGCAAGTTATGACATATAATGATATAAGTAGAGTAGGGGTAGGGCTAAAGGTATCCATGTGTTTATGATTTTATCCAATATTTTATAATAATAATAATAATAATAGTTCTATAATTTGCTCAATAACTAAAGTCCCAGTCCCAGTCCCAGTCCCAGTCCCTGATCCCCCCTCCCTCCCTCACAAGTCACAACTCCCTGCTCGCTGCTGGGTCGAGAGTGGAGACTTCACTGATCGATGGCATGCACAGGCACAGGCACAGGCACAGGCACAGGCACAGGCACAGCTATGCAATGAAATTGATGCATGGTGGCCATTGCCATTAATTACCATTACTATGCGAGTCGGCTTACTCGCTGACGCTGACGCTCACTCTGACTCTGACTCTGACTCTGACACAGCCTCCGACTGTGCTGACCTCCTTTGCGGAGAAGACTTGGAATCCCACGACCACGAGATCGACTGCCAAATCGACGACGATGATTCCATTTCCATCGCTTGCATTAATATTAATATTAATATTAATGTTAATGCTGCTCACCTGCAGCTGCCGTTCCCCTTCCCCATCGACTCTGATGAATCCATTGCTGCCTTCCTCCTCTCTGAATCCCTCTATTTACCCCCTCTAGATTACCCCCAACGATTGCGCACCACCTCCACCTCCACCTCGCTGGACCCCACCTCTCGTTCCCACTCTGTATCTTGGATCCTTAAGGTATAGTGTATATAAATATGCTTTTATTTATATATTTGCGTCCTAATTCCATCCATCGTTTCAGTTAACTTCTTGGTGCTTTCAATTTCAGGTGAACAGTTATTACCATTTCCAGCCAGTGACGGCCTACCTGGCTGTCAACTACATGGATCGTTTCCTCTCCTCCCATGACTTGCCGGTATATATATATAATTTATATATATTTCTAATTAATTAAGTAATTCCATCACCATTCATTATTAGATACTGAACTATTCATCGTTTTCCAGAAAGAGTTCAGTACTCTACACTAACTTGAATGATAATTAATTAATGAATCAATCTGATAATTAAAACATGACCGACCATTCACCAGGCAGACAGGTGGGCCCTACAGCTTCTCTCTGTGGCTTGCTTGTCTCTAGCTGCCAAAATGGAGGAGACCCTTCTTCCTTCCCTTCTTGACCTCCAGGTTCCATCACTTAACTAATTACATCTTACTTTCGTTCTTCTAATTAGCTTTTAAACAAAACAGTATTCCTAACTGTTGTTTAACATGGCAGGTCGAGGGCACCAAATTTATTTTTGAGCCAAAAACCATTAGAAGGATGGAGTTTCTTGTGCTCACAGCTTTGAATTGGAGGCTCCGATCCATCACACCTTTCACATTCATCGGGTTTTTTGCTTACAAGGCCGATTCATCAGGAAAACATTTCACAAACCTGGTTTCTTATGCTTCACGAATTATCTTAGACTTAATCCATGGTATTAATTAATGGCTCCTCTAATATATATTGTACTAACTTTTGTACTGTTTCGAACATACAAGTATGGCATACATACGGTGATTAGTTATTTTCTCCTAATTAGAGAAATTAATGTCAAATCTTGATAAATAATATACTTCATTCCAATACCTTATCGGTCCAGTTGTGTATAATAAAGGTATGTACCAGATGCAATTTCATACCTTGACCCAACACCTGCCCATCCTGCTTCAGTTTTAATGTGGCTTTGACCTTGCCTCTTTTTGACTTGCATGGTATAATTCCTATTACCGACTTAATTTGTCCAAAAACCCTCCTCTGAATTGAAGCATTCCATTATTATTGGTGTTCAATATCGGTACATATATACTCGTACCAGAAATTATTAAATCCTTGTTCAGATTTTCTTGTATGTTTCTAGTTGGCTGCCTTGCTGTACATGTATCCTGCTCGGCAAGCAATAAATTAATAAATCAGGAGCAATTAATTTCTCTACTAGATATAGTGTGCACCATCCATCTAGATGCTGTGACAATTAATGGAAGTAGAGTACTACTAATTAGAGCTGATTGGAATTGGAATGAAATGTAGATATAGAGTTCTTGGATCACTGCCCCTCATCAATGGCCGCTGCTGCCATCCTGATATCTGCATCTCATCAGTGCTCTCCGATGCATCAATTTATTACTCCTCAGATTGCTGCTTCATGGTGTACTGGCCTTTCTGAGGTTAGTACACCCTTTTCACATGCCAAATTAATTCACTCCTTAATTGTCCGTGACTAGGCGAAAGTGGGAGGAGGGAAACTACAAAATAAAATGATTAAAGATAAATGAACCTTATGCGTAGTTTTATTAGTCTATCTTTCGTATATAATGCTATATATGATTACCATTCTCTTCAAAATGACAATTACTGCTATATATGATCACATTTATTCTTATGGCAAAATTTGCAGTTACATAATTTAGGAAACAGTTAGCTGCCATAAGATCCAATACTGATAAAATGTAATCTGCAATTTTTTTTCATGTGCTCGCACTCACAAATTTATGAAAATAACATAAAAAACAAAGATTGTGAGATATATTAATATCAAGCTTTTAAAAAACATTTCATGGTTTTTAACGATAAGACAATATTTTTGAGTTAAAACGGTTTAAACAGTGTTATTTAACGGTTTTTAATGGTTTAAACGAAATTTTTTTACTTAACATTAAAGATTTTGATGAAGTTAAAACGAAGTTTAAACGGTTAAAACAAAGTTTTTTTAAAAGCTTGATTAATATCTTAATAAATATAACTTGATATAACCAAATAACCGATAGTCATGTAATCAAATATTTCTACTTTGAGAAATGGGCATTTATATATCATGCTTAATTAATTTTTCTACAGAACGCAGTATCAAAATGCTACAAATTAATGCAACAGAAGGCAGCGAGAAACATGAAAAGAAAACATCCGATAATCATCTCCCACCTTAAAGTGGCTCCAACGTCTGCATTGGATGCCGACACCGCCTCTCCTTTGCCTTCTTCCAAAAGAAGAAAGTTTCATGAAACATAACAAGGTCATGGTGCAGATTTCTTAATAAATAAAAAAAAGCTGCATATGGTGTGTGTGCTACAGAGCAGATTTTTTATATTGCTTTGGCTGATTCCTCATATTTTTGGTGCGAGGAGTTCTGGGTTTGATCTTTTTTTTTTCCATCATTTGTTTTGTCAAGTTCTTTCGTTTTTATTGAGAGGTGCAGGAATTTAAACTGACCTCTTATATTTTAAAACAAAATATTGTTTTATTTTATTTTTTTCGGAAACTATATATGTATTTCACCAGAGATGCAATTCCTCAAGGGTGGAGGAATTTGCAAATGACACTCAGCACAGAGTGAGCGAATATTTTAAAATTGAAGGAGCACCAAGTAGAACTGAAGTCTAATATAGAGAATGATTGATCAGAAGGCGGTGTAGTGATGATCTTCTTTCCCTTCTTTCCCTTTTTTTATATTTGTTTGTTTTTGTTTGAACTTTCTTCCATATCTTAATTGTACTTTAGGTGAAGTGTTTATGGTAAAGAGAAGCGTGTTTTATATAAACATGCCTTATGGTAAAGAGAATTGGATATATAATGCTTTTATCCTATTCTCGAGCTCCATGGTTGTGGGTGATGATGGCGGGTTGAATAATTAGATTACACTATTGTATCTTTTGCATAAAGGAGGCTTTTGGATAGCCTTTTTTAATATTGTTTGAGCTGTGTACAATTAATTACTAATAAAACCCTGTTACATAATATTATATAAGTTTTTCCCCTCATTTATATGCTGCGTTTCGGAGAGGGAATTTTATTTGTCTTCATTCACTTGGAATCAGGTTCCTGCCAATTAACCAGATTCTGCCTTTTAAAGCACTGCACAATGTTTAGCTAAAAAAAAAAAGAAGAAAAGAGAATGCTGTTCAAGGAATGAATTATATAATATACTGAAAAACAAAGGCTGAAAAATGACACCGAATTACACATGTGAGACAATATTCTGGTGAGAAGTGAGGAGAGAATTGAGAAAGTGTGTGAGTGAGTGCTCACCGCTCACTGCTCAGAGCCAACTGAGACGCACGTTAATCGGTCCCCCCTCTGCAATCTGCACTGTCTCTCTCTCTCTCTCTCTGTGGCCTCTGCCGGGTCAAAGATCTCTCATTCGGTGCGATGCCACTATGCGTCTATGCCACCACTATTCCACTGGGTTTGTTATTGGATCGGGTTCTGTACCGGATTTCAACATTTATTGCTCCATTAGAAAAATTTTTGATGGCTTGATGCAAATTAATTATTGATATTTCAATAATATTTAAGGACGCGAGCGTTCGATAATTATTTAAGTATACCTAGCTGACTGGTTAAGGTGCATTTGCTGATTAATTTACAGATTTCAAAGAGCATCTAACACTTAACAATTAATACAACCAAGAGATCAGTAACACTAACAGTACTGTAACAGTCAGCAAGAGACTTAGAGACCAACCCCAGCAGCCCCAGCCCCCAGGGCCCAGGGGCCACGGCCTCTCTAGCTTTTCGCTCCGACCCTGCTACCTTGCAACTCATAGTATTGTATGATATTTAATATACATGACATGACAATATGACATGATACAAATATAATGGAACGAATGAATGAAAGAGTCAAAAGGTGGCAATGATGGGGAAGGAATATTTGTGGGCTGGACGGTGTTCTCTTTTTGTCGCTCTGATGATCAAGTGATGAGCCTCTGAACCTCTGAGACCAGACTGTACCAGTACCCCAGTACCCGGCCAGTACCCCATTCCTCTTCCTTTTACCTTGGGTCAACTTTACTTCCAACCACCAATCCACCATCTCTGAATCTCTGACACAGTCACACTCATACCGGCCGGCCCTCCAAAAAATTCTCTCCTTTTTCATTATTTTCCCCTTCTTTCTTTATCGTGTACAGTCGGACTCGTCTTACTCGAGTTCAAGCTGTATGTGTTTTTGGCAATCACCATGCCCATGTGCACATGCAACATCATTTGCTGCATCTGCATCTGCATCTGCATGCTAAAAAGATGTTACGCACTTTGCCTTTTGGTTCATCACATTAATTAATTGCAGAAAGGGTCCCGGCCGGGGACTGATTCTAGTTCTACCAACCAACTAGACATGTATGTAGTTATGATTATATTCCAAGTGACAATCATAGCTCTTGGAAACTGCAATCTGCTATCTATATATACTATATAATTATATGATTCATATGAATATGATGGTGTATTTTGGGGAAATGCAATGCAATGCCATGCTATATAATATATATTGGAATTGGAGGTCAAGAGGTGATGGTGCCACGAATCAGCTGTTCTGACAAAGTGGCGAGTGAATTTAAAAGTAACCCGGCACTCATGTCTCATGTCTCATGTCATGTCTCCGTCGAAAAGCTAGCTAAGACAAAACAATTATTGCATAGCTTGGGGGCCTATGCGCACATCCTATATATGTCATTATTCTATAATCCACTCACGACAGGGACAGGAACACCCAACCCACCCATCATTATGCTTATGCAACCCCTTTCTCTGCCTCCTCCTCCTCCATGATTGAAAAAAGAAGAAGAAAAAGAATAAAGCTCCTCACATATACTGATATACTTCAATTCCAATTTGGGAATAAATTATAGTCCAGCCCAATATAAATAATATAACGGCATGCAAGAAGTAACCCTGGCCTTCATTATATAACTACATAGTGTAATGCATTATGGAACCCAATCACGCGCACAACGCAATTAGTTGGGAAATATGTTGTCCATGACATAATAATCTTAACACTCATATTCGAATATAATTGTTTTTTTTTTCTAAAAAAAAAAAAAGACATTTAGAAGCCCTTCTTAGAAAATGGATGTATAATGCAATTTGAATATCATTCGCCATTAATTTTATCAGAGTTTGCCAAATATAAATCATTGGACAAGTATTTGATGAGCGTTAAAACATATATTAAATTTCAACAGTTTCTGTAACACCCCAAATCTCAATTAGGGGTGTTAATTGGAGAATTAATCAGAGTTGAGGTTAGAAGGATGAAGAATGAAATCAATAATGGCAGAAACAATAAGAATTAGATAGCTGGAAGAGACAACAATGGGTAATTTTTATTCATTTTATTTATAATTCGAAAATTACAGCGATTACATATATATAGGAGATGCTATAATCTAAATCCTAGCTAATTCCATCAAGAATTAATCTGATTCCGTGTTCTTGCTGAGATCGCGCTGTGCTTCTTCAGAATGGCCTAACGGTTCTGTCGTTGCGGCCAGGGATTTAAAAGTTCTGACAATGCGGGTCCCACTAATAGTCTCTGCCTTCGTTTTAAAAGACTGACCGTTCTCTTCTAACCACCTGTCCTCCTCTTCTTCAATTATTCTTTCACCATTCTCGTTACCTGACATTCCTCCCCCGTTAAATCGATTCTTGTCCTCAAGAATAAATTGAGGGTAAGTGTTGGCAATCACATCGTAATCGTAAACCTCCCAAGAGGCATCTTCAGGGGTAGGTTGGTCCAGCGAACGAGAATTTGAGGGACAGCAACATTGGCACGTTTGATGGCGCGACGTTCCAAAATTGAATGTGGATAAATCTTCAATTGACCATCAGGTGTTGTAATTGGAAGCTGAGGCGATGTCGTTTGACCTCGACCAAGATGTTGTTTGAGTTGAGAGACATGCAGAACTGGATGGATGGCGGAACCGACAGGTAGTCGCAATCGGTACGCTACAGAACCAACCCGTTCTTCAATCTCAAAAGGGCCATAGAAACGGGGATTGAGCTTGGGGCATTTAGAATGTGATAAGGTAATCTGGCGGTAAGGTTGTAGAGTAAGTACACCCAATCGCCAACGCTGAAATGGCGTTCGGTACGGTGCTGGTCTGTAAATTTCTTCATGTGATCCTAAGCACAAAGAAGGTTGGCCTTCAATTGAATGAGATTGTGATGACGATCTTTGAGAAGTGAGTTAACAGCCTCAATATTGCTTCGAGGAGGGTGACCCAAGGTATTGCTAGGTGGTGGGTACCCGTATAAAGCTTGGAAAGGAGAGATTTTCAATGAACTGTGAAAACTTGAATTATACCACCATTGGGCCAGTGGCAACCAACTTATCCATTTCTTGGGATGTTCGAACAACATGCTGCGAAGGTAGTTCTTCAAGCACTGATTGACACGCTCCGTTTGACCATTCGTTTTGGGGTAGTATGCAGTGCTCATATTGAGTTGAATTCCAAGGAGAGACATTAGTTCCTTCCACGACCGGCTGTGAAAATTGGATCCCTGTCAGAGATAATTGAAGAAGGTAATCCATGTAATTTATAAATATTATCAAGAAAAGCTCTAACAATAGAAAGTGCTGAATAAGGGTGTGAGAGAGCAATAAAATGGGCAAATTTGGTTAATCTATCAATAACAACCATTATGACTTCTTTACCCTCACACTTGGGTAACCCAGTAACAAAATCAAGAGCAATACTAGTCCAAGCCTCAACAGGAATTGGTAAAGGTTGTAAAAGGCCAGGTGTAGGGACATGTTCAGGCTTAGTCATCTGACAATTGGAACAAGTCTTGACATAATTAAGAACATCTTCTTTCAGGTTGGGCCGATATTTGTTTCATCCTGTGGTAAGTAACAGCAACTCCTGAGTGTCCACAAGCAGAGGAATCATGCAATTCCCTGAGAAGCTGCTGTCGCCAAGGCCCAGTAACACCAACACATATGCATCCATTCCTTCCGATGATGCCTTGATGAAAAGTAAGGTGGTGATCTTTTGAAGAAGGAGTGTCAAGTTTGAGCTGTAAACTCTTAATCCAATCATCATCAATATAACTCAATTTAATATCACATACCCATTGGGGAATAATTTTAGATAAATAGAGTAATTAAGATGGATCCTGAAAATTTGGACAAGAGTGCCCTTCCCTTCTGGAAAGTGCATATGCCACTTTCTTATCTACCCTTTTTTTACATTCAATTTTATAATCAAAACCCAACAGTTTACTTAGACCTCTATGTTGAAAGGCAGTATGTATTTTTTGTTCAAGTAAATGTTTGAGACTGATTTGATCAGTTCTAATGGTAAAGGAGCAACCAATGAGATAATGTTTCCATTTTGTTACAGCAACTATAAGCGCCATAAACTCTTTTTCATAAGTAGATAGTCCCTGATTTTTGATACCCAATTTCTGACTAATAAATGCAATTGGACGCCTATCTTGCATCAAAACTGCACCAATCCTAAACTGAGAAGCATCAGTCTCAATAATAAAAGGCTGTAAAGTCTGGTAATGCAAGTACAGGTGCATTGGTCATGGCTGTTTTGAGTGCATCAAAAGCTGTTTGGGCAGTAGGACTCTACTTAAATGCATCTTTCTTCAAAAGATCAGAGAGAGGCCTGCTGATAACTCCATAGGATCTAATGAATTTTCTATAGTAGCCTGTTAATCCAAGAAATCCCCTAAGGTCTTTAACAGATTTGGGAATAGGCCAATGAATCATAGCAGCTATTTTATTAGGATCAGTTGCAACACGCTCAGAATTTATAATATGATCAAGATATTCAATTTGATTAGTTACAAATTCACATTTTGACAAGTTAGCATATAACTGATTTGATTTAAGGAGTTGTAATGTTTTTGACAAGTTAGCATATTACTGGGTTTCTTAGAAGGAGCCAACTTAGTTATATGAGTAGTATCAGTAGGAAAGGACTTGAGTTTTTCATCCTTGGACTTGATATTTCTAATTAGAGGAGGAATTGTCAATTGAGAGCCAAATCTGGTGGAAGGACGGAAGATCTTAGTTTGGGTTTCAAGTGATTTTTCAATTGTCGGGCTAGCTTATATGCTTGCTTGAGAGTAGAAGGGTTATAAAGAAGAACAATGTTAGCAATTTCCTCTCGAAGACCACTTAAGAAACCAGTAAATAATATTCATCCTCAGAGTATTGATTAGCTATAACCCGAGCTTTAATACGTTCATGGGAATTTATGAAATCATCAACCTTCCCAACTTGCTGAATCCGTTTAAATTCATCAACATGGTTTTTGGAATCAGAATGGAATATGTCCAGTATTTCAATTTTAAATTGAGACCAAGAAGGATCAATGCTGGTTAATTTAAAATAGCGGTGCCATTCTCTAGCATCTCCCATTAAAGAAGGAATTACATATTGCACTTTATAGTATTCAGGAATGTGTGAAGTTTGAAAATAATATTCGCAATCTTCAAGCCAATCTAATATCCCCGTGCCATCAAATTTTGGTAATTCAAATCTACGGGACTGCCAACGTTGAGAATAATCAGTAGTACGCCATTCTTCATCTTTTCTTAGAAGTTCTTGATGCAATAAAGATGGTCGATTTTCATCTTGTGCACGAGCATGTGGGTGTTGATAAGACGTGGAGGTCGGAGGTGGAAGAGGTGGCTCGGTGCGAGCAGGTGGAGACCGAGATATAGACGATGTTGCTGCTTGTACCGACTGATTCTTTTTCATATCATTGACCAATTGAGTAAGCAAGGTAGATGTATCAGCAAACTGAGAATCATACTGAGAATCATACTTGGTTGGCTATTCTGGTGGAAATCTCTTGCATTGTTGTATTCATGTCCGTAAGTTGGAATTCGATGGCTGCTAAGGGTGGAGAAGTGTCGTCAGAAGAACTGTTATTCTTAGTGGTGCGAGTCATGGTTGGAAGAGAAAAGAAGACCCAGCTTTCAACTGGAAAGCTCTGATACCAAATGTAACACCCTAAATCTCAATTAGGGGTGTTAATTGGAGAATTAATCAGAGTTGAGGTTAGAAGGATGAAGAATGAAATTAATAGTGGCAGAAACAATAAGAATTAGATAGCTGGAGGAGACAACAATGGGTAATTTCTATTCATTTTATTCATAATTCGAAAATTACAGTGATTATATATATATGAGATGCTATAATCTAAATCCTAGCTAATTCCATCAAGAATTAATTCAGAATGGCCTAACGGTTCTGTCGTTGCGGTCAGGGATTTAAAAGTTCTGATAAGGTGGGTCCCACTAACAGTGTCTGCCTTCATTTTAAAAGACTGACCGTTCTCTTCTGACCACCTGCCCGTTATTTGAATGAGAGCGCTACTCCCTTCCTCCTCTTCTTCAATTATTCTTTCACCCATTCTCGTTACCGGACAGTTTCACATGAATGATGTGTTTACAATATTAATGTAAATTAAAACACAGGATCTGAACTTTATTACTTTTTGCAATAATTATATATAAAAAAGGTTATTCAAGTTGATCCATTGCAAAAGAAAAAAAAATAGCATAATTTATCTCATCTTAACGACGTCAAACAAAATCCAAGAAGAAGGGCCGAAAAATATTTTGTGTGTATATTATAACTACTTGTCCGCATTGAAATTAATCTGAATACATAAATAGTGAATTAATACTAGTTAAAGGTTTGACGAAGGAGAATTGCAGAGGTTGAGGAGAAAACGACGGAGTTCACATGAGTTCACATAGCTCTTGTTTGTAATTATATCATTTGTATGTATTCATGTAGTCTGTCATAGTGTCATGATGAAATCATGAAATGGTTAGGGTCCACTTCACCACCCCATTTTCTCTTTGGATTTGCGTACTCATCAATCATCATCCCATCTCTCCGTGTTTTTTTTCTTCTTTTTATCAGGAACACAGTAAAAGTATATATTCTCTTTATTCCTTTCCTAAATTTTCTGGCCCAATTTCAATTTTTCTTATTTAATATATTTTTTTATAAGTAGAGGACCAGGCATCAGGAACAGTAATATATAATTATGATTACAATTTGGATGTATCTGTTCATTATTCTTTACAAATTTATTTTTGCAATGAATTGTTGTGATTCGATGACCCTTTATTATATCTCTCTGCTGTTTTAATTATCTATTACAATTTACAAGTTGCTGATTCTGTGATCTCCAAAGTGTGTTCTCGTATATATTTTGTTTCCACTCCGTCCTGCGCTCCCCTTAACTTATAATCGATCTAAAAACGAGGAAGGAAGGAAGGAAATGTAAAAGCTAATGAATGGCTAATTTCCTATGAACACCTTACTCATGTTGTAATGGTCGTGTTCATGAGCAGTGAGCACTCCTTGCTAACTGGCTTCAAAACCATTGGCTTCAAAGGATTTAAAGTTTTCTTTTTTTGCCCCATTGGTTTCACATCTTGGTATCTGTCGTACTGGCAGGTATGGTACTGGACATGATAAGGCGGTAGATTTGGCTGAGCTAAGAAATTATTACTATAAAGCACTTGACCCGATTCAACGCACCATCCACAGGATAATTAACTATTCCATTCGATCTGTATGCCATCAATTGAAATTAGACTTGGCATATGATTAATCGACCTATGTCGACCACAGCAGCTATTTGAGCCGTCATGGATGCTGCACCACTATTCTATTGCCGCCACCGCCGCTTGGCAATTCTTTGATTTCCCCTTAATTCTTTGTTTTGCTTTGTGTGAGCTCGAATTAATTAATTAGTGGAACTGAAAATGATTGAGAGCTAGTCTCAGAGGTAGGAAGGCTTCAACGGAAAGAAGGGGGTAGGCAGGGGAGTTTAACTGTTTAATTAAAAGAACACAACAAGAAATAGGTAATCATTGCCAAATCTCATTAACAAATTATACGTTCGAAATTATTTTTAAATTAATTTTTAGCAACGGTTCTCTGTCAGAATCGTTGTTAAAGGAATATTTCTTCCATCTCTTTTGTCTCTTTTATTTCTTTCTTCTTTCTCTCTGTCTTCATCTCTCTTTTTAATATATGAAAATAGATGTTAATGAGTTGGTAATCTATGAAATTTTATTTTTTGACTTTTGATTTTTTGATCGTTGGATTGGGATGAATGAATGGTGAGATGAAAAAATCTGACAATCTGTGAGATCAAATGTCATTGATGAAGATAGATCTATCATAGCCAAAAAATAAAATAAATATTTAACAACGGTTATCTGAACAAAATCATTGCTAAATAGAGTAAAAAAATAAAAAAATAGTGTACCATTTAACAACAGTTCCTTGAAAGAACCGTTGCCAAATATAATAAAAAAATTGACACACCATTTAACAACGGTTCCTTCAAGGAACTGTTGCTAAATGTTATATTTAACAACTGTTCCTTTAAAGAACCGTTGTTAAATGAGTGTGCAGCTTTTTGGTGTTCTTTGATTCTATTTTAATAATATTTATTTATTAAAAATCATTGTTAAAAAAATTATCAATATTTCAAAAATGTCACTGAGACATTTTAACAACGGATTTGATCTATAATCATTGTTAAAGTGGTATTATCTAAGTTTATTTTTGTTGTAGTGGAAGAAAAGAGGGGCGATAGCCAATTAGCTAATGTTACCGTTTAATAATGCTGCTTTAATCTGAAAAGTAGGGCAGATTATATATTAACATATCTTATATGTATAATATATTATAAATTACGTGTGTATATATATATTTTTAGTAATGTTTTTTTTAATTTACGATGAAAATTGAATATTTATTATTACCACCTTTTTCTCCACTTTATTTTTTTTATAAATAGGAGCTCTAAAAAACAAGTTACACATTAAATACATTAAATATTAAATATTATTATTATTTTAATATAAAATAATTATTCATTGTATTTTACTCAAAAGGAAAAAATATTATATTTTATAAATTTTTTTTATTACATAATGAATTAATCTTAAAAAAATTAAAAATATTTTAACTGATTTAGACATAAGTTATATCTAAATAAAATATATCATTCTTTTATAAATAAATACTATTATGTATAATGTTTTTAAAAATTAAAAGGATCCACATATAAATGGCAATTGAGTAGGTTGATTCGGGTTCAGAAGGGTAGAATCAAGTCAGTTTGATCTTCTGAAAGAAAATCAGACCGAAACATGGTCGATATAGATTGAGTTGATTTATATATTATTACTTTAAAATTTTAGATTGTCAGTCATTTGATTTCGAATCAAATTCAGATCCGAATAGATAAATTTCTCATATCGAATTAGTTTTTACCATCTCTTATTTCATCACATAACGGGCGAGCCTCCGAATTAATTTGAATTTATTTCACTCTTAATAAACAATTGATATTCACGTTCAAAGTCCAGAAAACGATGCACAGAAATGTCGCCATTATGATGGTTACATTGGCATTTTGACTTATATATTTTACTTATTAATACATGTGTTGTGCAGTGTAATATAAAAATACGAGCAATAAATTGTCCAAAATATTATAATATTATATGCATTGAAATTGAATGCGTCACCATATTGAATTTTGTGGCATTTGAGAAACACATAACAGCACTCCAATGGTCGCCACAAAAGAACTTGACCTTTGGGCTTTAGGTAGTTTAGATTCTCAATTGCAAATTAAAGAGTAGGAGCTGTTGATCATTGCATTAATTAATTCTTCTTGTCAGCGGATAGTGTCAATGTGTCATCATCAAGAGATGAAGAGTTCTATATCTTGGAGCTAGGCATATATATATATATATATATATATATATATATATATATATATATATATATAAACTCCCCAAATACCTTCCCCCTAATAAGGGGGAGAATGAGCGAGGCTACGTCGACACTTTACTCTTGCTGGCCTTTGATATGCATTTAGATTAGTGCTTCCCCCTAATAAGGGGGGAGAATGCTGGCCTCTCAGCGAGGCTACGTCGACACTTTACTCCTGCTGGCCTTTGATATGCATTTAGATTAGTGCTTCCCCCTAATAAGGGGGGAGAATGCTGGCCTCTCAGCGAGGCTACGTCGAAACTTTACTCCTGCTGGTCTTTGATATGCATTTAGATTAGTGCTTCCCCCTAATAAGGGGGGAGAATGATGGCCTCTCAGCGAGGCTACGTCGACACTTTACTCCTGCTTGCCTTTGATATGCATTTAGATTAGTGCATCTATTTACTCTTTTTTGATCATTTGTTTTTTTGACCATGTAATATATTTGTGTAACGGGTGAAAATATATACTAAAACGAGTATAACGATTGCTTGCACAATCACAATGGATAGATATTGCACAGAAATATATTATCTGATCATTTATGCCCTTGCTTATGTAATTTTAGTGTTGAATTATGAAATACATTCTAATTGCATCCATCATATCAAAGGCCTAAACAGATATATATTTCATGCATTTTTAACAAGGCGTTAATTTTTTCATTCCGTCTCTTCTCTCTCTCCTCGCAACCCTCATCCCTCTTGATAACCCTAGATCCCTGGTATCATCTGGCACCGCCCCACTTCATTTCTCTATTCCGTCTCCTTTTTTGGTACTGGCATGAATATTCTCTACTCCTCTTTTGCTTGAGAGAAGCCAGTCACAAAGACTGTACAATCGGCGAGAGGCATGAAAGAAAAGACGGATTATAGAGCGATCAAATGATTTTCTTGGTCTTCCACTCAAGGTACCTGCTCGCCCCCCTCCCCCTCTTTTTTCTAGCTAGATGTGCCAAATCAGCAGGTATGCACTCACCATAGTACTACAAAATAAATCTTTAATGTTAAATTCACCTCTTTGATGAAATATATGAAGTCTAAAGGTTTATTTAACATTTTATCCTAACTTTTCAGGGAGCAATTGCCAATCAAAAGTATCAGATCAGAAATTCATCATGACTGCCTATAAAAATGCAATTTGGTTCCCCACTTCAACAAACTCGAGATGGTGGAATGCTTTCAGTGTATTTAGCTTCAAATCTCAAATTTAATATCACTGCAGTATATGTAGCTTAAAATTTGATATCATGTCACTGTCATGGAGTTTTCAGTGTATCAGCTTGAGTTTTAAATTTGAGACAGAATTAGTTGTGCTCGGCCATATTGCAAATTTAAACATTTTAACATTTGGAATGGTATATTGCAAATTTACACATTTAAACATTTGGAATGGTATATTGCAAATTTAAACATTTTTAGTATAAAACTTATTATAAGTTTGTTTCATTTATCATAATCAAGAACATCCAAAGTAAATTGAGAAACATAATAGTTTTGCTTTAAGGATGGAGGGCATTTATTGTTACTTCGTATTAAGCAGCCCACAACGCACAAACGCACAAATTTTCATACGCAGTCCCGGAATTGAAAAGATGATCATTTTTTAGTTCGTGATAAAAAAATGATAAAATAAGATGATGATGTCGAATGGAGCTAATATAATCTATGCCAAGGCCCATGACACAATAGTTGGGTTTTACTTCAATTGCACTGCATCTTACTTGGTATTACTGAGTAATTCTACTTAAGACCTACTACACCTGCAAATAATTCTAATTCACATAGTATACTGAGCAGAAATCTCTCTTGATCTAACAAATCAGAAACATCCACATCACAAGAAAACCGCCTTGCCATCTATATATGACTAATTTCAAAAACATATCAAACCGAAGGGAAGAACTTGTTGAGGTTGAAAGGTAAAGAATAGAACTCTTCGCTTCGCATATCAGTGCGGAATGATCTAAACCTGTCCCACCAGTGGTATCCTCTGTCTTTTATCACCGTGGGTTCGTGCCTATAGAGCGTGTTGTCTAAAATGTAGGCTACAATTCCCGCCACAAAAGGCTTTGATGAAAACATCACATTTATGATGTCATTGAACTGCAAACATAAAAGGGCAAAAGTCCATGAATTTTACCCCCAGGCGTTTGGGCATTTCATAAACATTACCAACAGCAAGTGTATTATTCATACCAAGCACTACTTTACTCTCATAAACATTATGAAAGCATCAGGTACAGATTATGTACCAGCAGCAGTTTTGTTGTATAAATTTGCACTTTCTTCTATTCATTTTGGTCCCTCGACACAAATATTAATAAAAGGTAAGGTGCAGGATGTAAAATTTGATGGTAAGATCAACATACCCAGCGTGCATGTGTGTGAACAGGCCCATAACCAGCGACAGATGTATACTCATTGAAGTACTGAGGAACAGATAAACCCATGAATATAGAAAACCCCAGTATGAACATGGTTCGGAAGCTATTTAGGTTGCAAAATTGAAGGAAGGAAAAGCCACCAGCACCTGTAAATTTTAGCAAAAGAAAATTTTAGCAAACTAGGTTGCAGCTAATAATAACAATCTTGATATTATCACGTACCAACATAAGCAAAGAAGATGCAATAGAGAGCTGCGAATATTGGCAGGGGAATTGATGCAAAAACTGCTCCAAATTTCCCTGCAATTTGCACAACATTGCTGGATAAAAAAAAACTGCCCTTTACATCAGATACTTTTTGAAGATTAAACAATATTTTGCTTAAAACATCCAACTCTCAGAAAAATTATGTTTGGAAGTGCTGAATCTGAGATTAACACATTCAAAACTTAATTCAAAGATTGCAAGACATGATAGTCCGCTCTTTCCAAAAAATGGCCTCTTTTTGAAAAAAAATGACCCAGACTAAAACCTGGGTTGTTTTTATCAAAGAACAGTGTTTTGAATTTTTTTTTAATTCTAATTGGTGCTTCTAAACAGAAAATTTTCCATAATTCTCATAGTGTGAGTAAACTGTACAATTCAGTAATTTGCCCAAAACAATCAACCATTCAAAGCAAGGTCTAAGGCAACAAGGTACTAAATTTACTGATATTTTCTAAATTACCCCAAACAACTTAGGAACTAGTTGGTGTACAAAATTAGAAGCATCTAATATCTTATATGCGCTAGCAGAAGTTTGGTTCCTTGGAGAAAAGAACTACATATTGTCAGTTATACCAAACATGAAAGAATAAAATTTTCTTTTGCATTCCGCTAGCTCAATGAACAGTAATTCTATATTTGATATATTGCATTTTTTGATACATTGTATTAACTCCCTCCACCCCCAAGCCTTGAAAACAGAAACAAAAATAAAAATAAAAATAATAAGAACAACAACTAACCTAGGACAGAGAAGAAAATCATGAAGCCAGCTGCTATTTGCACAACCCTTCGGCTGCCTACACGTGTCAGGGCTAACAAACCAGCATTTTCACTGCAAAGCAAAAGATTAAACTTTTTTTAGGTATAAAAAGATAAAGAGAAGTAAATGATGGAGCTAGCACGATTATTATAATATTTCCTCAAAAGAAAAAAAATCCAATCTCTTAAATGACCTTTAGCCAGTGCAAACTTACACGGAAACAGAAGATCCATTTCCAGTACCGAACAATCCATCAAGAAGGATACCAATTCCCTATTGTACATGAAAAATTAGAGATAAAACTAAAGCAGCTCTAAGCCTCTAACACCAACTACATCTTTGAAACTAGATATTAGCAAATATACCTGCCAACCTATACCACGGCTTAGAACAGATGGAGGGACAGGTGTAGCACTGGCATATCTTGAGATAACAATAAAAGCCCCAGTTGACTGCCAAACAAAATATCATCATTAAAGGCATTCAAAATTTCAGTCAAGACTAATCTATGGCAAAAGTATTTGTCCAGTGGTAGTTCTGGGTTTGACAACATCAGTTGTCTCTCTTTTGTTTTTTTCATTCAGCCTGAATTGAGGCATTAATTGCCAAAATTGGACAATCAGGGTTTGGAAAAAGAAAACAAGAAACATGATCAGTTCACCCTAACCGAAACAGTAACGACCTTACCCGTGTGGTAGCATCAAATTGTAATAATTTAGTCAACAACCCCATAGAGGAGAGAGAGAGAGAGAGAGAAGGAGGGAGGGGAGAGAGAGAGGGGGGGGGGGGACGGAGACCTCAACAAGAGCAACAAATGAAGCAGCCATCATAGCAAAAGCTTCACCAGCATCAAAAGTTGGTGCTCCCCACTGGAATGGATATGGAACTCTTATCCTACAGAATCCATAGACTTCTTAGACAAATGAGAGAACTTACAAATATTGTAACATAAGCAGCAGCTTAATTTCCTTGCCAGATGTGATTGCGGAAATTATTCCAAAAACGATAAAGCCAACCTTGCTCTCAAGTTTTAATTTAAAGAGGTTTATGGAGATGCATGGAGGGAAAAAGAGAGGACCTTTCTAATCTCTCCCAACAATTGTTCTCTCCCCATTTGTGGTCTACAAAAATTCACCTCCTTTGTTTCCTTCCTTCCCTACCCTTTTCTTTCCCTTTCTAAAACTCAGGAGCACAGCCTAACTAAATGGTTCATGTCTATATTGCAAAAGAGGAATGCAGTGTCTTATAGGACGTGCAAACTAGCATCTGGCCCTTTTTTCAAATACCTAAAATAACCTGATATATCTAACAAAAGTTGTATAACTTGATGACTCACCAGGGGGCACCACCAACCAGCCCAGAACGGTCAGTGCGGCAATGGAATTGTGTCTTGGGTGGGGCATGCCGGTAGGCCCCACCAACAGTAAGCAGGTATGCATAAAGCCATACAATTGGCACCGTAAATATGACAGCAAAGCGATCAAATACATGCCGAACATGATGCATGACATGAGGTATGAACTGCATGCAAAAGACAAAGACCATCTTAAGGAGGCCAATGACATAACTCACATCACATCTGTGGTGATGATTACAAGCATTTTTACTTTCTGACAGTCATGACAGGTACCAAATTTATTTGGGATTAATGGCTTTGTTCTTGTTGCTGTTGTTGTAGTCATGACAGGTACAGTTACCACAACATAGGTAGATTGGTTAAATGCCAATTTGCACCAAAATTTGGATAGATCTCCATATAAACCCAATTGATCTGGAATTTTAGGTACCTTTTTCATGAGTTAAGACTGAAAAAAACATTTATAAACAGATATCAGTAAAAAAGACTGATATTGCCTTTATAAACAGACACCCTGTCCAGGACAATGGAAGATAGTCAAACAGTGAGTGGTGAAATGAACATACCTAAAACTTACTGGTAGTATGGTGCTGGTAATAGATCAGACAAAGAACTATACAGGGACTAACCAGACTGAACTGGTACCAAATCTGGCAGCGTAATCCTTGAATTAAAAGCGCACCTGTGAGAACATTACTAGCAGGATGAGTTGGGGGAGACCAATTTCAATGCATTTTGCAACCTGAATTGTTATTGTTTTACAACCGTCAGTTTGTCATACAAAAGATCTTATTATCAGATCAAAGAGACTCTGACGTATATTTCATCTAATACAGAACAGGAAAGGCTTACTCCAGGAAAACCAAGCTCATAGAGACCAACACCCACTAGTGCAACGAGTGGAACAGCCGATAATGGGCTCAAGTATCTGCATAAAAAAAAAATCTAGACGTTGGATTTATTGCAATGAACATAAGGAATTTTACCACTACCCTGTCAAAAAGTTTCAAACCCATAACACACAATGTAGATGTAACAATTGTAGGTTTAAAAGGGATGCATGTAGCTTGAAATGCATGATAAGTGATTGACAGAAGATTGTGTTGTACCTGGTGACATTTCTCCAAAGGCCACTGAAGCCAACTATTATTTGAAGTGCCGATGCGACAATTAATGCACCTTGGGTCCCACGCATTATACGCCGAAACCTCTTTAAGTCCCAAATAAATGAAATCATCATCAAAACAAAATATTCAAGAATGTAAATAAGATGAGGATATATGATATAAATTAAAACACACCTCATTTGGGTCAGGTTCATTGCTATAACGGCCGGCCAAGATGATAGAGATGGTGGGCATGACAAAGGTGTAGGACCCACCAATGACAGCAGGCAAACGTGTCCCGAGAAAGGTTTGAAGAAGAGTGTTTATGCCAGCAACAAATAGTAGGGTCTGAACAACCCTTGCTTTCTCATCCTATGTACGATCAGAAAAACAAAAGTGGAACTTTGTAATTATAGGGAAGGGAACATACAGCACACCCCTCTAATAATTTAAAACATCCCAAGTTCCTTTTTACAGTGAGAATAACCTCACTGAAATTTTAAAACAACATATGGTCCCCACTAGTCAAGCATTACTGGTAAAATCTGGTGAATATATAAGATATATCTTTTCTTGTGGAATGAGTGAATACAAATCATTGTTGGGTTTTCCAAAGATATGTAAGAAATCGACCCCACAAAAGGCAAAATGTGATATATCAAGAGGGCAGAAACTTGATATTGTTATTACTATTATGGTGATTACTTCCATTAGTAGTTGCGCTCATGGCTGAGCAATTACTCTTTTTACTGAGTAAAAGGCGGGTGTCTTTGGTAAGGAATAGGTTGTGCATCAAGTTTGGACAAGTGAAGTTAAAGTTAAGGTTACAGAAAGAAAATGGAGACGGAGATTGTAGCAATAAAATAATTTGAGAGAGAAGTAAGAAATAAATAATAGTGAAAAAGGAAGAGGAGAGGAGAGGAGAGGAGAGGAGAGCAGCATAATTTAATTTGTAACAGCTTACATTTCCACCCCCCATTTGGGGAACAAGTGCGGTTGGAATAATGACAGTGGTACCCAGCATGACCAGAAAGTGCTGGAATCCTAACAGAATCGCCTCGGCTGAAAATGAAATGAAAAGAAATTAAATTGCAACAAGGAAAATAAAAATAGTTGGGCAAAAAGAAAGAGAAAGAGAGGGAGAGAAAAAGAAGAAGAAGAAGAAGAAGAAGAAGAAGAAGAAGGGAAGAGAAAGAGAAGTAACGCCATGGAGGAGGACTGGTGATGCAGTAAGAGACGTTGGGCAACTGATCTTTGACAGGATGCGGTTGTAACTCGTCTTGCTTGGGAGCTGGCGCTGCGCCTCCCGCCGCCATGTAGGCTTTTTTCTTTCTTGTTCGCCTTGTGTGCTTGCGTGCTTTTGTGAGAGAGAGAGAGAGGTTTGGGTTTTGGAGAGTGAAGGGGGAGAGGAGAGCGACTGAGCGAGAGAGAGACGAAAAGCAAGAAACAAAAAGCATCAGTCAAAAAGGTGGTTGCTGGGGTGGGGCCGTCATCTCACAGGCTGTACCGCTACCGCTGTAGATGCAGTACGAGAAGGATTCCTTCACAGTTCACACTTGACACTTGACACTTGACACTTGACACTTGAGGACTTCTTAATTAAAAAGGGGCTGAGAACAGATTTTATCTACTGAGCTGAGGCTATCTTATTTTTATAAATGGATTAAGTAAGGACGTCAATTTAATTCATTCACCAGTCCTCTTCTCCGCTGCATGTATCCCGGAAAACTGGAGAGGTTTTAATTAAATTAATTAGGGAATCCTGTGTCCCTTCTTGTTCTGCTGACTTGCAGACAGTGACTTGTGTCTTTGTCTCGTGATCATTAAACAAATCTAGTTTTCACTTTTGCAAATGCGAAAAGCCGAAAACACGTTGAATGATTAGTGATATAAATAAATAAATGTGTGTGTTTGAAAGTTGCATAGAGTCACGTCATGTCACGCGTAAACAGAGAGGGAGAAGAAGAAAAACTAGCTAGAAATTAGAATGGGCTGCTTCTTCTCATACTTTGTCGTTTGTTTATTGATAATTGATTAACTGATTGAGGCGGGTCCCGGGCGTTTTGTTGCGTAGGTAGCCTCCGATCAGAAAACTGAAGAAGGCACGCAGCCCCAGCCCCAGCCCCGTGACATTATAGATTTATTTATTTAATTAATTTAATCCAACCGGGCAGGGCAGGGCAGGACAGGGCAGGGCCGGGCCGGGACCAGGCAGGGAGACTAGACGCATTCATGACATGTACCACGGAATTTCCTTTTGGAACTATAATATTCGTTTCCTCTCTCTCTCTTTTATTTTTTATTTTTTTTATATTAGATTAGAGATTAGATAATGCAGGGTTGCACGCAATCGCCAATCCGAGCTCCGCTCCAACCCAACAAAAGTTTCTTTCAGAAACAAATCTTTCTGCCTCTGGTGCATGTTCAAACTTCAAAAGGTTTCTCAACTAACGACATTCTGACGGATACATTAACTAACCGATCTTTTTTTTTAGTGTAAGTTTCTAGATATATGAAATATTTAGCCAAATTTTGGGAAATATGAAAGCGAAATTGAAAGTAAGTGAAGGAAAGGAAAAAAAAAAAAAATAATAATAATCAAGCAAATGAAATCTATGGAGACATTCGCTATTTAGCAAATAGAATCTGTGAAACCTGCTGCAAATGCATTTAATCATCGAAAGCAATAATGCACGGCATTGACCATTTTTATTTTTGTTTAAAGAAAATGTGGTTCATATGAATAGATAATGATTTTATCGTATTCGCATTCATTATAAATTTTTGGATATAAATAATCTCGAATACAGATATGGATGAGATACTCAATGGATATCCTGATATGGATTAAATATCGGACAAATATTAATACAATACAGATATATTTCAGATATTAAATAAAAATATTATATGTATCATTGAAAAATAATTATAAATTATTTTTGATAGAATCATTAACTAAACAAATTAAATACTAATCATCAAAATTGTTCAAATACAAATGTTATTGAATATGAATACTAATCAATATTCGAATGAATGACGGATAAAATTGAATAATTACCACTATCTATCTGAAGGGTGGGATCAGGACTAGTCGTGTCAGGAAGATTTCGCTCATACCCTTATAATTAATTACTCCCTCTCCTGTTCTGTGCTGCTGTGCATTTCTGTTTCAGGACTGCCGCGCAAGCAGCTTCTAAAATCTTAGTTAGACCAGCAACCCGACCAATCCATAGCAGCCCATAATGAAACAACATACTCAACTTAGATATGCTATGCTGCCTTTTCTGTAACTGTAACTGTAAGTCCCCTCACTGTCATTCATTTCCACACCTGTCTTGCCAGTACACACCTTGCAGAACATCAACAGCCTGCTGTCTCATATTAAACTTGTTTCTCCTAATTTCCTACTCTCCAAAGGAAGCAAATCAAACCCTTATTCTAGAACATAAAAAACCACTACAGAAATTTAAGACTTGGCAATTGGCATATGTACCACTGAGCTATTCGCTGGAAACCAAAACACCAGAAATATCTAGGAACTTAAAGTACGATTCCTTATCTGTGCTGTCTTAATATGACTAATACTGCAAATTAACACCTTATAATGGATCTAAACAAAAAGAAGCTTGAGAAAAGGGATTTGACCATTCATTTTCTTTCTATTTATGTAGTGCAATTGCAAATGTAACATACAAGCTATGCTGTCCAGACATGACCTGCAAGCTTTTGTCCATGAAGAGACCAAACTTTTACCAGAACCTAAAATTGCAACAGTAAACCACTTGATTCTGGTAAATAATACAGATGTTTACATGAAACATGAAATGAGGAAATTCTACATCGTTGTTTGTTACATTGGACTGGAGTAAGAATATAAATATTGTCATGCAAGGTCCATAAAATGCAAGCCTTGTGCGGCTGAGTGCTTGAAACATAAGCAAGCCCGAAGTACATCATATTAAGTGTTTACAACAAGATCAATTCAGTTCCTAAGCAAAATTACTACATAACTTTTATTAACTAACATCATTAGCTCTAATCAGAGTTGACCAGGTCCACGAGCTTGCAGTCTCTTCCTTTCTGAATCAAGCTACAGACATTGGAAACAAAAAGTATAAATGAGTTAAAAATAGAGAAGGTTCAAAGAGTAACTGCCACAGTCAGCTTTTAGTTTCTACCCATTAAAGCAACTGAAAAAAGAATGGTGTCTCCCTTAGAATGAAAAACCTTAAAAATCCAGCATACGTACATAGAAAATCACAAATTTGCTGCTAGTTTATAGCACATGCATGATATCAACTTTAAAATCTCTTTCTTGATTCCTTACTGAACACTGTCATACTAATGTCAGCTATTCGTAATTGTTCAAGCAATCTCCTTTCCCATTCATAGGAAAAACCAATGAGAAAGTAGCTTCAGCATGTACACCAAATGAATAAACAAGGCTATCAAGGAAACTTTGCTATCTAGAAGTTTGTAAATTTTCATTTGTCAGGGAAAATGGATAATCTTTTAGCATCATATTTATATATTACTAGTTTTTGCAAGGTTATGCCAGAAAATACCCCTTAATAATAAAAGAAAAGAAAAAAGATTTGAAACCCACCACTTTTTTGACACGTTCATTGGCAGCAGGGGCCCCGCCACTGACATTTTCAGGGAGGTAGGGACTGCATACACGTATCTCATTCATCACTACTATGTCAGTTTTGTCCCAATGTACTGGAAGCCTATATAAGGAAACAAAAAGAAGATGCAACTATGACAAAAAAATAGCTTTATCATACAAATACCAATAGCAGAGCTCAATCCATAGACATGTATTGATAATCTAGCAGAGGGAAAGTGTTTAATATGAGTATTTTTTTTGCCTTGTTCCAGCGATAAAGAATTAAATACTGCTATTGGCTTGAACTTCACATATAAAAATTTAATAAAAAAAAACACAAAGCAAAAAAAGGCATTATGATTTGCATGTGAAATGATGAACCAATATTATAGTTTCAAATGTGTTTTTGAGGGCTAAGCAGAAGTTACTTTAATCTCTACATTGAGATGCACAGAATGGTAATCCTGAAAATGTATAGAATGTTTAACACACCATGTTGCACTTTTCTTTACAACAGAACTGTGACAAAAAATATAAAAAAAGAAAGACATCACAAGAGTAGGAACAAAGAAGCGTACGTCTTGGCTAGTGCATCAAAAATGCTCTGTGCCTCGGCAGTGACTCCAACGCCGATTCTCTCTGCTTCAATTTCTGCCTGTCTGAAATTCATTTTATTTCACCGCAAAGTTAGATACACATCTTGACACCTTGATAACCCAAACATGGGCATTGCACCCATGAAAAGGAAAAACAAAGGTGCAGCAGGACCAAAAGAAATGAAAAGGAAACAATAACCTCAATGCAGTCTCCTCTCTAGCATGTATAAGACCAAGATCTATGTAGCACTTGTTCAGATCCAGGGGGTCTCCCCCTCGGCCAATCACGGTGAAATCTTTTATGTAATTGGCCTTAATCAACCTCACATTTCTACGATTTGGAACTGCCGAGTTTGAGACACCTCCTTCTTGTGAGCTCTTATTAGAGTTAATGGAAAATTTTGAAAATTCCAAAATAAGACTTTATTTAAGACATCCCAAGAGGTAGCAAGGTAGCAGCGAGCTCAATAGCTCAAAGGAAGTAATTGCATCAGAATAGTATCTATCTATCTATCTTGTGCTCCCAAGCAGAAAAGAGCTTTATGAAATACAAAGGATTAGCGAGAAATGAATGCAAGAATGAATGGATAAGTAGTGTATAAGAAAGGATATGAATGACGAGAAGGTTGGAGGGGCGGTCGAAGGCGATGATCTGGCCTTCCACGTCATCGCCGAGAGTAGTACGAAGGGACAGGATGCATCCGACCGCGAACTCCTCGCCGTTGGCTCCCGCCTCCGCAGCCATCGATCGGCTTTTGGGACTATGGGACTGCTGGAGAGAGAGAGAGAGCTGCCATTGGTCAAGCGCTCAGGCAGTCTGTACCATTTGGGCTCAGTTGGGCCCATGGGCCATTAACAGTTTCTGTTTAAATTCTTTCCAACTTGCAATAGAGAGAGGTTCCTCTGTAGCACTCACTGGTAATAGTGTTAAGTACAACATTTTTCTTTGAGAAAAATCTACCAGTACTTCATCTCATCTCATCTCATCATCTGTGTTGGTGCAAATTAAAAGTTTCTTCCGATTTCTTCCAAATGAGAGACTTGACTTATGGTTGGATAGAAGTTAAAAAAATTATTCTTACATGAAGCATAAAGAAACATCATGTTGATCGGTTTTGTTATATCATAGCTAGAGGATTTTGTTGTAGATTTTCAGAGGATTAACTGTGCTTAAATAAGATCAAAGTACATGGTTGCAGTTTGTACTGAAATCAGATAGATATGAGAATTTTGATCTCATTGTTTCCCATATATATGTATCATGTATGAACTGTGAGGTTCAGGGTTTATACAAGAGAAAAATGATATCAGTAAACGAGAATGAAGTGCCGTAATGAAAAGAGGAATGAATGGAGAGGATGAGAATGGAGAGCATGAATTGTGGAATTGTGGAATGGAAGCGCATGTCGCAGGAGGAGAGTTTGCGTGGAGATCAGGGTTGAATTGACAATTGTAATTGTACTGTACAGCCTGCCTGCCTGTCTGCCTGCGTCATGGTACGTGCGTCCAATCGGAGCCTCCCATCCATCCACATCACATCATGATCATGATCCCACACAGGGCCACAGGCCACAATGTCAATCCCACGATGACACCAACACTTCGTTCGGTCTTCACCCGAGCGGAGCAATTAACAAAGAGCTAACAGTAACACGGCGAGGCTTTTAGAGTTTAGGCTGGGGGCTGGGGGCTGGGGGCTGGGGGCTGGGTCCTGGGTCCTGGGTCCTGGGTCCTGGGTCCGTCCGCATTTATTTATTATTTACAATTATAATTAATTAATTAATTGTAATATAAACTCTATCTCTCTGTACTGCACCCGACCTCTTTCCTTTCCTTTCCTTTCCTTTCCTTTCTTTTCCTTCCCGACCTGACCGAACCCGAACCGCTCCTTTTTCCCTCTTACCAAGAAGCAAGAACTCCTTTCCGACTCCCCCCCTCCCTCTCTTCTCTCTCTACCAGATCGCGAGCCTCCCATCCCCCCATCCTCTCTCTACAAATTCCTTTCATTCACAGCTCGCTTTACCCCAATCCCTCTCCAATTCACCCCAATTCCAACCCGCCCCTCCGCACGCCCCCCCCCCCCCCAAATCTAGGGTTTCTGATTTCTTCCCGAAACTGCGATTCGATCCGTTGCCAAGGCAAAATCCATGGCGGATCTAGGGTTTTCAAGGTGTTCACGATTCTAGCGCTGGTCTTTCTTGCCGGAGTAAAGGATTATTGTTGGATGGGAGCTTTATGCATGGAAGGCGAGAAGGTGAGGAGAGCAAGGGGCTGCCGCGTCAGCACATGTGTCCACTCGGAATAGCTTCTGATAAATCCACGACTGACAAGGATCTTCCTTCTCCTGCCGGCTCATCTCTTCCCTCCGATAGAAGCCGCTCCCTTTCCCCCTCATCTGGTTTTTTCTTCAAGGTGGATATTGTGCAACTATTTCATTCTGTCTTTAGCTCTTATTAGTTTCGGATTTCTGCCAGATTTTCTCCAAATTAGATTAGTTCTCTTAGGCAATTTCTGTATCATGCCTTATCTGGTTGCTTAGTTTCCTTTTATTATTTTGTAATCTAGATATGCCCCATAGAATTGCCCTCTCAATCATCCTGTGTAATTTTTCCCATATAATTGCCTTTTTTTCTGCAAAGACATCTCTTGATTTTGTATATTAAAGCTGTTGAAATTTGGACTTTTAGTTCAAGTTGCATTTACCAGGCTGTCGCCCCTTTTTATGCAGTATTGATTCTTATCTAATTTGCTAATTATGGCGGGCTCGGAATTAACTAAGTTCGAGAACCTCTTATATTTACTATCTGAGAGCTTAGTCGTGATGCACTTTACAGGCAAAATCTTTTTTCTTGTGTTGACAAGAACTAGGTTGAGTCAAGAGTCTTGTCAGTTGGTTGACCAATCTGTGAAATTTGGCTCTCTTTGTGCCATTTTTTATTCCCTTTATGTTGAAGCTCAAGCTGTCAGGAGCATGCAATATAGTTCACTAATTGAAATTGATGCAAAGGTTAACACTATTAACAGCGATTACTTTCTGAAGTGAACTTCTCATTTGCATCATGTGTATGTTTGTTAATACACGTTTTTGGATTCCTTAGGTCACTTTTTAAGGGTATGATGAGCTGGTCACTTAATTTTTGCTATATTACTGGTTACTTCCTTAACATTTTTTATCTTGTTAGCTTTATTTGAATGTCTGATGTTTCTGTTATCTATGCTAGGACGGACGTGAGATCCGAAGTGGTGACTGTGCTCTTTTCCAGGCCGGCAACGCGCCTCCCTTCATCGGACTTGTGCGCTGGTTCAAGCCTGGTGAGAAAGAACAATTTCCCAAGTTATGCGTGAGCTGGTTATACCGGCCTTCTGACATCAAACTCTCTAAGGGAGCACAGCTGAACTCAGCACCCAACGAAGTCTTCTACTCCTTCCATACTGACGTGATATCTTCTGCCTCTATTCTTCATCCTTGCAAAGTTGCCTTCTTGAGAAAGGGAATTGAGCTTCCCACTGGAACATCTTCGTTCGTTTGCTGGCGAGTGTACGACATTGAGAACAAGTGTTTATGGTGGCTAACTGATAAAGATTATATCAATGTAAGCTCTTCATTTCCCAGTTCAGCCTTATATACTATTAGTGCAGGAGAATATAGAGCTATTAATGTCTCCAACGTTTTTTGTACAAAATTTTCATTCTATTACATACTTTTTTTATTATTATTTTAGGAGCGACAAGAGGAAGTAGATTGGCTCTTGGAAAGATCAAGAAAAGAAATGCATGCGGCAGTCCAATCAGGCGGGAGGTCACCAAAGCCACTCAACGGACCTTCTTCCTCACAGCAATTAAAATCCGGTTCAGACAGTTCACAAAACATGGGCACTGGAAGCCCTTCTTTCCCTTCCTCCCAACCCAAGAGTAAAAAGAGAGAAAGAAGTGACCAAATTGCAGAACCTTCTAATAAACGTGAATTGCGAGAACGCTCCACCTCGGTGAATGCTAAATCTGATGATGCTGACCCTGCCAGCTTTAAGTTTGACAGCATGAAGGCTGAGATTGCCAAGATGACCGAGAAAGGTGGGCTGGTAGATACAGAGGCTGTTGATAAGCTGGTCAGCTTGATCCAGATGGATCGAACTGAGCGCAAGCTGGACTTTGCTGCTCGGGTGATGCTTGCAGATGTGATCGCTGCTACGAATCGGGACGAGTGCCTCGACAGATTTGTGCAGCTTAAGGGTGTACCAGTATTAGATGACTGGCTCCAGGAGGCATCAAAAGCAGGGAAGCAAAGTGGTGACAGTGGCAGCCCAAAAGTTGGGGATAGTGGCAATAAGCTGATCGAAGACCTGCTTTTAGCTTTACTCCGTGCATTAGATAAGTTGCCAGTGAATCTAAATGCTCTTCGCACTTGCAACATTGGTAAAACTGTGAATCAAATGAAGAACCACAAGAACATTGATATCCAAAGAAAGGCAAGGAACCTGGTTGATACTTGGAAGAAACGGGTTGATGCTGAGATGAAGAATAATGAGGGAAAAGTTGCTGGCTCTGGTCAGGCTGTTAGCTGGCAGGGAAAACAGGGCTTCTTGGAGGGTCCTCATGCTGGAAACAGACGGTCAGGGTCTACTGAGTCAGCTATTGGATGTCCTGCTTCCAATCTTGTTGCTTCAAAGTCTCTCCCTGCTAAGTCAACGCTCACTTCAGTTGCATTGGTACCCTCAAAGGCTCAGTCACCGCTATCTGGAGCACCTGCTTACAAGCAGACTGGAGCAGGAAACAGCAGTTCAGAACCACCACCTATTACTGGGGAAGAGAAAAGCACAAGCTCCAGCCAATCACAGAACAACAGCCAGTCGTGTTCCAGCGACCATGCAAAAGCTGTTGTTGGTGGTTCTTCATGGAAGGAGGATGCCAGGACTTCAACTGCCGGTTCAATGCATATTGGCAAGACATCAGGCAGTTCTTCACGGCACAGAAGGTCTACCAATGGTCCGGTTTCTGGTTCACATAAGGAGTCTAACACTGGCCTAGGAAAGTCCGGGCCTCTTGACAGAAATGCTGCATTAGAGAAGACTTCAGAATCAGGCCAAGCAAGTGAGAAGGCTGTTGATGCATTAACAACTGTGCCGGATCATGGAAATAGCCAAAACAGGTTGATACTCAGAATAATTAACCCTGGTCGCAGCCCTGCACGTGGCGGAAATGGCATCAGTGGCGCTACATCGGAGGATCCACCTACTGCCGTGCCCGATAAGCATGAGATCGACCCGAAGGTCAGACCAAAAATTAACTTTTCTTCTTTGTCTAATAATGTTAGTCCAATGAAAACTAAAACAGGTGTGTGGCAGAGTAATGATGACAAAGAAGGGGCTGTCACTGCTGATGAAGGTGACGGGTCATCTGCTGTTGTTGAGGAGGAGGCTGGGAAGGCTGCACAAGGGTTGAAAACTGGTTATTCTTCTTCTGGGACTGAGAAAGCGGCTAGAAACTCCTTCAGCTCTATGAATGCCTTGGTGGAGAGTTGTGTCAAGTACTCTGAGGCAAGCACACCCCCTCAGGCTGGGGACGATATGGGAATGAATTTACTAGCAAGTGTGGCAGCTGGTGAAATATCAAAATCTGAACTGACTGCTTCTAGATCTCCTGCAGTTTCACCTGAATTGCAGAGCGAGGGTGGTAATAATAAGGGCAAAGCAACAGGAAAATACAATGAAAGTGTTTCTACTCTGAATGAAGATAGTAAAACCGGGTTGCATCAGAGTAAAGTTAAACCCGAGGATGATGATAAACCTCCATTTGCTTCCCTTAATGCACATAAAGATGCTGATTTAGTTAGGAAACTGGGAGGTTCTGTAACAGTTAAACAGGAGTGTGAGAAGCGAAATACAAGTCCAGTGGCCAAGGAGGATAATAAGAGCAAATTTTCTGCCAGTGAGAAAACTGAGGAGAGTAGTTCGAATGATGCTGATCAGGAAAGAAAAGAAAAATCTGAGAAGTCAACAACCAAGAAGGAAGCCACAGGTGAAGACAGTCTCCCTGTTCTGAAATCTGAGAACAAGACAGCCACTACTTTGGAAGGTAGCAGGTCTGAGACTAAGGATGCTGAGAGTAAAGATGGAAATGGTTCTGCTCAGGGAACTATGGAAGCACGAATGAAGGAATGCTCAAGTGAACAAGTTAATCAGGAGACAATAAGTAAAGCAGAGTCAGATATAGCAGGTAGAAAAAAAGAGACCAACTCGATGGCTGCTAAACCCAGGTCGGATGTCACAACCATGCTTGATTTTGACCTGAACGAAGGGGTTCAGTTGGATGATGTGCAGCAGTGTGAGCTAGTCACCTCAACAGTTGCTCGAGCATTCCCAGCTGGAGATCACACGCCTGGCTTGTCTCCTTTCCTACACCCTGCATCTGCTAGTTCTGTACATGCTCCAATTACAGTAGTGGCTGCTCCCGCAAAGGGCCCTTTTGTACCACCTGAGACTCTCTTGTCAAGATCCTACAAGGGGGAGACAGGATGGAAAGGCTCAGCAGCCACCAGTGCTTTCCGTCCTGCAGAACCTAGGAAGGTCTTGGAGATGCAGCTTGGTTGTGCATCAGATGCCATCAGAACCTCATCTGATAATGCTTCTAAACTTTCACGACATCCTCTCGAGATTGATTTGAATATTGCTGATGAGATGGTTATTGAAGAAGAGGTCTCTCAGAGCTCTGCTCAGACTACGGGTTCTGCTCGTGGATTAGACCTGGATCTGAACAGGGCTGATGTTTTTGAGGGACAGGACAATGGTTTATTTCTTTGTAATAACAGTAACAATAGTAACAACAATAATATCCCTGGCCGTAAAATAGAGGTTCCGCTAATACCCTTGAGACCTATTTCAATTGGATTCAATTGTAACAGTGACACTGAGGCAAATGGGCTGAGAGACTTTGATTTGAATAGTGGGCCTGGTCTTGATGAAGCTGGTACAGAACCTGTTCCAAGGGGACAACTCACAAGGAATAATGCAAACAATAATGCGCCATTCTTGCACCCCCCTGCAGGGCTGAGGATGAACAATGCTGAAATGGGGAACATGTCATCCTGGTTTTCTCCTGGCAATTCTTATCCAGCAGTAGCAATTCCCTCATTCCTACCAGAACGACCTGGGGAGCAGCCACAACCTTATCCAATTGTGGCTGCGCAGCAAGGGGCACAGAGGATCCTGGGACCTGTACCAGGCAATGGGCCGCATCCATTTGGAGCTGAAGCTTACAGGGGTCCACCTGTCCTTTCGTCATCTCCAGCTGGCATGGCCTTTTCTCCAGCAGCATTTCCATACAGCGGGTTCCCCTTTGGCTCTGCCTTCCCTCTAGGACCAGCATCATTTGCTGGTGGATCTGCCCCCAATTATGCTGAGTCATCATCAGCAATCCCCTCGATGTTTCCTGCAATGCCTACGCAGCTCATGGGGCCTTCTGGTCCAGCAGGCATGTCATCTCATTTCCCCCCTCCGAGACCATATTTAATCAACCTCCCAGAGAGCAGCAGCAGCAGTGGCGGTGGTGGTGCTGGTCTTGACAGCAGCCGGAGGTGGGTACGGCAAGGCGGAAGCAGCAGTGGCGGGCTCGATCTGAATTCAGGCCCAGGTGGTGCTGATGTGGATGCCAAGGACGACAAAGTGGGCCCAATGCCAAGGCAGATTCTGGGTGGTGTTTCACCGCAGGTATTTGCAGAGCAGGAGGTGAGGATGTTTCAGATGGCACCTGGTTCAGCGTTGAAGCGCAAGGAGCCTGAGGGTGGGTGGGACCCAGAGAGATCTACATACAAGTTCTCATGGCAGTGAGGTGGGCCCTCATCATCTCCGGTTACTTCTTCAGGGCCTGGTATGTTTGTATCTCAGTTACTATTTTTTGGGAAAAAATATGCTGATTTTTTATTTGACCTTTTGTGTGATTATGGCGTATGGGTGATGTGTCATGATATTTTTCAGGCACATGTGCGAAGGGACACTGGTGCTGGCATTGGAAATAATTAAGTTATCTTTTTTATTTGCACAGGCCCTGTGGTCATCCCGGTGCTTGGCTTTGAGGAGGGATGATGTGTAACTTTCATTCAGAGGATGAAAAACCGAAACTTTTTTTTAAGAAAACAAAAAAAAAACATGTATTCTGTTGTAAATGATCTTCAGATTTTTCATGTTGTTTCTCTCGTCTCTTTCTGGCTCTGTTAAACAATTTTGCATGGCTGCTTGCTTAAGGTTAGTTAATTTGTGTTGTGTGATGGGAGAGCGGCGTGCTTTTCTAGGTGTAAGTTGGAGAAAGGATGGCTGTGGCCTGGGGAGGGACGGACGGCTAATTAATGAACTAAATTCATGGCGAGCCTGTTGTAACTAAGCTGTTTTTACCATAGTTTCTTTTACTGTTGTTTAAATAATAATAGGGTCAGTTATGTCCGACTGTAGTGCTAGATAACAAAAGAAGGTAGGGGATGTGGATGTCAGGAGACGCGGCAATCTGGTGTTGGTGTTGATGTTGCTGTAGGTTATCTTCATGATGTTACTATATAGGGAACTATCTGATGAAACAAATGTCTCTTCTTACCTGAAATACCCTCGCTGTAACATAACATTTGCTGCTCTTCTTGTGGTTTCTGATTTTGCTTCTTTTCTTTTTATCAAAGTTCCTGCTTGCCGTCCATGCATAAATATTATATTATGTGGACAGGGATTCTCGAGAATGGTTATTTTGATAACTTTCACGATAGATTTTTAAATAAATCTTAAAAATAGATATTTTTTTTTTGTAAATATGTTGTTATACTTATGGATTGATAGTATTTTAAATTTTATGTAATGCTATTTTCTTTTGATAGTTCATTAAATATTATTAAATTGAAATCATTGTAAATTGTATAAAATTTTAATAATCTTTGATGAATTCTTAAATGATAGTAAAATTATATGAAAATTGAAACATTATTAATTTATTAGTAAAAGAATATATATATATATAGAGTTTGGTTATGGCACTACGCGTAGTACGGATGGCCCGTGTGTTACGGACCGTTTCTCCATCTTCAAAGTTAAATAGTTGATCCAACCTGTCAAAATGTTTTTCATATGAAAATCTAGTTTGAGATCAAATTTTATATTTTTTAGGATTTTTTACTATTTTTTAAGTAAAAAAATAGTAAAAAATGTATTAGAAAACTAGATATGAACGAATCTAGTTTGATTCGGCTCTAAATTTTTAAATTCAAACTAGATATGAACGATCTGAACCGTTCAATCTAATCTCCATATAAAAATGTATTAGAAAACCAAATTTTATATTTTTCACATTTTGTTTGCTATTTTTAATTTCAAATTTGATTTGAGAATTCTGGTTCATCCAAAACATTGATTTTCTCCCCATCCAAAAAATAGCAAATAAACTCTAAAAAATATAAAATTTGGTTTATTTATATATTTTCATATGGAGATTAGATTAAACGGTATTGTGCTTTGCGAAGCGCAATAGACTCACTATATATATATATATATATATATATATATATATATATATATATATATATATTATATTTATTTAAAAGTTCATTGTCATGAATGTCAAAATAATTCATTGTCGAAGGATCCTTTCTCATATTATATATAGAGTTGTGTTATGATGCTTTGTGAACCACACTGGGTGGTGTTTTAGATTTAAATCTTCAATTTCAAACTAGATATGATAATGTGAACTGTTTAATTTAATTTTTATATGAAAATATATTAGCAAACTAAATTTTATATTTTTATAATTGATTTGTTATTTTTTCGGATGAGAAGAAAATAATTTGATCCGAGAATTTTCACTACATCTGAAAAACAATTCAATTTAAAAAAAATAATTTAGTTTGCTAGTATATTTTCATATGGAGATTAGATTAAATTAGAGATTTGGATCCAAAATACCGCCCCTTATTATGCATCGAGAAACACCATAATATAACTATATATATATATATATATATATATACACAGAGAGAGGGAGAGAGAGTTGGGCTATGGTGCTATGCATAACACATAATCCCCCTTGTGCTATGGATCGATTCATCATTTTTAAAGTTCAAATGGTCGGTCCAACCGTACAAAATAATTTTCGTATGAATATATAGATATACACCAAATTTTATATCTTTTTAGAATTTTTTTACTATTTTTTAAGATAGTTGGAAAATCATGATTTAGTTATTATGGGTCATTCAAAAGAAGTGATTTTCTAACTATTTTTTTTTATAAAAAATCTAAAATTAGTCTACAACTAGATATTTATACGAAAATTATTTTATACCGTTGGATCGATCATTTACACTTTAAAAATGAAAAATATATCCATAATACATGAGTGACCCGTACTATGTACAACATCATAGTCCAACTCTTTCTCTCTCTTTTATATATATATATATATATATATATATATATAAGAGAGAGAGAGAGAGAGAGAGAGTTTGTCTATTGTGCTTTCAGTAGCATTTTGGCCGAAATGCTATCAGTCTAAAATTTAATTTTTCATGCTCAAAATTTTAATTTAGATATCTCAATAAAATCTTTATATCATAATTTTATAGAATACTAATTTTTATCGTGTTTGAAATTAATTTACTATGCTTAATAATTTTTTTAAGATATCCCTAAAATAATAGAAAAATAATAAAATTTATATGTAAAAAATGCTTACTTTCTAAAACAGTTAACACAACAATCAATTTTCGTTACTGTTTTGCATGTTAGACACCTCTACTTGCACATGAAGGATATCGGTTGTTACGCGGTATGAGGGCGGCACGCGTGCACGTCGTTGGATTCACGGGAGGTCATTGTGAGATGAATGAATCACGAATCTTCATATGATCAAACGGTCTCCAAACTGTGCTGAATGAAACAACGCGGGCAGACGATAAGAATTCCCCACATAAAGCACTAAAGTAGCTACTGACGTAGAGTAGTGAATATGGATCGGCTATGGATATGTCGAGAAACACATTTTCAGTTAGAAGCTCTTGCAATAGTAACAATGATGTTTTTGAAGAAATGATTGGCTGAAGGAAGATGAATGAGAAAGATATTGGGTGTACTATATAATAGCAGAAAGTTGGGACTGAGTTTAAAACTCGATCCCAGATGCTTGGATCGAGTTTTAAACTCAGTCTCAGTTTTCTACAACTTTCAAATACATACAGACGTAAAAAAAACTGGGACCAAGTTTGAAACTCGATCCAGGCATCCGGGACTGAGTTTGAAACTCGATCCAGGCTAGAAGGGTACAAAATCGAGACACTTTTACTAGTTTTCTATTTTTTTCATTTATCAAAATAAAAAAATTTGTTACTGACCCGTCTGACTATAGTTCAGATAACAAGACACAGAAGACCCAGCTAGTACAAGCACCCCTCTTTCATTGTATTGTCTGAACTTTGGTGTCGGACAAGTATCCTTTAATGCCATAGTAACAAGATTCACAAATAATTCGTTTTTCATTCATAACCGGATGTTTAATAAATAATTCGTCAGTTTAATATACAGTATATTTTTTTTATAAAGAAATATTTTATTCACGAATTATTCGACAAAAAATATATTATATAATATTTTATATAGAATTTTATAGTTTTTAATATATATTTAATATTTTATCATTATAATATATATCTTATTTATATTATATAAACGAATTATTCCCGAATTATATCCGTATTATATTCGAATATCAAATTTTTTATCTTACCAAATGTTTCTTAATCACAAACTTATCACTACATTTAATGCCAACTCCTCTCCAATTATGTATGCACTAGAAAGGTTCGCAAAGATCCCGCGTGTACATTATATATTTTGGTCACATGGTTGAAGTTGAACTGGAGCTTCCAGAGTATGCAATAAACCGAGAAGCCACAACATGTATCTTTTGGTGTGCATAGTGTATTAAAAAAAATCTGCATGGGTTAAATTTGATCCGTCAAATTCGTGTTCGTACCTCAATTCGACCCGATTCGAGGCAAAATCTCTGATGATCCGTGCCCTAGGTAATCCATAGTTTTACATTTCATTTGAATTCTATCTAATTTTTTTGAGTTATAAAAAATAAAAAAAATAAAAGATAAAAATTGGTCAAGAATATTAATGGTTATATATTTGGATATTTTCAATAATTGTTTTATAATTTTCAGAATTTTTGAAAATTTATTTGAGTTACTTTTGAATTTTAGAAGAAAAAAACCCGATAGTCCAAAATACTCGATCCGCTTCGCCCTTCGACCCGTCTAGATCTGCCCCATCGACACGTCCAATCCATGGTCCTAAGATGGATCGCGACCGCACCCTCTTAAATTCAACCCGTCCTAACCCGTCCCGTCTAAACCATCGACACGTCCTAACCTGTCCCGATCAAACCCGCCTAACCTGCCCAAGTTAGCCCCCAACCCGTCTAGATTTTAATACACTACGTGTGCTTATATCTAACGATAACAAAACAAAAAAAAGACACATCTGAATATGTCTCTCTCATCTCTCCTCTCTCCTCTCCACACAATGAGATAATATCTCAGGGTGTGTTTGGATGGTGAAAGAATTAGTGTAAGAATAACACTGTTTGGGTTAGTAGTTGAGAATAGTATGAGGTTAGTGATATCTCGCGAAATATGAGAAGAATGTTAATTTTTACTTTTCCGGGTTAGTAAAATATTATTTTGATATAAACTTGAGAACAATGGAGATAATAGTTAAAATAATTAATTATTTTTTAGTATTTTATTTAATAATAATATTTATTTAATACTACTCCATACTAATATAAAAGAAAAAAAATTATTATTTTCACTATCCTCATGGACACTAATCCACTAACCCAACGTTTTTTGTAGGTTAGCGGATTAGCATTATTCTGCTGCTATTTTCGATTTTGTTTTTGTGTTTGGATAGTTACTAACCCGAGAACAATATTGTTATTCCGAGAACAGTGCTATTTTATCCCATCCAAATACACCCTCAAAAAACAAATAACGAGCTTCTTCAATGGCGCCAACAATCTTTCAATATCTTAATTTCATATATGGAATTTATGTTTACTCTTAGCTTCTCTCGATACAAACTATTTGATGAGTTACGAGCCAGCTCGAGTTGGCACGAGCTGAGTTCGAGTCAGCATTTTTGCTCGGATGTGTCATGAGTAACTCCCTCATTTAGTATGTGAACTAAGTCCGAATTAGTTTTTTAGCTCGCTCATTTACGACCCTATTACAAATAAATCGATTTAATTAATTTTAAATATAACAGTTAAATCCTCGACTGTTACGTTACACAAGCTAGGCAACCAGCGACGGTATTTCTGTTCATAAATTTCTCCCTCACAGATTCATAGTGGACGATTGCTGATGGTGTTACTGCTAGTCTGGATTCTTTATGCTTATTTTCCATTTGTTGTGGGCTAACTGGAGAGAGCGAACTGGAGGGAAGAGAGGAATTTATGAACGGAAAAGAGAGAGAAAAGGAGAGAAAGGGACCAACACCAAGGACGCTGTCGCCGTCTGCCAGCTTCCCACTTCCCCGGTTCGGGGCCGGGAGAGTATTTTTTATGGAGAGTTTTTAAAAATTAATCATAACGGCTCATTTTAATCACAACGGCTGTGGAGAAGTTTAAATACAAATTTTGATGCACAGGGGTTTATTATTATTAAATCGGGACCGTTGATCTCTAATCGAACGAATCATATCAAAAGTACTCTATCTGGAAAGTTTTTTTTGCTCCCCAAGAGATGTCGTTCCGCCTGGGACCACCACATCACAAGTACTCCCACTCTCCAACTAAACTAAAATCATAAGTGCACGTTTCTTTTTTAATAGAAAAAAGAAAACAAGTAGATGTTAGCACCCATTCTCAAATGTATTCATGCTTCTCTTTTCCAAAAAAAATATTTATACTAATAGTATTAGGATTAAAAGTTTGAAACGTCTACTCTAAATCAAGTTATTTAACTTAGTTATAATAATTTTTGAAATATATATCTTCTGAAAATGTTTACACCTTACATTCCGATGTCCATCAAGTGAGATGTAAAAATAATTTCTCAATATTTCACAGCATATTGACATCACATAGGCACACATGTTATACTGCTGATAAAAAAAGTGCCTTACAAATATATAATTTTTTTTTATGATGCACATTATTTTCTGGCCATTATATAATAACAAATAAGTGACCTTTCTGATAAAAATAAAATAAAAAAAGAGCACCTAATTGAATGATCATCCTAGGAAGGAAAAGAAAAGTGGAGGAGGAGAAGGCCAAAGAAGGGAGCATGATCACTTTTTGGTTCCTCCAGGATTGCAAATATAGATAATGCAAGGTTTAAAGTAATAAAAATGTAGAGTGGGGCCCTTGATGGCTTATAAGAAAAAATGAAAGCAGAAAAGGAAGAAAGAGACGCTTCGGGGAAGAAAAATGAGAGCCAGTGCCGTGAATGTCTCTCTCAAACTTTTCTCAAAAAAAAAAAAAAAAAATATCTCTCTCAAACTCTCCAATCCTTCATCCTGATTTCTGAGACTTCTGAAATCTCTCTCAGGTTCTCTTTCTTTTTTTTTAAGGTTTGTTTGACACTTAATGGAATAGAATAACTATTTCGATAAATTAATTTGTCAAATAAATTTTAGACTAAGTAGAAGAGTGTGAAAGAGTGCTAATCCAGTATACTAATTTAGAAGTACAATTGTTTAATTTTGTTTCTTTTTTGGGGTTGATCTTTCTATAATGCTGAGATTATAAGCCAAAAACCATACATATTCGTAATCCATGATCTGGGTTTAAGTGAACCGTGATCAACTCAAATTTGTGCAGTAGCCTTCGTTAACTTCTCTGGGAATCTGACAAACAGGAATCAAAGTAACGTAATAATGGAACACATTTAGGCAAACAGACTTGTTATAAATCATCTTATAAATAAGTTGCTCCGAAAACATTAAAAAAAAACATCTTCAAACAAGTAATCTTGTATTCATAATGAAACATTAGTGCAGTAGGATTTGAATAAGAAGCATAGGGAATGTGTAAGTTCACTGAGACCAACTTATTATGTTTGATGAAAATGGTAATTTTCGAGTCTAAAGGAAATTTGAAAAGAGAACGATTATTGGCAAGATATCGTCGGAAAAGGGACGGTACAGAGATGGTAAAAAACAACTCTATGCTTGTTTAATTAGGTTACCGTTAATAAATATCCTATTGCATGTTCATTCGCTAATCTGATGGTCCAAATAAATGGTTCCATCAACTAACTAGAAATTTTTCAGTCATGTATATTTTGAATTTTTTATAGTCTAATATATAAACGTAGAAAGATTAAGGACATTCAACTAGCACAAGGAATGATAAGATCCTATGTCTAAAATGATTAAAGACATAATAATATAAGGAATATTTAGAATTTTATATAGTAATTGTGTAAGGTATATTAATTAACTGCATCAAGTAGTATAAATAGGGGTATACGCGAAGAGAAAACACAATATTTGTGTGCGTGTGAGAAAAAGAAAAAAATCATTGTATATTTCAAATTGAAATTTAATAGAGAATAATTTTGTATTATTTACTTTTTATTTTCAAATCATGTTATTCGCGTATTATTTTAAAAAGCTCAATGAGCATCTAGTGATTAAATAAAAAACTACAGTATTAGACAATGTACTGTTAGACAAATAAATAGAACTAATTATAATTCGGGCCTAGTCATATGAGCTTTCTTTCATGAGGCCCATGAATAATAGACAATGTACTGTTAGACAAATAAATAGGCATCCGTTACTGTAGCAATAATAGTGCAATTTTATTTCTTCATTTTCCTCTCCTCCATCACATAAATCCTTGCTTAAAACCTCAAAAACTCAACAGGTGCCATAGGATCTTCAAGAACACAACAAAATTATAAGCATATGTTATCAATGAGTAGGGGCGTAAATTCATTCTGTTTAATCCGATCAATCTGATCCAAAAATACAGATTTGTTACTTAACAGGTTAGGCATAAATTAAATTTTAACAAGCCAACAATTATAATTTGATTTTGGATTTTATGAAAAATATTGAGTAAAATCCGACCTACCGTTGTACATTATATTCTTTAAAATAATTACTTTTTCTCTAATTCTAATGACAATATAATTGTAGAAATAATATAATATTTTATTAAATTTTAAAATTTTTATTTGTGAGTTTATTTGATTGTTTTCTTGTATTTTTTATCATGACTTATTTTTACATATAGTGCTCCCTTATAGGCCCAGTTCAGCCTAATTTAGGCCCATAATTATAGTTTATTTCCGGGCACAAACAGCGGATCAAGCTCAAAACAGTTTCACCGTCAGATTTTAATCAAATGGTGACAGACTTGTAGGATTGAACATCATTAGAATTTAGAAGAGAAGCTAACACTGATCTTATACTTGAACTACAAATAAGATTGACCAACTTCAAAAAATAAAGTTTCCAGAACCCAACAAAAATTGTCAATAAAAGGTCCACCTAACGTGCTTTTGACATTAACGGACTAAATTATCTACTGCCATAATCGAGTAACTGAAAAAAAAAATATACAAATTCCCGGACCCACTTACACCACTATTTAACCCAAACTCAGATTTGGGAAAATTGAATGGTGTATTGCATTCACCGGCTGTCTTCATTTAAAGCATGCAAAGCCCCTTCCACAGAAGATCCTGCAATTGAATATAAATCCACTCATTAGAGTTTATACATAGGAACCTCTCTATCTCCTCTTTAGTTTCATTTCAATTTGATACAAGTATTGTTAACCAACACCAACATGTGAAACATGTTCAATAAATAACCGAAATCACTTGGAACTTACAGAGGTGAACATCCATGCTTTTGCTTCTTTTTCTTCTTTTCCTTTAGTTTTTGGGGTGGCTGGATAACAATCTTGATCGCCGCATCAAAAACAGCTTTCACATTCTACACATTAATTTCACATATTATGAAAAAAAAAAAGGACTCTGAAACCTGAACAGTGATCACCACCTTTGATTCAAAGAGAGTGAACAAAAAAGACCAACAGCTGGCCTTCCTTTTTTCAAGATTAATTTTCTTTCCTTGGATAAAAATAGAAAAAACTAAAGGAGAGAGAGTTGTTCATGCAGGCGCTATACTGATGCTGCTATTTTGCAATGGCCCAAAATAACTTGAACGAGGTGGCTCACCAAGTATGACAACAAAACACTTCACATTAGTTTTTATTATTTCTGCACTAAATAACTTCTTCTGCTAATGTTTGTGTATAGGATAACCTGTTGAGTCTTTGAGCTACATTCAATGTAATAAGAAGCACCAATTTGCCTACGCAGTTCCTCCCCCTTCATTAATAAAAGCAAAAGTTAGTACGATTGAATATGACAATTGGGCCATTTTTCAGTTTGGAGATGCTTGCAGTCAATTTTAAAACTTGAGCATCGTTTATTAAGTATTTAGTTATTTGGATTTTTCGCAAATAAGAACTGCATTAATTATTAAAATTCCTCACTGATAATATTTGCGAAAACACTAAGCTTACAAGACCTTTTTTAAAGAATCATTTATTCAAATCTACTTAATCTCCAGTTGGCAATTTGCAGATTAATAACCTCATATCAGGAGGCTGCATGAAAATTGGCAAATGTCGGCAAGTTAAAGATGAAAGGCATGCATAATCACTGACTGAAGGAGAATCAAACAAAAGTTCAATCACAATGAGATTAGCCACTCTATGCTCAGAATCAGTCAATTGAGTGTAAATAGATGGAGAAGAAAAGCAGCAATTTTTTTTTGCGGTTGCAGGAGCTAAGTTTTACCTGAGCAGTAGTCACAGGAAGCATGCCAGGATGGTCCATTAAATAATGTTTATCCTCACGCAAATCTGTGCCATATTCACTAATCATAAATTAACAAGCCGACACTTAAAGGGTAGTTTGTCTTTTCACATTCTAGATAACTATAAATTTAACAAGATTGCTGTCATACTATTATATTTTATTTTATGCTTGACACCATCTTATATCTGAATCTTAGGTACAACAATCTAAAAGAGCAGACACATCAGTAAATTGAACTTGAGGCAGTATTTTTTGTATGCCAGAATGCAACACTGACATGTCGACAACTATGATACAACATTATTTAACCAAATTATTTTATTAATCTGCCTCAGCTAACATAACCTAAAAGTAACTAAAAAGATAATTAAAACAGGATCTAAAACAGTATGTTACAACATGGGTTCTGGACTCAAGAATAAACTATGAAAATGCTACCCTAGACTAAAGTAAAAGAAAAAAATGAATAGCCCTTTCATTCGTAGGCATGGATAAGCAAACATTATTGAAAAGACAGAGCCAATGGTATGAAAATTTACAAATGAGCTTTTGGTGTTTCAGATTCAGACCACGTTGCTCCCAGAGAAAGGGACAAAACTTTGATGACTCAAATTAACACATACGCCACCTTGCTGTTAGCCTAAACCGAACTTAGAAGCACTGATTATTACTAATGGCACCAATGTAAAACAAGAAGTTTTTCAAAAAGGAAACAAAATAAAAGGGTAGCTATTTTGATTGTAGTAAGACATTCTTATGAGGACTATTAGAGTTAACAAAAATGTCAGATGCCCGGTTTAGATTGACCTAAAATGGTAAACCTTATGGAACATTAACAGCATTTAACATGAAATTGATTAGGCATTGTGTTATTAAATAAAGGGACCCAAATTCACCAAAATTCTATCAATTGAAGACAATTCATTACTTTCCTCAATTATTGCTTGGAATGTAGGTTCAAGTCTATAATTTAATTAAAGCCATCTTCAGCAAAAAAAAAAAAATAAAATAAAATAAATAAAGAGATATGCTAACCACCAGCAACGGGGCAACAGAGAAAGAAAGAACAAGGATATAGCAACAACTAAAATCAGGAAATGTAAGCACAATTTTACACTTGATTGAGATTATGCTAGATTAGTTTGATTGATTAATTATATGTCAGATAACCTACCCAATTTTGTGCCAACCAACACTATCGGAACCCCAGGAGCATAGTGATGAAGCTCAGGTATCCACTGAAAAAAGAAGAAGCAAAAATAGAAAAGAAAAAACGATATCTCAATCACTATCACACAACTCTAGAAGTAAAAAGAATCCAAATTATAACAAAACCTCATATGTTCTTTTAAAGTAAGTAGTAAAGACAAAAGAATTATAAAAAAACAAGTATACCTTTTTGAGAACATTTTCGTAGCTTGCACGGCTGACAAGAGAGAAAGCAAGAACAAACACATCGGCACCACGGTAGCTTAGAGGCCTCAATCTGTTGTAATCCTCTTGCCCTGTTTTGCAAATTCCACCCGGATTAATCCAAAAATTGTAGAAGTCGGAGGAAGACGCTCAAATTGAAAAAAAAATGATAGCACAAAACAAGTACCAGCAGTATCCCAGAGGCCGAGATTGACTGTAGTACTATCGACGACGACATTTGCACTGAAGTTATCGAACACAGTTGGTATGTAATCCTACATTAATTAATTGGATCAAACACAGAAAACAAAATCATGAGAGAGGAGTAGAGGATTTGGTGAAGGAATCTTTGAAATCGGGGAGGGTGGAGTGAATTTGGTCGTTTACAGTTGGGAATTTGTTGCTGGTGTAGCTAATGAGCATGCAAGTTTTCCCCACAGCGCCATCGCCAACTGTCACGCATTTGATGAATTTGGAAGCGGACGATGCCATTTTTGTATTGTAGAGAAAGGTGGAGAGAGAAAAAAAAGGGGGCAGAGAGATTTGGGAGGTGAGCAGCTTTAGGCAGATACTGTTGTCTTGTAGCAGTTCAACAAATCAGTAAAAGGGAAAAGAGAGGAAAAAAAAAGCGAGTAGGTTTCGTTTTCCTTTCTGTGTGTTTTGGGGGTTGTTGGATTGACAATTAGAATTTCATTTTTGGTTTTCCGAGAAATAAAAAGGAGGATGGGGATGGGGATGGGGATGGGGATGGGGTGGGGACCGTGGGGTGATAAATGATAAATGATACTTGACTTGGTGAGAAGGAGAAGAAAGGGTTGAGAGAAGTAACTGAGAGTAAAGATACCACCTTTTGATGCGTGAAACTGAAGGGTATTTATGTCAGTTGAGTTGAGATTTTTGAGGGAGGGAGGTGCAGGTGAGACAGAGACAGAGACAGAGACAGAGTGTGAGTGTGAGTGTGAGTGAATGCGCCTCCACCGCAGTACAGAGGAGATCCGTGTTAGTGTTGGGGTTGGTCATGCTGTTTGCATACGGACGTGGTAAACGCGTGGATTGAAGTCACTCTACGGGCTTAATAGTTGCTTGGAGAATCACTCCTCGATACTGTTACTCATGTGGCGTTCGTCACTTCTCATAGTGTCTACTTTGGTGGTGATATAACTCAAAATACACGAATTGGTGTAGAGTACATAATAGATTCAAGATTGACACTTTCAGAACGGAGAATGTCACCTTAGAAGAAATTAAGTGTCACACCTCAAAATAATTAAATCAAATTAGAGATGATTAATCTCACTACGTACGCACGACGAGACATGCGTACGAAAGGCTCAATAAATAAAGTATAAAAAATCACAAAATAAATAAAATAATTATAATAAATACATAACATATTCAGTCCAGAATAAATAGAAAAATACAATGCCCGACATTTGTGGGGCTGACTCCATCAAAATGGGCAGTAAATCTCTTAAATAAAAACTCAAAATAAAAAACTAAAACTCGATAATCAATAAGTGTTAATCAAAACTATCTCGTTCACATGCTGATGCGGTGAAACACCTCTGTCATCACACATGACTGCTCCTAGCACTCTCTCCAAGAAAAATATCATGTACCTGTAAACCTGGATCCCACAACTCAGATCCACTCGCGGAGTACGAGGCTGATCCCGACCTCACGTACGCAGTCGTCGATCCCAAGATGGGCGTGCTGCCTCCGGAGTAGAGCGACTCCGCAATCCTCGCTAGTGCTCTCAGGTACGGATTTCTGAGATTTAATTTTCTTTCTTTAGAAATAGAAATCCAAACCCAAAAATAATTTGTTTTAAAAAATAACTTGAATTGTGATATTTTTTACCAAATAATGATTAGAGACCAAAATTGATCTATCATTTGCATATGATATTTTAACCAACATCTTTGGGGCCTATCCGCATTCGTATGTCATATCATGTCATTATGCATGTAGATAGAATATGATTAGGACTCGGAAATTAGTCCCGAGATAGAACTAGATAAAATATAAATAAGTTATAGATTATAATTATTAGGATAAAAAACTATTATTATTATTATTATTATTAAATAATTAAGTTAGGTAGATAATCATGCATTAAATGCATGAGAGTGTTGAGAGGCGGGCCGGGTGATCTCAATCTGAGGTTGCCTTGTATAATTAGACCAACATGTTACATTCGGTGATCTGATTGGCCCTAGGGCCCCTTGGTCTGTATATATATTGTGCACCTCTACCTATCGGTCATTCACCGATCTCGTCACTTGACAGGTTCGATAATGCCATAAGTGTTTTCACTTTGATCAATATTATATTTATTATTATTCAGTATATGATTGATCCAAATTTAAATTAAGTGGATAAGATGACATGACTTTCAATTTTTAGTGTGGGCGACCATATTTGAGTCTAGATTCTATTTTGTTTTATTATATTATTTATTTAGCTGGCTTATTTGAGATCTCGATATGTCCGAAGGACTTTCTCCTTTGGTATCTGGTTGGTACAGAGAAAGTCGGGAGTTATCTTTTGGCCCCTAGTTGGTACAGAGAGTCTCTCATTTATTATTATATTATTTTTCTCATTCATGGATATTTATCTCCTTTTGACAATATAGAAACTAAAGTCATACTCTAATCCTTTTATTATTATATTGTGAGGTGAATTATCAGATTTAGCAGACCAGGGTACGTACTTTTAGTCATTTACTCTCCTAGGGTGTTATCACCCTGGGAGCACGAATTGTCCGTTTATACGGCATTAGCGTCACATAAACATAAAGTTCTAAGTTAGTAAGTTGGGTCGCTGGTGGCGCCCGTTTGGGCAAGGCTCAAGTTCATAAGTTGGGACGCTGGTGGTGCCCGCTTGAGATGGTTCTGGTAATTTACAAATTAGATTTTCATTAGTGATGTTTCTTTCTCGTATCATATATTTATCTTATATTATTTTCACATATTTTCTATTTTGAGTTTCCTTATCATTTCATGTCATCGCATATTAATGAATTTCTCAAAAAGTGCATAGAAATATATTTATATTCATAAAATAAATATTATATTACATTAAAATACCAGTGTCGATATTTGAGTCTAGTCTAGGAAAGGAGATCAAATCTTAAGGTTGGATCTAAATTCGTAATGAGTAATTTTAAATTACTCACGTTTTCACGGTGGTTGTGAAATTCAGATATTCAGATGCGGGATTTATCTTAGAAAAAGTGTTAGGAGTAGTTCTACATGATGTCAGAGGTACTTCACTGCATCAGCATATGTCATGGATAGTTGGTTAGGACTCTTCGAGATATCGAATTTTAATTCTTTTTTTGGGATTTTATTTGAGAGATTTTGCTGCCCATTTCGATGGAGCCAGCCCACCGATATAGGCGTTATATTTATACTATTCTTGTGGACTATATATTATCATGTATTTATTGTTATTATTATTTTAGTTATTCTGTATTATTTATTTTATTCTTTTAGCTTTTCGTACGCACGTCTTATCGTGCATACGTGGTAGGATTAATCACCTATAATTCGACTAAATTATTTTGGGGTGTGAAACTAGTATCAGACCCACAATAAAAAAATCAAGTCACCCAACCAAATAATCGATCAAGCAAAAAATCATAGTACATCACACAAAATCAGATCAACGGCTCAAGAGACGATCAACATAAATAAAAATTAGGTTTACCAATAAGTAAACAAGGCAACCAAATAGAGGCAGAAGATCAGGAAGCTTCACAATAGAGCCGGGCTGACACGCTTCCTCTACGTCTCCCGTAACTCCTCCCCTCTAATCTTAGTTTGCTTAGACATTTATAATTTTTTTTAATCTAACCTCAACTCATGAGGGAAAATAGTAAGCCATAAGGGGAGAAGAGCCAAGTGTCGGGCCTTTAAAGGAGAGGAGAAGGGGAGACGTGAAGTACCACATCAGTTATGTAGGAACCTGAATAGGGTAACTTAGGGGCAGTGACTGGGGCGATGGCGATAGGTGATAAGGACCAGGCGAAAGGTGGTGGTATAGAGATAGCGAAGTCGTCGATCGTAGAGAGCAGGTGAGATCGAGAGAGAAAAGGAGATTTATTTCTCTGCGAAAGTGAGAGGGGATGCAAAGAGCGATCAGGAGAGAGAAGTATGAGGCGAAAGAAATGGGAGAGAGAATGATAGGGGGAATTAAAGTTGCGGGAGGGAGAGAGAGAAGAGGTAATTAATGGGAGAGTGAGAGAGAGAAAGTCAAGTGTAATTAAATGCAGAGATAGCGTGTTTATCAAATCAAATTGGGCAAGGAAAATTATGGACTATGGTATGGTAGTACAGACTTTTTGAAACTTTAACATTATATTAAATTTATGGTATCTCAATTTGAGAATGTGATCATGATTTTTAATTTTAAATCATTGTCAGTAATTAAATGTTGAATTTTAGTTTAATCTTTATACTTGTTAAATCGTGAAATTTAATTAAGAAAATAATGATAATTAAGATAATAATTTCAATGATTAAACATAATTTAATAAATAACTTAACTCCATGTTTAATGAAGTATATATGTATAAATATTAATAAAAATCACAAAGTCTTAATTTCAATTAAGATACAACGTAACGCAATAATTTGTAGAACTAAAACATAATAAACCCATTTAATTATTTTATGTTATGAATTATAAATAAATGAACGAAAATGATTGCAATAACAAAGTATTGAAATTTCCTAAATTGAAAAATTAAACATGAGTAGGAAATGGATTTGCCACACCAATAACCACACTTTCGGCCACAGAAGATCTCAATACCCACCCTCCTCTCTCTCCTCTCTCTTCATTAATTTTCTCAATTAATGTCGATCATCTCTCTCCTCTCTCCCATTTTTTCCGTCTGCCCTCTCCCTCCCTCACGGACTAATTAGTCCCCTCTCATTATGACTCTCTTTTTCTCTCTCGTGGTTTGCATTAATGGGCGACAACGCCCTGTCCCTTCCCCGTCGCCCACTTCTTTCCCCCTTTGCCCTTTCCGCCCCTTGTTTCTCTGACCGTCTCTCGGACGAGGGGTCTCGCTCTCTGTCTCCCTCTCTTACAACCACTTCCGCTACGCATCACATCGCGCTGCCACCCCTCTCTGGACTGTCGCCTCACACTGACCCTTGTCACCTCTTACCGAACCCTCTTGACTTGCCCTAGACCCGAGCTTTTTGCCGTCCCTCTATAAAGCCGTGCGTGCGCCCTCCTCCCCTCCCTCTTTTTGGCACTCATGCGTTGAGAATAGATAGACTGATAAGAACATAAATATTCATTTTTGTCGATTTGCAAGTTTAAGAGGAAAGGGAGGAGGGTGGTGGCCGCGCTTTGATTTGGAGGACTTTACCTCTTTGTCTTGTTTCTTGCTCGGCCCTTGCTGCCTGTTGGCCCTTTTTTTGCTATGGTAAACAAAACCCTAAATCCCTTTTTCCTCTATGTGTGTTGGTCTGTGGGTTATGTAATATCTCTCATTTTATTGCTGGCCATCGTGCCTTACCGTCTGTCCTTTGTGCCATTATTGTTTTGTTGTTGCGTGTTGATAAGCCTTAGATTGGCTTCTGTGTTTTTGGGGTTGTTGCTATTTGTGAATCTGGTTCTACAATGGTTGGTTGGAGTTATTGCATTCTGTACTGGTGTGTTTGTCAGTGGGGTTGTTTATTTTGTTGGCTGGTTGTTGCTCTCGTTGGTTTTGGCCTTACCAGTGAGGGGCCGCTATTACATGACCCTAGTACATTGGTACCAATTGGTACCAGCGAGGCTGGGCTTCTGATTGCTGCATGTTCTAGCCCCTATTTTGTTTGTCTGTGGGTTATTTTTGCTTTCTTATACATGTTATCTGTGGTTGGTGATCCTGAAAATTTTATGACCCTCGAACTTGGTACTTGCCCTGGAACTTAGCTGGTTTGCCCAAATTTCCCTTTTTGGTTGCTGTTGTTTGTTCTGGTTGCATGTGCTTGTTGTATGTGACCCTTGCCTATTCAATTGTTGGGGTTTGTTGCTTGTGGACTGTCGCCTCTATTACCGTGGTCCTGCTACTTGATCCTCTTGCATTGGCTGCTTTTTGATTTGGGTTTGTGTGGTTGTTCTAAATGTGGCTACAGTTGAATATAAGTGGGCTTTTGATATGCAGCTAATTAGACTTGGGATTAGTTGGGCCTAAATTAGATATAAAGGAAATTGAAATAGAAAAGAATAGGATTAGGCCCAAAACTTAAAATGGACTTAGAAGAAAAATAAATTGTTATTGGGCCAATAAATCTATTTTAAATTAGCTAAATGACGATTAGGATTAGCAAAACAAATTAAGACCCAATGAATAAAAGTCTTAAGAAAATAAAATGACAAAATTAAAAGGGACTAATTAACTTGGAAGCCACCCCGAAAGGTTAGGCGGTACCCATTATTAATAACGTAAACTTAAAGATCGGGAAATGATTATATTCCCTGACTGCCCCCGATTTGGGATATCGGTGTTTTGGCACCAATAATAGTCAGCGTATGATCCCGAACATTAAAACACCAACACATAAATAATATAATAACTTTTCTTTATTTTTGTTTTATTTATTTTTCGTTTATTTTATGTTATGTATTTCTTTTCTTTTATTTTATTTCTTCTTATTTTACTTTTATTTTTAAAATTATTTTTCCTAACTTATAAAAACCTAATAATAATAATTATATATAATAAAGTAAACTACATAAATTAAAAACATAGGAAAAATCATAATTAGAATGTAATTAATATATATTAAAATATATATTAATCAATTTCTCTATTTTAAATAATAAATGAGAGAATATTAGAATATAATATTATATATATTATAGATTATATATTAATCAATTTCTCTATTTTAAATTAATTGATTTAGTAAATAAATCCATAAACTCGAAACTGAAATAAAGAATGAACGTATAAAAGCGATCAAGGACGATAAACATAGTTTAACAAAAGCAATATGCGAACAACTAAAATTTCCGACACCGCATAGATGCAGCAAGAACGCTGCCGAAATTTTCAAGAAAAGACGATAAAACCCGAACGACCGTTTAATTAATTATCAATCTAATTTAATTATTAATTGTTAAGTGAATCAAGTAAAACTAATAAGCGTCTAATTAAAATAGGTGATATTGTCGACTCGGATCCACTCGCGGAGTACGAGGTCACTCCCGACCAGACGTACGCGGACACCGACCCCGAGGCCGGTGTTCTACCTCCGGAGTAGAGCGACTTCGTGATCCTCACCAGCACTCTCAGGTACGGTTTCCTGGGATTTAATCTTCTTTCTTCAGAATTAGGAACCCAAACCGAAAATAAAATGTTTTTAAAATAAATCTGATATGCGGTACTTTTGACCAACTTTGATTAGAGACCAAAATCTGACCTGTCATATGCATCCGGTAAATTGACCAGCATATTTGAGACATACTCGCATTCACATGTCATATCATGTCATACTGCACGTAGACAGGATATGAGTAGGATTCGGGAAATAATCCCGAGATAGGATCAGATAGAATTAAGCAATTCAAGTTGTAGATTATATTTATTAGGAAAATATTATTACTATTACTAATTATTAATTAAGTTAGGTAGTTAAATCATGCATTAAGTGCATGGGAGTCTTTGAGAGGCGGAAGGGTAATTCTCGTCCGAGGTTGCCTTGCATAACTGCCGTTGTGGTTACGTACGGTGACCCATAGGCCGTGGGACCCACCGGTCTGTATATGCACTGTGCATCTTTGCATGTCGGGTTATCCACCAACCCCGTCAGTTGGCAGGTTCGGCTGTGTCAGAGTGTTTAATCTTTGATCAATATTCTATTATTATTATTCTTAATATAATTAAGAATGTTAATCCAAATTTGAGTGATCAGGATACCGTGTCTTTCAGTATTTAGTGTGGCGGCCATATTCAAGATTGGAATCTACTCCGAGATATTATATTATTTTATTTATCTCGCTTATTTAGGATCCTGATATTGTCCGAAGGGTTTTCTCCTTTGGCCCTTAGTTGGTACGAGAAATCGGGATGCGGTCCTCTGGCCCTAGTGGGTACAGTGTAGGCTCCCATTTGTATATATTTCGTTTTGATATTTTACGGGATGCGGTCCTTTGACCCTTGGTTGGTACAGTGTAGGCTCTCATTTGTTTCCGATTTGTCAATTCACGGGTAGTTATATCCTTTGGCGATATGGCAACTGAAAGCATAAATATTAAATCCCCTTGTTCATATTATTATTATTATTATTATTATTATTATTATTATTATTATTATTATTATTATTATTATTATTATTATTATTATTATTATTATGTGAGGTGGATCATCGATTCGAATACCGAGTACGTGCTTTTAGCCGTCACTCTCCTAGGGCGTTATCGCTCCGGAGGCCGAATTTTCCCAGGGTATTCAGGGTATTGGCGCCCGCTTACTCGAAAATCCTAAGTTTGTAAGTTGGGCCCGAATACGTGCCCGCTTAGGTAAGTCACAAGTTCAGGGCCCGATCACGTGCCCGCTTGTGGATGGACTGATGATCTGCAACCGGGTTATATCTATACGGGTGTTTTAAATCTCGTACCGTATATATATTTATTATATATATTATATCAGTATTTCCACAAATTTTTCATTTCGGGTTTATTTGTCATTTCATCTCATTCATATAGGAGTGTTCTCAAACGTGCATAAAATATTGTTATATTATATACATTTAATATAATGCATTTAAAATACAATATCGGTATTTGGGTCCAGTCTAGGAAAGAAGATAAAATCTTAAGGCTGGATCTAAATCCGTACTGAGTAATTTTTAAATTACTCACGTTTCCACGGTGATTGTGGGATCCAGATATTACAGGTGCGGGATTGAGTGTGGATGAGAGTGCTAGGTGCAGTCCTGCGCGATGACATGGATGCTTCGCCGCATTTGCATGTGAGTCGGGTAGTTGGATAGGATCCATCGGGTTTTTTAGTCTTATTTCTTTCTTTTGGGTTTTTATTTGAGAGATTGCTGCCCATTCGATGGACCTAGCCCCGCCTATGTAGGCATTGTATTCTCTTTGTTTATTCTGGACTGTATGGTTATGTATATTTATATTATTATTATTTTGTTTATTCTGAGATTTACTTTATTTTATTCACTTAGTCTTTCGTACGCACGACGAACGGGATTAAGCACCCCTAATCCGTTTTAATATTTTTGGGGTGTGACAATACTATTCCCAAGTCATCGTTGGTTGCGTTGCTCAAGGATATTTTAAATTTCTATTTGATTGTCTTTCATTCTATTAGTTAAGTCTTTAAATTCAGAATATTTTAATTAAAGATTTGATTACATATTGAGATTGTTTGATTCTTAATTAAGAATCATATCGATTCTATTTCATTCATGTGTGTATATAATATTATTTATTTACGTTTGCTTGATTGTTGATTTAATTTTATTGTTTTATTCGGAATTGGTTTTCATCTACTTATTTAATTAAGTTATCAATAAATAGTAAATTTATTATTATTATCTTTATTTTTTATTTATATATTTCTTCAATTGTGGGTTAATGCTATTTATTAATTGGCATTAATTCATTTTAATTATTTATCTTAATTATTATTTCTAAATTAAATTTTACGGTTTAACATTAAGAGTGTAATTTACCAAGGTTTGGGGTCGACGAATCTCAATACTTTATTGATATTCAGTGTCGGGTCAACACTGCACCTATAGGGTACTTTTTTTTAACGTGAAGTATGTATATGATGAGAGTAGTTGGAGAATAGTATATGAGACGACCTATTCGAAAATGGAGATGGTTGAACTATATGTTAACTTGAATCATATGGAGACTAGGTGAAATGATCAGGTTTATGCAAGTAGTTGATTCGGTAGCAGCAATGTCCTACCACCGACATCTATCAGACTAGAAAGATATGATAATTTAAATCAACAAGAAATAGCAAACATAGAGCCTAACCCAACCGATAATGATGACTTAAATGATGATGAAGATTACAATGTGGAGTCAGAAGAGAATACTGATTCGGCGGATGATGAGGCTGAGGAGGATGAGGATTTTTTTGTAGCTGACGAGGAGATAGATATTGGTCCGAATATTAATAGAAGGGGGTCTTACAATCCATTTATCGATCGTCGTTGGGTTAACCTAGATAGTAGTTTTCATAATTCTTCTCAGTGGATTCCTGTAGATTATTCAATGTCAGAAACCGATGTACCAGTTGATGGTCCGATAGCTGAGAATTAATCATTTCAAACAAAAGAACACTTAAATCATTCTGTATCCAAGTGGCATATTGACAATAATAGAGAGTTTAAAGTGTGAGAAAGAAGCAGAAAAAAATTATGGTATGTGTGCAGAGATGAAAATTATAGTTGGTATTTATATGCTACACCAACTAGTGCGGGTGATGCCTGGGGATAAGAAAATGCCCATATAAACATATTTGTAGGGCCACAACCGCTTGAGTCGACTATGCTCAACTGACTGTGAAGATTATTGCTGATATCATCTGGGAAGATGTACAAAATAATACCTCTCTTCCAATTAAACAGGTTCATGGGTTAGGAAGGTATACCCTGATGTAAATCCAGCGTACAATAAATTATGGCGTGCCCGAGAAATTACTATTTCATATTTATTTGGAAGTTGGTCAGGTTCATATGCATTGTTACCTCAATTGCTAAATGCTATTGTCTTATCAAATCCTGGAAGTAAAGTTATAGTTTATTCCAACCCTTTGTTATGCGTCAGTGTTCGTCAATTCAGCCGCGCGGAATGGGCCTTTGCTCCTTGTATTCAAGATTTGCCTTATCTACGTCATATTATTAGTATAGATGCATCTTTTTTGAAAGGGAGATATAAAGGAATGTTATTTATTGTGGTCGATTATGGCGCTGAAAATCAGCTAATGTCTCTTACATTTGGACTCTCTGAGGTAGAAAATATAGAAAATTGGGAATGATTTACGTAATAGCTGTGACGAGAGGTGGTTGGAAATCACAAAAAAAATATATATCATATCTAACCGGCATGCGACAATAAAACATATTTTTCAAAATCCCAGACAAATTATATCCAACACTATAGCATTTATTCACCTAATCGGACAAGAATCTTTGTTGTAGAAAGTTACCATCAATTTCTAATACCATTATTTTCTCATATTTTATCTAATAATATAGCAATTATTTTTTAGAAGAAAAAAAATACCTTGGCCGGACAAGAAGCTGGTTTGGTTGTGGGGTCACTCCATGGAAGTCCCAGTTGCGTGGAGAGCGCCTGGCTTTGGAGGCTCCCCTGGACCAGCAACGGCGGCGTGGGGGTTGGATTGTGGGGCTATTTTTATTTTTTGTTCGGTATTTGGTGGGAGTCGGTGGGAGAACGAGAGACGGAGATGGGCTCGCTAGGGTTTGAAATCGCGCTCACGCCACGCAGTTGGAAGCTACGGGGAGTCATCACGCCATGGGACTGGAAAATGCTTGGAGTGAGGCAACTCCACGGGCTTGCCAAATACGTGGAGTGATATTTAATTTTGATTTTTTTTAATTAAATATAAAAATTTCGATGATCATAATATAGCGCATATACATTATACAGATGTATAAATACAGTTTAATATGTAAACTATATATATAATATGTATTTTAAAAAATTTATAATATTTAAATTGATAAATAATTTTTAAATTTTTTTTAATATAAAATAAGAAAATATAATTTTAATTTTTTATATAATATGTTATATAATTAATTTTATAGGTTTAATTAAAATATTTGACTCATGATCATGGAGTAGATTTTGCAAAGAAAGTCTAAAGCAAGGTTCTATTCCAACACTTTATGTCCTCTCTCTTTCTATTGGCCAATGTTTTTAAATACGGCGTATGGACTACATATGTGTATGTGGCCAATGTTCATAATACCATACGGATCATTTCATGTGGATTTTACCCTGTGTATAACCCTTTGTTATACACATACAGCCTATATATTACAACCATGCAGCTATATACGCGACGCCACACTATTTTCTGTCATAGAAAATCTGAACAATCTCACTTTAAAAGTGTTTTTTTTTTAAATGCTTTCCCTGGGGCAAGAATCATGCCCTTTGAGGGGGTGAGCACAACCACTAGGTCAAATGCATTTTTGTGATCAAATTATATTTTGCTTCATTTTATTATACATAAAGATACTATACGACCGTATATATTACCCCGCATGTAAATTCACATGTGTCGGCCATATACCTCATATACGATATGTAGTGGCTTTTCGCATGCATGAATAAATCTGTATTTAAAAACACTGCTATTGGCAAACCTTATATATAACAAACAGAGCAGGATGGCAGATAGATATTCTCATTGTCCACTTTGTCTGTTCAAATGAAAGAAAGCAGGGCAGGTGTTCTGAAATCTCATGAAAATTGATTTCCTTGATCAATAAAGTTGATATCATACTCAATATCAACTTTATTATTCAAATTAAATGAATTATTTTTATATTTTTTTCAACTGAACTCTTGCATTTGGTTCAAATTACCCCTTGAACTTATTTTTGGTTCAAATTATCCCGTAAACTATCAGATTTGATTGAAATTGCCCTTATACTATTTAATTTGATTTCAATTTTACTATTTATGTCCTTAATCACTAATTCCATTGTTTAATGTACTAATGTATCTTTCTGCATCTCTTTCTGTTGAAAATAAACACTAATGAAAAAAAGGTAAGATTGAATCAAATGCAAGAGTTGAAGGGCAATTTGAACCAAATGCAAGAGTTTAGAGGCAAAACCAAACTTTTCTCTTACTCATAATAGGACTTAATTGTACGACTTATTTCGTGCAATATTTTTATTATTCAATTGAAGTACAACAATTATGAATAATAATAATTGTAAGTTTAATAATAAAATAAATTACACAATTAAATTATTATTATGAATAATAACTCATCTAATTTGAATAATACATTTAGTATTATGGTGGAACTAGGACTCTAATATAGGAGGGTTGAAACACACGTTTATAATCACTAGAGCACTATTAATCTTAAATTAATTGGGATGGGCTAGATATGAAATCCAATATGAAATTATAGAGATTTCATATTGGTAATAATGAAATCCAATATGATAATAATGGTAATAATGATACTTATTGTAATGATGATGAGAATAATGAAAACGGTAATGATGCTAATAATGATGATGATATAAGGCAGCACAAATAAGTCACCCCTCCAGCGCCCTTATTTATAAAAAGGGGGGTGGGAGCACACCTTAAAAAAATATCAACGATGATATTTGTATTTCCGCTCCATTTTTTAAGGTAATTGAAGAATTAGTGGAAATATTTATGATTTAAAATCTCGAAATTAAATCAATCGAACAACACAATTCCGTAAGAAGTAAAAAAGAAGATGCACCTTAATAGACGAAGTGCCTTGTTCTTTTTCTTTTTATAGCGAGAACTGACTAGTGAGAAAAAATAAAGAAAAAAGGAAGCGTGAAAGATGAGAAACAAGTCTCTTGCGTCTGAAGAAATGACCGTCTCAAGTAAGTTGTTGTATTTAAGATTTTATAGAGGGGTTAATAGTTTGTTGCTTGTAAGCCAATGGAAGATTTTAAGAAATGACCGTCTCAAGTAAGTTCTAATTTTTTTTTTCTAATAGAATGTAACGGCCAATGGCTTGCTACTTTGAGCAATTCAAACTTTTTCTTTATTTAAAGCCCGTGGACATCTTATCTTAATTAACTGAAATCCAATCTTATCTTGACAGGCACATCGTTACCAGTCTATGCTAAATACACGCTGTATTACTATAAGACGTGACAATAAGACCAGGAAAATCCAAAGCTCGTGGCAGAGCAGAGTAACAACCAAGTTTTCCCTCTTTTCTGCTTTGCACCAGTACTATGCATCACAACTCTAAATTTGGTTGAGTAAATAACACAAACAAATTAAATCAAACAAGTTGCTGCTATTGAGTTCTGCAGTTAAAAAGAAATCACCAAAGTTGGCTACAATAAAATATTTAAATGTCATAATCACATTTGAGCCGGAAATTATCTCACCTTTCAGATGGTGACCCGGTGATTGATGGTTATTGAGACAACTTCTATACTTTTGCTAGTCAAAAACATTGCTCGTCGACATCTTCATTTCATACAACAATACAAACTAACCACTACTCTCCCGCAATATGCACCACAAGGGTGTCGGCAAAACAAAATAATCTGCTACTGCACATCTCATAGACAGACAACACAGGATGCGAAAAGAACTCACCATCCGCAGCCAAGAAAGGAGAAGAATACTAGTTCAGAAATTCAATAGGTTTCAGCCTCAGCTTCTGTAAGCCCTGATGCTACCATTCTAGTTATACGTACTGTGATTGTTTCATGTCTTTAGATCATCTGACATGGCAGAAGGTATGCAATGTGTAGTCAAAATGTCATGTGTTGCTGACTTCGCACTCTTTGTTTCCAGCACAACAATCTGTCAAAACGGAAATTATATGATGTTAATCAAAGATTATTTCTATGGAGGAAAGTTCGAAGTTACTTTTAAAAGTCTTCGTAATATGGAATAAGCCTCACTGCATGAGCATGAACTTCTTTTGTTCTAATCTAAAATTCGTTATTGTTATCATTAATTTACAGATTTTTTTTATATATAATTATAATAATCATATTATTAATAATAAGAGTGATAAAAGCAAAATTTTAAATCTACGAATGGCAGCGCGTTACTGCCAATGGCGCGGAGCAAACGCGCCACTACCAGTGACGTCTTTGTGTAAACGCATCGTTGCCAGTGGCGTCTTTGTGTAAACGGGTTTTGATCACTATAAATACACGCGCAGGTATCTATTTGCGTGGTTGCTATTTGTAGGAGACAACGCGTCACTCCCAGTAGCGCGTTTCAGTAAAGACGCCACTGCAAGTGGCGCGATGTCATTCGTAGATTTAAAATTTTATTTTTATCACTCTTATTATTAATAATATGATTATTATTATTATATATAAAATAATCTGATTAATTTATAATTGTAACTGAATACAGAGAGAAAATTATTTCTGACTGATCACTTAATTCTAGACAAATACAGCACTACTGGTCGATACAGAAAAGACAAGAAAAGAAGATAATGCCTCCTGTCGAAGTGTCAAGATAACCCCATGAAATTACATTTTAGAATAGAAAATCACAACTCTGATCATTAAACAAGGGTCTGCCATCCTATGAGACATTATCATCCTAATAGAAAATAAAAACACTGATACCAGCTTTTGTTTTGTTAAAAAAAAGGCTCTGCTCCCCTGGGTCCCAAGATTTTTTCTTTAATTACGAAAAGGTCATCCAGCATGCATCTCCACACATAATTATGTCAGGCTGATTATCAAAGTTTTCAATAAACTTTTTTGTCTCCTCTCTTATCTAGGGGTGTCAATGAGTACAGTACGAATCAGATGGAGTCATACCCATATGAAGTTACTCTTACCCATATCCTATCATTACCCATTAAAATTAGACTTGTCCCTACCCTTGCCCATTAAAATAAACGGTTAACAAAACGATAACGGATGCTAATGAATAATACTAATATATTACTTAGTTTATCATCATTTATATATAAAAAAAAGAATGAGGCTATGGTGCATTGCAATGCACGGATGTATCCGTGCATTAGCTCAAAAAATTTAAATTTATATAAAACATGACTGATCCGAACCGTTCAATATAATCTTCATATCAAACTCTACTAGCTAGCCAAATTTTATATTTTTTTTTACTATTTTTTTTTGCATTAGGAGAAAATCATCACATTTGACGATCTAGAATTTTTAAATCAAGCAATTTTCTCCTCATGGAAAAAAATAGCAAATAAATTTCAAAAAATATAAAATTTGGCTAGCTAGTAGAGTTTGATATAAAGATTATATTGAACGGTTCAGATCGGTCATGATTTACGTAAAATTTAAAATTTTAAGCTAATGCACTATAGCCTCACTCAAAAAAAAAAAAATATATATATATATATATATATACAAACTCATTTCTTTCATACAAATATATCTTTATTTTGTTAGTATAAAATCCAAATATAACTATACAATCAATTATAACTTCAGTCATTTCAAAATAAATAAATAAATAAATTCAAACACTTGTCAATTTTTTTAACGATAAAATAAAATATATTAAAAATAACAGTAATATTTTATCTAAAATAAAATCTTATATTATCTCATTCAATCATTTTAATAAGTACTCTACTAAATATTATTCAAATACTATAATTTATACTATAATTTATAAGATGGTTAAATTTGGAGAAGATAATAATTATAATTCATAATAATTAAGACACAAAACTCGGAGCAACTAACATAGGAAAAAATCATTACACAAGATGATTATTTAGAATAATTTAAGTTATTTTTTAATAATTTACCCTATAGGGAAAACGGGTAAAAAATGACCTTCACCCATATGCTTTCCCATTTACTTGATGAAAAAAAATTCTTACATTTACCCATATTAAATAAGTTAACAAGAAAAATCTTTACCTATTCTCATCTTATCGAATACGATACGGATCAAGTAAATGGATAAAAGGGTATCATTGACACCCCTACTCTTACCTCTTAACGAGCTCAGCAAATATCCAACAAAACATATTAACCAAAAAGATATATGAGCGTATACCTGCTGGTACTCCAAATCAAATTTAAGGAACTCCTCTTTGCACTTTTCCACCATTTGTACCAAGCCTTTCAGATTCTTCACTGGCTTGCCATTGAAAGAAATCACCTACATATAAAAACATGACATCAAAAACCAACACAAGGAATAGCGAAGGGTACTATTTTACATATATCATGAACGGTTGAATCACCTGAGTGTTCACAATATCTTCATAACCTATGTTGATGTCAGCGACAAGCACCTGATTCAAAAGCAGAAGAGTCCAAAATAACTCAGTGTAACATAATATAAAAAAAAATACAACAACAGCAATCTCTTGTTTAAAAAGAGTAAGGACCTGAGAAACAACTACAAGTTGCTCATCTTCAAACTGTGCCATTGCATGCATATGTTTGTCCAACAACTTAACTGGTGCATCATACTCGTAATCCTTCCCATACTGCAATTAAAGCAAAACATTCAATACTTGGGAGCAATTCACATATTTTTCTCAGAGATTGAACTTAAAAGCAGTTTCCATTTTGGTCCTCTATAAGCATGCATCAATTTAGTCTTTGAAGTCTACAAAGACTGGAGACTACCAAATATCATAATGAATGTGAGAAGTTATTTTCATATTAAATTGAAAACACTTTTGTTATACTAATGTAGCTATTAGCAAAACTATTTCACCATAATCTCCATATATATAAATGGTGCTATGGTGCTACCCGTCTGTATCGAAACGGCCGATCCAAATCGTTGAACATGATCTTCATATTAAAATATCTTTGGGGATCAAATTTTCTACCCATCTAAAAAAAAAATCTTTGGGGATCAAATTTTAGATGGGGGAAAATCACTAATATTGGATGGTGCAGAAATCATTAAATCAACAAATTTTATACCCATCTAAAAAAAATAAAAAAATTCATAAAAATGTATTCTCCAAAGCTATTTCAATATGAAGATCACGTTCAACGGTTTGGATCACCTATTTGGACTTTTAAATTTGAGATACGGACGCGAAACAGGGGAGGTTTTGTGCTCCGGGAAGCACCATAACCTCACTCTATATATATAGAGTTAGACTATTGTGAAAACATTTACATTTCGAGCCCAAGTGCATACGACTCAAATTTTATCGTAACATGTCCGAAATTTAAAATTATCATTCTCATAAAATTCTTCATATCAAAATATTGAGTGATATAAAAATTTGGGGTATTTCGAGTTTTCCAAGTATTTGTTTTGGATTTTTGAAAATCAGCAACAACAATTCAATATTTTATTATTATTTTAGTGTTGATTTTCAAAAATCCAAAACAAATACTTAGAAAACTCGAAATATCCCAAATTTTTGTATCCCCAATATTTTGATATAAAGAATTTAATGAGAATGATAATTTTGAATTTCAGACGTGTTACGATAAAATTTGAGCCGTGTGCACTTGGGCTCGAAATGCAAATGTTTTCACAATAGCCTATCCCTATATATATATAGAGAGAGAGAGAGAGTTTGGCTACGGTGATTTCATAAGCATTTCGGTCAAGTGCTTATGGCTCGAGTTTTTAAATTCCACGTCCGAAATTTTAATTTAAATAGCTCAAAAAATTCTTCATATCATAATCTTGTAGATTATCAATTTTCGTCATGTTTGGAGTTTGTTTACTATGTTTAATGATTTTTGAAAGATAGCAACATTTGGCCTATAAAAATGAGTATTTTAAATTATTTTTAGAGCCATATTTCAAAAATTATTAAGCATAGTAAACTAATTTCAAATTTGATAAAAATTGATAATCTACAAAATTATGATATGAAGAATCTTTTGAGATATTTAAATTGAAATTTCGAGTATGGGGTTTTAAAATTCGAGTCGTAAGCATTTCAGCTCGAAATGCTTATGGAATCACCGTAGCCAATCCCTATATATATATCTATATCAAACATGGTAGTGTTCATTTATCAATTTTAATTTTATAAAAAAAATCTAATGAATTGTAATGCAAGGACTCAATTATATCTGATGCAACTGAAACTCTTGAAACACAAGAGACCAAAACTGCAACTGCTTCAGAATCATATCCCTTGCATAACAGAGTCAGAAATTTGCAAAATCCACTCGCACGAGAAAGTAAGAAGATCAAGAACAATCGTTAAAAGGTACCTCAGATCGAAGATATGGAACGGAGACAGCTGCGAAAACAAAGCCAGCAACAATGTAATAAGATGGAGGCCTTCCCTTTATGTGAGCAGGGACAAGCCTTTTGTGAGTGGCAAGCTTTATACTGAATTCGAGAATTTCAGAGTTACGAAGCACTTTGACATGTGCCTTCTCACCGGTATATTTCTGAGATACAAGGTAGCTGAAACCTATTCTCTCGCCATGCCTAAATGGAACTGAAAAGAACAAAAATAAAAATCATCTCAAGCAAAACCATGACTCCTTTTTTTCAATAGACAAGCATTCTACTGTGTTTGCAATAAAACGTTTCTCGATATTTAAAACTGACACCATCCATGAGAGGGGTTTTACAAAAGGTACACTCTTTTAAAAATCCGACTTAAGAAAGTAATGACCTCTACATATCAAATACTAGTAAAGATGCTAATGACTTTGCCATTGCTCATAACAGGTTTTTTTTGTGCAAGCTCAAATCAAATATAAATAAATATAATGCCGAATGCAGCACTTGCTTGACAAATAAGCATGCAATTGATCAATTTAGGAAAACAATATCATGGACATATCCCTCAGCTTTTCTTCATCTTATATTTGCTTTTGGTGTCTGGATGTCATCAACAAAATTCAAAATATTGATGACAGACAAATCTACAAAGAATGCTCTCATTTATGAAAATTTCATGTGAGTTGTGAGAAAACTGCCACTTTAAAATTTATGCAACTCATGTCAAAAAGAAATATACCTGTTCCATCATTAGCAATATATACGCCATCGAAGCTGAGAATAATATCTGATGCGTGGAGACAACCTGACTCTGGAGCAGTGGGCTCGACTCGCCTGACACGGACTCCTTTTTGGTCTGGCTTCATGCCCATGGCCTTGCGAAGATCAGGGTTCTCCATCTTTTGCCATTCCACACCTAGTATCGGAAACCCTAGTAATGACAGATAAAAAAATATATATTATTAACAAATAACAACATTTCACAAATTAGGTGAAACAAGAAAATACATACCAACCGCCGATCATCTTTTGGTCATTAATCAAAACTTTTGGATAACAATATATCTTTTCATCTAAGTCTACTTCCATTTGCTTTTTTAAAGCCTTGCTCACTTATTTTGTTATTTTCAACAGGAATGTATCATCAACACCGGGGAGAAATATCGTCCAACTTCACATACCAAAATAATTAGAAAACTCACCAGTATATTGTCCAGATTTTTCATAATCTGTAATGAAGTGCGTAATCACAGGAGTAGGGATGACATATCCTATATTCTCAACATCTTCATGCTTAAGAGATTGAAATGCTATCCCCACACACTGCCCCTTGTCGTTGAAGGCAGGTCCCCCTGAATTTCCAGAGTTTATTGCTGCATCTATCTGTTCACACCATCAGTAAAGGTTATACAAGTGAAAACAGAATAAAGGAAACATTTCCTGGATAATCCAATTGAACGAACATAAGTTGTGATTTGTCATGCTATCTTTGTTCAGCAAGATATTGTACAATAGCAGTTTCTTGTGCTCAAGGACTTTAATGAACTCCCAGAACAGTACATTTTTTTCTAGCTAAATATATTGCTATAGCTCTTTTCTATGCCAAACTCATCATGTTTCCAACTAACAAAACATATTTTGGGACTTTCGAAGTCAACACCTAAACCAAAAGAAACAAAAGATCCAAAATTGGTCAACTATTTATATGGAAAACAAGTCTTTCATAGCTGGTTCATTTTCACAAGCTGGACCATCACTTCATTTCCATTGAGTGCTATTTGCAATTGTGAAAAGAGAGGTTGAATCATGCAAGAAGTCAAAGTTAAAGACCTGTAAGCCAAGAAGCTCAGTGGAGCCATGCACATAAGAGAGAATCTCAATCCTAGAGACAACTCCACTCGTCACTGAAATGGTGTCCCCACCTATTGGGTAGCCAACCACTGTCACAGCATCTTGCAAAGCTGGCAATGATCCAAACTCTACTGGAGAAACATCTTCCCAAAATTCATCATCACTGACTGTCAACATGGCTATTGAATAAAAAAAATAAAAAATCAGTGTCAGTACTTAGTACTTAGTAGTAGCTATTATTGATAACAGGATACAAATTTCAGTGTCAGGATACAAATTCAGTGGTGAAGTATGCATGCTGATAGTGAACATTTCATTATCCATCATACCTATTGACTTGAGGATAATACAATAAGAAACAACCTACAATTTGTACAAAACAATTTTACACAAGAAACCTGCCCTCTTGTAAGATAATATTAAAATATCTACACTCTTGAGTATGACTATGTTACAAGCATTAGCACAATTGTAATTTCCCCTCAAACTTCACCTATTTCTATCAAATGGAACCGGATGCATATCTCGCATCTCCTAATCTCAATGAGCAGTCTGAGGCTTCATTTTGGTCCAAATACAATCACCAATTTAGTATGTTTATAGATATATCTATCTGTCTCATTAACTGGATAAGGAGAACATGGGTTATTGGCAACCACTAACAAAGCTATAGACAAATTTGGGTGAAATTCTTTGGTAACAACTAATTAGTGTAAGATGATAAGTAATAAGAACAATGATATGCAATGCAGCTTGTAGAAGCAAGGGGTTAAAATAATGAGATAAAAAATAGTTATGGAAGGGGAAGGGTATGAAGAATTAAAGAATTTTCATTTGGTTCATACCAATATCACACTCAGTGCCAATGGCGAGGACAGTGGCAAGATACTTGGTATCAGAACCGCGCTTCTTGAGCTTGACCTGAGTATAGTGCTCGACGGAGTGTGCATTGGTGAGAACCCTCCTGCCGCTGATTACGAAGCCGCTGCTGCTTGAGCTGTACTGCCTCTTCCTCTGCCAGGGGAGGGAGAAGTTGGGCTCGGTGTGGACACAGAAGACCTTGACGACGGCATCCATGGAGGGGACGGCCTTGACGGCCTCATCCCACCTGGCGGGAGGGGAGACAGCCTCTAAGAGAGGCGCGTCGGGCACGGCGATGCCATTGGCGGATTTGAGCTCGGTGGAGCGGGTGCGGCGCGGGGAGGAAGGGGCAGGCTCCTGGCGGAGGGACTTCTTCGGACGGCGGCGCTTCTGGCGGGAGGATTGGGGGTCGTCGGCGGAGGCGGAGGGGGGGACGGGATCGGTAGGCTGGGAGGCCGTGGATTTGGTGGCCTTGCGACTTCTTTTCCGAGTGGGCTCGTCGTCGCCGTCGGCCATGGAATAATAATGGGATTAGGGTTCTGGTGCGGTGAATGATCACATCACAGATTCATCATCAATGGCCTCTTTGTTGAGCTCAGACTCGGAGCATCATCTCCAGGCCTCTTCGTTGGTTGGGCCGGAAAATATTCTACCTTGGGCCTCATTAACATCTACGATTTCTAAATCCTATTGCAACTCTTATATTATATAAGAGGAATGGTTATATTTTTATTACTTGTATTCATGTCCTTTTCCATCGTATATTAATTTATAGGTCAGTCAAATAGGACACATATAGTTCCAAATGCAGATTTTTAAGGAGATCATTGGTCGTGGAGCAAGGTCCTTCGGCCATTTTTTTTATCGGAAAGATGATTAGAGTCAAGCTCTCAAATTTCATAATTATTTATAAAGATCCTTCATTTGAGTTTCAAACTCACATCATTCGGCCATTTTGAAATAGAGAAAATCTAATTCTGAGATGGTAGTGATATAATGCTCGGTGTTTTGCTCCAAGAGGCATGATTCTCGAAATTCAATTCTCATTTGATCGAGCGAGAATTAATTGATAGGGAGCGGTGAGATAGACGATGTGAAAATAGAGTTATGATGTCGTTGTGAGAGAGATGTGGCGACAATAGAGTAATAATTTGTGTAATAATCACCAAATTAAAGAATTAGACTTCTACACTTAAGCCACAACATAAATTAAAGTTTAGTTCTTTTCGTTAAATCAGACAGTTGATATTGAATTCAAAAAAAGTAAAAATAAATATGAACCGTTGTAAGATCATGACACTTAGATGTTTAATAAAGAATAGAGATAAAGATATATGAATGAGGTTATTGTGCTTCGCGAAGCACAGTGGCTAGTGTGTTTTGGATCAAAATATCTAATTTTGAACTAGATATGATCGGTCTAAATTATTCAATCTAATCTCCTATATGAAAATATATTAGAAAATTAAATTTTATATTTTTTCGAATTAATTTGCTATTTTTTCGGATGAAGAGAAAATGATTTGATATAAGAATTTTGATTCGTCCAAAAATAATGATTTTCTTTTCATTCAAAAAATAACAAACCCATACCAAAAAAAATATATTTTTTTGTTTTGTTTCTAATATATTCTCATATAGAGATTAGATTGAATGATTCAGATCGGTCATATCTAGTTTGAAATTAGAGATTTGGATTCAAAAACTTAGCTCTAATTTAATTTCTTATAATTTTAAAATTAATAGTCGGCTCATTCCTTATTTGTTAAGTATGATCATAATTGCATTATCATTGTCTTGGTGTATGTATATGACATTATAGTTACTGATAATAATTTAGAACAGATAAGACAAATTAAAACTCAACTAAAGAAAATTTAATATTAAAGACCTTAGTCATCTAAAGTATTTTTTAGGAATAGAGTTAATATATTTACGAAAGGGTTTTCTTTCATAAAGAAAATATGTATTAAATTTGTTAAGAAAATATAATAAAATATGGTGTTAGCCGGCATCAACTCTCATTGAGAGCAAAATAAATTGAATATCGAAGATGGAGAATCGTTAAAAGACATAAACCAATATCAAATACTTGTAGAAAAATTAATTTATCATTTCAGGACTAATTGGACCTCGCATTTATCGTTAGCCAAGTAAGTCAATTCATGCCTCGCCTAAATCATCTCATATAGAAATAATTGATAGCATTTTGAGATACTTGAAAGAACACCTGGAAAGTGAATACTTATGAAAAATAATAATTTTAATGAGATTTATGACTATATCGATGCAGAATGGGCGGAAAACTTTGATAGAAAATCCACAACTGATTATTGCACATTTATAAACAAAAATATAGTGACATGAAAAAAATAAGAAATAAAATGTCTGAGGAATTGATTTTAACTTTGGTTGGAAACCTACGTGAAAGTAAGTAGTGAGGTGAAAATTATAGCAAGGAAGAAACAGTTAGGGATGGCAATGGGCCTTTACCCGCGAGTAATTTGGCAAACCTATACTTGACTTGCCTGTTAAATTTTCATACTCGTCCTGCTTGGCCTGATAGAATAGGCCTGAAAATCAATGCCTGACCCACTTGTGGGCATTTTTTCATGCCCACGTCTGCTTGTCCTTGCCTGCTCATGCTTGTAAGCCTACCTTACCCGCCCATGTCTATCATGCCCAGCTATTTTCAAAATAAATTGCAAGCAAAAGCGTATTACAAATAAATCAGAACGTGGTACAACCATAATTACACAATCATTTACCAATACACCAGGGAGTATAACTAGATGCTTAAAAAATGATAAAAATTGGATGACTCAATTCAGAACAACAACATTATTTTTAATTAGAACAAATTGCATAAAGTGATTAAAAAATTTATAAAATAATTTCTCAATAAAAATAGTACATTTCAATTGAAAAGAAGCAAACTGCACCGATCTGGTTAAATAATATATTTTCCAAATCTTTTACCAATAAACTAAGGAGTATAACCATATGGTAAAAAAAATGATAATGATCGGGTGACTAATCCAACTTGTCAGGACAACAAGATTCTTTTAGTTAGAACAAATTACATAAATTGGTTAAAAAATTGAAAAAAAAAATGATTTCTCAACCCATTAAAGAAAGAAAGAGAGTAAGAAACGAGGCTCAAGGTGCTCTTGTTCTTTCCTTCTGCGTTGAAGAGGTGTTGTGTGATAAATGTTTGTGTAATTGCACGTCACGTGAGGAGGGGCTGAGCGATGGAGCAAGCGGTTGTGCAATGATGCATCATGTTAGAGAGAGTGAAATAGTGCCATCGAGGAGCAGCCGAGTGGCGAGAGAGGTGCATGATCGGCGTAAAGATGTCATGTGAGATATTGAGCGATGGAGCGATGGAGTGGTGGAGTGGAGTGCTATCGTACACCATGCGAGAGAAGGAGAGCACGCCGCGTGAGAGAGTGACTGGGTGAGAAAGAAATGAGCGTGAGGGGAGAGCTACTGCCTATTGGATGTTGGTAAACCTTAGAAATAAATGAATCAGATCACTCCAAGTTCTATCCAATGGTGTATATTGGTCCAACAAGTTGTCTGCGGGCTACGCTTGAAGTCCCATAACTGACCTGGCTCGTCTTTAGGCCTGGTCTTACCTAGCATGCTACCGTGATGGGCCGATTGGGTAAGGCTTCGGGGCGGATGGGTATAAGAAGGCCAACAGACCGATGGACCAAATTATCATCCCTAGAAACAGTGCATGTCCTTGTCAGGACAAAAGGTTGAGAGATGACTACAATCTTGAGGGACCAATAATCATATCACCGAGTAATAGTTGAAGTCAATGAACAATCTAGCAAGCTCACCAAGCCTTTCTAGTCTCAAATAATATACATATAGGTACAGTCGCAAGCGTGGCAGGTCAGATGGCTACAATCTTGAGGGAATTAATTGATGATATGCATATATGTAACTAATGTATATGTCAAGATTGTTGGAAGTTATAAATTGTAAGTTCCGATTCCAAAGATTCAAATATAGGGAATCCGAACTTTGACAACTCTTAATTCAAAGAAGGCAAGGAGCAACAACAAACACGAACTAAGTAGTTTGAGATGGACTCAAGCATTATATCTTAGGATGACCAAGATTGGATGATGACAAGAATACTTCTGACTTCGGGGCATGTGTCAAAGACAAATGACTGAAGTATGATTGACAATTAATGCTATGTATCTAATGTAGAGTATTTAATGACATTGAAGGTAGTATAAATAGATAGATAAAGTAGAAAGAAAATAAGAGAGAGAATATACTTATAATTTTCAGTTGAAATATAGAAAATAGTTTTCAGAGCACTCTTTTTTTTCATGGATCTGTTACTTATTTTATTCTCATTTAATTTAGTTTGTCAATTATTTTTGTGAGTTGTGAATGAATATATGTGACACAAGGGCGGATCTAGATAGAGCCGTGGGCAACTGCTCTCTTGAGAAGAAAATTTATAACAATACCCTTACAATTATATATATTTTTAGAAAAAAAATACAAAGCATACATATTTTGCCTCTTAGAGGAGAAATTAAATTTTTGTCTCCCTTACTCAAAAATTTGATCTACCCATGATGTGACGGATTTCAAGATAGTATTTTGAGTTAAAAAGCTCAGAATATATTTTGAGAATAAATCTAAAGAACTCTGAAACAAAAAAGATGATATGAGGGGTCAAAATAGGAAAGAAAAATACACGACAATGACTTGAGATGCACACAGAAGAGTTAAGAGCTAGTCAGTTGATGAAGATATGATGATCGATGGGAATGACATACTCATATCATATATGCGTTGTGATCAAAATTCAAAAGACTGAAAAACTCAAAAAGAGTACTTTTAATTAGGCCCAATGGTGGAAGCTGAGGTTTTGCTTTCAGCGTCAGAAAAAAAGTAGAGGAGAAAAGAGGGGAAGAAAAAAAAGCAGAGATGAAAAGGCTGTTGCATTGTGCTAGCAACTAGAAACTAACTAGTTATCCAAATTCGGCCTTTTATTCACGTATCCGTATCGGATATGTATTCGATACGGGTGCGGATGCAATACGCACCCGATATTTCAGCTGGCGTACCGATGTATTCAGATAACTTTGACTTACGGATTCAGTCAAAGATTCCCCCGATACATCTCTCGATATGCCCAAGACACGTCTCTGATGCTTGTCGATACAGCTGTAGGTGGATTTCAACCCATTATGGCGCTTTTCCAGGCAGTTTTGACACTGCGCTTTTTCAGCGCACCGCACGTACAACCGCAGAGACTCTGCCATACTTGATCTCATCAAGTCGATGGGAAAATTGATGAAAACTCAAAACGGGAGATGGAATTCAAACTCATGCCGTGGTCACTCCAGTATTTCAACATTACCACTGCGCCAATTGTTGTTTGTGATCCAATGAGGTTTGTATTTTATATATTCACTTCGTCAGTATCTTTTGCTTTTAATATTTTATACCATTTTTATTTTCATATAATAATTTATTATATATAACCGCACCTGTATCCTAAGTTTTTTAAATTTTCCGTATCGTCGCACCCGTACCATATCGGATACGATATCCGCACCCGTGCAACATAGGTTATAACTAGTTTTATTTATTATTCAATAACAAACTATTATTATTATTATTATTATTATTATTATTATTATTATTATATTTATTATTGTGATTGTGATGGTTGTTATTATCATATCATATCATATTAGTTTGTGAAGTACAAAATACTTTTGTACTTCGTGCCTTATGTATCTCTCATTTTTAATTTCAAAAGACTAATTAAATCTTTCAACATGATATTCATATAAAAATATATTTTGAGATCAAATTTTATATTTTTTGATATGTTTTATATTTTTAGGAATACAAAATGCATTGAGATAATAATTTTTTATCCTTCAAAAAATAGAAAAGAATTCAAAAAATAAAAAAATAATTTCCAACCATATTTTAATATGAAAAATAAGTTGAGCGGTTAGATAAGTATTTTAAATTCATAAATAAAATATATTATATAAAGTATAAAATATATTTTGTACTTCGTGACTCACAGTAGTATGATTCGCAAACCTACTGTAAAGGAGCTTGCCACAATTTGTATCTACTTTTAAACATGAACAAGACATGAATAAAAAAAAATGCAGCCCTAAACACCCCTAACTATAATTTTTCATTATGTCAATAATTTTAATACGCACAAGGTAATCACGAGTAAGAGCAATATTAGGGGGGCATCGTCATTTATGAATGGTTCTCAATATGTTTGAGGGTGTTTCATATATGTTATAAATAAGTATTATTAAGTTCAAGATTATATAAATTTATTATATAATTCAAAGCTTTATATAATAAATTTATCGTATTATTAAGTTCAAGATTATTACAAACTAACATATTATTGTATTAGGACTATATTATGGAGATTTTATTGTTTTAATTTTTAGTATTTCATTATGACTTGATTGTTGTGTCTTATTTATTATTTTATTATCTCTTGTATGAGACTTGATTGTTATATTTTTTTATGACATTATTTACTTCTTTATTATGACTTTATTTGATGCTCTATTTTTAATATGATAAATAATAATTTTGTAATTCGATAAATAATGATTTGTTATATCAATAATATGTAACCTCCTATAAAGAAATGAAAACGGAAGAAAAAATAAATCTAATTTTGATAAGAGAGAATTAGTCTCAAATTTGTATATTACCACAATTTAAATAGTTTATTATTCTCAAATTGAATAATAAAAATACTACACAAAAATTAGTAATATAATTTATATAATAAAATTAATCTCCTTTCCTCCTGGAATAATCCTGCTGATTCTATATGTATCTCATCTCCCCCCATTTTCAATTATTTATTGCTTAATTTATTATTTTCTAGAGATATAATATTATTTTATTTCTTTTTTACATCATCTCTATATATATTTGCTAATTATATTTGCTAATTAAGTAGGTAGCATTGCATCTGGTTCTGGCCACCAGTGACAGTGACCACATTATAATATCAGATACCGGGGGTGGAACAAAAATGGATGTACACTAAATTTAGGCAGCAACATACATACACACACATAGAGTCCGACTATGGTGCTTTGCAAAGCACATAGACGTTGTGTGCTTTGCGTTCTATTTTTAATTTCAAGTCAGAAATAATCGATCTGAACTATTCAATTTAATTGCGTTCTATTTTTAATTTCAAGTCAGAAATAATCGATCTGAACTATTCAATTTAATCTTCATATCAAAATCTATTAGTAAACCAAATTTTATATTTTTTAAAATTTGTGTGCTATTTTTTTTATGAGGAGAAAATGACTTGATCTGAGAATTCTGGTTAATCCAAAAATGACGGTTTTCCACTATCTAAAAAAATAGCAAATGAATTCCAAAAAATATAAAATTTGGTTTACTAATAGATTTTGATATGGAGATTGGATTGACCAGTTTGGATCGATCATTTCTGACTTAAAATTAATTATAGAGCGCAAAGCATGCAACGCTGTTGTGCTTTGCAAAACACCATAGCCTAATTCTCTCTCTTAGGCGTGTCAATCGGTCGGGTCGGGTCATATTATTTTATTATTATTTTTGACCCGACCCGATTAAATTTGGATCAAAAAATCTTAACCCATACCCGACCCGATCGGGTCACGGGTCGACCTATGTACAATAATTAAATATTTATTAATTATTTTTATATAATTTTAAGCAATTAAATATTGATTAATATAATTAGTGTAGATTTAAGTTTTAGTTAGTACTAAATCATAAAATTACTTCAAAAATCATAATTAATCGGGTCGGGTCGGGTTGACCCGAACCCGACCCCGATCTGATTCGGGTCAAAAAAAATTAAACACATACCCGACCCATTTATCTTCGGGTCATATCGGGTGGGGTCGGGTCGATAATTGACAATGAGTTATTTTGACAACCTTGATAATGGATCTCTAAATAAATACAAAAAAATTTTAAAAATGGAAAAAAGTTTATAGATGTGTTCTTGTACCTTTAGATCAATGATCATTCAAATTTCATGCAATTTCATTATCGTTTGATAGTCCATCAAAAACCTTTAAATTGGAACCGTTATAAATTATATGAAAATTTGATGGTCTTTGATGAACTATCTTTTCTATTTATTTAGAGAATCATTATCAAGGTTGTCAAATAGCCCATTGTCAACTGATCCCGTCTTTTTAAGATAACCCTTATTGGTTATTGTGAGGTACAATCTTTTTCTGCAACCAAGGACATGGGAATTGAGCACCAGTCATCATGAGGAATTAAATTAAAACAATTAATTGGGGTTGGAATAATTGTACAATTGATGATAATTAAATAAGTGTTTTTTTTTTGCATATTAATTTTTGCGATCGATGAGAATTGAATGGAAGGCGCGTTGATGGATACACAGAAGCAGAAATTATGAGAGTTGGTACGAAAGGTCATGCAAAAATACAAGGAGCTAAATCATGGTAGCCATGACAAGTTGACAACCAACATTTTTTTTCCAGTTTTGATTAACATAACATAAATAAATAACAGATATGGCCTAGCTTTGTGTCTCATATATAGATAGCTATTAGCTAGCTTGAATATTTCAAAAGCTAGCGAGGTGAGTGAGGTGTTGTGTGTCATAAACAATAGTAATAATGCCCCGGCGCACCATGAATAATCAAAAATATAGTGGGGTTAATACTAGAAAACTAAAACAAATTTTAGTGGGTTTAAATTAATATTAAAATGATAAATATTATTATAAATCATATAACAAATTTGTAAATTTCAGTGGTATCAACACCACATTTGTGAGAGTGGCTCCGCCGCTGATGCGGTGGCAGCATGCACACACCAGACACACAACGCAGACGCAGGCAGCTGTGGGAGGTTGAGTGACTTGTTTAATTGTTGGACTGTTGATATTGATTGCAAGCATCGAGCAGTATACCTGTAGCACAGTACCAGTGAAAGAGCGGCAGCTAGCGGCTAGCCTGTTACATGTAGCATATATGTACTGACACTGGGAGATATGGATAGGATCATAGGAATATACAGGATTGTTATTTGTTTGAACGGAAATGAATCTAGGGACCCTCCAATTGGTTTGTGACTGACTGGAGGGGAGAATATGAATATCTATCATATGTTCTGGCTCATTGATTGTGTCTAAGAAACCAGCAAACAAAGAATGCATATATAAATATTCATGACATGAGAATTCTTTGGAAGTAGTAGGGGGGATTGGGGAAGGAAGAGAGGACATGAGCAATGATGCATGCTGGCCAATTAATTGATCCATTCTTTTACTGTTACCAGTCACTGAGCAGTCAGAAGTCAGTCTGACAGTGGTTAGGCATGTTCCTCGCATCTCTGCCTCCCAAGTCCTGATTCCTTGATCATGATTGAACCCCCTCAAAATAAAACAAACAAACTACAAACAAAGGACTGCTGCCAACTGAACTGCCCCTGTGCGCTAATTAGTAATTACATTACCTTTAGGCTTTAGTCATGGAATTAATTTTAGGTGGGTTCACTTTGGTCCGGAACTGGAAGACATGACATCAGATCAGACGAGTGATTTTGTGTATGGGCCTGCTGCATTCAGATTTTCTCAACCCCCACCGGCCCACCCCACGGCCCACGGGCGAATAGAAATCACATCTTAAAGGGGCAAAACGGTCCTTTTCATTTTGTCTGGCTGCAAAAGCCTTGGAAGTTGGACTCCTAGTGCAGTGCACTGTGCACCAAATTTAAATCGCTGAATCAGGGACCCACAATTAATGCGGTCCATGCAATAAATTAAATATGCCAACTAAAGCAGCCAAGTAGGCGTAGGAGGAACCAGCAAAGAAAGAAAGAAAGAAAGAAAGAGAAAGAAAGAAGGCTTGAAACGAAAGCGAGTGACCGATCGAGGCTGGGCCAGAGAAGAGCTGCGAGCTGCGAGCTGCGAGCTGCGAGGGAAGACGAATCGAAACTTCTCCAGCCCTAAATTTTTTTTGACAAAACAAACAAAAATCAAATATTTTCCTCTCCAGTCTCGACTCATTACCTGGAAGAAAAAGGAAGAAACGATAGGGTTCCTCAACGGATCGATGATGGTTAGCATCTATCTGCTTTTGATTTCTTTTCTTGTATCCCTCCCCTCCCAGCTGCAATGATCACTCTACTCCAATTCGAATTGTTCGCACAAGTTTTAGTGGGAGCCTGGGAGCTCACTCGCAACCCGAACCCGACCTCTAGGGTTTCTTTTTGTTTCTTATAGGATGTTCGACTGAAGAAGATCCCAGCTCTCGGAGACCCATTCTCACTCCAACCCTCTCATTTTTTTCCACCTTTTTTGATCATCTGTTCTTTCGTAACTGATATTCGTTAACTATGTGAATTTGCTATTTGAATTTTGCCTCAGAGCAAGCTGGGAAGAGGTCAGAAAGACAAGGTTCAACAGTTCATGGCCATTACAGGTGCCAGGTTAGTTTCTTCTTTCTCCTTAAAAACCTTTATTAAGTTTGTTGATCCTGTTTTTACCACCAATTTATGTCAGCCAATTAATATCGAGCACACTTTACAAATTGGACTGCTGAAACACATTGCGTATCTAGCAAGAAAATAGTTGTGAAACCATTTGTGTTAACAGTTTCATTACCATGAAACTGTTAACATTACAAAAACAGGAAACCAAAGCAAGTAAAAGCTCCACCCTAAACAAATTAAACCAAAAAGGAAGGCTTGCAAAACATCTATGAACTTAGCATATTAGTGGTGTCATTCGAGCGACACAAGCCTTCTTACCAAAGTAAGAAGACGGCCACTTCTCAGCATTTCACTCCTTCATCACTGTTCTTATGTTAAGCAAGCGCTACCAACCCTGAATGCTATCAAAACCCAACAAGCAGTACCAGAACTAGCAACTGCTACAAATCGTACCAACGTCATACAACATCTCACACAACCAATAGAAAGCAACAAGCATCACAGATACATGCACAACTAACAAAGCTGGAGCCATGACAAGGCTCAATTATACTAGAATGAAATAAGTCAAAGATAGCACTGGCCAACACTTGCAGAGGAATGAAATCGATAGAAGCAGGCATCCAGCATTGCATCTTCCTGACCACACAGTCCTTCAAAGAACCTGACCAATAGTTCAATAAAGAGTATATAAGTATTACTAAGCTACGTATTGACAGACATTGTGATCTTTGAAAAGTAACATCATTTCTCAATTTCCACATAGACCAACAGACTACACAGAGGACAGCCAAAAAAGCTTCTCTATCAGCACTAGATAAATTATAAGCAAAAGATATCACCTCATCGAAATCTGCCCAAGACCTCGCTACCAGTTGGCAATTACCCATCCAAAACCACACTTGCTGAGCAAAGGGGCAAGCAAGAAAGAGATGAACCACACTTTCATCACTTGCACAAAAATAACATTGACTAGAGCCAATCCAACCCTTTTGTATCAAGTTATCTCTAGTTAATATCTTTTGCTTTTGTACCAGCCACATAAAAATTTTGATTTTTAGGGGCACATGTAATTGCCACCACAAAGTACTGTGTATATCAGTAATTCCTTTGAAACTGAGCCACTCATAAGCTGAGTGAGTGGTAAACTTCCTTGAGCTATGCCATCTCCAAATCAAACAATTTGGTTCTAAAGAGAGTGTACAATTATTAATAATAGAGCCAATATTATTGTAATCAATCAATAACATGCCATGTATCTGTTTTCTAAAAGTTAGGGCTTGACCACCAGACATTATCACCTCAAAAATAGTGATATCAGGTTGCTCACATAAGTGAAACAAAGAATGATAAGATGAAGATAATGCACAGTCTGTGTACCACCTGTCAAGCCAAAATCTAGTACTCATACCATTATGAACTATCATATTACAGCCAACTTCACCTATGGGTGTAAGGGCAACAATCTCTCTCCAAATAGGAGACGTGTGCAATCTAGGAGTGATATTGATACTTAGCTAGTATGATTTGTTTCCAAATACTATCAAACTGTCGATTTTTCAACTCCCACCATCATTTAAGCAATAGAGCTAAGTTCATCACATGTAAATCTAAAATACCCATACCACCTATCTCTTTAGAAAGACAGTTTTTCCCAAGCTATTAAGGCATATTTCTTCCTATGATTAGATGAGCCTTGCCAGAAAAATCTACACCTAATACTGTATGACAAGTACTGGCACTTTATAGAGTGAGAACATATATAAAAGAATAGCTGACAATACTGAGTTAATGAGTGTAAGTCTACCCCCAAAAGATAGGAGAGAGCCTGTCCAATTAGATAATTTGCCAATCACCTTATGAACTAAAACATCCGAATCATTTATCCTTAATTTTCTATCATGCAAGGGCATCCCTAAATATTTAATAGGGAAAGAGGAAACCTTACAGCCAATTAATGCAGCCAAATGATGTGCCTCTTGTGGGAGTAAATTCATAGGAATCATTTCAGTTCTAGAAACTCTTATCAAAACAAAAATAAATAAATTTAAGGTTTAATTTAATTGTCTCTTGGTATAGTGAGAAGGTTGCTCTGCAGGCCCTGAAAGCTAGTGAATGGCACCTCGAAGGAGCATTTGATATTTTCTATAGCCAACCTCAGATTAGAGCTTTTACTGACACAAGGCACCTGGAAGAGCTATTTAAGAGATATAAAGGTACCAATGTTACTACAAGTAAATTCTGTATACAAAGTTCAACAATGGGATCTTAGTTAGTTACTGACTTACTGTTATTTAGAAGTCCGCCTAATTTTATTATCAATCTTACAAACTGAGGTCAATTCACATATGTGGCGTACTGAGGTTCTCAATGATTGTCCTTGTAGGGACATCAGTGTGGTGGTTATTGTAAGAAACTTATCAATGTGGTTGCTATTGTAGAGAACTGGTCAATGTTGTTATTTTAGGCATGTTAGACAGTGTAGTTATCATCGTAGGCAACACATCAAAACAAAATTTTGTATGAAAATAACCTCTGTATGAATATGCAAATTCAGACAAAATTCATGTCACCAAAAGTAGGAAAAAATAATCCAAAACAAAAAAAAATTCAGACAATAACTCTGAAAGATTGATTTTTTCATATTAGGGGATTCCATCTGCACTACTCTTTGTCATTCAGTATTTCTGACCTTCTGATGTAGGGGTAAACTGGTCATTTGAAGTTGTAAATCAAAACTAATTGGAGACATCCAATAAATAACTAATACAGTGTAGCATATAATTTGCTACGAGTCACATGTCCTATAGCTAGTAACCTCACATACATTCTTCTCATGTCTTTTTGATTCCTTAATCATTCATGTCTGCCTTTCTGTGCAGATTTTTTCTTCTCTATAGGTTCTATATAATTGAGAATTTTTGATTGAAAATATTTTGAAAATAAAATACTGAAAGAATATTTTTAATCCTTTTTGTTAATCTTAACAAGTTAATCTAACAAGTAAGACAGCTATATATTATAATCGCGACTATTTTTTTCTTTATTTTGAATCGAAGCTAAGGTTTATTCTAGGAGGAATCAAATGATCATGGTCATTGGTGTCGCATCAGTGCCTATAAAATTAAATATAAAAAAAATATTGTTTAAATTCTTAAATAACAGAACTAATTGAAGGAATATTTTATATATATCATCTTATTTGTGTACACAAAAAATCATTTCAATATTATTTATATATGCATTAAGCGTTAATAAAATCAACGAACTAAATTTTGTGATTTTTCATATACATGTAATTGAGATGATGTAGAATATATCCCACGGTTTACATTTATAAATTTATGCATGGATAAGTAAATAGGCACAACGGACACCATTAACCATGGTTATTGGATCCCTCCTCTTTGAAGAAATATCTATCAAACTATTTCCTTAATCATCAAAGCCTTTTTATACACCATTTTACCATGCTAGTGACTTTATTGTTGAAATGACTCGATTTGTTACTTCTCGTTCTGGATGAATTGCTCCGTTTCTTCCCCCCAGATCTTGCAGCATTATATTCCTATCCATCTATGTTGTACTCTTTTCTAAAATTCCCTGGAGTTGATTTTGAATTTGATGAGTTTGTAGGGTCAAAAATCGCTAGCACTGGACACAGCACTTGGTATGTGGCAGCTACTATTTTCTGAGAAATACTGGCCATTGGTTGAACATTGGTGCCAATTTCTTCAGGTTACTATTTCATTCCCTTATGGTCCCCTTCCTATTTTTTTTTTCTTTCTTTTCAAAATACAAGTCTAAAATTTGTATAAATTTATAGTATAAAAACACAGAATGGTGGTTACTTTTGTAGAGTTTTTATTTGGTTGTGACTTTTGTACATTAGTTCTTATTTCGAGGATTTAAGAGTTTTCTTTTTCTATTTGTTAATATTTCAGTCCCTGGGTTTGATTTGCAGTCTATTAACTTTTTTTTTCACCAATCAGGAGTAATCCATGTTCTGAGGATTTATATTTCAGGTTCGGCATAACAAAGCTATTTCTAGGGACACTTGGTCTCAGCTGTTGGAATTTGTGAAGGTACACAGACCCCCCCCCCCCTCTTTCTCTTCTTATCTACTCGAGTACCCCAAAGATTTCCATATATGTATTGAGCTTTTGATTTATTAATTTTAATTTCTTAAAGAAAATTTCAAGGAGTCCCTAATTAGCTTGGTATTGAATCCCATGATTCATTTTGGTCTCTAACTGAATCAATGACGATTGGTTGTAATGTTTTTTTTTTCCAGACCATAGACCCACAGTTATCAAACTATGATGAAGAGGGAGCTTGGCCATACTTAATTGATGAATTTGTGGAGTACCTTACTGAGAATGGGATTGTCCCCGGTAGAAAATGAATGTAGGCTTTATGTACAACTAATTCTTATGCTTGCATGATTAATGTATGCCCCCCCCCCACCCCCCACCCACCAAAAAAAAAGAGACTTGGGATCCACCCTGCATGATAACTCATATTGGACATTGTTGGATCAAAATGGTTTTGTCCAGAAGCAAAATGATCTCCGGGCCATTAAGCAATTCAATTTGACTCCTGCTAAGTTGAATTTGTTCAGCTTACTGCTCTTTTGCTCGCAATATGTTTCGAGCTGGTAGACTTTACCCTTTTCTTCATCTGTGTTTGTGTTTCATGTCTGTGCATTGTATTTTGTTAGATAAAAGAAAGATTTCTTATTATGCTAAAAAAGCCCAATATTTAATTGGACGATGATTTGAGGTTTTCAGCCCACGTCTCCGGATTTAAGAGGAGAAAAAAAGAACAGAGCAATTTTCCATGCATGTAATGGTGTAAGGGTATGATGGTAATTAGTGTCGATTTGGGATAATGAATGATTTGTGGTAAATTGAAGTAAAATAGTAGAAAATTGGAGGCTGTTACTCGAGGTCATTTCGGATATAAATTCTCTCATATGGAAAGTTGAGATTTGGGAGATGTTTTTACAAGTTGTGCATCTAATAACATCTTATCATCCTGAGGTTTACAAATTAAACCCGAATAAATGATAATTTTATGTATCTACATGACCGACGATGAAATTTTTTTACTTACAATTTGCCAGTAATAAAAATAAAATAAGACTTACTATGTTAGAAATTAGAATTTGTTCAAATTAAGGACGCTTGTCATCTGCTGCTGACCAGAATCCGCATTTATTTTCAAGATTAACAGAATAACCACTGTTGCATATACCGTAAACAAGGAAGATTTGTCAAACAAAAACTGAGTGGTGTGTTGACGACTCTAAAACCGAAAGAGCGTTTCTGTTCCTATACTCCAAGCCCAAGTTGGCTCCAAGAGAGACAGATAAAATGTGTCCAACCACGACTAAATTCATATCCCATTATATTAATAAACAACCAAGATCGGTGCCCAAATCTCTTGTCGACCCTCAAAACCGCACCTCACCTCACCTCACCTCAACTCATTTGCATTCTTCCTAAGACGAGCAGGTGACTTAGATATATACAACAACAGCACCTCCACTCTTCTTATTAATACTTGTCAAATCATCACACTTGACAGTATTTCTATCAGCCAGGGGAGCACTAGTGGCATCCTCGTTGGGAAGTGTTGTTGATGCCATTGCCATAGCCCTTGGCAATCTCAACATTATTTGTAGATGCAGGATTCGGCATTATCGCAGGTCCTGCTTCAGAGGGAACATTCTGAAAATTCAGATTTATGCCAATTCCACTATTTATGTTTCCCGCCGACCTGCTCAGTCTGATACACAATCCAAAAACATTAAATACAACTTATGTTTATCTATTTCTTAAAACAGCTGGAGTTATTGCATCTAAAGCTTCAAAAGCTAAGGGGGCCAAGAATTTAACTAACTTACAACTAATATGTATCTATATACTGCACTTCAAAAGAGAAGACAATATCAGCGATTTCTACTCAGGTGATTGATCTGGATCTACAGAGATCTGTTGTTTTGAGTAGTTAGAAGGTTAGTTAGATATTTGTATTGCTATAAATAGCGTTGTAAACAATTAAAGAAGTAACAAAGAGAATTCAGTTTTACAATCAGATACTGTCTCCTTTATTCTTTACATGGTATCAGATTAGCCTTCTTGGCTCACGCCATTTTTTTGCTTCATGCGTCTCTTTCTTCCTTTCTTTCTTCTTCTGCTTGTTATGGCATCCTCTACCAGCTTTCACCCCACCGCTTTCTCATATCAATTACCACTCAAACTTACTCATGACAATTATTTGTCTTGGAAATTTCTTATTCTTCCTCATGCCAGAGGTCATGACCTTCTTGGTTTTCTTGATGGTTCCAACCCCCCTCCTTCTTCTACTATTTCTAATCCTGATGGATCCTCTGCTCCCAATCTAGCTTCCATTTTATGGATCAAGCAAGATCAGTTGTTGTTGGCTTGGCTACTTAGTTCTATTTCAGAGGCTGTGGTTTCCCAAGTACTTCATTGTACCACATCTGCTGAGTTATGGACTGCACTTCATCAGCGTTACTCTTCTCATTCTCTTGCTAGTATGATGGATCTTAAGATGCAACTGCATTCTTTACAAAAGGGTCACCTTTCTATGCAAACTTATCTGGATCAGAAGCGATCTCTTGCTGCGCGTCTTCGTATGGTTGGATCTGCCATCTCTGATGCTGATCTTCAACTGTGTATCTTACATGGCCTTAGTATTGAATATGATTCTCTTGTTGTTTCTCTTAATTCTCGTTCTGAGGCTGTTCCTTTCAATGAGCTTACTGGTCTGTTGCTGACACATGAACAACGATTACAGAAACATAGCATCTCTGCTTCTGGCACATCTTCCACATCTGTTTTTCCCCTTTCTCTTACATCTGCCACCTCCGCTGGCTCGTCTTCTCCCCAGGTCAATTTGACCTCTACCTCACTTCTTGGCCCTTTACCCTCTTCTGATCAACCATTGATGACTGAGTTTCAGGCATTTCTTGCATCAAGAGGTAACTGGAGCGGTAAACACTCTGATAAAACTGGTCCAGCTTCGTCTTCTGATCGATTCTTGTGCCAGTTATGTTCTAAGAAGGGTCATACGGCTGATAGGTGTTACAAAAGGTTTGATTCTACCTACAAGCCTCCTCCATCTTGTCTACCTTTTAAGCCTCGCAATTATTCTTCTCCCAAGTATCAGTCTCAGTTGTATTAGCCTTCTTCATCTCAGCCTCAGCATCAAGCTTTGTGTGTTCAGCCTGGATCTGCACCTCCAGACACCTGGTTTCTGGATTCTGGAGCTTCTGCTCATGTGACACCGGATCTCAACACTTTTACATCTTATGCACCTTATGAAGGATCTGATAAGTTGAGAGTTGGTGATGGTAAGGGTCTTGACATAGTACATGTTGGTAAAGCATGTCTTTCTACTTCTTCTATTTCTCTCTTGCTTACCAATGTCTTACATGTCCCTTCCATCTCTAAACCTTTACTTAGCATTAGTAAATTGACCTCTGACAATAATGTTTATGTTGAATTTCACCATGATTATTGTCTTCTCAAGGATCGGGCCACCCACATGGTGTTACTTCAGGGCATCAATCTTAATGGCCTATATGTAATCACTTCATCTCCTCCTCTGGCGTTGCTATGTGAGAAGGATTCACTTGGTTTGTGGCATAGAAGATTATGTCACACTTCTGAAGCATGTCTTCAACATTTAGTTTCTACAAACTCAATTGTGTGTAATTCAAATAAGCTTAGCATTTGTGAATCTTGTTGCTTAGCTAAATCACACAAACTACCTTTTGTACCTTCTCTTACCAAAGCTACACATCCTCTTGAGCTGATTCATTGTGATGTCGGGGTCCTTCTCCAGTAACTTCACATTCTGGTTACCGATATTATGTGTTGTTTATCGACAACTATTCAAGATTTAATTGGATCTATTTTTGTGCCTACAAAAGTGATGTTCCCTGGCTTTGTTTGAACAATTCAAATCTCTCGGTTCAAAATCGCTCTCTTGTTCAATCAAAACAATGCAAATAGATGGAGGGTCTGAGTTCTTGCCAATCATTAAATCCAATCCATCAATTCAATTTCGTATTTCCTGCCCATACACTCCACAGCAGAACGGATTGGTTGAACGGCGCCACAGGCATATAGTTGAGCTAAGTCTTGCTTCAATGTTTCAGGCAAATATTCCGCAGACTTATTGGCCACACATTTTCGACAGTGCAGTATTTGTAATCAATAGGTTACCATCTACAGCAATAGACAATCAAGTTCCTTATCAGGTCTTGTTTTCTAAAACTCCAGATTATAAATTTCTCAAAGTTCTTGGCTGTAGATGTTTTCCACATACCAGGCCATACGCTTCCAACAAACTTGCTCCTAGATCTGTATCATGTGTATTTCTTGGATATTCGACCATTTACAAGGGGTACCAGTGCTTATATCTACCTACCAACAAGATATACATCTCTAGACACATTTTATTTGATGAACAATCCTTCCCATTTAAGGATGCTGATTCTGTCACCACTTCTTCTTCTTCTTCTTCAACCATTTCTTCACCTTTGCACATTCTCTCTCCTGATTCTCCTCCTGAACATGAGTCTTCTTCTTCCATCTCAGCCTCAGTGTCTACTCCTTCAACACCTTCACCTCCTCCAAGATCTTTACAACCTTCTCACCTGTTATCACATACTCCTTTTACTTCTCATGCTCCACTTCAGGTCTACTCTAGACGAAATCCACTTCAACCTGCTTCATCGCATCAACATACGTCTACTCATCCAATGTTGACACGTTCTAAAACTAAACACCAGTCTCATCCTCCACAGGCACTTCTCTCTACAAACTACCCTATGAATTCTATTCCTCTTGACCCAACTAGCTATACTCAAGCTTCCAAAACCTTGCACTGGAGAAATGCTATGGCCCAAGAATTGACTGCATTGGCGCAAAATAACACATGGACTCTTGTTCCTCCTACTGATGCTTTGAATATTGTCGGATGTAAATGGGTTTTCAAAACAAAACGGAAAGCTGATGGCTCAATTCAACGATTCAAAGCCAGACTCATTGCTAAGGGATATACCCAGGAAGAAGGTCTTGATTTTACTGAAACGTTTAGCCCCGTGATCAAACCGATAACTATTCGAATTATTCTGTCGTTGGCTGTAACCAATCACTGGAATATACGCCAACTGGACGTTAACAATGCCTTTCTGCATGGCGAGTTGCAAGAAGATATCTACATGTCACAGCCTCCCGGCTTCATAGATCCACATGTACCTCACTATGTGTGCAAACTACACAAAGCTATATATGGTTTACGTCAATCACCGCGTGCATGGTATCACAAGTTAAAAGATACACTGCTTGCCTTTGGTTTTCGGGATTGCACCTCTGATCCATCTTTGTTTATTTTTACACATCATCAAAATGTTGCCTTTTTGTTAGTATACGTTGATGATATTATACTAACTGGTAACAATTCAGCCTTGCTTCAACAGTTTGTGCATTGTCTTGATCAACATTTCACAATAAAAGACTTGGGTGATTTGCATTTCTTCCTCGGCATTGAAGTCTCCCATCAACAATCGGGCCTTCTGCTAACTCAATCTAGTTATATATCTTCCATTCTTGAACGGGCAAATATGCAAGGAGCGAAACCTATCAACACACCTATGTCTACAGGCCAACAATTATCTAAGTTTGCTGGTACCTCGCTGGACGATCCAACAATTTTTCGCAGCATTGTTGGTGCTCTACAATATGTTACTATTACCCGTCCGGATATTTCTTTTGTAGTTAATCGTGTTTCTCAATATATGCATCATCCAACCACTGAGCATTGGTCAGCTGTTAAAAGAATTCTTTGGTATCTAAAGGGATCAATTGATCATGGTTTACAAATTCGCCCATCCACTTCTCACACTATTCATGCATATACTGATTCTGACTGGGCTGGCAATCCAGACGATAGACGTTCAACTACGGGATATCTGGTTTATCTGGGATGCAATCTAATCTCGTGGACATCCAAGAAACAGTCAACCGTTGCTCGTTCGAGCACTGAAGCTGAATACCGAGGGCTCGCCATGGTGACAGCTGAAGTCGTTTGGCTCCAATCATTGTTTCGTGAACTTGGCTTATCCTTGTCAACTCCTCAGTTATGGTGTGATAATCTTGGAGCTACATTTCTCGCTTCTAATCCAGCATTTCACGCCCGTACGAAGCACATCGAATTGGATTATCACTTTGTTCGTGAAAAGGTGTGTGATGGCACAGTGCAAGTTCGGTTCATTTGTTCAAAGGATCAATTAGCTGACACGTTGACAAAATCATTGTCTGCTGCTCGTTTCAAATTCTTACGATTCAAGCTAACTGTTGTTCCCACAGTCAGCTTGAGGGGCGTGTTAATGATCACGTTGCAGATTCAGAAGAATGCAATGCATAGAAGATTATGGAGCTGTTGTAAAGGGTTATTATTGTAATTATGCTATAACTAACTGATTGGTTGTTGTAGTTGGTTAGATGTTGTTTTGAGTAGTTAAAAGGTTAGTTAGATATTTGTATTGCTATAAATAGCGTTGTAAACAATTAAAGAAGTAACAAAGAGAATTCAGTTTTACAATCAGATACTGTCTCCTTTATTCTTTACAAGATCTACCTTCACATTGCCAATATTGTCAAGTGACTTTTTAGACTAGTGCTCTTTTTCATTTTCTCTGTCTTCAAGCCCACTTTTCATCGCACGCCAAATATTGCCAGTTGTTTTCCTCCCCCTCATTCTTATTAAATCCATGATTGACACATTTGGCAGATGAGCAACCGCATGAGATCCCATACTCAGTCACAGCAAAGCGACATTCACACTTCTTCGTTTTGTAGGAAGACGATGTTGGGTTTTGAAATGTCCAAATTCCATTAACGCTCAAGCTGCGAAAACACCGTAGAACAAAAATTTTACTTCTACTTAAGTTAGGGATTAAAGTATGTCGGATAATTACCAAGAGATACAGACATTTAATCCTTTACAAAAGACGGTAAAATATTATTTTATTTCTAACTTAAGATTAGGGTTAAAGTGGTATGTCGGATGATTACCAAGAGATACACACCTCTTTAAACTTTTATTGATCTACTCCATGATTGATTTCTAAAATATTAATCTACTTAACAATTGAATAGATTAATATAAGATTTTATATCTCGCTTCCAAATTTCAATTGGAATGAAAATCGGCTTGTCTCGGAGCACCAAACGTCTAATGCCTCTGTAGATTATCCACCAGGACTGACCAAAGAGCGGGTTATTTTTTTGCTAGAAATACCGTAAACCGCGGTTTCTCGCAAAAACACTATTCACCCGAGAAAAAGACGAAATAGTACTATTCATGACTCGCAGTAATTCCGTTTCACAAATGTGCAGAAATACCGCAACTTTCGTAAAAACACTATTCACCGATCCCGTGAATTCTGAAACAACCGTATACCGAGAGAGAGAAAATAGAACTGATTTGGTGTAGCTTTCTCTCTCACCCTACCCCTCTATTTATAGAAAAAGTGGAATTGCCAAATTACCAAAATGCCCTCATGAATAGTAGGGAGGTTCCAAAGTGAAAAGACCAAAATACCTTTAAAGTTCATCCAATTTACCAAAATGTCATTGGGTTTTTGGCCAAATTATCGAAATACCCTTGGGCTTTTGGCCAAATTACCAAAATACCCTTGGAGGTCGGCATGGGCTTTTCATGGGCCTTTTTGGGCTTTTCGAATTTTGGGTTTTTTCAATTTTGGGTTTTTTTAGGCTTTTCTGATTTTGGGCTTTTAATTATTAATTAAGGCTTTAATTATAAATGGACTTTGGCCCATAATTTAAATCCATAATTAACATTTAAAATCCAAATCAAATATATATAATTGTCATGTACAATTATATTTTTCTCGATTGTTGTTTCGGCGAATTTATACGACGTATCCAACACGTTATAAATTCAATCTGATTTTTGCTTCTTGTCATATCTATGACAAATATAATTATATTATATATAATTAATTATAACCATCTTATTATTAATTATAAATAATTTATAATTAATCAATAAGATTCTCCGATTAACTCCTATACGGTGTGACCCGACAGGATCCGTGTTATGTTGGTAAATAAAGTTAAAACCATTTTAACTTCTATAATCATAGGAGATATCTGGCAGAATGCACTATGACCATCCAATTACACAGATGATGATGTATTATACAATATCATGATCCAGTAAACTATTTACTTGTGTTTAATTCTTTTGTCTCATAGCTATCATATCAATTTCAAGGTAGGTATGTGTCATCCTTGCAAACTTAATCTTTTCTTGATCGTGAGTAAATTATCAAATATAATTACTCTTGTAATTATACTGCTAGCAGATAATTTTACTCTATCAAGGGACCCAGTGATGCTATAACTCGTATAGAAATACGAGGGACAATAGTACTTTTGGGAAACCATCTCTTCCTCCGCATAAGTTACGTATACCGAAGAACTACTTTTATAGCCACCTTTTACGGATAACGTTTGGTAGAAGTCACACACATACATATCTTATGTAGGAAAGATGAATACCTCATACTTTAGAATTTAATACTGAATGAAAACATTAATGACACGAATACAATTTCATTTAATGTTTCATTCGGGGTCTATCAAATACGATGTTCCTAGAACATCTATCTATGTGATTAAAATGACAACTCTTTGTCTATGATCTGTAAAACTTGACCATCATTTAATCCACATACTAACCTGATAATGGTTAATTAGTGTTCCTGCTAATTACCTTGGTTAGTGACTTTTAAGAGTATATTTTATATTATGAAGTTTCACAATTCCAGTCATGAACTCGAAATGATTCATAAATTCAATAATACTCAAGGAAACAAAATATCGTTTAAATATCTAATTCATGAACAAAGCTTTATATAACTAATTTATCGTATTATTGACTTCAAAATTATTACAAACTAACAGACGACTTAATGCAAGTACAACAATTACCAAATGTAGTTTCTTTAGCCCCATCAAGTGGAGTCTCTAAGGCTCTGTTGTAGTTCCCATGAAGAGATATTGAGACAGAACAACAATCATTTTTATGTTATTTTTGTGTGTTGATGACGGTCCGGTCTAACTCTTCATCTAGTGGATCACAAGCAACAAAGTCTGAGTCATCATAATTCACATCAGAAATTTCCATGTAATTTTCAGATTCTGCACCATCACTTGCTTCTATGCATAAAATTCTGCTCTTTGCTGTAGTTCTAGGCAACCCCAAAAACCTATGAAGAACACAATAAACAACAGAACTACATAAGCACTATAATTCTTTTAGTTACTTATAAGAAATGTTGCAGTGCTAAGAATTATGGTAAGGGTCTGAGTGTTATTGCAAAAAACTGTTCTCAGATTTTGACTTTTAAACACCCTCCAATCCCACGAAAGTTACACATTGAGAGTTAATATTTATTATGTATTTTTATTTTATGCAATATACCGGCCCCTCTAATTTTTTAATTTTAATGCTCCAATGACATAAACTTACTTCTCAATTTCTCCTATATTAAAATTCTGATTCCGCTCTTGCTCACTGTAACTCACCATAGACTTGAAAGAATTTATCTCATGGTTCCTAGCAGAGAGAACCTACAAAGATCATATTGAAATATTTTTGGAGATCAAAAATATATATATATTTTTACTATATTTTAGATGAATGGAAAATCACTAGTATTGAATGGTGAAAAATCGCTAGATCAGTAAATCTCGTACCCATCTAAAAAATAATAAAAATTAAAATAAAATAAATTTTGATCTCCAAAGATATTTCAATATGAAGATCATGTTCAACGACTTGGATCGGCCGTTTGAACTTTCAAATTTAAGATATGGACGCGAAGGCACGAGAGATTTTGTGCTTTCGTGAAACACCATAGCCTCACTCTATATATATAGTTAGGCTATAGTATTATGCGTAGCACAGATAATCTGTGTGCTACGATATTTCTCCATCTTCAAAGTTTAAATGATCGATCCGACCGGTCAAAATATTTTCTATATGAAATTCTAGTTGGGGCCAAATTTGATATTTTTCTTAGATTTTTTTTAGATAGTTAGAAAATCACTTGATATAATTATTATGAAGCATTCAAAATGAATGATTTTCTAGCTATTTTAAAAAATAAAAAAATCTAAAATTATGAAATTTGTTCTCCAACTAGACTTTCATATGGAAAATATTTTGACCGATCGGATCAGCCATTTGAACTTTAAAAATGATGAAACGGTTCGTAGTACACGAATCATCCGTACTACATGTAGAACTGTAGCCTAACGCTATATATATATATATATATATATATATATAGAGAGAGAGAGAGAGAGAGAGAAAGAGTCTGATTATGGTGCTTTCATAAGCATTGTCATCTTTTAAAAAATATTAAGTATAGTAAAGATAACTCCAAACATGATAAAAAAATTGATAATCTACAAGATTATGATATGAAATTTTTTTAAGCTACTTAAATTAAAATTTTGGACACATGATTTTAAAATTTAGGTCATAAGCGTTTGCTCAAAATACTTATATAAGCATCATAGTCAGACTAATCTCTATATACGTGTATGTGTTATGGGGTTTTCTTTTGTATTAATTATACTATTGTATTCTAGTAATATTTAAATTTCTTGGTTATGACTGTCGTCGCATCATGCAATGCATATTTATAAAAAATTTATGCATTCAACACATCACTTATGAAATAATTATTCAACCTTAATTTAAAATAAATCATTATGTATTTATATATAATTATATATTTTTTTGTAAATTAAATTAAATGAATTTTATAACTAAGTCTCAATGGTTGGACCTAAAACTACACTAAATGACTTATCACTCATATTTTTATGATGGTTGTAGGGTTCAAATTTGAAGCTAGTTGATAGATTTTAAAGATCGATAGATGTCTATAATTTCACTGCCATTTTGATTTACTTTTATTTCTTTTGAGCTTGTTAGGTAATCTATATTTGATTATTGGTTGCCCCTATAATACTATCTCATGTTGTATTATTTATTTTTTACTTCCGCAAATATTTGATATTTGTGTACTATTATTTATTGTGGCATGTATTTATAGACTTTTATTTATTTTGTTGTAATAAATGAAAATGAATGACTTTGCCTTTTAAGCTGGGTTTTCCTTGCTGATTGTAACACCAACATCAACATGTGTCGCATTCTTCAGCTCCTTGATATCAATGATATGATATATCTGGCAGCAGTCATCACTGAATGTTTTGGAGTCTTTGATTTGATGGGCCTATTTGGTCGGTTGTAGAGGATTTAAGCCCAGTGAACCGAAAATCATATCATCATATTCTATTCTCATCTGTTATATTTCTCTTAGTTTTGTGTTCTTTTTTCACCTCTCATCTCATCTCATGCTCATCTCATCTCAAGCAGGGCGGACGTCCCTGATTCGCGTCCTTCCTTTCCAATAAAGAAATAAACCCATCCATCCCTCCCTCCCTCCTTCCCTCTGGTGATTGCTTGTTCTCCGAAGAACAGGAAGGAAGGCTGGAAGGGAGAACTCTACTCTCTCTTCTTCTCTGCCCACTGACCGATGACTTGGCTCCGTTCCCAGATCACAGAGGATGAGAGATTCCATGCCTAGATTCGCCTTCTCTCAGACACATTTCGATTCTCTTCAAGCCCCGCCGCCACCTCCGCCCAACCGAGCCCCGCCCAACAAAATCAGCCCCGCCGTGCTCTTCGTAGTCGTCGTCCTCGCCGTCATCTTCTTCATCTCCGGCCTCCTCCATCTCTTGCTCAGGCTCCTACTCAAGAAGCAACCCCCCTCCAACCCAGATCAGGCCACCCAAGCCGGCAGTCCAGACACGATCCAGCGCCAGCTACAGCAGCTCTTCCATCTCCACGACTCCGGCTTAGACCAGACCATAATCGACTCCCTACCTGTTTTTCTCTATGAAGAGATTCTCGGCCCCAAGGACCCTTTCGATTGTGCGGTTTGTTTGTGCGAGTTCCTCAAAGAAGACAAGCTGCGGCTTTTACCAGGTTGTGGTCATGCATTTCATCTCAATTGCATTGATACTTGGTTGCTCTCCAATTCAACTTGCCCCTTGTGCAGAGGCTCTCTTGGACTGATGGTTGAAAACACAAGCTTTCTATTTGATCACACTGTTGAAGAGGATCGCTGTCGGGATGATGGGAAGTTAGAAGAAGAGAAGATAGTATTTAGTATAAGGCTTGGTAAGTTTAGAAATGTCAGCAAGACAGAAGATGCAAATGATTCTGGTCAAAATAGGAATGTGTGTAAAGAGATAGGTGACACTAGTAGTAGTAATTTAGATGCAAGGAGATGCTTCTCCATGGGGTCATACCAGTACATTCTCGCTAATTCAAGTTTACAAGTGGCTTGTACTAGTGTCAGGGGAAGAAGCATGAGGTTTGTAAGTAATGCTGCTACAAATGAGATGCCAGATGAAAGGAAGATCAGTGCTAGCAGTAGAGAGAGCTTGTCGGTGTCTAAAATATGGCAAAGGTCTGGTCAAAAAGGTGATTTTAGGGGTAATTCTTCATCTCAAGGTAACTCTATTTTGGTCCGACTACCAGTAATGGAGGAAAAAGGTGGTGATTCATGAAATATCAAACTGAATATTTGCTGTTGATGCATTTTGGTGTGACTAATTGCACTTGTATTAAATTTATTCTACTTTATGTACTTTATGCCCATTTTTGTAGCAGGCTAATGTTGTTCTCTTGAATTGGGTGAAATTAGAACTCACTTTTAATTCATGGTCTTAATTCCATCTAAATAGGTATTATGGCCATGAAAACATGTTTATTTCCAGGTGAATTTATTTATTTATTTATTTATTGTTAAATTGTTAAGTATATGTTTTGCTCTTTTATTCCAAACTAGGGATCTACCGGTACAGTGTTAAGTTGCTTGAGTTCAATCCAATAATATAGAATTGTGGTCGTTTGGAACCAGTTTGGAGCTGGCCGGTACCAAATACAAAAATTGTCTTCAGGAAATATCTGACAAAATTTTATGTTTAATTTAAGATCTGGTATCTACATGGGATCCAAAGGTAGAAACATATAATATCCAAAAAAAAAATTATATATAGAAAATATTCTGTCATGCATGGGTTTTGCATAGCTAGCATTGTGTGTATCGGGCCAAGTGGCCAGGACCATAAGTATTATACTGGTATTTAGTACAGATATCACAACAATTTTTCTTTTTCTGATTTTTATGATTTATCCACATTGTGCGTTGGATTAGAAATGCGTGTATGAAATATAAAAGAAGATAACATTTTTTCCGATCACTGATGATTGATGGATATCAGACTAAACGTGGTACCTGGAGTATGTATATTAGTTAGTTGGGTTTTGCATTATCATCATGAACCCATCATATGGTATCACTTTAAGTGTTAAGGAATCCGAACTCCAAAGTACAGTCTGAATTCAAATTCAAATTCAACTCACATGGCTTAATTTTAAATACAATGTTACCTTAACGCCTGTAGTCTACAGCAGAGCCACAGCCACATATGGGTTTGTGGGCAAAATGGAAAAAAGAAAAAAGATTTAGCATGTAGTCATGTGAAGCAGTGAAGGCGACCCTACATGGCAAGGGCGTTGAATGCCTGAAAATGATTATTTGGATGTTTCTTTCTGATGAGAGCTGACTACAGCAGAGCCCTGAGTTCCTGACCTCTCCTATTGGGTCAAGGTTTCAGAAGCGGTTGCTTGCGTTGCGTAGATCTCAATTTTCAAAATTGTGGGCCCCCATCTCTCTCTGTTCGGGGGCTTTTGCCTTTTAGGCAAGTGCATCTTTGTTCATGCCATGTGTGAGCATGTGTGCGTGACTGTGTGTGTACCATCTTTGTTCGTTATAAAAGATTAGTCTTTCTGACTAACCCAGCTTCCATTGCAAAGTCCTACCAGATTAGTGTTGATTTGATTTGAAAGATGGCAATCACAAAGATCATCAACAGGAGGTTTTGAGAACCTTGTTGCCAGTAGGTTGAGCAGTCAAGTCACTGCAAGGATATTTTGTTGGGCTTGGGCACATGGCCGTTACCAGTAACATCAGCACACACTCTAACATCTACATTAGATGTTCAATCATTTTTCACGCCACTTCAGCCTTCTTAATCCAATCAATAATAAGTAGTCAGAGTAATCACCTTCCTTTCTTTTATTCAAACTTCAAAGTTCCTTCAAAAAAAATAAATAAAAAGTTCAAAGTTCAACGCCACTTCGTTTTCAAACACGTTTGTTACCTTTTTGCCCCCCTTTTGCTGATTATTGCATATCCATTACCTTTTTACCTTCCTTCGCTTGGTCATTTCTCTCCTCTACGGTTAACATCATCTTACGACTTATCTCAAACCAAAAGAATAGAATACGCAACCACCATTAAAAGTTAAAACGCCATGAAACATAATTAAACTTAAATTAATTTATCTTGTGTGTGCAAAACGAAATGCTCAACAAAAGCTTTGATAATCCTTCTTTCCATCGGAAATTAGGTAAGAGATGTTTTTTTCTGGTTCCATGATGACTAGGAGACACCATAATATCTTACCCCACGTTCCCACTAAAAACTCCAAATGATTTAATCAATTGACGAATTGCGTACCATGTATTAATGTATACACGATTCCAATTCTTCGTCGAAAACTAAAGCAGAAACTCAATTACTAAGCAAAAATATGAAAAATTAATTGCAGAGGAAGAAGCATGATGTATCTGCAATAATTAAATTAATATATAAAGCACCAGTTGAGGCTGAGGCTGAGGCTGAGGCCTGAGGATGAGGATGTAGGTTCTCAGTGCCTGCGCAACACTTCTCAATTGCGCTCTATCAGAATCAGACAGCGTCATGCCACATGCCCACAGCCACATGTACCAAGACGATACGATGCATGCGACAAGTCAAGCATACAAGCGAAGCAAAGAAATTAAATAATTAATTCCGCCATGCAAGACTGACTAAAACAAGCTACTTCTAAATCACAATTACAATCATCCCTAGCTAGCCGCCTCCTGAAACAAGAAAGAAATCAACCAATTTACATAGCACAATCATCAAGTAATCGAGTATAGAAAATTTAAACTGAAACCTCGTTTTCATATCTTACACTTACAGCAACATATATATATATATATATATATATCAATACCAGCAAGGAAAGAAAGGTACATATTTATTTCCTCACAGTTACAGTCTTTTACTGACCAATTTACCATTTACCATGTTTTCATATCGTGCATGCATCACCTAACCTCGATTGGCACCTCGACCAGAGACGGCGCATCCTGCCCCCCCAAATCCATCGAGCTCTTGGCGGACCCCGGCAGGATGGCGAACCGGGTCGAGAAATCCCTATAGCCCATGTAATCTCCCTCAGGGCTGGCACCATGCCCCTCGTCAAAATTCATGGCGTAGCTTAAGGGGTCGTACTGGAACCGGGTTGAACCAACCCGGGCCACCGCGCCACCACCCCCGAACCGGGCATTCCGATTGAAGCGGCGGATGAAGGTCTTCCAGCGGGGGCCGGCGACGAGCTCCGACCACTCGCGGATCTTCATGACGGCTCTGACACCAGGGGACCACCATCCAGTCGGGGGCGGGGGCGGGGACGGAGGAGCGCGGTCGGAGCTGAGCTGGATGCGCTCCCAACTGGAGCTGGGCCAGGGGAAGCAACAGCAGCGGCGGCGCTCGAAGAAGCCCTCCGCTGCGGCCATGGACTCCGGCGAAGGGTCGTCAGGCGGACCTGGTTGCGAGTCTCTGTCTGTCTCCATAGGTGGAGGTGGAGGTTCGGGAATTGGGAAATAGGATAGGAAGAAATAAAACTGGAACAGCAATTAGAATTGGAAGAATGAATTCAAGCTTGTTTGGCGAGACTTAACTCTGGTGTCTGGTCCCATCTAACATAAGGAAATCAGTGGTACTTTGTGATATCAACAAGTCATGGCAATGTAACCCTCCTTAATTTGTAAATAAAGGGATAAATAGTGTGTTTATTCTTTCAGATCATTTTTTGGGAAAGAGAGGTTAAACCAATTAGTTCAAAAAAGTTCTCTATCATTTTGCAAATCCATGAAAAAATCTCACCATTTGAAAGAGCTTTAGCAACTTTATTTGCTTGTTTCCAACAAAATCTCACCACTTGAAATAGCTTCAGCATCTTCAATTGTCTGTTTCATAAGAATGCTTCAAACCTGAGATAGGCTCACTTTGATTTGTCTATTCAATTTGTTGTGAAAATAATTAATCAGCACTTTAGGTAGGGGTGTTAATGATATTTTTTTATTAATTTATCGATTCGTATCGTATTCGATAAAATGAGTATGGATAATACAATTATTAACTTATTTGATATGGATAAGAGTAAGAAATATGTTTCGTAGGTAAATGGATAATGGTATGAGTAAATGTCATTTCGTATTCAATTTGCCCTACAAAGTAAATTATTAAAAAATAATTATTATTTCAACATAATTATCTCATATAATATTTATTCCCTACATTGATTGTCTCAAGTTGTATGAGTTAATTACTATAGATTATGAATTAGAATAATTATTATCATCAGATTTCATCAACTGATAAGTATAACATTTGAATAATATTTAGTAGAGTATTTCTTAAAATGATAGGATGAGATCATATAAAATTTTATTTTAGACAATATACTATTTTTTTAATATGTTTTATTTTCTAGTTAAAAAGTTTAATAAGAAATGCTTGTATTTTTTTTAATTTGTTTGTTTTAAAATAACTCAAGTAGAATTTGAATGCATCATTATATTTTAATTTCATCTAGTAATTTTTTAATGTATTTGTATGAAAAGAATGAGTTTGGATGTTTATTTTTATAAATATGATATGATATATATATATATATATATTATTCGTTAGCATCCCTTACCATTTCATTACCCGTTAATTTTAACAGGTAAGGATAAGGCCAATTTTAATAGATAAGAACTGAATATTGATAAAAATAATTTTAAATAGATATAACAATAATAAAAATATTTTCATCCGATCTGTACTATATTCATTGGGACCCTTAATTTTAGTGCTCTGCTCCATGGGTGCTCATGGTTATAAACTAAAGAAAGTGAATAATGTTAATGCATCATATTTAAAAAAATAAAGAAAAATAAATAACAACTCCATAAATGTCATTGTTTTCCGATTTTTATGATAGGCATTGCTTGGGAAAAGAAAATAGGGATTTTTTTTTTTAATTTGGACACAAAATCAAACACTTGTGATGCGTTCGTATGGTTATGCAATAGAGATAAGTTGTCATTATATGCACGGGAAAGAGATACGTACACATAATGCTCAATAATTACATACATCATTCATTTATCATAATAAAATAACAATATATATTTATACATACCACAATAAATAATAATAATAATAACAAACAAAGATCATTTTTTTTGCGGAGGTAAAATAATAATGCAAAAATGAAATGATGTTAAGAGGGCATCTAATGATTAAATACGGAGTACTTAACAAATATTAAAAGAAATAAAATGAAATAAACAACAAGCAGGATAATGACCTAAGGTAGATCCCTCTATCATTTAGCTCTAAATTTAGGGCATGAGCGATAGTTCGGTATGATTTTAGATCAAACGCCGAAATATTGAACATCTTTATACTTAGACTTAAAATTCATTTAACTTTTATTTATAAAAGATATATGATACTTGTATGAATAAATATGTATATATAATTACTTAATATTTATTTTAAAATGAGTTTGATTAATTAAATATGCATTAAATTTATAAATATGTGCTACATAAATATCATAATAAATTTTCATCAAAGAAATAAAATATATCTGAAATACTATAGTAATATAAATACAAGAGGTAAACCTCATATCACATATACATATGACTCAGCAAAATCTAAAGTTTTAAATAAAAGTCAACTATGGCAGGACCGAGCCACAACTCCATGTTGATTGATTTTTAACAATGGTAGGGTAGAGTCGCAACTCTGTTGTTTTAGAAAATAAATTTTAATTTGATCTCGCTCGGTCCCTTACCAATATTATAAAAATAAATAAAAATATAATAACGGCTCGACTTGTCATATGCCTAACAATTAGAAAAAAAAACTACCCATATAACAAAGTATTAAGTTCGGGACACCTCACGAGTAGTATTCAGCTAGCCACTCAGCACCTAGAATTGACGAAAATGTTAGAGCGATTAGCTAGCGTGTTGAGATTTTATTAGTGTAACTAGTGTATAAATTCAATTTTTTTCATCTAAAACACCAAAAGGATTTTGTGTGTGAGTTAACTGAACCAAATACAAATTATAAATAAAATTAGTATACCTTTGAAGTGTACTTGAGTCACCGAAAGGGTAGGAGACATTTAGGACACGCACACGATATCGAGAGACCAACCGAGATCTCCTCCAATGATATCCACCAAGAACAACTCACAAACGCCTTCTCAACCTCTTTTTAGGGCAATTAAAAGTTCTCTCATTGATCCTCTGGTCATTCTCCATGAATCCTAACTCTTCTAAGTGGTGGAAAATGTTCTCAACACATGAGATAGTTAAAACGGATGCGGCGAAAATTAGTAGAATTTTCGCGCTTAGGAAAATAACTTGTTAGGTTTCTACCAGGGGAGAGACCCTTATATAATCTTTCCAACATGTGGAATGTTATTTTCCCATATTTTGAAAGAGCTCCCACTAATTTTGGATAATCAAAACTTATGGGTTTTCAAAAATAGACTGAATAATCAAAAGATTGAATTTTCCTTAATTAACTAAGAGAAAATAAAATAAGAAAAATAGTGGATCACGCTCCACTTTCTATATCCTACCCTCTCAAAATAGCCAAAGAAAACACAGTAGTAAAAAGTGAGTATCTAATTTTAGTCATATCAACATATGATTAAATTCAGACTTTTCTAAAATAACATAATTTTTATCTAATTATGTCATGTCAATATACTATTAAAAAATAACATATAATTTTTTTTAAAACCCTTTCATTTGAACATTATTAAACACTTTAATAAGTTTAATAATTATTTATCTCATATTATTTGATATGTCCAACATATCAACAGATCAAAAAATATTTATAGACTATGTTCTTATATGGCGTGGCCCTTTGAGACCTATATATACTTAGCAATGAGATTAAAATATTTTTAATCATCATAGATCAGAAGCGGTACCTAGCAATGTGACCCCTAAGCAATACAAATATAATGTACGCCATAAATATCTTGGTTTTGAATGATAATAATCGTCCCTAACTCATTCCATATCACATGATATCCAAAATGGTGCAAAATAGAAACGTATCATTCTTACATCACATTCTTTATCTAGGCGCGCCCAATTTGAATATCATTGCTCATGTCAACAAATGAGAGGGACATCAATATTCTTGATTCGTACTTTTTCTTCATACAAAAAAATACATCGAGATAGAATCTATATGGCTGCCAGTTACGGACAACGTTGGATAATATCTACAAATATAAATCATTTGTATAAGAAGAACACTCATCTCATATCTAAGAATTAATAAGCAAATAAAATACTAATGACATAAACATAATCCTTAATATTGCCATTTCAGTAATTTTTGGTTATCTTTTGCTAATAACTTATTATTATGTACTAATCATAAAATTACCTTACTTTTCAAAGTAAGGGGGCTTTCCAAATATATGAGAAAATTGCTTAAATAACATCAAAATTAAGCCAAACGAAAAAAGAATGAACAGTAAATATTATAGTAGATTCTCATCTCGATATTATTGTTAATTTATCTGGAGCAGAAATTGCGTAGGTTGACCAGATCATCTTGTGTGGCGCCTTACCCTTGCCCTTGTCCTTGCATGGAATTCTTCATTTTCTTAACAAAATCAAAATCTCATAGGATTAGGAACAATACATACAGTACACTATTATTATAGGGTTAAACTTCTGGGAGATCATTAAATTTTAATGTTTATTCATATTTAATCACTGAATTTTTATTTTTATTTTCATTTTTAATCAGTATTTTTTTATATTTATCTAAGTTTGATCACTATCGTTATCTTTTTCATCTAATACTAATAATAGAGATTGTTAAATTTGAATGAAAAACAAATGGAGTGATCAAATATGATAAATATTAAAAGTTAATGATTAAAAACAGATAAATAAAAGTCCAGTAATTAAATATAAATAAACATAAACCTCCCAAAAAATCAATCCATTATTATATAATTTTATATCATTATGAATGGCCCAATGCAGCCCAAGTGCCGAATGCAATACAGGCCAGGCCTCCTCTGGCATCAGATATCGTGATCACAGTACAATCGCATCAGTATCAGTCTATGAGTGTGAGTCTATCAGACTATCAGTGGCTCAGACTGACTCGGATGTCGTCTACAGTCACCGCCTCCTTTCTCCGCCCCTTTCGACCGGCGCCGGCGCAGGCGCAGGCGCTGATCTCTCGTTCGTGCCGCCTGAGTCCCATCCCTGTGCGAGCAGCATCCGACGATGCGCTGGAGGTGTGCGTCAAGGCCTCAACCACTGTCCCCAGTAGACTCGGCGACTGTAAGCTTAGCTATCTTTCTATTCTTAATATTCCTTATCCTCCTCTCCTCCTTCCCCTCTTCTGTACTGTCAGCTTCTACAAATATTCCTTTCAGGTCCCTTCACCCAAAGGGTTTTGCTCACCCTCGAGGAGAAACACCTGCCTTATCACATGAAGTTTGTAGACCTCTCCAACAAGCCTGACTGGTACTTTTTCCCCCTCCTCTTCGAAATCAATGCTCACCATACTACATATTACCAGTACCACTATCAATAGAACTAGGAGGGAGCACTACTAATACCAGTACCTAACCAACACCAACATTCTGTTCTGTACTGCACTCCCATGCTAATCCCTTCATTTAGACTCAGTTGCCCAAATTATTGAGGTTGTTTCTTTATTTCAATTTATACTCTGCCAGTGTAGTTTTTTATATGGCCTATTCCAAGGCAGAAAAAAGGAGGGTGGTTGTGATAGGTTTGACGGCCCAACAAAAAAATTTAGCCACTCTCCTAGAAATAATATCCTATCAAAGTTTTGCCACTCTGGTTGGGTTTCAATTCTAGCATACCCCAACTTGTTTGGGACTAAAGGCTGATGTCATTGTCGTTGTTGTTATTGTTGTTGTTTCTTTATTTGAATTCATTGGCTGCTTCAGGTTTCTGAACATTAGTCCAGAAGGTAAGGTCCCACTAATAAAGCTTGAAGAAAAGTGGATTGCTGATTCAGATGTTATCACACAAGCTTTAGAAGAGAAATACCCTGAACCGCCTCTTGCAACTCCACCTGATAAGGCTTCAGTGTGGGTTTTAATTTTTGCTTGCTCTCTGTTAAGAATTAATTAGTGTCCTCACTAGGATAGCTGGCAATATATTTTTTTCTTTTTGATTTTATAGAGGATCAAAGATATTTTCAACTTTTATCGGCTTCCTGAAAAGCAAGGATCCAAGTGATGGCACAGAGCAAGCATTGATTAGTGAATTGACATCCTTCAATGATCATCTTAAGGATAGCGTGAGTTCTCCTTCAGAAAATATCAACTTATGTTCTAAAAGGACCTGTAACACTATATTATTATGGTACTGTTCTTTAACAAAAAAAATGCATTACCTGTATTGAACAAAAGAAGACGATTAATGTCAGTTGCAATTTCATGATAAAGTTCTAAATAGGTTTTCCATCCTGTTTTGTTGTGCATTATCATTTATAAATGTATTATGATAATATCAGATATATAAGATGATCCCTATATACATAGTTGTATGAGTATAATCTGATATTTGGGGTATGTTGGTTTCTCTTTGAAGGGCCCATTTATAAATGGTGAGAAAATATCGGCTGCTGACCTGTCGCTTGCACCTAAACTGTATCACATGGAGATTGCTCTTGGTCATTACAAGAATTGGTCAGTACCAGAATCACTGACTTACCTGAGGAACTACATGAAGGTATGCTGAATTTTTATTGAGTAATGGCAGGCAGTCCTGATCATCACTTTGGATGATTCTTACTGCTCACCATATACATAGTGATTTTGCCAAATTATAGCAGCTTTCAAGTATTATTCATTGATCACAGATTAGTTGCAGCTGAGTTAGCCTGTAAATGTTTAGTTGCAAGTAGCAAAGTTTTTTTCCCAAATATGTAAAGGTGCTTGCTGCCAAACTGCCAATGAGAAGGCATATAATTACATTCCATGTTCATAGTTGCAGATTGCGATCAACTGATTTCTATACTATTTATTTTTTATCGTTTAGACAAATATACATTTTAAAAGTTTGTTGTTTCTTAAACAATGAGTTCAAAGTCCTTGCTAGCATGTAATGCATGAGATTGCTAGAGAATACTGTTTTATTTTACCATTGTGTATAATTTTCCAATATTTACCTGATAATTTTAATGTCCAGTGTCTTTTACAGTAGCTGACTAGAATTTATATTTTCCAGACCATATTTTCCAAGGATTCGTTTGTGAAAACTCGAGCACTGCATGAAGACATGATTGCTGGATGGCGTCCTAAAGTCATGGGTTAAGAAAATTTTGATGTACTTTTGTATATTCAGTGTTTTGTTTCTATATGTCAACCTCTCCAGGTTATGTGTTGGAGTAATATAAGTATTTTTCCAGGTTAGCAGTTAGCATTCGTTGTATATCTGTGTTACTTTATCATACAAAAAAGCATACTTTGATCACTGTTGCAATAACTTTGAAGTTATACACCAACCAGAACGGTGTGAATATGGACAGCAATACTGTTTAGACCAAAACTATATACTTTTGATTTTAGCAAAATATATGAAGTCCAGCACTGCCTGGGATTTTCAGCACAGTACAGACCAGAGCTCTTAGTCCTATTTTGTATTTACAACAACTTAGCTGGGCTGAGGCCCATGTCCTAAGAGGCTGGTATATGTGTTCTTTTTCCGCCATCATCAGCCATCATCTTTACTTAAGGCTCGTTTTTTTCGGCCTTGTCCTTCTGATTTTCTCTTGGCGAGGTTGGCAGTTTGTATGTACATAAGGGAAAAAATGGGAAATAGAAAAACAGACGTCAAAATGAAACAGGATAAGGCCCTCTCTCTCTCTCTCTCTCTCTCTCTCTTGAAATTTAATTAGATTTTATATGCCTCTATCTTCTTAATACTGTGTTGTGGTGCCTCATTTGTTTTTTTTTACCATGTACATGTTTTGAAACAACTATTTTAGCTGAAATTTATCTTCATTCTTCAAGACTGAAACTGAAATTTTATATTGGATGACAGTAACAAATTATCTATCAGGCTCCAATAATGGCTATGGAAACATTGATTGTGATACCATAGCCTTTTAGGTTTGGACATATGCTTGTGGCAAAGATTTCATGTTCCCAGTTTAGGTGCACTGGTTGGAACTGGAAAGGAAAGAAAAACAGATAGAAAGGATAAGTGTAGACAGTGATGTAGCAGTGCGTTCCATGACCAACTTTCTTGGTACTTTGCTCAAAGGCGGGGTTACTGTTTTGCCTGGACCTAAGATCCTAGACGGGTGCCCGCATAGGAGATGTGTAAATATTGATGCCGACTGTGCAACAGTGTTCTAATAGAGACCTCTTCTGTCCTGGTGCAGACACAGGATCAGGTTCCTTCTCATTTGATGCTATCTCCTTGCTTGCATTAGGTGTAAAGTGTGCTTCGAAAAGATATGATAGTTTGGAGGTACCTCCTGAGAACGGATCGAAGCAGGCTGAGAGAGATGCGCCATGCTTAATTAATCGTTTACATGAATCATTTATCCAGAAATATGTTCTTCTCCTGTGCGTGTACATTTACTTTTGCTCCCGTTTCTCATAGGTGGGAGTGGCATATGTATGTGTTCATCTCCAGTTGTGTGGATAATGGAGAGGTGAAAAATCAACGGATGATGGTTGATGGAGGTGGGGCTGAAGCTGGGTGTGGCCATGTCATGGGCTTGGAAAGTCAGGAAGAATCTATAAGAATGTGGGACTGGGTCATGATGCGTCTTATTATTATATATATTTTTTTCTCATGGTGTCTATATTAAGGTGCAGTCAAGGGATCGGCAGGTCAAAATCTTAACAGTTGCCTTGCCTTGGGACTGTTATGATGTTGATGTTGATGTTGATGTTGATGTTGCTTACGGATCAAAGCATTCCAATCCATCAATTTGACTTGAAGCGGTAACTAATGACATTTCAGTAAACATACATGCATGCAATGTAATTAGAAGTTTTATCCGAGGTCCCTGATCTGAAGAACTATATTACTAGTCAATTGAACATTATAAAAGAACTTCAAATTTACACGAACCATCAGTAACTTATGAACACCGCAAATAACACTTAGTGCGGAATATAACTTTTTTATCAATGCTTTCTATTTTTATAATTTTAATTAATAAAACTTATCATTAATATGAGTAAAATATGAACAATATAAATGATATTACCATTATTAAAATTACTAATTTTGAACTTAATATTACAAATATTTATTATTATTACATTTCGCTCTTGTTATTTAAATTTTTTTTTAAAAAAAATCGTAGAATTAAGAATAGATTCAAATCAAGCAAAGTCTTTTTTTTAGTGGAAAAAATCATGCAAAGTTGAAATATGAATCAGAAAAGTAAAGCGAAGTGAATAAGAATCTAATAAATTATGGGATAAATATTTTAGATCCTCGTGCAAATTAAGTGATATGAATTCGAATCGGTTTTTCACATTTTTGAATATTCGTCGACAGTGCGAAAGAATTAATAAGTGTGAACTGTGGAGTGGAGTGACAGCCGAACAGACACCACCACCACCGCACCATCGAGATCCTGCCACGTGGAGACATCTGAGGGCCAACGTCAGATCGACACGTTGCCTTGCCTGGGAACTCTGGTTGCTCCAGAGGTGGGTGGGAACCATATCATACGCGGAGATGAAAAAGCTCCGTAGTGCGGTTTTTTTTAATTTGTACGGTCCGATCATTTATCAACGGTTCTGATTTAACAGTAATAAACAACCTCGTGCATCAAAATTCGTGTTTAGACTTCCCCACAGCCATTGTGATTTTCTTGAGTCGTTGTGATTTCCCTACGGAGATCTTCGCACAGAAAATATCCGCAGAGAATACCGATCCGAGGTGGGTGATACCGTGATTCTCCTTTTTTTTTAATAAATTATAAATATCGTGATTCTCATATTGATACAGGCAGACCTGGAGGGAGTCAGCGAACAACAATTCCTTCTGAATTTTAAAAAATAATATTTTTAAATAATATTTTCATTAATTTATTTTTTCTGAAATTTTTTTATCTTCTTTAAATTATTTAATTATTTTAATTGAGATTTTTTTAATATTATACATAATGAAATAATTATGTAAAACTTTAAAATACAAAGTTTTATAATGAAAAATTTTCATCATCAACTTGATTATTTTTTATTTTATTATTATTTTTAATGTGTAAAAGAATATTATTTTGATAGTTTTTTGTTAGATAATAATATATATTAAATTATTATTTTTTTATTTAATACCGATAAGTTAATGAGTTTGAATCTGATAAGCTATTATAATTCGATAATTATTTTCTCGGATCAAAATCCTACACGTGTCCCTATATATATATATATAGAGAGAGAGAGAGAGAGAGGCTATGGTGATTCGCGAAGCACAAAACCTCATGTGCTTCGTGTCTGTATCTCGAATTTAAAAGTTCAAACGGCCGATCTAAACCGTTGAACATTATCTTCATATTAAAATATTATTGTAGATCAAATTATATATTCTCCAAAGATAGTTTAATATGAAGATCATGTTCAACGGTTTGAATCGGCCATTTGAACTTTTAAATTTGAGATACGGACGCAAAATACAGAAGATTTTATACTTCGCAAAGCACCATAACCTCACACACTCTCTCTCTATATCTATATCTATATCTATATCTATATCTATATCTATATCTATATCTATATATCTATATATATATATATATATATGATACTTTAGAGATATATAATAATGATAATAATAATTAGTAGCAGTAGATAGTAGATAGATCTGGCCGACCGCACGTTGGCGCCGGGCCGAAAAGGACGCTAAGCACTAAAAAGAATAAAAGATGAAAAAGAAAGCGAGACGAAATAATTAAAAAAAGGCATCCCACAACCGCTGAAATCTCAACTATAAATGTATACTGCTTGCTATTGCTCGTGTTTTGAAACAAAATTTGTATCCTTTTGAAGTTAAGCGTGCATAATACAGACATGGAATGATACGTACAGTAAAGAATGAGTATGACGAGGGAGGCAGAGCAATTGCCAATTGCCAATTGCCAATTGGGTATCCAATCTGTATATCAATTGGATTTGGTTGTCGCTATGCTATCTTTCTTTTCGGATTGCGGGATCCTCCTCCCCTCCCCTCCCCTCCCCTCCGTTAGTTCAACCTCAACCTCAATCTCAATCTCATGAGGTGACCTCAGACTCAGAGTGGTTGATATGATATCATGCACTAATTTAATTCAATTCAATTAACCTAAAAGAGTTGCATGGGTTTTAATATCTTTCCAAAACCAATTATTTCTCAACATATATCCATTGTATTTAGTATTTAATTTAAATGGTCCGCTCGGTGCTTTTTTTTTTTCTTTTCTTTCTTTTTAGGAAAAGAAGAGAGAATGACTAATGAGGAACAAGATGCAGGGCATGGAGTTAACAAGTTTCTTCTTGTTCGTAGTGTGCATCATCTTTCTCCAACAGGCCGTGAACGCATGATCTGGCCTCACTTCAACGTGGGTCCCCATATCCATTGTATTTGTAGCTAATGCGACTTTATGTGTCAATGTGGGAACTCACGCACTTTATAAAGTAGCAGCAAATGCAATACTCCAAACCCCGATAAATAAATACAATGAATGAATAAATAAATAGGGGTGTTCCGCTTTATATGTGGGCCATTCATTACTTGTAGACTTTCTGGAGCATATACAATATGCATTATAATTGATGTAAACGTACTAAATTTGTATTTAAATTAATTAAAGTATGTTCTAAATGTATATATTAATTATAGGTACATAAATGATAATATTAGACTTCGATTTCATTATAGAGACAATTGGATCCATTGATTTGATGCATTTCAAACTAAAATTAGTACAACTATGGAATAACATATGAAAATTAGTCAATCAATTGCTCTTGTTATTTAAGAACTTGAAAAGAGGTATCTGAAATTTAGTTTTATTAGCACCATCTAACACCAAATATATCCTTCCTAGATAAATTCACTAAGAGAAAATGGGACGTTCCCATTTTTCCCCAATTGTATAATGTAATTTAGTTTTGGACTCTATACAATAACAAAATTTATATATGGACCAAAAACATGAACATCATTTCATTGGTCACCACTAGGGCGAAAACAGAATAGATTCAAAACGGATAGTGCTAAAATCATATTTGTATTGTTTCTTATTTGACGGATACGAATACGATTGTAGATATTAAACCGATGTCAAAATTCAAAATTAAATGTGTCTTAAACGAATATGAATATAAATTTTGTGATGGATATAAATTAAAAACCCAATAAATATTGCTAATAGATATGCATATATAATAAAAATAAGTACTTTTCCCCTAAAATTTGACCACTATTTGTTGGGATTTGTTGGGAAAATTCACCCAAACTTGGTTGATAGAAGGCATACAGAGTAAGTTATGGAAATGTTATTCAAACCTTAAAACCCAAACCCATTCCCTTCCGTTCCCTGTTATTCAAACAAATAGTAATTTTGAGGTGAATACCGACATATCATATTAATATCCATATTTGGAACTCATTCAAGAATTTTCATTCACGCTCCTCTTAATTGTAAGTTTGTAACATGCATAAGAGATTATTTGCTGAATATTTATTTTCCAACAAATGCACTAACAAAATAATAAGCCGAATTGTCGGAGTTATGGATTATTCACGATTACATTTGAACATTTCGAAAATTCTATATGTTTTCATTGTAAAAAAAAAAGTGTTGGAATTATTAAATGCGCTTCTGCGTTTTAAGAAACTAAACTAAGGACTACTCTTATATCATTCATGCATTTTACTCATACCATACGCTCGTATGTACTTTCGAATTATTTTGACATTTGCAATTTATATATGCTTATAGCTCAAAAGCAGCGCAATTTCAATTTCTAAATATTATATTATATTTATATGGCTATAACATAACAAAGAGATAAATAAAAAGGACAGGCTGCTTGGGAATCATGCGATATCTCGAGTATAGAACAACTACAAGCAGAACAATACAAAAGCAGTGATAAAATAGTGCAACCCTCTTTCATGCTTTGTCCGTTCATATCCACTTCTCTAATTTCTTGATGGGAAGAGATAATATCACAATGAGTTATTTTGATAATTTTGATAATAAATTTTTAAATAAATATAAAAAATATTAAAAATAATTCTTTTTTATTTATAGATTGATTGTGATTTAAATTTTATATAATTTTATTATCGTTTGATAGTCCATCAAAGACTATCAAAATATTATATATTTTATAACTGTTTCAATTTAACGGTCTTTAATGGACTATCAAACAGTAATGAAATTAAACGGTTTTTTTAGATTTTTTTTTATTTTTTTGGACAACAGTTAGGAAGCTTCTCTCAACCAAAGGGCGAGGGCAAATAGATTTTCGCCAACTCAAGTCAGCACTCAGCACAATTAAATTTGAGCTAACCACTCAAAACAGTACTATTTACGATAAAAGCAAGAATGAATTTCATTTCATTCAACTACTACTTCATTAGTTTCGAACTGGTCACAAATTGGACCACTTACCAATAATGGCCAATGCTTCACCCCTTCCCCCTATGGATCATGACTCATGAGAATGGCGTCCTTCTTCAATCCACTCTTATCTCTTACCCTGACCCAAAGTAACATCTGATATTTTTCTTTCACTCAGTAAGCGAAACCTTCTTTTACTCTACATTTAATACTTCTTTTACTCATCGATAGAATCTCCTACTCGACATCGTCTAATAGAGGATCAAAAGGTAAACGGCCAGATCTTCACACCGTTCCCTCCGTCTCAGTTATCACAATACAAAAAACTCCTTTTTTTAATTACAAATTAGAATTATTTTAAGAACTAGTATTATAATTACAAACATTCATTCAAAGAATTAGAATTATAAAAGTATTAGCCCAGACTAGTCACGTCATGTCCTGACAGTATGACACACATCCTTATGCATGACTTGTCAAGCGTGTTGCATAATGTATTCTTTTGCATGATATGTTTTCTTGCAATAAAAATTAAAATGTCATGATGTATCATATGAGTTTAAAGCGTGTTGTGAGTTTGAAGCTTCTAAGTTCTAAAATTTAGTTTTTCACTACAAAGAGGAACCATAATTACTATACCCGTCAAAATACATCTTGACGCACTGACACTTTACATGACGGCTCGTCATATAATCATTACTTTATTTATTTTTTTATAATTGGAAGTCACATGACATACTTACACTTTAAAAAGTTAAATAAATTATTAACGAATAACTCAGCTCACTCATTATTTTAATGAATCAATTTCAAATTAGTAATTTTTAGTTTGTTAAGTTAATGTGTCGATTTTATATTTGATTTAACTCGGCTGACTCAACTCATTTACAACCAAAATCACAAGAAAATTTTGACTAAGTCGTGAGCCCTCCAAAAATAATATAGCGTATCATAGCGTATCAGCTTGAAAAACCATTACAACGATACATAACGGTTCACCAAATCATTATAACGGCTCTATTGTACATATATATCTTGATCTCAAGATTCAATATACAACGATTATTCTTCCCAAGCCATTATAACGACTCAAATCGAAAATTATTTCTTGATTAGAATTATGAGATATATATAAAGGGGTTATCCTCTCTTCCCAACTCACTTGTTTCATACAACTAAATCTCAATTTCTGAAAACTCATTATACATATTATAAATAGAGAGATAAGCATACATGATTAAAAAAATATTGCTAAGCTAAATTCTTACTTTAAACTCTATTTCTTTCTATTCTCCCAATTTGTTCCTATATGAACAACTTTTTTTATTTCTTTATTTAGCGTGTTATCACTCACTTTCTCTTTGAGTGTGTTATCACTCACTTGCTTTTTAAGTGTCTTTGTCACTCCCTCATTTTTTTAATATATTATCACTCTTTTTTACCATTAAACTTGACAATCATTTTTTTATGTAAATGATCAAGTTTTATAATTTATAGACACTTATTTTTAGTATATGGGCTCAACCTTGATTGTTAAAAATTAGTACATCTCTCTTATCTTTGATTGTTTACATTCTTTTCTCATTTAATCTCTTAAGTGTCTTACTACCAAAACCTATACTATCATTGATATAGTCTTATTTATGCATATTATATGAATTATTATGCATCTTGATGATTTTATTATATCACTCATTTTATATAGTACTATCATTATGCACATTAAATGAGTTATTATGTACAGGGGCAGATACAGAATTTTGGTCAGGAAAAGCAATTATCGAATTATAATAGCTTATCGGGTTCAAACTCATTAATTAATCGGGTACTAAATAAAATAATAATAACTTAATATACATTCTTACATAATAAAAACTATTAAAATAATAACATTTTATATATTAAAAATAACAACAAAATAAATCTCTAAGTAATAGATATTAATTTTTTTTATCAATAAAAATAATCAGACAATCCAGTGGGACAAAAAATTTTCTGAAAGGCGCAGATTTCCGAAAGCATTACCTTAAAACACTATTTTTTTAAATCCTCATTTGAAAAAAAATCCTAAAATAGAACTACGATTCTTTCACAACGGAAAAATACAAAAGGAGAACTCCACTAATATGCATTTCTTAATTTACTTTTTACTAGGCCTTGTTCTCCCCCGAGTCACATGGATCTGCCCCTCCCCTGATTATGTATATTAGCGGTATCTTAAGTATTATATAAAATAAATGATAAAATAAAATTATTAATCTATGTATAATAACTTTATGATGTGTATAATAATTCCGTATCGATGGCGTGTCAATAAACATACATCCATAATATTTTTCATAAATAAATTAATAGAAAGAACAAACCACGAGCACTGAGGGACTGATTCATAATTGACTATCCACATTCGTAATTTTTCGTAGCTTACTTTAGCAAATTAATTGTTCTAGAATTGATCTATGTATCTAACCACGATACGAAATGGCAATTACATTAACAATATATAGCCTATAGGAGAATCGTCAGTTCATTATTGGCCTCGTCCACAATGTTCTACATTCATATTTCAAACTTCGCACGAACTTAATAGTTGATACTTTATAAAAGACTATCAAATTTATATGAAATTTATAATGATTTAAACTTAATTGTCTCTAATTAAAATATGAATGAACATTTATATTACAAAATTTTTTAAATCGAATCAACCATAAGTTATAAAATGTATTATGAACTTTTTATCTTCAAATTTCTTTTGAATTTATTTATAAAATCATTGGCGTGATTGTAGTTTGTCAAGATAACACACTCAATGAAAACTTAGTCAAGCATTCAAGCTTACATGGTAGCTTCGTAAATTGTTTAGTGTTCACTTTATAATCAACGGCTGAAATATGCTGTCGCAGCATCATTAATTTCATGGTTGAGTAAACGAAGAGATCACAGCACCTTCTTTTCTTTTTCTAACTCACGTATATATCCGACCAAACAAAATACAAAGACAGATAACACTCAAATAAAAATATATCTTATTTGAGACCCGATTTTTGATATAATGATAAAGACAATGTTTTTCATAAGAGAGTTTAAAGGTTCGAAACTCAAATGAAACGTCTTTTATGGATATTTAAAAGACGAGTAAATTAGATTCTCATCTTTACTATATATATATATATATATATTATTTATACAACATACGAGGGCAACTTCATTAGAGTTGTTAACATCAACTTATTTTAAATGTCAACTTTTTTTAAATTCTGAATGTGAACTTCTCTCAATTATATATTTATTTTGCATCAATTTCATATTCATAATTGAAATTTACATTAAATGCTAAATGATCCTCATTTTTTATTTTTTTTTCTCAAGAAAAATCTGATTTTGTATTTTTAAAACATCACTCATAACAATGTACAAATAAGATATATTATTAGCATTGTTGTTATAAATTGATCAATATAAAATATTTTATATAATGTTACTCAATTAATAATTTATGATAAGATCAATTTATAGTTTTATACAAAATTTTATTTTGTACTCTTTTAAAAATAATAGAACAAATAATTAGAATATTTTATTATTATATTATATTATATTATGCATATAATGTGTTTAAAATAATACATACTTCTTTATTTGTTATAATTTTTATTAAAATAATTTCAATAATAAATTACTAGAGGTGTTCGTCTATCTTGAAAAAATATAGTATATATAAATAATTAAATATTTAAAATAAAAAATTCTATTAAATGAATTTTCATTTGGAAATTTATGGATATAAATATATTTTTTAAATGCTAAAAATATGTTTAATGATAAATATTTTAATTAGTTGTATAATAATTCATTAAAAATTATACAAAAAATGTATTACTTTAGAATTTAAATAGTACCTCAGAGATATAATATCTCTTTAAATAAAAAAAAAAAAAAATGATGTGAACCATTTGATTAAAATAAATAAAAAGAAAAATAAAATTAATTATAAAAAGTATAGATGATTTGTCATAACTAAAGTTAGAAAAAATAGTCCTAATTATAAAATTTGATGATTATCGGATTTCACTACACGTTAACTTTAGCGGATATGTATTGTGTCGTACCATTGATAATACCGTAGTTACTTCATTCATCGATTTCCATTTTTTTTTTTTTTTTTGCGTCACACCATATTAAAAAAGTGAAAACCTCTCTAATCATAGGTGACCACCACTTTAATGGAAGAAAACTGTTAAGATAAACACATTTAAATTAAAGAGAAGACACAAAGTGACATGAAAAGGCCTAGGGCACTAACGAGCCATATCAACACTTTAAAAATCATAACATCTCAGCAACGACGACGATAATAATAATAATTTTATTGGTATGATTATTAATTTATTATAAAGATGACCAAACTAAGCAGTAAGCAGGGAGGGCCCTTGTGTAAGCCAACTTACCACCAAATCCCTGCAATGGCGTTAAAGTAGTAACTAAAATATTAAATATCTCTGTTCCTCCGCACTAACTAATTAATTAAAGTATTTTCTTCACTTAGGCGACAGACAGAGGTTAAGCACTTAAAGAACCCAGGGGCCAGGAGAGAAGAATGCTGCTACTAAATATCTAATGACTAATGGTGATGGCGACCCGGTAACCCGTTTTGTCGAGGTATATTCTGTTGGTGTCGAAATCAAATCCCATACTGGCGCCTGATGGAGTCATGGTCTCAACTCTCATGGAGCGAGCTACTTTTATGGGGCCCAGCTGTGAGCTCTGCCCTCCACCCTCCACCCTCCACCACCCACTGACATCTCACATCTGCATGCTTTCCTTTCGTTTTAGGCTTTTAGTCTTTAGAGCGCACGCTGCAGTCTGCACACACTAAGCACGAATGAATCATTTAATTTGGAAGTCAGCAACTACTAAGCAGAAAATTCAATCCCAATCACCTTGCCGTTGATTTCTGCTTTCTTTTGAAGACTGGAGAGAGAGACCAAAGTAAACATCGTGTTATTTATTGGGTTAGGCAATTAGCCCGACATATCAAATCACACATAACTAACCACTCGGGAAAATTAGGTGCTTCTTTTTCTTAGTTTCTATCTTGTTTAAGCTAACTAATTAATGAATCAGAGACCCATATTCTGATCATATTCCCCTCCAAATTCCAATGACTTCTTTTTTCCCATTTTCTACTCTTACACTTACACTTACAATCACTATCATAATTCATAATCAAACAAAAAATGGCGATGGAGTTTTGCTCTGGGGCTTTTATTTTGACATTGTTCCTTTCTTTTTCCTTCGCTGAAATTTAGGAAGGAGTTATCTGCACCGTAGGAATGATATGCTGTTTCTTTTAAATAATTAACCGTGACAAGAGTTGTCATATTTGATTTATTGACAGGCCAGCCATGAAGGATCTTTATTGAACTCCTACATCATCAATCACCAAGGAAAGGTAGCAAATGAGCAATCAATCAACCAACTAATCATTTGCCAAAGAGAACTTGAAAAACAAATAAACAAAAACAAGGAGCAGCAAGATTGAATAGAGCACATACATCATTTTGCAACACTACATATATAAGTGGGGCACCCGAATCCGAATCGGACCCAAATAAATTTCCCCACATTTGATCTCACCCCTGATTACTTGCTAATTAGCCTCAACTCGATCTATTCTCTCTTTCTTTCTTTTTTCCTGCGTTGCCTTTTCTGCCCTTACTTCTAATATCTGTGACTGACACCTTCTGCTGTAGTTGACACATCTTTTGTCCTCTTTGGGTAGGGGGGCTAAAATAAAAGCCTAGAAAATGGGAAAAAAAAACTTTACACGCAAATAAAAACAATAGTAAAGGAATACGAAACGGAGGCAGGCAGGCAGCCCCTATCAGTATCGGATCGGTGATACCAGTATCAGAGACAGAGAAGGAATCACAGCCCCAGTAAAATGTAGTAAAGCAAAGTAATAGGCAGAGCGATGAGCATTCCAAATATGACCCTGCACCAGCAAAAGCAAAGAGGGAACCGAATCAAAAACACACAGGATAGAATCTGATTTATATGATGCATCCATAGTTTTTTTTTTCTTTTCTGTTTGAGGGTGATGCATCCATAGTTATCACTATCAGCTCCATAAAAACGACAGAACGCAACAAAAACAGTATGTATGCATGTATGGCCATTGGCCTTTGCCACCCAACTTAAACGCATTTATTCTCTGTCTCCTTCCTGTTTCATTTTCTTTTTAAAGCATTATTTTAATTTTCTCTTCTTGGTTTGTTTGAAACCGGATTGGTCCTTGACCACAGTCCGTTATGAGCTTGCGTGTCAGTGTGTGTGTATATTATTGTATCCATGTTGCTTATTGATTTAATACTCTCCTCAGTACTCAACCTCACATATTGAAAAGGGTTATTTATATGAACTCTTTTAAAATATGAAGAATTTTATCTCTCCAGTTGGAAAAGAAAGGGAGAGAGAGAGAGCTGACCCAGTGCTGAGAATGTCGGGATGCACATTGTACTCCTTGGCGAAGACGAAGGGGACAATGCCTTGAGGCAGCGCAGCCTGCATGCGTCACCATCCACAAACCCATTAATCCAACGGTCCAAAAATTCACACTTCACATTCTCAGCTTTAGCCAAAAGCTGCTGCTTCTTTTTACTCTTTAGAAGCATGAAGAAGAGAGAAGCTGTAGTTTGTCTCTCCTCCACGCCCCCTTTTATTTGCTTTTCATTTTCAACCCATTAACTGATTTTCCATGCTCCATTTTATGATTCTTTTAAATATCATATAATATAGGTGAACATATACATATTGAAGAATGCTGAAGACATTAATATGCAATTAATTAAATTTTCAATCACGTACCTGAACAATGGCCACACGGAGAAGAGGGCCCTTGAGGCCAATGGCGAATGAGGCGGCTGTCATTACCGCAGGCCCGCAGAGGAAGCGCACCGCCATCGTGGAAGCCGCCTTCTTGTTCCCACAAGCTATGATCCTGGGCTGCAGCGCCATAAACAACCCTGTATGCATGCATGCAGCATTAATTTACTTGAGAAGTTAGTATATAAAATATAATATAATATAATTAATTGAAGTCGAAATTTGTAGAAAGGGAGAGTGTAGTGTGGTGACCGATCGAAAGTAGTGCAATTTGCATCAAGCAGCAGAACAACCAAAGCAAGAGAGGAATTAAGAGAGCAGATTAGAAATGAATGAATGAAGCGTGTGAGCACTGACCGAGGCTGAACATAGCCATGCCGAGTCCCGCATCAGACAGTATGGAGATGGATCCAGATATAATTGCTGGCATCTGCACTTCCCACCTACATCAACATAACTACTAGTTACTTGCATTTCAGCCTAACTATATTACATATATGCAATATCCACCGCGACAAATTTAAAGAAACACACATGAACCGAACAGAACAGTCCCCTCATTCGGAGACGCATTAATTTATTGCACCGCTCTCACTGTTTATCCACAATTATTATATATCCACCCTTATTTTGAACTCCAAGAAGCAATATCTTCAGGGACCAACCAACTCTCTCTTTTTCAAAGAACAAAGTATGAAAACTGAAAAAAAATAAAAGAACATTTTTGGCGTGGTAATAAATGATTTTCACCTGAAGGAGATGAGGGCCCAGATGATACCAATCAGGCTGGAGTAGGTGTTTGGGTTTCTGATCAGCTTGCGCCACACCATGATCAGAATCAGCCTTGTCATCACACTTGTGGGCGGCATGGCTGTCGCCCTCGGCGGGACACCAACACCTCCCGTCATGGCCTTGGTGTTGTCATGCCCCTTCTCATCTCCGTCATGACCGCCGGCTCGGTCCATCATTCCTTGGTTGCCGAAGCTGAACTGATCATCTCTCTCAACGTATTCATTCCTCCCATCCACTGTCAATTAATAATTATATATATATAATTAATTAATTGTAACAATCACATATATACATATATCAGCAATTAAACTATGGAGGAGACCAGAAATATTCTTATTCTTTGAAAAAGCACACATGAGAAATCAATCAAGTATATATGAAAAGAGATATCAGATAATTACTTTTGCGGGGGGAGACAGCAAGCCTGACTTCTTTCACTGCCTGGTCGGCCCCCGCTGCCGGGAGGCCGTACTCCTGGCTGTTACCGAAAACATCTGACACCGGCGAAGCGCTTGAGCTCCACACGAACATGTGCAGGTCCTTGCTGCCGCCATCCTCTGTCTTCAGCAAATGTGTTTGGCCATTAATTTTCTTTGTGGAGCCTCCGCCTGTCGCCTTCTGCTGGGGAACACCTGTTGGTGGCGCAGGAGAAAAGACTGCTGGATTCGGAGCTGGGTAGTGCGGACCATGGAAGCGCCCTTTTGTTGGTCCAGGTGGACCCGCAGCCGCGCCATGGTCTTCCTCATAATTGGATGGTCTTGGTGTGGCGCCAGTGCGCATGCCGTATGCATCAGCTGCGCCGAAATTGGAGCTGCGGCCAACCATGGAGTAGAAATCAGTGTGGTTGAAGCTTGAGCCTCTCGGGGTTGGATTTCTCGAAGACTGGAGGGAATAGATCTCGGCATTGGTGAGGTTGGAGGGCCGAGGCGTGGTGCTGGAGAAGCCCATTGAGCGGCGGGAGTAGATGTCAGACCGAGAGGCATTCGACCGACGAACGGTCACGTGAATTTTGCCGTCCTTAAACTCACTCTCAGTCTCGATGGCGTCTCTCCTCCCGTCAAGAGACACAACATCAGAATCAACAACGATGGAGGCGATGGAGCCAGCAGTGTCCGGGAACTGCTCGGAGATGAGGAGCTTGGCGCCACGGTACTCGAACATGAAGAGCATGAGAGTGTACCAGATGATGCACTGGAGCACGACAATCTGGACCATGAGACTGCCGGAGAATTGGCCGTACATGCCCTTGAGGAGAGGGATGCCCATGACAAGGGTGTTGGGGAGAGTGGAGACGGAGAAGAGGGTGATGGTCCAGTCGAGGGAGCCGCGGCGGCTGAGGTTGCTCCAGGCGGTGAGAATAGCGAGCACCATGAGCTTCTGGAGGGTGTCGGCTGCGATGAACTTGAGGTTCATCTTGTAGGGATTGTTGGTGGAGATGAAATGGAAGGAGAGGAGGGGCACGGCAAAGAGGGCGACAAAGCGGTTGATGCCGGAGCACTGGTCGGGGGAGAAGATCTTCCACCACTTGACGGAGCCATAGGCGAGGATCATGGCGACGTAGAGGGGCACCATAGCGGTCATGACGTGGTAGAAGTCGAGCGCGGTGATCATGGTTGCTGGATGGTATATATGGTATGTATGCGAATGAGATGTATATATGGCCAAGCTGGAGCTGGGTGGTATGATATGTAATGGTATGGTATGGAATGGTATGGTATGGTATGGTTGAGTACTGACTGAGGAGCTCTCCACCTCAATCTCAATTTAAGTAATTGATTGAATTGATAAAGGACTCCCACGCTCCCTCGATCACAGTCTCGGACTAACTCTCTCTCTGCTGGAACCTGGAGCAGTCTGATGCTCTGCTTTGAGATTTGAGAAGCCCTTGCTGCCTGCGATGCTGATGCTGATGCTGAATGAGTGAAAGCGCTGCTCTCCTATTAATTATATATATATAACACAATACAATTATAATATTAATATATATGTCTTATTGTATGTGTCCGGTGTTGAGTGGTGCGAGGTATGCGATGCGAGCGAGCGAAGCAGAGAGAGGGGATCACTAATTCACTATTCACAGAGACTGAGAGACGATAGACTAGATTATAATAGATTAGAGACGAAGGCGTACGAGAGCAAAAGGGAAAGGGAGGAGAGGGGGGGGGGGGGGGGACTTTGGCCTTTTATAAACAAACGCACCTCACCTTTTCTCTCTTTCTTTCGTTATCGTTATCGTTAAAGGATAAACAAAGAGTAAAAATAAATGAAGGGGGATCAATTAAACTATTAAAGCCATTATAGAAATTTGTAGCCCACTGGGCACTGGGCACTGGGGATGGTCACCAACTCCGTCTATTCTATAATTTCTATTCTACTCCAATTTCAGTTTCTCTAGTTTCTATTTCTACTGACTATTTTAATTCCCTCGACCATTTGAGGGCACGAGGGCATGACTAAAAAGTGGAGGGGGGCAAAAGCAAATGTGGATATGTCATGCTGATAGGAATTTCTTTGTTCCTTTCCCTTTTCCAAACTATACTTCTTCATGGTTCAATACTTCAATTATTATAATCTCCTTGTACTATTTATCTACACAACGAATTTCTATTAATTAATTTCTAGTTTGAGAACCAACAAAAGTCCCTTCCAATATTCCATCCTATTCTTGAATTAACCGACCTATCCATGAATCATGGGAATCATGGGAATCATGGGAATCATGGGATTATGTCTCCTCCTGCCTCCTGGGCTGGTATTCCTCACTTATTCCCGGATAGGCTCCGTAGCTATGCCTGTTTCACGGGAATAAATTATAAATCAGAGAGCGGGCCCCACTTGCTCAGTCGCATTAATGGCCACAGCGTGATTAACTGCCCTTCCGATGCATATTTAGTACCAATAAGACCGGACATGATATCTTGATTGACATTTTACTGGTATTGTTTATTCAGTCTTAAGTCTTGACTCTTGTATGATATAAAAGACAAAACATTCATTAAAATTAGTGTTACAATTGCATAAATGAGAACGGTGAAAAGAGTGTCTGACAAATTATCCCCACTGGAATGGTCTGTGAAGAACGAAAGAAACAGCCCAGATATTTCATTATAAATCCATAAGCAATGACGAGTTGACGACCGACGACAAAATATAATTCTGACTTGGAAGAAGAGTTTCACCACTAACTGTATAAATCTAGGCTAACGTGTTAGCGTTGGATAAAGCTGACAATGCAATTCGTTCTGACCAACGGTCAACATGGAGAGAGCCTTCATTCAAATCATTGGAGTACGAAATTCTTATATAATTAGTGACAATAGGTGTCCTAAGATAACGTATGCATATTCATTTCGATATTATATTAAATTGCATGGATTGTGATGATAATGATATTATATATTCTGCTGCTGTGTGGATTTTGGATACCTCGGTGGGGTTATCTTTCACAAACCCTCCCTGATTTCGTGGGATTGTGCCTCAAGCAATCCCCAAATCAGTTCACTCTCCATTCATGGAAAAACAAAAACAAAAACAAAAATGAAATATAGAATCATGGCCGAAATTTCGGAGTCAAAAACAGATTTATTTGTGTTGGGCCCAACATTGAAAATCTGGAAGCGAGGGTTGGTACGAGCGTGTCTTTCTGGCCCAAAATAGATTCGCTTGAAAAACAAAACAATAATAAAAATAAAAAAATAATAATAATAAAAATAAAAAATAAAAAAGTTCAAATGTCTAACATGTGTGGTTGTTTCAGAGGCACCGCTTCTCTCCAGTTATCAGGCCCAAGCCCCGGATGAAACTCAGATGTCGATAATGGTTGATATGATATATGCATGCACCAGTACCACACGAAATCAAGCTCAATTAACAGACTGGAATCATCAAAAATATTTATATATATATATATTGTGTGGGCAGCATAACTTGACAATAGTTATCTTGTTATCCGGGTAATGAGGTTTCAATTCAAATCTGGAAAACAAAAAGATTTTTAATGACTTTAAAAATAAAATATTTATAGACATTGTGGAATCTATATTGATTAAATTTCAAGTGAAAAATCTATAGTGATCATATTTCAAATTTCAAATTTCATATAATTTAATTATCTTTTGATATTTAGATGCATGAAATTTAAGATGCCACCAATTTACAAGCTGAATATTTCTATGATTTTTTTTCTATTTTGGAAAATATATTTTTTTAATTTATTTAAAATATATTGTCAACCATCGTTAATATATCCATTATTGTACATTATCATTCACCTCACTAGCTTCAACGGACTAAATATTTCTATGATTTTTTTGAATGGCTCCCAATAATAAAATCAAGTGATTTTCAAACTATCTTAAAAAAAATTCAAAAAAATAAAACTTGGTCCTCAACTAGATTTTCATATGTAAATCATTTTGAGTGATTCAGATCGACCATTTAGACTTTGAGAACAAAGAAACGATTATAGCACGAAAGTGATTTGTGCTATGCACAACTAGTGAATTGCTAACGGGTACCGCAGGTACGGGTCGGGCACAACCGCGGCGGGCGACGGGTAGGGCGGGCACGGGTAGATAGTTTTTTTTTCAAAACTGTACCCTACCCGTTTCATACTCGTGCCCGTCTCGGGTACACGGGTATCACGGGCATGGGTACGGGTACAGGTACTCGGGCATGGGTACGGGTACTGGGTTTTTTTTTGCTGTTTTTATTTTATAAATATATTTTTTATTTTGCAATGTTGTAAAATATGAATAATATATTTTCAGCTAAGTACAAATCTAAACGTTCATTTTAAAAGAATAATAGATTTTCTAAATGTTCATTTATTTTAACTAGTTAAATAAAATATAAATAAAAAATATCTTAAATCAATTAATTTAAAACAGTAAAATATAAATAAAAAATTTATTAAATCAATTACTTTAAAAATAATTTTGAATTATTTTAAAACAATAGATAAAAAAATAAAAGTTATCCTCCTCCTTTATTCCGGGCTTCGAACCGGCTATGAAAAATAACATAGGCGGAGTTCTAACTTTTTGTTAGTAGTTTTCTTTAAAATGAATAATTTAAAAACTAATTGAAATATTTAGAAATTTATAATTTAAAAATAACCATAAAGATTAAAGGAGGTTAGAGATTAATACCGATACTGCCTTCAACCTATCTAGTAGTTCGCATTCATGTACCATTACTCGCTCTCTTCCGCACCGTCTGAATTCGAATTATCATCTGGTCGCGGCTCGGTACCGCTTTTTCATAGTATTATAACAGTTCTTACTAGGAAAATCATTAAAACGTCATAAATAACCTATTAAAAATAAATGATCTAACAATTTGTACAAATTAAATCTAACATACAATTTAAATTTTAAATTAAATCTAAAGTGAACTATATGTCAAATAATGTAACCTTTAAATTTCACGGAATTGTACTTGCGGGGGTTGCCGAACTTCGTATTTTCGTTTTCCAATACCTATGTAAAATAAAATAAATCCGAATTACAAAATTTTAAAAATAATCTATTTTCTTAACCTATTAAACTTAAATCCGAATTTAAATATTTAAATCTAACCTATTCAAAATAAATCTAATTACTTCACATATTCAAAAAAATAATTCTAACCTATTTTTGTAACCTATTAAAAATAAATCCGAATTTAAAAATTAAAATCTAACCTATTCAAAACAAATATAATTACTTCACATATTCAAAAAACTAAAAATAACCTATTTTTGTAACCTATTTAAATTAAATCCGAATTTAAAAATTAAAATCTAACCTATTCAAAACAAATATAATTACTTCACATATTCAAAAAACTAAAAATAACCTATTTTTCTAACCTATTAAACTTGAATCCGAATTTAAAAATTAAAATATAACCTATTCAAAACAAATGTAATTACTTCACATATTCAAAAAACTAAAAATAACCTATTTTCTTATGCTATTAAACTTAAATCCGAATTTAAAATTTAAAATCTAACATATTCAAAATAAATCTAATTACTTCACATATTCAAAAAAAATAATTCTAACCTCTTTTTGTAACCTATTAAAAATAAATCCGAATTTAAAAATTAAAATCTAACCTATTCAAAACAAATATAATTACTTCACATATTCAAAAAACTAAAAATAACTTATTTTCTTAACCTATTAAACTTAAATCCGAATTTAAAAATCGGCTCAAAAAATAATAATAAAATATTCAATGTTTGTACATTATTTTCAAAAATTGAAAATAGCGACTTAAAAAACTCAAAACATCCTAAAATTTTGTACCCACAAGATTTCAATATGAAAAATTTAATGAGAGTGAAAAATTAAAATTTAGAGATAATTTTATATACTTTTTGAGTTAAACTCACGGTATCTTTACTCACTCTATATATATATATATATATATAGAGTGGAGATAGCGTGAGCTTAAGCTCACGGAGGCTTTCCGTGAGCTTAACTCAAAAAACATATTAAATTATCTTAAAATTTTAATTTATCATTCTCATTAAATTCTTTATATGAAAATCTCATGGGATGCAAAAATTTGGAGCGTTTTGAGCTTTTTAAGTCACCGTTTTTAATTTTTGAAAATCAGCTCTAAAAATAATAATAATATATTCAATACTTGAACATCATTTTCAAAAATTAAAAACGGCGACTTAAAAAGCTCAAAACGCTCCAAATTTTGGCATCCCATGAGATTTTCATATAAAGAATTTAATGAGAATGATAAATTAAAATTTTGAGATGATTTAATATGTTTTTTGAGTTAAGCTCACGGAAGGCCTCCGTGAGCTTAAGCTCACGCTATCTCCACTCTATATATATATATATATATATATATATTCCCACATCCCCTTTCATTTCACTACCTTCCGTGGGACTCTTGTTGTAGCACTCTACTCGTTCTATCAGAAACAAAACAACACACATAGAAAGATTTTAGCTGAACTGAACACAGAGACATTTGAATTTCTATCTCAAAATAGGGAAGGGAAGGGATCACTTGACAATGGATTTTGAAATAAATATAAAAAATATATATATATGTTCTTTTACTTATATATTAATTGTGATTTAAATTTTATTATCATTTGTTAGTCCATCAAATATCATCAAAATATTATGTAATTTACAACGATTTCAATTTAACGGTTCTTGAAGGGCTATCAAACGATAATGAAATTACATAGAAAACATATTTATATTTTTTTTTCTACTTTTAAGATTCTTTTTTACATTTATTTGAAACATTATCAAGATTGTCAAAATAGCCAAAAATAGCCATTGCCAAGGAATCCCCCCCCCCCCCAAAAAAAAAAATCCTTCTCTATACTCTGTGGAGGTGAGGTGATACGACGAGGAACTGAGAAATCAGCATTCTGAGCAGCACAAGAAGGATTACCTCGTTCAAGGTCAGAACGCCTCTTTTTAACCCTTAACCTAGAATTTTAAGTTCAACTTTTTCTCAACTCGATCTGATTTGACCACTGGTAAAAAGTTGCAAATCATTGCAGACTGCTTCCATGCACATTCCCACTTCTCAGAATGTAATACAGTACAATAACAAGAATGGGTGATAGCGTTTATCAGCAGTCATAATTATATGATGCTCTATTCAGAAGACAGTTACTCTGGCACATACATTATTCTCAGGAGGAACTGAAAAACTACTTTCACCAAGGAAATCTAACACTGGCGGATTATGTACCTTTCACCAAGCTGCAATTTTCCATTACATGAATTGATATTACGGTAAAAAAAAAAACATGGTTAAGCAGCCACATTTTCTAATGTATCTAGAACTGCTTGACGAGTTGGTAGTGCCGGTATTGCTCCTCTCTCCATCACAGTTAAAGCACCACATGCATTTGCAAATTTAAGAGCTTCTCTTAGGCGGACTTCATCCTATTAATGATTAATCACAAAGTTCAGATTACAATCATTTGGTATTTTTCAATGAACAACCATTACCAAAATATCAATAAAAGTTTAATATGATGTACCTTGATTAAAGATTGTTCTGTAGCTAGCTGTGACAAAATGCCGGCGACAAAAGCATCTCCAGCTCCAGTGGTGTCGACAGCAGAAACCTTTATTCCAGGCACTCTCCCACTAAATTCCTGTAGTAGACATACTCCTAAGTGAAGCTTAACAATGGAGAATGATAATAAGGAGAAAGGACTTTGATGGCCATCCTATAAAACATCAACATCTCATGGATAATGACAAATATAGCATGCCACCCTCTGTTTTTAATTCCTTCAACAAACTAATTACCTCCATTTCTTTTCTCATTTCATTTGTAAAAAATTAAAACAATAAGAAAGAAAAAGGTACTTACAGCACATTTTGAAATAAACAGAGAAGGCCTGAAAAGTGGCAGGCCTTTTTTCAGTTTATAGGACAAGATGTAGTGTTTCCATATGTGTAACTAAACTACATTTCATCTCATATTGTCCTCCATTCTTACATACAGTAAAATGGGTAATGATACAGTGCCCCATACTTTGCTCCCTCATTTTACAAAAAACTGGATTCGCCCATCATCGGTGGTGAGTGAAATGGGGTGTGAGGGCAAAACAAGGGGCATTCAGTAATTACCCCAAAGAACTATATACATGCTTGCTTGTACTTGGAATTGATTACCTTGGAGTAGTATCTACAACCATCAGGTCCCTCAGTTACAAGAAGCAACTTTAAATTAGGATGGAAAAGCTTTTTCACAACCGCATCATCATATGGATCTTCCCCTTGCGTCAGAAATGATATCTCTTCTTCACTTATCTATTAACAAGAAGTAAACAAACTTAGCATAAGCAACTGGATCAATTAGGCAAATTCTTCTTTTCTTTTAGAATGCAAGATAGATACCTTGATAATATCAGCAATATCCCAAATGCTCAGTATTCCCTCTCTCGCACTATCAGCCGATGGCCAGAGGGGAAGCCTCAAATTAGGGTCATAAGACAAAAGAACCCCCGCGTCCTTTGCTGCTTTAGCAGCAGCCACATGTGCCGATCTACATGGCTCAGTAATGAGACTTATAGATCCATAATGGAAAATTTTTGCCTGTAAATAACATGATTTGACAGATGACATTTAAAACATAATTATACAGGAGAATTAAGTAGACTTTCATTGCAATAAACTAGCTTCTGAATTCTAATTCTTTTGATGTCACTATTTAGAAGTTTGGATTTGTTTTATAAATTTATTTTAACTCAAGCTGATGCGCTTAAATTACAATTGTGGTTAAAGAAAAACTGAAGAAGGGTAAAACAGGAGATAAATGTACCTTTTTTATAAGCTCAAGGTCAAGCTCCTCCTCTTTGAGAAGCATATCCGCACTAGGGTTGCGATAAAACATGAATTCACGCTCACCATCGCTTCTCAGTGTCACAAAGGCTAGAGCTGTCCGTGCACCTGGATCAAACCGCAACCCGCTACTATTCACACTGTTTTCCTTCAAAATATTTGCCAGCATGTAACCAAACTCATCTTCCCCAACCTGTTTAATGTTTTTGAGATTAAAAATTAGCAAAGTATGTTCATGTTTTTTTTAGCATCGGGTTCAATCCAGGATAACAACAAGCCAGCCAGCTTGACCGGACTTTGTTGAGATTATTGGCATATGCTGTTATTGATGTTGTGACAGTTTTGAGTTTGGCATGGGCGAACGATATTGTAGGGGGTTGTAAGATTGTAACTCAAACAAATACCTTTCCAACAAAGGCTGAGGAGCCTCCAAGACGGGCAATACCAACAGCAACATTAGCAGGGGCTCCACCTGGCGCCTTCTTGAAAGCCGGCGCTTCAGAGAGCGATAAGCCGCTGACGGTGGGGACAAAATCAATGAGCATTTCTCCAAGACAGACCACATCCGGCGATTCAGCTTGATCTGAGAAGCCATGATGAGCACTTGAAAGTGCTTTGGAACAACCTGGAACAATATCAGTCAGAGGCATCCAGTCAGTATAAAATTAGAGCAATAAGTGTTTGTCTGTAAGGATACAAAATTGAGGTGGATGAGAGAATGGAACCTGAAAATGTGGGGAGATATGCAGAGGAAGTGCAAAAGAGAGCAGGAGAGGGGCGAGCAGGGGCAAGTAGAGGCGATCGGGCAGATGGGAATTGAAATTGGTGGAGTGCAATCCGAGAATCAGGAGAGAGGAAGGCGGGAGCGAAGGGAGCGAAGGGAGGAGCAAGTTGCACTTGCAGAGCCATGTAATTTAATATAATATAATTCTAGCCAAAGGAGAGAAGACCCGAAGAAGAACCGAAGAAGGCGAACGAAGGCGATACAGTCGAGACTCGAAAAGGGGAGAGCACTTGGATCTTCTTTGTGCTTTTCTCCACTTGAGCTGTGTAGCCTTTTCTGTTGTCGGACTGCCTTGGACTCGGTCACTCGGGACACGGGAGCGGAGCGTTGCCAAATTTATTTTCCTTTTAATTTAAATTACGACAACAGAAGGAGATTAGTGTTTTGCCGGCGGGTACCGTACACCCGCGGCGGGCGGCGGGTAGGACGGGCATGGGTACGGCGGGTAGACGGGTACGGATAGACGTTTTTTTTTTCAAAACCATACCCTATCCGTCTCATACCCGTGCCCGTCGCGGGTACACGGGTACTGGTACGGGGGTACTCGGGCACACGCGGCGGGTCCAAGGGTAGGGCGGGTACACGGGTACTCGACTACTCAGGAACGGGAACCGTTATAACGGTTTCTGAACCGTTATAATGATTTCGGAACCGTTATAACGATTTATGAAACGTTATAACGTTTCAGAAACCGTTATAACGGTTCAGAAAATATTTTGGTAGACAGGTACAAGATTTTTTTTTTGTTGTTTTTATTTTACAAATATATTTCTTATTTTGGAATGTCGTAAAATATGAATAATATCATTTCGGCTAAGTACAAATCTAAACGTTCATTTTAAAAGAATAATATATTTTCTAAACGTTCATTTTTTTCAATTATTTTAAAACAATAGATTAAATCAAAAAATAGATAAAAAATTAAAAATGAACATTTAAAATGAACGTTTAAAATATAAATAAAAATTTATCAAATCAATTACTTTAAAAATAATTTTGAATTATTTTAAAAAAATAGATTAAAAAATAAAAGTTACCCTCCTCTTTTTATTCAGGGCTTGGGACCGGCTATGTAAAATAACATAGGCGGAGTTCTAACTTTTTTTTGTTAGTAGTTTTCTTTAAAATGAAGAATTTAAAAACTAATTGAAATATTTAGTAATTTATAATTTAAAAAAATAGCCATAAAAATTAAAGGAGGTTAGAGATTAATACCGACGCTGTCTTCTACCTATCTAATAGTTCGCATTCATGTACCATTGCTCGCTCTCTTCCGCACCATCTGAATCCGAATTATAACCCGGCCGCGGCTCGGTACCGCTTTCTTCGGTCTCGACTTCGGATGATTATGGTTGATCTCGATATTGATTGCGCTCCTCAGCATCAATCAAATCTTCATTTTCATTGAGCATCGACATATAGCTCAATAACTCATTTGTGGATGTGTGCGGTGTGCTTTCCGATTGGAAATCTGCTAACAATCCACCACTGCTAGTGCTCCTGGAAGTGAAACTATTAAAGAAAATAATTAGTAGATAAATAATGTAGATATAATAAATAATGAATATTAAAAAAAATATGTAATTTATATTTTTACCTAGGGACGCGGCGGGACGAAGACAGATTTTGGCTTGTTCCAATTCACGATACACCTTGGAGATGCTATAGAGATGTTTCAGCAACTCAAATGAAGTCGGTGAGTACGAGCAGGATAGTTGATCGTATTTTTATACTATATTTTTTGGAACAATAAATTTAAAAATTGAGAATAATATTATATTGAGAGAATAAAAGATTGAGAAATTGAGAGAATGTGAAAATGTTAAGAAATGAGAGGAAGAGGGGTGTATAAGTGTATTTATAGAGTTTTGATTGGATTGGAGAAATGAATTTTGAAATTTATTAAAAAAAAAAACTGGTACGGGTACAACGGGTACGCGGGCGGCGGGTAAACGGGTACGAGTACAACGGTTTTTTTCCAAAAAAAAAACTGACCGTCCCTTCTCAAACCCGTAGCCGTCTACCCGCCTATACCCGGGCACGGGTACGGGTACCGGGCACGGGTACACGGGTACGGGTTGTACCCGGCGGGTTTTAGCAAACCTCTAAAGGAGATGGATTCAATTGTTTTTTTTTTATATTTTTTTCCCCAGTAAAGCTGCTCAGAAGATAATTACAAACATTTGCCAAGAGTTGAGGCCAGAACGCAGCAAATCCGAACTGGCATGAATGTTTCTAATTAATTTGGCATGACATAACATAACAACAGCTAGGTCTGGGTGAAATGAAACCTAACTAGCATCGATCGATCACTGTACCAGTTCGTGAAATGCGTGTGACGCATGCCTCTCCTGTCCCGGTCACAGAATTCATGCATTCTTCTCGATTTTATATATGGTCCAGTTCTCGCATATGAAATATTTTGAATCCTCTATATTATTTATCATTGCAATTAAAAATGTTATTGCTCATGATTTGTACGTGTTATAAAATATCTTCAAAGACCGCATTACAAGCTTCATCAAGTACCTTTCTATTTTTGTGCTTGATATACCGAATGAGGACAAACGATTAATCTCTATAAGAGTACTCATTAAGAGGATAATTCCAATTTCATCATTTTTTTACCATCAAATGCCATCAACTCATTTTTAATTTATATTTTAAAAATTGAAATTCAAACATACTAATAAAATTTAAGACGTGTTCTCATAAAAGAATTTAATTTTTGGAGCTCATTTTATTCTGTTCCGTGACTACATAATTTACATATTCAATTATAATTTAAAGCAAGTAAACAACTGAAATTTAAATAGGTACATACGCTCGGTGGCCGAGCCAAAAAAATTTTAAATGGGTTCAATGATAATTCAATATTAATTTATATTATCATATTAAAATTTAAAAATACTACACCATAATACATTAATACATTCATTTATTATACAATATTATACTTTTACGGTTCAAATTAGTTAAAAAGTCAAGATATCTACAAACTTATTTTATTAAATTATCTAAAGAATGGAAGTCAATGTATATTAATCATTTAGCCTTCATCAAAATTATTGCATCATAATATTATTTTTTTCCTAGGTCAAAATTTTGCAAAAAAAAAATCAATTTGAATATGAATTTAAAATAATGATATAATTGCCTTGATGAAATTTTGACAAAGAAATTATTTTTTAAAATTATTTCTCCTCAAAAGAAGTTACAAGGATTGAATTATTTATTTATTACTTTTGTAATACATAAAAGGATAAAAATTTAGTTCTCATTCAATTTCTAAGAAATTACTAAATTTACACAACAAAACATTTCACAAGAGAATGAAGTTTACTAGTGAAATATTATATGAAATTTATGGGGATCAAATGTATATAGTTAATGAAAATTGAATAATATTAATATAAAATTTATCAATGTATTAGCTATAATTAAAAAAATGAGGGACATTGACCCCCATTTGATATACTTAAATTTGCCGTTGCATCCGTTGCAAATGCGCATGCCTTAGGCTAGTGTAATAAAAGGCTAAAAGAGTAAATTAGACGGATGATTCTTAAAATATTATCATTTTATTAAATTAGTCCTTAAAGTTTTAAAAATATCAATTTGATCCTTAAAGTATTACTTTGTTGTTAAATTGGGTTTTAAATTTTAAAGAAGTATTATTTTAGTCATTGAAGTTTTTAATTTATATTAAATTGGTACTATATTTGAAATTCATTTAAAAATGATATTCTCATTTATTATAGCATTATTTTTAACATTGAAATTAGTAAGAATGTAATAATAAAAAAATATTATATTAATGTTGTATGATTATAAATTTATTAATATGATATTTATAAATATTTTTCAAAAATTATAAAATATGTTATATGATATATATATATATATATAGAGATGGATTATGGTGGAATGCGTTCTAAAATCTTTTTTGTGCGTCGAGTCTTAAAATCGTCTGATTTGTTTCAAAAATCACGCCGCGTGATCTGACTGGTCAGCGGAAAAAGTAAATGGCTTCCACCTCCATTTCTATTTCTCCTCTTAAAAAAATAATATCTATCCCTCTCTCTATCCAGCTTTGACACTCAGAGAAAAAAATTTCTATTTTCTCTTCCTCTTGCGATTTACAAAGGGAAAATTTGTATTTTGGAGATCGATTCTGTCAAAAGGTGAAGAGAAAGCGTGAACTAGTGTTTGCGACTACAACCATGAAGTTATAGCTAGGGTTTGCGACTCCGACTAGGGTTTTGGAGTCGAGGAGAAGGCAACCAGGAGGAGCGACTCGACCTGTCTCATTCATCGATTCAACTCAGGTTTAGGGTTTAGGGAACTCCGATTTTACTTGACACTTATTTGGTACTGTTATTTTATATTTAATTTGTGAGTGTTCCTTAATATTCTTTTCTGGTACGGATATCGACTGATATGGTACTATTCTGAAATTATTGAAGTATTGTTATTATATTTTGATGCTGTATGATTTCTGTTTAGGCGCTAGTCTCATAATGCCTGATTAAGTTTAAATAATGATTATGGTATATTCAGTATGCTTTTGGACCTGAAGAATTGCTATAATATTGATTATTTTGTGTTGAAAAGTATACTGGTTTGGTTGTGACAGACACAAGTGCGCTTGGAAGCACATAGAGAGCAGCTGGTTGACTAACCAACTTCACTGCAAACATGAGGATTTTTTGAAAAACATGAGGATTTATATATTTGCAGAAGATATCAATTTCCTTGTGAGGTGAATCGTGCTACAACTCCAAATAACAAGAATTGGTATTTTTATGCATGCTATTGTATAGATGATGCTTCGGGGGTTTATGTTTCTTCTATTTATGATTGTAATATTGTTTTGGCTAGTTATATCAATGTATGGTTCCTGTTTTTTATTTCTGATTTTTTTTTTGTAATTTTTTTTGCTTGTTCTCAATTACTGCTTGTTAAAAACTTGATAATTATGCTATGTTTCTAACTATTGATTGTTATGAATTATGCATGGTATTTTTTTTATAAAATTGTTATTTGAATTATGGTATGCAAAGTTCAATTAGAGTAAATTATGGTGTTGTCAACTGGGAGCCGAGCTTTATGCTAAAAGGAAGTTCTTGGCTCAAATATTCTTACAAGGTTCTAAAAGGAAAATAAGAATGACATCAGGTTTAAAAACCCACAAAAACAAACGATAATGAAAAAAAAAAGAAATTGCCATCTAGCTACTACCATTGCCTCATTTTAAGTATGCCGGTACAAAAAGTGATACTAGTAAGAATCTACAATTTAAGTATGTTGGTACGACAATACAAACATTAATACTTCAATATCATTTTATCTATACCAAAATGTACCAACTAAATACAAGTGCAACATCTATATTAATGAGAGAACAATATATATGAACTGATCTCCATCTCAGACATCACTCGAACGAATCCTCTGAGTAGTAGGAATCTTCACCGACGTCCTCCTCTTCCATGATCTTGCCCTTTGCTTGTACTCTCTATCATGAAAATAAAGAGATTAAATATACACAGACCATAAAATAATTTAAAGGAAAGTTTCTGTTTTGAGATGAAATATACCCAGAGTCTACCAATAATACTAACCTGGGGACATGTTCTTGCATTGTGACCCTCTTTTGCGTTGCAAATGCTACAAGTCCGTTGTTTTTTTGCCATCTTTTCATGCACAGGTTTGAATCGTAGAGGATGCTTCTTTCTACCTTTACATTGTGATTGAGGTGGATCGGTATACATAGGAATAGGTTCAGTTTCAGCATTGATCTCGGTTTCAACATTAACATTTTCTGTGACTTTTTGGGGAACCACAAGCCTCAATTTTTGAATTCCTGTGAAAACTATCTCCTTCAGAAGCTTGAAAGTTTCCTGAGAGGTAGAACCCATATCAAGCATTTCCCCCAAATCAGATTTAATTGCTGCCACCCTTAATGCCTTTAGCTCCAATGACTCTCCTGAATCCATACTTCTAACAACAGTAGGAGTTTTTGAACGTGCATTGGCATCTTTAGTCCAACGTTTGAGAATGTACTGAGAAGGGAGGTGTGCCATACCGACATGGTGCATAACTTTGATAGAATGCGAACAAAGCAAACCCTCAAATGAAGTACCTTTACAAGTGCAAGAAACAGAATTGTTTTCTTTGTCTACCTCAATTATGTAAGACTCGGGTATCCAATTTGGAATTAAGGGATGACTATCAATGTCGACTCTATACTTGACATCTCTCTCAATCTCCTTGACAAAACCGAGAGAACTCTCTTTGATGATCACCTTGAACAATTTAAAAACATTCCTTGTGTATACTTGACGTGCTTCATACTCAATATGATAGTGAGTTGCCAAATGAGGCATCTCATTCAAGGTTTTCAAATCCTCATCACTTTCCTTTTGCCATATGCCTTGAATAATCTTCTCAACTTGCAAAACAAAATGATAAATAGAAGTATGATTGTTGACCCATAACTTGAACATGGCATTCATACTCTCACTCCTTTGCGTAGTGGACATGTCAGCAAAGAAATAATCTCGAAAGTAAGCCGGGACCCATTGGGATCTCTTGTCAAACATAGTCTTAATGTGATCATTCTCACTAAGTTTGTACTTCTCAACCATCTTTAACCACTTCTCTTTAAATTCTTGCACTGTAACACTACGATTAATCACATAACCTAACTCTTCTACAAAACCGTCCAATTGTGAATAAAGGACTCCAAGTTTTTCTCGTGCCTTTCTCATGACATGCCATTGACAACGCCTATGGATGGTATTAGAAAAAACTTGCTCAATTGCCTTCTCCATTGAAGGACACCGATCGTAATGATAGTCTTGGGATGCTTCCCGTACATTGCCTCTAGCCATGTTTTGAACAACCAATTAAAACTTGGAGCACACTCATTTCTAAGAAGAGCCATGCCAAAAAAGATGGATAAACGGTGGTGGTCTTGACCTATGAATGGAGCTAAAGGCATGCCATACTTGTTTGTTTGATAGGTCGTGTCAAACGTCACAACATCACCGAATTCTTGATATGCTCTTCTTGCTCGACCATCAACCCAAAATATGTGTTTTGCGGATCCATCCTCATCGGGCTCTATGGCAAAGAAAAATTCGGGATCCTCCTCTTGTTTCTTTCGAAAATACATCACGGTGGTTGAAACATCAATTCCGACAAGTTTTCGATTTATTGCCGTAATGACATTGATGACATCTTGCTTCTTGAAACAAAGATTGCCCTTACCCCCATAAAACATGGCCATGTACTCAAGTATTTGTGAAGTCCCAACATTTTGAGCACTCAAGTTCTGAATAGTGTCTACTTGCCCTTCATTTATGCCTTTGTGAGATCGCAAATTACGCTTTTTAGAAGGACTACTAATCAAAGGATGATTGTGTTTCTCTTCAAAAACACTCACTTCCCATTCACCATGTCCCATAAGTCTTACCCTAAAACAAGCCTTGCATTGAACTCTAGTAAATCCCTTTTCCTTCTCGGGTGTCTTTTGCTTATTCAAGCTCTCAATTGGCATCTCCATGTTTTTTCCCTCTTACCAAGACCTTCTTTGCTACAAACAAATCTCTTAGATGACAAACCTTGCTTTGAAATTGTTTGACTTGACTTTCGAACGCTAAATCCAACTCGCAATGCATAGTCATTGTAGAACTTAAATGCTTCTTCAAGGGAGCTAAATCTCATACCAACATAAGGAATATGACTCCGATCCTCATTTTGATTCTCATCTTCATTTTGAATGTTCAAATCCTCTAAATTGATATTGTATGGGTCGGTGGCAGCTTGCTGTCAAGATCAATATACGTAAATTATTAGCTACAAATCATAATTACAAGTTCAGATTTCAAAAAAAAAAGAAGACTCACCCTCAGTTGTGCTCTTAACTGAGTTTCTTCTTCTTCTTGGGCAGTTAGAGTTGTTGCTTCACACACTGACATTGATTCAAGCCTTCACTGATTCCTAACACAGTGATGGGGACGCTCAATTAAAGGTACACTTGGATTAAACCATTTCATAGACAGAAAGGTATAGACTTAATCCATGAAAATGTTTGTTAATAAAATATATGACAGGTTAAATAGTTAATCCTTTGTTTAATTAAGGACAAAGATTATCTCGTATTGTAAATAGACAGGAATCCATTGATTACCACTAAACTTATATGACTAACACTTCTCATATCAAATTTAGGGTCATATCATAATTTACAAACTTATACTTTCTTTTAATAAACAACGCATATATAGTAAATTAAAAAAATGAAGAGTTCAATCTTGAAAAGTAATATAAATCAATATCTAAAAATCTATGTAACCCACGCACCTTTATTATGTTACTGAACAATAACGTTGGTTCACTCGGCACATTAATGAAAAATAACCACTAGCTGAGAAGCACCAAGCGAGATGATCAAGAATCGCTAGAGAGGAGGCATATGGATTTTTGCTAGAGAGAAGGCGTGGGAATTTGATGAGGCGCGAATAAGAATAGAGACGAAACCAAAAAGTTACTGGAGGACGAAATGGAGAGAAGGTATCAACTAAACTTTTCGCTGATGATGGAATTCAATCAAGACGCGATCGAACGGTTTTCATACTCGACGCACGGATTAAATTTTAAAACGCATTCCACCATAATCCATCTCTATATATATATATATATATGTCAATGCAAATATTCATTTCTTTTAGCATTATAATGATAGAAATAATTTGTTATAAATTAAAAAGTTTAAGGACTAAAATCATAAGTTAATTAAAATTTAAGGACTAAAATTGATAACCACACTTTATATATGAATACCATCAAATTATTAGGTTTGGGCCGTTTAGCAATCCTCAAATTAATAGCGCAGTGTTCATATCAAAGTTGAGAAAAATGAGAAAAAAATTGAAAATGCACTCAAAATACAAAATGCATGATAAAAAAAATTTATTTGCATCTATTCATCCTCAATTCCTCATAGACAAACAACATCAAGCCTATTCGTAATTACTACAACATAAATGAGTTTAGACAACACTCAATTAACAAAGTTATAGGTGAAATTTATTGTTGAAAGGGACCAGTAGTATTATTGAAATATTGAGAACATCTTTATCAACGGTTATTAATAATAAAAATATTATTAAAATAGAGATTGGAAGTCAAAAAGTAGTGATGAACCTTTAACAACGGTTCTTAACTAAGAACCGTTGCTAAATAATTATTTAATAATGATTCTTAATGAAAAATCATTGTTAAAAGTACCTTTAATAATGGTTTTAAATTAAAAATTATTGTTAAAAGTACCTTTAAGAACGGTTCTTAGTTAGAACCGTTGTTAAAAGGTGAAATTTAAATTTTCTCTGACACAAATGAATAACAATCCACCTTTTTTGTTCCTCTATTCTTCTTCTATTTTGATATAAAAGAGAGATGAGAGAGAAAAAAATAGAGATAACAAAGAAATAAAAATCGAAATTCAGCCATATGTACTTCAAACGGTCATTAACATTTGATAGAAAACTCGATTGAGGTGTGCTACGCTGCCACGTAAAGTTTACGATGAGATCTACATGGTTAACCACTTATGTCGTTACAGCCATTTTCAGGACAAAAAATCTCATCTTCAAGCTCAAAAATGCATTTGAAGTTTTAACTTCTATTTTTTTATTTCTTTCTTTGATTTTTTTCTTAGGAATTGTATAGTTTTTCATTTTATTACATGAGCAAAATATATATATTATTGTGTAAATATTTTTTATTGGATGAATAATTATATATATTTATATTAATTATTGAATGAATGAATAATATATAATAATATTTATTCTTATCTAATCAATTTGACTCCATATATCATTTGACTTCATATTTAAAGAACATTATAGCTAATTTTTTTTAAAAAAATTATCTTTAACAACGGTTTTTAACTAATAGCCATTGTTAAATAATTCTTTAGCAACAATTATTAGTTAAAAGTCGTTGCTAAAAAACTATGTAACATTATTTTTTAACTAAGAATTATTGCTAAAGTACTCTTTAACAATGGTTATTAGTTAAAAATCATTGCTAAAAATTTATTTAACAATGATTTTTAACTAAGAACCGTTGCTAAAATACCCTTTAACAATGATTATTAGTTAAAAATCGTTGCTAAAGGACCCTTTAACAATGGTTTTTAGTTTAGAATTATTGTTAAATATCTTCTAAAAACGGTTTTAACAACTCGATTTAACAAAGATTGTTTATAATTTTTTAACATCCCTCTTCAATAACGGTTGAAGAACCGTTGTTAAAGGACTTTAAAACCGTTATTAAATCTCAAATATGTTGTAGTGACCAATCAATAAAAACTATATAATTATATATGCATGTGTGATGACGTAAGTTCTGGTTGTATTTCTATTACGCACTTGGTTTGTCATATTAATATTCATATCCATAACTATATCAATATCCATATCCATATCCACTCTTTTCATCTCTCTGTCCGTTGTTTCCTGCTATGTGGGGTTGAAGAAGATGGTAAATTGGATCACATTTTGCGGGTTTATTCCGAAAGCAAAATTGTGTGACGATTGTGTGCATGGTATTTAGATTTGTTATGTGTAAGATGTATAATAGAAGCTGCAAGGTTCCGAAGAAAGGGGGGCAAGTGAATAATGAGCACAAGAATAAATTGACAAAATGAATGGAGTTCAACGAGAAATGGTCTAGATAAGTGTCTGATATATTGTTGGATTTATATATACTGAATATGGTTTTTGTGTTGTTTGATACACAACAAATGGTTATCAGTTACACCTGATCGTGCATCATTATACACTCCAACTAAATTTTTTTAAGCTGACAAGATCTACAAATGCAATTGGGGCAAGGAAATATGGAGCCTCAATCCATGTTTTTAAGGCCAACATCCGGTGTATAGAAACTCAACAATTCTTCTCAAGGGTAATTTATCTGCCAAAATAAATTAAAAATATTAGCCCAATGGCTCAATCTTCAATTGTTTGTAAAAGTTAGTAATACGAACATCACAAAAAGTCATGACTTTTATATACCCGTCTAAACTCATGAATTATTATCCCATAAAAACTAACCCCGTTTGGCACACCCAGTAAAATAAAAGTGAAGTAAAATTAAATCATCTTAAAATAATATTGTTTGATAGTAGTAAAGTAAATAACTAAAATAATTTATGTAAAAAATATTAAAAGAAAAATTTAATGTTTTAACTTTAAGACATCTGTGAAGGTGTTTTAATTTTACTCTACTTTTAATCGTTTCATTTTGATGCTTTAAAGCGTTTACTTCACTTTTATTATGCCTATCAAACAAATTTAAAGTGCTTACTACTTTTGGAGAGTACAATTAGTATATCTATTCTTAATGGAACTGAATGTAAAATTCATGTCTTGTTTTTTTTCACAAAGTTTACATGAGTTGTCTTGTTAAGTAGGCTTATTACATAACATGAATAAGACTTCCAACGTCAAAAATCACGTGAATAAGACTCCAATGCACAGCTTAATAGTTTATGCTCTCACAACTTGGAAAATTCCCAAAAAAATTAATTTTCATATTGATAATCAGATTTTTATGTATGAGTACCATCAAGCTATTGGGTTTGGCAATCCTCAAATTAGTAGCGCAGCGTAAATATCAGAAGTTGAGAATTTTTTTTTGAAAATGCACTACAAACACAAAATGCATGATTAAGAAACTTTATTTAAATGTTCTATCTTGTTAAATAGATACCTGACTATTTTCGCATTTATTTCATATATCATAGACAAACAACAATAAAAGTCTATTTGTAATTAACCAATCAATAAAAAAACTATATGCAAGTTCATGTCATTGTATTTTAATACCAATTAGGCCAAATTAATTCTTAAGATATAGGTGAAAATAAAAAATATAATATTTATTGCAAAACTATTTTAATAGTTTCGAACGTGTGACAACTATGCTTTTATTTTTGCCTAGGACGCAATGACTGTATCTCTAAGTTCATCCAATTTCCAAATCGTATGATATTACAATATTATAATAAAAAGTTGAAACACTTTCTAGTTTCATGACCAATGATTTTTTTCAGGCAATTTTGCTGGTACACAAAATTGATGGTTTTGAAACCTTCCTCTAACATAATATACGTAAATAGAATCGCTAAACCAACATCTTGTCGTAATAGAAAATAACATCAGTATAAATTGCCCATTTTTGATCATTTAAAGATTTAAATGCGTCTTAATATCATCTATATTGGAGTTGATATATAGATATCAAAATTCATACTATAGTCGATACCGACTTTAGTAATTCATGTTAAATGAGTTAGTATTGAAGTTAATAATTTTACTATTCAACTTATTTGTAGTGTGCTTTTATTTTTTATTAGACGTTGCTAATTTAAATACTAACTCATTTAACTTGAATAACGACAATATTATATAAATTAAATTGAATAATAAAATTGTTAATTTGAATAGTAACTCATTTAACGTGAATACTAAAGCGATGTTGATTATGGTGAAAAATCGATTTTGATATCACCATAATATTTTTCATATTTCTGATAATATAAAAATATTCTCTCGCACTTGCGCAACAGGATCCTATATTCATATCCCCACTTGCCACTTCCACTTGCAATGTTGGTGTTGGTGTATTCCTCCGAAGTGCAAATCCACGGGCCATGAATTTCGATATGATTTTTTTTAATTTAATAATTAATAAATAGGTAATTAAATATTTGGGAAAATATCGAACGGATTTTGATATGAGTAACGCTAAAAAATTGGTGTTTGCCACGTCATCTTAATTGAGACGCTAACCAAAAAAAAAAGTTAGCACTCCAAAAAGTTCAGCGTGCTGACAAAATATGACACTCGGTAGTTGAGTATCGTCCTTAAAGTTAGATTGGGTTTCTTAACTACCGAGTTAGTGGGCCTAGAGAGCCGAATAATAGTCAAGTTTTATAACAATTTTTAAAAGTATAAGATTTAAAATATTTAATTTTTAAAAGATGAGTCCGGCTCTTATTAAGATTTGCAGGCTCTAAAAGTCGGATAAGAATCTGATATATATGAGTAAAGATACAGTGAACTTAACTCAAAAAATATATCAAATCATCTCTAAATTTTAATATTTCATGCTCATTAAATTTTTTATATGAAAATCTTATGGGACGCAAAAATTTAGATTGTTTTGAGTTTTTTAAATGATGGTTTTTAATTTTTAAAAATCTGCTCTAAAAATAATAATAATATATTCAATACTTGAACATCATTTTAAAAAATAAAAACGGTGACTTAAAAATCTCAAAACACTCCATATTCGAATTACTAAATTGGTTATTTGGTGAGGTGTGATCTGGATCATCTGATTGGTATTGGACGGCTGATTTCAGTAATTAAATGTTACTCTCTACAGATTCGTATCCGCTGTTATTCTAATAAGAAAAACAGAATCCTGTTATTCTAATTGGACCTTCTTCAGCTTGTCCATTTGGGAAGGCATATTTCATCCATTGTTTCAAGAATTAGATTACTATATATTTAATATTGTTTATCCACATGTATAATGAAGAAACTATCAGAATAACAAGGTTTATGACTGTTTTAGTTTGTTGCTAAGCAAAATAGACTAAGTACATTTTATCAGAGAACCCAATAATTATTGACAAACTTTCTCTTCGAGATGATATTAGCACTCATTTTACCCTTTTGAGGGGCTCCTTCTTCCTTAATATTCTCAACTATACCAAGAATTTTGCGCTATGCCGCCATTGTAAAGTAAGAGTCTATAGTTGTAATTTCACTTTTTAATTAACAGCTGATAATAGATTAAATAACTGAGGGAGGATGAGAGAAAGGATACTATTTTTTTATGGAAATAGAAACTATATTATTATAATGATGTGACGGGGAAATTGGTAATTTCTAAAATACGATTTGAAAACAATGAGTATAAATAAATATAGATAAAGAAAATGGAAGCTCAGTATAGACAAGGAGCATTTATTTATTTACTTGGAAGCAGAAAAATCGCCCAGCTCGCCAGCCAAGGCGGGGCCCCACTTGGTCGAGTTGCGCAAGTGGCTGCTCCTCGGGCCCACCGGTCCTGCCACCTCCACCTCTTCAATTGCCGTCCCTGTCGCTGACCACGGAGCACAGCTCTGCTTAATTACCTCTCTAACTGCGAGGTGGGCCCCAGGATGCCTTGTAATTCCATCTACCGTTTTGTAGGAACGTAGGTGTTTTCACATGTAGTGATCCGGGTGCAGCGTGTGTTGGCTTCCTAGAACACGTCAGCTGAGTGAGCAGTGACTGATTACCTGTGTTCCACCAGTTCTTATGAAAATGGAGACATCCAATACATTATCATGGAAGAAATAAATAATAATCTCCTAAGACTGCGTGCATGATCTACTCATACTTCCCACTTCCAAATTCCAAAGCAAGCATTTATTTCTACCATACTTCCCAATGTGGCATCGTGGCATTGTGGTTAAGGATGTCAAACGTGTATAACCATTATGAAAATGAAGATTTGCGTTAACCGTTTAGTTTAAGAGACGTTATATATATATATATATATATATCTTTTGCGTTAACTGTTGCGTTGAGAAAATACAAATAAATTTTGCTATGTTAACTGTTTCGTTGATTGAAACGAAATAAACGAAAGAAACGATCAAGATTTTGTGATCGTTTACAAAATAGTACAAATACCATTAAACAATTTGCAACACATATACTAGTAATAAAATATCAGTAAACAATTAACAATCAAAATACCAGTAATCAAAATTAATAAGCCATCAATCAACAACTAAAATATCAAAATACCTTGCATATTACAACTCAGATCTCAAGCTAATTTCTCAAATATTACCTATACCTTGCATATTGTAACTACCAATAAAATTAAAACATTCAAATACCTAAAACATACTAACAATTAGCAAGCAAGCAAAACTAAATATTCCCAAGCTCATTTCTCAGATATACCAATCTCAGCCAATGATATATCACTTCTCAACTAGTGGCTAAATATACAAGCATTCAAAAACTCTATGATCACATAAATTCATTGCTTGAGATCCAGGGGCGGAGTCAGAATTTTAGATTGAGGGGGGCCGGGACTGGAGGGGTCAGATGTTTACTACAGAGAAAAAAATATCAGGGGGCCAGATATATAAATTTTTAATTTTTTTATGAAATTATACATATTTATCAGACGTTTTCGAAAAATTAGGGGGGCGGGCCCACCCCAGCCCTCCTTGGATCCACCCCCTGTTGAGATCCAAGGAGCCAAAGAGCAACTGTCCAGGCTACAACAATAAGGCTACAAGGCAAGCAACAACCAACAAAGGAACAACTAACAAGCCAACAAGGCAACAATTAATAAGTACTCAGAAATACTAAAAATCAAGTGTTGACATACTAATCAAATGCCGACATATCAACCATTTCAGATACTGTGCAAATTATAAGTGCTGACAGCTAAATTTCTCATACTCGATTACCGCCATACTAACAACCATTTCAGATACTATGCAAAATTTCTCAGAAATAATTTTAAGAGGACTTACTCGTTATCAGCAAGAGCAAAGACAGCAAGAACAAAGACAACAATAGCAAAGACAACAAGAACAAATATATCAAGAGCAAAGAAATATGCAACAAGACCTGCATGAAAAAATCGTAGAACAAAGAAACAACAAAATCAGTCAAATCAGTAAAAAAAAAACAAAATCGAATAAAGAACAAATTTAAACAAAAATTTACCTCTCTTTGTTTCTTCCTCTCTCTTTCTCTCTCTCTTTCTGCCTTTTTTCTTTCCCTTCAATAACACGAATACACAATATATAAGTAAGGATTCGATCACATTGATCTGATGTCTGCTAGTGCTTGGCGGCAATGAGGCCTCCATCAACCGATCGTTGGCATGTTTCTCAGCCTAGCTACAGTGTAATTTTTTTGTTCTATCATCAATCTCTGAGCCCTAGGGTTTATCGTCCTAGAAACTTAGCTTACAGATTGTTGAGTGGAGATCTTGTCAGCCTCACAGGCACTGATGCACACACGCACATCTAGTTAGGGTTTACGGCCAAACGATGAGGCAATGATGGATCGAGTTATCTCTAAGCTTTGACAGGTTTTCAAGAGAGAGTGAGAGTTTTAAGTAAGCGATCGAGACTCGAGATGTTTAATTGTGCAAGAGAGAGAACTTAGGGTTTTAATCTGTGAAAGAAAATAGAGGAGAGCGACGCTGAACGACGAAGGAAAATGCGAGAGTGATACTAACGAAGGAAAATACGAGAGCAAACTGGAAAAGTCTAGAGTTTTTAAGAGATTCGTCCTCTAAAATTAATTAAAAGCAGTCATATAGAATTTCGGACGAAATAATGAAACCAACGATCATAAAACAATTTATTTTCGTTACCGTTTTATTCTAAAGACGAAACACTAGTGAGTTGGTTCAACTATTTCGTTATTGATATAGAACACTATTTTTTCGACAATTCCGTTCTGTTTTGTACGAAATAAAACGGTGAAATGCGCGATCGTTAACACCTCTAATTGTGGTTGTGGCATTGTCCATTGCTCGTGGGGGGCAGCAGCCCACCAGTACATCTCCACTCAGGCTCATCACATCATCACAGAAATAAAAGCAGGAAGTAGGCAGAAGAGCGCGCATCCAAATGTAAGGACTGGAGAGGAGGCGCGGTGTAGGCTCCTCTGCCTCCACCTCTTCTCTCTCCCCCGAACGTAGTCCCCACTTCGTAACTAAGACCAAGAGGAGGAAAGAGAGGAAAAAGAAACACAAACATGTACACATCCCATATCTCTCCAATAAATTATTAATACTTATCATCATCATCATCATCATCATCACCATCACCATCACCATCACCATCACCGCCACATACATACTTACTAGTCAATACTTACCCAGTGAACGCCGCCGCCGCCTCCTCTCCCCTCTGGCCTCTGCTCAGCCCCACCCACGCGAGGCAGCCTATGTCCGATCTCTTTCTCCACCGACCGATCGGTCCCTTCCCCTATCTCCCTCCCTCCCTCCTCCCATTAATCAATCTTTGCCTGTAGCCTGTAGCCTCCAATGAAAAACTTCCTCAAGAAGCTGCACATAGTCCCCAGTCACTCGCCTGACGATATCGACCCGCAGAAGCAACCGCCTCTCTCCACTATCTCCACCTGGCTCAACTCCGTCACTAACAAGCATCCTTTGCACTCCCAAACGCCGTCTCCACCGCGCGCACCTGAGGCGGGTGCCTCTTCTGTTGGTTCTTCCTCGGACACGGTTGGCTCGGGGATGATGAGAAGGGCGAGCGGCTCAACTGCTACCCCGCCTAGCGGAGCAGAGGCGGCTGGCTCTTCATTGAGTTCTTCTTTGGAGACCGTTGGCTCGGAGAGGATGAGGAGGGAATCAGGGTCCGGAGCGGCGCCTTCCATGGCGGCACCAGAGCTTCCTTTGGCCGAGGTACCAGGTACGACGCCTGCTTCAGCACCTGTGGCGACAGAGGAGGATGATCTGGAGGATTACCAGTTACAGCTCGCGCTGGAGCTCAGTGCGAGAGAGGATCCAGAGGCGGTACAGATCGAGGTCGCCAAACAGATCAGTCTGGGATCGTGTCCTGTCGAGAGTACACCAGCTGAAGTTATCGCTTATAGATACTGGGTCAGTGCTGCCTCTAATCTTTTATCTTTGGCCATGATTCAGCTGCTTTGAATTAAGATCTGATCTAATAGTACTCTGTAATCATTGCATTAATCTGTGACGCCATCAGCCTACTAACTCAAGCCATACCTTTTCCAAGTCCGCCCCAAATGTTCATTTGAATTGGCCTTTGTGGTAAACCGCAAATTTATATTATAAACATTTTAGGATTTGAGCAATTAGACAAGGTGTGAAAGGTCATGCAAATTCGTGTCCATATGGGTAGAGTATGCCCTCTCTTGCTTGTGAGTTTTTTTTCTTTTTTCCGGAACAGTGTTTGTTCAGCTGTCTTAATATAGTGACATTCATGTCACTTGTGCCAAAATGAGAGAAGCTCCTACCACTGATGTAACAATGAGACAAATACTAAGTTCAGTTTGCCAAGATTAGTCAATAGTGCAACGACTTTCAAAATGGAAATCTTTCCTGTCTCTGGAAATCTCATTGTGTTAATTTCTTGACAATATTCACAGAACTACAATACTCTCAGCTATGATGACAAGATATTGGATGGTTTCTATGATTTTTATGGCGTCTGGGATGAACCCTCATCGCTTAAAATGCCCTCCCTCCTCGATTTACAAGAGAAACCCACCTCAGGGAACTATAGATGGGAAGCGGTGCTAGTCAATAGAGCAGAAGACACAGCTTTAGTAAGACTAGAACATAAGGCATTGATCATGGCTGCTGAATCACGACCCAGTGACTCGCCTTTTGTTGGAGGGGTTCTGGTGCAGAGACTGGCCTCACTAGTGGCTGATTACATGGGCGGAAAAAATGGTAAATCTGAGAGCATGATATTGGCTTATCACAATTTGCGTAATTATTTGCGGTCAATTGGGGGGAATGTAGTACTTCCGCTTGGTCGAATTACTATTGGTCTGGCTCGTCACCGTGCATTAATGTTCAAGGTATGTTCATTTGATCCATAGTTGGTATTTTGTGGGCATATGGCTTGTCATTAACCGGGTCCTTATTGCCTCACTTGTTTTATCTCAACATTTCCGTCATTAACTTGGTCACATGCATCACTAAATTGCGCCAAAAATGTTCTTGTGAACAATGAAAGGAATCTTGGGCATGATTGTGAAGTTGCTAAATGACTCCTTATATTGTTGGTTGTTTCTGACACTGCTCTTTTTTTTTTTATGATTTATCTGTAATATGTTTTTTATAAACTTACGAAATACATCATGTATGGTGTCATTGTAGGTTTTGGCTGATAGTTTGAAGATTCCTTGCCGGATAGTGAAAGGTAAGCATTACACTGGATCAGAGGATGGTGCATTGAACATTGTTAAGTTTGATGACGGAAGGTATGGTTTAAACCCAATATTTTCATCACACCATTTGTAAAGTGTGTACCTTTAGAGGCCGATTGAAATTTGAAATTAAATGTCACAGTACTGGTTAGGTTTTAATGTAGAAAATCAATTATCTGTATAAATTGAGTACTAATTTTGCAGATTTTGATCTGTAATGTTTACCATTTTCCTCTTGTATCTGCTGGTTTTTTTGGTGTAGTATGCTGTTAAAAATTTGATTTAACAATTCAATTTTGAAGTAAGATTAAATATATAATTGTGGACAATATAGCAAACCTCAAAGCATATTTGATGAAATCAGTGCATTGCGTCAGCTAGGTGTTGACTAGTATCGGCATATCGTGGCCGACTGATACATAGCATCTTCTCAGAAATAATTAGGCATTGATAAACTGTAAACTGCAATGATGAACAACAATTCCAGTAATGCCCATTTTCAGGGAGTTCATTGTTGATCTGATGACGGACCCTGGCACTCTCATTCCCTCCGATGGTGGTGGGACTGTGTCAATAGAATATGAGCAGCAGAGCCTATTTCCAGCCAACCATTTCAACATAGGCAATGACAAATCGACTATGAATGTGTTCTCCACAAGCGCTCCTTCAAGCTCAGTTGGTTGTTCCTCACAACTTAGTGGAGCTACAAACACAGAACCAAGCTCCAGAGAAAATCCTGGATCATGTAGTAGTGAAATCAAAACAGCTCAAAAGCAAGACACAAAACTCACCACGAGTCAGACCTCACCTGCTGCCAGAAGAAAAAAGAAAGTGAAAGATGTATCGAGGTACATGATTGATGCAGCTAAAGAAAACCCTAAATTAGCCCAGAAGCTTCATGATGTATTGCTTGAAAGCGGGGTTGAAGCCCCACCCGATCTCTTCTCTGAACTCTCTGCAGAACCATTGGATGATCAAGAGATGACTGCAAATGTTACTGGTGAAACAATGAAGAAAAATGGGCCGCACGGCCCCTTTTTACCTCATCTGGGTCCTATCAAGCCAGTTGAAGGAGCAGGGACAGCCTTGTCAAACATGCCTGCTGCGGCAGCTGCTGTCGCAACAGCTGCTGTGGTCGCTTCTTCAATGGTTGTTGCTGCAGCTAAATCCAACAGTGAGGTCAAATTTGAGGTGCCTGTAGCAGCAGCTGCAGCTGCAGTCGTTGCAACTACTGCAGCAGTTAGTGGGAATAATCCTATTCCTAATCTGCTCTTGCCAGGGCTGGCTGAATCAAGTTCGAAAGGAAGCAGAGATGATGCACATGAAGACCATCATGATGATGGTGATATGGACAATGAGAAGAACATTGGTGTGTCTGAAGCTCCACCAGACAGGAGTTCAGATAAGTCCACTGGAACTGAGAGTACCAGGTCTGATGTGACACTGGATGATGTGGCAGAGCTCGAGATACCATGGGAAGAAATCACCTTGGGTGAAAGGATTGGGCTTGGTATCATCTCAATAAGAAATCTTGCTTTGGTCTTCTAAAAATTTAGCTATGATTTATTGACTCCTTTAATATGCTTATATTTAGGTTCATTTGGTGAGGTCTACAAGGGTGATTGGCATGGAACGGTAAGGTTTCCTAGCAATCCAGTTTTTCTAGCAATCCAGTCTTTCTTATTTGTCATTTTCATTTCATGACCAGGAAGTCGCAGTAAAGAAGTTTCTGCACCAAGATATATCAAATGATGCTCTTGAAGAATTCAGAAGTGAGGTAATATTCTGTTCGATGAAGATATCTTATACTTCCATGTACGTAAAACTGGTTGTAAATGTAGTTCTATTAGTTCATAAGGAGTTACAGTTATGACTTACAAGCTGATGGTTTCCTTATTCTTTTTACAAGGTGAGGATAATGAAAAGATTAAGACATCCAAATGTTGTGCTCTTGATGGGTGCTGTAACTCGAGTGCCTAATCTCTCAATTGTTACTGAGTTTCTCCCAAGGTGCTTTTACTATACTGCCATTTTGGCATCTGTTTTGTAATGAATCCAGTGTCTTTCTTCTGTCTTGATTTTTCTACATTTGCCCTTATTAGTTTTATTTGATTATTTCTGTTATAGAGGAAGTCTGTTTAGACTGATTCATCGGCCCAATAACCAATTGGATGAGAAAAGGAGGCTGCGGATGGCACTTGACGTTGTATGTTTTTATTCTATACTTGATGTTTCTATACATGTGGATTTGACTATTCTTCTAATTGTATTAATTATATGACAGGCTCGTGGAATGAATTATTTGCATAACTGTACACCAATGGTAGTCCATCGTGATTTGAAGTCTCCAAACCTTCTTGTGGATAAGAACTGGGTTGTAAAGGTAATGAGCTGATTATACTTTTTAATAAATCCTTTTTCTTGCTCTTCTCCTAATATGAAAATATGGCAACTACATAAATAATTTAGGTTTGTGACTTCGGCTTGTCACGGATGAAACACAACACGTTTCTCTCCTCAAGATCGACAGCAGGAACAGTAAGTGGTATTTGTTGGCGTTGACTATTTAAGTTGAAATTATATGCCTTTGAGCTTTGCTTTATTATTTGGTTTAAAATGAAAAATTTCTGTTGGTGGATGCTTTTTTAGGCTGAGTGGATGGCACCTGAGGTGCTTCGAAATGAACCGTCGGATGAGAAGTAAGCTTTATCTCTTAAGTATATATATTATCAGTTGGGCTATGGTGCTATGCATAGCACAGATCGCCTCTGTGCTATGGATCACTCCATTTTCAAAATCAAAATGGATGACCCAAACTGCACAACATGATTTCCATATGAAAATCTAGTTGGTAACCAAATTTTATATTTTTTATATAGTTAGAAAATCACTTCTTTTAGATGACTCATAATAATTGAATCAAGTAATTTTCTATCTATCTTAAAAAATAGTAAAAAAAATTCTAAAAAAAATATAAAATTTGGTCTCCAACTAGATTTTCATATGGAAATCATGTTGAGCGGTTTGGGCCGTCTATTTTGATTTTGAAAATGAAGGGGTGATCCATAGCACGAGATGATTCACAGGATTATCTTATTGTTCTTTTTAAACACATGCAGATGTGATGTGTTTAGCTTTGGAGTAATATTGTGGGAGCTGTGTACTCTGCAGCAACCGTGGGAAGGAATGAACCCAATGCAAGTGGTCGGAGCAGTTGGATTCCAGCATCGCCGCCTGGATATTCCTCATAACATGGAACCAGTTGTCACTAAAATTATTCAAGACTGTTGGCAAACGTTAGTTTCTGTCTTGATTACATCTTATTTATGTTGTTGTCTTGTTGATTCTTTTCAATATTGAAAACTTGCCTATTGACTTCATTGACTGGGCAAAACTTGGTTTCATAGGGCTATTATTTATACATTTTATTAGGTTAATGGCTATTGAAGAAATAGTTCCCGTTTAATTACAAACCAAACAACAGCGAAATATGGAACAAACCTAAAACAATAATATAGTGATGAACCGATCATTCATTTCAATCAGGTGCTGTAACCAAATGTTATACTTGCTTATTGCTTCTATGCATGGTGTGAACATGTACGAGTGCAAGTACTTGGTGAGAATTTCTGGGTCAGGAAAAGTAATTTTGCCAGATATTTCAGATAACAATACCAAAATGTCTGATGGGAGGCTGACTACTCAACTAAGATGTTTGAATAATTGTTTTATACTAAAGATTTGTATGTAGAAAATATTAAAGGGGGGGGGGGATATTTTTGTATTATAGTTTTTTTTATCATTATGATTTATGAAACAGTTTTTTAGAAGTGTACTTATTTTGACTCTGATGGTTCAGAGATCAAAAGTTGCGGCCGTCATTTACTGAGATCATGGCAGCCTTGAAACCACTACTCAAGTCAATGCCGAATGCACAAGCTCCAAGGCAGAGAGTACCACAGAGCGAGCAATAGCACAGGGGCAGTTCTGACTGTATACTTCATCTTTTCAATTTATTTTTGTATAGGCTTATTTATTCTCATGTGACCTGTGCGAGGAGGATGCATGAATTGAGGTATGTGCAAGTTGGTAAAAGAAAGAGGAAACAAAAATAAAGGGACAGCCATAGAGAGGGTTGATATGGAAGTGCACAGAATAAGTAGTTTCTGTGAAGAGGAGAAAAGTTTTTTCTTTGTTTACGCCCTCTTATACTCTGTTTTGTCGTTTGTAAGCTGAACGGTTGCCCAAAGGGCTGTTTGTTCAAGTGTAACATTGCCATTGTTTATAACTACATTGTTTTGAGGCTTGGGCTGGAGGAGGGCATCAACGTTGTACATTTATTTTTATTTTAGCACATGAATTGGCTGCAACATTTGGAACTTGTTGAGCGTTTAGCTGGAACTTGTTTAACTTGTAGGCTCGTAGCTTTTCTTGCTATCCTTTAACCTGCACGTGTCTTGAGTAGGGGATTCAGATTCAGAGAGGCATTAAGATGACTTATATTATTATTATATTTTTAATTTTGGAGAGGCATTCAACCGTCGACTTCGAGGCAATGACTCATCACGTGCCCATCACGTGACTACTTTTATCCGCGATTAAGTTGACTTATATAAACGAAACAGATCCGTCGTTACAGTTTTCGTTTCAACGAAAGACAAAACCCCAAATCAAACTCTCCATCTCCTCAATCCTCATAGCGACAATGTCGTGGTTCGGGCGCAGCCGTGATGTTGACCGTGGCGACGACGACGACGACGTTGACGACTTCGATGCCTACGACCCCACCCCCTACGGTGGCGGCTACGACCTGGCGCTCACCTACGGCCGCCCCCTGCCCCCCTCTGACGATACCTGCTACGCTGCCTCCACATCCACCGGCCAAGGATTCGACTACAACCGCCCCCACTACTCCTCCGGATCCGTCGCTGCCGCCTATAATCCCACCACAGCCGACTCTGATTTCGGAGACAGGTATGGTTCTCATCACACCCGTCCCCGCCCGAAACCGCAACCCGCTTATGGCTCCCACCCTGAGGAGGAGACCCAAGGGTATGGCGGCGGGAGACCTCAGGCCGATCCGTACGGATCAGGGTACGGGAGGCCCGATCCCTCTTCCTACGGATCTGGTGGATATGGCAGACCCACTGAAGAAGGCTATGGATCCGGATATGGAAATCCACAGAGGCATGACGAGGATAAGCCCTCGTCCGGATCCGGTTATGGACGAACTGAAGGCGAAGGATATGGCTATGGGAGGCCCAACAGAGAGATGAGCCTTCATATGGGTCTGGATATGGCGGATCCGAGTCTGGATCTGGCTATGGCAGGCCGAAAAGGGAGGATCAGCCTTCCTATGGATACAGTGGTTATGAAGAGGAGAAACCAAAACCGAAACCATACGGATATGGTGCAAGTGAGGAAAGTTATGGTAGTGGGTATGGTGGTGATAAACTGGGCTATGGTGAAGGAGAATATCAGAGCTATGAGAAGCCAAAGCCAAGCTACTATGGTGGAGATGAAGGAGGCCGTAAGAAACATGATGTGAGTATTATATATATATCATTTTGTTATAATTTCAATTATTAGATTCTGTACTGGCACAGAATTATAGTAATTTCAGGAGCACGTATAGGTACAGATCACAATAATGTGCATCTACGTCAATAGTATGTACTATGTAAAAACAAATAAGCATATAGGTTTAACAAGGAATCTGGGGGGTCAGCAAGCTGGGTTAGATTAAACAGCTATTTGATTGAAGCTGAGTGATATGAAAGTTGAAGGGGAAAAATAGTCGAAGTCCCTGAAGAGAAAAAAAATTGAAAGTAGATATTCTAATGGCAAATTCGAAATTCAAGTACAAACTTTTGCCATACACTTAATATTAGAGATCGGATTTAAGGGGAAAAATAAATGAGTTTCTATAATGGTTGTTCTATTGAATTCCCAACTTGTTTTTATATAGCGATGTTGGATTTTGTTAGACTTGAGGTGTAAATAGTTCATGTAGTCCAGGGAACATTTCCTTTGTGCTAAGTCAATTTAATGTTTTTTTTCTGATTTTCTCCATGGGAATTTTTGAAGAAAATTTGGTGACATTTATCCATAAAACATGACAATTAAGCTAATAACTTCGGTTTTCAGATTTAAAGAAAATAAAAACCCTGGTGCAACTTGAGCACATATATCGGTAAAATAAGTGTATGTCCCTGCTGAGAACTATTTCTTCACCAGCTATTTATCCTGTTCCAATAGAAATTTTAGGCTACCATATATGAATAGAATAAGGAAATGGAGAGACATCATAATTCCAGTTTTTCTATGATTATTCTTTATCCACCATGAATGAACATAAACTGTTGGGTTTGCTAAATTATCAACTTGTGCTTCATATCTCAACGGATTTACTGACATTAAGTTTGAACAACAGATCTGGTGTATTGCTGCATGCATGTTCATTGATAAAATGTTCATAGACAGGCTTACATCATAATATATTTTAGATTGTTTTATGGATTTTGAATGTTATTTGATATTGTTTGTTTGTTAAAGCTAATAGTATGATGGTATGAATTAACAATAGGATGACGATGATTCTGATGAGGAAAAGAAGCAGCGTTGGCACAAGCATCAGCAGCGCCGCCACCACGACTATGATGATGAATGATCTGTTTTCTCTGCCAACATCCATTGATATTCCCGTCAAAATTTATACTAGCATAAATAAAAACAGGTACTTGTGCTTGTGCTTGCATCTTCTTTTCCAGTTGGTTTCAATGTTTGTTTTGTTTGCTTAGAGGCTGTGTACTATCTGCCACTGAAGTTGGCATAATGTGCTATCTTGATGAACTTGTATTGTTATTCGGTATTTTCTTTGATGTTTCACTTGTGTAATATGCCATTTATGATTTATATAAACATATATGTTTATTATTTATAGGGGTGTTAATTGATATCTAAAATCTGATCTGAATCTGTATGTGGATCTCAAATTTTTTTTTGATAATTTATTAGATCCACATGTGAATATTGAAAAAAGGAACCGTTTTTTGTTGAATTCGCTTTTCTTTTTCCTTTTCCCTCTTATCGTACAACTGCATTGTTCATAAGGGGGCATTTCATCTCTTGTACAGGCGTAGCATCCTCTGTACAAACAAAACAAATTATTTGTTCATCTTTAAGCAGTCAGAGAAGAGAAGCTAATGTGAGTCTTAGACGTGCCGCCGGCACACAGGACATGACGCATTGGCTGCAAGCCATTTGTCTGTGCACCGCAAGTGAAACGCGTGGTGTTTCACCAGTCACAAAATGATCTGTAAGAACAAGTGTGATCCTAGAGAATTAATTATTTACTGCAAAATGCTGCACAAGTATACTGAGATGGATTCTTTCTTAACAACTTTTTACTTGCCTGCAAGCAGATGTTGCAGGATAAATCCTCCCCATGAATGCTGCCTCGTTTTTCGTTAGTAATTTCATGGCGAGGCAACTTCTCTAGTGATTCGTCTGAAAGCCCCTTCGATGACATCTCCCCAAATATATCATATATGTTCTCCTCTCCCATATCTGTTAGAGGTATGTTGACCTGTCAATAAGAAAACTCCAAGTGTCACGTCCTAGAAATATTAAATCGGATTAGGGTGTTTAATCCCGTCACGTACGCACGACGAGACGTGCGTACGAAAGGCTAAATGAATAAAATAAATAAATCTCAAAATAAACAAAACAATAATAATAATACAAAATAATAACAGTCCAGAATATACAGTAAAGTATAACGTCAGACACCGGCGGGGCTAACTCCATCGGAATGGGTAGCAAAATCTCTCAAATAAAACCCAAAGAAAAAAAAAACCCGATACCTGATAAGTCCTAATCATCTACCCGCCTCACTGTGCTTATGCGGCGAAACACCTCTGATATTATGCAGGACTGCACCTAGCACTCTCATCAAAACTCAATCCCGCACCTGTAAACCTAGATCCCACAACCACCGTGGAAACGTAAGTAATTTTAAAAATCACTCAGTACAGATTTAGATCCAGCCTTCAGATTTGATCTTCTTTCCTAGACTGGACCAAAATACTGATACTGTATTTTAAATGCAATATAATAAATATATATAAATGTAGCAATATTTTATGCACGTTTGAGAAAATACCTACATGAATGACATGAAATGATAAATAAACCCGAAATAGAAAGTCTGTGAAAATAATAGTATAATATAAAATATAAAGTACGAAAAATCAAACACCCGAATATATATAACCCAGTTGCAGAAATCATCAGTCCATCCACAAGTGGGCACGTGGTCGGGCCCTGGACTTGTGACTTACCTAAGCGGGCACGTATTCGGGCCCAACTTACGAACTTAGGATTTTCGAGTAAGCGGGCGCCAATGTCCTGAATACCCTGGGAAAATTCGGCCTCCCGGAGCGGTAACACTCTAGGAGAGTGACGGCTAAAAGCACGTACTCGGTATTCTGAATCTGATGATCCACCTCACATAATAATAATAATAATATGAGCAAAGGGGATTTAAAAGTTATGCTTTCAGTTGCCATATCGCCAAAGGATATAACTACCCGTGAATTGACAAATCGGAAGCAAATGGGAGCATACACTGTACCAACCAAGGGTCAGAGGACCGCATCCCGTAAGATAACAAAACAGAGTATATACAAATGGGAGCCTACACTGTACCCACTAGGGCCAGAGGACCGCATCCCGACTTTCTCTGTACTAACCAAGGCCCAAAGGAGAAAGCTCTTCGGACAATACCAGGATCCTAAATAAGCCGGATAAATAAAATAATATAATATCTCGGTGTAGATTCCAGTCTCGAATATGGCCGCCCACACTAATTACTGAAAGACATGGTATCATAATCGCTCAAATTTGGTTTAAAAATCTTAATCATATTAAGAATAGTAAAAATATAATATTGATAAAAAAGAAAACACTCTGACACAGCCGAACCTGCCAAATGACGGGGTCGGTGGATAATCCGACAGACAAAGATGCGCAGTGCATATACAGACCGGTGGGTCCCACGGGCCTATGGGTCACCGTACGTAACCACAACGGTCTGGTTATGCAAGACAACCTCAGACTGAGAATTACCCGGTCTGCCTCTCAACACTCTCATGCATTTAATGCATGATTAACTATCTGACTTAATTAATAATTAGTAATAGTAATATTATTTTCTTGATAAATATAATCTATAACTTGAATTATTTAATTCTATCTAATCTTATCTCGGAACTATTTCCCGAGTCCTACTCCTATCCTGTCTACATGCAATATGACATGATATGACATGCGAATGCGGGTAGGCCTCAAGAATGCTGGTTAATTTACCGGATGCATATGATAGTTCAGATTTGGGTCCCTAATCAAATTTGGTCAGAAAATACCGCATTTCAGATTTATTTTAAAAACAATTTTATTTTCGATTTGGGTTCCTATTTCTGAAGAAAGAAAAGCAAATCCTAGGAAACCGTACCTAAGAATAATTCGATCAGGTCAGTAGCGTCAAATTGCTTAGTCTCCGGTGACGCTCACGATCTCGTCAGCCATCTCATCTTGAGTGTACTCGTTGGTCGGCTCGTCAAGATAAGATTCGAGAACCTATGAAGTCAAAATAAATTAAATTGATGAGTATACTATTCATGCTGGGTCTGGTTAGGTCAAGGTGTATCGGACTCGGAGACAGAGTATCATTATTTGAAATTTATAATCATATTATATTTATTTTGAGTAATGTAATTAATTTAATTTAATTTAGATTAATTAAGGTCAATTTTATCAGCCCAATAGCTTATTATGCACATCTGGCCCACTTACAGGCCTAGCTCATTTTTGTCCATATGGTTTTATTTTCACTTGAGGCCCATCTAGTAATTCTTTTAACAAGTCCATTTAAATTTTCGGATTTCCGTTTAATACCATTGACAATGCCCAAGGTCATTTAACCATTTCCATTACCAGCAACAAATAATCATACAATCTCCAGAACCAGCACAACATACTAGTACATAGCACAACACACCTCACTTCACTCCCCACAACAAGCAAGAGGGGCTAGGCTAGCGCCCCCGCTTCACTGGTACGAACAGGACTAGTGTACCAGGGAATAGAAATTAGGGACATCACGAAAGAATTAGCAATAGAAAATGCTACAAAGTCACAACAGTAGGTACAAACCTAGCAAATCAGATTCAGAATCCGAAATAGTACCAACCAGCATCAGACTCATACCAATCAAGGCAAAAAGGGCACGGCCAGGTACAGGAAATCAACACAAGGTCGACATGAACAGAGGAAGTTACACGCACCCCTCACTTCACTGGTACCAATTGGTACCGGTGTACCAAGGGGGGTTTAAGGCAGCAACATGCTCATTCAAAACAGAGAAAGCAAGGCAAGGTACATGACAACAACCCACAGTTCCAGTACCATAGTTTAAACCAACAAGCCAAATCAGAACCCCCAAAAACCTAGAAATAAGGTAAATTAAACAAGGTAACTCACATGCCAAATCACACAATAGCCGCAAGCAAATAAATTGACACATGGCTCATATCATAATCAACAAGACAACACGAGATAGACCAACACACAAGTCAAGCAACAGAGGGCACGACTCAGCCGGCGTACGGCCCACATGGCCGGGAAAGATAAAAAGGAAGGAGGTTACCCGATTTGATAGAGGTAGCAAGGGGTCGGCGCAAGAGAGATGTGGCTCGGCCTAGCTCCCGGCAGCAAGGTCGGGTTGCTGGCTCAAGACAGAGAGGGGAGGTGTTCAGTCGGGAGTGAGAGGGGCCGCTGGTGTTTGAGAGGGTCCCGACGAGTGGTTGTGGCTCAGCAACATTGTTGAGAGGAGATGGCGCACAACTTTAATGAGGTCGAAGCGTGGCCAGCGGGGTTTGAACGTGTTGTCCTCAAATCCTCCATGAGAGAAGGTTTAGAGCGTCGACGATAACGTTGTCGAGGTGGTTGTTCCTACTCAGATCTGACAAGAGTAGTGAGGCGACATTGTCGACTGCTCTGCCTACTGAAGCGAGATAGAGGGGCGGAGGTGGTGGCTCCCCCTTGGTGGATTGGGGAGTCGGGCCTGGCTGAGAGCAAAGAAGGAGAGATCAATTGGAGGCTTTGTTGATCGGTGGGGAGGGAGAGTGCTACGGAAATAAGAGAGAAAGGGAAATGAGAGAGGAGGGGATCCGTCGTCAGCGGGGAAAAAGAAAAGGAAAGAAAAAGGGAAAGTGGGGGACGTGAGAGAGAGAAAAGGAGAGAGAGGGAGAAAAGAAAGAAAAGAAAGAAAAGAAAGAAGAGAAAGAAAATAAAGGAAGAGAGAGAAAATTTTGACTTAAGGCTCAGTTTGGATTTTCTGTGATCGGACTCGTGTGGTTCTTTGTGTATCTATCAGAATCTTAATTTTTATTTAATAATTTACTTATTTTAATGGTGATTCGTTTATCAGAGTTTGTCGAAACAAATCGATTTGTATTCTTTAAGTTAAACCGTTAATTTAGATTCCATAAATCCTAAGTTCTTCCTTTAAATAATTAATATTTTACTATTATTATCATCGTTATGTTTATTATTAGTGTTGTTAATTATTTCATCAATTTCAATACATTAAATTATTTTTAGTATTGTTGTATTTTATTTTGTTATTATGTTTTAAGATACGAGTTTGACTTTCATATTTTAGATTTCGTTATAAATGTTATTTCTCTAATTTGAATTAGGTCAAAATGATTTGTGTTAGTTATTGAATTTGATATTACGAAATTTATATTTTTATAACTTTTTAATTTGATCTTTGGTTCTATTATTCGATATCTAATCTCATTTAGTTTTATTTATGTTCTAAATTTTGATTGATTCATTACTCATTTCAAAATTCGAATTTTTATCTTTATTTAATTTTTAATTGAATTCTTATAATTTACTTAAAAAATTGACTATGCATCATCTTATCTACGTAAGTCATCGACCAAATAATAATTTAATTATTACTTTATTATTATATATTTATATATATATCTAAACTCTATTTATTTCAATTATCTATTTATTTAATTAATTATGTGTATTCCCTTGATTGTTAAATTAAATTGTTCATTAATTTATTTTAATTTATTTTAATTATTATTATTGCTTAATTAAATTTCGTGATTTAACACCAAGCACCTTATATCCTAATTTAATTCATTCTAATTCAATGCTTATCGGGAGAAGTGGTTATATTAAATACCAGCTTAGACATGAATCTCACGGAATAAAAAAATATCATAAATTTTAATCACAATATATAACTTTCATGGGGATTTGGAGGGGAGGGGGCGGGCCCCCATCCCTTGTACCAGTTCATCCAGGAACGAGTATGTACGAATCTAGTATTTGGTCCACACAAATGGATGAGAATGCAACAAAGCAGTTGACATCAATCTATTTGGCATAGTTGTTGGTGTATTAAATTGATCAGATTTTTTTAGTAAATAAAAATAAAAAAGAGGGAAATGGTACGAGTGATCTGATTTTTTGCGTTAATAGTCTGGATCGAATTTTAAACTCGATCTCAGATGTCGGAACTGAATTTCAAACTTGATTATATATATATATATATTTACATTTGCGTGTTTATTTATAGTAAAAAAACAGCACGAAGCATGAATCGAGTTTTAAACTCGGTCTCAGATAATTTATTTATATATTATCGTACACCAGCCAACAATCTTCTCCTTCTTTTTTCTCCAGCAATTTCTCAAAATTATCATTATTATTGTTGCAAGAACTTCCAATTGAAAGTGTCTTTTGACAGATCCAATCCAGATCCATATTTAGTACTCTGTTATCATCTGTTATTGTATATTTTTATTTCTATTTAGACTATTAATTTTTGCTCTAAAATTAAAATACACTAACATAGAATTTATCTTTCATATTGTAGAGACGATTATGTTGTTGATCAATGTATATCATAGATATCAAATCATGAACACTTCAACCGACGTGTGTTATAATATTCATATCGCGTGCATATTGTCTGTCGACGACACAATCCACATTTATGACTTGAAGAGACATATTCATGTTGGTTTAAAATTACTCTCTAGTCATTTTAACCTCACCATTAGTGTACGAATCAACACTACCCAATCTGGTTCATATGATTTTTTATAGTTTATTTGGTGTAGTTTCTGAGGATATTTAGAGAATGATTAAAACAACAACCCCTACCAAATGCCTGAGTATAAAATACTAGAGCTAGTAGTTGAATCTCAATCAGTATCCAATTCTGATCGCTATGATTCGTGTCCAACAAGTATTCCTGGAAGGACACAAAATAATAAAAACTGCTACATCTCTGCCAACTGAACAAGTGTCGGTTGAGAAATTTTATTATGAGGAGTTAACCCCAGATCAAGTGGTTGCATTACATTAAAAAAGATGAACACAACATCTAGACGAATGTCTCAATCGGTGGAGGTATATAATGACAAGCAATGATTTAAAATCATTGAACAACATGTTCAGGATCGCCAAATATTTTTTTATGTGTGCTATCGTCGAGAACACATGGCACAAATATTTTTGTGTCGAGAAGTTACAGCAGCTTGGGTAACCCAAGGTCTGGTGTTCTCCCAAAAGATCACAAAACTGATAAACATCACGAAGATAAAGAAAAAACTTATGATGTCATGCCACTAGATCGGAACATAAAGAATAATGATGTTTACACCAGAAATAAACTCATCGAAACGGTAATATTCTAGACTTATATAATTTTTATTTAACTATAAAATTGAAACAATAATCTGTGATTTTTATTTCAAATAATAAGGACAAATGAATGAAATAAAATATGAGATTGAATTAGCTAGGCGGAAATTAGTAATTGTTGGTGCTAGAAGACGTAATTGACCGACATTCCATGCGATCACTTGCTTGCCATTTATTCATTTAGAAGGTTGGATTACACTCAGTATGTTAGTCCATATTATAACATTCACTATTATATTAACACATAGTCTGATCATTGACGTAGTTATGACGACAAATATTAATACTAGATCATCATACTAGATTCATCAAAAATCAACAAAGGAAGAGGAATGAAGATATGTATTCCAATGATTATGGATGAAATGGAGGGTCGTATCAACAGACTTTCAACTCGAGACAGAGGATGTTCAAGCAGAACATGATTTATATTTAATGATATAGTGTTTATGTTTTATTATGAGAATTGACTGAACAATTTGATTTTAATTATTGTTGTAATATTTTTAATTTTTTTGACGCTATTTAAGAACAATCTGATGTAGTGTTTATGTTTCACATTATAATTCTCGTCCATGTTTCGTGTTTGATTTTGACTACAAATAAAAAGGTAAACATAATTTTTTTTATCTCGGGGATCGATTTTAAAATTCGATATATGCTTCATGCTGGGATCAAGTTTAAAATAAATAAGCAAACATAAAAATTTGCTTGGGATCAAGTTTAAAATTCGGTCCCAGCAACCGGGATAGACTATTGGAGTAAAAAATCTGATCACCCGTATCATTTCTCTCATTTTTTTACTTTTTATTTACTAAAAAAAATATATAAATTGATTTGGTGCCCGATGCTAGTGTATTAAAAACGGGGCGGGTCGGGTCAGGATGGGGCGGGTTTGCACGGGTCGGCGGGTTTTGGCGGGTCCATTTTGGGGGGTTTGGTCGCGACCCGTCCTAGACCCGTCGGGTCGGACAGGTCAGCGGGTTGGGACGGGTCGGGTCCAAGGGTGGGGCGGGTCGGGTCGGGAACGGGACATGTCGGCATTTTTTTTTTCAAAATTCAAAAAAAACCCAATAAATTCAAATAAATTCTCAAAAAATCCAAAAAATTCAAAAATAATTATTAAGAATATTAAAAACATATAACTATAAAATATTTTAACAAAAAATTTAATTTTCACGTATATTTTTGAATTTCCCGAGTTATCGGGTATTGGGTCGGGTTTACACGGGTTTTCCGGGTCGGGTCGGGGGCGGGTTATCACTGGTCGGGCGGGGCGGGTCCGGTCGGTTTGGGACAGGTCCAAAACGGATTATGTCTAGCACGAGTTTGTTTTTTAATTTTTTTGCCGCGTCCGTACTTCACCCGTCAGTTCTAACGGGTCACATGTTTGATAGGTTGGATCACAGGTCGGGACGGGTCGGGTCGCGGTCACGGGTTACGCGGATCGGGTCTGACCCGTCCGGGTTATTTTAACACTCTACCCGGTGCCATCTTATGTGGTCCTATAGTCACCCATTTAATCAAAGTGATATCATGTCTCATGTGTCAAATAGTATCACAAAACAATTTCAAGAATTAATTATGGTCTAATAAATATTGTCGCCGTCCTGATCAGGAAAAATACTGTATTTGTGGGAGGACACATATCACATGGGGCATATATCATTAATGTATTGCAATTAAAGTGATCTTTCTACCGAAGCAATTGATTAAAAGTTCAAAACAACCAAGAAAATATTAATTCCTAATTGACTTAGCTAAGGCTCTTTTTTAAATAATCAGGTGCCTTGCAATGCTGATATTTAACTTCAAAATGAAAAGAAAAAAAAAAAGGAAAGTGATGAAATAAATTTTGAACCAAATACAAAATAAGGTATCTACTAATATGTGCTAGCTGGCACAACTGACCTGAAAGTCGGACATGGTGGAATTGAAATGATCTTGAACAATACGAGCATGAAGTAGTTCCTCTATAAAATCTGTCTAAAATGAAATATAATGCCGGTAAACATCTAGCAACTCATAATATAAAACAAATTCCAAGAGGTCTCTTCATGCATTTAACCGCCTGACCTTTTCATTCAAATGTTGACCTTTGGAATTTTTTGATAAAAAAATGAGGATTTAGTCCTCAAATTTCATTTGACTTTTGGCGTTAAGTCTTGATTTTGATTGTATACCAAATAGCTTTTCAAAATGGTGCCAAGAGAGAGGAAAGCAGCTAAGATGTACAATTAAAATATTTCAATAGCAAGGGAATTAAGTACAAGAAAAAAAATCGTAATTTTCATTGACATCTATTTGCCTTTATGCATAACGGCCAACAGGTTGCTACAGGAGCCATTTCCTTGTGGTTTTTAAGGGTATCCATTTTATTAAGTAAAGGAAATTAATCCTTAGGTTCTTCTTTGATCTAAAGAACATTATTACATTAATATGCTGGCACATGGAAGTAAGAGCATCTCTGTTTCGTTCAGAGCATCAATAGAGAGCACCGCTCCAGCCACCGCTCCAGCCAGCTCCCAGTCCGGCCCCGCCGTAGAATACCACCATCAGCGCAAGTTAACCTCGTAGAAGGTCAAAACGAATATGATCTAGAAATAATAGAGAGACCTAATTGCACAACTCAATTTGGTTAATTATTATATAAAGTATAAAGCCCAACCTACAATATTTTAAGAGAAAAGAAGAGAGAAATGGGCCTGGAAATGCATGATCAATCCAAGCCATGATTTAATTATGAGAAATGAAAAGGAAGGCAAAAGCTTTTTTATAATTAATTATATATATGTACCGATGGCAAAAACACGAGCGCTGGAAATAAAGCCAGCAATGGTTCTAGGCAAGAACATGGATGCACTGGTTTCATCCACTCGGTCATCTTGGTCGATTATCTCAGTGCAGGCGACCGTCTGACATGCGAGGCACGTGCGTTGTGCATCTTTATTATGTTCGGAGAGAGTTGAAAATATTAATTTGAAAGAGCTACGGATTTATAATGGTTCTAGGTCCATCTTTCTTAAAAGCGATATGGGTCCATATTTTTTAAAAACGGAACTACATCCATATTTCTTAAAAGTAGATTTGGATCCACATTTTTTAAAAGTAGATTTAAATTTATTAGTACATTATAAAATGATTTGAATTATATATATTGATTAAAATTAATATAATTCAACTCTTAACTTTCTAAAAACAATTTCAGTATGTATTTAAAAAGTGCGGATCTAAATCCGCTTTTAACAAACGCAAACCTGGGTCCGCTCTTAATAAACGCAGACTTGGATATGTGTTTAACAAACACAGATCTGGGTACGCATACAAACACGAATTTGTTAGTTTCATGTTTTCTACCCATCAAGTATTATTGTTATGTTTTTGAATTTTTTATGTTATTAAAAAGAATATCTTTAAAATTAGAAACTTAGGAAGATGATGAAAGCAACTGACTGCGAACTTTCTATTTTAAAAAAAAAATTGACGTCTTCACACTTATTAGTTAAATTAACACATTAAAAGTGAAAAATACAGCTCAGATTTAGTGTACTGGTAAAATATACTCTAGTAATTAATGTGAAAAGAAAAAGAAAAAGGAAAGGAAAACAAGAATGTCTGTGCATATGTTATTGTAGTTGTAGTTAAAAAATGAACTGTAGTCGTTAATACTCAGTAGTTAGCTAGCTATAACAGCATATATATATTGTCTTGGAAAAGAGAAAACAGGAAAAGGGTGGTCCTGGCGGACTGGCAGCAACTTTAAACTAAGGAAGCTAGCCTAGCCTAGCCTGTTCTGGATTTCTGGCATTGGCGCCAATAGACCAATAGACCAATACACAAAGGTTGAAAATTCAAATTTCACTGCAAGTGGTCCAGCTTTGTATCCTATCAAGATAAATATCCATTGCGTTTTTACGTTTCATTTCGTACGAAATACAACTCAAACGTTGCAGAATTTATTTGCGTTAAATAAACGCAACGTTAAACGTAAATTACGTTGGTTTCGTTAATTAAACACAAGTAAACATAAATCAACTATTTCGTTTCGTTTAATTACGTTTTACGTTCAGAATTCTACGAGTCTGAAATATATGCAATTGCAGGCTTATTGTTTGGCCTTAGGGTTAAAACAACGCTAACCCTAGCGCTTCGTCGCTTCGCTCTGCATTTCTCCCTCTTTTCTCTTCGTCTTCTCCGCTCTCTCTGAGACTCTGACTCTCTCTCTCCATTGCATGGCTTTGTCGCTTGAAATCTTGACCCGTCGGCCGATGCTTGACGTGAAAAGTACTGTTTGGTCCCCTTTTCTGAGACCCTCATGATTTTATTTACCTTTTCCCCCTAAACCTAGCCGGATTTTGGCGATGTGGTCCTGATTTCAACGATTGTTGCATTGTATTCTAGCGATCTAGCCTCTGGCAAAGGCCGATTAGGCTAAGAAGGGTATGATTTCGGTTGCCATTTGTCACTGCCAGTTGCTAGATTACTGTGAGTCATGGTGAGTAGATTGTTGTGTAGGCCTCTTCGCTTTCTTCTTGGGTTTGGCTATATATATATATATATGTTGAAGGGGAAAAAATGACAGAGAGAAAAAAAAAGAGAGAGAAACAAAAAAAGTCACAGAGAAGGAGAGATAGAGAAAGAAAGAGGAAGAGCCATTATAAGCAAGTAAGCAATTCGAAGGTATTTTATTGTCTCTGGTTTAATTTTTACAGTTTATTTGTGATGATTTTTTAACTTTTCTTTTCGATTTGCACGCATCAATTTTGGTGTCTCTGGTTTTATTTAATGGATGAGTCAGGCAGAGAAACTGTAGATGGTGTAGTGTCTGAGCCCGATTTATCTTCAGATGAGTATGTTTTAAATTGCTTGCTTGTTTACTGTCACTTGAGTCAGTCAATAGAATTGCTTGTTTGCTTGCCTTACTATCGCTTGATAGAATTGCTTGCTTGTTTACTGCCACTTGATAGAATTGCTTACTTGCTTGCCTTTGTGTCACTTGATAGAATTGCTTGCCTTACCGGCACTTGATTGAAATGTTTGCTTGCCTTACTGGCATAGTGGAACATGATAGAATTGCTTAGTTGTCTTACTGTTACTGGCACTTCATATAAATACTTTACTGTCACTTGATAGAATTACTTAGAATTATTTGCTTGCCTTATAGAATGGGGCTAGATCCAAATTATGCACCGGATGAAATTCAAAGAATTATAATTGATGCCTTCATTGCTGAGACTCAAGATATTGGTGCAACAGTTGCAACTGCACCTCGGATCAAGTTCCTGAACACACTAGAAAGAGAAAAACTAGAGAAAAAAAAACCTTTGAGGCATGAAAATATTTCAAAAAGGGTTCAACTGGACCTGATGGGTTTTTTTATACTACTTGTATTTATTGTGGGAATATCTATCAAATGGGTAATTCAAGGAGCACTGGCTCCTTGAAGCACCATGCAGAAAAGGGTTGCAAGAAACTACCTTCCTTAAAGAAGCATAAACGTAATACTTTGCAAAGGTTATTGCAGACTGGCAATACATAAGGTACAATTCTACTTACATTTTCATTCAATTTTGATGGTACATATACTAGTTAGAGTCTGACTTTTAATTTTGATGCTTTATAGCTGGTGCAAATCCTGCTATAGCCGGTGCAAATCTCTGCTATTTGGGTATTTGATCAAGCCAAATGCAGGAAAAGCTTTGCCAAAATGGTTATAATTCATGAGTATCCATTCAATTGTGTGACTCACCATTTCTTGAGAGTGTTCTTAAGTGACCTCCAGCCACAATTTAAGCTTGTGTCAAGGAACACTCTTAGGTCTGATTGCTTAAAAAATTATGAAGATGAATAAATTATGCTATATGGTGTGCTTGATAAGCTTGATTGTAGAGTCAGCTTTACTAGTGATCTGTGGACTAGTAATAGTAGAGATAGGGGCTTCATGGCCCTTACGTGTCATTACATAGATGATGATTAGAAACTAAAAAAAAGAATCATTTGTTTTACCCCTTTGTCCTCTCCACACACTAGTACAAACATTGCTCAAGCAATATTTGATAAGCTAATATTGTGGAACTTGGACAAAAAGACTTCCAGCCTTGTTCTTGACAATGCCACTTCCAATGATGCTTGCATCAGAGAGTTATTGAGCACATCTCTGGTTATTATGTACTAACCTTAGTTTTATTTGTGGTTAACCTAGTTAATTATGTACTAAACTGTTTCATTTTTTACAGAAGGATACACTTCCAGCAGATGGCAACATCTTTCATCAAAGGTGTGGCTGCCATATCTTGAACCTCATTGTTCAAGATGGGTTGTTTGTTCTCTCTGATGAGATTCGTAATATACGCGAAACGATGAAGTACATTCGTCATTCGCAGGCAAGAATGGAGAAATTTAGGTTGGCAGCAACACAGGTAATGTGCTGTTTGTTTCATTGCTTCATTGTAATTTGCTATTTTTGCTTCATTGTAATTTGTTTGTTTGTATCCAGGTTGGTGCTCCAAGCAAGAGACCGGCTTGGGATGTTCCAACCAGGTGGAACTCAACCTACTTAATGTTTGAACTAGCCTTGGAGCTATGTGAAGCAATTAATAGATTTGCCACCCTTGATAAGAGGTACCTAGTTCGTCCATCTCAAAGGGATTGGGACAATTTGAATGCTTTGGTTGGTTGTTTAAAGGTGTTTTATGATGCCATAATGAAACCTTGAACATGTTTTTCACTGAGTTCTGTGAGGTATATTTGACTATAAAGAGAATGAGGAGTTCTTCTTTTCCTTTCATTGTCCAGATGGGCAAGGAGATGTATGAAAAATGAGACAAATATTAGAGTAGTGGCAGTGCACTGCTGGCCATTGCTTGTGTACTAGACCCAAGATGCAAGATGACAGTAGTCGAGTATTATTATCAAGCAATTCACCCTGATGACTGTCAGAGATTTATTGCACACCTCAAGGCTTATCTGAATGCATTGTTCAATGAATACTTGGAGGAACACTCCAAATTAGTTCAAAATACCTCTGGCAGTTCATCACAAACTGGTAGGTAATTGCTTGCCTTAGTTATAATTATAATTGTAGTTTACATAGTTACATTTGCTTGGTTAGTAACTTGATTGGTTAATAGGCAATCTAGCAATGCATATGCATCAAGCAATGCAAGTGACATACGGGCTGGATTGAAGGACTTGTTGCGTGACAAGAAGAGTCTGAACCAGCAAAATCAGAGCTCGATGAATATCTGAATCAGAGCTCGATGAATATCCTGTCTTGGCCCGGCTAAACCGGGACATCCTAGCAGTCCCGATATCAAAAGTGGCTTCGGAGTCGGCATTCAGCACAAGTGGCAGAACACTATCACCAACTAGGAACTCTTTGAATGACGAGAGCATGGAAGCTCTCATTTGTGCTCAGGACTGGTTGCATGCTTCGATCACCGATAAATTTTAAAATTTATTAATATTATTATTGTACTATAATTAAATACTGTGATTAATTATTGTGTTTATTTGCAAATTCTGGTGGAGAAGTTGGTGATCCACTGTGGTGTGATCAAGCAACAACATATGGTTCCATATGTGGCAGTGGAGCATGATATGCTGCTATTTTTCTTGTCAGTGTCAGTATTCTCTTTTGAGCTTTTGCTTTTGTTGCTAGTTGGCTTTTGAGTTGTTCTGCCAGCTTGTTATTTGTTGTGCCAATTTATTTCTTATTTGTCTGTTGGTTAGTGGGTGTAATTCAGGATGAAGCCTGGAGAAATAATCTCTTTGGCTCCTTGGATCTCAAGCCATGATTCTTCAGTGATGAACTGATGATCAATGTGTTTTCATTTAGTAAATGACTTAGATTGGTATCCGAGAAGATAGTTTGAGATCTAGGTTGAGCCGGAGATCATTTTTCTAGGGTTAGCATCTCTGAAGGGATTGTTGATTTGCTGGGGTTTGCTTATTTGTTTGAGCACTGTTTACTGTTTGATTGTATTTGTTGTGAATTGAATGCTAGGGACTGGGGTTTGCTTGTTTGTTTGAGCACTGGGGTCTGAGGGTTGAACACTGTTTACTGTTTGATTGTATTTGTTGTGAATTGATCACTATTTACTGGGGTTAATTGTTTGATTATTTGTTATGAATTGAGCACTGGTTTGCTTGTATGGTTGGACGCAAAATTTTTAGACGTTTATTGCGTTTTTAACGTTTTAAACATTCTCGTTAAACGCAACGCAAATGCAAACTTTTTTCCTTGCGCTTTTCAAACGAAACGTTCAACGCAAATTAAACGCTTACCGTAAATCAAACGCAACGCTTAACGCAAATGAGTATTTGCGTTAACTTTTTCAACGTTTGACAGCCTCAGCTATAATATTGCTTGTGGATAAAAAGCTTAAATAAATAATTGCAGAATTTTCTTCAGCTTGAATGATCATTGTCTTTGTTGAAATTACTAAATACCTTTGTGGGTCTTCAAAATTATACATTTATTTATTTCGAGTAACTTTGTATATCTCTTAAGAGGGAAAGAGGGAAATACGCACATTAATCCACACAAAAAATCTTCAGTTTTACATTGGAAATTTTAGTAGTCATAAAGACATTATAAAAGACGATAAGTTTTATAAAAGAGACATCAACTTCGAATTGGAAGATACAATTAAATTGTTTTCTCCCCAGATGGGTTACTTTTCTAAATTGCATGACACGATTTGGAATTTGATGATCTGGCAAAACAAGTTGTTGTTTGCACCTGTTATTTCGTGGAAGAAACGCAGCAGAATAATTAAGTTTTTAGGAATTTTCAGCGCCGTGTGACGCTAGTCAGATGAGGCAAACTTACACATACGACACAGGCGCACACATACACATACTGCTCTCGCCTCTTGCTGTCCAAACAAATTTCAACCATGATGCTTGACATCCAGATCCAGAATCAAGTAAATACTGGACAGGTTGAGGTTGAGAGATAAGATTTAAGATGGAATGCTGATGAAGACATCAACCCAAAAGGTATTGCTTCTGCCATCTGTCTTTTAGAACATTCCTGTCAGCTGTCATTTATCCAATGATAACTGTTTTTTTTATTCTTACGGTCTTACCTAAATTAATTAACATTCTTTAGGTACGACTAAAGATATAGTTCCTTTAGTGCACATTTTTTTTTTGTCTTAAGGTATAATTGTCCTCCCATTCTTTTTTTTTTTTGTCTATTAAACTTGAACGTCCGAACTCATATTTGTGAGAAAGTTAAAATTGAGTTATATATCGTCACGTAACCGTTCATTAGACTACAAGTTGTTTATAAGGAGACATAAGAGACATTTCCAAATTGCAAGAGAATCCTTGTTTTGCATAAAATATTATCCCGTGACATAACTTACCAGTTACCAGTAACAGACATGCATGAAAAATTGAAAATGCAATGCACGTCCCAGCTTTAAATTTCCCTGGCGCCAATTTGACAGAAACATATATATTTTCCGACAGAAATGGCTTATTATTCATTTCTTTGTTTCTTTTTCATTAACCAATTATATATCTCTACTAATTGCACCCACCATTAAAGACACACTCTTTAGGAGTATGTGTGTATATTTAATACTTTATATATGCAGCTGTAAGCAATTGAGATATTGTATAATATATACGTGCCTAGCTATATATATGGTGAATTGGTGATGCAAAATAAGAGAATTAAATTTTTAAACTTCCTAATCATATCACATCTCATTCGTTTTCATCACTAATTTTGTTTAAATCTTTTTATCTGCTTAAATCTAATATTTTATATATAATTTTTCTCTCTTTTCATTTAAAATAGATGGATGTAATATATTTGAGGTGAAATTTAACTCTTAACATGATCCAACCTTTTTAGTATTATTTTTTAAAGATTATCACATTTATTTTTATTATATTATTTTATACTCTTCTATTATTTAAAAAAAATTATGTTCAAATTTTCCTTAATGTTATTTTTTAATATATATTTTTTTATATTTTAATTATTTATTTGAGAATTATTTTGTCCGGACGAAGCCGGAGTTACAGTTCTAGTTTTAAATAAATATCAAACAAATTTAAAATAAAAAAATTATAGATATTTTATTTTACTTTTTCATAATATTTTAAATTTCATGCAATTTAATTATCATTTGATATTTCATCAAATGTCATTAAAATTTTATATAATTTGTGAGGGTTCTTGATCATTTGACAGCGCTTCTTTACCAATTTTGATAATAAGGATCAAAATTAAAATATATTCAAAATATTTGTAGATATATTGTGAGAATTAGATTGAATTTGATTTTAATTTCATTCAACTTAAGTGTTACTTGATATTCAATAAAAAAATCATCAAATAAGCACCGTTTAAACATTATGTAATTTTGATGGTTTTTGATTAAATATCAAATGATACTTAAATTGAATAAAATTTAAATCACAATCTATAAATAACTTCAAGAATAGTTTTATAAACTTTTCCAAATTTGAAAATTATTTCTAAGTAATTAATACCATTGTTAAAATTACCAAAATAAATATCATTGTCAACTGATCTAGTTTTAAATAAATATCAAACAAATTTAAAATAAAAAAATTATAGATATTTTATTTTACTTTTTCATAATATTTTAAATTTCATGCAATTTAATTATCATTTGATATTTCATCAAATGTCATTAAAATTTTTTATAATTTGTGAGGGTTCTTGATCATTTGACAGCGCTTCTTTACCAATTTTGATAATAAGGATCAAAATTCAAATATATTCAAAATATTTGTAGATATATTGTGAGAATTAGATTGAATTTGATTTTAATTTCATTCAACTTAAGTGTTACTTGATATTCAATAAAAAAATCATCAAATAAGCACCGTTTAAACATTATGTAATTTTGATGGTTTTTGATTAAATATCAAATGATACTTAAATTGAATAAAATTTAAATCACAATCTATAAATAACTTCAAGAATAGTTTTATAAACTTTTCCAAATTTGAAAATTATTTCTAAGTAATTAATACCATTGTTAAAATTACCAAAATAAATATCATTGTCAACTGATCCTTCATTAAATATATACCAAGCCAAATATTCGAAATTATGACCTAAGTTCAACAATACTAATTAAACTTGAATTTTTAATCCAGGTCAATTTTAGGAACAAATAACAATTGAAATTATAGTAACAAAAGTGGTAAAAATTAAAATACAAAATATTATCCACAATCATAAAAAACTTAAGAGTTAGAAACTTAAATCATACTAAATATTTAATGACCTAATTGAACCATTTTTTTAGACTTAACACCACAAATAAATTTGGCTAATTCTATTTACCCAAACATATGATAAATAATTTAAACTAGCTTCTACTTTTTAATCTTGCGTTGCTGGAGAGGATATGAAAAAAGAATGTCATTCGTAAGAGTAAGACGAGGGAAAACAAAAGGACTTGGAATCATTTTCAATTATTATTTCTTATTTTCTTGCTGACTTTTTTACGGGAAAATGAATCCACGTTAATTATGGTTTCATTGCAAAAAAAAAAAAAAAACTATACCCAAGAGACTTTACAAGATTACATGTGTGGGCCGGATTCAATAATGGAATGTTAAGCAAATTCTAATGGGGTCCAACCGTCCAAATATAATTAAAGATATCCAAGAATATTAGTTATATATATATAGTATAATATAGAACATTAGTTATATATATAATTAAAATGGCTGTATTAATTTAGAAAAAAAAATGGGGAACATTGTCCCCCGTTTGCAATACATATATGATATATCCACCATTGCAACTCGTATTGTATAGTAGTTCTATTATATAACATCGTTCAAATAAAATAATAACAATATCATACAAAATAGTTTCCACAATAAAATTATTAATATATATCTTATCTTACTATCTTAAAAAAGTCTAAGGATTGGATTAGTCCAGTTGTTTTGTCCAAATATTTTATATTTTTTAAGACGTGAATTTTCAAATATACCCTCGTAGATGTCTTTTGTACTGTCCAGATTCAGAATTCTAAAAATAAACGGCTGAGATTTAGTATCGGGTGTTTTCTGATCTCTCCAGTTTCATCCTACTATTTTTCTTTGGAATCGTGCCCTAATATTTCGAATGGCCCACTCGTATCCCATCCTTTCGATCAAAATCATCTCTCATCTCTCACTCACATGCACACTTGCTCAACTCTCCCCCCTCTCTCTTTCGCTCGCCGACCCAGACCCCGACAAGCAGCTTCTCTCCCATACACCTTTTCTCGCACAACTCATCCCTCACTGCTCGTCGCTCACCGTTCGATGCTAGCCCCTCTGTCAAATTACCTTACCCATAAGAAACCCTTCCTTCAACGATAACTACATCACAAATCGAAAGACTGAATCCTTCTCTTCGGCTCTTCCTCATCTTCGCTTTCGCCATCCTCACCGTTTTTACCCTTTCCTTTGTCTCCATCTCTCTTCATAGTGCCTCTTCGGAATCGCTACCAGGTCACAACCCCTCCCTCACACCACCTCTCTCAAGTATTATTTGGTAGCAGACTCGCAGTTCCTTTTTCTTCGAATTACTTTTAAGCTAAGCAAAAGCTCCATGACTCGTGACATCGTTCTTCAAGTATTCGATAGAGACAAATTTGGGATAATTTATTTTTATTGTCACTTAACATATTACTTGAGTACTTCCAGTTCAGGTGAAAATTATATTCCGGGTGAAGGAAATTTCTCACGATCCTATCATGGGTTCTCTCTGATCCCAGCCCAGGTAATTTTAATCACTGCTTATTTCTCAAATTTATCGTTGTATTCTTTTAATTTTACTAAAACTGTTATTCTATATTAATAACTTCAAATTTGTTGTTCCTTTTCTTTAGTATCAGAGGATCTACGATGAGCAATAATTGTACCATTGTCGATTGAAATTTCTTTCCTCAGACAAATTTGCAAATTAGGTACTGAGTTTTAATCATCTCTTCTATCTGATTATTTTCTCTTTTTCTCTTCTTAATTATCTCAGCTTATGAAATATGAATTTTCTTATTTGGTTAAAGTTATTAGGTAAAGAAGGGTTGGGGAGGAGAATTCTACTGGATACATTTGGAGAGCATTTACTCAATTTAAATCAAAGTGTTATTCTTTTTTTTGGGTTCATTCATTTGGTTCTATTGAATTGTTGTGAAATGTAATATTCCTTCTATATTTTTGCAGGGATTTACAATCATACCTCTCGAGGTTAAGTACTTTTCTTAAACTCAACCACCAGAAATTGTATTTTTTTGATTGACAATAGACCATGGTTGGTTGATGAGGGTATCAGGCTTGCTCATCTATGGCAATTGATGGTCACTAAGGTAATTTCTTAAATTTTTCTCTATTTCTTCATAATTTGTTATTGGTAATCCTTCTTCATGATTGTTATTATTACAAAAAAAACACCTGAAATTCTTTGGACCAACTTGATGCCAGTAATAAAAAAATAAACTGAAGTGATAATTTTTTTGAGAGAAATGATTATAGATTAAATCTGCCTCAAATCTGTGGCCAATCACAAATAGTTTCTTCTGGACATGTTTAAATTGAGATGAAAAAGTCCTATTAATGTTGTTAGGATAGTTTCTTCTGAATCTGTTCAAAGAGCCATGTTGTGTTATTTGTTGGTTTTTGCCATTACTAGAGTTCTTCGTTAAAGAAAAGTTTGATTGATATGTTGATTTACTGGTCTGCTAGGAATAGAGATCCTCAAAGAACCTGTGCTATTTTATACCTGAAAGATATATGTTTTCTTTCTAAGAGCTCTTTGAAACCTAGCTAATTATATTTTCTATTATGTGTAGCGAAGTAAACTTTGTTAATCTGAAGTGTCTCGCAAGACTCCTATGAATGGTGGTCTCCGAGTACTAACATAATCCAAAAGGCAACATCTAAATAAATTCTTGATGAAATAATTGTTACTTAAATGACTTTATTCAGAATTGCTTGCTAATGCTATCATATGACCATTGGATATTACAAAATAAGTACATTAGAGAAATTTACATTAATTTATATAGACGATCATTGCGCATTTTAGTTTTTTTCCCACTTTGTTTCCTTCTAATTGTCGCTAGCAAATTAATTGCTCAAATAAATATTCATAATATTAAGAAGTTAAACCTTAGACAAATAAAGCAGGCTAACATAACACTGGTATAATCAAAATCCTGATTGCTTTGTATTAGAAGTTAGCAAAAAAGGAAAGGTATATTGAGCAATAGCATTTTATAGTAAATATGACTTATTGCGTCCAGTCTCTTTCTTATATTTATAACATTTTAAAATATATGGTTCAGTCTCTTTCTATTTTGGAGATAATTCTTCTTTAATTATTAATTGAAGTTATCAATTTTCTAACTAGAGATGATGATGTGATCTCCTTGTATTATGATCTTTCCCCAAAACCTGATTAAAAATTTCTTATTTGTTGGCAGTTTAAAGTTAGACCACCATAAACTTCAACTTTAGAACATGTTTTTCGATAAATTTCAATGGATGAAGCACTGCTGCAGGTAATGAAAAAGCGATGAAGCCATTGGAGATCGAGTAGAACTCCTGTTCTAAAAAGAAGACAAATCAAAATTTCTTTCTTTCTATTTTTAATCAACATTTTATTTTATTTTATCAGAAGTTATATTAGCTAAAAGAATTATATTTTGATTTACAGGCAGCTTTTGATTGGATTTTTATAGTCTCATGGGGCTTAAGGAAGGCTCTTAACTATATTGCAAAACAATATAACAGTCCAAAAATATTTTGAACTTATAATTTGGAAAAAAATCCTTTATTTGTTTCATGAGATTGTTTCTGTAAAATTTTGGTAGGCATAGATGAAGAAGATGGTGAATTAGAAAAGTTGAAATTTCATGAGAAACTAATGACACAAAGAGTATTGATACTACAAGGAGTATCTAGCAGCTCTTTCACAAGCCATCAAGTAAATATTATTTTAAGTTCTCTACAAATTGTGTGCCTCCTCCTAAAATGATAAATAGAAAAGGAAATATCACATTTAAACCTGCATGATGTAAGGAACATCTTTTTACACTATTTATCCCTTTATATGCTAAATCTAAGCCCTGAATTGTATTACCATAAACATAAATGAAGGAAAATGAACAAGAAGATTTGATTCTGCAAATAAATGGAAGAAGGTTTCATGTATTATCTGGATTGTATACAAGTCATTTTCATTTTATAGAGATATAAACAATAATATAAAAAAACATTTTAGTAGCATGTTCAAATTAAATAGCAGACACTACATAAGCCATAAAGGAGTAAAAAACACAATAACATTTATGAAAATAATCAAAATATAAAAGAAATGGTGGTTTAAGGGGTACACTATTTTAAAATAGGGTATATTAAACCATAAAAGCCATTAACTGACATTTTATTGATATTTCCTAAAAAGAGTCGTAATTTGTAGAAATCACATTTGGTTTGACTAATGCATTGTCTTTCCTGTGGGAAGAAGTTGGTCTGAATCCCAGTACTCCTCACTAAGGTTGAATTGATTTAAAGAGGGCTTCGACTCTCATGTCATGTTTCAGAAAAAAATGATGTTAATTGTTACTTAATCCCTTAGGCAAGTTCAATTTTATAACACATTGGAGGTGACATTTTGAAATTGAACTGGAATTGGAACAGGACATTGTTGAAGTAAAGGGTACTTTGCATGGTCCTTTTTGAAAATTTTCATATGCAGTTCCTGCAAATTGTGAGATTATCATGTTTCTAGAGAAAGAAATATTATATGTGTCATATTATTGGTTGCAGTACCTAAAAAAATAATTTTCTATCTTCTTGAATCTCTTAGTTACTAGGTATGAAACTTTTAATTTGTTATCCTTGATTTGCATATATCTGCTTATCATTGTGGGAGCATTAGTTTGGGTAGCATGAAATTGAAAGAGTGGTCTTTTTATTGATTTATACAACAGTCTTGAGGTGCATTAAAATTCTTTGTTAAATTCAACCTCACAGAAACCTGGCAACACTGCTACATACTCGGTTAGTGTAGGAAAAATAATGTTTCCATATCTTAGGGGCATGAAGATGATTCCCGGACACATGGTCAATGATGGATTATGGGCATATTTATGCTTCTAAGCCATTTTATAATGGGAAAAAAATAGGGTTATGAGCACTCAAATGTGCCTGCTGACTTCATATCACAGGAGCTCATTTTAATCAGTGGATGCTCATGAAGGCTTGAAGAACTTGATTTTCCTTGCTCTTATGAATAGACAAAATCCAATAAAGTGCATTATATATATTTTTTACTATAATGGCCGTTCAAAGTCTAAGTTCCAAAATTGAAGCTTAATTCAGAGATTTTTAGAGTCCAAAGTATGTCTAACCTAAACAGAATTACTTTGTAATTGCAAATAAGAGATACTTCATTAGCTTTGAGTATGATGATTTTTTTTATAGAATAAAGGTATTACTATCACCGCATAGTGTGTTTTTAAACAAACAAAATGACATTCTTTAAACAAATCAAATGACAAACATGCATAGTTTTAAAAAAACAGTCAAATTTTATGTTGATGTTTGTTTAATAAGAAGTCATTTAATTAATAAATATTAGTTATCAGTATCAAATATATAAATATGATATCCACGTATTATAAAAATAATGTCCGCGTGTAAAGCGGGTACATGTACTAGTAATAAAAATGTAGGAACATGAACTTGCGCGTTCTGTATTCCCCCAAAATTTTTTCCGAACAACAATTTTTCTGAATTATTTTTTTATTCAACTTAATCAAAGGGGAGAGAAGGGATATTATTATTTATTTTTGGAAGTAAATATATAGTTTAATTAATATTCTGATTGTTTGTCGAAAATATATAATGAAAACGGGTGATTGACGAAATTACATTTAAAAAGATAAAACTGGAAATGGAAATGGAAATGGGGACCAGAACCTAGGATGCTAATTGTGGGATAGGCTCCGTGGAAGAGGAGATGGTCATGTCGTGCAAGCAATTCGCTTCCTTCAATTGCTGTTTTTGCTCGCCTAATGATGTGACCTTAATTATTATGAAATGTGAACTAATTAATTACCTTACATGGATCTTTGATCCCCATTTAAGATTGCATAAGCCCTCATGAAGTGTGAGCGCGTCACACACTCACACTGCAGCGCAGACAACAATCATCTGATGAAGTGGATATAATATAAGTGTCTAAATGTGGGCATCCTACACGCGCCACGAAGGACAAATCTGTGAATGCAACCAAGCTCTTTGGAGCTGTTTGGTGATGGTGAGGGGAGGTCCCATGCATGCATGCATGTTTGATATATCATGCCGCTTCAACCAAAGAATAATGAACAGAACAGCCAGTTGCAAGATTTACAACCAACTGCAACTTGGTATGAACTTCCAAGAATCGCTGGTGTTTTCTATTGAGCTGTATCTACTATTTATATACTCGATCTGTCCATGGAGGCTAGCGTGCATGCTAGCTATTAATTCCACTGCTATTTGATCGATGTATATCATTACCATGTCAACATGTGCCACGTCATTATAGTTATCTTCTGATGTAGATATATTTACACACGCATATATATAGTAGCGGAGTTTGAGGGAAAAATAAGAGAGGGCCAATGAGATTTAATTGACTACTTATGTTTGGTTGAGATATAAAGAGAAATAACGTTATAACATCATAAGATATTCTTGTTTGTTTAACTAAATGGAAGAATAAAAACATATTATTATGTAATTATATTAAAATAAGAATGATGATCATTATTACCATTATTATTATTATTATTATTATTATTATTATTATTATTATCATTAGACAATAATTAATGGTAATAAAATTAAGAAATTTAATAATAATATTGATAACCCTTCTAATATTAATAAATTCATAATAGGATAATGTGATAATAATATGTTATTAATGATAATTAAATAATATCCAAAATGACCACAGTGATTAAATAATTATATAAAACAATAAAATATTATAATATAACGGATTACCACAATAATTATAATGATAATAAAATTAAAAATATTTATAATAATTCATTATTAGTATAAGTAACCATAATCCATCAAAATATTAATAAATTCATAATAACAATAAAAATATTATTACCAAAATAATAACAATGATCATAATATTAATATTATTAATATTATTATTGTATTATTAATGTATTATTTATTTATATATTTGTTATAATAATGATAACCATCATCATTGTTGTTATTATTATTAAAGCATCAATATTGTTATTATGAATTGTGAGTCCCATTGAGACATAACGAGGAATAACTTTTTTGAGTAAAACTTGGAGGAATAACTTAAGATGCCTTCCGAATCCATAAGTTAAAGAGTCATTAATCCACTTTTTTCTTCTTCTTCTTATACCTCATTTAGTTATTCATATTTATCTCCTTAAATGAGAAATAAGAGTACTCATTCTCTAACCAAATATAAACATTATATAGATTTAATTTTATATCATATAGGCCGTTTACCCAATTTAACTAAGGCAGTTGCTAAGCCCCTCTCCAAATTAGCAAAGCCAAAAGGGTATATATATACAAAACAACAAATCGTCTGTGAGTATCTAAATAATTGTCGCAAGGCTCACTCTATTGAAGCGACCACATCAGCTTAAATACACAAAGAGAGAGTTAAGTTTTTTATCTTTTTCAAGCATACCACATCATCAATTTTCTCTATCATTGATTTTGTTTAAATCTTTTTATCTTCTTAAATCTAAAAATTTATATATAATAGTTTCTCTTTTCTCATTTAAAATAATGTATGTAATGTACTTATGGTGAAACTTAACTCTTAAATTGATCCATTTTTTATATGATCATTTATCTCTATCTCTATCTCTACTCTACTCTTTATTAAGTATGTAAGTGTCCTCATCTTATAATGGTTCAGATTTTTTGTTGAATTTTTAGAGCTAATATCAGTCATCGAATTGAGTTATTCATCAAATAATATTACTATATATATGGACATTTATGTTTATGTTATGATTTTCTCTTAATTTTGTTTATTATACGAAATGCTGCATAATTTAGTAGTGCAATTTCTCTAGTTTTTTTTTCTTAGATTGCCATCAATATATAGTATAATTTGAACCGTCTAATTATACTATATATTCATGATTTTATTTTTTGAAAATCAGCTCTAAAAATAATAATAAGATATTTAATGTTTGAACATCATTTTTAAAAATTAAAAACGGCGACTTAAAAAGCTCAAAACACTCCAAATTTTTACATCCCACAAGATTTTCATATAAAAATTTAATGAGCATGATAAATTAAAATTTGGAGATAATTTGATATATATATTTTTTGAGTTAAGCTCACGGCATCTTTACTCTCTCTCTATATATATAATTTTATGCAATTAATGCAAAATGAATGACTATTTTTAAAAAATGGTGCTAGAAAAAATAAATTAATTAATGAAAAGAAGAAGGACCTTAATTAAAAAAGATGAAGATATCAAAAGAAGGAAAGGAAGGTTGTTGGTGCTGCTGCTGCTGGTAAGAAGAGGAGATCAGAAGAAGTCCATGAGCGCTAGAGAGGCAAGGGTGCAGTTGGAGAGGAGTGATCAATATGTCGATTTGGAGAAGAAACCTAATTAATAATATCTTTAGTCTTTAGAAATAATTTTTAGGAAAAACGTTTCTAAAAAGACTTTAAAAAATAATTTTTAATTAAAAATCATTCCGAAAAGTTTCTTTATAAATTATTTTTAACTAAAAATCTTTTCTAAATATTACCTTTTAAAATGGTTTGTTTTTTAAGAAAATCATTTCTAAAGGTTACCATTTAGAAACGATTCTCTAAAAAAAACTATTTAAGAAGATCTTCAGCAATGTTTCCACAGAGAATAATTTCTAAAGGACAAATTTTAAATACCGTTTTCTTAGAGAACTTTTTCTAAAGATTTTCAATGCTTCTGACAACTTTTTTCTCTTCTTTAAAAACTATTTTTTTTTATCTATAACAGTTAATTGCAATATATTTCTTCAAAATTTTAATAATGTTGCTACCCTTTTTTAGTAACTATTATATCAATTAATAATTGCTAATTGAATATTTCTAAAGTTTTTTTTTTTCATAAACGCTCTCTCATTTCTCATTTTATTCCGCATCTCTCCCGAAATCTTCATTATTTTTTCTCATCTCCACCATCCTTTCTCCATGCCCCGAATGAGAAGAAAATGCAAAAAGAAAAAAAAAGGAGAAAATAATGCGAAATAGAGAGGGTCATGAAAGGAAATACTTAGAATGAACTCTATAGATATTAACTAAAAGGTGAAACACTGACGTTCCAGAGAGCATAAAATATCATTAACTTATAAGATGTAAAAAGAATGAAGTTGAGTTTAAACATTATTTTTTACATGATAGCCGCAATAATCAATAAGATAATTATCAGAATAAAAAAATAAAATTGTAAAACTTTTTAAAAATTCAGATAGATTATGTATTAGGTTTTATACAATTTAAAAGGTGCTCGATAACAAACGAAGTACCGATAGTTATTTATATAGAACATACTTCTCAGTTCAAGAGTTTATATCAAGTGAGCACATGACTTCGACCCATTGCTCAGTAAATGCACACACATTTCACAATTGTATGGACCAAAATTAAATCTACGTAGACAGAGAAAAAAACAGATAATATTTTGATCTTCAATATTATTCTTTAAATCATTCTAAATCTAACACTCATGTGAATAAAAAATAAGCACTCAACTGTTCAAACAAATTTTTTTTTTAAAGTTGACCCCAAACAAGTGACCCATGTTAATATAATATACAAATGACACTGGGATCATACAGGGTACAGTTAGGAATTTCTTCTGTTCATATTATCTGGGTATACTTTTCATTTGACCTTTTTGAAAATTTATCTATAGTTATTCACGTACCCGGAGTCTTATAAATTCTCGTGTTATCTACCAACTTATGTCCGTGTTTCTTCCTCAAGGTCATTGGATTTTGATGAGTTGGTTTTTTATATTGTAATATTGCTGAATTGGCGGTAAATTAATATAATTTTTATTTTGAGAAATGATAGTGATAAAGTACCGGTAGTATTTGCTCTTTGTAATATTTTATCACTTCATTTATATATATATTTATATATATATATATAGTTTTATTAAGCTTGTTGGATGCTAAAGTTGTCTCATTTTTTTAATGACAATTATAATTCATTTTTTGTTAATTACTTCTAATATTCTATTTTTATTAGAACTAATGATGTTATATAATCATTTCAAATCATTAATAGTTAATAAGATAACAGTTAAGTTACTAGTTATTGATTAATGATGTTAGATCATTATTGTTGTATATTGTTCATTAATATTTAAAATTATCAGACTTTTAGTAATCTATGTATTTGGTGGTAACAACTACATAACACTTCTTTTACCAAATTGTCATGCTTTAATAAAAAAAATACATAGCACCACTTTACCAGCAGAAATACAGAGAACAATATTAATTAGGCTTAATGTTAATTTTTTAAGTAATTGTTATTTTATTGTATTGTAATTAGTTTATTTTTTATTTGAGTTAATGATGTTAACACAACAATGTCATACGATAAAAAAATGTAACATAAGATAATTTTATCTGATGTAGCATAAATATAAATCCTAGTCCATTTTTCTATCAGAATCTACATAATCGATGACGTGGAGCAGAACAAAAGGCATTATATCACTACCCAAAAATATATCAAACATCTAAACGTAGTAGTCAATCCTTATTTACAGTTAATATGTCGCTAACAAAGTATCAATGAAATATTAAAAAAAATATGGACATATCCAGCAAAATAAAAATAATCTTGGCAAGTTCCTCTACCCCATTCTGCTAAAGAATTAATAAATGTCTCATTGAACAGGCTCTTGAATGATTCGATTAATTTGAAGAGAAGAAAAAAATAATTATAAATTTTGCGACCGATAGGATGCGCTCCATTTCACATGATATTTTTATTAATTTTGTTGCATAAGAATGAAACGAAAAAGAAATCGTTTTCAAAGACTATTCAGTATTCACTCAAAACAAACCAAAAAGGGGACCAATAAGTAATCACAACAGGGGGGCAATAATGATGATAGTATCGGATGATCACCTCTCTCACAACTCTCTCTTTGATTTAATTTAAGTACACCCAAATCACATCATTAAATTAACATAATCCCACAGATAAGGAGGTAATTAATGTGAACACGCCCAACTAAGAACCGAAGAGAAGTCTGGATGGACGGAGCTTGCCATTGCAACTGCACCCCTCTCTGTCTCCAGCCTCTGTTTCAACCCATTGTTCCTGTTCCCGAGCAGTTGTGCGAAACCAGCGTCGGGACAGAGCAACTCGATGAAGCTCGGATCAATCTGCAGATTCACCTGGGGGAGAAAGCCCGTGTTGGCCAAGTACTCTGCTGCGAAGAGTTCCTCATGCAAGTGCTCTGTTTTCGGTGCGCTGGAGAAGCAGGTCACGTGCGCTAACTGTGACTCTGTAGCGAGCGCTCTGTTCCCTCTGGAGGCACAGGAGACCTCCATCATTGGAGGGACCAGAAACGAGTTGCTCCTCTCCATCTCCATCTCCATCTCCATCTCCGCCTCCGTTGGTTTCTTGAACACTCTACAGATCACCCACTCATTCTACAAAAGAAAATAGGACGACAAAAAGTTATTCAGGATCATAGCTCACCAAAATTTTGAAATTTTTTTATGCAACAGCAGAGAGATGATTAAATAATAGGAATATATATGCTACCTTTGGCGCCTTTGGAAGGAGTTTGTCCTCCAAGCGGTACTCATGCATGACCCAGTTTGTTTTCTCTCCTTTGGGAGCTCTTCCCGTGTAGAAAACCAGGGTTTTCTTCATGCCAACCAGGGTTTTGCCTCTGTGAATGTCTCTATCCTTCCCTGTGGCCTTCCAGTATCCGGTTCCGGTTGCTCTGTTCGTCCTTGACCCGGATGGGTATTTTCGATCCTTCAAGCAGAAGAAGTACCATGACTTCTCTCCCATCTTAGCCTTGCCTGACAATTTTTCAGAAAGTGAAACCTCCAAATCAGACTAAACAAATTAAATTGAGAACAGAACCGGGAAGAATGAAGGATGGATATGCGAAATAAAAAAAAAGGAAGGAGATGCTTTAATTACATGGCAAGTCCCAAGGCTCGCACTTGTTGAGATCAGCCTCTCCAATGGCGATGGCGTTGAAGCTCTGATCCAGGACCTTGTTGGTGAGATAATGCGTTATGAGTTCTTCATCGGTGGGATGGAAGCGAAATCCAGGAGGCAATTGCAAGGCGATGGTATCACCAGGATCCATTGGTCTCGATGGAATCTCGACCAGATCACTTGATAATTGTAGTAATGGTGTAATGGAGAATTAAGGGGGTTTAACTTGTAAGGGGAGAAGAGAGAACGAAGGAATGAATGATTAAGCGAGGAATAAAGAATTAGGGAGAGAACGAGTGGATGCTTTATATAGATAATAAGTAAATAATAATAATATAATGGTTTAATGAATTAATTAGTCTTTGGCTCTTTGCCAATGTAAATCATGTAGATTGTAGAACGTAGAGAGACGTGGATTGAAAGGAACTGGCGTTTCTACTTTCTACTGGAGCTGGTTCGCTCTCTGTGCTCTCCTCTCTCTAATCTGCCTCCAATTCACTAGGTTTAATTTTGAAGCAAATATAACACGGATGCATTTTTTGAAGGACCAAATCATAATTAATTCGATAAATATTTACAATAGCGAAATCGTAAAGATGAAAATGCTTTAACCAATAATAGTAATGATTATAATTATAATTGATGATAATGACGATGCATTATACAACTAATAATGCTACAAATGTATTAACCCATTCTAGCACTATTACTAATTCTCTCATCCGCGTTTGACAACTATTTTCATTCATAATGATGCCACTATTTTGCTCTATTCCGCGAGTTTCCAGATGATAGATACTGATTTATTAGTTTTGTTTGTTTACTGATTTAATAATCATTTATTTCGACAAGATGAACGGTATTATATCAAATGAAAACAAGCATAGAGATCCAGCAGCCACGAAGAAATTATTGTGAAGGTTATAATAGTAAAAGCCATCGGAATCGATATTTGATATATTCGAGTAATTCGTTTTGTTATTCATTAATCCTAGTCAGAAAAAAATATTATATATGATTATATATAATAATTATTATTTATTAGCTATTTGCAAAGAATCTCAATTTTCGTACTGAAGTTTTAGCAGGGTTCTCACTCATTTCAAAAAATTTGAACCCATATTATTATATTTATTAAGCATATTATGGAACTAGTTTCGTTGAAAGTGTTGTCAATATTTCTTTTTCCGAAAAAAAGAAATGAAAATAGAAATTTTTGGAATTCAGAATATAATTATGATATTTTTATACATCTTACTAATTATGATATTCATTACTTTTTTCAAATATATTCAAATACAGCATTTTCAGATTTTATTCAAAATTAAATTATGAATATTATAAGTGCTTCATTATTTAAATAAAAAATATGAATTAAGTTTGATGCAATTTAAAAATGACCAAAGCTAGTATGAGCTTAAACTCACCAAGTCTATTAGTGAGCTTGATTAAAAATAATATATATTTTAATATCTTCAAATTTTCATTTATATTGCTCAAGAATTTTTTTTGGTACCAAAATCTCTCAGTATACAATTTTTTTTTTCAGTTTTATAACTTTTAAGTATTTATTTTGAATTTTTAAAATGATTTATTTTCATGTGCAATCATCCATTTATTATTATTATTGAGTAACCTTGAAAATTTCAAAACAAGTACTTAACACATTCTAAATTTGATTTTTTTTGTACAATGAGATTTTTGATATAAAAAAAATTCATTGAGCAATATAAATTTAAATTTAGAAATATTAAAGAATATATTTTTTTAGTCAAACTCACTATAAAGCTTGATAAACTAAAGCTCATTCTTGATATATATATTTAAGTTCATATTACCTTTGCTCTTTAAAAATCATCCAGTGACCTTTTAAACCATTTAAAAATTTACAAGGCATAGCGTGCCAATAGTTTATTGGTTTAAAAAAACATTTAGTCACGGAGTCACCTGTCAAATCATAAGTTGGATTGAATGATATCTACTAGTGTATCAACACATTTGTTTAATGGATGTACCCCAATGAAACGTATATTGAAATAATCAGAATTACCTTTTTAGGAAAAATCGTGTTTGCCCGAAGATAATTATATATCGCCGAACTTCCATTAGCTAGTAACTACCCGCACTACTGATTACTGATAAGTTTGATTTTTCTCACAAATATATATACTCTTTTATAATTATTTTATTATACGAAGCAAAACATGCTATTGTTTTGACCGTTGACTGCTTTTAGTCCACTTCCTGTACCTTTAGATCGTGTCTGTTGCATTAATTAGTGTACCACATCATCATTGATATCTCCTTTGGTCCAAATAGTAAAAATAGACTTTACAATTTGAAATACTCTTAACGAAATGAAAAATACCGTTTCGTTAACTAGTTTTAGTAGTTTCGCGAAATAAAAACGGTTTAGTTAGCTTAGTTTCGTTACCACGAAACGAACGAAACGCGGTGAAAACGGAATTTATCGATGTAAATTTGTAGGTAATGTATTAAAAACGAGTTGGGTTGGGTTGGGTTGGGTCGGGATGGGATGGGTTTATACGGGTCGGCGGGTTTTGGCGGAACGGGTTAGGACTGATTTATTTTGGGGGGTTTGGCCGCGACCCGTCCTAAACCCATCAGGTCGGACAAGTCGGCTGGGCGGGTCGGGTCCAAGGGTGGGGCGGGTCGGTGAGTTTTTTTCCCAAAATTCAAAAATAACCCAACAAAATCCAAATAAATTCTCAAAAATTCTAAAAAATTCAAAAATAATTATTAAGAATATTTAAAATATATAACTATTTATATTTTTGACCAAAAAAATTTTAATTTTTCGTATTTTTTTAAATTTTCCCGAGTTTATCGGGTATGGGTCGGATTTGCACGGGTTTCCCGAGACGGGTTTGCACGGGTTGGGCGGGTCGGGTCGGGTCTAGCACGGGTTTTTTGATTTTTTTTTGCCTGCCCCTGTGCTAGACCCGTCGGTTCTAACGGGTCACGGGTTTGACGGGTTGGGTCACGGGTCGCGGCCAGGGATTTGGTGGGTCGGGTCTGACCCGTCCGGATTTTTTTTACAACACTAGAAGTAGGGATGTCAATACTACATAGGGTAGGTAGGTATATTCTTATTCGATAAATTATCGAATTATTTTATTTTATTTATATTTGATAACTTAATAAAAATAAAATTTTATCTTTATCTGTCTTATCGAATACTAGTATCTTGCCCGTGCGTTGCTACAGTGATATTTTTTAGAAATATCAAAATTCATATCTTCATGTGAAAAATAAGAAAATAAAAATGAAGGTAATTAATATAAATTTCAATCACGAATACATAATTAATGCAAAATAAATGTAAATTGAGAGAAAAATTAACATTCAGTATTTAAGGAAAGTTAAAATTCATAAATGATGACAATCTAAAAAAAATAGAGAAATTGTACTCCTAAATTATATAGCATTTCATGTAACAAACAAAATTGAGAGAAAATTCAATTTGATGAGTGATATTAGCTTTAAAAATTCAATAAAAAATATGGACCGTTGCAGAATCAGAATATTTACGTGATTAATAAGGAGTAGAGATGACATGAATCAGATAAATAAATAAATGATTTTCAAAATTAAAGATTATAATATACTTAGTAATAGAAAATATTATATTTTAATTATATCTATACTTATGACATGAATCAGATAAATAACTAAATGATTTTCAAAATTAAAAATTATAATATACTTAGTAATAGAAAATATTATATTTTAATTATATCTATACTTCACTATATAGATAACGGATACCGAATAACTCTTATATGCACTTTTATCTGATAAGTTAAAGAAAAAATTTATCCATATCCATGTCTAATAATTTAATGAAAATAAAACCTTACTCATACTCATCTTATCAGATACAATACGAATCGAATAAACGACCAAATGATTTTTATTGACAGCCCTAATATCCTAAACTTCTCTTTTCTTCGTGGCTTGAACTTAAAAAAAAAAAGGTAAAAGAAAATTGAAACTCCTGTAATGCAAACAAATTATTTTTCTCCTCGCAATTTTATTTACTTTTAGATAAAGATAGAGGTCTAGATCGTTCAATTTTAAGTGTCAATATAGAACTCCATCTAAATTAATAGTTGATATTTTAAGATAATTGTTTATTTATTTATTAAAATATAAGTTTATACTAGTATAGATAAGTTGGAGAAAGATCGGTTTGATAAATAATAATTTTCTACAAAAAATAAACTTAGAAATAAGAAGTGGGAGAATGGATAAACTAAATCAAATGCTCGATGCAAATACAATAAAAATATGTTTTGAGAATTCAATCAAATACAATTATCAAAAAGAATAATTGATATAAAATAATTTATCACAACTTTCAACTAGAAATATAAAATGTGAAGTACAAAAATGCAAACACGTAATTTTAGAGAAGACACGATATATTAAAATAGTGACTTAAAAAATTTAAAACAATGACTTAAAGAACTCGAAACATCTTAAATTTTTATATCCCATAAAATTTTTATATGAAAAAGTTAATGAGAATGATAAATCAAAATTTAAAAATGATTTAATGTATTTTTTGAGTTAGGAATTTGAAACGGATCCGTACTCCTAAGAGTACACCGGTTTTAATATATATATACACACACACAACTATCTATCTAAATTTTATTATTTAATCAACAAGTTTATCAACGGAAACTAATTTTATGGAGACATGAAGTTAAGGGGAATTCAAGACCAATTTTGTATTGAAATGTGCCAAATTATAAATGAACATTTTTAAGGAAAAATATCTGATGGAATGGATATCTTGGACCGATTAATTAAGCTAGGCAGCTTAGTTTAGCTACCTGCCTAGTTAGACCTTAGACGTATCCATTGGCCAAGACCTAATCTTGACTGGTGCCTGGTGTTTCGTAGATGCCATAATGACAAGTCAATAACATTAAATACATACATAAGAGTAAGAAATATAACGACTCTGTGTGCTTTGCGCTCTATTTTTAATTTCAAGTCAGAAATAATCGATCCGAACCGTTCAATATAATCTTCATATCAAAATCTATTAGTAAACCAAATTTTATATTTTTTAGATTTTTTTTGCTATTTTTTTTCTGATGAGGAGAAAATGACTTGATCTGAGAATTCTGGTTCATCCAAAAATGACGGTTTCCCCCTATCCAAAAATAGTAAATAAATTCCAAAAATTATAAAATTTTATTTACTAATAGATTTTGATATGGAGATTAGATTGAGCGGTTTGGATCGATCATTTCTGACTTAAAATTAAAAATAGAGCGCAAAGCACACACCATTTTTGTGCTTTGCAAAGCACCATAGCCTAATTCTTATATATATATATATATAGTAAAGATACCGTGAGTTTAAGCTCACATAATCTTTTTATGAGTTTAACTCAAAAAACATATCAAATCATCTTCAAATTTTAATTTATCATACTCATTAAATTCTTTATATGAAAAATCTTCTAGAATGCAAAAAATTGGAGTGTTTTGAGGTTTTTAAGTCATATTTTTTAATTTTTGAAAATCAGCTCTAATAATAATAATAATATATTTAATACTTGAATATTATTTTAAAAAAATAAAAATGATGACTTAAAAATCTCAACACACTTCTGATTTTTGCATTCTATAAGATTTTGATATAAAGAATTTAATGAGAATGATAAATAAAAATTTGGAGATGATTTGATATACTTTTTGAGTTAAGCTCATGGTATCTATCTGTTTGTAAGTTCGTCTTTCTCTACCGTAAAATGAACTGATCTGTTTGTAAGTTCATTTCCTACCAATCTACTTTCACTGCTCTGTATCGAGTGAACTAACCTGTTAGTAAGTTCATCTGTATCTCTGTTATCTGAACTCAAGTGAACTGACCTGTTAGTAAGTTCATCTGTATCTCTGCTATCTGTAATCAATGAACTGATCTGTTAGTAAGTTCATATGTACCATTGTTATCGTAATCAATGAACGATCGTCAAGTAAGTTCATCTATACCCCTGTAATATGTAACTCGTGAACTGATCTGTGTGTAAGTTCATCTATATCTCTCTTATCCGCACATAAGTGAACTAATCTATGTGTAAGTTCATTTTTTACTGCATTTGCCTCTCCTTTGAACTGAATTGCTCTATTTGTAAGTTCATTTCTTCTATCTTTGAATCTGAACTGATATGTTTGTAAGTTCATTTTCACCTGTTTCTGAACTCCGAACTGATATGTTGGTAAGTCCGTCTATCAACACTCTACGTAAGTTGAATCGATCTGTTTGTAGATTCAATTTACACTATACCCTAAAGATAGAACCGATATATTAGTAAGTTCATCTTCTGTCATTCCTATCTCACTGGACCGATATGATTGTAAGTCCAAGGTGTTTCGTAGTGATTTCGATCGTTTGAACACTTGACTATTCGACCACTTGACTATCATTTAGCTATGGTATTTGCTTCCCCTTTCGAGATCCAGAGGTGTCTCGAGATTAATAGCCCAGGGTAATTAAATGTGGGGGCTTGCGCCCATCAAAATTTACAAGGACTCACAATCACTGAAAAACCCCTAGATATGCATCCCAATGGGTCTGAACGGTAGAATTAGCCGGCGCTAAATAAATGCACGCTTAGGAGGGATCTTCGTGTCCTTCTTTCGCATCTCATTGCCCCGCAGTGGTGAGGAGCGCGCGAAAAATGGTCTCACATATATATATATATATATATATATATATATATATATATCTTTACTCTCTCTCTCTCTCTCTATATATATATATACTAGTATCTCGCCCCGTGCGTTGTTACGATGATGTATTTTAAAAATATAAAAATTAATACATTCATGTGAAAAGAAAGAAAATAAAAATAAAAATAATTTAGTAATTAATATAAATTTTTAATCATGAATACGTAATTAATGTAAAATAAATATCAAATTGAGAGGAAAATTAACATTCATAATTTAAGAAAAATTAAATTCATAATTGATGACAATCTAAAAAAAGAAAATAAAGTAGAGAAATTGTACTTTTAAATTATGCAACATTTCGTGGAACAATCAAAATTGAGAAAAGATTATAACTTCAACAAAAATGGTCATAGAAATAGTAATATTATTTGATGAATAACACAATTTCACGATTGATATTAGCTCTAAAAATTCAACAAAAAATCTGAACTGTTACATGATCAGAACACTTATGTGCTTAGTGCTTAATAAGGAGTATATATATATAGTTAGGCTATGGTGTTATGCATTTTGTTCTATGTAATCTGTCAACATCCATTTTTCTCCGAATTTGTGCTTGATCGAGTATCGCTGGATCAAGATAACTGAGCGACTCCGTTTGATAAATATATATATAATATATATATATAATATATATATAATATATATATATAATATATATAATATATATATATATATGTCTACGATTATTCTATAAGAATTTTGAGCCGAAATGCTTACGGTTCCGATTTTAAATTTTCATATTTAAAATTTTAATTTAAAAAAATTCTCATATCATAATTATATAGATTATCAATTTTCATCATGTTCGAAGTTAATTTAATATGCTTAATGATTTTAAAAGATGACACTAAAAATAACTAAATATATCAATTTTTGAAAGCCAAATATTATCATCTTTCAAAAATCATTAAGTATAGTAAACTAACTACCAACATGATGAAAATTGATAATCTATAAGATTACAATATGAAAAATATTTTAAGCTATTTAAATTAAAATTTCAGGTATGAGATTTTAAAATTTGAGTCATAATCATTTCAGCTTGAAATGCTTACTGAATTAATGTAGCATATATATATATAGAGTGAGAATATGGTGCTTCGTAAAGTATAAAATATTTTATGCTTCGCATCCGTAACTCAAATTTAAAAGTCGAAACGACCGATCCATACCATTGAACATGATCTTTATATTGAAATATTTTTGGAGATTAAATTTTATATTTTTTAGAAAATATTTGTTATTTTTTAGATAGGTATAAAGTTTATTGATCTAACGAATTCTGCACTATGCAATACTAGTGATTTCATCCATAAAAATATTTGAAATTTGTTTTTCAAAAATATTTCAATATAAAGATCATGTTTAACAGTTTGAATTTGCGATTTGATTTTTAAATTCAAGTTACGAATGCGAAGCACATGAAATTTTATACTTCATGATGCGCCAATATATATTATTGTATATGCCCGCTTACCACTACACATTGCATAGAAATTATTTTTCATTTAGGAGGAGCATGACGGATAATTTTTGAGAAAATTGTGTATGTACCACTTAAAAATTTTAAAATTATCAAAATATCACTTCAAAATTTACGGGTAATACAACTTAAAAGCCATTCTAATTTGCAGATTGTCATTTGAAATTAATTATTTTTATAAAGACAAAAATACCCTTCATCGAGGGAGGTGGGGAAGGGCACGGTGATGCTGGTCTCAGCCAGGCGGAGCATGAGGAGGTCGGTCGGTGCAAGCCGGAGAGGGATTGAATTCGGTACACAGGTGTCGAAAAGCAGTGTTTGCAGAGCAGCCTCCTTGTCCAGATGAGGAATCCCACAGGGTCACTGACCCTGACCGGTCTCTCAATTGATCCAGTAATCAGTGTAAATGGAATTTCTGATGAAATGGCCCGCTATTGTCTTGAATTGGAGTCGATTAAACTTGATGGTGTGGCCCTCTATTATAAGTGGGAAAAACACTGTCATAGCTTAAGCTTAAGCCCCGCACCGTGCCAGTAACTCTCAGCTTAATCTTGCAAAAGAATCTGGACTACAAACTAAAAGAAAAAAACTTATATATGGACAAGGATCGGGACTGGACATAGGCGTTTAGGGGATTGAAAGATGAAGGTAGGGTATAAGATCTGATTGCAAATACGTTGAATGTTTCACACTTCTTACATGGGCTTGCGTGACCAAGTGCCTTTGTGTGCTATTACTTGCGGAGCTACATCCATAGACATCGCATTTTTTAACTTCTACATTAATTATATTTCAAATTTGCGCACAACTTTTGAGTTTCATCTGATATATAGTTTGTTCAAGTCCATTTGAATCAATAGGAAAATATGTCAATGTCACTTGAAGTATATTAATCAACGAAATATGTCATTGCTACAATATCTGCTAAATCAATTGAGTTCAGCACCACCCAAGTTCCAACCCATAATGATAATACATTTTTAACACTATATGCATAGCTGGCTGCAAGTCTATTTGAGCGCTACCCATCGTCCCATCATCTATGTATGATGTATCCCTCACCCGTCCTGACGTGTTATCTATTAACCGAAAGTCATTTGTTTCTCAATGCAGCACATATACATGTTAGCTAAGCTACCAGATATTTAATTTTTCTACACATTTCTATCTATCAATAGAAAAAAAAATATATGTGAACTTTCGTGGTTAAGAATTATATATTCTTAATTAACAAATGAGTAATTATAGTTAACAAATAGCATGTCGGGACAGCCACAAAACTGATAGCAAGGCTCAAATCAAAAGGTCCATAAATTTATTATTTATGCTACTTGCACCAGCTTTTCTTATGTATAAACAAACAAGGAAATATATGAGTTTTGGGTAAAGTAAAGTAAACACTCTATCTATGATGGATTTTATTTGCCTTTTTTTTCTGGCTGCATGCTTTAGTATGTATTATCCTCTTCCTCATGTTCATGTAAGTTTCTTCTGTTTTTTCTCTTGCCATTCCTTACGGTCCGCCTCTATTTTCTTACTGACACGCGCATGGAATCCAGGATACGGTTCATATCCAACCAACTTTTGCAGTACCTGACCACGATAGATTAAAATCTTTTAATTTTATTGAATTACACGCTAATTGTCCCTAAACAGCTCATATTAGAAATTGCAGTTATCATTTCTACTGACCTCCATCAGCACAAACAATGGGGCCATCAGGAAAGCTTGCACGAGGTTGTCAAGCAGAGCTGGAGCTCTCTTCTGCCAAGATCAAATAATAATTCAATTAATTTAGCAGCTTTGAAATATAAAAAATAAATAAATTATTTAAAATAAGCATTTGGTTTACCTCAAAGAGCCCATGGCCAAGGAATTGTCCAGTCCAACAGAACACCTGAGCTGCCAAAACTATCTGGAATAGATATGAAATAATACCGTCTAATAAAAATTCCAAAAGAGTTCTTGACGTAACTTAAAAAAGGAAAAAATGAAAAAAAAAAAAAGAGCACCATTCTTAACATTGCTATATTTACCATACACAGACTTAAATAAAAATAACAAATAGCTCAGTTAAACATAATTAACCTTGAATAAAATCATGTCTAGAAAGGAAAGAGACGATCTATTACCAAAGATATGTGAAAAATTGTCTACAGAGAAGCTTAATTAATTAATATAGACAGATACTGGTACGGTGGGACCATGCCAGGAAGTGTTGAATGAATGGTGGGTGTGGACTGTGGAGACCCGTTACTTTATGAGAATGTTACTGAAACAATGCCAGATCATCGTCTCCTTCCTTCTTCCATTTAAAATATTAAAGATACATCCGATCCTAGGAACCTTTAATAACGTAGAGTAGAGGGCTCCACGGTATCTGTACTGGGAATCAAACAAAAAGCAGCCCCACATGTCAGAGCTGGTGGCAAGTGGCAACTGACACTCCACCTGCCCATTGATTACCTCCTCTTCTTTGAATTGAAGCCACTCAACCTAATGTCGTCTCTATCAAATTCAAGCCATATCTCACCACAGAGCAGAAATTCCCCTTTAGCCATTGCTAATTGGTTCTGTGCTAATATGATAGTTTGATGACCATAATGAAACCTTCTTTCTGCTTTTGGGACAAACTTTTCTTACACTCCTAAATAATGATGATAGAATTGGATAGAATAGAAATATAGAACGGGGCACCTACCTTCCAGGCGAGAGAAAATTCAAGACGGGTGGCGAGAGAGTGGCTTCCAATCCAGCAAAGCAAACAGAAAAGCGCAGCCAAGGAACCGGCCTTGCGATCCATGAGGACATAGAAGACGGCGTAGATGAGCGTGAAGAGAGAAGCGAAATTGAAGGCGAAAACTTGATGAGCGGAGAGAGGAAAGGTGAAAAGGGCGGGCGTAAATTGAAAGAGGAGGAGAGCGGTGTAGAGGATGGGCCAGACGAAGATGGTGTGGATGAGGATGTTGATGGGGTTGCTGTGGTAGGCGCCGTAGAAAGCGAAGTGGCTTTCGAGATCGAATAGGCCTTTGGCCATGGCGGAGCAGTGGGGATTGGAGATTGAGATGGAAGATTAATTGGAATTGGATGCTTGTTCAAACTTCAAAGGGCAAAGGGGGGAAAAGAAAGAAAGAGAGATGGTGGTTTCGTCTCTGGGATTGGAATCCGTGGGAGTAGTTACTTAGTTGAGTTGTTATTTTTATTCGTCGGACGTTGTGACGCATAGACCGGGGTGTTTGAATTTTTGGGACCGGAGACCGGAGACCGGAGACCGGAGACGATTTCCACGAGGAAACGAATCTTTCACTTTTCCACAAAAAAAAATACAAAATTTGTATCCTAATAAATAATAAATTATACAAATGTCTGTACAAACGAGAAAGACAAACAGGTTATCAATGAACAGAGTAAGATGCGGGTGGGCAATTTATATTTATATTCGTTAAAAGAATTTATTCATAATTTATTTTATTCGTTAAAACTATTTTTATTTGTATTTTGTTTTTATCCGTTAAGAATTTTAGGTATGAAGGTGGATAATGAATAAAAATAATAATAATATAATATAAAAAAAAATTATATAATTTGGATAAATAAATAATATCAAATAAATATACTAATAAAGCGCAATAAGGAATAAAACTTTAGTTATAATAAAAATTATATAATTTTTTATCTCAATTGTCATTAAAATATATATTAATTTTAATTTAATTTGATTATTATTAAAATATGAAATAAATTATTATATTGATATATATTTATCTATAAATATTTGTATAATTTACCCTATAGATAACGGGTACGGAATAGCTCTTGCTCATACCCTTATCTAATAAGTTAAACGAAAATAAAAGTTTACTCATACTCGTCTTATCGGATACGATACAAATTGAGTAAATGGCCAAACAAATTTCAATTGACAACCCTAAATATACACAAATTTGGAGTTTCAATTCTTAAAAATTAATTTCATACCATTTATAATCATCATCATTCTTTTTTTTTTTAATTAAATTGATCATACAACTAAGTTTCAAGGAAGTCTACCTTTTAAATGTCTCATCTTGATGATTATGGTAGACTATAATACTTTCTAACAAATTTTATGATATAAATATCAATATCAATATAATCTTTTTGTGTGATGGATAGTAATGTTTGTATCATGCTTCTCTATTACATCTGCAATAAACATGCTAATTTGAAACTTTTAAAACAAAATAATTAATTGCTAATATTTTTAAGGACTATTGATGTAATTTCACAAAACAGACTTTATTGTTTCAAAAGACATAGAAAAAATACCATTAATTAGAGGAGTTAGTACATAAATGAGAGTAAAAACAGTGGAAAACATTACAAATTATGACAAAAAAGAAAGCTTATGAAATATACAATCAGATTATGTATTTGGGTATTGGAATGGGTTCCAGTAGAGTATTGTATAATTTCTCAGAGGGGTTAAAATAAAAATGAGTAGCTCAGTTTGGAAACTAAAAGTTCCTCTTGAAATAAATTTTTTTGTTTGGTTAAATTTAAAAATAGAATTCTCACACAGAATAATTTATGGAAGAAAGATCAGGAGGTAGTATCAATTGTATATTTTGTCATCAGCTTGGAACTGTTGACCATCTTGTCCTTTTTTAAAACTAACAGTTTTAATTTATTTTTTTTCCGTCTATGTTTAATAGGTCCAATGTAAGGGTAGTGAGGTATACAAAGCCAGTTTGGGCTCTGTGGAAGCTTTACAATACAATATTACTAATTTATCTCATGATAATATGATATTCTATCAGGTTTCATTTGCTGCAATTTCATGGCAAACAGGGATATTGACTATTGAGAAATAAACTAGGTAGTATTTTTTTTTTGAGAAATAAACTAGGTAGTTATTTTTTTTTTGAGAAATAAACTAGGTATTATTTTAAATCAAACAAAATTAACCCTCATATTTGTAATATGGTTCACCGGACAGGTGCCAGATGTGAACTAGTCTAGAGTTTTTATTCATTAATGGAGTAATTCAAGTTGATAATAGAGTTGAAGACTAGGGTTTTAACACAATGAAAATTTTGATGCTTCCTATTCTGCTAGATTTTGTGATACCTGTAAACTGTAATTGACTGTGTTTTTAAGATTTCCTGCGTCTCTGATGTGTACCAGGTTGCTATCGTCGTGATAGTCTAATTTTAAATTTTAAATAGAGAGGGGATTAGTTGACAATGAACTTCTAAAAAGTTAGAAAAAATCTTAAAAATAAATTTTTTTATAGATGTGTTTTTCTACCTATGTATTGATGTTCAGTTTAATTTCATTCAATTTCATCATTTTTTGGTGGTCCATCAAAGACCGTTAAATTGGAACCGGTTGCAAATTGTATGAAAATTTGATGGACTATCAAACGATAATGAAATGATATGAAATTTGAATGACCATCAATCCATAGGTATAAGAACATATCTATAAACTTTTTTTTTATTTTTAATTTTCCATAGGTATAGGAACACATCTATAAACTTTTTTTTATTTTTAATTATTTTTTTATATTTATTTAGATATCTATTGTTAAGATTGTCAAAATAATCATTATATATATATATATGGATGAGCACGTTTTATGTTGATGCGCTACAACTATGCTGCACGCCACATTATTGGTGCTCCGTATGGGCCCACCTTTTGACACTTATCTCCACTCCATCACATGGTTCTGGTCTCCATACACTGAATGACGCGCTGCCAAAATCAAGACTTAAACGGGTAGGCTATTAATGGGTAAGATCAGGATCTGATCTATCATCATTATATAAATATGGATCCAGTAATATATTTAAATTAAAATTTAAGGATCCAAATATAAATTCATAACTATTTACATAGCAAATACTAAAACAGATTCAAAACATATTTAAGCTTTAACTTTAAATATTCAAAATAATAAATTACATATTTAACATAAATAAAATGTGTACAATTTATATTACAAAGTATAAATTCATATCAAAATAATAATTACATTTTTTGCAAAAATTAATGTGATTTAAAAATTATTATTGAGACTAATCTAACTCACAATTTTGATCATGAATTTTGTTATTCAAAAAATAATTGCTATCATATACATCTTGCTATTTAATATTTAAAAAATAATAATTTTTTATCAGATTTATAATGGATTTGGATTCAAAACATAAGATCCAAATACAAATCTCATAAATAAAGTTGACTATTTTTTAAGATTCATTTACAGATTCAATAGATTATCAGATCTTTTTTAGATTGATAAGCAAATTCAATAAATTATCGGATAATGTTTTAAATCCTTATGCAGATTCATTCATTTGAATTCGAATTGGATATTCAAATTTTTGTATATCCATTGACACCCTTTGTTTTGGTAGGTACCCTGGAGGAGGCATTAGCAAGATTGAATCCAATTTTCATTAGCAAGACTTTTTCTTTGGACATTTTTTTATTTAGTTTTTTAGCTTGTTAGGTTATTAAAACTTTGCAACTTCTAAAACGAAATGGGATTAGTGAATGAATTACCTTTATATATAATTTTGCCTTACAAGTAAATCACTTGTAATCTAATGACTAAAATAAATGTTTTTCATGTCAAAAATTCAAAAAATTCTATAAATGTCCGTTGGATTTATGAAAAAAAGGAATGAGCTTGACCTCTTTTTTTCCTGTAGAATAAAGGAAACGCACCATTAGTAAGTGAATGCTAATCATCTACCCAACAATTATCTGACATGTATTACGTCATGGCAATGGCATCAGTTGCTGGTCGTCCAGTATTAATTAATTAATTAATTAATATTGTATTATGATCAAGATAGGGACCCAAACGCAGAGATTGTAGGTACCCTGGCCTGGAGGAGGCATCTGTGATCTGTGCCAACTACAACGGATCAGAACATGAATACCCAATGAGGTGTTCATGTGATCCTGTTTCGTATCTGATAGTTTGACAGTTGACAGCCTCCCAATATAATCGGTGACATTTCTGACAACTGACAAGGTCTGATAGATAAAAAAAAATAATGACATTTCTGACAACTGACAAGGTCTCATAGGTAAAAAAAATAAATGCTTTCAATTTTATCAACTTACCAGAATGAAGGTATACGTATGATAGGAAGCCAAACAAACATCAAAACCAGATTTTTAAATCTGTTCCCCAATCTCTCTACACACACAAAAAGGGGAAAAACGGCAAAGCAAACCGAAAGAGAACTAACTTTTGGGAATGTTTTTTCCAACAATTTTAGCTGGTGTAATCCGAAGAAGGTTGCCAGGCTTTCCTGGTACAGCCCCCTTAATCAATATGGCCCTGAGTTCAGTGTCAATCTTCACTATTGGCAGCTTTCTGATCTTGGTTTTCACTCCCCCCATTCTCCCAGGCATTTTCTTCCCTTTGTACACACGACCAGGAGTGGTACCCGCACCAATTGAACCCAACTGTCTGTGACTCTTTGATCCGTGTGTCATTGGCCCTCGTGCAAAATTGTGCCTTTTGATGCCACCTGTCAAAATTATGGTCGGGAAAGGATGACTATTAATCATGCCATAAGCGAAATTTTCATACTAGCAAATTGGCAGTAGAATGAGCTCACATACACTTGGATAATGGCAACAAACATAGTTATATGTCAAGCATCAGATCAAATCAGAAGGTTATATCAGCTCTGATTTAATCAAAACAAGAAGGGTTTGTTGAGTTGGAACCAAAAGGCTTGAATAAACAAAACTAATAATTTTCAGTCCTCGCCAAGAGCTATTTTGAAATGTCCTTAATCCAGTATCCCAATGTTACCCAAATTGAGTTATAGTAATAACAGCAGCAGATGTTTTGGCTGATAGTAGGCATTAGATACTAAAAGACATAATTTGAAGAGCATTAAGGAATGCTGATGAAAGAATCAGACCTCTATTCAGAGTATTTTACCTTAATACCAATTACCAAGGCACGTCATAATGCAATTCACTAAAATCTATCACTGGGTGGCATTACAGTGATAGGGGTGCATGTTAGTCCTGTAAAAAGGATATTAACTACACTGAAATAATGGAGGTAAATGACGTACCTTGGAAGCCTTTGCCGATGGATTTGCCAGAGACATCGACAAGGTCACCCTCCTTAAAAATCTCATCAATTGCGAGCTTCTGGCCGGCCTCTAAGCCTTCAACAGACTGGAGTCGGAACTCTTGCAAGTGGCGCATGGGGATGGACCCCGTCTTCTGCAAGTGCCCAAGCTCAGGTTTAGTCAGCTTCGTGTCCCGCACTCTTCTGTAGCCCACCTGCACTGCATCATACCTGCCATTGAAGCTTGCAATCAACCCCAATTTCCATAAATTAAGAACCCCATCTTACGGGGCTGTCCAGATTGATATAAAGCGCATACATAATCAAATAGCATATGTGGTGAATTTGAATATAAAGATTGAATTTAGAAATGCGGAGGATGAGGGGGGGGGGGGGGGGTACCCATCTGTGGCAGAGGTTTTGACCTGAGTGACAATATTACCCTCCCGGAAGCCGACAACAGTGACAGGGACCACCTTCCCTTCGGGCTCGATGTAGGTCATCATGCCCAGCTTGGTGCCCATCACACCGATGCCGGCCTCATATGACGCCATGGCTACCACCAACATTCCTCTCATTGTCCCCTTTGTGCTAGTGCTCCCCATTCTGAGCACACTAGGAGGAGAGCTGTTACGTTTCCTCTGAAGCAACCCCGCTGCGGCTGCGACCGAGAGCCCGTGGCTCGCAATTGGTACCCCTCCCATCTCTCTCGCGCTGGCTCTTACACTCTCCTTTCTGTTGTTAATCTCTCTATCTATGTAGTGTAGTGAGGGAAGAAGAGTGGATAGGGTTTGTATTTTGTAATGTAAACCGAACCGGGTGTGACTGGGATTTGGGATTTGGGATTCTGGGAAGGTGGATAGCGTATCAGATCATCGTTTGAAAAATTAAGAAATAACTTTAGGGTCCGTTTGGCAAATCAAGGAATAGTCTTTGGAAGAATGGTAAGAATAGTGTTTTTTGAGAGTGGTATTCTTGATCTATTCGGAAGAGTGAAAATATCATTTTGAGTTGTTATCGTAATCGAGAATAGTTAAAATATGAATAATTATGATACTAATAATGATGATGATAATAATAATAATAAAATAATAATCATAATAGTAAGATAATAATAATAATAAAATAATAAAAAATAATCATAATAAATAATAATATTATAATAGTAATATAATAAAAATATAAACAATATCATAATATAGTAATATAATAATAAAAAATTATAATTACAATCATAATTATATAACCATAATCATAATTATAATAATATAATAATAAAAATATAATCATAATCATAAAAATAATTATAAATAATTATAATTATAATAATATAATAATAAATTAATCATAACTATAATCAACATATAATAATATAATACAACATAATAAAATAATAATAAAGTAATAAAAAAAATCATAAAAATAATAATATTATAATAGTAATATAATAAAAATATAAACATAATCATAATATAGTAATATAATAATAATAAATTATAATTACAATCTTAATTATAATAATATAATAATAATAAGTAATCATAATTTTAATAATATAATTATAATATAATTATAATATAATAATCATAATCATATTAATATAATAATAAAAATATAATTATAAAAATAAAAATAATTAAAAATAATTATAATTATAATAATATAATAATAAATTTATCATCACTATAATAAATATATAATAATATAATACAACATAATAAAATAATAATAAATAATAATAATCATAATCATAATCATCATAATATAATAATATAATAATAAATAATGATCATAATAATATAATAATAAAATAATTATATTTATATTTATAATATAATAATATAATTTTAAAATTATATTTATAATAATAATAAATAAATAATAATACTAATGGTGATAATATAATAACAATAATGATAATAATAATTTAATAATAATAATAATATAATGATAATTATAATAATAAATCATAATCATAATATTAATATAATAATAAATTGTAATCATAAATATAATATAATAATATAATAATACTAAATCTTAATCATAATCATAATATAATAATATAATATAATATAATCAAACAATAATCGCTATTCGACGAGCTAAAGAAGTATTCCAAAAGTTGGTATCGATTAGCACTATTCCGCACTCTTCTACTTAGTCTAAAATTCGTTTGGCAAATTAATTCGTCGGAATAGTTATTCTATTCCAACTTTTTGCTATTCCATTGGGTGCCAAACGTACCCTTAGAGAATAGTCTGAGAGGAGTTTGTTTGGAAAATTAAGAAATAACTTTAAGAATGATGATTTTCAAAAAGTAATAGAATATACAAATTATGTATTTTTTACTATTCGGAAAGCGAAAATATCGGTGAGTTGTTAATCGAATAGTTAAAAACAATATGATACTAACAATGGTGAATAACAAAAACAATATAATAATAATAATAATAATAATAATAATAATAATATAATAGTATAATAATAATAAAATATTCATAATCCATAATTATAATCATAATAAATAATATTATTCATAGTTGTAATCATAATAATAATAAATAATTAGAATTTTAATAATATAATTATAATATAATAATAATATAATCATCACTATAATCATAATATAATGGTATAATGATAATATAACCATAATCAAAATATAATAATATAATAATAAATAATCATAATTATAATATAATAATAAATAATCATAATTATAATATAATAATAATAATAATAATAATAATAATAATAATAATAATAATAATAAATAATATCATACAACAACAACAAAGCCTTTAATTCCAAATAAATTGGGGTAGGCTAGAAATGAAACCCAATCGGAAAACATAAGATCAAAGATCTCAAATATCGATGATAATAATGAATATGATGGAAGAAAAAGAAAATAAATAAATAAAATAATAATAATAATATATAAATAAAGATGATAATGATAATGATAATGATAATATGCTAATAATAGTAGCAATAATAACAATAATAATAATAGTACAATAAACCTCTATTATAAAATCTATTTTTAAATCCTAAAATTCTATTTTAAAACCTAATTCTAAATTCTAAATCTTAAAATCCTATCTAAACCTCTATTTCTGAAATCTATTTCTAAATTCTAAATCCTAAAATCCTAAAAAAATCTAAGAATATGAAGTTTATAACTCTACTATTAGACTCTAACTCCTAAATCATGGTTCAGATACATGAATCGTCATCTTCCACACACTCCTATCCAAAGCAAGTTCTTTGGGTATATTTCATTCCTTCAAATATCTTTTTATTGCTTCCTCCCATGTCAGTCTCGGTCGACATCTTCCTCTTCTTGTATTTTTTCAGGACGACTTAAAATACCGCTGCGTACCGATGCTTCAGGAGGCTTTCGTTGGATATGACCAAACCATCGCAAACGATGTTGGACTAGATTCTCTTGAATTGGTGTTACCCCAAGTTTGTCCCTAATATCATCACTTCTGATTCGATCTTTCCTTGTGTGGCCACATATCCAACGTAACATCCGCATTTCAGCTACACTCATCTTCTGGATGTGTTGTCCTTTTGTAGCCCAACATTCTGCGCCATACAACATCGTGGGTCTAATCACCGTCTTGTAGAACTTGCCTTTTAGTTTGTTTGGGACCTTCTTGTCACAAAGAACACCATGCTTATATCCATTTTACCCATCCAGCTCTTATTCTATGACTAACATCTTCATCGATCTCTTCTTCACTCTGCAACATCGATCCCAAATACCGAAATGTGTCATTCATGGGTACTACTCGTCCATCCAAACTAACATCTCTGTCATCTAAGTTTTTCCCGCTGAACTGACACCTCATATATTTAGTTTTTGTCCTACTAAGTCTAAAACATTTTGATTCTAAAGTTTATCTCCACAACTATAGTTTCTGATTGACTCCAATTTTGCTCCCGTCAATCAGCACCACATCATCAGCAAAGAGCATACGCCAAGAAATATCTTCTTGTATGTCATTTGTGATCTCATTCATCACTAAGGTGAAAATATATTGACTCAATGCTGACCCTTGATGTAATCCTATCTTAATAGGAAATGTATCGGACTCGTCGTCACATGCTCTGACACAAGTCACAGCATTTGTGTACATATCCTTAATAAGGGTAACGTACTTTGTTGGGACTAGTTTCCTTTTGAGCGCCCACCACATGATATTTCTCGAAATTTTATCATACGCTTTCTCTAAATCAATAAATATCATATGTAGGTCCTAATTTTGTTCTTGATGTCTTTCCATAAGTTGTCTTATCAAGAAAAATCGCCTCCATAGTGGACCTCCCAGACATAAAACCAAACTGATGTTTAGAGACAATTGTCAGTTTTCTTAAACGATGCTCGATCACTCTCTCCCAAAGCTTCATGGTATGACTCATGAGCTTAATTTCTCTGTAATTAGTACAACTTTGAATATCTCCTTTATTCTTGAAGATTGGTACTGATATACTTCTTCTCCACTCATCAGGCATCTTATTGGACCGAAAAATGGTATTAAATAGTTTAGTGAGCCACATTATTGCTATATCTCCAAGACATCTCCATACCTCAATCGGGATGTCATCCGGTCCTAACGTCTTACCTATTTTCATCTTTTTTAAAGCTTCTTTCACCTCAGACTCTTGAATTCTCCGAACAAATCGCCTATTGGTGTCAATTGAGTCGTCCAACTCGATCGCGGTTTTCTTACTCTCGTCGTTGAATAGCTTATCGAAGTATGCTCTCCATCTGTTCTTAATCTTCTCATCTTTCACCAAAAGTCTATCAGCCTCATCCTTAATACATTTAACTTTGTGGAAGTCTCTTGTCTTCCTTTCTCGAAGTTTAACCATCTTGTAGACATCATTTTCGTCCTCTTTCGTATCTAATTTCCGATACAACTTTGTGTATGCCTGACCTCTTGTTTCGCTCACAGCTTTTTTTGCGTTTCTTCTAGTTTCTTTGTACTTCTGTATATTTTCATCACTCTTGTTGTGATGTAAACGTTTGTAACAATCTTTCTTCTCATTGATAGCCTTTTGTACTTCGTCATTCCACCACCAAGTGTCTTTAGGTTCACGTTTATTTCCTCTAGTTACTCCAAACATCTCTATAGTCACCTTCCGAATGTGAGTCGCCATCTTCTTCCACATATTATCCGCATCCTCACCTTTGTTCCACGATCCTTCTGTAATAACTCTATTCTTAAACACCTGAGAAACGTCCCATTTGAGCTTCCACCACCTCGTTCTCGTTATTTTCATGCCTCTATCTCGCCGAACGCATACCTGAAAACAAAAATCAGTCACCAAAAGTTTATGTTGTGTGACAACACACTCGCCAGCTATAACCTTACAATCCATGCAGTTTGGTCTCTCCTCCCTTCTAGTCAGGACAAAATCGATCTCGCTCGAGTGTTGGCCACTGCTGAAAGTAATTAAATGCGATTTTTTCTTTCATAAGCTATAGCGAAGTTCAAGATGTCTTCTCCCTCTTGATTCTGTTTGTCATATCCAAAACCCCCATATACCCTCTCAAACCCCCCTCTAACTGTGCAACATGACCATTAAGATCACCTCCAATGAAAAGTTTTTCACTACTAGGCATTCCTCTAACCATGTCCTCTAAGTCTTCCCAGAATCGTCTCTTGACATCATCGCTCAAAACTACTTGTGGGGCATACACACTGATGACGTTCAAGACCAAATCTCTAAAAATCAATTTGATCATGATGATCTTGTCCCCTTGTCTCCTAACTGCGATAACTCCATTCTTAAGGCTCTTATCAATTAAGATGCCTACACCATTTCTACTTCGTTCTTTTCCCGTGTACCACAATTTAAATCCTGTATTCTCCACCTCCTTAGCTTTCTGACCCGTCCATTTAGTCTCCTGAACACATAAGATATTAACGCGTCTCCTAATCGTCGTATCAACTAACTCTCTTAACTTACATGTTAAGGACCCTACATTCTAACTACATAAACGAATCCTACTTTCCCCGACTAGCTTAGCTTCTTGCCCCTCGCACTCGTCGAGTCAAGTGCGAAGACCCTTGTTCATTTGACACTACATCCGGTGCCGATGCAGCGTGTCACTAAGGTGATGACGATCCGCCCTCGCTCACTTGTCACCATAATTATAATAATATAATAATATAATAATATCATAATAATAAATAATATCATAATTATAATAATATAATAATATAATAATATCATAATAATAAATAATATCATAATTATAATAATATAATAATATCATAATAATATCATAATAATAAATAATCATAATTATAATAATATCATAATAATAAATAATAATTATAATATCATAATAATAAATAATAATATAATAATATAATAATAAAAGAATCATAATATTAATAATATCATAATAATAAATAATTATAATTATAATAATATAATAAAGTAATCATATTTATATTCATAATATAATAATATAATACTAAAATTATTTTATTATAATATAATGATGATAAATAATAGTAAAATAAATAATATTATAATACTAACCGTGATGATAAAAAATAATAATAATAATATTAATATAATAATAAATAGTAATATAATATAACATAATAATATAATATTAATAAATCATAACCATAATAATAATAATTATTATAATATAATAATATAATACAACATAATCAAACAATAATATATTATTCCGATGAGAGCTAATCCGGTATACCATCTATCACTTGATATACCGGATTAGCACTCTTCCGCACTCTTCCGCACTCTTCTACTTAGTCTAAAATTCGTTTAGCAAATTAATTCGTCGGAATAACAATTCTATTTCAATTTTTTGTTATTCCATTGAGTGTCAAACATACCCTAAGTGTTTTGTTTGTTCTCTTTAGTAAAGATACTCTGGGTTGGGTTCAATAAATTTTTCATGGGCCGCCCTTATATTTGTTGGTAATGGACTGATCAGCAAATTTGTTGAGTGAACCCAAGTCATTTTTCGAACCCACAAAATGTATATACATAGACACATGATACAATGTTACATATATGAATTAGATTCAATAGAGTAGATTTTGACAATAATAACTCACTTTCAATTTAATCATTTTCTACGGATTATCAAACAGTTCTTAAATTTAATGTAATTTTAAAAATAATCAATTTATAAGTTCAACAATATTTTTATAAATAGTTTTTCATTTAACGATTTTTCTATTGAAAATCGTTTCGAATTTATTTGAAATCTATTGTAAAGTTTATTAAAATAAGCATCATTAGTGATCCTTCCCTTTTACTTCATTAGGGATTTGAGTTTATAGTCGATACATTGCCACAGAGGGTGTTTCATTAAAACTAGACATAAATAAATATAATTGACGTGTAATGTCATCATAATTTCTCTTCCAGTAAAACTACGATCCACTATCTGAACTTCAAAGAAAGTTCCTAAATAATCTTACTGTTTCTTGCAACTTGGATTTGAATTTAACCAAAATCGCGCGCCATACAATAATTTATCCATAATAACCGCGCCAACAAATTTGAGTACCCAAAAATTAACAATTCGCCATGTATATATATATTTTTTTAAACTTTGAATGCCCCTGTTTTTAGTTTTCAGAAAGCATGTAAAACATAACAATTCCATTACTCAAGTACTGTAGCAAAACAAAACATAGACATATGACCAGGCATAACACCAATAACCAAAACAAGCACACACAAGAAAATAAACAAGCACCAACAGAACCATTCAGCGCCTTCCGAGAGCGGAGGAAGATAAGAAGATGAGCAAAACAAACACAACCACAGAGGCAAAGGATCCGATGAGGGAGCCTGACGTGCGTTCGCAGAAGTTGTTGAACTGTTGGCATATGGCGAACCAATTTGCTCTTACATTCCCCTTGTGTGCTAGGTACACTATTGCCGCTGCTGCGGAAGCTCCCGCGGTCAAAAGGGCCAACATTGCCTTAAAAAAACACCCGAGTAAACCAAATATTAGTAAGTTGCATTTCAAATGATATCGTCTATATGATAATATCTAAAGAGCACTGATTAAAACTACATTATGAAACTAATGAAAAACCTTTGACATATAATCAATAAATTTGTTTTTGAGTTGGAGAAAATTAAATATGATCCAACCGCGTCGAAGAATATCAGAATTAGTCGGGAATATCTGGCACTACTTCTGATGATATGCACAATCGACAGTGGTATGGACAACACGAGGTAAGCACACACGACTGAGTTAGCCACCACAAAAAACCTGCCAAGCATATTTTATTAATTTCAAGTGAATTGTACATATTCAAACTCCATAAATTGAAAAATATATAGGATATATCATGATATTGATGTATAATTGTGTACGTGAAAGTAGGAAGATCATCATATTGCGCCTTGAAACGAATGAATTGTGTGAAGAACGGGAGTGTCTCGTTGGTGGTGCCCATGGAGATGGCGCTCCCGAGCGTGCCAATGATTGCGACAAGACGGAATATGAGATCCATTATTGAGAGCCCTCTGTTGATCGCGCCTCCCTGCACGGTGGCTTTAGATGTCTCTCCAATCACTACAACTTCGTCCTTCATTTTCGCTGTGGTTTTACTATTAATTGATGGTGTGCGTAATCAAGTAGGAGATTCAAAAGTGTATTTCAATTTTGGATGTCTATCTTACATGCAACCAACAGGCCAATTTATAGCTAGGCCGATCCTTCAAATTAATTTTATTAAGAACCTATCGTTGATTAAGTGTTTGTCTGAGTGCTCTTGGATCATTAAGATCTCCTTATTGTTCTTCTGTGACAATCCTGTGGTCAAATTGGTGTATTCTCTTGTAGGTTCCATGATTCTCACATCTCAGATCTCAACTAAAGCAATCTACCTAGGTTGTTAAACAACGACATGCATCATTCCAAGTAGTAAGCAAGTTTCAATGAAGCTTGCACAAAAATCTATCTATGCACATTTTAATAGTGCAAAAATCTCCCTCTTATTGGATATTGATAGTTTTAAGACTTTTAAATAGTTATGCTTATATTAGTTCTTATCAGATTTGTTTAGTGCACAAAATTGCTATGAGAAGAATATCAAAAGACTTTGCCAGTTGGAACATAAAGAAGATTTTCTAGCTGAAAGCGTAAATTCTCTTAATGCAATATTGTGTTGTTAGTTTATTTGTTGATACTTGTGACTTACCAGGATAGATATTATGATACTTTATATGGGTATTTTGATGTTTTTTTGTGGAATGTGAATGTTATGTTGCCATGTAATCAAAATGCTCTTTTAAAGAATAGCTCCTATTCATATATATAGTTAAATCCCTACGGTACCGAGGTGTGACATCAGAATTCTTATTTCTAATGAAACTGGTAGTGAAAACCATTATTTGTCTAAAACTAGTGCAAATGCATGCGCAATACACATATATACGGTGGTTTATTAATTGATTGTATAGCCAACCACACCAATCACAACACCAGTTAAAACCACAAAGAAACAGAGTCATCAATGTGAAATGAAAGAAATCTGTAGTCTGATTATATAAAAGCACACCTGCTCCTACTTACTCAAATAACCATTGATCAATCATTTCAGGGTATATATCCCAACTAATGTTTTCTGCCCTAAAGGCTAAAGCCCCCTTCCAACTCCAATAGCAAAATGAGAAATTTAATTAAAGTGTTGGGCCATATTGCATGTAATCATACTATTTAATTATTCCTTCAGTTTTTATCTCCTTTACAACTTAATTGCATATGAAATGCCAGAGTCAAATGGGGTGCTGTAGTACTAACTACGAGTGCTTTCCAGTTTTGTAGCAGCATCTTCACCTGCTTATCAGATAGATTATTGCGCTCGTGCATGATCTCCTTCGTCACCCTCTTTGACCATAATTTAATCCTGATTATGTTTACACTCCCGCCATTTTTTTTCTAATTTGAAAGTTTGACCGCACATTACATTATATCTTTTTTTTTTTTTTTTTTTTAAGAAGAAGAAGAAGAAGAAAAGATGGAGGTGACACGTTTCATTATATTGCTTCCACTGAAAGTTAAAGCCAATGCTCTCATTTCTTTTTTAAAAAATGAAGAATTTTAGTTTAACTAAGAAGTTATCATACTTTAATCTGTAGTTTAACTACAGTAACAAAAATAAACTGGCATGGTAAACATAAGAAAAACTTGTATATAACTCTTGAGTGTAAGAGCACCTTCTTTTTGAGGAAAAGATAGGATCGGGCCTCATAACTTTTATAACTTATAAGAGATGTTTACGATATAGATTTTAATAGAACATCATAAAAAAGATTAAAAGCTCACCTGTAGTGAGCATAAAAGAAAAAATAGAAAAAAAAAAGGTAATCTATGATTCATAAGGAGTTAACATTGAATAGGAATGAAAGAAACCTTTTAATTATGAGTTGAAATACGTTCTTGTTTCGCCTCCTGAATCATATCATGAACAGTCTTGAAATGAGTGTTCTTTCCTTCGATGAAATTGTAAATTTTGGTATGACACTTGTAATTGAAATGTCAGAAATATAAAAGATATTTTCGAATTTTCGAATGTGATAAATAAATTTTAATTTCTGTAACTATACTTACAAAAATGTGAAACTATCGAACCGAAAACTTTCAAGGATATATCACTATACTCTTAATCATACATTGGCAGTTGAGGCCCATCGTTACTGGGCTTGAAAGGGTCGGGCTTTTTTTTAAATAACAAAATGAAAAAGAAGAAAAAAAAAAGAAGGAATTTCAATTGAAAAGAAAAGGATTGGACAGGAAAAAAGTTTGCTTATCCACTCAGCAGGCAGCAGCACCCTTCGCCTCTCCGTTTAGTCTTATTAATTAATAATTAAATAAATACATTGAAATCATGCGTAAAGATCGAGGGTCGTGTTGTAGAACTGCTACATCGGGTCCACAGTGGAGTTTTCAGCAATGGTGATGTCATTCTAGATGTTACATTGACCACAACACTTAAATAAATCCTTTTTAATTTGTCTGAATTACTGATGTCAGAATCTAGAGAAAAGAGGGAGAGGAAGTTCAGCAGGGAAATTGAAAGCTTTGCCCGATTTTCCTCTGATGGCGGTTATGATCCAGCATGTCGAGGGCACGCGTGACTGGCTCGTACATAAATCCATCTGGCATCTCTGTGACTCAGCCATTAAGAATGTTTGTGAGTAGAAAATTTTCACTTAGATATAGTTACTGTTGTTCATTGTTAATTAATGTTATTGTTGAGAAAGAATAATATTAGCCTCAGAATATTATTCATCACAGGCCAACTAAGTCAACAAATCAAGCTACAATCAAGGCAGAGCTAGAATTAGTATCTAGCTGGATTCTTGTAATTATGATGAAATTAGGCAGTCAAAGTAAAATAGGAATGAGCCAAACGGCTAGTAGAGGATTTGGTTATATATATACTAGTGTACAGAACAAATAAGGAACAATTATTCATCATTTTTTTCCTCTTTACTTTTTCACATGGTATCAGAGCAGGAAAATTCCTGACTCAAGAACAGTAAATATTGCTGCAGATAACAAGTCATGCAGACAATATCAGATAATTCACAAGCCTCTCAATTGATAGACAACGGTTTCCTCAGCCAACAACTTGACGAGCTATCCGTGTCTCTCATTTATCATCATAGAGCAACTCAAAAAAAAAGGGCATCAACAGAAAAAGGCAAGCCAAATTTCTGTTCTATCAAGTAAGTTTCTGTTCTTACCAGAAAAAAAATCTGTACCAGCAACAATAAGTTTCTGTTCTTACCGGAAAAAAATTTTGTACCAGCGACAGTAAGTTTCTGTTCTTACCAGCAACCAGAAAAATTCTAAAAAATCTGTACCAGTGCCCATCAAGCCATGTCACAACTATCTGATAATACCAAACTCACAACCCTAATCCTCAATGGCAACAAGAACTACATACCTTGGTCCAGATCGGTTACAATCGGCCTTGGTGGCAAAGGGAAACTCCACTTTGTCACTGGAACCAAAGAAAGACCCAAACCAGCAAATGTAAACGAGGCAACAGCTGCAGAAACAGCAAAAATTGAAGAATGAGACATCAACGATCAAATGATCATGTCCTGGCTTCTCAGCACAATGGATCCGAAAATCTCAAATGTGCTAATGTATTCCAAATCATCCAAAGAAATATGGGACAAGGCCAGAAAAAGGTACGGTCAAACCAAAAATTTTGCTCACATCTTTAGCCTCAAACAAGAAATCTCAAAAATCAGACAAGATAATCTCAGCAACAATGACCTAGTAATCGAAATAATGTCAAAATGGGAGGAACTTAACATATACCTCCCACCAACCACTGATCCGAATGAACTCCAAAAAAGAACCGAGCAAGACCTTATTTTTACCTATCTCGGAGCCCTGGATCCCAGCTATGAAGCAATCCGATCTCAAGTCTTGGCATCAGCCGAAATGCCAAGCTTTGATGATGTGGTTGTGAGAATCGAGCAAGAGCAGTCTAGGAGGTTTCTCATGAACCCCCATCAGTCTGAAACCACCGAAAACCAAGCTTTCAAAATATACCACAACCATAACCCTAACCCTAGAGGACCGGCCAGACTGAAGGGAGCTGCTGCCTCCGCCTGGTGTGATCACTGCAAGCGTGCGGGACACAACCGAGAAGGGTGCAAGGTGCTACACCCTCACCTCAGGCCGGTGCGCAACAAAGGGGGTAGGGTCGGCGGAGGAAAACAGGAACCCTTCAGCGGCTTGAGCAAGGGACCAGACCAAAGAAATAACGGGACAGAATCGGCTGGAATGAAAACCGAACCAACAAAAGATCTAGGGGCCGACTCCTCTGGATCTTCTATGGCGCCAACTGCACAACTAGCAAATCTTATGACCCAACTGAGCAGCCTATAACAGCAACATGTTGCAGGTTTTTCTAAACTTTCTATTTTTCATACTAATTTCTGTGAACTTTTAAAGCTGTTGGAAAATTGTGCTCCAAAATTTGCCAATATCTGCCAATATAAAAGTAATTGGGTTGTAGACTCCGGTGCTACCGATCATATAACTTGCAATCCAAATAAATTATAAAACTTTACCAAATTAAAGGAACCGCAATATGTCACTGTTGCTAATGGTAACAAAACTCAAATTCTTGGAGCTGGTACCACTAATCTTCTTAACGAGAATGTTAAAGATGTCTTGTACTTACCAGACTTTAATTCTAATTTATTATCGGTAAGAAAAATAACTCAAGACTTAAAATGTGATGTTATTTTCTCACCAAATAAAGTGACATTTTCGGACCGAGTCACAGGGAAGAAGATTGATGAAGGAATTTTTAGAAACGGTCTATATTATCTTGAAGACACTATCAATAAATGCTTTGTGTCCATAAGTCCAATAGATCGAGACAAATTATTGCACTGGAGATTTGGTCACCCATCTGATCAAGTTTTAAACAAACTCTTTTGTTATAAATTAGACTCAAATAATTGTGATATTTGTAAGCTTGCTAAACAAACTAGATTGCTTTTTTCTGTTTCTACTAGTGTATCAGAAAAATATTTTGATTTGATTCACTCCGATGTCTCGGGACCTGCTCCCGTTGACTCATATAATAATTTTAAGTATTTTGTTCTTTTTATCGATGATTATTCTCGAACTACTTGGATTTATCTTTTAAAAACAAAAATGAAGTATTTTCTTATTTTCAAGAATTCTTTAATTTTATTGTAAATCAATATAATGCCAAAGTAAAGATTTTTCGATCAGATAATGGGACAGAATATGTCAACAAAAATTTTGCCGATTTTTTTAAACAAAATGGTATTTTACATCAAACCTCATGTGTCAACACTCCTCAACAAAACGGAGTTGCAGAAAGGAAAAATCGTCACCTCCTTGAAGTTACTAGGGCATTGATTTTTCAAAATAACGTTCCAAAGATTTATTGGTCAGATGCAGTGTTAATAGCAACTTATCTTATCAATAGATTACCAAGTGTAAGGCTAAACAACATGAGTCCCTTAGAGATTCTCAAAGAAAGAAAGATAGATCTGGATCATATTCGAGTTTTTGGATGTACATGCTTTGTGCACATAAAAAGAAATGATAAATTGGATAGAAATTCGGTTAAAACTATTTTTTTAGGGTATTCTTTAGGTAAAAAGGGTTACAAATGTTATGATCCCAAAAATCACAAACTTTACATCTCAAGGGATGTGTCGTTCATTGAGAGTGAACCATATTACCAATCACACAAGCCAGAAACTAACCAACCATCCACATTGCCTCAAAATAGTTTTTTATCTCCTCACGTAACCATTCAAGGACAGGTTGAGCCTATAGAGCAAGAACATATCGATGAACCAAGCGCAATTCCTTCAGGGGGAGAATCAACTCAAGAAGAAATTGCCTTGAGAATCAACTCAAGAAGAAATTGCCTTGGGAAGATCTACACGATAAATCCGACCCTCTGTCAAGTTAAGGGATTATGTATCCCATCAGGTAATGTATCCAATTCAAAACTATATCTCTTATAAAAAGGTTTCACCAGAATACCAGGCCTACTTAGGTAACATCACAAACCAACTTGAACCGACCACCTTTGTTGAAGCTAATCAAAGTCCCATTTGGAAGAAGGCTATGAAAGAAGAACTTCAAGCCTTAGAAAAAAATAACACATGGGATATAATTACCTTACCAAAAAATAAAAAACTCATAGGGTGCAAATGGGTATACAAGATCAAGTACAATTATGATGGTACCATTGAAAGGTACAAAGCTAGATTAGTAGTCAAAGGGTTTACTCAAACTTATGGTGTTGACTACCAAGAGACTTTTGCACCGGTAGCAAAAATGAATACAGTTAGAATTCTACTATCGGTAGCCACCAACTTAGGATGGAACTTGTCTCAAATGGATGTCAAAAATGCATTCCTTCACGGAAATTTGGGAGAAGGAGTCTACATGACTCTTCCTCCAGGACACAAAAATGAGTCAGATTCATCACTAATGTGTAAATTAAAGAAGGTGATCTATGACCTCAAACAATCTCCAAGAGCATGATATGCCAAACTAAGTTTTTCTCTTTTAAAAATTAACTTTGTCAAAAGTACAACTGATTCTTCTATGTTCATAAAACATTCACAAAACATCACTACTATTATTCTAGTTTATGTAGATGATATTGTTATCACTGGAAATAGTAATGAGGACATTACAAGGGTAAAATAATATTTAAAAAGGGAATTTGATATCAAAGACCTTGGACAACTTTCATATTTTTTTGGAATAGAAATAGCTCACTCAAGTAAAGGATTATTTATATCTCAAAAAAAATATGTCCTTGACCTATTAAAAGAGACTGGTAAGTTAGGAGCAAAACCAGCCGGTACCCCAATGGAAACCAACATTAAACTTGGATCAGAAGATGGTGAACCACTACCTGACATAGGACAGTATCAGAGGTTGGTAGGAAAATTAATATACCTTACGGTTACCAGACCTGATATTGCATTTGCAGTTAGTATTGTAAGTCAATTTATGCATGCTCCGCGTACCAGTCACTTGAGTACCATTGATAGAATACTGAGATATCTCAAAGGTACTCCAGGTCAAGGAATATGGATGAAGAAAAACATTACTAACAATGTGGTTGGTTATTCTGATGTAGATTGGGCTGGAAGCTGTGACAGAAAATCAACCACAGGGTTTTGTACATTTGTAGGTGGAAACCTAGTAACATGGAAAAACAAGAAGCATAATGTTGTGGCACGATCAAGTGCAGAGGCAGAGTATCGAGCCATGGCATCCACAGCAAGTTAGCTTACCTGAATCAAGCACCTACTTCACGACATGAATATAGAGTGCAGAGGAGCTATGCAGATGTATTGTGACAATCAAGCAGGACGACACATTGCATCCAACCCTGTCTTCCATGAAAGAACAAAGCATATTGAAGTTGATTGCCACTTTGTTCGGGACAAGGTGCAATCAGGAGAAATTGAGACACCATTTGTCAAAAGCCAAGAGCAACTAGCAGACATCTTCACTAAAGCACTTGGCAAATCAATATTTGATAATATACTTAGCAAGTTGGGCTCAATAAATTTATTCGAGTCCAATTTGAGAGGGGAGTGTTGAGAAAGAATAATATTAGCCTCAGAATATTATTCATCACAGGCCAACTAAGTCAACAAATCAAGCTACAATCAAGGCAGAGCCAGAATTAGTATCTAGCTGGATTCTTGTAATTAGGATGAAATTAGGCGGTCAAAGTAAAATAGGAATGAGCCAAACGGCTAGTAGAGGATTTGGTTATATATATACTAGTGTACAGAACAAATAAAGAGATAGAATACAAATAAACGAAGGAACAATTATTCATCATTTTTTTCCTCTTTACTTTTTCACAGTTATTGTTGTTTTGTCTTCTTGGGTTTACAGATCTGTTTTACTTCATGTTCACTGTTTGGGGTTGCTGCTTCTTTGGATCAATGAAAGTAATACTCCATATATATATACTCCTGACTCCTCCCGTCTGATTAACTAATCAATATATATATATATCATAATTGCATTTTCCGCGTCATTATTTTATTGTTCATTACTTTGTTATTGCTTAGGATCCTTATGACAGTGAGGATTACCGTGAACAAGGTGGAGATGGAACTGTGCACTGGTGGTACGAAAAGGTAATTTCCTTCTTTTATTGAGGCAATTAAGAAGCATGATGGTATCTAAATACTAATAAAACTTCAAAGGGGTCATAAAATTAGGTCGCTGTAACATGTAAGACTAGACGGTCATAAACACAGAAAGTAGCATTGCATCGCATGCTCAATTATTTTTAGTTTAAATTATAACATTAAAACAAACATTGAAATCATAAAAATTTGACATGTATGTGACGCGGCCCAACTGATTTTTGCATTTTATAAATTCGCATAATTAACCATGGACATAATTTTGAATTAATGTTGCATATACAGCAAGAAGACATAGAAGTGGCAAATAGAGGCGAGCTGAGCTGTGGAGGGAGGAGTTGATTGAAGAAATCGAGCAAAAGGTGGGGGGTTTGAGAGAACTGGAGGAGGTGACTGGCAAGGAAGAACAGCTTGTCAAGTGAAAACCATTGAGTCATGATTGATTATACACCAATTAACAGCATGTGAAATTTGGAGCAAGCGGATGCACAAAGGACTTGTTTACTTAATTGATCTGTACCGAATTGGAATAACTCTGATATCCCTAGTACTGTACTGTAGTACATTACATCCCATGCTGTCCTGGAAGGCTGGAACCCAAAGTGAATCTTAATTGGACTGTAAAGTTAAGTATTTACTGTATTAATTAATTGTTAAAAGGAGAAAATATACGGTTCTAGGATTTTGGCGTACCTCATTTTCCCTTGTGAATGATGAATCATGAATGTGTGCCAGGAGGACTGTCACAGTGTCACTGGGATTGATGGGGAAAAAGGTAGTAGTCGGCTAGTTGTTGTAACGTCTACACAATAAAAGTTGTTGTAATGTATTGTCTACACAATTAATGTACGTAGTACTGGACATTACTGTTCTGTATGCCATGTGGCTATGTGACCATGTGGCCATGTGGGCGAGGGCAAGTGAGATCACAATCACATGGTCGAAAGAGAGAAGCATCATTCTAGGCTGTACAGTACAAGTGTGAGGCGTATTTCCCATCACCAGGCTGTAGCACTAGCAGTCTAGCACTGTAGCTGCTTGCTGTAACACATAACAGTACCAGGCTCGCTCGTACCAGTACCTGTTCCACCTATGCCTATATATAAAGATCCCGATTTTCAGGGTATATATTACGTCAATTGAGAGAGAGAAATTTATGGCACTTAGATTGATCTGTAGGATAAAATGTTATCGAATGTTTCTCTCATGACTTACTCGCGGACTGTCAAATTTTTTTTTTCAAAAGTTATCGAATGTTATCAAATTCTTTGCATAGTAAAGTAACAAAACAGAGAGAGAAACTACGCAGAATTTATTCATCAAAATGAGATCATAAAAATAGAAAAAATAAATTGATGAGATTTTGGTTCATAAAAAATAATGATTTCTTCATCTAAAAAAATAGTAAATAAATTCTAAAAAAATAGATTTTTTTTAATAGATATTGATATGAAAATTAGATTGAATGATTCGGATCGACCATATCTGATATTAAATTAATAATTAAATGAAAGCGTGCACACAACGCCATGTGTTTTATTTTGCAAAACACTATAGCCAAATTCTATATATAAAATGAGGTTATGATGCTAAATCAATTAACAGAATTTTGTATTCAAGTAATTCAACATATTTAGCAGGATATATTCCCAAAAAAATGTTAGGTAATTTTGATGAGAAGTGCATTTGGCGCCAAAGGATAATTAGGTTGACTTGATTAATTCAAGACGATAAAGGTCTACCAGAGGTTTGGTAATGAATACAGGGGAAAAGGTAGTCAAAGGTCATTTCTTGATCCTGTTTTGGCCTTGATGTCACAGATCAAACTTTTTGAAGCCCCTCTCTCTCTAGGAAAAAAAAAACTCTCAAGACTGAAACTCTAGACGGGTGGTCGCGCCGCTATCCTCCCCACCTCCCTGACCTCGAAAAAAACAGAAAAATATGCATTAAAATTGAATGTATAAAAAAAAAATTGGTGTACACTAGAGAATTATAAGATTTTAACTTTATCTCTTAATTGGCCTGAAACAAAATTAAACACATAGAAATTAATGTATTAATAGTACATGAGGTAGACCCGTGATGATGTGAACAATAACCGCCTCGTGTTAGGACATCAGTATCAGCATTCGTTAATCGGTAGAGGTGGCAATCAGGCGGGTTGGGTCGGGTTCAGATTTGGGAGTTGAATTAGTTTGACATTCTCAAAGAAATCAGGTTGAGCCAGGGTCGAGACAAGGTCGGATCAGGTGGGATCAATTTACATGTTGTGTTTTTTCAGATTTTTAATAGATTTTGATTGGATTGAAGGTCATTTGATCTCGGATCAGGTCGGATTAATTTATTTTTTTTAAAAATTAAATCAGGTTGGGTTCGGATCCGGACAAATTGGACGGATTTTTCAGATCGGATCGGATTCAGATTCGAACGGGTCAGATCGGGTTCTGCCAGGTAGCACATATTTCTGTATGCAAACTCGACGCAAAATCAAGCTAGATATTTATATATATAGCATAAATCTTCCTTTTTTATTAATCCAGTCATGTTACTCATGAAGCACTTTCGGAAGGAAATGAAAGTGGGTGACTATTTTGTCACTTTTATTGTATAAAAAGAATGATTATAGCATAAATTGTACGCCTGGTAGATGTGCTTGATCAAAGAAATAATATCTAACAAATGAATGCACCAATATATATTGATCACAGTAACCAACTGGTATAGACATTTCACTGAATTTAGTGCAGGGCAAAGTGCATAGTGCAAACACCTCAGGACTGTGCATGAGAGAGGTGTCTGCCAAGAAAATATTACTTAATTTAATTTCTTCAAATATAGATGGACAAAGATATATAAGTTAAATGATTGACGGAACAAATAAAAAAGAAAATTAACAAAAATAATAGGATATTAACAGTATTGAGAAGATTTAAAAGAAAATCATCTGTCGTAGAACTAATTTTTGTTTGAAGCAATGAGTTTATGACTTGATAATGGGAAAAAACATGAAATTTTCAATCAAGACAAGTTCATATCAGTATTTGTACCTATATATGAATCAAGGAAGAAAAATTGAAGTAAATGTTGTTGCTGTTATCGTTTATAATAGTATCTTCATAATTAAAGAGGAAGCTAAGATCAGTGCTGCTCCCCTTCTTTGGGACATATCATATATCATCTGTGCTCTTGCATGAGAAAAGGAGGCAATCATGTAGCCAAGAAATGCTTGCCGATTCATATATATATATGCATGTACCGGCAAGTCATCCTTGGCTGCACAATATTTACACAACTAACCTCACTCCCACATGCAAGACCTAGGATGATCCATCCATTACTATATTTACACAAGCCAACAGGGTTACTCAAGCTGGATTGAATTTTGGCTTGCTTCTTTTCTTTTGCTAGTTGCTACAACTATAGTACTCCCTTACCCTTTAGAAGGCATAGAGTTATATGTATATCCTACTCCCTTACCCTTTAGATGCAAGAAAATTAAGGCATCATTGCTCTTTTGAGAATAGGAACACTGAAACAGGAATAGGATTATAGGACTAGGAAAAGGGAGGAGGAAAAGAAAGAGAGACGATTGGTGGTTGTATGAGTATGTTTGATTGGTAGGGAAGTGCTTATAAAGACAGTTTCTTTCTGCACTTTTGAACCATTGAGGAAAAGGAGAGGGCTGACAGTGCATGAGGAGCGCTTTGATTTCAGTTGTTTGATTGATTCATAAATTGAATGAGATGGCTGGATGACAGTAGGGAAAACCTAGGAAGGAAAGATTAGCTAGCATAGCTTCTATCTAGGCTTATAGTACCGAATCTACGGACAACATGGGTTTACAGCTATACATGGCCAATTGGGCATGGCATACGGTACAGGTTTGAAAACGGTCCGGTCCGGGTCGGTACGGTTCAATTCCGGACGGTTCATGGTCCCGCACGGTTCACGGTCCACGGTCCACGGTCCGGTCCTAAGCGGTCCAAATTCGAAAAAAATCGAACTCGTCCCACCGTTGGCCCCTGAGGGCCGGACCCCCACAGGACGGGACGGGACGGTCCACGGTCCAGTCCGGTCCGATTTTTTTTTTATAAATTGGGAAAAATAATAATTTATCATATTTTTTTAATAATATTTTTAACTAATTTGAATTATTATTTTTAATTGTTTAAAAATCTAATAGTACTAACAAAAATTGTAAAAAAATAAAATTTCAGAAAATTATAAAAATAATAAAAGTTGAAAAATAAATTTATTAATTTTTAAATAATAATTTTCATCGAAATAATTATATATTTTTTAATAATTTAAAAATCAAATAATACAAAAAATATATAAAAATATCAAAAATTATAAAAAATTATAAAATAAAATTTGAATAATATTTTAAGTTACCCTCCTCCTTTAATCCGGGCTTGGGACCGGCTATGTAAAAAGAACATAGGCGGAGTTATAAATTTTTTTTTGTTAGTAATGTTCTTTAAAAAAATAATTGAAATATTTAAAAATAGATAAAAAGATTGATATGGTAAGAAATACCAAACTCCTAGAAGTCGTTGTCTTGAATGTCGTATCGGACGTCGGAATCATCTTCTAGAGAGATATCAAGGATATTGGTACCGCTTTCTTGAGTTTCTATGATGGATATTGCTGCCTCAAATGTGGTGTCATGTTGCATGCGACTTTCAATATCAATCCAATCTTTATTGCACACAAGTTGTTCGAAAAATTTTGAACCCAATTTTGTACGCTTATCTGTTAGGATCCTGTCTGCCGAACTAAAACATGATTCGGAAGGGACGATTGACACAGGCACTACAAATACGTCACACACCCTCATCGCCAATGTTGGATAAGCAGTTGCATTCCTCTTCCAATACTCCAGGATATCAATTTGATCATCTTCCATGCTTCCCAAATAATAACTCAGTAATTCGTTATTGTTTATTTGTTGATCTTCAAAACAATCATCATCTCGCAACTCATTTAGCAATCCAGATGAACTATTACTTCTATACGATAAAAAATGGACACAATATAAGTGAATAAATTATGTAATAGAAAGAATGATGATTAAAATTCATACCTAATGTTGCGATCGGTAGTAGAAGGATTATTAGTATTTCGTCGGGAGTTATAAAAGTTGAACATCTCCTCCAATAAGGTATTTACGTGATTATCTTCTTAATTAGTGCGTAGATGTAGATTTTGTTTGTACCTTTGAAGAAGACTTACGGTGTATTTTTTCTTGAATGATGGATGAAGACAATTTATGATAATTGTCACGGCGGGTACTTCCTCCTAATATTTGAGAAATTTTTCTTTCATTGCTTCTACGATTGGAGAAAGAGAGGAGTCGAGACTTTATATATTTTCCATCTCACGATAAACCTTTTGAGAAAAAGAATATAAAAAAAAGATGAGATAAAAAATATATAGAGCAAAATGAGATAGAAAAAATAATATAGAAAAAGATGAGATAAAAAAAGATGAAAAATTAAAAAAGATGAAGTTTAAAATGAATCAAATTAAAAAATAATAATAATTCACTTTCGATATGCGATAAAGATGATGAAGTAACTCATGTGTAGACGGTATATACGAGCACGATAGTTTGACAGTTATCGTGAAGAAGACACCGAGAAAGGATTTAAACATCTCAAGTTGGTCTCATTCTCCCTCGGAGATAAGCAAATGAATCCCCTGGGAGGTTCGCATGTCGTGGATAATATGGAGCGTCAGTTTGTGGTTGTTGATAATATTGTGAGGGGTTTGTATTATCAACTACATCTTCACCAAAAATATCCACACTCAACCGGTACATAAAATCATCCACGGGATAAGGATTTGCCATTTCTATAAAAAAAAATATAAGAAAAATCATCTACTTAAAAATAAATTTATAAAAAAAATTCAACATTCTAATAAATCTCTAATTAAAAAATAAATTTAACATTCTAAAAAAAGTTCTAACAAAAAAACTAATTTAACATAATAAATAAATTTACAAAAGAAATCAACAATCTAAATAAATTTCTACTTAAAAATAAATTTAACATTAAATCTAATATTCTAAATCTCTATGAGAGAGTCGAATAAGAGTCAAGTTTAATAAGAGATTTTAGAGAATAAGATTTAAAGGACTTAAATTTTAAAAGAAAAGTTTGACTCTTGAGAAATTCGGTTCTTATCAAGCCCTTCGGGATCTAAGGACTGGGTAAAGGTCAACGGTTAAGGGTATGATATATATATTTTTGTTGATTACGTATTTTTTAATATTAATTTCTATGTGTATAATAATATTAAATTATATTTTTCTATTTTTCTATTTTATTTTAATTATTTTGAATTTTTAAAGTGTAATTAATATATAATACAAATAGAAATTAATGAGTCGGAAATGGCCGAGTAAGGGTCGGAAATGACCGAATTTGATAAAGACCGAGTCAAAAGGGTTTACTTTTAAAGATTGAGACTGATCCTTATTATTAAAAATGACCAAATCGAATTTATGAGAACCGGATAAAAATCGGATTGTTTAAAAAAACGGTCAGATCGGATTTAAAGGTTGAGTCCTTATGCACTATGTCTAATGGCATGCATTGTTACCATAGAGACAGACAGTAACTATTAGAATTATTTACGGTGCATATATTGATATATATAATGTAACATAACATAACACCTGTCTTATGAGTTATGACTGTTTATATATCAAGTACATGAGCTAGCGCTGTGTTTTCCTATTCCAGATTTAATTTGATGTGTACCAGGTTAACCACTATTTATTATCATTAACTACAGAAAAGTTAATTGTTATGCACAGCACACAGCTAACACTGCCGAACGGCAAGAACCCATTTCCTTCTTTGGAGCTCAGGATTCAAATCAACACCAACCCCTTTTAATTTTATTTACTTGCAGCAAGCAAGCATCAGAAAAGCACAGTTGGAGTCTTTTAACTTTTCAACCATCAATCATCTTCTGCGGTTGTGCTTACAAAAATCTTAACTTTTTTACAATTAAGCTTTGAAACCTTCAACTTGGATTTTAAAACACACAACAGTTACAGAGTATAGACAATATGAACTAGATTCTATTTACAACATACGAGATGATTTATCAGAAAAGTATAAACGATATTGTAACATTTATTCAGTTTCCATAAAGCCAATTGCACATAAAAGGGAAAAGTGACACATCAGCATCCGTTAGAAAAAGGTGCTTCAGATTTAATTATTTTCATAGTTGAGAAACTCATAGTATATTTAACACCATCATCAGCACCACACCGGATGGAAGAGATTATTTAAATTTTAAACAAAAAATGAAGAATGGAGAATGATAAATGAAGAGATTGCATCAGAGATTCCCCTAGACATGATTCATCATCCCTCTCACTCTCAGTAGAGAGTAAAGAGGATTTCTGATGTCCCTGTCTGTTTCTCACCACATGCAACCTTGGATTCTTCAATCAAAGAAAAGAAAAGAAAAGAAAAGAAAAAAGGTTACACTGGGAAATCAAACGACACAATAAAGCACATATATGGTGTAGCTAAATCAACCAAATCGCTTATCAACTAGAAAAATTAAATTACCACAAGGAAGCAATAAGCATAACAAAACGAGGGTTTAAAGGAGGCGGCGGCTAAGATAACACGAGAGAGACAGAGAGAGAGAGAGAGAGATATTAGGGTTTTACATTAGAATCAACGGAGGTTGAATGGATGATGCATGATAAAATAGCAAGGCGAATATTGGGCTTCAGCCTTCATTATTTCTGCACGATATATAAATACAAATGGGCCGGACAGGTCTGTTACTTCGCGTCCATTTAATCTTCCAGCCCAAAAATAACCCAACTGATGTCCAATTGATCTCCTGCTGCTGCTCACTTTCTATCATGTGTAGCGTAGTTAAAACCTAAAAGCTTCTCTTATCATGTGAATTGTGATCTGCATAATGCAAATCACCAAGTGGTTGCTATGATGGAGATGTTGAAATTTGAAACGCACTTTAATTGTAACCGAGAAAGATGACAACGCTGTGACACGAAACTCCCCAGTCGCAGTCCCCCTTAATCCTTATCGCTAAGCATGAGATGAGAATATGAGATAACAAAAAACAAAAGAGAGACACACTGAGTCTTCACTTGTGCATGGGTCAGGCCAATGCTCCCACATCAACCACACAAAAGTTTCCACCTTGGTAACAGCGCACTGTAGTGGGCCCCGCTCGCATGTGAAAGTTGCAGCGCCGTTTGCACCACGTCTTCAAAGTAACAAAGTTGAAAGCAGGGCTAGCTTAGCATGCAATAGATAGCATACTAGCATATTACTATTAGCATGTGCGCTCTCTTTTGCCCCTTTTCTCTCTCTGTTTGAATGTTGGTTGGGAACTTGGGATGCGTCTACCCACTTAACCAGACGATTCCTGGCCCTCCTTAGCCTCCTATAATAGACCAATATGCCAACATGCCAATAAATATGTTCTGCGCTGCGCACAAATCAAGCATTTGGCCATTCATGATCGATTCAATTCGTCACTTCTATCTCTGTATTAATATAATATTGCTATGCATGAATTATTTTTTTAAGAGAAACGTGATAAAATTGCCATTGATTTTCATAAAAACCAGATGTAAGTTTTTGGAGTAAACAAACACCAAACCAATAGCATTTGCTGCTCTATACAAAGTACTAGCAAAATATAACAACAAACCTAAAAATGATGGCAGCTAATACTCTAAACTAAAAGTACTAATCAAATAACATCTGTAATATTTAATGGATAAAACTTACAAGTTGCTCCGTTAATCTTCGTGCTTGAAGCTGTTCGACCAATACAAAGACTATCACCGGTTCTACAAGAAATCACGAGCCAAGCCGGAAGCCTTGCGTTTTCCACAACCTAAATTCTTCAAGTCTTAACAGAGTATCTTTTCTCTTTCTCTCTCTCTTTGATAATAGTGATGATTCGTTTTTCGATGATCTCGCGAGAGAGAGTATACTAGTGTATATTTATAAGTCAATGCATCCGCTCAATACACTTGTTCAATGTACCTCTCCGATTGCACTGTTCAATGCACCTCTCCGGTGCATCCGTTCAATCTTATAACGGGTTGGGTTTGGATTCGGGTTTCCCATAATGGGCGTTCGATAATTAAATCCAACATCTCCCACTCGCACAAAATGGAAGACCCGATATAAACTAAGAGAATATATAATTTCTTATCTCTCGTTAAAATTCATACAAGAAAATAGGTCGTGACCAAAGCATATTTGAATTTGAGAGCATATGTTGTTATCCAATTGTTAGGTATGTATAACAACATCTAAGTAGAGTAAATATGCAGTACCTCAGATCATCTAATCATATTTTAAGTATAATATGATCTCTTTTATTTATTGATACATCCATACTTATATATTCACAATCATGTCACATAAACATAATTGGTGCACCGTTGAATATAAATAAATATGATACTATAATGATCTTTTTCTTTTATCTAAAATCTCTTCATTCCAAAATAATTGTTATCCGAGATATGTTTCATTAGACCGCATCAATCATGATCATTGATAACATTCCAAAATAACTAATTGAAATGAAACTTCAAGTATTTAGTAAAAAATCAAAGAGTACTATGAGATTCTTTTTATCTCACGGGTCTCACACAACAAAAGAAGCGAGAGATCATATCTTCTCGTTACCCTATTAGTTAATTGCACATATGGTATGAAACATATGCTATGGTATTATTCTCCATTTTCTTATGGAGCGTATGTCTAAACTAAAATTTAATACCATACAAGTGATAGTTCAGATATATATAAAATATCTAACTTGAGTCCACAACTCTACTTACTTTTAAATACAATAACAAGACTCCCACTTGGCATAAGACAGTTAAGGTAAATAGTGGGTATTTCACATTCGATCATAATTTAAATTCATATGACCTCATCTTGATTCTTTATCAAGGCGATATTATTTTAAGCATTTTGCTCTCACGTTTTGTATCATATTTAGCTTAAAACTATCTCATTTCTATGTACTACAAAGACATAGAAGCGATTGTCTGTGTGAGAAGACCAATCAACTGTCTGACATACCTTTTATTTTATATCTCATCTCATGTGTATGCTAAATATACTGATATTAAATAATTTATAACAATCATCACATAAATGAATTAAGAAAATAGCATCTATTGCATTTATCCCATAAATATAAATATACATGATATATTATTCAATAAAATATAAAATCATAATCTACGTAACCCTAAAGATTTGACATGACCAACAAACATATCTCTAGGTATTGCCTTTGTAAAAGGATCTGCCACCATTTTGTGTGTAGATATATACTGCATGCAAACTTGCTTTTTCGCCACCATGTCTCTAACGAAGTTATACTTAGTATCAATGTGTTTGGTTTTTGAATGATACTTGGGATCTTTTGTATAAGCGATCGCTGCCTGACTATCACTATGTACTAACACCGGGTCGGTTTCATTCTCACGTAAACCCAAGTGATTTAAAAATCTTCTAAGCCAAACCGCTTCTTGTATCGTCTTGAAAATGCCACAAATTCGCCTTCCATTGTGGATAAGGATATACAACTCGTTTCTTACTACTCCAAGAGATGACTCCATTATTAAGTAAGAAAACATAACCAGAGGTAGATTTTCTTTCATCTAAATATCCTCCCATCAAGATCTCGCATAACCCATGAGTTGTAGATTTTCTCCTTGAAAACATAATGAATAATCTGCATACCTCTTCGATACCTAAGTATTCTTTTCACCGCTTTCCAATGGGGACCGTCCCGGATTAGCTTGATATCTACTCACCATTCCAACGCGAAACCGATATCCGGTCTAGTACACATCATAGCATACATGAGATCGCCTACAAGACTTGAGTAAGGAATTTTTTTCATTTGTGCTTTTTCATCCGGAGTCTTTGGACACATTCTTAAGCTAAGACCTTCGCCTTTTGCTATAGGAGTATCAATGGATTTACAAAGCCTTGCATATGAAACTTTTCAAGTACTTTTCTGATGTAATGCTCTTGTGATAGAGCTAACATCTTCTTGGAACGATCTCTTTCAATCTTCACTCCAAGAATATATACTGCTTCACCCATATCTTTCATATCAAAATTGGAGGATAACCATTCTTTGATAGTTTGCACATACTCCTTATTGTTACTAGCTAACAAGAGTATGTCATCCACATAAAGTGATAGTATCACAAATTTATTTTTGGATCTCTTAACATACACGTTAATGATCTTCATCAATCATTTTAAAATCGAATGATATGATAGCTTGATGAAACCGAATGTACCATTGTCCGGAAGATTGTTTGAGACCATAAATAGATCTCAATAATTTGCACACTTTGTGCTCTTGACCTTCAACAACAAAGCTTGCAGTTGTTCCATATATATCTCTTCTTCCAGATTGCCATTTAGAAATGCGGTTTTGACATCCATTTGATGCAACTCCAAATCTAAACCTAAGAACAATAGCTAGTATCAATCGTATAGAAGTAAATCTCACAACAGAGAGAAAGTTTCTTCATAGTCTACCCCTTCTTGTTGTGTATACCCCTTAGCAACAAGGCGTGCCTTATACCTCGTCAATCGAGTCGTCACTAGACGTTTAATCTCGAGAACCCATTTGTTCCCAATTGCCTTACGTCCTTCTGGGAGATCAACTAATTCCTAAATATTATTGGATCTCATTGACTCCATTTCTTCTTCCATTGCTTTCATCCATTTCTCTTTAGCGGGACAAGTGAGAGCCTCTCGAATATTTGTTGGCTCTTCTTCATCTTGCATGACAATCATGTAAGATTCATTCTCAATTGGAAAATGACGTTTAGGAACTCTAAAGCACGGTTGCTTCCGCCTAATTTGTGATTGGTGCCGAGCTTCGCTCTCGAGCATCATCTGCTAATTTTCTCCCACTTGGATGAGATACTGTTGGAGGTTCAGGAATATGCACTAAACGATTTGCAACAATCAAATCATTTTGTTCATCTACCTCATATAGAGAAAAATCCTGAACTATCTCACCCTTTCTTGGAAATTCATTTTCTAAAAAATGATATCTCGTGACTCAAATTTCGTTACACTCCCACTTGATTGTTCACCAATGAACACATAACCTTTGGAATGTTCAGAGTATCGTATAAATATACTCTTTTTACCTCGTGGACCTAATTTACCATGTTGATGAGACATATCATGAACAAAAGCAGCACATCCCCAAGGTCTCAGATTACTAAGATCGGTTTTCTATTATTCCAAAGTTCGTAAGGAGTAGAAGAAACGATTTAGAGGGTACACGGTTTAGAATATAAACAAGAAATAACAATGCATCACCCCAAAAAGTGATCGCGATTTGCTTGAACCATCATTGACCTAACCATTTCTAAAAGAGTTCGATTTCTCCTTTCGCCTACTCCATTTTGTTGTGGAGTATATGGTATGATCAATTGCCTAAGTATTCCTTTTTCTTCGCACATTTGTTTGAATTCATCAGATAAATATTCGCGACCACGATCCGTTCTTAAGGCCTTAACCTTTCTGTCTAATTGATTTTCAACAAAAATAATAAATTTCTTAAAACATGCAAGAGCTTCAGATTTATGAGATATCAAATAGACATAACCGTATCGTGTATAATCATCAATGAAGGTGATAAAATATCTACCTCCATGTCGTGCCCTCACATTCATTGGTCCACAAATGTCTGAATGAATTAATTGCAATGGAAATTTAGATCTAGTTCCTGTTCCGAATGGTTTTCTTGTCATTTTTCCTTTTAAACAATTTTCACATGTTGGTAGACTAACCCGTTCAAGATGGCCTAGTAAGCCTTCTTTGGCTAATCTATCCATCCTTTGTTGTCCAATATGACCTAATCTCATATGCCATACATTCACATCAGTATTATCATTAGCATATGTAATTAAAAAAAAATGAGTATTATAAGAAGTCATTATATTAACAACATCTAAAATAATAAAACCATTCGATACATATCCATAACCATAACGTACATCATCCAGATACAACTTAATACTAGTACTGCACATGTTCAAAGTAAATCCAAATCTAAGAAGAACAACAACAGATACAATATTTCGTCGAATTTCAGGTGCAAAGAGAACATCATGTAAGAGAAGGGTTCGACCATCACGCATATCTAACTTGCATGTGCCTATACTCTTGACCGGTACACGAGAATTATTTCCTACATAAAGCCATTTTGATCCTTAAGGAATTCGACGAAAATCCACAAACAAATCACGATCTTTGGCTACATGGTCTGTTGCCCCTGAGTCTACAGTCCACAAAGGATAAGAATCACCATAAAAACAGAATCGGAAACATATGAAAAATATGAAATATTTTCTATTATCTCGTACCTTCATAGGGCTCATTGCATTCACGAGCATAGTGACATTTCTTGCCACAATTGAAACATTTGATCTTGGCCTTGTTATGCTTCTTAGAACCGTTCGAGAAGCCTTTCCTTGCCATGATATCGCCCTTATACTTTTTCTCTTGCTTTCCCTTTCCCTTGCCATAATTTGATTTACGTTTCGATCTTGTCCTCCATGAGAACTTGAACCGCCAAATACACGTAGTTTCGGTTTCTCGAGGTTTTGATGCCTCAATACGATCTTCCTCAAGTTCTAAATGCCTGACAGCATCGTTGAGAGTTTTAATACCCTCATTATGAGTTAAATTCACTTTCATGTGTTCCCATGTATAAGGAAGTGAACGAATCACTGCTTGAACTTGCTGTTCATCAGTCAAAATATGGCCAGCATCCTTCAACTCACTAATCATATTCGACATCTCCCTGAGATGTTGACGCATGCTGTGATTAGGACGCTTCTTGTAAGTGTCAAATTTGATGGTGAGTTGTCTTAGTTTGGTAACAGAAGTTCCACCAAACTTTTGCTTCAAAGCAAGCCACATCTCTTTGGCAACTTCATATTGCCTGAACTCACGCATCACATCATTTTTCATACTGCTCAACAACGTAATGCGAGCAATGGAGTTCTTCTTTTTCCATGATTCAAATGCAAAGCACTGTCACTAATATGCTTGGGAGTTGTACCTTTCTCTGGTTCAGTTAGAATATGATCCAGGACCGTAAGAACCTCTTGTTCTTCCCGGACATACTGAATTTTTATGGCCCAAATTTCATAATTTTCTCCATTCAGTTTTTCACCCTTATTAAGTTCTGCCACAATATTTCTAGATGCAGATGCCATTTTGCTAAGAAATTAAAAAAAAATTAAACTAAGTTAGGACATCACACAATTCTGATGACTTAATATAAATTATTTAATACTTAGCATAACACATATAGTTTTGTAACAAACTCAAAATAATTTAATAATAATAATATTTATAGATTAAAATCGAAAGATCATCAAATTTCACAATCATCTTTTAATTCTATAAATTTTATTAATATTAATTATTTTAAAGTACAAAACTCCCACAAAAAATTGATAAACAATAAATATATATATAATAAAAAAAACGAACAATAAAAAAAATTCGAACTTAAAATAATTATTCAGAAAAAATTCCGAATTTAACAGATGTATATATATAAAGGAATCACTATTATAACACAAGTTGTAGTATGGTGTAGTGGTAAGACCATTCTTACTTTAGAGGTCATGGGTTCAAGCCCGTAGAGAAAGCAATGTTTCTTTATTTTGCGCGGTTCTCTGGATTTATATAGACTAAGTTCATTTAAAAAAAAATTAAATGAATACAACCAAATGATCCTCTCCTCCTCTCTCTCCAGAGAAAAAATAAGAAAAGGGACTTCAAGAAATTTGGAGCAAAAATTTCTTCTTTGTATGGCTGTGATTTATTTGGATTATAAATTTGTCCAACCCAGTTGTACAAGATCCGAAATAAAAGTGTATGTTGATTTCTTTTCATTATTTTTGCTATGGATCTCCAAGAAATGCACTTATAAAATCTCCAAAACAGTGAATTTTATTAATATCTTAAAATAACTAAGATTTCACTAAAAAATTTTCAGATTTTAAAAAAAATTGCGATTCAAATCTGAAATTTATTTTTATTTAATTCTGGAATTAAAAAATAATAATTATTTTTATCAAAAAATATCTTATGTAAAACTAATTTTACATATACATAAAACTCACTAAAAAATAGTGATTTAATAAACCAGAATATATGCTATAAAAGCTCTGATACCAATGTAATATTTAATGGATAAAATTTACAAGTTGCTCGTTAATCTTCGTGCGGAAGCGGTTCGACCAATACAAAGACTATCACCGGTTCTACAAGAAATCACGAGCCGAAGCGGAAGCCTTGCGTTTTCCACAACCTAAATTCTTCAAGTCTTAACAGAGTATCTTTTCTCTTTCTCTCTCTCTTTGATAATAGTGACATGTATTCGTTTTTTCGATGATCCGTGAGAGAGAGTATACTAGTGTATATTTATAAGCCAATGCATCTGCTCAATACACTTGTTCAATGCACATCTCCAGTGCACCTGTTCAATGCACCTCTCCAGTGCATCTGTTCAATCTTATAACGGCTTGAGTTTGGATTCGAATTTCCCATAATGGACGTACTGATAATTAAATCCAACAACATCTCTACAAAAACTGACTAAACAAACTATCCATTATCTCATAACAACCAAACTAACAGACATACAACTCAAACATATAACATAACTAGTCAGAACAAAGATAGAAAAATATAGTCAATTGCATCAATATCACTGATTGGAATCATCCCTCATCTAGACATGAGATTATTGGTCAAAAAAGTAACCTCACCAAAAGCTCCTAACCTGAAAAGGAAAGGAAGCCCTTCTATCTCCTGGATTAATATTATTTTTTTTTTAACAATTGTGAAACATGTCTAATCGTACATCAAAAAGTGGCTAAGTGAATAATCTTTAGACTTAGAGATCAAATGTTGGAAGGTGAAGAGTTCTTAAATATTATGTTATATCTTTCAAGTCAAAGCACCTAACAAATTGCACTTCTCACTATTTCAACTAATATTTTATCTTTTAATGGAACACAACTATCTAAAAATCATAACTCCTCTAAAGTTTGCCCCTAAAAAAAGAGTTATATGATGCTATCCACTGCCAAAGAGTGTGAACTACACTGCAATTGACAAACAAATGATTACAAACTTCAAAATTACAACCTTCATGTTTATCTGTCCAGCTAGAAGTAAACAGTAGTATCAGAGTCAACTATTTTATTAAATCCTAAATTTATGAGATCTTTATTCTTTATTACCATGGATGAATTATTAATTTCAGTTGGGCAACAACTACAAATACAAACATAACAAAAGCAAATTCTGCTGCTTGCACTTGAATTTTATGGCCTGTTCTGTTTAGTGGAATACAGAAAAAATATTTATGGTCCTTCTGAACTTGCAAGGACTGAAGAACATGAGCATCATTCATTACTGCTGCTCAGTAGTCGGTATTAAATGAGACCACCATATTTTCCTGCCTCAGTGCCTCCACCATTAAATATATGTAACGAGTAACGACCTCACTCAAAATCATTCATGCTTATGCTATGTGCATCCAGCCTGCATTTATTTTGGCAGTTTAGTTATGGTGCACGGCTCAAGACTTTAATACCCACAAATGCAGTCCGAACTATTTCGGCAATATCCGGCCTGTTTATTTTCAAATTTTATTTATTATATGATAGGAGACTGTATTCACGCTATATCTAACATTTTCTAATTTATAAGATCGATCTAATCATTTAACGGGTTTTTCATATTAAAATATAATAGGAGACAAAATTTTAATGTTTTTAGATTTTTTTTTATTTTTTGGGTAGAAAATGCATTGAACTACTATTTTCCAATAATAATATTCTTTCATCCTTCAAAGAAAAAAACTAAAAAAAATATATAATTTGGTGTCCAAATATATTTTAATGTGAAGATCACCTTGAACGGTTGATTCGGTATTTTGAATTCAGAAATAAAAGATATATCATGAAGTATAAAAAGATATTTTATATTTCATAACTCATCATATTATAAGTCTTTATTTTAATTATTATGCACATAATTTATATTAAATTGGACAGTGAGAGCGGAAAGAAGAAAGGATTAAAAGATCATGAACAGGTCATCAAATCTAATGGTATCATCTAATTTCATTTATTATGAATATTAAATTATGTTATGTTGGATCTCATTTCTTTTATTATGCACAATTTTACTTTGTGTTGAATATATTCCTACTAAATTGTATCTACTTTTATGTATTTTATATATTAAATATATTATGTTGTACATTATTTGTACTATATTACATCTTAATTGTTTTATTATGTACTTTAAGTATGTTGTGTTGCGTATTGCACATTACTTCTGTTATGTAAAAAAATGATATATTATATAAAATAATTAATATGAATAATAAAAAAATATATGGGCATAATAAGAAATTACTTCTGGCTTTATCTATTTTCCAAATATTTTCGTAGAAAATTTTGGATGGAAAATGAGGTTGGGCCGGGCAGACAAAATTTGCAACGGCCTGCATTAAACAGCTTTAACCTAACTCGTACTTGGCGGCGAAACTTCTGGAATGGCAGGGCTATTTATTTATTTATTTATTTATTACACATAAAACCAGTCAAGAACCATTAAAAGATTGTCCTGTCAGTTAGTTATTAACTTATTATAATCTAACAAATCCTCTAACCACCAGTCAACGGTCAAAACGCCAACATCAAGTGACTCCTGCATGTCTGTCTCAGCCTGACTGGTCTGACTATTATGAATTGTAATTTGTAATGTTATATAAAACAGAAATTTATAAATATTTGACCAGGATCAGATTACGAGGAATGTTTGATAATAGGTGCTTTGCTTGGTGTGGGCGGACCAGTTACAAATATATATCTTCCTTTGACGAGATCCTATAATTTTCATTTTTCTAATTATCATATCTTTATTTTTTATTATGATGAAAATAATGAAATAATGGATGGTACAATTAATCTGTCATTATTATTTTCGTGAGATAAAGGAAGATAAATGCGTGCCCGGTGCCCTCCTGGGCCGTTTGAACAAAAGATCTCGTCAAAGATATTGAGAGAGAGAGAGAGAGAGAGAGAGATTTAAAAACAAGTAGACAAACAAAGAGAAAAAAGGGATAAAAGCCTGCAGGTCCCAGGAGAGGGGCCTTTCTTTAATCTTTAGGCTTGTCCTCTGCCCAAAGCAGCGCCACTTCCAAATTCCAATTAATTTTCTTTAATCTTTAGGCTTGTCCTCTCTCAGTCCCACCCAGCAAACCTAATCAAAATTAAGAAGCTTTAAATTAAAGTTCAAACGCCTATTTATTGGGTGGGGGTTCCCTCAACTCCCAATCCCAAACCCTACTTTGCTTCCACTTCTCCCTTCCCGCCCAAACAAAACAAGATCCCCACCCAAACAAAACCTAAACGAGCAATGGCGGTGGTTCAGATAGTTCTAATGGGTCTTCTCCCTTTGCTTGCCCAAGCTCACCCCTTGGCACACAGAGGCAGAGGTGGCGCCGGTCCCTGGACTCCGGCCCACGCCACCTTCTACGGGGGCGGCGATGCCTCGGGCACCATGGGCGGGGCCTGCGGGTATGGCAATCTTTACAGCCAGGGATACGGCACCAACACGGCTGCTCTGAGCACCGCGCTGTTCAACAACGGCCTGAGATGCGGCGCCTGCTACGAGGTGAAGTGCCAGGGCGACCCCAAGTGGTGCCTCCCGGGCTCCGTCGTCGTCACGGCCACCAACTTCTGCCCGCCCAACAACGCGCTGCCCAACGACGATGGGGGCTGGTGCAACCCCCCGCTGCACCATTTTGACCTGTCTCAGCCCGTCTTCGAGCACATTGCGCAGTACCGTGCCGGCATTGTCCCCGTGGTTTACAGGAGGTAACTTAACTGATTGTCAGTTAACTTTTGCTCTAATCGTTGCAACTAATAATTTATGTTTCGGTGTTTCATTGTACCTTGTACTGTTCTTGTGCGCAGAGTGGCCTGCAGGAAGAAGGGCGGCATCAGGTTCACCATCAACGGGCACTCCTACTTCAATCTGGTTCTCATCACCAACGTCGGTGGTGCAGGCGATGTGCACGCGGTTTCCATCAAGGGAACGAGGACGGGGTGGCAGGCCATGTCCAGGAACTGGGGCCAGAACTGGCAGAGCAACTCTCTCCTCGACGGCCAGGCGCTCTCCTTCAGAGTCACCACCAGCGACGGCCGCTCCGTTCTGTCACTCAATGCAGCGCCGGGCGGTTGGTGCTTTGGTCAGACCTTCAGTGGGGCCCAGTTCCACTAAGCAGAGTGGGTTGAATTAATAATAGTTAGTTAATATGGAGTTATATAGTCGTGGTGTGGTTAATTAATTATTAGATAGTGGATGATGGCGAGAGAGAGGGAGAGAGGGCTGGCTCTATTTTTATGGCGGTCCTCCCTTGGTTATATTGTGTTTTGGTTGTCTCTTGCTGTGGAGGGAGCACCGCGTTAGTAATTAAAGTGCGTGTTGCTTTCCCCTGCTTGTAAAATGCAAAATTGGAAGAGGTCAGGTGGACGCTGGTTTTCTACCACCCGCCAATGCATGGCAGAGCACAGCATGAGGGGTTTTGTTTAGTTTAAGTCGTCTCTTTGTTGCTTTTTGTGTGCTATTTTTTGTGTGTTTAGTTTAGTCGTCTCTTTGGCTTTTTTGATACATTTGGTGGGGAATAGGATTGAGGCGAAATTAAAGGTCCTCCCCTTCCCCCATTGTAGACTGTAGTAGCTCCATTGCAGGGAGCCACTAGTGATTAGATTAATGAAACTGATGTTCCTTTCTCTTATTGATTTGCGTGTTGGATTGGATGGAGTTCCTGTGCTACAATATTGATTCTGGTTATAAAATCTTTGACCGTAGAAACCGCATCATTTTATGCCCATGCCCCTCAACCCCATCACCATCAGATCAGATCATTCTTCTACCTCTAGCATTTTTTATTGGATTAATTTTCTGACAGATGACTGAATTTTCATTGAATTTTTATTTATTTATTTTTAATCACTAAATTTTAATATTTATTCATATTTGATTATTTTAATTAGTTTTTTCACTCAAAATAATTAAAAAACTAATGAAAAAATAAATATTATTTTATTTTATTTATCTATTTTTTTATTTCAATTAATTTTAGCAACAAATGTAATTTTATTTCAATTATTTTTGAGTTAAACTAATTGGAGTGATTAAATATGAATAAATTTTAAATTTTAGTGATTAAAAATGAATAAATAAAAGTTCAGTGATTAAATATGAATAAGCATTAAAGTTCACTGATTTATCTTATTATCTTATGCTATGCTTTACAAGAGGATGATTAGAATTTTAAGTTATCCTCATCTTAAATCTCTCATCTATTCCTCCCATCACTTTTAATTTCATTTGGATCATAAATCAACCCCTGTTCATTATTAAAACGAATGCCAGGAGTATTAAAAGTTCTGATTTAGTCTAGATATTAATAAACATTCCCGAAAGTGTTAAAATTGTCATAGAATTAAACTCATTGCGAGATTCAGCCAACGCTTTTATGAAAGAACATCTAATGATTGAAAACGATTGCCTGTCATAATTGAATATGACATTGGATGTGTTTCCTGCTTATAACATACCAAGACTGCTATACCATAATGGATGCAGATTGGGTCCACGGTCCAAAAAGAAATGGGTCGCAGACATAGTCCGCAGCCCAAGTGTAAGTGTTTCTGTCGCTCATAACTTTTTCGTGTCGGAATTTAACATACTAAAATTTCACGAACTTTGTAACATGTAATAAAGGGAAAATTATCCCGCAAGGAAGTGTGCACCCGAAAACCAAGTTCAATTTATTTTGGCATCATTATTTGCTTTCGCCATCGCAAAAATAGTAAAATACTCATACATATAATATAACTCCACTAGAAAATACAGCTAGAAAAATATAGCGAATATTCAGGACAACAAAATAACAAGCGGCTATGGTTGACCCGGACAACAATTAGTAATTAACCAACTTTTGTCTCCAACGAGACTCTGCTTCACTATTCACTAATTGGCCCAAAAAAAGTAGCGAGAAGTTACTGTTTGCTAATTGCGCATGCATTCGTGCACGCAAACAATTATGAAACAAATTTACATATTCAAAATCACCACTGGTACTTGGCAGCAACGAGCACCTCTTCATACTTCTGAGCTGCAATATCCCAGCTAAGATCCTGCCACATGCACCTCTCTTGCAAATCCTTCCAACTCTCTTTGTAGTTCCGGAAAGTGTTCAAACAATGTCCCAATGCATCAATCAGCTTATTGGTCTCAGCCCGATCAAATGTCCATCCAAAACCTGTATTGTTGAATGGGTCGTATTGGAGCACTGTGTCCCTCAGACCACCAACTGCATGCACCACTGGTATAGTACCATACATCATAGCATACATCTGATTCAGCCCACACGGCTCGAACCGAGATGGCATCATCAACACATCAGCACCAGCTGTCAGTCGGTGTGCCATTTTTACAGAAAACCCAACCCAAGAGCGGATCTTATCACGGTGTTGCCCCTCAAACCGCCTCAATAAGTCCTCCAAATCTTGCCTGCCGGTACCTAGCATGATAAGTTGTGCATCTTGACCGACTATCCAAGGGATTGCCTCAGCTATTATATCAATACCCTTCTGACCATCTAGTCTTCCAATAAATGCAAGCAGTGGTACGTCAGGTCGAACTGTGAGTCCCATCTCTTGCTGAAGGGCAGCCTTGCACTGGGCTTTGCCGGTTTCTAGGGTTTCTAGTGAGTAATTGGTGTAGCCATCAGATTGTAAGTGAAGATCTGAACTGGGGTTCCATTCTACTGTGTCGACTCCATTGACAATGCCATGGAACTTCCAGTCACTGTTATTAATGATGTCATGTAGGCCCCATCCACCTTCTACAGTTTTCAGCTCCCAGGCATAGCCATGGCTGACGGTGACCACACGATCTGCTGCTTTGATTCCTGCTGCAAAGATGTTGCAATGTTCCCCACCAACCGGATCATAAAATTTGAAGTGGTCAAGGTAGTGCTCAGGTAGGTCTGTAATCTTGTAATCATCCATGGGGCCCCGGCCCTGAGAGAGACCATTCAAGGTTATTTGTGAAGTGAATTTGATTAGAATGAAGTTTGATATTCATACTACAAAACTAAAGTTGCTTCCTGCACACATGAAAGCACAAAGACAATAGCCTTGAACAAATTGTTTTGGCATTTATTCATCCATGAGAAGATGATTCCTCGTCATTATTTTTGTTTGAACTAAAATTGATTATTAGCTCATCATACTTCGATCACATAGCACAAATTCCAAGAGTAAAGTAAAACATTAGCAACTTCAGACACCAGGTTTATATTCTTGAAAGAGGTCAAGAACATAGATCTTTATAATATTAGAAAGGACGTTACAAAACTGAGGTGCTAACCTGATGTGCTATGTTGTGAATAACTAGAACAGATCGAGTAAATTGCATCAAGCCATTGTCACGATAATATGCCTTGAGATACACAGGCAAAAGTGCAGTGTGCCAGTCATTCGCAATGAAAACCAAATTTCCATCTCCATAGCAGATACCTCCACATGGCACATGCCAAGGAACCTAGGTAAAGATAGTGACACAAACATATCTATTAGTCTGATAAATGCTCAAAGAGTCGTGGGTCGGAAGAAAGACCAGAAGTTCCCCCAAAATTTCTTTGTTACTATTACAAAACGTATGAAAGCAACAAATTAGCTTGGATGTAATTAAAAAGTACCTCAACAGCCACTTTGCATAATAAAACCATGCGTTTCAGAATATCCTACAAAAACAAATAAAAGAGGAACCAAATCAGAAACGTAATAGGTTGTATAAGATTGATTAATACACATCAGGTAAAAAGGTTTAAAAAGAAGTCAACACATTACCAGCCTCGCTCCTCCATAAATGTCATTCTCACGATGGCGGAACAACGGAGAATCTATAAACACGAAATCTACGCCATCAATATATGCTTGATAAAAGTTGACCTCAAAATCCTAAAAACAATTTTCATTTACAGTTTATGTCAAAAATAAATTCACCATACCAACCAAGCAAAACCAAATTTAATTAAATTTACAGTCCCTGGCATACCTGTCCATCTACCTTGTAGTACTTACGGACCCCAACATCTTGTGCTTCAGAATAGTTTCCATATTTTGGTATGACTACCTAAGAACATGTATACACATTGCAATGAAGTGAAAAGGCATAACCTGTATTTCAATCCTATTATCAGTCTATATTTGAATAAATTTACCATGACACGATGCCCTCTCCTGGCCAGAGCTTTCGGTAAAGCACTCGCAACATCTCCAAGCCCACCTATACTCCAGAAATCAACAAGTAAAAAAATTACATCAATGAAGCTATATAAAAATTTTGTTAGTACAAAGTCAAACACCTGTTTTAACCCAAGGGGCGCACTCTGCAGCAACCAGTATCACACTCATCACATTTACACCAGCCAAGGGTCCAGAATCCTGTTGTTCCTCAGAATCTTTACTCTCTGTAACAACAACCAACTCTTCCTCTTTCCCTATTCCATTTTCCTGTTGGCGAGGAGGGGGTCTGATTTTCTGTTCTTCAACTGTTTTGGTTGCAGTGCCTAGATTTTCTTCCTTTGCGGTTTTGGTGCCTAGTTGTTCTTCCTTTGTGGGCTTGGTCATTAATTTCTCTACCCTTGGGGCTTTGGCTGTTGGTTTCTCTTCCTTTGGGGCTTTGCTTACTGGTTTCTCTTCCCCTGGGGCTTTCTTTTCTTCAATTGGCATGCTTTTAGGAGGGGCAGTTTTGCTCACAAGTGTCCTTGATTGAGCAACAAGTGGGGTCAGACTGTCAGCGGTGGAACTGGTTGAGTAAGCACCTTTTTTATCGGAGATTTCTGTAGTTGGTTCAATGATCGAGTCTTTACTAATCTCAACATCGAAAGTGGATTCTGTTTGCTGCTCAGGAGTTTCACTTGTAAGAGAGGAGACCAGATTCTTTCTTTTGGCAATCTGCACCCAATATTTTACCTTAATTTGAATCTCTTGAAGAGTGATGATTAATAAAATTCAAGATTGAGGTCGGTCTATGTTAGAATTCAGTAATAAAGTCACTTTATGCTCACAAACTGATAAAAGAAAGGTACTTGTGAGACCTGGCACTAACAATTCATGCCGTAAAAGAAACAGTCAAGAAGCAACTAACAAGAATTCCAGAATGTAAAAGATAAATCATCAGAATTTAAGTAGGACCGATCACAATTAATGGGAAGAAAAAAATAATAGAGAGGTAAATAAAGAGACCTGCTCAAGCAAAGTGCTCTGCATTTCCAAGACCCGTCTGCTCTTAGCGATTGTGGCGTGGACCCGGTCGTCAGCGGCATCCTTCTTCTTGTTCTCCTGAGGTCCGCCTTCTAAAGTGCCGCCAGCACCAGTGGTTCCTCCGGCGGCTCTCAGCCTGGCGCGGCCTGTCCAGCCCGTCCGTCCGAAGAGAAGATCGCGCCTGGCGCCGCGACGGGTGGTGAGACGCGCCGCATTGGGGTCTAGAAAGACGCAGCTGCCCTTCCAGTTGCAGCAGTGAGTGAGGTGGATGTTTCCGACGAGGGAGCCGATGGAGAAAATGGACATGTGGAGGTGGAGTGGGAATCGGAAATCAGAAGAGGAGAGCGGAGGAAGAGTTGGGGAAGAGGACGTGTGCAGTGTGCTTAGCGTTGGGTCTCGGTCTCTCTGTACAATTACAAATAATAATAAACTAGAAAATGGAGGAGATAGAGGCCCCAGCCCCAGCCCCAGGGCCCAGGCTGAGAGAGTTTGGCGGTCTCACTTTGTCAGCGACTGAGGCCTGGCCAGCACCTCCCACCTCCCCATTTGTCGTTTTCCTTCCCAATACAAATACCGCGCTCTGTTGTGTGCAAAACGTGGACAATACTCCAATCCTGGGGCCTACCCTGCTTCTCTACAATTCTCGTCACAAGAATTCAACTAGCACCGCACATTTCCCATTTTATAACGCCATAATATTAATTCTTATTGCTATTTTTTAAATAATATATTTCCCATTTTTCTTTCACTAAAAACACGTGGTACATGCTGCTTTTCAGAAAAATGATATTAGTAATTCCAATCACACACGTCAAATTGTATTTTAATTTCACTATTATTTGTAATCCTTGATTACCGCTAATAATACTAATTTGGTCAATTAGTAAAAAGTACAAGGGTTAAATTATAATTTTAATAAGTTCTACAACAATCAAGCACAAGCAATTTCTAAACCAAAGATATGAAATAAAGTAAAGAGAAAGAGTTTAGAAATGCTCAATCAAAGGATTGAGTTGACACGCGATGTAACGAGGTTCGGCGTTATGCGCCTACTCCTCGGGTCCCCGGCTTCCCGTCTAACGGTAATAAAGCTGGTCCGATCTATTCAACCAAATACGAGTCTTGTACAAGGTCGAACTTTGCCCTCTTACACACAAAGGATGAGAGACAAAGCCTAAAGTTAAATGAGTAGCAAAAGCTAGAGTAGATTTAGCAATGGAGCAAATCACTCAAATCTCACAAGTGTTTAGAACAAGTTTAGATCAAAGATCTTGAGCTTTAGCTAGTGTATAGCAAGGTTTTCTTAAATCTCTTTAATGGTGGTCGTAAGAATGTATTTTGCAAGTGTATTCAACAACATGTAGGAGAAAGGAGATGGTCCCCTTTTATAAAGAGCTCGAAAATCAAGCATAACTTACTTTTTCATAAAATTTTCGAACCGTTATAACGATTTACCAATCATTATAATAGTTTACAAAACTGCTACAACGGTTTACAAATCGTTATAACGGATTAAGTTTCAAACGGTAGGATTGTCGAGAAATTTGCCCGTTGATATGTCGTATAGCCGTTTGATCAATCGAAATAAACGTTATACGATTTATCAAATCGTTATACGTTTTATGAAATCGTTGTAACGATTACGTAATCGTTATACGTTTTACAAATCGTTGTAACGATTCAAGAATCGTTACATAACGATTCACTCGGTTTCTTTGAGAATGTTTCGCCTTAGAGTATTTTTGAGTATATGAGATGAATCGTTATAACTGTTATCTTAACCGTTATAACGATTCACCGGCGTAAACACTTTTCTTGTTGTTTAAGCTCAATTTCTCTTGACCAATTCAACCCAAAGTTTGAGTTTTACTAAACCTAAGCCTAGTGCAATTCTTGATTAAGCTCTTGTATCCCAAGATTAGTCTTGGTTCTTGTGCACTAGTTCATTTGCATATTAATCACTGCACAAAACTCAACAAAATAAATTATAAAATTCAAGATTGTTTTGCAAATCGATAAATCAAAGAAGATGTTAAGTGTAATAATCTCCCTCTTTTGTCGATTTGCAAAACACGCATGGGTGCATAGATATAACATATGATGTGGATTGCACCCAAAAACTTCTCTCCCTTTTTGGAAATCGAGCAAAAGGGTGCGATTAAAGAATTTAGTTTAATTTAGCTCCCCCTAAATTGATTACTCCCCCTTAATATATTCACCGTGTATAAGGAGTGGAAAATGTCTCCAAGATAATAAAAGTATAATATATTAGCTAACTCCCCTCAATATGTTGCACGTTTCAAGATTTAGAGTTAACAATGCTTCCCCTTAGTTAGTTAGTGCAAAAAAAAAATTGAGCATCGCTCCCCTCAATTTAGCAATTTGATTGTTTGGATATGATTTTGAAGATGGGATCGATAGAAATTTTGTTGTTATGCTTGAGATACATGTCAATTTATGTTTTTGAGACTTCATATGCATCTAAATTTATCTCTTAAATTCGAACATCCCTAATTTAAACCTAAGTTCGCGATGTTGTTCTATTGGAAGGGTTTTGTGAAGATATCGGCAATTTGATTTTTGGTATCAACATGAATGAGTTCGATATCTCCTTTTTCAACATGATCACGAATGAAATGATGTCGAATTTCAATATGCTTGGTTCGTGAATGGAAAACCGGATTTTTGAAATTTGATGGCACTAGTGTTGTCACACATAATTGGTACTTTATGCGGAAACGTAAATCATAGTCATTTAGTGTGTGAATCATCCAAAGAATTTGTGTGGTACAACTACCGCCGCCATGTACTCGGCTTCCGCGGTGTGATCGAGCCACTAAGTTTGTTTTCGACTTGACCAAGACACAAGCGATCCACCAAGGAATTGGCATGTCCCGCTTGTGCTTTTCCTATCTACTCGGTTTTCCGCGAAATCCGCACGGTATACCCTATCAAGTTTAATTGATTGTCGACCATACCATAACCCTAAACACAAGGTCCCCTTAATATATTTTAATATGCGTTTGACGCTTTGAGGTGGGATTCTTTAGGGTTAGATTGAAACCTAGCACAAAGACAAACAAAAAATATTATATCCGACCGACTAGCCGTTAAATAAAGTAGACTACCTATCATAGCCTCGGTATTGAGAGATGTCCACCGGTTTTCCGCTTTCATCCGCGTCAAGATTGATGTTGGTAGCCATAGGAGTTTTGCTCGTATTGCTATCCTCAACACCAAATTTCTTCATCAACTCCTGGCGTATTTCTCTTGGTTCACAAAAGTCTCTTCCGGTGTTTGTTTGATTTGTAGTCCAAGGAAATAGTTGAGTTCACCCATCATGCTCATTTCAAATTCACTACTCATCAAAATTGAAAACTCTTCGGCAAGTGCCGCATTAGTGAACCAAAAATGATATCATCAACATAAATTTGAACCAATAATAGATCATTGTCTCTTTTCTTAGTGAATGAGTTGTGTCATTTATTCCTCTTGTGAACCCACTTTCAATTAGAAAGGAACTAAGTCTACCATACCATGCCCTAGAGCTTGTTTTAAACCATATAAAGCTTTATCAAGTTTATAGACATGGTTAGAAATAAAGATTAACAAAGCCTATCAAGTTGATGTACATAAACCTCCTCCTCTATGACTCCATTAAGAAAAGCACTCTTAACATCCATTTGGAATAGTTTGAATTCTTTGCAAGAGGCATATGCTAAGAGCATCCTAATGGACTCAAGACGAGCAACCGGGGTAAATGTTTCATCATAATCTAATCATTCCCTTTGCCTAAACCTCGTGCAACCAATCTCGCTTTGTTTCTCACAACATTTCCTTCTTGATCCTTTTTGTTTCTAAAAACCCATTTTGTACCAATAATACCCCTATTCTTTCGCCTAGGTACAAGCTCCCAAACTTTATTCCTTTCAAATTGGTCGAGTTCAAGTTGCATAGCAATGATCCAATCGGATCCATATTGGCTTGTTCAAATTTAGTCGTTCAATTTGAGAGACAAATGCACAATGAGCAATCATAAGGTTGACACCCGACCTAGTCCTAACACCTTCTCTAGTGGTTGCCAATAACATTAGAGAGAGGGTGAGAGGATACTTCCTTAGATTTTCTGAGGTCGATAAGAAGTCGATTGTGCATTTGAACTTCCTCTTGATTTATTCCACCAATCAATGAGCTTCATTTGTTGTTGGTTGGTTTGGAGCATCTTGAGGTGGATCTTGAATTTCAATCACAATTTGTCTTCTCTCATGCCCATCATCTAGCATGTCTTCTTGTGAGTTATCTCGACCTACGTTATTAACACTACCATTCTCGACCAGGTGCATTAGTATTTTCATCGAATTTTACATGCATGGATTCTTTAATAGTATTAGAAGTGGGTAGGTAGATTCTATATGCTTTGCTTGTTATGGAGTAACCAACAAAGACACCTTCAATAGATTTTGAATCAAACTTGGTTACTTTTGGCATTTCATCAATAACAAAGCATTTTGACCCGAATGCTCTAAAGTATGATATATTAGGTTTCGCCCATCCATAGCTCATATGAAGTTTTTAATAAGATTGGTCTTAGGTTTACTCGGTTAATCACGTAACACGCCGTGTTAACCGCTCTACCAAAGTGATGTTGGTAGTTTGACTCATTGAGCATGGTTCGGGCTAACTCTTGTAGTGTTCTATTTTTCCTTTCTACGACCCCATTTTGTTGTGGTGTTCTAGGGGCCGAGTATTCATGTCGATATCCTCTTTTAGAACATAGGTCATCAAATTGAGCATTTTCAAATTCACCACCATGGTCACTTCTAATGGTATTGATTTTCAAACCCTTTTCATTTTCAACCCTATTGCAATATTCAACAAAGTTGACATATGTATCACTCTTTTGACTCAAGAATATGACCCAAGTGTATCTACTATAGTCATCAACTATTACACAAACAAATCTCTTTTTACCTAAACTTGGCACATTTATGGGTCCAAACAAGTCAATATGAATTAATTGTAAGGGTCGAGAAGTCGATACCATATCCTTAGCCTCAAGCTTGATTTGGTTTGTTTTCCCTTCACACATGCATCACATAGATGATCCAACTCCATCTTTTTGATGGGTAGACCTCTCACCGCCTCAAGTTTGATTACATTCTTGATTGTGTCTACACTTATGTGAGCTAAACGTCTATGCCAAAGCCAAAATGGTTAATAGAGGCACTCAAGCAAGTTTCACCTTGCTTGAAGTGATGAAGATATAAATGGTACATATCATCAATTCTACTACCTTTATATACTATTTCATTTGTTTTGGCATTTATCAAGTAGCAAGCCTCAACATCAAATTTCACATAGAACAAGCATCACAAAGTTGGCTTATGCTTAACAAATTAAAGTTTAACCCATCAACTAAGTACACATTTGAAATGGTTAGTTCTTAACACCAATTGTACCTATCCCAATGATCTTACTCTTTCTTTTGTTATTACCAAATGTGACCGTTCCACCATCATATGGCTCCAAAGAGCTAAAGTTTGAATTAAACCCGGTCATATGATGTGAGCATCCACTATCGAGGATCCAAGCATTTTCTCTATGAGAAGACACCAAGCAAACCTACAACATTATACATTAGTAATTAAAGCAAACTAATATATAATATTGTTGCAAACCTCCCCCTAAATATTTTGCAATTGGACTCTTGGGGGAATAACTACCCGACACTTCATTTCTTGATTTTAGGAACCCAAGCAACATTGCTCATGTTGCTTCCCTTCCTAAATTTGCATTCCAAAGAAATATGCCCATGTTTACAACAATAATTACAAAAGGCACTAGTTGGGGGATTAACCACAACCTTCACGAAACGGTTGTGATAGTCATCTTTTAACCTTTGAGCTTGAGCCTTAAGTTTAGAATCTTTGTCTTTATTTGAAGAGTTTATTTGTTGGGAAATAATTCTTGATTTCTCATCTAATTGAGAACCAAATTGGGCTACATGCTTACCTTTAACCTCATACCTCCAACCGGTTGGTGTCCTATGGTAAGTATTTTTAGACCAAGCCGGGTTGTATCTAAAAGCATGATATGGTGCATTTCTAGGGTTTTGAGTTTTTCCATGCATGCCCTTTTCAATTTGAGTTTGTTTCCTTTTTTCTTTTGGACTTTTAGGATTTTTGGATGATTGTAAAGAAGATGAAATCTTCTTGTATCCTAGACCCGTCTTGTCATGGGATTGTTGCCCCTTATACAAGTTGATTAAATCCAACCTAGTGCCACTACTCGATGCACTAGTGGATTTCAAAGTCCGATTTTCAAGATCCAATAATTATTTGTCAATTTTTAAGTTACTAATTTGTTGAATAAAATCTTTTTGTTCTTTTTCAAAAATAATTTTCTTTGTTTCATACTCGTTTACCTTAGACTCAAACTTAAGTACCCTTTTGGTTAATCCCTCAATGGTACCTTCACTTCTCAACAACGCTTGGTTTGTTTCATTGAGAAGTTTGTTTGCCCTATCAAGTTCAAATTTTAACATTCTTTCATTAGTGGAAATGTTTGTATCCTCAATATCATCATAATCATCATCCGAATCACTTATAGATGCACAATATGAAATATGGATGCGTTCATCCTCATTTAAAGTAGGTTTTAAGCATACCTGGCCTCCTTGAGTGGAGGTGAAGAGCTAGTTTCTACCTTGTTTTCTCTTTGCACCTCCTTAGTGCTTGATGAACTCGTCTCATCTTTCTTCTCTTCCTGGTGACTTCTTCTTCGAGTCGTCACCTTGGTTGGCTCCTCCACTTTCTTTTGGCCAAGTGGAGTTTCCTTAGATATTCGATGATGATTGGGTCGGTGAGTTCATTTTTGGCAATAATAGCCTCAAAGTCTTCTTCCTCTTCTTCACCCGGTGACTCCAAGGTTCACTTGAGCCATGAAGCAAAATGGTGAATGTCCATCATTGCTAGGACCAATCTCACTCTCACTCTCACCGTCTTCTTTCTCATCCTCATCCCAAGTGTCTGAGTGCATAGCCTGGGATTCTTCTTCCCTCAAGCCATCCCTTTTGAAATTTCCCTTTTGGTCTTGCTTCTCACCTCCTTCTACACTTCTCATTCGAGGGAAGAGTTTGTAGCAAGTGTGAATTGTGTGCCCTTCCTTCTCACAATTGATGCACACCACTCTTTTGCCTTCTTCCTCTCTTTTGTTGTTCACCATTTTCTCAATGGCAAACATGGCTTGCATGAGCTTGGTGAGAATGAGAATTTTTTTTGATTGGTCATTTCCAAAATTTTGGAAATATGGTTCATTTGAGGATCAAGGTTGAGAAGAGGATGGGTCAAGATGTTTGGGGAAGAATGGTTTGATGAGTTTGAGGAGTTGTAGGGTTTTGAGTTTTGTGCAAGCAAAGACCATGGTTTTGTGTGAGGAGTTTACACTTTCTTGTCGAGGGTTTCCTCATAGCATTTGAGATGAGCATACATTTCCTCCGTGTGAATTGCTCACGCCCTTGCACGGCTTGCAAAGCCCCCACATACCCTCTCCAACTAGGTCTTACCATCATCACTCTTATAAGCTTTGTGACTACTTTGTTTGTAGGCAAATGATCACCTACATCAATAAACTCATTAATTAGAATTGTGAATCTAGTGTACATATCTTCAATAGATTCATGCTCATCAATTCTAAAGCTTTCAAACATAGATTGCAATCTTTCCTCTTTAGCCTTTTTGAGCATATCATTTCCTTCATACTTTCTAATTAACGCTATCCACATATCATGGGCATTAATTGCTTCCCCAAAAGTGGTGCAATTGATTCATGGACTAAGCAAGTATGCATTAACCGCTTGGTCATTTTGCTTGACTTTCATAAGACAAGCAATATCAATTTTATCATTTGCATCATTGGTAATGGTAAAACCGTTTTCAACTATATCTCACAAATCAATGATTTTTAGGTAGTTGGTCATGCATTTCTTCCAGTAGACAAAGCATTTACAACCGGACCCAAAAATCGGTGGTTCCTTGATATGCCTTGTGCTCGACATAGTGAGGACCTTGGCTTGTAATTAAGTGTTCCTTAATTATCAAACTCAACGTGCTCTGATACCACTTTGTAACCCTTGATTACCGCTAATAATACTAATTTGGTCAATTAGTAAAAAGTACAAGGGTTAAATTATAATTTTAATAAGTTCTACAACAATCAAGCACAAACAATTTCTAAACCAAAGATATGAAATAAAGTAAAGAGAAAGAGTTTAGAAATGCTCAATCAAAGGATCGAGTTGACACGCGATGTAACGAGGTTCGGCGTTATGCGCCTACTCCTCGGGTCCCCGCTTCCCGTCTAACGGTAATAAAGCCGGTCCGATCTATTCAACCAAATACGAGTCTTGTACAAGGTCGAACTTTGCCCTCTTACACACAAAGGATGAGAGACAAAGCCTAAAGTTAATGAAGTAGCAAAAGCTAGAAGTAGATTTAGCAATGGAGCAAATCACTCAAATCTCACAAGTGTTTAGAACAAGTTTAGATCAAAGATCTTGAGCTTTAGCTAGGTATAGCAAGGTTTTCTCAAAGCTCTTTAATGGTGGCTGTAAGAATATATTTTGCAAGTATATTCAACAACAGTAGGAGAAAGGAGATGTCCCCTTTTATAAAGAGTGAAAATCAAGCATAACTTACTTTTTTTTCGCATTTCGAACCGTTATAACGATTTACCAATCGTTATAACGTTTATAAAACCGTTACAACGGTTTACAAATCGTTATAACGGATTAAGTTTCAAACGGTAGGATTGTCGAGAAATTTGCCCGTTGATCCGTCGTATAGCCGTTTGATCAATCGAAATAAACGTTATACGATTTATCAAATCGTTATACGTTTCATGAAATCGTTGTAACGATTACGTAATCGTTATACGTTTTACAAATCGTTGTAACGGTTCGCAATCGTTACATAACGATTCACTCGGTTTCTTTGAGAATGTTTCGCCTTTAGAGTATTTTTTGAGTATCGAGATGAATCGTTATAACTAAGTTACTTAACCGTTATAACGATTCACCAAGCGTAAACACTTTTCTTGTTGTTTAAGCTCAATTTCTCTTGACCAATTCAACCCAAGTTTGAGTTTTACTAAACCTAAGCCTAGTGCAAGCCTTGATTAAGCTCTTGTATCCCAAGATTAGTCTTGGTTCTTGTGCACTAGTTCATTTGCATATTAATCCTCGCACAAAACTCAACAAAACAAATTGTAAAATTCAAGATTGTTTTGCAAATCGACAAATCAAAGAAGATGTTAAGTGTAACAAATCCCACGTACATCCATTGCTCCGACTCGCACACAGTCACCAGCCCCTAAAGCAGCACCTCCTCCCCTAATTTTCGCTGGTCATCAAATCTTTCATCGCTGCTCTGACACGCTCGCAAACCTTCCTCATCGGTGTTGTTGGCCATGGCCCTCGCCTCCGGGGTTTTACCTCGACCGCCTAAGACACTGCGGCCTAACCGCCTCTTTTTATTTCTTTTTGTGGTCGCTTTTCTTCGATCGCCAAACCGAGCACAACCTTGTGTCCGATCGGGTAATCTCTTTCTTGTTGCTTGGCCGTGTGGGCCCCCTATTGTACCTTGTGGCTGTTATGCGCTGAATTAATTGATTTTATACCTTTGTGCCTTGTGCGATCCGGTTTGGTTTGATGGTCAGTGTTGTTTGCACCTTGTCTTTGGTTGCTTTGTGCATGTTTAGTGTTGATGGTACTGTTATCAGATATGCTAGTTTGTGGGTTAGGGTGATCTGGTTCACTGGTACACATGTTATTGTTATTAGTACCATTTGCTAATGCTGCTACCCTTGTCTTTCTGATGTGGTTACTATCTTGCTATTCTAACTTGGATTGTTGATGTGCTTTGTTTTGGTACATGGTGCCATTCGGTACCATGAAGAAGCGAGGTCGTAGTCGAGTGCCTTGATTCCCTTTGTTGCTCTTGCTGTTAACTGACTTGTTATTCTTATTTATTGCTACTTGGTTGCCTAGCTCGATTTTGAGCAGTTTTGTGCCCTCTGTTGCCTGTGTTGTTGATTTTGGTTGTCCCTGTTAGTGCCTAGCGGGTTCTGATTTGGTCTTGTTGGCATGGCTTGATTCTCATTATCTGTGCTTATTTGTTATACTAGCACCATTGTTGTTGTTGTTGTGGTAATAGTTGTGATTCTAGTATGATGCTCCCTTATCAGGGACTGAAGTGCAAAATCAAATAAATATAAGGGCCTAAATGAATTAGTTGTGGTAATAACTCTTTTAAGGGTTATATGCGCAAAATTCAACCCTTACGTACAATCGAACCTATAAGAATAGTCGGAAAGAAATTGATCTTAATTAAGTGGGCCGAAAGGTTAAATTGGATAATAGTGTAATTAATTAATTAGCAAGTGCCGTAAAATTAAAAACGTGCGCAACTAATAATAAATTAATACTTAAAGCTGAAATTGGAAGATGATTACATGATCTGCCTCAATAATAAAAATCCGAACAGATACAGTGGTTTCAGAGGCAGCCTATGATCCCAAACAAATTAAAACACCAACACATTTTAAATTAAATAAAAACATTAATTAAATTTAAGTTAAATGAATTTATTTTCTTTTAATTTGATTTTTATTTTTAATTCTAGTTTTATATAATATATTTTGTATTTTCTAATTAATGAAAATAATATTAAAATATGAAATGAGATATAATTAAAGAATATGATATAAATAATTAGGTGTTATAAAATAATAAATAAAGTATAATATAAAATATATATTAATCAATTTATCTATTTTAATAATTGAATAAAATTAATTAATATATATAAATACCTACTAATCAATTTCTCTATTTTAATAATTGAATAACACTAATTAATATATATAAATACCTATTAATCAATTTCTCTATTTAATAATGGAATAATACTTATAAATATATAAATATATATATATATATATTAATCAATTTCTCTATTTTTTATAAGAATAATATTAATTATATAATATTATATATTAATCAATTTCTCTATTTCTAAATAATTAATTATTCTAATTATAATTAAATTAATTAAGGGATAACATTAAGCTAACTTAATTAATTTAAATTAATTAAATTAGTACATTAATCGAAATAAATATAATCTCAAAACACCAATACACTTAATAAAATAATAATATTTAATTTTATTAAATTAAGTTAATCGAGTTTCGTTAATTTCTATCACATCTATTTTATTTTCATATAACAAACCTATAAATTATAAAAATAATATTAGTAAAATAATTTAACTCTAACATAAATAACAATAACTAATTAGTCAAGGAAACGTCAAATTATTGAAATAACCAAATTTTATGGGATAAAAAAAAACAAACAATTTGTCACCATAAAAACTTAATACTCATATTGTGATGGAAATAAATACAGCGATTAAGAATCAATTGGACACACAATTATTTACAAAACGTTGATCGCAGAAGTTGAAATCAAACCCCATTTTTTTTTCTTCTTTCTTTCCCGAGGCATTGCCTCTTTGACTTTGTCAAACACCACTTTCTCTTTTCCTTCCCTGTGACCCCTGTCAAATTCTCTCCATTCACAGTCCCATCCTTTTTAATTACTATGACATTCCTTTCCTTTTTCCATTACGCTAGCCGCTAAAGGAAGCACCCAAGGCCCCACCTCCCTCCCTCCTTTTCGCATCACCCATAATATCAGATGATAGGTCCGAGAACCACCGTTGGCATCTCGTGTGCGCCCCTCGACCCAGGAGATCCCCCTTCTAGTCACCTACTCACTCGTGCAGCAAAAGCGCCTCAACCCTCTTCCTTGGCCTCAGTGATAGAGGCCACTCGACTCTTCTTGTTCCTCTTCCTTGTAGCATTAACGACCTCTCCGCCTCACCTTGGTGTTACACTCATCCTTCCAAACAAATCAGCCCCTGCCATGCCGTCTCTGCCCCTCTTGTTGTTTTCCAAACCGAGCACACAACTCCCAAATCCGCACCCAACTCTCTTGTACCCGACCCGCTAACTGAAGCTTGGTTGTCTACCCGATTTAATTGTGCTGGTAACTCTAGCTGACAACCCCCTTTTCTTTTCTTTTTTGTTTTGTTTGAAACTAATTATCTGTTTTTTTTCATGTTGTGAGGTTTAATAAGGGGACTCTTGCTTGATTTTTTTTTTTGGCTCGACGCTAGTTATTTAAACTGATGTTATACTTATCCCGATTTACTGACAAAATGACCCCTAGCCTGACCATGTACCAGCATTCACTGGTTTTACTGGTAAAGTGACACCCCTTGTTTCTATTACTGATTGTGTCAGATTTGTTGGTAATATTGTTGAGTTCTGATTTATCTCTGGCATGTTCCCTGGTTTGCGTTGGTTGATTCCTATTTTGGTTTGGTGCTACCTTGAGTGAATATGATACTAATTAAGGTTTCTGAAATTGAGGATGAAAAGGGGAATTAATGTCAACCCAAAAATAAAGGTTTAATGATAATGAAAATATTAGACCAAGTGACTAAATTAAGTTGTCATTTAAACACCCAACATTATATCACTAATATCTGTTTAAATCTTTAATTAGCATTTTTCCTTGTTTCATATTTTTCTGTATATTGTTCTAAATTTAATTAACATCATGATTTGCATTTAGTGTTTGTGAGATTTTCTTCTTACGCATTAGTTATATATATATATATATAATAGGTTTGCTATAATCATCTGAGTCGAAAAAATCACATAAGTGTATAGAAATTAGTTATTAAAATTTATATTAGTATGAAAATAGATAATCTCCCAAAAATTTAATATCAGCTTGTACTCCTTTTATAAATTATATAGGTATTTTAAAAATATTACATTAACGATAACACTAGATTTTATATGACTAAGTAAAATTAAGTGATCTAACTAGAAATTCTAAGTATAAAAATAATTTAAAATATTAATTGAGTAGTTGTGAAGAAAACACTAAAAGAATATTAGTATCATGACTAAAATAAAATAAACTTTTGGTATGTGTGAAAACATGATATACATGAATACATCTTAACTAACTTCTCCAGTTTTCTTTTATGTGTTACGAATACTATAAATATAAAATTTGCATATATAGATATATGTTTATATGCACACTAAATAAGAACTACCTTTTTAAATATATATATATATATATATATATATATATATATATATTAAAAAGTTAAAAAAATATAAATAAATACATAAACATAATGGATAAATGGAATGATAATAAATATTTATGTGAATTCATGACATATCCATATCTATTATAGTAATTAGTTTAGCGGTTTGAAACTAGATTAAAATGACTATGAAATAATTAAGAAAATTCTCTAAGATCAATTAATGAAAAGATGTATATATATATATATATATATATATATATATATGAGTAAAAAAAAAAGAAGAAAACTGTTGACCATATTTAATAACATGATTTACAAGAAAACCATATTAGGCCGGCAAGGACTAAAATTAATTTAAGACAAGTAAGATTAGTAAAATAGTTAAAATGAATTTTCATAATATGATTATTTACCTGATGATAATTAAATAGTTACTTTTGGAATTCAAAATAATTTAAATCAAAATATATTCTTCTTAATATTAGAAATAATTATAAATATAGTATTGTGATAATAAAATTCGTTATGTTAGTATTATCTTATTTTGTTAGTATTATGTATAAAATAAGATATATAACTATTATCATGACTAATAAAATATAATTTTAACAAGTACAATAATGAGTGTATTATGACATGTATATCTTTCTTACTTTTAAACAATACTTGCATTATAGATAATGTAATTATAAATTAATAGGTATATATATTTTAATAAATTGAGTTTCAATATTTACGATAAATATAAATGAGAACTTATATATGAATTCTAATTTTTCCAATACTATAGAAAGAATAATTGAATGACAATATTAGTAATGACAATTAACAAGTGTATTTATTTATATAATAGTAAGTAGTCAATTATTCTTGGAACCATGATAGTTAGACTAAAATGATTATAAAACAATTAAATGAATTTTTCAAAATTTATCAGATAGGAAGTCATAAGTGTATATAATACATTTTTCTTCATATTAGATTTAGTTATAAGATAATACAATTATGTTATTAAAGTACGTTATGTTAATACTGATGTGTATAAAATTTGGTATTTGAACTTTTAATATAATTAGGAGATTATAATTAAAACACCAACACATATTAATATAATAACTTTCTTTATTTTGTTTTTTGTTTTTTTCATTTTTTCTTTATTTTATTTTATTTATTTCTTTTTAAACCTTTTTATTTTACTTTTAATTTTAAAATTATTTTTCTAACTTATAAAACCTAATAATCAATTTATCTATTATAAATAATAAAAACAATATTAATTATATAATATTATATATTAATCAATTTCTCTATTTCTAACAAATTAATTATCCTAATTATAATCAAGTCAATTAAGGATAACATTAAGTTAATTGATTTAATTTAAGTAAACAATTTCACCTATTTCGACTTCATAGGTTTTCGAAAAATATCTTGACGAGCCGACAAACGAATACACTCAAGATGAGCAGCACATCTGACAAGATCGTGTTGCGCCACCCGAGACTCAGCGATTTGACGTTTCTGACCTAACCAAATTACTCCCAAGTACGGTTTCCTGAGATTTGAATTTCTTTCTTCAGATTTAGGAACCCAAATCGAAAAATAAATCTGTTTTTAAAATAAACCTGAATTGCGGTGTTTTTGACCAAAAATGATTAGAGACTTAAATCTGACCTGTCATTTGCATCCGGTAAATTGACCAGCACATTCGAGACATACCCGCATTCGCATGTCATATCATGTCATGATTGCACGTAGACAGGATAGGAGTAGGATTCGGGAAATAGTCCCGAGATAGGATTAGATAGACTTAAATAATTCAAGTTGTAGATTATATTTATTAGGAGAATATTATTACTATTACTAATTATTAATTAAGCTAGGTAGTTAATCATGCATAAAATGCATGGGAGTGCTGAGAGGCGGACCGGGTAATTCCTAGTCTAAGTTGCCTTGCATAACCAGACCGTTGTGGTTACGTACGGTGACCCATAGGCCCGTGGGACCCACCGGTCCGTATATGTATCGCGTCATCGTGCTCTGTCGGATTATCCACCGATCCCGTCATTTGGCGGGTTTTACCGTGTCTGAGTGATTTTCTTTGATCAATATTATATTTTTATTATTCTTAATATGATCAAATTTTTAATCCAAATTTGAGCGTTTTAGGATACCGTGTACTTCGCAGAGTGTTTAGTGTGGGCGCCATATCCGAGACGGAATCTAGTTTGTGATACTATATCATTATATTTATCCCGGCGTATTTAGGATCCTAATATTGTCCGAAGGCTTTCTCCTTTGGCCCGTAGTTGGTACAGAGAAAGTCGGGATGCGGTCCACTGGCCTTAGTGGGTACAGTGTAGGCTCCCCTTTGTTATATTTCGTTTTGATACTTTTACGGGATGCGGTCCTCTGACCCTTGATTGGTACAGTGTAGGCTCCCATTTGATTTCGATTTGTTAATTCACGAGTAGTTATCCTCTTTTGGTGATATGGCAACTGAAGACATATTTATCCGTTTGTTTTTATTTTGTAAGGTGAATTACCAGATTTAGCATACCAGAGTACGTGCTTATGCACGCTCACTCTCCTAGGGCGTTATCGCCTCGGGAGCCCGAATTGACGTTTATGCGGCATTGACGCCGCATAAACATAAAGTCCTAAGTTCGTAAGTTGGGTCGCTGGTGGTGCCCGCTTAGGCAAGGCCCAAGTTCGTAAGTTGGGACGCTGGTGGCGCCCGCTTGGGATAGATCTGGTGATTTACAAATCGGGATATTTATTTCGGGTGTTTGATTCTCGTACTTTATATTTTATATTATTATTACTATTTTCACAGATTTTCTATTTTGGGTTTATTTGTCATTTCATGTCATTCATGTAGGTGTGTTCTCAAACATGTATAAAATAATAATATATTAATATATATTAAAAAAATTCATTGCATTTAAAATTTGGTATCGGTATTTGGGTCCAGTCTAGGAAAGAAGATCAAATCTTAAGGCTGGATCTAAATCCGTACTGAGTAATTTTTAAATTACTCACGTTTCCACGGTGGTTGTGGGATCCAGGTATTTCAGGTTTTGGGATTTTCTTGGAGCGAGTGCTAGGGACAGTCCTGCGTGGTGACAGAGATGCTTTGCCGCTTCCGCATGTGAGCAGGGTAGTGGATTAGGATCTATCGGGTTTTGAGTTTTATTTCTTTCTTTTGGGTTTTTCTTTGAGAGATTTTGCTGCCCATTCCGATGGAGCTAGCCCCGCCGATGTCGGCATTGTATTTCTCTCTGTTCATTTTGGACTGTATAATCATGTATATTATATTATTATTGTTTTGTTTATTCTGTGATTTTCTTATTTTATTCATTAAGCCTTTCGTACGCACGTCTCGTCGTGCGTACGTGGTGAGATTTAGCACCCCTGATCCGATTCAATTATTTTGGGGTGTGACATCCTTCGGTGGTATCAGAGCATGGATCTTATAATCCGATTCAATATAAACCATGTTAAGGTAACATCTAAGAAAAATCCCCAGTAAGTGAATAAATAAATAAAATAATAATATGTACTTGACATAGGTTTGTGAGGGGTAGGTCTAGAAAAAAAGATGGGATAAGCGTTACACGCACGGTTGCGTAGTTTCACTGCTTCTGTAGGATCCCACTACGTGAACGTGAAAAAAAAAATTAATCACTTACAAACTATTTTAACATTGCAAAATTTAAAAACTTATATTGCATTTAGTTCTCCCAGATTTTCATCCTTCCGCTGAATCTGATATTCTGACACGGGCCGTGAGGTTAGGGACCTCGTACTCGGAAGATAATAAAGCAGTTAAATATATATATATATATATATATATATATATAGACATAAATATGTTTCTCTATATATAGGATAATTTTATAACTCAAACTAATAATGCAACTAATGAAAATTTTAAGACCCGAACTGGGGAGTAATAATAATAGTGACAACTATATATTTCTTTAAATATAAACCTCGTGTTTTGATTTTTATAGATCCGCTATTTATGAATATTCTCTCTTGACCATAATGTCGCGGATCTCTACGCATCAGCGAATAGTATTTTGCTCTCGCTAAATGGCTCTGTTAATTTAATATCAACTTAATTAATTTTAGGACGATGACATAAGTTTCCTACTTGATATTGATTCATTTATGTCTAATCAATCAGTGGATTCCACTAACATGTCGAACTCCGACCAATCGATTCTATCAAATTAAATTAATTCCACTTCAAATTGAAGATATCTATACAAACCACTAACTACATGTGCTTCTGAAAAATATACCATCCACATCATAGTCAAATTGCTTCTATCCATCATTATTTCTCATCTCAAAATGACCTAAAATCTCAAGGAATTCTCCTTAATCAAATTGTTTCCCTATATGTAGCATAATTTTATTCAGCCCATTAATCCAATTGTGCAATTGGGGTCCATTCAATTTAATTGTTTTTGAACCTTACTTTATATAGACTTTCAATATAGTATGATTCTAATATGCGTCCTTGGTAAAAGCTTATATTAATTTTGGCTGACTTGTATTTGATCAACCTAAACCTCTCTTAATCCATTGATTCCAAGAAATATCGATTTTGTTGTACGCCACCCCTTTATATCCCCGAATTGTCGTTTGTGCGGCGTTTGTGCGAATTGTCGTTTGTGCGGCGTTTGTGCGGCGTTGTCGTTTGTGCGGCGTTGTCGCTGCACAAACATAAAGTACTAAGTTAGTAAGTTGGGCCCTAGTTGGGCCCGCTTAGGCAATGCCCGAGATAGTAAGTTGGGCCCGCTCGGGATGGACCTGGCATATTTACAAACCGGGTATTTATTACGTGTTTGATTCTCGTACCTTATATTTTATATTATATTATTATTTCCACGATTATTATATTTTTTATAATATATAAAGTGAAATGTCTAACTTTCTCCATAAGAATTTCTTATCATATTTATTGGTCATGTGTAACTAAAAAGTATTTTTCCCCAAATTAGATAGTCACTATTATAACTCAAAACATATATATATAGTGAGGTTATGATATTTCACGAAACATAAAATCTCTCGTACTTTGCGTCTGTATCTTGAATTTAAAAGTAAAAACGATTGATCCAAACCATTAAACATGATATTCATATTGAAATAACTTTGAAAATTGAATTTTATATTGTTTTGAAAATTTTGTTATTTTTTAGATGGCACAAAGTTTACTGATTTAACGATTTCCGCACCATCCGATACTAGTGTTTTTCCACCCATATAAAAAACAACAAAAATTTCAAAAAAAATATAATATTTGATCTCTAAAGATATTTCAATAAAAAGATCATGTTCAACGGTTTGGATTGACCTTTTGGATCTTCAAATTCGAGAAACAGAAGCAAAATACGAGAGATTTTGTACTTCGCGAAGTACCATAACTCTCTCTCTCTCTCTATATATATATATAGCATGCTCCTAGAAACACGTAGCCCCCCTCTGTGATCCTAACTCAAACTAACTCAAAAAGTGAATCAAATGATTTTTAAATTTTGATTTATCACTTTCATTAAAAATTTTATCTAAAAATCTTATGAGATAAAAAAAATTTAGGGAATTTCAAATTTCCTAAATCATTCCTTTTATTTTTTTTAAAAATCAGCTCTAAAAAATAATAAAAATACTCAATATTTGTCCATTATTTTTAAAAATTAAAAATAATGACTTAAAAAACTCGAAACATCTTAAATTTTTGTATTCCACAAAATTTCAATATGAAAAATTTAATGAGAGTGATAAATTAAAATTTAGAGATGATTTGATATATTTTTTAATATATATAAAAAAGAACAAATATATCAATTGCATAGAATTAGTTTTTTCGTTGAGGCCATGCAGAATTGTATTTTATAATAATTGATTTCGTACTTTTATCCGCTATTTTATAAACATATGCTCCTTGCCATTGGAGGTGGAAATATTGTAGAGGAATTGGAGTTGGATAAAGAGATGAGATAAGAGGGAAGTTTCTTCTCCGTGTTTCGATTTTGGGAACTTTCTTCTCCGACTTCACAAATTTATGTGCGTGATGTTTATTGGGTTGTGTTCTTGTTTGGGCTGGGTCTCTCAACCTCCATGATTCCATCTGTAAATTAATTCACAGATCAGGCCCAAATTTATACCACTTTTACTCGTCTCCATTCTCCACACTGGACAATCAAAAACTTCATTATCAAAATCTATGCTTTTGCTCAATTACTCTACTCTTATTTGAAAATATAAAGCAGATGGTATTAATTAACAAAATCGATTCTTAATTTTGCTTCATGGCCTGATACATGAGACAATATACAGCATTATACGTGGGTTTGATTCTATGTAACTACTAAGAATTTGTTTGTTCGACTATTGGCAATTGCCTAATGAAGTCATCCATCGTTGCAAGGGAGTGCATCCCATCAGTCTCAAGCAGATGATTAAGATCGATGAATTATGTACTATGGCTTAATTAGAATTATATATATGATCAATTGATCATTGTGCTGGTTATTTTTTTTTGCAATGAATAAGGTATTTCCGTCTAAAGAACACCTTTTCTCTAATATATCAAATATTTTCTAGGTATATATATATATATATCATAATCACATACAAAGAGAGAAAGATGTCTCATTGAGGATTCCACCTCCACCTGAACTCCTGAAGCAAAATTTACATCCATATATTTACCATTAAAATCTCAGAATTCATCAAAAAATGTGAGCAAATAATTAGCTCATACATATATAGAGATGGGTCTTCGAGGACTATATTATCCTTGGGTATTACATAACGTACCGACAATATCAGTGACTGTTCTGCCATTGCAAAACCTCCCGTTCGGCGTACCATTGTCGAAGTCTATGCCGTGCCAGAGCAGAGCAGCCCGGGCAAGGCTCTTGGTGAGATGAGTGATCTTCAAAGATGAACTGCACCACATCACCGTAGCATCCCAAGATCACCAAAAGACGAGAGCGATGGCCAACTTGTTATTCCTCATTACAAAAAAAATGACGTTGGATAACACTCATTTAATAATGATTACATATCAAATTCTTTATTAAAATGACTCAGTGATATTATTATTATATTATAAACTTCTTTAACAATGATTTCTAATAATTTTTTTGTTAAAATAGACTCTCAGAACATGAAAAAATAACATAATTATTTAGCAACGGTTCATTAAAAGAATCGTTATTAAACACAACCTTTAAATGGTGTTTTTATCTTTTGTGCTTGAAACCATTATTAAATGGTGTTTTAACAACGGTTCCTTGAAAGAACCGTTGCTAAATGATCTCACTAATGATATTTGCTCCCATTAATAACATTTGCCCACACGGATTGTTCATCCCAATTCAATGATTCAAAAATTAAAATTCAAAAACTGAAATATTATGGATTATCAACTCTTTTGTTATTTGTTTTCATATATAAAGAGAAATGAGAGACAAATAGAGAGAAAAGATGAAAGAAAGAAGAGAGACAGAAGAAATAAAAAATATATGATCATCTCAAGTTCAAACGAACATAATTTTTGATAGAAAACTCCGATTGAGATATGCAACGCAACATCAGAAAACTTACGATAAAATCTACAAAGTTAACTGCTTACACCATTATGATCATTTTCAGGGCCAAAAACCTCATCTTAAATCTCAAAAATACATTTGAGGTTTCAACTTCTGTTTTTTTTTTTGGATTTTTTTTTTAGAAATTATATAAATTTTCATATTATTGCATGAGAAAATGTATCCTTGAGTAAATATATTTTTTCATTTAATGAATAATTATACTTCTTTTATATTAATTATTGAATGAATATATGTGATAATGTTTGTTGTTAGTTTGTTCTTGTATATCAATCTGTCTTCATTTCATATTATGATCTATTGTCTGTTTTTAGTTAAAAGAATAAAGAAAGTTCAAATTAAAAAATAAAGGACCTTTAGCAATGATTTTATGATAAAATTATTGTTAAAGGGTACTTAACAATGATTTTGAACTCAAAACTGTTGTTAAATATCCTTTAACAACGGTTCTGGTACAGAATTATTGCTCAAGGCCATTTTAAAAGAAAATTTCCTAAAGAGCCTGTGATTTGGCAACAATTATTTAATGACGGGAGTTGACCTAACGAATTTGCCTCACTTTGTACTTCCAAATTAAGTTCCAAGTTAGCAGGGCCAGGGCCGGGGCCCCAGGGTTAAAAATGCAGATGGTGAAATCCGATCAGTTTTACTACTTTTATTGACTTTAGAACTCAAAATCCCAAACCCAACAAAACGATCAAAGATGGAAATATCAAATATGAACGTTTTTTAGAAGGTCGCTGCTATTATATATATTGTTAAATAAAAAGATAGTGCTATTTAAACAAATTGGAATGATTGTACCTGTGACAAATCCTGCAGTTATCCAACTTGGCTACTACTTATTTGCATTTTGCATTTCAACAAAATCAAAAGAGTGAGAGATTGAACAGATTTGGAACAGTGGACATTCCTTTTTTTTTTAAAAAAAATAGTTACATATGCCACACGCTCCCTGCTTAAGATTGATCTTTCCGCCTTGTTTTGCCTCCCATTTTTTGTTTTTTTTTTCCTTTTTCTAAGAAGATAGTGGGAAATTTGTAGTATGTGTTTTAACTTTTAAATGCCCAGCAAATCTGTCATATGCTTTACAATTCTTCTAATGAAATATTTATCTGACAAAGATAAATTTCTTTACAATTCTATTAGAGTGTGTTTGAATGTACAATATCAGTGCTATTTTTAGAATAACAATACTAACCCAATAATAACATTAACCGAATATAAAATAAGAATTTAGATTAAGTTCAGAACAGCACTAATTTACTAAATCAATCATTTGATGGTGTAGTGGATTAGCACTGTGTGTGAATAGTAAAAGTAATAAAAAAGCTCTTCCGTCTCATTTTTATCCATTTCATCAATAACATTAATAAAAATAGTAATGAATAAAATAAATACTTGTAATAAATAAAATAATAATTAATAATACTGTAAATCATATTAAGCATTAATATTAAATAAAACAGTAATAATAATAAAATAATAATAAATAATAATAATAATAAATAAAATAATATTAACTAATATTAAATACAATAATAATAAAAAAAATAACTAATAATAAAACAAAAATAAAATAAAATAAAACAAAAAATAATAATAACTATTATTAAATAAAAAAAATTTTATTTTATTCATTTTCCATCACTATTCTCATATTTTCAAGAACATCACTAAATCCACGTTATTTTCAATGAGAAAAATTTTATATACCCCAACTATCTTAACTAATCTAACTACTTTTTAACTGCTATTCAATTTAGATTTGAAAGAAAAATAAAAAAAATGCAAGTCACATACTTGACCCGTTTGAACCAAAACTCCAATGGTATCTCCCTCATCTTTGAGAGTTATCCTTCATGCTATATATCATTGGAAATATAGCCATGAGAAAACACAATGAGATAAATTACACATTAAATGAATCAATAAATTGAAAGAAATAAAGGAGAAAGTATATCGCGCGGGTCACATACTTGACCCCTTTGAACCAAAACTCCAATAGTATCTCCCTCATCTTTGAGAGTTACCCTTCATGCTATATATCGTTGGAAAGATAGCGACGAGAAGAACACAATGAGATAAATTATACATTAAATGGATCAATTATTTGAAAGAAATCAAGAGAGAAAGTATCTCGGTTAGAAATTCGATTGAGCGATTTAGTGCGATGAATCTCAATCGATTGATCAAATATTTTCTCTAGGCCAAAAAGATAATATGTGAAGATTTAAGCAAATTCTCTAATATTCTAAGTATTTGGATCATCATTTTACTTTTTGTGAGAATGTATTGAAACTCATATTTTAAAACTCGATTAATTAAGAAGTGAAACTAGATCAATTTTTGGGAGTAAAAAGATAAATTTGAGTATTCATTCGAATGAATTGGTTGAGATATAGGAGAGAATATAAAAAAATATTTTGTTACACTAAATATATATGCGTCAGACTTAGTATAATAGATATAAAGACTTAATTATACTAGATATAAAGTATTATTATACAAACCATAAAGACTTGATCGTAATATTATGAATTGAGATTGAAGGAACTTCAACACGAAACTAACAAAGACTATATTGTTTGTACTAATGAAAATTTAGACTAAACTATAAATTATATTTTAAATGATATATTAATATAAATTTTAGTCAGTAAATCTACAATACATATTGAAACGTGTATAAAATATATGTTTAGATTTATTTATAATAGTGAAAATTAAGACTAAACTATAAATTATATTTTGAAAGACACATTAAGATGTGTTATGGTAGATATTAAAACTTATTTTTATTAAATATTAAACCTATTTTTGTTATAATTATTCTAAATTTTTTATTTTGTGTTACATACATATTATATATTGTTGATAATATTATGACTTAATGATATAATATATAAAGATAATTTTTATTATTTATTGAAATTATTTTTATTATAAATATAAATTATAAGGTTTTAGATATTAAAAAATATTAAATATAAATTTATCAATTGTAAGATATTAGTTAAGATAATAAGAATATCTATTTTCAGAAAATATTATGAAATTTTAAATTCATTAAAGTTAAATATGACTTATTAATCAGTATTAATAATTTAATTACTAAGTTTTAAGATGAGAACAATAAGGTATAGAGATTTGACTCTAGTAGTGTTTGATAAATATTTTTTGAATTATATATTATTCAAAGTAAAAAGTAAGATTTGTGTTAATATATATTAAGACATCAGATGAATGATCTTAAGACTTCTAATGCTAGATTTTAGGACTTTATTTATAAAATGTTATATCAAATGTAAATTACGTAAAAATATTATTTTAGATAAAGTTTATTAAGACTTTATTTCATAATATTTGATCAAGAGAAAGCTCGACCAATCTCAATTCTTAATATTTGATCAAGACTTTATTTTTTAATATTTGATCAATACGTGGTAGTCAACGTATTTGAGTTGAGGTATTTGCGGGTATATAATTATGAGGTTGCATTTTCAATCATGAATTAAAAAATATGATTCTTGCTCGCTGATTTTACTCCCGGGCCTGGAGACAACAACCTGGTAGGGGGGGGGGCACGTGTTAATAAACTATTAGCTAGTATTGTACAACCAGAAACTTCTGGCCACGTGTCCTTGTCTCATCCGCAGAATAAACTCGAGTCTGTCGAACGCATAAAACCAAAGAAAGGATTCAATCCCGAAACCTGATCCTTTCCTTTACGAATCCAGGCCCTCCGACACCTCGAATCCAACGGCTGAAAATGCCACAATCCAGCCCCACCCTATCCACACCGCATTCAATCCCCATCAAAACCCCCAAAATAGGAAAAGAGATGATAATCCCAAACTACTAATTAATTAAAACAACGATGGCCTCACTCACCTCTACCACTGCTGCCCCAGCCGTTGCCAGGCCTGCTCGCCGCCGGAGCCTCGCTGTGAGTGCATCCGTCACGAGTCCCAGGCTCGCCGGACGGCCCCTGCGCGTGGCGGTGGTGGGCGGAGGCCCGGCGGGAGGTTCGGCGGCGGAGACGCTCGCCAAGGGTGGGGTGGAGACGATACTGATCGAGAGAAAGCTCGACAACTGTAAGCCATGCGGCGGCGCCATCCCCCTGTGCATGGTCGACGAGTTCTCCCTGCCGTTGGATTTGATCGATCGGAGGGTGACGAAGATGAAGATGATATCTCCGTCTAATGTGGCGGTCGATATTGGCCGGACACTGGGACCGGACGAGTACATTGGCATGGTGCGCCGTGAGGTGCTGGATGCCTACTTGCGCTCCCGGGCTGCGGCCGCCGGGGCTGAGGTCGTTAACGGGCTGTTTCTGAAGTTCGATGCGCCGCAGGAGCCCAATGGGCCATACAGGTAAATGCAAATGTTTCTCAATCTCAAAAAGGGTAAAGATTACTGAGATGAGATATATTCTAATATTGGACTAGTTTAATTTCCTAGTATTCATCCTAAATTAAATTCCTAATGCAAGCAACAATACAATACCTCTCAAGTCTGAGCTACCCATAAATAATTGCTTCTATTCTGAACGAACAGAATCCACTATAACCACTATGACGGGATCAAAGGTGAAAGAGGGGAGAGAAGAACTGTTGAGGTGGACGCAGTGGTGGGGGCTGATGGCGCCAATTCACGCGTCGCAAAAGAAATGGGAGCTGGTGATTATGAATACGCAATCGCATTCCAGGAGCGAGTGAGGATACCAGATGACAAAATGGCATACTACCAGGAGAGAGCCGAGATGTACGTTGGAGATGATGTCTCGCCTGATTTCTATGGCTGGGTTTTCCCCAAGTGCGACCATGTGGCGGTTGGAACTGGCACAGTGACCCACAAGGCAGACATAAAGAAGTTTCAAGCAGCTACCAGGCTTCGGGCTAGGGATAAGATCGAAGGAGGAAAGATTATTAGAGTCGAGGCACATCCTATTCCAGAGCATCCTAGACCCAAAAGGTACATTTTATTAGAATGATAGAAAAATGACAGTATGCAATAATTGGTGTAGTTGGGGCAAAGAGAATGTGCTAAGAATTCTTGGCAGCCACATGGCAAATCTAATTGCTTGTTTTTCACTGATTTCTAAAAGAACATTATAAAAACTATATGCAGGGTCTCTGACCGTGTGACGCTTGTTGGTGATGCGGCCGGATATGTGACAAAGTGCTCTGGTGAGGGAATCTACTTTGCTGCTAAAAGTGGCCGCATGTGCGCTGAGGCAATTGTCGAGGGATCAGCAAATGGCACCCGCTTGATTGATGAATCTGACTTGAGGAAGTACCTTGAGAAGTTTGATAAGCTGTACTGGCCAACCTACAAGGTGCTCGACATCTTGCAAAAGGTGTTTTACCGCTCCAACGCTGCCAGAGAAGCGTTTGTTGAGATGTGTGCTGATGAATACGTCCAGAAAATGACCTTTGACAGTTATTTGTATAAACGGGTTGTACCTGGTAACCCACTTGATGATATCAGGCTCGCAATTAACACTATTGGAAGCTTGGTTAGAGCAAGTGCACTTAGGAGAGAGATGAACAAGATAACTTTGTGAGATGGGTTTTATTCAATGATTTGGACATTAGGCAGGAGATTTGGAAAGAGTAGCATCTTTTTTTAATATTGAAAATTGGATACTTGCATTCTATGGGATGGAGTTAGGAGAGTAAGTTTCGAACACACTGCATTGTGTCATTTTAATTGATGTAATTACTACTCTTGAAACATTTTTGTAATATATTGCGAGTTCCTGCTATTAATTTAAAACTTGGAACATTTGTTTAAAAAGTTGCTTTATTCTTTAAATGATTATATTTTTAAGCAAACATTTGTTATTAGAAAGCAAATAAAAATCCTAATACAATTTCCCTAAAAGATCCCCCTACTCTACTTCTTTTAGTGCATTATGTTCAATACAATGTTGATTTATGCCAGCTTATTGTGATGCTTATCTTCGTTGCAGTGCAAAATAGAGCACTCAAATTGGATGATTATGTGCAATCAAATAATCAATAATGATTTATGTCAGCTTATTTAGATGTTTATCTTTATTTTTATACTTTCAATTTTAATATAATAGTACTTAATTTGATGATTATGTTCAATGAATTTATCAATTTATGTCAATATAATTCAGAGTTTATTTTAACTTTGTTGAATTGTAACTTTATAGATGTTTATGTAAGAAGAAGCGAACGCTCTATCAAGTAATTGTGTTCGATGAACTTATTTTATATTTTAAGTTACTTTATTTAGTTACTTATATATATATTTTTATTTTAGTTTTTTTTTTTATCTTTGTAAATGATGATTATGTTGGACATATATAATGAATTAAAAAAAATATGTTAATATGGTCAGATATTAATATTTTTTTTGTATTTGTAATGGGTTGGCATTTTGAACATCTTGGCAATTAACTTTATATAAATTCATAAAAATCTTCAAAATGAAAAAAATTAGAAACATATTCTTAAACTTGTTGTTTAATTGTGTTTCAAGTTTGATGCAATTTGAGTGTAATTTGATATTCTATCATAAGCTATCAAAATTATTTGACAATTTTAACGTTTCAAATTTAATGATATTTGATGGAATACAATTAAATGACACTCAAATTATATGAAATTAAAAAAAAATTATAAGTCTGAGAATACGTTTATAAAGCGTTTTTTCCCGTTTGTTAGATTTTATTAAATTGGTTGTTAAAATTATCAAAATAAATAGTTGTCAACGACACCCACTCATTTGTAATAATCTTAGTTGTATCTTCATAGCTGACTTGATTGAAGATAATTGGCACTCAATGATGATACGTCAGAATTTTTTTTAATTTAGCAACTCAATTTTAATTACCACGTCAAATTAGTAACTCACATAATTTAGCATTGGAGGAGAGAAGGCAGACGTAGAGATGCAAATTTTTCCTTGCAATTGTTGTTTGACGCAAGTGATAATTGTCCATTTGACATAAAAACTGTCATCACATAATTTTAGCATTGAAAAAAATTATTGTAATTAATGATTTTTCTGACGTGATTTAATTAAGAATTTAGAAACGATTTCAGTATTGAAGATGCTCTATGTAAATTTTTTTAATGAAACGATCATAGATAGATACAACAATATAAATGCAAAATATGTCTGTTTCTAATCATTTTTGTGCAGACTGAAGAAAAAAAGTTAAAAAAATGTACTTGCATGCTGGGTAAAAATCATTACGCAAAAGAAACAACTTTTTTGGAAACTCAGAGAAACAAAATGATCTGGTGATAAAAAAAAAGAGCATGAAAATCGTAACGCCACAATCAAATTAAGAATTAAATGGGAAAGGGGTATGGTGAGAAGTGATTCGTTCAAAGAAAACAAAACCGAAGCAAGTCGTCACGGTAGGAAATTGCTAGAGAAAGAGAGAGAGAGAGAGAGATCTGCACCCACTAGTCCACTACCAACCTTTCAGACTTCAGAGGGAGAGAGGATTCAGATTTCAGACTTCAGAGAGATTGTAGACTTGCGGAGAGAAGACGGGTGGGTTAAGATTTGAAATTTGATTTCAAATGAAGAAAAGTATTCTTTCTTAATGTAGTTATCAACTTATCGTCGTGTTAACTACAGATTTTTAATAAATCTAACGGTGATCTAAACTAATTTCCGAAAGAGAGAGCAGAAGAAACGCTACAAGCCCAATGGAACCGAGAATAGCACCATGCACAAAGCACCAGCCCAGTCTGAAACTGGAATCACACTTTAGGCAGTTTGCAATAAGATATGGGCCAAATTCCAAGAAATCTGGCCTATGCTACCACCACCAGGCCAGGCAGCACTGATGCAGTACCAGTATATATTCCAGTTGAAAGCCGTTGGCTTCTCTTCACGGCACCTTTTCACCCCTTCTCGATCAGTTCCAAACAAACAAGAGAGGAAAAGGACATCCTTAGGCTGAGACAAAACCAATGGCACAATTAGGAGAGTACGAGTTTGCCATGAAATTCCCAGACGACCTGCACCTGCAAAGGGACAGAGCGGTGTCTGTTCCCATTTCACCCGTCTCGTCCCCTCCGTCCGCATGCACCCATGGTCGTAAGCGTCGGGCTGTTGCCAAGGGTTTCCAGAACACGCTGTCGAAGACCTCTATGCTTGTCAACTTCCTTCCGACCGGGACGCTTCTCACCTTTGAAATGCTTCTCCCATCCGCTTCCGGTGATGGCACCTGTTCGCATGTCAGTACCATGATGATCCTTGTGCTGCTTGCGCTGTGTGCTGCCTCCTGCTTCTTTTTCCACTTCACTGACAGTTTCCGTGGTTCTGATGGTACTCTTTTAATTAACTTTGTGATTTCAATGACCGTTCACAAATATAATATGTAGTTCTGTCATTTTCAATTTGTCTTTCTTCATCTTCTTTTCCATTTTTTTTTCCTTTTGAAATTAAAGGAAACTGCGTTATCTATCAGTATTTTCATATATAGATGATATTTTTCCCCATCAAGTTAAAAAAATTGCTCCGATGGAAACTGCCTTTAAGAAGAAGTCATTTCATCTTGGTACAGAAAACTCATTCTGGAATCAAAGCCTGAAATAATCTCTGAAAGGAGTTTAAAAATGCATCGTGTAACAGGCAAGGTGTACTATGGATTTGTTACACCAAACGGTTTAGCACTGTTCAAGAGCGGGCTTGAGGTTGAAGTGCCGAAAGATGGCCGCTTCAAGATGGGGTTCACAGACCTTGTGCATGCAATCATGTCAGTGATGGTCTTTACGGCGATTGCGTTCTCTGACCACCGAGTCACCAATTGCCTCTTTCCAGATCACAAGAAGGAGATGGATGAAGTCATGGAGACATTCCCCCTGATGGTTGGAGTCATTTGCAGCGGCCTCTTCCTGGTGTTTCCCAACACACGCTTTGGTGTTGGATGCGGAGCTGCTTGATTTGATCTGTTATATCATTTTCTTACCAGATTGCCGCCAGTAAATAATTTATGGTACTTTTGATATTTCCCTTTTTTAATGTGGAGGTTGTTGATGTACCTAATTAGTAGTGCTGTGAACTAGAACTTTGCATTTAATGTTTAGTGCGTGCGATTAGCAATGTATTTAATCAGAATATAGTTTGTGATCTTTGGTTTTCTCAGAGTTTGAGACATGAACCAAAATTGATTTGTAAGGCAAGTGGAGGATACAAGAAAAGCTTGCTGAGGTTGTCTGATTCTGTGACACTGTGCTCCAGAAAAGAGTAGAGGTGAAGGGATAAAAGAGTGATCGGGATAAAAATTTACTTGCTTTACAACAATATAATTTGAGAGAGAGAGAGAGAGAGAGAGAGAGAGAGGAAAAGAAAGAAACAGAATGAAATCCGATACAAATTCAATTAAAACTTTACACTCCTAATTGAAGTGTAAAAATTTAGTCCCTCTTGTCTCCCTCTTCTCTGCAGTGTAAAGATCGATCAAAGGGATCAATAGACCATATAATTAAGACAAAACTAATCATCAATAATGACCAAGACAAAAATTACATAATTTTGAAAATTAATCATCAATAATGATTAACGTACACCTTTACATAGCTTACAACTCTAAGCATCCATATTTAACCTAATCTGAGGCCTAGATCTCTTTACTATAATACACAAGGCTATCTTCTATCACAATAATTCAGGCAAAAACCTCTTTCTAGAAAGAAAAAACCTACTATAATCATTTTTTCTATCTACCAAAACTTAAGCAAATGGTTATCTTTAACAGGGTGTGGATAGGAGGAACATCAGACATACAGCACTTAATCAAAGCTCTCCAGGTTGCACTGGCCACACTGCATGTGCCAGAGAAGAACCAACCCGATATAACAACTTCATTTGTCCCCACAACAAATCGCTCGTTTGGTGGTTTGAAGCTTTTCCCAGAGGCATAACATCTCTCTGGGTTCTTGGTAATGAGCCAAGATGTAGCCCATCTCACAGCCATCAGTATATATCCTTTCGTCAGTAACATACTGCACATCTGCTCCAGCCTTCTTCATCTCATCAACCCATATTCCCATTGCCACATCCTCCAGCTTGAACATCTGAAAATTTCATTACTATCAGATAGGTTCCTTGAACTTTAGATAAACAAGCAGTACCTTTTTTATTTTCTTTAGGCTTTTTTTATCAATTATGTGTGTGTGCAAGTATCTTTGAGATGGGGACGGAGTTGGGAGATTTGAATACCTTCAAACTGCCTTTCTTGTGCTGCTTGTAGATCACTTTTGCAATGCTGCGGGAGACGATGTATCCAGGACCATGTGCCCATGGAGGGTACTTCTCCTCGGGATATTCCTTTATCAAATAAAGTAACCAAAGGACCAAACATTTGAACATGTTTATTTCAGAGATATTTTGGAAATGGTAAAAAGTATTTTTTTTTGGGCCAAAATTACTTACTTCAGGAGTAATGTGCCATTTGCTGTCAGGGTCTCTGTGAGGCTCGGAGTCAAAATTAATCTTACCAAATAGCAAACCGCTTGTGGAATTTGCTTGTTTCAAGGACTTCAGAATCTCATCAACACGCACAAATGCATCATCGTCTGTTTTCATGATATACTTGGCCGGAACAACATTTGTCTAGCATAAAGAAATTAAAAAGGAACTTAGTGGCATGCAATACCAGGTTGTTCCAATTGTGTAATTTTAGAGTGAGAGTTTTGTTTAAGATAGGGGCTGTTTACCCCATATATGCAGATAGCAATCGTCTTCCATGTAATAAGACTGTAGTAATCCACAAAGGGCATAAGCTGCAGATCTCCATACGTGCGTGCCTCATTCCATAGCTCATCATTAACGATCTGATTCTTATGCTTTTGAAATAGCAAAAGAAGGGGTAAAAAATCAATATTAGAAGTTCAAACTCAACTTCTTAATGTAGTAGCCAAATTAACCATAAGTCATCAATTAATAGAGTAGAGTTCTGCCTCAATTTACCCTGAATTGGAAATATGCTTTATCAAACTCAACTAGGTTTTAGCCTAAATCTCTCTGATACAGATTTCAATTTACTGTCATTGTCAGTAAAACCAAAAGAGGGTACAATATCAGACAAGGTAACCAGAATCATTCTAAAATCACTGGTACGTGCTTTATAACCTTTGGAATAACATTTCTACAAAGGACTCATACTCATGTTAAAGCTCTAATCATATTTTTACCATATCATTGGCAGTGTGCACCTTTTTATAATTTTTCCATATCAATAAAATATCCACAATTTTTCTTACCAGCCCAACAAAAAACCGGACCACAACTGAACCAGATCGCACAGCATCATACTGCATCCATGTCCTTCGAATAGACATTCGTCGTTTGAAATTATTTGCATTAGAGAAAACACCAATAACAAGATTAACAATTTTGTTAACTGGCAGAGGTGGTGCCTTCAACAGTTCAAGATCCACAACATGGTCTACTTCCTCAGAGGTGGGGAGACCACTTGCAATGACAGACAGTAGCTTGATTTCTCCAGAGACTCTTACTTCACTTGCAAGCCATGGCTCCAAACTCTGAGAAATTACGGGTATAGAAGAAATATACATTATCTGAGAGACTGTTCTTGGATCTCTTGTGACACTTGTGACAAATTGGTTTTCTGAGAATGCAAAGTACCTCACGAAAAGCAAAAGAGGTGATATGCTTGCCGTCTACAGTCATATGCATCCCCTCTGATCCAACTCGCAAAATTGCAATGGCAAGGTGGCCTCTTTTGAAAGGGAAAATTTTCCTAGTTGCATTCCCTTGCTTTCGTCCTAGTGATACCCTTGATACGTTGAAGCGTGCCTTTGGTGAGTTTGTTCCTCATCTTTACCCACCATGGGATTACAAACAGCCAAATCATCAACTAAAAAACAATTTGAAAGCAGAAGACAGATCAGTCTTTATTCCACCAGATAGAAAAAAGTAATCAAATATATAAACAAGTAGGTGCCACTTTAGATCAGAAATACCTTTAGCAGTTTCATCAAACTCGCCATCAGGTGGGCAGCGTTCTTCTGAGCCCCAGTCATCTGTGGCTGTCCACGTGTTTTGCACTATGACAGGATCTTCTGTCAGCTTATCACCACCAAGTCGTACATTATAATGCAACAGTATTGGTGCGTATGGTTCCCCTGGTACTGTAGTACCAGTAAGATCTATTTTAAACTCACCGAAAATGCCCTCAGGTGTGCCGATAAAAGTCAAGGAAGAGCCATGCACAAGCCCACATGGGATCTTCAATGAAAAACCATCAGTAACTCCTAAACCCGAGGCATTCATTTGCCGAATAGAATAGGGACACTGTTTCTCTTTCCCTTTGCGTGTCCCACTGCCATTGTTGGCCATCATAGACAGTTTTTCTTCTTCGACTGAAACCATGAGCTTCTCCCATGCATCACTGGCCTCTTTGATTGCCTCCACACCTTGAGGTAAGCGGTGGGCACTTTTCCACAAGTGCTTTAATTGGTTCCATGTGTGTAGAATTGGGGTTTCCTCCTTGGAGAGATTCCTGGGAGATAGCAGAGTAGAAGTAAGGTTCCGAATTGAGATGACTTGAGATGCATTTTGTGATTCATGAACTGGTGATGGATCCGGCACATCCAACCAAAGAAGCGGGTCTGAGATGTTGTGATAGAGGATTGCTTGAAGTGAACTCTCAGCAAGCGGGCTGTCCCATATCATGTACCGCAGGACCAGAATAGTGAGTAAGGAGGCTAATACTGCGCCGCCTGGCCATTTCTTCATTGTTCAATCAATCACCAGAAGAAAGGTGATTGGTCTCATGCTCTGTATAACAGAGCTAAATAATCTGACAAGCATTTAAAGAGAACTTATTAATGAATTTCGTGAGGGGAATAATTGACTAAAAATAGAAGTTGCCATTGTTAAAAGGTAATAAAAGGAAACATGGAAACAATTGGTTGGCGTGCATGATGATGGGCAATAGCTTAAAGTAGAATATTCACAACAGGTGCCTGACAAAATCCCATGGGTATACTATAAATTGATCTTACTTCAGTTCAAATTAGGATATCTCCTTTCAGTACTTGACTGCATGTGGATAAAAAACAAAAAACAAAAAAAAAATCTAAAATATTTAGAAATAATTACAAAATAATGACTAGGGTTGAGCATTCGACTATAAGCAGGAAGACAATGACAATTATACATACATATATTGCAACAAATAGAGATGAAATAAAAAGGGAGGGCCAAAATAAAAGAACAAAATTCCAGCGAGATCTACAGAATACCAAAACGCATTGAACGCCGCATTCACATCAGATCAAAGTTGAAACAAATCAAATCGTCGCAAGATCACCGGAGCACCAAATTTTCACAATGTCGCAACCCCAGTGGTGCCTCTCTCTAAGAGATTGTCAGATAAAGAATAAAAAGAGAGAAATTGCGCAAGAAAGAACAAAAATAGTGAAAGTCGGATCTGAAGTTACCGTGTTAAAAGGGAGGGAGAGAAAAGTCTCCGTACGTGCAAAAATCTGGCGGAAACACAGAATGGCAAGGAGGGAGAAGGGACGGGGGACACGAATGAGTTCTGGCAAACGACTAAGGCTGTGCTCCCGAGTTAATTAGAGAGGGTGACACAGTGGAAGAGGAAGGGAAATGATGAAGATGAGTTGCTCCAGAGTTTTTACTGTAGCACGGAAGAAAGGGTGAATGGATGGAAGAGAGGAAACTTCTTCTATAAAGTTTTTGTAAAAACGTTCACCCCCAATTTGGAGTGTAAAAATATTCACCACTCCGTCCCTTCCATCTTTTACCTCACCATTCCATTCCATTTCATTCCATTCTCTAAATTTTCGGGAGCACAGCCTAAGAGTAACGAGAGAGAGAAGCAAGCAAGCAAAGCAAAGCAAACTAAAGCAAAGCAAAGCAAAGCAAAGAGGACACATTTATCATTTATTTATTTATTTATTTATTTACCTTTGATTTTTGAAGGCCGAAAACTACTTAACTGGGCCATACTTTGCACGGTCCTACACCGAGTCCGAGTGCATATTGACCGGCGTCTATTTTACTCTTCTACTCTAAGTCTCTAACTCTGCTGGCGGAAGCGGAACTTTCTCCCTCCCACTTGTATTCATTCATTCCACGAGCGTCTGGATCTTCTGATGATAAATATATATATATATTATATATTTTAAAGCACCACATTCCAATTCCAACAAACCCAACTTCTCCATTTTATTTCATAATAACAATAATAATAATAATAATAATGATATTTACTTAATCGGGGGCGGATGATTATGTATGATAACGTCATTCGTGTCTATCATATGATCCCATCAATTATTGAATTAGGCTTCGGAACCTCCTTCCATTAATTAATCAACATTTATGATTTTTTCTAAATCATTTCAGAATCGTTTACGAATTATATACAATTTTTATCAAAATTACTAACGATATTTGCATTACTTTTGTACTAGCGCCCGATCTAACTTCATTCTAAAACTATTCATGCTTGATTAATTTTTTATTTAAATATATATATAAACAATTGGGTTATCATATCATGCACGGCACATATCGTCTCTAGACTATCAATTTTTTTATTTTCAAAATTAAAATGAACAATCTAAACCGCTTAAAGTGATTTAAATATAAAAATCTAATTGGGGATTTTAAATTTTTTTTTACTATTTTTCTATATTATTAAAAAAATCACTTGGTTTAATTAGAGTTATGCTATGATGCGTCGTGAAATAATAATATTTTTTTATATTTTATATCATATTTCTTATTTTCGAATTTAAATGCTAATTCAACTGTTCAAAGTGATCTCCATATTAAAAAAATATGTTTGGAGATCAAAATTTACATGTTTTGAAAAAAAATCTATTTTTTAAATGATAGAATATCATTATTATTAGAAATCATTAGCTCAATATATTTTTCTACCACACAAAAATAGAAAAAAATTAAAATATATATAAAATTGGATCTCCAAATATTTTAATATGGAGGTCACAATTCACCATAGCATAACTCATTAATTATTATGAACAATCTAAAAGAAGTGATTTTCTAATTATCAGAAAAATTCTAAAAAATATAAAATCTGGTCTCAACTAGATTTTCATATGAAAATCATTTTGATAAGTTTAGATCTACCATTTAGACCTTTAAAAATAAAGAAAATATCCATAGTACATAACAATCCATGCTATGCATAGCACCGTAGCCCAACTTTCTCTCTTTATATATATAATTGCTCAAAATAATTTTCATATAAAAATTTAATTGTAGATCAAATTATATATATATTTTTTAAAAAATTATCTAATATTTTAGAAAATCACTTGATATAATTATTACGAAACATTTAAAATTTTAAAATAAGTGAATTTCTAACTATCTAAAACATAATAAAAAGTTTTGGAAAATATAAAATTTGATCTACAACTAGATATTTATATGAAAATGATTTTGAGCTGATTATATTGAAAATTTAAACTTTAAAAACAAAGAAATAATTCATAACACATATAACAACTTTCGCTCTCTATATACATACACAAACTGATAAGTCATTTTCAAATTAACTATATTAGATATATAGCACTAAGCCTATTGTATCAATTGTAGATCAATAAAATTTTCCTCATAGACTAATTAATCATTCAATAATAAGTTGTCGGTTTCAACTTTCAAGTAATATTATCTTTTTTCCAATTAAAATGAAGTCCCTGAGTCAAAGGTTTTTGTTCCGGTCCAATAAAAAGATGTCCATAAAAAAGTTATTTCAACAAAATCTCCTCATCCTCATCCCGTTAGTCTTCTTGATAATAAATATATAAGATATGCAAGAGAATAGACCCTAGAAATGTGCAGATTTCAAAAGGACAAATCGTAGTAGTTGGGTTCTGACGTGTGAAAATATGGATCTTCAAAGTGTTCCTTATTTTATTAGGGTTGCATTATTATTCGCATGGACGCTAAACGGTCCGAGTGTCCTGTTAATGCAGGATTGCATGGGCGTGCGTAATTACTCTCGTACCTCGCCTACGGTTTCACAATTCAGCTGGAATATTCGAGGCGATGGCTCCGAATCCGATACTTTGTTTGAAACCATTTGCCCTTGGGACTTGGCTCATAATCATATTTATGTTATGTTATATAATGAGGGTGAGGTTTAGGATATCATATTTTTATATGTTATGGATATGATGATATAAAAACTTTTTAAAAAATAATATATAAATATAATAATCTATAATACATTTATTTATATGTAAAAATAATATATTATATGATTAAAAGCAAAAGATACTTAAGAAGAGAATATATATAACATAAACCTCGTTGTATCACGAAACAACAGTTAGCGCAGCAGTGATAATGTTTAAATATGAGAGCGGCTACGGATTGGGTTTGAATCCGCGTCTTATTTTGAGTTTCCATCAATTTTCTCAGTGGCTTCATGAGATCAAGTACGGCAGAGTCTCTAAGATAGTATATGCAGTGCGCTGAAAAAGCGTTGAAATGTGCCAAATTGCTTGCAAAAGCGTCCAAATATATCGAAATTCATCTGCAGCCGAATTGTCAAGTATTAAAGATGTGCCTAGCGCATCAAAAGCAAACATTTGACTGAATTTGTCAATCAAAGTAGTCAGATATAGTTTGATACATCAGTTAGAATGTCAGATGCGTATCGCATGTGAATCCGTATAAGATACATATCTGATACGAGTGCGGCATGAAATGACCATATCTAAGCAACACTAGTTCATACTCCCATCGCTTAGTCTCCCCTAAATTTAAACGGATTTTTTTTAGTAAATAAAAAAATCAATGGAACTGGTAAAAAAAAAAACCGACCTTTGCCCAACTAGCCTGGACCGAGTTTAAAACTCGGTTCCAGGTGCTGAAAATTATAGGAAGCTAGGACCGAGTTTGTGTGTATTTGGAAATTATAGGAAGCTAGGACCGAGTTTGTGTGTATTTGGAAATTACAGGAAGCTAGGACCGAGTTTGTGTGTATTTGGAAATTATAGGAAGCTAGGACTGAGTTTAAAACTCGGTCCAGCTTCCTTGGATCAAGTTTTAAACTTGATCCCAGCTTTCTGCTAATATATAGCAACACCCAGTCTCTTTCTTCTTCATCTTCTTTCAGCCAACCATTTCTTCAAAAACGTCATTGTTACTATTGCAAGAGCTTCCAACTGAAAAAAAAACTTTGATAGATCCAAAGGCGATACATATTCACCACTCTCGTCTCACCAACATTGTAAGTTTTTTCCTATTTGGACTATTATTTTTTGTTGTAAAATTAAAATACACTAACAATATGGTTTATTATTCATATTGTAGAAACAAAAATGTTACTGATCAATGTGTATCACAGAGGTCAAATCCTGAACACTTCAACTGACGTGGGTTATTCGTGCCGCATGCACATTTTCGTCGAGGAGATAATAATTCTTCGTGACTTGAAGAGATAGATTCATGTTGGTTTGGAGCTGCTCCCTAGCTAATTCAGTATCAGCATTAATGCACGGATCAACACTGCACCAACAAGTTCAGGTGATTTTTTATAGCTTATTTGAGATTGTTTCTGATGAAATTTGGGGAATGATTAAAACAACATCTCCGTACCAATTACTCTGGTATAAAACACTGGAGCTAGTAGTTGAATCTGAACCAATATACGGATCTGACAACTATGATCCGACCAGTATTCTTGAAAGTAGTAATCTAGTCATGATTGACGTAAGAATCCACTCCCGAGCTCAGGAGCAACAATCATCCCGTGCTCCGGTATAAAATATGGATGAGGATGACGAAGAGAAAAAGTGACACCTGGATGTCGGGAGGATAACATTCAGGATGAAACTGATATGGATGAAATTGAGGATGCGATAGATGTCGAATAAATAGTTAAAGAGTGGAAATATTTGCTCCTTTTATTAATCGGGGTATGAAGCACCAGTGTACATAATTTATTGATAATACGCCTATGCCGTATGCAGACGAACCTTATTTTCACAAATCACCTAAAATTGATGAACAATTTGGTGTCGGTCAACAGTTTAGTACAAAATCAGAGTTGAAAGTAAAAATCGCTGATTTTCATGTTCAACGAAATATAGAATTGGAGGTAACAAATAGCAGCAAAATTAAAGTTAGTGAAGAAATATAAAGTTCTAACTGTCCATGGAGGATGTATGCCACACCCAATATAACGGGTATTTGGGAGATCAGAACAAATCATCTCGAGCACTCTTATTTTGGCAGTGCTACTAAGGCGGACCACGGTCAGTTGACTTCTATAACGATAGCAGATATTGTTAAGAATCAGTTGAGAGAGAACTTAGAAATTACAGTTAAAGAAGCAAGGGGATTGATAAAATAAAAGTTCCCCACAGTACAATCGAGTTATAATAAATTATGAAGAGGAAGAAAACTGGTAATTACATACCTCTTTGGTAGTTGAGAGAGATCATACGAGATGCTTCCATCTCTGCTAGTTGTCATACAAAGTTCCACATATAACACAAAATATATTATAAAGACATCGCTCTCAACAAAGTTCGGTGTTGAAATTTTCGATCGTGTTGCATGGGCATTTCGTCCATATATTGCAGTATGACTTTACTTACAGCCAGTCTTAACTATCGATGCTGGTTTTTTATCGGGTCGGTATGCCGATAAACTATTTATGACATGTGGTTATGATGCGAAGCAACAACTACTACCACTTGTATTTGTTGTCGTAGCTGGTGAGGAAAGTGTCGCAAATTGGGGTTGGTTTATGCAGTGGGTGCGTGAAAAGGTTGTCGGTCCTGGTAAAATTATCGTTATCTCATATTAACATCTAGGTATAAGGGCAGTATTTGAGAGACCGGATTTTGGATGGCAGGAATCAGCAGGCGAGACTGTTCACCGTTATTGCACTCAACACATTACACAAAATGTGTATAGGGACTGCCATATGAAAAGAATAAAAGCTCATTTCAAACAAGCTGTAAGACATAAAAAGTCATAAAAGTGTGATGAATATATGAAAAAAATTAACAATATTAGACCGACATCTTATAAATTCGTCCAGAAAAAAGAAATCATGCAAGAAAATCTCTCAACGGAACAAGTGTCCAACATAAGGACACGAAATAACAAAAACCGCAATAACCAACCCGCTGCAGCTGAGGAAGTGTCATCCGAGAAATTTCATTATGAGGAGTTAACTCCAGAGCAAGTGATTGTATTGTATTAAGAAAGATGGACACAACATCTAGAAGACGGTCTCAATCGGTGGGAAATAATGACAAGCAACAGTTCATAATTACTGAACAACATTTTTAGGATCGCCAAACAACTTCTGGTATGTGTTATCGTCGAGAACACATGACACAAATGTGTTGAGTGGTTCTATAAACGTCGAGAAGTTGCAGCGGCTTGGGAAGCCCAAGGTCTGATATTCTCCTACAAGGTCACCGAACTGATAAAACATCGCGGTGATAAGGGGAGAACTTACGATGTCGTACCACTGGATTGGGGTATCAACAACTATGATGTTTACAATAGAAATGGACTTATCGAGACGGTAATATTCTATACTTATATTATTTTTTATTTAACTTCAAAATTTAAGCATTAATTTATAATTTCTATTTGAAATAATAGGGACAAATGGGTGAAATAAAATATGAGGTTGAATTAGCGATGATAAGAATTGATAATTATTGGTGTCAGAAATCACAATTGACCGGCATCCCATGCGACCACTTGCTTGTTGTTTGTTTATTCAGAAGGCTGGATTACACTCAGTACGTTAGTCCATATTCTAACATCAAGTATTACATTAACACATGGTCTGGTCATTGGCGTAGTTATGGCAATAGACGAGATTGATCAATGTACAATGGTCCGATCATTAGGTCAGATCCAACATAAAAATTAATAAATGAAGGAGAAGAAGATATGCATTCCAATGATTATGGATGAAATGGAGGGTCGTATCAACAGGATGCCAACTCGAGGTCGAACTCGTTCCAGAGAGCATGATTTAGATTGCAAGTTTGTTTATGTTGTTTGTCATTATATTTGTCAGAACAATTGAATTTTAATTGTTGTTGTAATATTTCAATTTGTTTGACATCATTTTAGAACAATATATTAATCGTGCTTATATTTGATTTTGTAAACCTTTATTTTAATTTTTATTGTAATATTTTAGATCAATCTACTAACTGTTGTGTTTTTGTTTTTAATATAATACATAAACATAAAAAAAAACTAGGATTGAGTTTCAAACTCGGTCCCCACACTTGGAATCGAGTTTGAAACTCGGTCCAAACTAGTTGGGCAAAAGTCAGGTTATTTTTTACCAGTTTCATTGATTTACTTTTTTTATTTACTAAAAAAATCCAAAATTTAAAGCAATTATCTATCTTTTAAATTTAAATCAATTGTATATTCTATCATTGTTTTGTCTGTAATTCAAATTCAATGATCATAGTAATGTGTACTATAGAGAGGTTGGCATAGTTTATAAGGGCTTGGTTCTTGAACTCAGCTCGGCCGATCTTCAAAAAACTTAGTTCTTATCTGGCTCTCACAAGTTCGGTCAAACTTTTTTAATAGTAAGAATCAGACTCAATCTTTAAAAAGTAAACTCTTTTGACCCAGTCCTTTTCGGTCTTTACCTAACAATTTTCAAACTCTTTCTTTAATATTTTATATTGTATATTAATTGCACTTAAAAAAATCTGAAAAAGCAAAAAAAAAAATAGAATATCAAAATAAAATAAAATAATTTAATATTTTATACAAATATAAATTAACATTATAAAAATATATATTAAATTTTTATCCACGATCCTTATTCAATTTCTATTCGACTTTTAAAGTCGGAAGGGCTTTAAATCACATAAAAATAAAATATTCTAAATCTGATTTTTGTCCGTTAGATTCAGTTCTCGAAATGTATGACCCAACCCCAGAGTACGATGTCTATAGAGAGGTCGGATGCGAGTCATACTATAATAAGCAATGGGGAAGCGAGTTTCCCTAGCCGGAGTCATAATGCAATAACTCGTACTTCTTTTAATTTAATTTTCAAATTAAAGCTCACAATGCACAGCACGCACTTTTTTTTTTTCCCTTTTTTCAAATTAAAATGGCGGCACACGCTTTCTCTGATACAGTTTTTCCTTTTTCAAATTAAAGCTCTCATAGTCATTGGTCGTAACTAAAGAGGAGGGATCACACTTGATAATGATTATTTTTATAATTTTGACAATAAATTTAAAATAAATTTTAAAAACAGAAAAAAAATTATAAATATGTTACTATATTTATAGATTGATAGTGATTCAAATGTTATATAATTTTATTAATATTTAATAATCTATTAAAAGACTGTTAAATTAAAACTGTTGTAAATTATATAAAATTTTAATGGACTATAAAATAATAATGACATAACATGAAATTTGAATTACTATATATCTATAAATAAAACAACATATCTACAAAACTTTTCTATTTTTAAATTTTTTTCATATTTATTTGAAAATTGATTGTCAAGATTGTCAAAATAATTCATTGTTAAGAGATCCCTCCCCTTACTAAAACTCAACAAATATAAGCTGAATAAATATAATATTCTTCCAATTTTCATATAGAAACATATTCTATTCATACTCTTTTAATTTTGCTTCCCTCTTTAATTAAATGTCTCATGTTATTTTTTTTTTCATTTAGAAAGAAGATATAATATGTCTAATATATATTTTACAGAAGATTTTTTTTATTTTAAATATCTAATCATTTATATATGCAGTATTATTTTTTTGAGGCAAATGTTGATGAATATTCGTATAAAAAAAGCAAATATGACCATTAGCTTGCTTTTGATGATGCTCCATAGCAGTTTTGTTGTCTCTCTTGCTTGCAAGATATCTTCAAATGCTATTGCCTCTTATCAAGTTCTTAAATTATGAATGAAATTCACCAAAAAAATTCTGATTGGATGATCAATGATCTGCAGTAAGCGAACAAGGGTGGATTCAGATTTTGGTGTATGTCACCAATCGAAATTGACATGATTAGAAATGATAAAAGAAAAATCAATGCGGTCAAGGACAAATGTCTGACCGACCATTTCTAGAAGTACATGTACAGTTGAATGCTTGTTAACTGCTAGATTTTTCTTTACATCTCTGTTTAGACATTAGACTTTAGACTTTAGACAAGGACTGAAGCAGAAAATTTCAACACCATTCACCCTCTGTGCCCCAAATAGACTTCAATCACCTCCTTGGTGTGGGCTGTCACGAGGTGTTGTTTCGGGGAACAAAAAAAGAAAAAGAAAAAGCCCACTGCGCCTGCAAAATTGGTTGTTGGGAATTTTCAAATATAATTATTTTATAAGTGTTAATAATATGACTATGAATAGTTTTATGTTTTAAAGATTTTTAATTTATTTCGAATCTGTTTCAAATTTTATTTTTAAGATTGTGGAAATATATGTCTTTAAATATAACAAAACATGACAATACATTATATATTGTACATATGTCACATTAAACACGCCATGATATGATAAGGTGTGTCTAACCATGACATGTCTTATGCCGGATGATATTAATTTTTTAATATAAAACTCCCTTTAAAAACATGTCAATTTCACTCCTTATTCCGTAAAATCTTCTTATTTTGTAATAGGGTCCATCTGCTGCCTCCGTAACTCTTTACTCTGTAACCCCCCCTCTCTTTCACTCCTTACTCTGTACTCTTCTGTTTCAAAAAAGAAAAAAAAAATGCCAATTTACTTTTCAACTTGTTACACCAGGTTTCATGATGATTTATTTATTTTGTACATGGTTCCTAGTTCTTGTCATAGGTTCTCTACTATGTGCCTCAGAGAGGAATATGTCCCAAATGTGGCTATCAGTACTCCAGTCGCAAGAATAATGACACAAGCTATTGAGTGAAACCCTAACTTCTTGTAAGAATTTGTAATTTTAAGGTAGCACAAACAAGGTAACACCATTGTTGCTGTGCTACTTAGCAATGAGCCGGTGAGTGCTACCACTTCAGCAAAAAACGGCACCATTAAGGCCACAACTGCTGTGCTGATAACCAGTATTGTTCTGATTATAATGCTAAACAATCTGAACTTGGAAAACTGGAACCATTCTTCGATAGCATTCGATATGGGCATGACTATCAGCGCGTACTTCATCAGAGGATTAATCAGAGTTGTGTATATTGCTATATTTGAGCTCCATTTTCCATTTGGAAGGTTAAGTGTAATCTGGGATTTTACATCTTGGCCGTACATCAAGTATCCGACAATAGCCATCAATGCATAATTCAATGTGCACAGAGCAAAACAATAGACCAAAACCTACGTATAATTCAAAGATTAATGATTCCTTCATTCCAAAAAATAGAATCATATTCAGAGGAATATATTTGACTTACTTTGGGAAACTTTGGAGGATTTTGCATTGAATTATAGATGGTTGGAAAAACAGCATGACCACTGAAGCAGAATGCATACAGACTAACCGCAATTGGTATTCCCTCCCAATTTACAATAAGCCCTTTCTGATGGAATCCGATCCCATTAAACACTCCGGCCCACAAAACCGAGACCGTGAGAACCAATGATGCAAGGATGCCACCGAGTGACATGTATGCGAGCATGCCGAGGCTACGAAGCCAGGTGGTCGGCAAAACAATGAGGCTGGTTATCACCACAAACCCTTGCCTGCCTCCAATCTTCAATCCGGCAAAGTTAAATGCTGCCTTTGGAAATAATTTTTCGAGGTTATCGCCTTCTAATATCAAGAAATTTATTGCTGCAAAGTATAATTCTAAATACATGGTGGTTGCCACTATAATCCGGCCTTTCTGACCGAAGGCCAACTCGCCAATTTCGGGGTAGGTTTTGACGAGTGAATTCGAATTAATGCACTTTTGCAGGAGAAGCCCTGTATAGTAGCATATCATCGCCAGCAGGAGAAGAAGTGACAAGCTTACCCATCCACCTTGAGCTAGTGCATATGGGATTGATAGTAGTCCAACTCCTGATGGGTAAAATAACAGATTAATCATTTTTTTATCCTAAATAATGCTCTGGATTATTAATACAGCATAATACCTGTTGATAAAACAACCAAATACATACCTCTATATGTGATGCTACGTTTGGCATATTGCAATTTATGTAAAGAATACTGTAAAAATGATCTGGGCTCCTTTGATGTACAATTTTGATCAGATATTTGCTACTGGTTATATGCATGTTAACTGTTTTTTAGCGGCGGATAAGTGACACTAACGGAAGCAAGCGTGGACTTGAAGAGTATAGTAATGGGATAAGAACATTTTTCCTTTGAGGTATAAATTTAGGAATGGATTTAATTTGAGAGCCTTCATACATTTGTTGATTAATTGTTTTGCTCAAGCTATCATGGTGCGTTTGTATTGGAAGGAAGCTTGATTAGCGGCTAAACCAGTTATTTGGAATAGCCACAAACTCATATATATTTAGTTGGAATAGCAAAAAAAAAAGTAAGAGCTAATGGCTATTCATTAATTTAATGAAACAGAAAAATAGAGTTAAAAATAGCTCGTTGATTTAAGTTAGTGCTATTCCTCACTCATGGGAAAACGATATAATCAAGAGTGAGAACTGAGTGCACCTGAAAGAGCATTTACACCATTGAAACAAGTTCTGAAAAAGGTAGTCCCAGATTTCTGAAGAGAATTCGGGATGTGATCCATTGTTGGTTCTCTTCCTGGGACAAGCATTGTTTCCGTGAGGGGTTACTTATAGAAAACAGGAAGATGTCTTTGTTACTGTTACAAGTGGTCAATTACATGCCCACTTTTGGTAATGATGCTTCTATTTCTTTTCTTTTTGCTTCTTTTCTGCTTCTGTGTCGGCTGGTGATGATGAGTACGTAGATACCCATTTCTTTAATTAAAAGAAATATATATATGCTACAATGTTTGCCTTGTTGGGTCTCACTGACTAGCACATCTCTTTTGCTGCGTTATTTATTCATTTACTAGCTAGGTAAATTATATGAAGGTGATTAACCAAAGCAAGCAAAAACTAGTCATTACTCAGTAGGAATTTGATTTTTGTTGTTTTAATGTCTTGATTAATTCCTGATTATGATTGGCATATGCTTTAGAAATTTAGATATCTACTCTAGGGTATACTTTAATCCGAAGTATATATATATAGGATGAATTTAGAAAGTACGATTGGAATTAGCATATGCTTTCTCCTAGTTTGTTTATTGAGGCCTCTTGATTTGTTGATTTAGGTATTTTGGTGAGAACTACCCGGAAAGGGCAAGATACTGTGGCTAGCTGATAAAATTTCTGTTCAAATTGTTAAATATTTTAGTATTCCTAACTTCTGGAGCGAGCTAATAATTTAAATTCAAGTACCTTTTTTTTATGATATGTATGACGTCATACAATTTACCAGAATTTAGGTATTCGGAAAGTCCCTTTATTGCTTGATTTATTAGATCAGATTCCTTTTTGGAATAGTAACAGATGTATTAGTTTGGTTAACATGGAAGATAGAACCTTTTTGGCATTTTCAAGTGTGAAACATTAAAGAGCTTGGATCCTCAAGAGAATTCTTCGCGTAAGTAAATCAACTTGAAGTCTGTTGGAGGTCAATTAAGAAATCTTCCAGCTAATTAATTAATTAGATCACGGTATTTTTTTCCTAATATGGAGGGACATCCATAAGGATGTTGACCTTTTGTGTAACATAAATGGGTTTACAAAGGCATACGCAGTGCCCAGCACTAGGCTTAATATATATGGCCATGGAGCTTAATCTATCCTATGTTTATGTGACAAGTAAATAAGTAATAGATGATGGTCACATCAAAGTGCACCAATATTACTAAATGCTAGAGTTACTACTTCTATCGTTCCATTATTAGATCTGCACCGTTCAATTCCACCCAACTTGATCAGTGTTCCAACCCGTTTAATTTGATCCAATCCAAAGAATTTTACTGACAGTTCAAATTCTGTAGTATAATTTCCGTACTACTGCAATAATTTGTTAAACAATATATATATATAGCCTATCAAGAATCTTCTGCCATCAAACCATAGACTACAAATTAATTAAATTGTCGAATAATTGTTTTTGTAAAACCATTAATAGCCATACACTTGCTAGTGCAAGAAGCATATTCATAAAACACCTTGCCAAATGTCACTTTTCTTTTACCAAATCAATCACCGGAAAATTATTTTTATACTTATTTATTTCAAATTTATCCTTTTTTTCTGAACTAAATAAACTTTCATTTTCATGATTCCACTGATTGATTTATTGTCCCATTTGTTCTTTTTCTATATTAATGCTTGTTTACCAATATCAAATTAGATGCATAATTTCCTTTATTTTTCTTTAGCATGAGACGTGGAAATTCATCCTCCCTTAACATGCGCACTAGAGATTTCGAACTGAAACCTCTCCAATGGTGTTCTTTAATATTGAGAAGAAAAAAGTGTATACATATCCAATTCTTTAATGTTGCTTTCTAGAGAAAATGACACGCTTTATAAAAGAGATCAGTGTTGTTGCTCTCCAAAAAAGAAAAGAAAAGGAAAGAAAAAGGATGAGAAAGAGAGATATATATAGTAGTCAACTTAGACAAGCCGGATTGAAAGACACAAAGAGACATATATCATATACTTCCATTTTGGAGACCGCAAGAATTTGTCCAAATGATTATTATATATATGAGATACACAGCAAGGCACATTTTGAGCTAAGCATAATTGTTCTACATTTGCTGGTACATGCATGAAACAGCGGCGCTCTTTACAAAATTAAAATAACTGCCATTGCTTTTTCTTTAGAGACTTTAATTTGGTGGAAACAAGCATCAGAAAGAATTCAAATTTTGAATGATCTGGGCATGTTGCGGTGATTGATTTGAACTGAATATACATATCAGAGCAATAAGAGAAATAGAGCATAATCGTTCAGACTTCTTAAAGTAGATTCTAAATTAAAGAGGAGAAGAATCGAGAAGAATCTTGTCCTCTTCATTAATAATTGTCTTTTATGTCACTCTAAAATTTTAAAGTTATCAAAATATCACCTCAAAATTTAACATTATTTTAATACCACTTAAAATCTCATTTCAATTGTCAAAATACTACAAATAATTAGAATTTCCAATTATACCCATGTCCACCATCCCATCCATTCTCTTTGACTTCCTCTTTCTTGCTTTTCACCAAATTATATATATATATTTTTTCTTCTTATTAATTTCTCTATCAGTATTCTTTTCGCACTTACTCCATCTAAAGATGCTGTTTTTGTTGGATTCGTGACATGCATGAGATATGAAATTTCAAAAAATTTCATATAACCTAATTGAAAATCATGAATTATGTGTATAAAATTCAAATCTAACAAATAAATTTATGAATAATATATCTTACTTGATATCATAACCAAACACGATGACTTTCTATGGATGATGGATGCGTGCGTCTTCACCAATCACAACAAACATTGGTGTTGATCTCGTCTCTCAAAAGCTTCCAAGCGTGAAGTCACTACCACGTACACTCTTTGACGCGTCGAAGCGAGATTGTTAGACCTCCAATAGAACAAGAATCTCAAATCTCTTTTTGTTAAACCGCAAAAATTTAATTAAATAATAACATGACTTAAGGGGTTAATTAAACTAAAATTAATAATTGACAATAAAACCTGATAAAATTAAAATGACATTTTAAACAAATAAATAAATCAATTCCGCCATATCTGATCCCATGTTGTTCCTCTCCTCTCATTTATTTCTCCATCCTCTCTCTCCATTCACTCTATCCCATCGGATACACTCTCTGTCACCGCCATATCCCTTCGCATTTAACTCTCTTGACTCTTCTCTGTCTTCTTCCGCCTCTGCTCTTTTTCTCTCTCTAGTGAGAGATGTGTCGACTCCCCCTCAATTTGCTTTCTTTTTTCTCTCCCCTTGTCGCTGTCAGTTGTCACTGGCCTCACCTGCCCCTATTACTTTTACGACTTTGCCCCCTTATAGTGCCTACCCACTCTCTGGCGAAATCATCGCCTTGACTTTGCCCTACCTTCCCCCTATCCCCTCGTGTGACCGTTGCCTTACTCTCCTCCTCTATAAAAGCCCCTCTCTGGTCCCTCCCTCCTTCTTTTTGCATTTGCTCTCATGTGCTAAGATTAGTTACTGATAAGAACATATCTCGTTTGGCTTGGTTTTCGGTTAGACTAAGTAGCAGCAAAAATGGGGGAGGGTTGGAGAAGAGGCCGAGTGGTGGTGGCTGTGCTTAATCCGTGTTGGACCTTACCCCTTCGTTTACTTGCTTGATGATCTGGTCCCTCTACTTGCTGGTAAATCCTGACCCGAGTTTTAATATTTGTGCCTTAATGTTTGCTGTTGATGATTTGTGTTTGTGTTGTCATGCTACTTGACCATGCCATCCTGTATTGCTACCTCTCTTACTTGGCTCGCTTGTGTGTCTGTTTCTGGTAAACCCTAGGTATTCTTGGGGCTGGTTCTCTCTGATTTTTTTTTGGGTTACTGTCTTGGGGAGCACCTTGGTACACTGGTACAAGTGAGGTGAGACTGCCTCCTCCCCCATACTCCCCTGTTGGTTCGCTTTTTGTTGTTGGGTTGCTTATTTTACTGAATTATGGGTATATTAGGATTAGTGCTGGTATTTTGGGGGTTCTGATATGCTTGCATACTTGAGTTCTTGCTGGGTCACATTTTTGTTACCAGGTTACTGGTTTGTCTGAAGTGTTGGTATGGGTGTTGGTTCAGTTACTGGGTTGTGATAAATCCTGTGGTTGAAATGCTGGTTTTCTTAAGTTCTATTCTTGGTACTGCCTTGAACTGTTAAACCTGTGCTGGTTTGTTGCTTGTCTATCTCCGGTTTTGGTATTCTGTTGGTAATTGAACTGATACTACACCCCTGGACTCTTTTTGCCCATTTCTGTTGCTGGTCCTATGTTGCGCTGTTGCATGTGGTTGTTTCATATTGCTTGTTGCTTGTCGAGTTGGTTGTCTGTGTTGTGCTTGTGCATGTTCTTGTGTATGTTGTCTATTGTTTCCTTAGTCAAATTTTCATTTCTGGACTTGCTCATTAGGCTTAAAGTATAACTGTTGGGTTAATATGGATTTAGGACAAATGGGCTTAATAAAATGATAAAGAAATGGGATTAAAATTTCAAATGAAAACTAGGCCCAAATTCATTATTAAGGACTCAAGAATAAATAAATATCTATTAGGCCAACAAATATATTTAATTAACTTAACTAAATAATTAGGATTAGTAAAATCAATTAAGGCCCAATGGATTAAAAGTCTCAAGATAATTAAAAGGATTAACTTAATAATGTGACTAATTAATTGGAGGCCGCCCCGAAAGGTCGGTAGTATCCATGGACTAAAACGTAAAATTGAATATAAAAAATGATTAAATTCCCTGACTGCCCCTATTACGGGTTACCAGTGCACATGCACAATTGGTACGCTAGTCAGCGTATGATTCCGTTCATTAAAACACCAACAAAGTAATAAAGTAATAACGCTTTCTTTAATTAATTTAATTTATTTTCTTTTTCTTTTTTTTTCTTTATTTTATTTTTAAATTATTTTTCTAACTTATAAAATATAATAATATATATATATAATAAAGTAAAATATATAATTTAAGAATATAATAAAAATAATAGTTAGGATATAATTAATATATATTTAAAATATATATTAATAAATTTCTCTATTTTTAAATAAATAAAAGAATATTAGGATATTATATTATATAATATATAATATATATTAATTAATTTCTCTATTTTCTTTTTTGGGTGGTAATTTTTCCTTGTTTATTTTATTTCCAATGTAATCGTAATGTAATCGAACTTGTGTAAATAAAATGAATTAAAGATTTATAATTTTCTCAATTTGCGTGTACTAGTTATTTTTCGATATATGTTATTTCTGGTCTTGAATTATCAGACAACGTAACCTAAATGGAAAACACAATAAAAATTAATAAACAAGTAAAAGGGATGATATTTGTAATTAGGACTCGAATTAAATAAAAACAAAATCGACCACAAACCCTTAACACAATTAAGCAAATAAATCAATGAAATCTCGAAGAATTTATAAGACACGCATAAAAGTGATTAACACAACAAACATCGCAAAAATAAATAAAACGTGTTAAGTAAATTTCCGACACCCCTAAATACAACAGAAATACTGCCGAAATTTTTAAGAAAAAAGACAATAATACCCGAACGAACGTAAATTAAAACACACTTTAATTAATTAATAATTCTGAACTAAATCACGTAAAAAACTAACAGACACTAAATTTAAATTAATAATAGGTGATATAGTCAACTCGGATCCACTCGCGGAAATAGAGGCTGATTCCGACCTCACGTACGAGACGTTGATCCTGAGACGGACATGCTGCCTCCGGAGTAGAGCGACTCCGCGATCCTCACCAGTATTCCTAGGTATGATTTCCTGGGATTTGCTTTTCTTTCTTTAGAAATAGAACCCAAACCAAAAATAAAAATGCTTTTAAAATAAATCTGAAATGCGGTATTTCTGACCAAACCTGATTAGAGACCAAACTTGAACTGTCATTGCATACGGTAATTGACCAACATTTTTTTGGGACCTACCTGCATTCGCATGTCATAGCATGTCATATTGCATGTAGACAGGATAGGAGTAGGACTCGGAAATAGTCCCGAGATAGGATCCGATAGAATTGAATAATCAAGTTGTAGATTATAATTATTAGGAAAATATTATTACTATCACTAATTGTTAATTAAGTTAGGTAGTTAATCATACATTAAATGTATGGGAGTGCTGAGAGACGGGCCGGATAATTCTCAGTCTGAGGTTGCCTTGCATAATCAGACCAACGAGTTACGTTCGATAAACCGATTGGCTCGTGGGGCCCCTTGGTCTGTATATGTACTGCGCATCTTTGCCTGTCGGATTATCCACCGACCTTGTCATTTGGCGGGTTTGGTCGTGTCAGAGTGTTTTCTTTTGATCAATATTATATTTTTACTATTCTTAATATGATTAAGATTTTTAAATCCAAAGTTGAGCGATTAGGATATCATATCTTTCATTATTTAGTGTGGGCGGCCATATTTGAGACTGGAATCTATTTTGAGATATTATATTATTTTATTTATCCGGCTTATTTAGGATCCTAGTATGTCCGAAGGGTTTTCTCCTTTGGCCCCTGGTTGGTACAGAGAAAGTCGGGATGCGGTTCTCTGGCCCTAGTGGGTACAGTGTAGGTTCTCATTTGTTTATATTTTATTTTGTTATTTTTACGGGATGCGGTCCTCTAACCATTGATTGGTACAGTGTAGACTCTCATTTATTTTCGATTTGTCAATTCACGGGTAGTTATCTTATTTTGACGATATGGTAACTGAAAGCATAATTTCTTAATCCCCTTATTTTATTATATTATTATTATTTTGTGAGGTGGATCATCATATTTAGAATACCGAGTACGTACTTTTAGCCGTCACTCTCCTAGGGCGTTATCGCCCCGGGAGCCCGAAATTTTACCAGGGTATTCAAAGCATTGGCGCCGGATTATTTAAAAATCCTAAGTTTGTAAGTTGGGCCGAATACGTGCCCGCTTAGGTAAGTCACAAGTTCAGGGATGAATACGTGCCCGCTTATTTGTCAATTCATGAGTAAGTTGGGCCTGAATACGTGCCCGCTTGTGGATGAACTGATGATATGCAACTGGGTTATATATATATGGGTGCTTCAATCTCGTACTTTATATATCCATGTTTTATATATATAAAGTTGCGCCAATGATTTTTATATTTCGGGTTTCTTTGTCATTGCATGTCATCGCATCATAGCGAATTTTTAAACAGAGATACATTAAATTATTAATTTAATTACAAATAGATAATTACTGCATTTAGAAAGTCAGTGTCAGTATTTGGGACTAGTTTAGGAAAGAAGATCAAATCTTAATACCGGATCTAAATCCGTACTGAGTAATTTTTAAAAATTACTAACGTTTCCGCGGTGGTTGTGGGATCCAAGTACATTGGTGCATGATTTATTTTGATGAGAGAGTGCTAGGTGGAGTCCTGCGTGGTGACAGAATGCTTCGCCACATCCGCAAATGAGCAGGGTAGTTGATTAGGATCCATCGGGTTTTGAGTTTTATTTCTTTCTTTTGAATTTTTATTTGAGATATTTTGCTGCCCATTCCAATGGAGCTAGCCCCACCGATGCAGATGTTGTATTCTATTTTGTTACTCTCGACTGTATATTATTTTGTATTATTATTATTATTTTGTTTATTCAGTATTTGATTTATTTTATTCATTTGGCTTTTCGTACACACGTCTCGTCGTGCGTACGTGGTGAGATTAATCATCCCTAATCCATTTTAATTATTCTGATATGTGACACTTTTGATTCTGAGAGGGATTAAAAATACAATTATATTGAAAGAAAAAAAAATTAAACAACACTTTCTTGTTTTAGGCAAGAGATGGACGGACTCAATCAAATAACTAACCCTGGTTATATAAAAAAGCTTTTCTGGCCAAAATTGTCGCCAGAACCAGGAGAACAACTCCCAAAAATATATCGAAAAAAAAACTTTTTCTTCTATTCGACCATGAACAGCGCCAGTTGCGTGAGAAAAGGGGAAAAATCAATGTAATTAGTGGTAATGGGAGGTTATAATTTATAACCTTTCATTACCGTGCTCTTCATTTTTTTTCTGCCAAATAAAATTTATTTGGTTTGGACTCGTTCCGAGTCTAAGTGCATCTCATTCATAATTTGAAGCTCGCCTAAATTGATCCAATTGTCCCGCATAATTAATTAATCGTTCTATATTTCAACTTGTCAAATAGAGTGACCCAGTATGATCCACGTCTTAATAAGTAATAAATTAATATACATTAATTTATAAATCATAATTGATATCTAGCAATGCATTATGATCACCCGATCAAATACAGATAAATCGTGATCCTTTAATTCTTTTATCACGTGATATCTTATTAATTACTGTCAAGCATATAATTAATGTCAAACATAGGAATGTGTCATCATTGACTATTAATTATTATTTTTAATTCTTAGTGCATAATCATTTATATATGATAATCCTATAATCACAAATTACATGCATAATAATTATTACTAAATCAAAGGGCCATAGATATCACTAATTTCATAAGAAATGAGATGGACAAAATATCATATTGACTATCCATAATTCATAACATAATTCATGTATATTCAAAAATTACCTTTATAGCTCTCGGCTAAAAATATTATCTATTTAATCACACAAATATACATGTATGTGATGTATGATATTGGACCTGACCCTATATCAGTGATCTGTGAAATATAATCACGCATTAATCCATATACTAGTCAATATTATTATTCAGTGTTCCATACTAATGATATTAGATTAGGGACTAAGAGTTTTAATAACAATTATAAAGTTTCACAATTCAAGTCATCAATTCAAATAATCCATAAAATATTAAAACTCAAGTAACAAAATAATACAAATAATCCAATATATAAAATAAAATAAAAACACAATCATAAATGATTAGTCCTCTAAGTCACTAAACTAAACAGTTTTTCCCTATCCGGTTGCACATCAAGGAAGTAGTTTTCCTTCATAATTGTTAGAAGGCACTGGTATGTTGTGCCCTTATACAAGAAGTCCGCGGTTCATTTTGTCACTTCTTTTCATGTTTGTTATATCAGATTTTTTAAATACAAGAAGTTTGCATTTGAAGTTTGTTTGACCTAACCGTCTAGTGCAGGATTATAATTGTGCACAAAGGACCATATTGTTTTATTTTTTAGGCATCTTCACAAGATAAATCTTTGCTATCTTATTTACATGAGTCTGTGAAAACTGTAAAATATTCAAAGGAAAAAAATAAAAAAAATAGGATAATGATGTTAGAGTTTTATTTTTTTTGCTATAATATAAGATTATTTGTATAGAATAGATAGATCATGAAAAATAGGATGAAACTTTTGGTTATTCTTAATTTGTATGAACAAGTATATAAAGAAATAAATAAAAGTAATCAAAAATACTATTATAGCTCACCAATGAAGAATAAAAAAAAGATTGTCATTACATATTACATTCACTAATTAAAAACATACATGTATCAAAATAAACATAAGAGATTTTTCTTTAGAAAAGAAAAAATACATGAGACTTGTCTCGTAGAGATGCAGAAAGAAAATTGAAGCACTATGGTCAACTACGCATACTATGATCATAAAGCAAAATAAATTGGATGAACTTTTTTGTGTGTGATTTTGACCTGTAAATGTTTTCAAATTTAAATAACATTATATATGAAAGTTAACTCATATAATCAAGACACGAGACAAGGTATAATATGTAGTATGAATTTTGAATCAGATATACAGAATGTAAATACCAGTACTGTACCAAAGTTGGTACTGATATGTACAAGGGGGCAGCATACTAGGGTCTTTCATAAGGAAGGAAAAAAATACTAGCCCCTCGTTCTCTCCTGGTCCCCTTTAACAGAATAAAAACAATTGAACAAACAAACGAGCACTCGAAGATTATTCAATGGAGGAGACGGAGGCACAGACACACCATACATAGCGAAGGGGTGGGGGTGGTGGGATGGTGGGAAGGAGTATAATTGGAAATACTAATTATTGGTGGCATTTTAACCATTGAAATAATTTTGAATTGGCATTAGAGCAACTTTAAATTTTAGAATGAAATTTTGATAATTTTAAAATTTTAGAGTGACATGAAGATAATTTCCCCTTACTACTGCAATACTTTTTTTTCACAAAATACTATTGCAATATCAGTAGAAAAAAAAATAATAATAAAGAGTGCGTTTATGACAAAATTAGTACTCTGCACAGAAGCTTTTTGTTTTCTGCTTCTAACGCGGTTGCAAGCTGGTTTTGCATTTTGGGTATAATTCCAAATCAATAGAGTTAATCATCACTTCTGTTAACATTAATTTTTTTATTCAAAAGATAAAACACCTCTATGCCCAGAAAAAAAGGACTTTGTCCATTCAAAACTCATAAATTCTGGAGAGTTTCAAATCTTATTTCAAGCTGACCTTTAATTTGATGTTGCTATGATGCATAATCAATACGATTAAATTATAACCTAGTACGGTCATATCAGTTATAGTGAGATAATTATTTCGATCATCTCTTTTGGTGGGTCCAACACATTGACATAATTTTATTTGATCACTAATGGAAGATTGTTGTTGGTAGAAGTAGCTAGAGATCCTTGAAGAATGGAGAGGACAAAGAGAAAAGCAAAAAAGGATATAAAGCAGGAGAAAAATATGTTTCGAATTTGTTAATAGATTCCATTTATAATGATAAATAAGATTGTGAAAAATATGATATTGCTGATGATCAATTCTTCTAAAGTAACTCAACTCATTCAAGATGTTTCCTCAAAGCAACGCATGAAAGAAGGCAATGGGAAGGATAATTTCCTCGAGCTAACAGGTGAAAGTGGCATAATTAAAGAAACTAAACACTGTATTTGTAAGTCGATTACAAGAGAGCAACAATGGGAACACGTGGATTGAGAATTCTGGAACATAAAAGTTGCAGAGCTGGTTTGCAAGGGCAAAAGGTTGCACAAACAACTACAAGGAAATGCTCAGCCTTACCTCTCTATTAAAACATGATAAAAAAAAAGTAATTTTGAGGTTTCTTGAGGGAAGGCAGATAAAAGAAACAATATTCATTAACTTTTTTTTTTTAGTGAAGGATGCACCAATTCAAGATTTCTAATACATGCCAGTATGTCTGCCACAGATGCTACACTTTCTCCTATTTAATAATAACTAGCAGAGAATCCATCCGTTGTGCGGTAATTTATAGTTTTAAAAATAATTGTAGATAATATTAATTTTATCATAACTAAACAATACATTTACCTGCATATAATATTGACCTAAATATAGATTAGGCTGATCGAAAATATATAATTTATACAGTTTAACCTCTTAACAATACCTTTAAGCCAAGGCCCAAGACGACAAACCGCTAAGAATAGTGCACAGAGGAAGAGCTCAGGCTCCAGACATCGACTCTATCAGTCACATAATCTTTCTCAAAATCAAAAGCTCATACAACCAAAGATCTTAAGTCAGTCAGTCAATCTCACTAACAGCTTGGAGGGTTTCCCTAAAGGTAGCTAGGCAGGAATGAAGTAGGGCCCAAAGAATGGTCCGCACTAAATTTCCTGGTCAGGAATTTGTTTTTGAAAAAATAATTGAGAGATTGTGGACTTAAAATTACCAACCCAATAAAAGTAAAAGCCAGTAGCTGTGGAGGATTGATGCAAAATAGAAGGTTTCATATAAACAAAATAGCAAACAAATTTCAATGAAGTTACTATATTATTCTTTCAACTTCTTGTGCTCAGCAGTTATTAAGTCATATTGGCACCAAAGAAAACCAGTACACAAGCATTTCCACAACATCTCTATGGTCTTGATTTATACTGAGCAAAACAACAATGACAAGTGATCAAGTAGATTGACAAACGGTACCTGAAAAATTGTTGGAGACTCATTTATCTTTACACCTCGGTCGGATAATTGTGTTGAATCCGCGATGAGTGTAGAAGTCAGATAGCATGCATGATTCAAGAGTTGTGCATCAGGAGGCCGTAGATCGTATCCTTCGATATCTCAAGAGCTGCCCAGGAAGAGAGCTGCTCATTGGAAAAAATGAGCATATGCGATCCATCTGTTGGTCATCTTTTTCTGGCTGGCCAGACCCACGTGACGCTTATTGGCTGCATCCTCCCGAACTTCAACCGATGATACAACTGTTCTGCACCTATTTTCTCTTATATATGTTTTTTCTGAATTTACAGCATCCGGAGATGAATGAAACTATATCTCATCCAAGTCTTGTTGCAGTTGTTTCTTCTTTTATATCTCCACATTTCAATTTTGTGCTCGCTATGATTGACTTCATTACTAAGTGTCAAAATATTAATCTAAAAGATATTAAATCAATACATAAATTAAAGAAACAATAAAATATATTATCATATTTGATTTGATCCAAGCTTTTCAAATATCCTCGGAGCTATGATATATGAGATGATTAGTTGGACTGTACCATTTGAAAAAGAATCAAAATAAAACTGGAAAAATCTATGTGCAATATAAACCAATTAGTAAAAGAATTAGAAGTAAAATTGGAGAAATATATATATGCAAACTAAACTGGAAAATAATTAGATCTTAAGTAGGATTCATATCTACACCAGAATAGCAATACTAAATGTTTCTCAACAGTAAGTTGCCTTCCCTACTGTCATATTACGAAAGTAACCTTTAGCAATCTATGGACAAAGATGGTTTCTAAACAATAATTTGTCTTCCCTACTACCAGTACTATACTTGCAGATTTTTCCTTGGAATATCCCCTAGTTTAAAGTTACAACCTGTTTCTCAACTAATATATTAAATTAACACAACTTAACTAAATCATAGATTGCATTCTAAAATCTGGAAGAATGTCATTTCATCCTTTTGGTGTAATAGCAGAATGGCACTGCTCCAACGTCATTCCGAATGGTATGATCTGGCAAATATATTTAGTAAATAGCACAAACTGTTCTGCTAACCTGCACACTATCAAATGGGCCCCATCCTTTTTTTAATACTTTCTGGAGGTATAAATGAAATTAACAATATGCAAAATAACATCGCTAATTTATACGGTTGATTGAAAATTCAGCATGAGAAATAATTAGTTCAATATCCAAGGTACCTAGCAAATCGTCGAAAATCCTCTTTATCCTGATCAGAATCAACCAAGTCAAGCACTACATCGAGCAACTCTGCCTTGGCCACAACAATATTCCTCTCTCTTCTCCATCATCTTTCTTTGTCCTTTTATCAAGATTCTCAGGGAAAGCTTCTTCTTTGGACTTCGCCTCCAATTTAAGAGAAAATATTGAGACATTTTGGAAGAAGGGAGATCATCTATCGGAGGAGGAGGAGGAGACATTACCGAGACAAGGAGGAGGGAGCGGCTTGAAGTGGGTTCATCGATCGGAGAAGGGTGTCGAGGGCGGAGTACAGAGAGACGGTTGAGACAGAGGGGTCGGGGTGGGTTACGTGGAGAGAGGTTTCTGCACCATACTCGAACAAGATAACCCGTAACCAGACAGGCTTCTGATTAGACGAAGTGGAGTGGAGAAGGTTCCGATTGGGAGGAGAGGAGAGGGAGAGGGAGAGGGAGAGGGAGGTTTTCTTGAAGGGGCAGAGAGCGGAAGTGGGCAGGTTACAGAGATTGTTGCCGCGTTGTTTCGATGGCGAGGGATAATCTAGCGAAATAACGTGAACAAACTGGAGAGAAAAAATAGCTACTGGAGATGAGGAGATTGAATCTTCATCGTCAAATTTCAGTGATTTTAATTTCAACAGCGTGTAATTAAGGGTATATTTGTCATTTCTTATGTATCAGACATTGAAATATTGACCTCAAATACATACGTTCTTAATAATATAATATTCTTTATAATATTATAATATAGATCTAGATAAAAAAAATAAACTTTTCCCTAAAAATGTAAGTGGCGGAATCTTTTCATAATACATTTTTTTATGTAACTAAAGGACCAAACTAGTTATGAATGGTTTCTGACTAAAAGCAAATGGTTGCTATATATTAGTGGTGCAAGCAAAGAAAAAGATAAACTTGGCCAAGTATGGAAATTGGAAAGAGATGTCTACAAGATCAGCAATAATTGAGATCGTCAAAAAGCTATCCATTTTCAAATTTGGTCCAAAAATGAAAAATATCATTCATTTTCTGCACTGGTTCATGCAAATAGAATTGTTGTTTCGATTCCAACTTACAAACATTGAAATATGCAGCATTTGGCCCACCTTAGTATTATTACTAAATGAACCAAAATCCCGGTTAAAAAGCATTAATCAGATGAAATGTATCGTTCAACTTTTTACAATGATGATTAGCATCAATATGTTCCCAACTCGAAATGTCCAAAGAAAAAAGGGTAACCTTCTTTTTCTACATCTCGTCTCCTTTTCTTTTTCTTTTTTTTTTTCAAAAAAAATGTACAACTGTGAAATCTGGCAGTGTGCGACACCAAATTGAAAGAGATTTCCAGATTTATTCTGGTAATACGTAAAGAGTCTAAAAGACCTCGCTCTGTAGGATATATATATACACTCTGTCAGTAGTATGCTCACACCAACATTAAAACATATATTATATATGTAAATAAAAGACCAAACTAGTTACAGAACTTTGGGCACTGCAATTCACAACTTCTATGCAATTTATTTAATACTATTAACGACCTTGAACAAAATGTCACTAAAGGGAGAGTGAATTTAGGTTATCATTGTTACTATAGAAAAACACTCTCAACATCCTTCTCAGCTGAGCGCAAAATTTGTGTTTCTGGCCAATCATGCTGCTACATAAACAGGGTTAATTATTTCCAAACAATATCACCCAAAAATCTTAGAGCTGGCACGCCCCGAATTTCCACATCTACAAGCGGTGCTTGAATTAAATTCAAGCCGTTCAATTCTGAGTCACCTTTGATCATATCAAGGGCTCGCATTTGATCCTGCAATTCAAATATATTTACACCAATTACCTGGATATATTACTTGCTTATACATCAGTGAATTTTGGCTTACTTAATGTCCATACCTTCCTCTTCATGGCACAAAATTTACAGTCTGATGTGGAAGGGGGTAGAACTTGATTTACTACAAGCCGTTTCACTGGCACCAGTTCTTTCTTCAAAGAGGCACATAACCTTGAAGATTCACTTATAGCCATTACCTTCGACAAAGACAACAAAAGTGAGGTTCTCAGCATAAAATTTAAAATAATAACATAAGAGGCCTCACAAGCGTGTCCCCTAAAACTTACCCAGCCAGGCCCTATGACCTATGTGAATCAAATACAAACAGAGATGTAATATAGTGCCACAGGGGCTACATCATAGCATAATGTCAGTCTCCCATAGTGGAGGGTTCAATCCCACCTATTTCTGAACTAATGAACAAGTAAATCTTATTAACAGAAACTGTGTAAAAATATCTTTTTTTTTGTTTTTTTTGTTTTTGTAATAGTTTACTTTCACCTTTCACTAAACAATTTCATAAGGTTTCCTGACCAATGCATGAGTTAGCATAACAGTGCAGCATGGTTAGTTCTGTATGTATAATGATGTATGTTGTCTCTCAGGTGAAGGCTGTTCTTTCCCCACACGCCACACCATTCCCTTTCCGTCTCTATTTTGTTAGGTTTATTTTTTGATGATTTTTTCCCTGCCAAAGCAACTATCAATTGATACTTTTTTTTATCAGCTTTTATTTACTACTGGGGCAGGAGAAATGGTGGTTCATAGTTTATAATCTCACCACTACAATGGATACTTCAATTATTTTGTTGATTACCATACAACATTTCATTTTCTTCCATTTTCTTTGGAGCGTTGCACTTTGAGATCCCTCCAGAAAAGGTTAAGGAAGTCAGACCTAATAGGTCACTGCCGCCACCACCTCCTCCACCTATACCAACTGTCACCAAACCTGATTCGCTGGCGAATCAGCCTGGCACAACCAAAGGATTGGGGGCTAAATTTGAGACGGGTGTGTGAATTAGCAAGTGAGTGCTATACCTAATTATAGTGCCAACCTATCAGAATAATGACATCATTTAATTGCAACCACATACCTACTGAAATTGAATTTATTCAGAATATCTAAGACGTGTTGTTAACCCTCATTAAATGAACAATATACAACTGCACAATAGTGGAATTTATTCAGAATATCTAAACTGCAAATTTACCGTCGGAATGGTGACAATAATGAATTCAGTAGAGTCGGTGTCACGGAAGAGCTCACGCACTTTGACCATTCTTTCTCTTAGTTTCTCTAGCTTGTCAGACTTCAGGATTAAAAGTTTTAGAACTGTTAGCCAGTTTACATTCTCAATTAATTTTATCTATTGAGTATCAAAAATATAACTCACCGAATCCGCCTTTTTCTCGTCTTGTCCGAAAACAGATTTAATGGCTGAAGTTGCTTGAGATATCTTTTGTTTTAACTGAACAGAAAACAAAGAAGTGCATACTTGCGGGAAAAAAAGCAACTATAACACTAAAAATTAGCTTGAATTAATTGTGCAGTAAAATACCTTTAAGATTTTACCAATCGAAGCATCCAAGAAGTCCGGCAAGGAAAGAAGCCTAAGTGTATGTCCCTACAACAATTTAGGATCAGTACCGTGCAAATAAAATAAGACACATTAAAAGGGACAACTCAATGAGCAGTCTTACAGTTGGTGCAGTATCGAAAATTATACGGCTGAACATACTGTACTGTGGCGATTCAACAAATTGCATAACCTGAAAAAACAAACAGTGAATTATTGAGAGAACAAGTCATCTGAACAAATTACATTTCAATGTTAGATGTAGAAATAAACCTTCGATATTGCAATAGCTTCATCAAGCCCTGGAGGAGGTGTGTCTAACAGCTCTCCTAGCTTCAGCTCTCCTAGCTACATTAAGAGTATAGAAGTGAGAGGCTAACAAGAGATTCCAATAAACCTAATTGTACAGGATGACAGCCATTAGAGCAGTGTTTAGCTGTAAATAACTATTTGAGATTAACAGCTCAGGAATGAATTTTTGGCAATGGCCATCCTCAAAAGATGAAGATTCCAAAACATTCTGTGTTTCCGCTCAAATAAACCCAAGTTAGCCTCAGTAGGAATCTACAAGCAGTATTGCTTTATAGGAGGGATATTGTGAGTGCATAGCACAATTTTATTATTATATCAAATTTAACCCTCCAAGAAAAAAAAACTATATGAAATATATGGCTAATTTATTCTCAGGTTTTTTTCCAGTTAGATTAAACTTATTCAAATAAGCACAATTCTGAACAAAATATACTAATATAATTCACAACTCAAAAGCCTACACTCAATTTTCCTGAACATTTAAAAAGAAAAGAAAAAAAAATGAAGTTAAGGAATCCTCAGTAAACCAAAGCAAGGAAATTGAAAATGATATTTCTACCAGAAATGGTCACTCATGACTCAGAAGTAGCACAATACCTGCTCAGCAATCATCCCAAGCCCCATACTATCCATAAAATCTTTAACCCCAGTACCACCACTCGTTTGAGTTGCAGAGCGAAATTCTTCCCTGGCCTTCTCTGGATTAATCTTCACCAAAATGCAAGTTTGATCAGCTAAGGATACGCCAGTAACTATTAAGTAAAAGTAAACTGAACCAGGAAGAACTGAGTAAATTTTCCAGTTGATAGTTAATGCAGCAAACAACATACCTCAAGTGCATAAAGAGGAGAATCAGGCCCCTCAACCGGTACCAACAGGCCGCCTGTCAAATCCTAAACAAGAAACAAAGACAAATCAAACCATGCACAGCATATGCTCGATGAAATGCCAAAGAAAAATGGTGGCACTGACCTGTGCAAAGGAGTCGCTGAGAGAGTGAGCAGGGTCGGTGGAGACGACCAGGGTGGGGTGGCCGTTGTTGGCAAACTTGACGGCGAGAGAAGCCGCACAACTAGTCTTTCCAACGCCTCCTTTTCCCCCGAGCATGTAGTACTTCCTCTTCGTGCTAACAGTCATCTCCTGAAACCCCTCGGTGGTGTCGGCTGGGGTCGCGATTGCCCGAACTAAACAAAAACAGGAATTCAATCGGAAGAAGGTCAAGTTGGCGTGGTATTAACTAGGACACAAGAACGTGAGACGATGAGAGTTTGCAAAGGGAGGGGGGGGGGACCTTGGAAGGCGGCGCGGCGGCGGAGATAGAGACGGACATGGCGGGGGCTGAAGAGCGGCGAAGAGCAGAGGCGCAGGGAGAACTTGGGAGAGTATGCGAGCAGCATCACACCACCACTTGCTTGTTTGACCCGCCGCTTTTCTCTTCGAGTAAGTAGTGATACTTCCCCTCTCGCTCTCGCTCTCTCTGCCATAGAATGATAGAAGTATAGAACAAGAGCTAGCAGCCCATTTCTATTACAAACTATGATTAATCCAGGCCCGGCCCGGCCCATTTATAATTTCAAGTTTTCCCCTACTCCTGTTGTACCTATTTTCTGGCTGTTTTGGGCTGGGCTTATTACGCTCTATGGACTATGGACAAAAATAATATCTGGCTTATTTTCTGGCTGTTGTACACACATTCAACGCTGGACATTGATCTGCGTGTTCTCACCTGATGTGAATGTGGATGTAGAATTGTACATGTATAGGAGGATTAATTAATTAGTGTACCGAAACTGATATTATTCCCTGAAAATTAACTATCTATATAGTATATATACACCACTAAGCTGCTGCCTGCTTGCATAGTTGCATACAATATTACAAAAGCCCATGACCAGTTGGTATGTTACCTAATCTACAATCTAGCTAATTAATTACTTAATACTTTACTCATTTGGTAGTGATATCAGCTAATTAAGCTTTGTTTTTGTCAGACGCCTTGTTGTCGGCTTCTCGCTGCTTTAATGCAATTATTATTATTATTATTATTATATATATAAACTATAATGCAGCATTGCTTCTTGTACGAATACGAACCATAGTTTGTTTTAACTATATATTGCGTGTTTACTTGTCTTATTTCGCTAAAAGTATTCGTTGGAAGCAAATATCTTGGATGTCATTTTCGCAATGGAGTTTAATTTAATGAATTTTACACAAACTATATCAAAATTAGTTCATTGTCGGCTGTACTGTAAGAAAGAACCAATGAAAAGTCTACTGATCAAGGGGGCAAAACGTAATTACGTCCATAATTTGACAAATTAGACTTTTGACACTACTTAAGAAGTTACATGTTTGATTATAGTAATACTGGTGTACATCCATCTGATGATCATTGACAAGAAATTCTCACAATTAAATAAATTTAAATTGTAGATACATATCTTACCTTTTGATGAGCTGTACATGTTATCAATTGTATCAGCTTTCTCGATTTGAAATTTATTTGCTCAGATGTAAACAATTATGTTCTGACAGGTGAATGCCTTATGATTCTCAAATAGTGTGATGATTGGTCAAATGATTTTGAAATTACAGCTTAGTTCAATGAATATATATATATAGAGATGCAGGTTAAAATACAACGCGTTGTATGATGTATTTATACACCGCGTTAAAATCTTAAAATTTAAGTTAAAAATGATTGATTCAAATTGTTTAATTTATTCTCCATATCAAATTCTCGTAGAAAATTAAATTTTATATTTTTAATTTTTTTTTGTTATTTATTTGGGTCAAGAGAAAGTTACTTAGTTTAAGGATTTTGAATCTCAATAGTGATGATTTTCTTTCTACTTAAAAAAATAGTAAAAACATTTCAAAAAATGTAAAATTTAATTTTCTACAGGAATTTGATATGGAGAATAAATTGAATGGTTTGGATCGATCATTTTTAATTTGAATTTTGAGCTTTTAACGTGGTGCACAAGTGCATCCGTGCAACACGTTATATTTTAACCTTCCTCTTTTTATATACACACACACAATTTCAAACATTTGATTTTTACAAAATTAATTGATACTAATAACTGTACATATAAACAAATATACACACCGAATAAATTAAGATTCCCAAAAAGGGTCAAATGCAAAGAACAACATAAAATATCTTCCACATTAAATTGAGATCCTATGATTTTAGACAAGATTAGGTGATAAAATAACCAATATAATAATGAATGTCCATTATGAATCTAGACTTGGTTCTTAATTATCATCAGGATTCAGGGACGGTACATTTACAGAGTACAGAAGCGATGGGCCCACCGAACTCATTTTTTTAGTGATTTTGGACCGCTCTGAATTAAAGGGATAATTTTTATAAAAGGTCAAAAAAATAATTTTTTAACGGAGGCGCCAATGACCCCCTAAAAAGAGAAAAAGACACAAGTATTACTTGCACCTCTAAATTTTGCGCTGATTCCCAAGCAATTTTGCCCAACTTTTGCAGGTGTGGGGCTCAAATTGTCGTTGAAATTTAGGGGCGCAACTATTATTTGCGCTCCTAAGTTTATTTTTGAAATAAATTTCAACGACTAACTGGGGCACAAGTAATATTTTGTAAAACTTAGGGGCACAAGTATTACTTGACTCTTTGGCCCTTTATAAAATTTTTAAAGGGTCATTAACCCCTCCGTTAAAAAAAGTTACTGTAGCCATTTCTGTTCAATTTGCTCCATTGAGAGATGCATGAGATCAAAATGCTGCGGTTCACGACTATAAATGTATTATGTACGAATGATATATATATAGCACGGAAGGCTAGTTAAGATTTTACAATCGAAATTAAGATAAATTCAGCCAATTTCTTTTTTATTCTGAAAGCAACTCCTGTAACAGTATATATAACTCGAACATTTGGCACAGCCGCTAGTATTAGTTGACAGCCAAATCATTTGTATTAGGGAATTACAGCAGCTAGTATTCAACATTAATTATTGATTGATTTACAAATAAACGGCATAATTTCGGCCTATATATTTTTTTTACCACATTTTGCATAACCATGTAAAACATTTTCTTCTTTCATAATACAAGACAAGACAGGTGAGCCTGTTTTCTTCAAATAATAATAATAATAATAATAATAATAATAATAAATAGGGGGTGGTTGAGGCCTAGGTAGGGGTGTCAATGGGTCGGGTCGGATCATATTATTTTATTATTATTTTTGACCCGATCCGATTAAATTCGGATCAAAAAATCTTAATCCATACCCGACCCGATCCGTGTAAAATAATTAATTATTTTTATATAATTTTAAGCAATTAAATATTAATTAATTTATAATTAATCTTAATTAGTATATAATTAGTGTAGATTTAAGCTTTAATTAGTACTAAACCATAAAATTACTTCAAAAATCATAATTAATCGGGTCGGGTCGGGTTGACCCGAATCCGATCCGATCCGATTCGGATCAATAAAATTAAACCCATATCCGACCCATTTATTTTTGGGTCATGTCGGGTCGGGTTAACCCGTAGATAATTGAGACCCCTACGCCTAGGTAACTGACGTTGTGCTTGAGCTACGGAAATATTAATTCATCCAATTCTTATCTTTATGGCCGACCAAAACGTCAATATTATTAGAAAGTGACATTATATATATATGACAAACATTAGAATTAGGTCATGTGCCTTCAGCATCTGATTAGTTGAGCTAATCAACAAATTAAGAATGGTTTACAACCCGTTGAATCCGTCCAATAATTTACTCGATGAAAAGAAAGATGAACTTTTAATAAACGACATTCAAGCTAATCATGTAAGGCGACAGCATAGATTAAATTGCTTTCGCGAGTAATTTTATTTGGATTTTTAAAAATATGCATAAAAAATTAATACTTTACTATTATTTTGAACTAATTTTCACAAAAATCAAAATAAATAGTCAGAAAACTCTAGAAATATATTTTTTGTATCCACCAATATTTTTATATGAATAAATTAATGAGAATGATGAATTATAATTTCAAACATGTTACAATAAATTTGAGCCGTATATACTTCGAGCTAAAATATAAACGTTTTCATATTAGTCAACATCTAATAATAAATAATACTATTAAGTTCATGATGATTTATAAATGATTATATAAATATTTTGAATTATTTTTAAGAGTTAATTTTTACTTTAGACATATTATCCTCATTTATTTTAAATCAAGAGAGAGAAAAATTATACGTGACTCATTGAACCGAAGTAGATGAAACAAAATTAACAATAAGCAATATTGATAATGTGACCTAACCGAAAAACCTAAAAATTTGACATCTATAATGCATTAATTATGAATTATCATATGAGCACTTCCTTTCTCGAGTTTGATAGTTTCGCTCGCTCGGCGAGTTTGCTCCTCTACCACCCGCTCGTCAAGTCTACTTTTTTTTTTGTTCTATTTTTGTGACCAGAATTATTCGCAGATACAACAAATTTTACAAATTGTTCACATTTTTTTCTCGAATAGTTCGTTTTAAATAATCGTGTTATGAAAAGAGTTGAGGAAGAGAAATTGACAGGGGATACACGGATTGATATAGATGAATAATGACTTTACTGTATTCATATTTATTATAATTTATTGGTTAATATGGATAATTTAGGGTAGGGATTTAATATGGATAATCGAATATATTTCAGATATTAAATAAAAATATGATATATATCATTAAAAATAATTATAGTTTATTTTTTGATAGAGCTATTGATTATAAATAAATTATTATTATTATTATTATTATTATTATATTATTATTATTAGTTCAAATGCATTAATGAATTATAAAAGTATATGAGCACAAATTAAATATAAAATTAGTTAGATTTATAATATACACCAAAAATTCAATAAATAAATATATAATGTGATTTTTTCTGCATTTAAATTCGGATAATATCGGATATATATTTATTCGATAATGTCAAATATGTATAAATAATAACTAAATAATCAAATACCAATATGTAATAAACAAATCGTATACTTATTTATTATAATTTTTGGATATGAATACAAATTCCTATATCTTTATATATAAATATAAATTAGATAACTTTTATTATTTTTCATATTAGAATCGTAAATAAAATCGGATAATATATAATTACATCCTTAAAAATTGAATTGGTGTTTTGTCAGTATTCAGTATTCACGTGGAAAAGATAAGAGGAGAGAGAACAGAGGTGAGTTTTTTTCTTTTTCTTTTGACCAGTTGAACATATATTATAGGTAACTGTGTTTGCTTTTGTTTTAGCAAAGTACAAGCGTAACAAGCCCCTCTCATTTTCTACTTATTTTAAAAATTATCTTTTTCATTGATAGATCCTGATCTTCTGTGTGACAGGTCTTTACAACATTATGATCAATTATTTGTATTACTCGCTAAATTTTACATTTCTCAATTTTAATACTTATGAGAAGTTGTGATATGATAATGTATTTTTATACTATAAAAACAAATTATTCACAAATTATATCCAAATAATTCCCGAATCATAATTTTTTTGACTTCGTTAACTATTTTCATATCGATTCACTACATCTCTCGTACAACTTGTCCATTCACACCGCAATGCTTATATGAATCATATGGAATCACATCCTTCATGAATCGTACGATTTAATTACATTTTAAAATAACTTGATTTTGACATCAAAAAAAAAACTTGATTTTTTTATTTTGAGAAAAAAATCAACTTATTTCCGAAAATCTAGCATTATCATTTTTTAAATGAACTAGAAGGACCGAGAATTTTTGGTCCCTTAATAATATAATCATAATATAATAATCATAATCATAATCATGATAATAATAATTATAGTCATAATCATAATAATATAACCATAATCATAATCATAATAATATAATAATAAAAATATAATCATAATCATAAAAATAATTATAAATAATTATAATTATAATAATATAATAATAAATTAATCATCACTATAATCAACATATAATAATATAATACAACATAATAATATAATAATAAATAATCTTGATCATAATAATATAATAATAAAATACTTATATTTATATTCATAATATAATAATATAATATTAAAATTATATTTATAATAATAATAAATAATATAATAATACTAATGGTAATGATAATATAATAATAATAATGATAATAATAATTTAATAATAATAATATGATGATAATAATAATAATAAATAATAATCATAATATTAATATAATAATAAATTATAATCATAAATATAATATAATAATATAATAATACTAAATCTTAATCATAATCATAATATAATAATATAATATAATATAATCAAACAATAATCGGTATTCGACGAGAGCTAATCCGGTATTCCACCTATAAGTTGGTATACCGGATTAGCACTATTCCGCACTCTTCTACTTAGTCTAAAATTCGTTTGGCAAATTAATTTATCGGAATAGCTATTCTATTCTAACTTTTGTTATTCCATTGATTGAGTGCCAAACACTCCTAGGTGTTTTAGTTAAATTTAATTATCAAGGACCGCCAATTCAAGAACACGCTAGCCATCAAGTGTTTGCAAGTTTGTCCATTACCCCTATATTTATATGCTTTGCGAACTTCACAAATAATAGCTCTAAATTATTCACGAAGTTTATAATTTTTGTTCGTTGTCTAGTATTCTAAAGTCGAACTATTTTAAAATTATTTTTTTATGATCTTAAAATTTTATATTTAGTAATGCCGAAAAGTCTTTGACACACAAAATTGAAATAAAATACAGTTGTACCGTACATTTATCTATTGTATAATGCACATTTGTCTCTTGAAAAATACACATTAGCTTGCATTTTGTGTAATGGGTAATTCTTATTCTTAATTCGTAATATATAAGGAGGGTTAATATTTAAAAAAATTGAAGTATGCCACATCATTATTTTTTCTTCATCATTGATTTTGTTAAAAATATTTACATCTACTTGAATTCAATAGTCTCTTCTCAATTAAAATAATGTGTGTAATACATTTAAGGTGAAACTTAACTTTTAAAATGATCCAACTTTTTTAAATGAAGATTATCATGTGTTTAATTATATTATTTATAATAATAATATACACCTTTTAGCATTTAAGAAGCCGAGATTAAATTTTCTCCAATGCCCGAGTTACAATACTAGCTAGTATATATAGTATAGTTATTGTGAGTTTAAACTCGTAGAGTCCTTCATAAGCTTAACTTAAAAATATATTAAATTATTTTTAAATTTTAATTTATATAGCTCAATAAATTTCTACATCAAAATTTTATGGGATACAAAAAAATATTTTTTTTCATAATTTGAAGTACTTATTTTAGATTTTTTAAGATGACTTTAAAATAATAATAAAATAATATTTTCATATGAAATTTGATCACTTTTAAAAAATCAAAATAAATACTTAAAAGATAAAAAAATAGAGAAATTTTATATTTTATAGGATTTTGATATAGATAATTTATTGAGCAATGTAAATTAAAATTTGAAGACTATTTGACATAATTTTGAGTTATAGTTGCCGGAAATATTGTGAGCTTAAACTCGTGATAATGTTAATCTATATATTATAAAAGAAATTAGTGGTATGTTTTGGCCATAATATATGTAATCGAACTTTTGGCATATACATAAAATAGTAGTCTTCGAATGTTAGGCTTTGGAAATATATAAATACCACCGGTCTTGGACGTCCAGTGGGCCAGTGGGAGGACAGGACGCACATTTCATTTTCATCGTTCAATTATTATCTTTATTATGTCAAAGGTGGAAGATAAAGCAATTCAGTATCCGATTTCGCAGTCTACACACATGACACACACTATCGCCATGCAATCCATCCAAATACAAATACGTACAACCGTCGCAAGGTTAATTAGCACTTCCATTTTTTTTTCTTTTTTTTTTAGAAGAAGAAGAAGAAGAAGAAGAAGAAGAAGAAGAAGAAGAAGAAGAAGAAGAAGAAGAAGAAGAAGAAGAAGAAGAAGAAGAAGAAGAAGAAGAAGAAGAAGAAGAAGAAGAAGAAGAAGAAGAAGAAGAAACCGTATGATTTATTTAAGAAGTAAAGTTGCGGCAGCTCTCCATAGCAGACATGGACAAGGGCAAGGGGGAAATCGAGAAATTGATTAATAATTGAGGGAAAGTTGCTGTGCAGAGTGCACCAGGAAATAAATAATTAATTCTCTTGTACTTCACATTATTTCTGTTATGAAGCATGTAACTATTTTTATTCTGCACAAAAAGGAGAGAGATAATGAAATTACGTGCAACATAATAAAAATAATGTGCAACACAACATAACTAAACTGAATAATGAAATAAATAATTAGATGTAATATAATATAAATAATATACAGTATAACATAATTAATGTATATAATACAATAAAGTAGATGCAATCTAACAAAAATAACGTGCAACACAAACATAATTAATGTGCATAATAAAAAATAAAATATTACATAAGATAATTAATATTTATAATAAATGAATTTAGATGATACGATGACCGGTTCGTGACATTTTCGCCCTCTCTCATTCATACTTTCGCTCTCCAAGCGGAATTATATGCAATATTGTTATTTTAATTTTTCTGCTCTCGGACAGATTTCCAAGGGGGGAAGAATGTAAGATGTAGGAAAGATGCCCTTAAATGAAGATGAAGATTTATGAAAGAGATGCAGGCGCGAAGCGAATTCTCACTGGAGGTTCTTCCCAGAGATATTAGCATCTCTGCCCCTCCTGTTTTAAAAAGCAAGTACGTACGTGCTTGGGAAATGTTAAGCTTGATACTGTTAGTGAGTGATGTATATATGCTCAATTTGGGCATATGGGAACAAGAAAAAGGAATTTAATTCCATAAAAGCGTAGAATATTGGTATGTTTTCGGTCCCCAAATTCTCTGTTAAAGTTGATTCTCTTTTAATGTGATAAGGTGGGAAAGCAGATGGCTTAAAATCTTATCACAGATCGAGATGCACACTTAAATGTTGACATAGATCATTTTTTTTTCTTCAAAAAAGAAAAAAAAACTAATAATCACCAAAGTTAATAAGCGAATTCCCAAATATAATTTGATCTTTCAAGCGTGGAATATAAATTTTTTTATACATTTTGAATTTTATTGTAGGAATAAAAGGTGGGAGCAACTCTTCACCTTGAGGCATACTGGCATGCAGGGAGTAGTCACACTGACATGTATATCCATGAGAACCCAACAATCCATGAGAACCCAACATGAGTTTAATTCATTTACACACACACACACACACACACAAATGACACATCCAACAGACGTCATATTGTTTATTTAATCCTATTATTGAGTGCGTGCAAGTTGCACTCACTGTAGTGAACAAGTCTTGCTGGTATTTAATTCAGAACGTACGATTAAGATCAGATGAGATAGATCACATTATGCCCTAACGACAGCAAATTAATGTGAACTCTTCGACAACTTAGAAATTTGAGCCCAAAAAAAAATTAATTAAGGTGACAATTTACAAATTAAAAAATGAATATGATAGCAAACTGTTCCTCTATAAAATGCATGCACCATTTCATTGATCAAATCAGGTCCTTAGAGAGAGGAAGCAACTGGCTGGGATCAATACACAGAAGAAATGGCTTCCAGTCTCCGAGTGCCGAGCTTCAGAAATGAGATCCACGACATGGATATGGTTCAGATGGATGCCGCATATAGACCACCTCCATCTCCTTCACCATCAATCACGCTCTACTACCCTCCAAATCTCTTCAAGAAAGTATATATGTACATATACATAGATATATATGCATGTTTAACATATTTTTTGTGAAATGAGATGACCGCGTGCATGCTTAATTATCCTTTTCGGGGTTGTAATTGAAGGTTATCGCAGAGATAATATCGACGTTCTTGTTGGTGTTCGTGACGTGCGGTGCGGCAGGGATAAATGCAGACAATCCATCGCGCATTTCGCAGCTGGGGCAGTCTGTGGCAGGCGGCCTCATTGTGACGGTCATGATATACTCCGTCGGTCATATCTCTGGCGCGCACATGAACCCAGCAGTTACTCTTGCCTTCGCAACCTACCGGCACTTCCCTTGGGTTCAGGTTTGACTCACCTCTCTCTCTCTCTCTCTCTCTCTTTCATTCTTTCATGCATTACTGAGGAAACAACTAGGCATACCGGAGAATCACAGCTTTCAGTTGAGGAATTAATGAACTTTCTCTCAAGTTGTATTTTAAGCAGCAAAAAATTAATTACAAACGCTCTTAATTTGCACTCTTTTTCTGGTTGATACATGTTCTCCATTGGAGATAATATTTGGATTTAAATTAATATTTGTGTCGAGAAGTTGCATTTCTGAATTAAGATCATATAATTAATTAAATATCCTTCGCTTATGTACTTATTCTAGAAAAATAAAATGTGCAATATTGTATGAAAAATGGACTAGATCTTTACAACTGAAAATATTATGTAAATAAGCAATATACCTTCATAAATACGTAAAGCTGCAATATATATTCTTATTTTATTAGTGTGGACCTACCGTCGAAATGGACATTGTTATATATATAGAACTTAATTATTTACAATCCGACGTTACTTTCGGGCAAATAGCTCACATTTTGCTTTCAAGTTATCTCATTTGGACATAAATTAATTGACATGATTTAGGCATATTCCACCCTACATATGATTTATGTAATAATATTAGTGGTCTACTATTTCGATTCTTTATTTAAAAAGAAGTTTTCTTGTTGAGCACCACGTAACAAAATATATATATATATATAGAGAGAGTAAATATATCGTAATCTTAAGCTCACAGAGACCTTCCGTGAGTTTAACTCAAAAATTACATCAAATTATTTCAAAATTTTAATTTATCATCCTCATTAAATTTTTTTATATAAAAATCTTATGGGATGCAAAAATTTGGAGTGTTTTAAACTTTTTAAGTCACCATTTTTTTATTTTTAAAAATGATGTTCAAATATTAAATATTTTATTATTATTTTTAAAACTGATTTTTAAAAATTAAAAACTATGACTTAAAAAGCTCAAAACACTCTAAATTTTTGTATCCCATAAGATTTTCATATAAAAAATTTAATGAGGATGATAAATTAAAATTTGGAGATAATTTAAATTATTTTTTGAGTTAAACACACGAAAGACCTCTGTGAGCTTAAGCTTACATTATTTTTACTCTATATATATTAACCCCGTGAGCTTAAGCTTAAGTAATATAAATAATAAATATTAATGTTTACCGAGCCAAACAAGTTGAGTCAGTCCAAGCTCAATCTCGATTTATTAACTTCACGAGGTTAATAAACAGACCTATTAACAACTCAGATCATTAACAGACAAGTTAATAACTAATCCATTCTGAATTAATCATAAGCAAGTCTCGAGGCATGAGATCTTTTTTGCCAGCCCTACTGATCTTATATATTCTAAATCATCATTTCAGTGAGGTTCGTGTACAGAATTCCACACCAATGTATACGAAACTAACTACTGAGTAAAATAGCACGGACTATACATTTTCTAATTAGCTAGATTGGTTTGCACATAAGCATGCAAAACTAATTTCTTAAAAATTTATAATTTAACGATTAAATAAATGAATAAGGACGGCAGGTGTAATTTATCCAATATAAAATATTGTAAAAACCAGAAGAGAATAAAACAATTGAGGCGGCCTACCGAAAAGAACCAACTGGGGAAGGATAGAATAAGAGCTACAGGGAAGAAGAAGTGAATCTGGTTGACACTAGGAGAAGAAAATCAACCAATCCACTTGGGTTGTTTTGTTTCTTCTTTTATTTTTTTCTTTGTTTTGGATTGTTTAGGAGACTTGATTTGTGGGCCAGCATATGCTTATCCAATCACAACTCAGGAACTGAAACCTATATGTGAGGCTAACCAACTTACAAAGGCTCGTGCAAGGATGCCCCAATCATACCAGTAGAAAAATAAAATAAAACGAGGAGGACCAATCATAATTAGTAAACAGTCATCTCATCTCATCTCATCCGAGTCATGAATTCATGCATGTCGATTACAATGAACGACATTAATGAATTATTGAGATGCCTTCTGGCCCCCACCAGAAGCTAGGAAAAGGAATTGCGGCATATCAAAATGGGAACGCGCAGTTTTTTATTATTGTTTCTCTGATTTTTTTTTTTTGCTTACCAGAGCTAACTTGCCCCCACTTTCATAAGGCCCGTCCAAGAAAAGAACAAATTAGAGCCACTGAAACTGCTACATTACTTCAGATTTGAGATGTAGCCAGTCTCTCCAGCTCCTTTTTGGATTATATATATAGTCTATAAGACTGTAACCCTGTATCAGTGAAATGTTATATTTTCAGGGTGTTTCTAAGGTATATCCCAACTTTAAGCGTACATCTGATTTTAAATCTACATCATAATTGATAGCCGTTAATTTGTAAAAAGGACAGAATAGTCATCTTCAAAGATAGTATCAAATTAGAAATCATTTAAAAGGAATGAACAACTTGCAGCACAATTTTCTTGACTTTTTATCTTCAGCTTTGTAACTCTAATTGAATTATAGCAGATGATGTGACAAATTGAATAATTAAGGAAAGATTTACAAACATGTATTTCATCCATGGAGGAACTAAAAAAACATAAATAAAAGCGAAAGAACACTGATCTGTCTCGGATTATTTGGAAGGCAATATGTAACAGCACCTAATTACTCATACTAGGCATGAAATTAACAAAAAGCAAGACTGTAATATAAGAGGATATGATCTTGTATATATATTTTTGGAACCAAGAGTCCAAGCTGGTATTCCACGTCGGAACAATAGAGGCTAAGAGGATATGGTCTGGAATATTTTATTTCTTATCCCAAAGAATCCATTGCAAAAATAGCATACCTTCAATCTTCGTAAGTGTGAAATTTTTTAATTTAGAGAATGTAACTTTTTGTTGCAAATTTTGTTTAATAGAGGCTAGCTAGTTAAAAATCTATCTGTCTTTGGTGAGAAAATATATTGTTCAATTTACTATCATTCCTATGAGGTATATTCAATATTGTTACCCTTCGTGAAGATAATAAGTTAATAATTAATAATGCAATATATCACGTAGGATATGGCCCTCACTTGTGATTATTCACTTTTCAATTTTGATCTGGTAACAATTACATTTTTAACTTTCGATTGAGATCCTTTTCCGGAATTCAAATCTGTATACTTAATGATTATTATATCATTTAATTCTTGGTAAATAAATTGACACATTTATCATTTTTACCGCTAAAAATGGAAAATGACTAAATCTCTTAACTTTAAATATTAGCCATTTAATGTACATAAAAATCGGTTGCATATTGAATTTTTGATGGACGCTAGAAATATTCTTATTTTAAAAGTCAAGACTCAGTCATTGGGCAGTTTACCCAGTTCTTCTTCTTCTTTTTTTTTTCCAGCGTGTTATATATGATTCGAGTGAACTTCAGCCCCCACACAATATATACTTTTTTGAAGTACCCTATTTGGGTTACCCAGTAATTTGTAATTTTCCATTCTGGAATTAATTGCCTATCTATCTAATTACCTTTATGGGGCCTAAATAACAGTATTTATTTTTTCATACAATTAATTGTTAAAGTATAAAAGGAAAAAGTAAAGAAGGTGTGCTAGCTAGCAGAGTAGCAGGAACCGGTTAATGTCCCAAAGACTTGATAACAAAGTTGGTCACAAACTTTGTTTTAACTGTTGGATCAACATTTAAATTGGAATAAAGTATAAGATGAAAAATGAGTTACATCGAGATTGATGAAATAAAACTGATCCAACGGTTGAAATAAGACTTAAGATCAACTTTGATCCCAATATCTTGGAACATTAACCGGTTCTGAGTAGCAGTTACTAAAGAAGAAGAAATTACTGCAGGTGCCATTCTACTGGGCAGCTCAACTTACAGGAGGAATAAGTTCCGCGTTCTTACTGCGAGAGGTGCTCCACCCGATCACAAACATCGGCACAACCACTCCAGTCGGTGCCAATTGGCGCGCCTTCATCACTGAAATAATTGTGACTTTCAACATGATTTTTGTCACCTTTGCCGTAGCGACTGATACGAGAGCGGTCAGTAATCAGTACCCTTACCAGAGCTCATCTTTCTTTTCTTTTTACATGGCAGTTTACTAATATTAATTTACTTATGGCAGGTAGGGGAACTGGCAGGACTGGCAGTGGGCGCTTCAGTCTGCATAACCTCAATTTTTGCGGGGTAAATTAATTTAAGAGCAGTTCAGCCGACACTAATTAAATTAAGTTCAATTATTCTCACCGGATAAATCTGACTTAAAAATTAAATTATACCATCTGATTGAATTATAGTACATGGTCATTTATTGTTAAACTGGCAGGTGTCTGAGGTTATATTATAAGAAAATAAGCTTTCAGATTGACAAGAATTCAAAATGAATTTCAAAAGATTAAATGACTGGGAATTTAGCTGGACCTATGTATATATTAATTAGAGCAGCTTAAGAAAACAACTATAATAAAAACGAACAACACGAGCAAATGCAGGGCAATATCGGGAGGGTCCATGAACCCGGTTAGAACACTAGCGCCAGCACTAGCTAGCAGTATCTACCACGGTCTCTGGGTTTATTTCATTGCCCCGCCGATTGGAACCATACTAGGCGGTGGTGCATACACCTTCATCAAACTGAAAGACAAACCCCTGGGTTCCAATAGTCAGAAGTTGTCGTCGTTCAAGATCCGACGCATGAAGAGCATGGGGAAGCCTGTCCCTGACTATGAAGAGGAAGATAATAATGAGCCAAATGTTGTGTGAAGTTGGTGGGTTGTACTTGCCAACTTAATCAGTGGTCGGGATTGTAGGTCCTTAATTTGTATCATGGTTTAGTTATATATATATATACACACCTGGGACTGGCTAGGCTAGCCTCTTTCTTCTAATTTCCTATTTCCCAATGCTTGTAAACTCCCATCTTGTAGAATTCTGACTTTTGTCGATTAATAAACTTTAAGGTGTCATTCACAAAATGTCATTTCCTTTTGCATTCGTCGTTTCCTATGTTTTATCATTTTATTTAAAATTGTGTTTTAATCATGTTAACGAACGAACAGGTACCAGTTACCAGATACAATTTCTGAGCTTCTATTAGTGGCCGGGTTCTAAATGATAGAGATATTGGGTTCGTAACTAGACTCTTACTGGCCTGTCCAAGCTGCGAGTGAATTGGGATTGGGCTCCTCCTCCCCATTACTATCACTCTATCACTAGTTCACTATCACTCAGGTAAACGAGGATATATTGGGCTCCTCTCCCCTCTCCGGTTCGATGATCAAATATGTTTGAGGTGTAGTTTAAGTTATTTATCCATTTTTATTTGAGAAATTATCAGAATTCCCTTAACAATCTCCTTTATGCTTTCTTTATTCATCATTCCCCGCTATTTTTCACGATCTCCCGTGAATCTCGATCCAGGCATCGGTGCTTCAATGCAAAATACTGATACCTCGATGCAAAGCACTCATGCTTCAAAACATCAATCTAACAATGATACTTTCAATTCAAAGTACCGATGTCTAGATGCAAAGCACTGATATCTCAATGTAAAGTATTCATACTGCAAATCCTGAACAAAATATCAACGAGACCCTCAATTTCAACATATATCAATAATATTTATATCGTGGCATGTTAATTCGTCCTATACAGAATGTAACAATTTCCCATTATGTATAGGATGAGAACTCAATTATTGCATGATGCATTTATACTTTTCTTAAATATTTACAATAATGAATAATCAATATTGGTGTTTTAATTAAACACCACACATAACAATGGATGTACATTTCCATTGTATTGTTTTCGGACTGAAACCGTGTCCGCATACATGCAAGCACTTGAACCCAACCTATCCTTGATTAAATTAAAAATAACCTAATTAATTCTTCAAGCGGGATTAAGTTAATGAGCAGAGAACTACCTCGGAAATGTGAAATTCAAGGACCCGTGTTTCTCATACCAAGAATAGAGAAACTTAAGATTTAAGGGTTTGATCAAATTCCATTTTTTAAAACTTAGGTTACACGCATGGTTTCGGTCTTGTGAACCCTAAACCGGCGAGAAAAATGCCCCAACCGAGGGGTTAATTAATTTGGGAAACTCCAACACCAATCAATTAATACATTTTGGCGCCCGAATTATATCTCATTAATTAGGGACGCTTCTCTTGTTCGGTGTTTGGTAGACATGCATTAGCAAATTTGGGTAATTCTATTGTATTTTTTTAGGAGCTGGAAACTTAGTTTGATCAATATAATTAAGGATTTGAAATTTGACATTTTTGCTGGGTTTTTTCACACGGCCAAAACTTTGTCCTCAAGTTATTGGAAAAAAGCTCAGTGTCCCATGCTGGATTTTCGCATGTCTTGTCATTTTTCTTATATATATATATAGAGAGAGAGAGGGGGAACTTTAGATGTTTCAGAAGCAAAAAGATATTTTGTTTCAGTTTTAAATCTCATATACCGGAAGTTCAAATATCAATCTAATTAGTCCATAATAATTTAGATATTGAAAATTTATTGAATATAAAATTTTATTATTTTTAGAGCTAGATAGCTATTGTTTTATTGATTTTTGAAAGATGACATTCCTTTAGGTGCACCTATCATTATTTTATTATTATTTTTGAGTATTTTTTTAAAACTTCTGAAAAAAATAGATAAAAAGTTTCAAATATAATCAAATTTGGTAATCCATAAGATTTGAATATGTAGTTTATGTTGGATAAATTAAATTAACAATTTAAACTTTTATTTTGTAAGATTTTTTAGGCCGAAGCAAAATGCCTCTTCTCGAAGCACCGTAAGATCTCCTATATATAGAGAGAGAGAGTAAAATTAATATACTCCTAAGAGCACAGCCCCTCTGTACTCCTAACTAAAAAAACATATCTAAATATCTCCGAATTTTAATTTATGTGTCTCAATAAATTATTATATCAAAATCTTATGGGATATAATTTTTTTTCTATTTTTAAAGTTTCTTAAGTGTTTATTTTAGATTTTTTAAAATGAGTTATTTTCTTATGCAAAGATTAATTATTTTATTATTATTTTAGTTTCATTTTATAAAATATGAAATAGATAATTATGAAACTCAAAAAATAGTAAATTTTAGCATCCCATAAGATTTTGATGTAAATAATTTATTGAGAGAAAAAAAATCAAAATTTAGAGATGATTAAATATATTTTTGTATTAAGAGCTCGGAAAGTTAGGATGCTCCTTACTCTCTCTTTCTCTCTCTATATATATATATATGTATTTTTGGTATTATCTTTGTATTATTATTATTTTTTTTGGCTATGTACGTAGCTCTAGTCGCTAGCTTGTAGATGCATAGCTATTCTGTGTAATAAATTCGATTGTCACCGACAAAGGAACATATGTTGTAAATATTCGGAATGTACATATGTTTTGTTTCTTAACTTTATCATCATTTTTTTAAGTAATTCTTTTCATAACTATTGTATACTATTACAAGTTAATTTTTATACGTTGAATAAAAGAATAATAAAACTAAATCCTAAAAATCAACTGCAGCCTACTTGATTAAACCTTTTCATTAATGTCAAACTGTGTCATGAGCAAGAAAAATTAGTTGTCTTCAAACCCAACACTTTGACTGTTTGAGAAATCAACTAAAAAGTCATGCATCGAAACCTATGTCAAAATGAATTAGCTTGACAAATAAACACGCTATATCTTCTAGTGTTAATGTGTTATTGGACAGACTACAAGATTGTACTGGAAAAAGGTTCACAATAGTACGTTTAATTAATTATCATTCTTAATTAAAGATACTTCGCACCACTTGTAAAGGTCATTTCCCAAGAATCCAAATCTGCTATTATTCTCGCACAATAATAGAATCTTATTTTTCTCATCCAACGATTCAGAATTTTTGACAGCTCGAATTAATCTCAAAGCATTTTTCATAACTTGAATGTTAAAGTATATCGAATTTGAAATCCCCACTGTAAAGATTGAATAATAGATCAGTCCTATTATTGTTCGAGAATGGTAGTAAATTTGGATCTTTTCCCAAAGTATATTAGAATTGGCACCATGTCAAATTAGTGATTGGTATCTCCAAATACAGATTTATTCACGAACTTTGTACAGAGGAGAAACGTCCATCTCACAATTTCCAAAAATATATATATTTTTCTTTTTCGAAGTAGGCAAAGTGCCTATTAGTCGTCCATTCCACATGCATTTCATATCGAATCTAGCATACCAGTACTCTATGCAAGGGAACGAGTCGGATCGAAAGTTAGGATGAAACTATATTTAGGTAGTCTGGGAGTGTATTCTCAGCGAATATTTTCTGTGCGGAGATCTTTACAGAAAAATTATAACGACAGTGAGAAGTCTAAATACGATTTTTGATGCACATGACTGTTTATTACTGTTAAATAAAAAAACCGTTAATAAATAATCGGACCGTACAAATCAAAAGAATCGCACCTGCGGAGCTTTTTCAGCTCCGCAGGTGATATAGTTCCTAGGTAGCCTACAATTTTTATAAGAAAAATACAGTCTCTCATCCTAAAATATTTTATTCAATATTTAAGGTCGTGGTAGTGGGTTTAAAATCTAGTAAATAATAAAAAAGAATATTGACATATTAAAAAAAAAATCTAAATATGTGTAACTAACTAACTTCTTTTTTAATTTTTAATTTTTTAATTTTATACTCATTCTCTTCATCTCTTTCCTAATTTTGGTTTGCTCAATCAATTATTATTGTACTGATTTATAAACTAATAGTAGTTATTTATAATAATTACTAATACTTTAATAAAGATCTTTATTGTTTTTTTTTATCAATTTTGCTTCCATTCCTCTTCTCACTAGTCGTACTTGCACCCCTCTCTCATTCTCTCTTTTTTCTTATTTCTTCATTGGCTAATCATTTTTGTTTGTTCGTTCTCTCATTTGCTCATGATAATTGTAATAAGTTATTGATTTTTACTATTTGTATTTAGATACAATAATGATAAATATTATATTAAAAATCTCTTTCTCAATTTTCTTTCCAAATTTTCATTCTCTTCTCATATTTTTCCTCCATATATTGAAAATATATCGCTCGTTCTCTCCTCTTTTTTTCCTTCATTGCTCAATTTTTATTGTATGTTTATTCTCTCATTTTATAATAATAAAACTCATTGATGATTATCATTAATAACAAATAATGCCCTACTTTCTCGTTCTCTCTTACTTCATTGCTCTTGCATTTTTCTCAGATTTTTAAATAGTTACATTCACTTTATTTTGAATTCATACATGATGATATTAAGAAGGAGAGACTCATTTTATCATACAAGCACAATTGATGTGTGTTTACTAGACTTGATAGATGGAGTAAAGACACCAATTAAACATCTATTATATGAGTAATGTGATTTCCAATTATTTTGTTAGTTAATATTCAACTGAATATGATTAGTTCATGTGCATATATTAATTTATTTTGCTAATTGGAAAATAATGGATTTCATATAATTTCATTGTATTTTTTATATTTCATATGTGCTAAATTTTGCATAATAAGACATGATTTCATGATTTCAGTTAAAAGTAGGATGTTAAAAGGTCTATTTTACTCCGAATATGTATTTTAATTTTTAAAGTTACATATAGAATATTTGTTTGATTAAAATTGATTAATTCATTATATTATTTTTATATATAAATCTATAATAGAAAAGTCACGACATAAAATTGATGCGTCATAAAATAGACGGTTACTGAGGTTTACAAGCTAATTCTATTTTATTTATATCTTTTTTTTTCTTTTTCTATTGGCGATATAAGTTAGCTGACTGTCGGATATATGCAAAATATATTGATTCTGTAGCACCTCAATCCATGGTGTTACAATAGTACAAAAAAATGAAGTCTCAAGTGCTAATAATTATAATAAATTTATGTAAGAATATGTAGTCTAATATTTTAGAGTTCAGAGTATAAATATTTGCGGTCTCATATGTTAACAATTATAAATTTCGTTAATACTGAGTACTAATACCGACAATATTAATTTTAAAATTTCAGATATTTAGGGTGTATCCATTCATAAGAATATGAGTATTTTCCATAAGATTTTTTATACCTTCTGAATAACTATTGCCAGTTATTTCTTTAACTCTTAATACTTGTGATGTGCTATATATTTACATGTTGGTCGGAAGTTGTGTGAAGTTCACATAAATGATGTGATAATTGTCAAAACGGTCTTTGCCCTGAGATACTGAGTGTGGTATTTGTCTTCAGTACAATTATCTTATTTTATATTTTGCAAAGACATAATCTAAAAAAGTATATTCTGAAAAAAAAAAATAATGGAACGGGAGCACTTGCTCTACTAATACGAGGTCGATACCGACAGCTGAGATGAAGTATCTACTATATATATATGCTCTAGGCGAGGACCAAGGATTTTTTTTTTTGTTATCAATTAAAACTTTCTGACTTATATATAAAAATGCAAATATTTTTTAATCTGTAAAAGAATTTTCATAATAATTTTCAACAGTAATTAATGAGGTGACTATCTAATTGAAATTGGTTTTTATTTCCCTCTTCTCGATCCTTATATTAACAGGTGCCAGATGTTTATTTTGGAATATATGTATCCGTCCAGCGTCCAGACAGAAAAACGAAACTTGACTTTTGTTTAACCGTCTGATTTGAAGGATTTTTGGATCAAGAGATCATAAGATCAGAATAATTCATGGTGATAAAGACAAAAAAAAAATGAGATTGTCAGAAGAATTTCTGAGAGGTTTATCTTGGGATTGAGCGCATGGATATGCACCTTAGAAGTCTCTATTCCCCTCGGAAATTGTTTTCCTCTCGTGCATCCAAAAACTGTTTGATTAAACAAACACAAAAGGTGGACTTGGGTAAACTAGCTTGAGTTTGTGTGAAATCCATTTATTTAGTAGAGGAATTAATTAATTAATTTGGAGTTCTCACGCAAAAGAAATTACATATATAACTTCTCCCCTGTACTTCACCTCCTTGGTTTTTGCTCAAAATGCTTGCGCTTGTTTCCTACTTAAAAACCTTAAGGCTTTCTGTGTTTTTTTTGCAAAGGAGCTCTAGGGTTTGAACAGTACATACAATTCTTGTTCTTGCTTAGGTAGGTACTCTGAAGAAAATCGCGCAAGTAGCTTGTTATTTTTAGAGAGAAATGGAGGACAGAAATGGCATGGAGAAACAAGATGAGATGATGTTGCCAGGATTTCGGTTTCATCCAACGGATGAAGAGCTAGTAGGGTTTTATTTGAAGAGGAAGATTCAACAGAGATCCCTGCCTATTGAACTCATTAGGCAACTTGATATCTACAAATACGATCCATGGGATCTTCCAAGTTCGTTTGTTCAATCATTTTTTTTTTAAATCTCATTTATTGTAGTTTTCTGGTTCAGTATATGTAACTATGTGCAGTAGAAAAATTAAGGCAAGTCACAAGATTTGCTTTAGGATTTTAGTCCGAAAATTAATTTACATACTGGTGCACCGTGCACATATCAGCAAAAAATAAGTATATAGATAACGGTTTCTTCAGTGTCCTCTTTAACTTAACCACTATTTTATTTAGATCTGGCAACTACTGGAGAGAAGGAGTGGTACTTCTACTGCCCAAGGGATCGGAAGTACCGCAACAGTGCCAGACCAAACAGAGTCACCGGGGCCGGTTTCTGGAAGGCAACTGGAACTGACAGGCCGATCTACTCTTCAGACGGCACCAAGTGCATAGGTTTAAAGAAGTCCCTTGTCTTCTACAACGGCAGAGCTGCAAAAGGCGTTAAAACCGACTGGATGATGCATGAGTTTCGGCTTCCTTCCCTCTCGGATTTGTTTCTTCCCAAGCGACCTCTTGATAAGAACATCCCGGCTAATGTAATTAAGATTCTGTCTAGTTTAATTTATAGTTAATTTTATGTGGATGTGGTGCACTGTCAGTTCCATATTCTATCATGTCAATTATGCATAAGCTTCCTCTTGGTTCTTAATTAAGTAGATGTGAACTTTTGCAGGGCTCATATGTATAGCTTATAGCTATGGCCATTTCATAGGCCATTAGAACTACCTTAGTTTCCAGAACTTTTTTTGATATGAAATAGACAACGAAAATAATGTTTTCTTATATATATCAAGTAATCAAATTATATATACTACAGAGACTGCATCCGGAGAAGAACCTAATTAGATAAATTAATCAATACTATTTTATACATATTACTAAAATTCACAAAAGGAGAAACGAAATATTTAAATATCTTTTGTGAATGCATACAGGATGCATGGGCAATCTGTAGGATCTTCAAAAAGACAAGTTCAATAGCACAGAGAGCACTGCCATATTCAATGGTGCCGCCTTTGTCAGTGCCAAATGAGTCGGACATTTTCTCTCCAACCCATACAAATGGAAGTTGTTTCAGCTCCGAAAATGGTTCCTGCACAACCGATGTTAGTTTCACCTTACAACAGCAACAACAACATTCGATCCTACCATTGCCCAGTTTGGAGTCACAGACTAACCTACCATTCTTTCCATTTGAACTTCCAAATCCTATCAAGTGTACAACAGATATTGCATCCATGCTTACCAAATTGTCACCGGCAGTGCCGGCTGCGAGCATTGACTTTGGTCAACCTCACCAGCTCAATGGTTTCAGTGGTGATTTGACCAATGACATACCGACATTCGGATTTCCATTTAATCTGCTAGGAAATCTCTCTGATGAGTGGAGATCCAACTTATTATATGAACCTCCACCTTACACATCTGATCACAAGATTCTGCACTAATTAGCCAAACTAGATGTTGTTTTGTTAGCTTTACTGTTAGCATGGAATTAGTAGTGATGCGGTGAATCTTTAGGATCGATGTTCGGCATTGACGGTTAACAGAGAGCCAGCAGAATAAAAAATTGTACCTCTAAATTTGTAGTGCTTCTTGCAGTACTGTCTACTTGGTCTTTCCCGTTTTGTAAGTTGTGACTATAAGCTTAGCTACGACCTTACTTTGTTGATTCATGAATTAGACCTGGATTCTGTTTAATGATGATCGTTTTCATTTTGGGTGAGTGCTAGAAAATACGCTTGAAAGCGTTAAAGATTCAATCCAAATCCAATTAAGGTTTGCACAAAGTTGGGCCGCAAGATCCTGGCCCGTTAACACGATTCGATCAAAAGCAGAGTAATGAATTATGAGGAGAGAACAGTTGTCAAATTATTAATTAAATCTGATACCTCATTTGATTAAATAAACGTGGAAGTATTAATTGCATGAGAAAATGGTGAGAACTTCAGTAAAATAGCTTGAAAAAGGGAAGGGAGTTGGATAAAGATGTCACAACTCACAGGCTGTACTTGATATATATAATTGGTTTCATGATGAAAGTGTTCGGTGTGGTTGATTTGATCTCAAAATAAAGACAAAAGAATAACTAAACGAGCAAGGCAAGTGTGATCCTAGTTGTCAATTTTGACAACCCTAAAACAAGATAAGATCACTATTGACAGGGATGCTTTTTAAGTGCCTGACAACGAAGGTAATGAGCTTGACAATAGCAATTTATTGCAGGTGATGAAGTTTTATCCGACCGACTCCGATAAATTATTAATTTTTAGATGTTTCTTATGAAAATTTACATTATATTCACATCGACCAACGAGAACAATTTTTTTAATGGCACTATCTCGGTTTGTTAGTGAATTAATAAGTTAATTGTGTTATCAAATTAAGTGGTTTGTTAGTGAATTAATAAGTGAATTTTTGTCTGAGGAAAATTATTCTCAAAAGTATGATCTAGACTCGCATTGAAGCACAAATCCGAATGCTAACATTGGGAATAATTGAACTAGTATAATTTATAATATAAGAAAATGAAGAATATTAATGGGCAAAGCCAGAAGAAAGACATGGACAAGAAGCGAAGCGTACGTTACGCCAGGCGCCAGCTGTGCTGTGCATCACCGAATGAAGAATGCAAAAATCATAAATAAATGTGGGTTTGACAACGGCGCCATCGGATCAACATCAGACAGCGACGCCTTGATGCAAGCAATGCAATGCAATGCACGTTTTACAACTTAGAAACCAGGGCCAGGCGACACAGGATGGCCCGCTTGATGTGCCACTCCCATGTCCCATCGGCCCATCCCATATAAATAGCGCATGCAATAATTATGATTTTGAGACACTACATTGGATGACTTTGGATTCCCTGCGGCAACAACAATTTTTTAGTTGTTTGCCACGAAAACTTTATAAGCATAGTCACGTGATTCACAAATTATTTATAAATAATTTATTTTTTTATTTTTAGTCAGATATTTTAAATAATTCATCAGATTAATATACGTTATGTTGTGGTATTTTTTATCTCAATTAACTAGAAAGACTAGAATAACTCCAAGATTTTAAGATATTAAGTTTGGTCTCTTTGATCGGAATTTCAAGATCATCTCTACCGTTCTTCTCTGGAAGAATTCTTTGGGATTGGCGCCTTTAGTGGATGACACACTATCCGTCAATGGCCTTCCCTTATGCGCTTCAATCTCTACAGCACTCTGTGCAGCAGTTAATTCAAGTAGCTCATAATGTGTGTCCGGGGCAAGCTCCACCGTCTGTACCTTTGCCTCTATCATCTTTGAACCCTATACCCCCACCTATGCAGGTGGTTCCCAAGGCAATCTCATCGTCTCCATTTTTGTTGCATCAACATGCCTCCACTCCAGTCATTATTGCTCCGCCGAATTCTCAATTTCCTCTTACTACCGGAGTTTTGCACCCTTCACCGACCTTATCTCAAATTGCACAAGTGGCCCATCTTCAACATCCATCTCTTACTACCGTTTCGTCCACCATTCTCTCTTTTACTGAAAAAGCTAGGGTTAAGATCCCTCTCTCCAAGAGCGTCGATCAAATGGTCGGGTAGTGTGATTTTTGTTGTGGTGATCAAGGACATCTTGCTTCTTCTTGCCGCAACTCAGTGGTGTGCTTTTCTTGTGGTCGTTTAAGTCACCGATCACACCATTACAAATCTATTATAATATTTCAATCGCCACCTCCTCAACCTTCTCCCTCCGCTCTTACAATAGCAAACAAACTCCCTGTTTTAAAGTTTTACTCCAATCCCATAAATAGGAAATTTAGAGAGACGATAAGGAGTAGCTTAGTTTTTCATGATGTACAGGATCTTGGTCCGATCTTTATTCAAACACACCTACAGAAGTTATACCCTATCCAAGGTTGGACCTGGGTTGCTAGAGCATTATCACAGAGTAGATACTTGATCGAACCTCCAAATATGGAATGGAAAAATCATATCCTCTCTCAAGGAGAGGTAATTCTTGGCGGTGTTAGTTTCATTGTAGATGTATATGATTTTAGGAATTTTGATGGAGGAACGGATCATGTTCATATTTGGGTTAATATCACTGAATTTCCACCCGATATGTGAAAAGAAGAAGAATTTAAGCATATTGCTTCTGATCATGGGGGTTTCTTGATAAATGTTGATCCTAAGTCCTAGGATCATGTAGACCTTATAATTTTAAGGATTCAAATAGATATTCGATCTAAAGATGTTGTGTCGCCATATCGTCATATGTTTTTTATTGATGATTTGGGACATTATCGTTACCATACTCTTCAGTTTTGAGTTGATGATGAACATGTATTTACCCATACTAAGCAATACTGGCAAATAATTCAGTCTACACCTAAAATTGAAATAGAATCTAATGTACCAGTCTCTCTTCCACCCTAGTATCAGTACCTACTCCAACTACTGTTCTGTTTGTCCCTCTCCCAACCCCAGATATTACTATCTCCACAACTATTGATCCTATTATAACTCATTTACCCTCTATACCAATACCTCTCTCCCATACATCTTCGGTACCTTTGGTTTCGGTACTGATTACTTTGGTACCACCCTCTACAACCCCTCTTTGCTCATCAGTACCTAAAATTCTCTCATCTATACCTATATCTGCTCCTGAGGTACCTACTTTGAATATTAATACATCTAAATTGAAGGACTCGATATCAGATGATTGGGACCTATGGGAGGCAACATCAGCTAACTCCTCTCAGGCCATGGTGGTCTATGAACCTTCCCAGTCCAAAAGGAAAGCACCACTTGAAATTAGGCACAGTGCTCGGTTGTAAAATAAGCTCTCTACTAGAGCTAAGTCTAAGATGCCCCCCGCTAGTGGCTTATCTTTTAGAGGTATTACTACTACTTATATTATAGATCAGTTTCCTTTTGGACAATTTACAGATTCTGAGGTAGTTTTTCTTTTTGAAAAAAAAATAGTTTTTCTCGAAGAGATAAGGAAGATATTCATTTATAAGTAGTCACTAAATTTAAATCTTTACTTAAATCATATTTAAGTAGCTTAGTTACTGATTTATCTTTAAAACATGACTCTACTTTGTCTCCGGTCTCTACTTCTTTAGTTGATATTAGTGGGGAGGTATTAGATGCCTCCAGTAAGGGATAGTTTCAATTATATGGTAAATTTTCTTAGTTGAAATTGTGAGGTTTTAATAAACCTAAGAAACGTGAGCTGCTTAAAAAATATCTGAAAGATCAGAGAGTTGATATAGTTAGTATTCAATAAACTAAGATGAAAATTATTAAAGATCGTATACTGGTAGCTCTTGGTTCTTCTATTACAGAATGGATAGTTAAACCATCTGAAGGTAACTATGGGGATATTTTGGTAGGTATTAACACTTCCTTATTTACTATTATTCAAGTTTGAAAATTAAAATTTTCTATTACTCTTTTGATAAAGAACACAACAGAAGAATTTTACTTGGTTATTAACTTTTGTTTATGGCCCAGTTTTAGCTGCTCATAAAAATTCATTTCTTCAAGAATTACTTAATATTGGTTCTTTTGGCTATGATAATTAGTTGCTAGGTGGTGATTTTAATTTGATTAGGAAAAAGTATGATAAGCAAGGTAAATCATTTAATTTTTTATCCTACTGCCCGATTTAATAAAGTTCTCAGTGATTTACATTTAATTGAGATGCCTTTAGCTGATAGAAAATTTACATGGGCAAAATATACATCTTCTGATACTTTAGCACTATTGGATAGATTTTTTTTTTTGTTTTATTATCTGACAACAACATTATTCATGTAGTATTGTTTATTCTTTAGCTAGGATCTCTTCATATCACAATCCTATTATTTTTACACACTTTTGTTGTTAATACATCAATAGAATATACTATTAGATTTGATAAACAATGGCTTACTCAGGAAGGATTCTTAGAACTTTTTACTAAATGGTGGCATAGTTTTAATTTAAGGGGTAATCTAGCAAATCAATGGAGAATAAAATTATAATGTGTTAGGAGAAAATGTAGAGGATGAAATAAAAATTCTATTGCTGCTAAAAATAAAACTAAAAATGATCTTATATCTCAAATAAAGCATTATGAGCTTATTCAAGAAGATCACATTTTAAATGATATGGAGCTTGAATCTTTTCAAGCATGTCATTTAAATTTGTAAAAAAAAATCTTGATGATGAAGAATCTTATTGACAACAAAGAGCAAGATTAAAATGGCTTTGGAAGGGATAGAAACACTAAGTTTTTTCATATTTCTGCTTCAAATAGGAAAAAAAAAATTTCATACATTCCTTAGAGATAAATGGTGTCATTGAATATGAGTAGTCTATTATTTCTAGACATATTAATTCTTTTTATAGGAATTTACTAGGAGTATGTGAAGAGAGAATAGTTTTCTTGTCAACAGATTTTTGGTTAAGTAAAGATAGATTAACTGACTCTCAAGTTATATCATTGGCTCAACCCTTTAAATTAGTTGAAGTTAAAAGAATTATCTTTTCTTATAATCCTAATAAATCACCAGGGTCTGATGAGTTCTCATTTAATTCTATCAATCTTATTGGAATATAGTTGCTAATGATGTTATGCCTTTTGTTAATGCTTTTTATCTTCATAAGTTGGATTTAACAAGAATTAATTTAGCTTCAATCATTCTCATCCCTAAAAAGAATGATGTTGTTACTATTACTCAGTTTAGACCAATTAGTCTTATTAATTATAGTATGAAAATACTTACTAAATTACTTACTGAGAGATTATCCCCTCTAATGAATGATCTAATCTTCCCAACACAAACTACATATATAAAAGGGAGATATATTATGGATAATGTAGTTTGTGCTCATGAAACTTTACATTCTATTCATAGAAAAAAATTGAGGTGTGTTCTATTTAAATTGAATTTTGAAAAGGTATTTGATAGAGTTAATTGAGATTTTATTTTAGAAATTATGCAGGGTAGAAATTTTAGGAAAAGAAATGGATAACTTGGATTAAGGATATTCTTTATAATAGTAAGACCTGTATTAATATCAATGGTGTGTTATGAGAATATTTTAGGTGTGTTATGAGAATATTTTAGCTGCAAAAGAAGAGTGAGACAAGATGATCCTCTGTCTCCATTTTTATTTGATTTGATTTTGATGTGTTGCATAGAATTTTACTTAATGCTTAACAACAAGATTTTATTAAAGGAGTAGTGATTGATATAACTAATATTCAAATTATGAATCTTCATTTTGCTGATGATACACTATTATTTTAAAAGCTTTAAAGTATGTTATTCATGCCTTGAGATGGATATTAATTGGATTTGAAAAATTATCTGGCATGAAAATTAATTTTTTAAAATGTGAAATAATTTCATTGAATCTAAATGAAAATAAAGGTAATCAATTAGCTTCTATCTTTGAATGTAAATTAGGTTATCTACCAATCTAATATATGGGTATTCCTCTCCATTGAAAAACTTTGGCAATTTTTAATAGATAAAATTAAACATAAGTTACATGAATGAAAAGAAAGTTGTTATCCATGAGAGGAAAAATTACTTTATTAAATTCTATTATTACCTCCATACCAATTTATTGGATGTCTTTTTATAAACTTTCAGTTAAGATTAAACATATAATAGATCAATTATGAAGGCATTTCTTATGGTATGGTGGCAGCTTAGTAAGGAAAAAAAATTAGTTTAGTGTCTTGGAAAACTGTTTGTAGGAGTAAGGATCAAGTGGGCTTAGGAGTGCTTGATTTAGATATTTTAAATAAAGCTTTGCTTAATAAATGGTTAGTTAGGATTAAAGATCCATCATTCAAGGGTTATGGAAACATATTCTGCTTAATAAGTATTTAGATCTTGCTCCTTAAGTCAATAGTTCACCCTTTTATAAAAAAATAAATTCTTATAAGAACATTTTAGATGTTAGTATAAATTGGAAAGTTAATGATGGAAAATCTACTTTGTTTTGGCTGGATAGATGAAAGATGAATACTCATTAGCTCATAAATATCCTTTATTGTTTTCCATTTCATCCAATTTTAACATTACCGTTTCTCAAGTTTTTTCTTCTGGTCAAATGCAATTATCTTTTAATAGGCAATTAATAGGCTTATATTTTAGGGAATGAAGTGAGTTGAACTCAGAATTTAGAAATTTTATTTTAAATTCATATGATAATGACACTCTCTTGTGGAGATGACACTCAAAGGGAATATTTTTTGTACACTCTTTATACAAATGGCTAGAATTTGGTGATTTTAAAAATATCAAGTTTTCTGTACTGTGGAAAATAAACATACCACTAAAGATTAAAATTTTTGTTTGATTAGTAAGGAAAAATAGAGTTTTAACTAAAATTAATTTACAAAAGAAGGATTGGAATGAGAGTTCTCAGTATATGTTTTGTACTGAAGATGAATCCACTGATCATCTCTTTGTTACATGCCCTTATATTTCTAGTATTTGAAAATGGATAGCTTTATTTAACAATTTCTCTTTTGAAGGAAATAATGTTGAAGATTTATGAGATTTAGATTGTGGCATTCGTTTAAAAAATCAGTATGTTGTAGAATTAATAAGGGGGTAATACTATGGACTCTTTGGAAGGAAAGAGATCGATTATGTTTTAATGATGGAAGTAAACATAAGAATGTTTCTGGGATAGGAATGTAAATTATTAGTCTGGCTCGATATTAGTGTGAAAATAAAGGTAAAGCTACTTTGTTGCACTTATCGATTGTTTTAACACGAGATGTGGAAGCTCTTTCTCTGCAGGTTCAGGATTTGGCCGTGGGGCTATCAGAGGAAGAGGGGGTAGAGGAAATATCAGTGAGGGATCAAGTGATTACTCAAGCAGTTATGAAAGTTCCTTTGTCTGAAAGAGAGATTAAAGACTCTTGTGATACTCTAAACAATATGTCTTTTTAGATTTTATTTCTTATCGTAGTTGATCAAAGCTTAGTACTTTTGTGTTTGATAGGTTACTTGTTCTCTTTTGATTTTGATAATTATCACTTTGAGATGGCGCATGTGTGGTGTAGTGATTTTTAGTTTTTGAACATTGTAGTCTGATTTAGGTACCAGATGTTTGGTACCGTATCGGGTTATGGATATTGTATGCTCTCAGTTTCAATGAAACTGGTGGATATATTCCAATTTTTGCAAAAAAAAAATATACATTATGTTTTTTGGTCAAAAAATTTTATTCTCGAATTATTCAAAAAAATACATTATATATTATTTTAATTATTTTATATTTTTTAATATTTTTTAATATTTTAATATATTTTTACTATATTATTCTTAAACGTTCAGTGAGATCAAAAAATTTATGAAATAAACTATTTTTGAATTATATCCAAACGTCAAATTTTTACCTCACCGAACATTTCCGAATCACGAACTTGTTACTATGAAGTAGAATTGCATAAAAAAACTCGGGTTCATTAGTCAACTCAAAATTTATTCGGATTTGAGTTAATCTGATTTGGTAGGAAAATGAGCTCATCTCGATTTAATATTAGCTCGTCTCGTGGCTCGCACATCTATCTAATCATATAAACATTTTTTTCCCGATAGTGACTCTAACCTAAGTCTCTTCATCAAATCCTCAAGTCGCTTGCTTTCTCAGTTTCTCCTTTACTCTTTTTACTCTAAGTTCTCGACTTTCTCCATTTCTTCTCTACCCTAACCCTAAGTTTCTCCATCAAACCCTAATCCTGAGCTCTCTCTTTGCGACTCCAACGCACGACATCCATATCCCTATATATCCACTCCACCGCTCAACTGCATCTCGATCTCATCAAGACAAAAGTTACCTAAAGCTCTAATTTAGAGAAATTAGGGATGATAATGGGTTGGGTAAGTGGGCAAAATATCAATCTTATTATCTGACCCTTCCATCAAAATCACATATCTGTCAAGCCTGACCCATACCCTCGGGATTGAAAATCCTAGCTCGTCTTACCTGCGGGCCAATCTTTTTTGGCTCGTCCCAGTCCATCCCTCCAGCTTAGTTTTTTAAATCGACCCGGAAATATATTTTTTTGAACATTTTAGGTTTCAAATTAAGAAAACTTAAATTACCAAGTTGTAGATCTTATTGTTATGAATCTAAAGAATTTTACTTTATCTTAATGTGATATTTCGGTAGTTATGATTAAAAAGTTCTCACGTGGTCTATAGCTTCTCAACAGAACACAGTCTAGGAAAATATAAATAATTTGAAATTGATGTGAACTGGTTTTGAGAAATCTTAAAATATAGAATTATAGATCTTATTGCGTAGATTTTAAGAGATTTATATCGTATTAATTGGATTTTTCAGCAAAAAAATATGATTAAAAATGTATCTAAAGGTATAGAGTTTTTAGCAGGTTATGACCTTCGTAATATGAATTTTTGATATTGATATGTGACATAATTTTTACTATGACATAGTAGGGACACTCTTCAGATATATTGTGGACACCTCGCTCCATTATGATGATGAAAATGGAAATTGGACACACTCTGGGACACTTTAGCATAGATACAGACAAATATATCCGACACGACATAACACTGCATGATATGATATTTTCAGAAAATTAAGGACACGATACGGTTGTGGACACATATCTATTTTAATAATCTATATTATAATAATTTTTAAAATTTTAATGTGGTTGAAGAACTTTTTCCTTGGTTATTTTATATTTAAAAGTTTTAGAGTTTAAAGCAACGTGATGGGTGCATGATTTTTTTTTTTGGAATTTACTAGTTATGAGTGAATTCAGCTAATATATTGTAATGATTATGGGGAATAAGTAGGTTTAAAGGGTTTTGAACCTAAAAATTGGTTTAAAGTCTCTTTCACCTATTGATTTTATATTGAGATCCATAAAGAGATGAGAGAAAAACTTTGAATAAATAAAAAAAAAATTTCAATATAAAATTAATGAATGAGATAAAATTTGAACTAATTTTTTAGTTCAAAAACGTTTGAACCTACTCCAGCTCCAAAATTATGGGCTTGACGGTGGTAGAGGTTTTGACTTGGTCAGAATTGGTGAGTTCGATTCACGGGAGAAGAAATCGAATTTTTCATTCCCTGCGCAGCTTATCACAACCATCCGTGTCAAGTGTTAATCGTGAAGCCGGTGGTATGTCATTCTGTGTGTCAATCAAGTGTCTTGACTGTATCGTGAGTGTGATTGCGTCATTGAAATTTATTGATCGTGACGGAGGCGTATCTTACAAGTATCAGTATCCGATACGTATCGGACACAGATACAGGAGGATTTTAGAAGTGTCCGTACTACGGGGAACACTTCAATATTATTATTATTTTTTGGTTCACCTGATGAGAAAGTGGTCAGATGGGTTGTGATTCTCTTGCTTTTCAATATTATATATATTTTTTTGTTCACGTAGAATGAGTGTGTCCGACAGTCCGAGATTGCAAATTTTTTGTTTGCATTTATGAATTATTTAGTTATTTCTTGTAGTTACGGCGTAAAGATTCATTTTGTGAGAGGACTCTTTTTTATAATAAATAATTGAATTAGTTATCTTTTCAGAGACAAAAATATTTGATGTATCAATTTATAATTTATCATTATTATTATTATTATTATTATTATTATTATTCATTTATAATATTTTACATTCTTATCCAATATTGTATCGTGTCTTCATTTTTTAAAATATCATATATTATGGAGTGTCGTGTCGAATATATACTTGCTTCCGTTTTCAGACTTGAAATCTGATGTTATTCTTGGTGAAGAATAGAGTCTCGTTATCAATTCCAAAAAAATAAAAAAATCTTAAAAATAAAAAATAAAATTTATAGATATATTATTTTACTTATAGATTGATATCCTGTCAAATTTCATATAGTTTCATTAACGTTTGATAGTTCATCAAAAACCGTTAATTTGGAACCGTTACAAATATTAATGAAAAATTGTTAAATTTGATTATCTTTAATGGACTATCAATCTATAAGTAAAATAACATATCTATAAACTTTTTTTATTTTTAGAATTTTTTTATTTTTTTAGAATTGATAACGGATCTTATTCTTATCCAAAAATAACAGCAGATTTGGAGCCCCGTTTTCATGCCACATAGCTTGCCTCTTAGTTGTTTCACCTTTTTAGTGCACACATACCGTGTCCTTTTCCCATGACAATATGCCATGCAAAAAATTGACCACATTCAATTCCAATTCTCAAGCCATGATACCAACCTGATTGATGGTTAACCACTAATTAACCAGTCTTCTCCACTTCAATGAGGTAACTTATCTAACTAGGATATTATTAGGTAGCCAGGTATTTCAAAAACTTAGCTTTCACTTATTTTTGCCAAGGTTATATATCCTTCATTTACGTAAAAATTTGGAAAAAAAAAAAAAACAAATAAAAAACAATATAAACTGTATTACTGTATGGCTCATCCTTCCTGTTACATTAGAGAGAGCATTGAATTTTCAGATTTTTTTATATATAATAATTATAATAATCATATTATTAATAATAAGAGTGACAAAATAAAAATTTTAAATCTACGAATGGCAAATGCGCGCATTTGGCAAATGACGCGGAGCAAATGCGCCATCTTTGTCAATGATGTCTTTCTTGAAACGCCATCGAGAGTGGCACGTTTCTCTCTACAAATAGCAACCGCGAGATAGATACCGCACATGTATTTATAGTGATCAAAACCTATTTTTAGGCAAACACACCACTGTTAGTGGCGCATTTACACAAAGAAGCCACTGGCAGTGGCGCGTTTACACAAAAACGCCAGTGACAGTGGCATGTTTGCTCCGCGTCACTGGCAGTGCGCACTGTCATTCGTAGATTTAAAAATTTTCTTTTATCACTCTTATTATTAATAATATAATTATTATAATTATTATATATAAAAAATCTGTTGAATTTTAGTTTAATTACAATAACATGTATAATTGTATATACAAGAATCTGCAAAGAAAACATAAGACTGACTGGATTAATGACCGACCAATTAATTATTTTTTGATCTCACAAATTAAATACGTATCATGCTAATTTATAAGTGAAATTAGAAAGTTCCTATATAATGGGAAAAAAAATGTTAGAGGTTTTCGGATCCTTCTTTAAACCCACCTCTGGAAGATAGTATCTACTGCTTTTAAAGGCCCTGAGCCCAGCTGTTCCTTTTCCCCGCGCAATCTCATTCAATGCAGAGTGAGACATATCCTCTGTAATTTAATTGTACTACAATTAATTGTTCAATCCAATTTCCTTTAGGGCGTATTCGCTCCATTCCCACCTCCCTGACAAAAAAACAAATTCACTCAGAATGAATTATTTTTTTCCCACCCAAACAATAGCATTTTAGTTCAATTCTCATTCCCATTCCTTCTATTCAAGCGAACAGGGCCTTAATAAGTCGGGTTGAAGATTCAAGAATATAAGCTTTTTTTTTTTAATATTAAAGATTCTTATAGAACTAATATCATTTAGCAGAGTCAAACTCCAAGTCAAATTTTCTACTTATTTTAAAGATTTTGTCTTCGTTACTTATAAAGAGACAAATTTTAAATAAATAATTCGACAGTGTGAGCTATATTTTTATAAGAAATAATTTAAATAATAAGCTAATTATAATTTTTAAACTCAAAATTATTTCATTAAATCTAATTTAGTCCCATGTCTCTATTACACTTTTTTTTTATTAAAATTGATAATTATTCTCAATCTGCGCTCTCTATTTCACTTTTACTTTTTTTCTTTTTCTTATTTTAGTCTCAATATTAACTTAATCACCTTGATTATTTGCTAAATCCAATCGGCGCTTCTTCGATTATCAAGGTTATCCGATGCATATTTATATCTTCATCGTCGATCAAATAATATGCATTTCACAACTTAAAAAAATATTAAATTTAAAGATAATTATTTTACAAAGTAGTAAAATAAGAATGAATTATTTACAAAAAAAAAACTCTAGTCTCAACTATCACATCCCTTACTGCATCTTGGTTCATGAGCTAGCTCAAGTTATGACAAACTGGGCTCAAACTTTATCTTTTAGCTCATATCTTCGTGAACTGAGTTCGAATTTGAACTTATACCAACTCATTCGAACTCGCCTGATTTGTAGACCTAAATATTTACAATGTTATTGAAAAGGGTGGGTGCAAGATTTTAAATTTTAAGTGGAAGATTTTAAATTGTAAGCATAAACGCATACATAAAATTATTAAACTTTTCATCAAGATATGGTGGGTTATGTTAGAAAATTTAAAAATTATTCGGGAAAATAAACATTGCAAAAAAGAAGAATGACCTCCATTCTCATTTATTCTATTTGTTCTTGAGTATTGTAGACTTGTAGTAATTAATGCAAATTTATTGAATTGAATACCGAGAGGTCAGTATTTTTTTTTTTTTTTTTTTCTGTAATGAACTGACATATTTAAAGAAAGATAATAATAAATTTATTTGATTATAACAGCCAAACTTTACCATTTTAAATGGATATAAAATAGTTCATGATATTTTATTTAGTATGTGAAATAATTTCTTAATACATATATGGAATTTCAAATTTACAATCATGCTCATAAAAAAATTGAATGTTACACCAAACCCCACCAGACCCACCTCACCCCACAAAGTAAATGCACATGTTTGACTCCTCAAGTCCCTGCTCTGCTCTGCTCCACCTGGCCTGGCCCACTTACAGTGCCCGGCCAAGTACCTCTGTTTTATTTTATTTTAACAAAAAGCTTTCACACGCAAGTCGGTCATTGGCCGTGCACTTGCGACGTTATGAGGATATATCATATATATACAGTAAAAGTAGTCCAACAGGTTCCTTTTCGTGTGTGGTTGTGTGTTTGTGTGTGTCAGTGTGTGTATATATATTATATCCCGCGGCAGGCCACTCAAATAAACTAGACGGCCCCTCTTCCCTAAATTCTTTTTTCTTCGGAGGGGTGAATTAATCAATCAAATGGGAAGAGCGCCTTGTTGCGAGAAAGGAAAAGCAGGGGTGAAGAAGGGCCCATGGACGCCTGAAGAGGATCTAATGCTCGTGTCATACATCCAAGAGCACGGCCCCGGCAACTGGCGCTCCGTCCTGTCTAACACTGGTACCCTTTTTAAGGCAATGCTATGCACGCATCAATGTCAAACTAGCTACTTAATTTATGTCCACCATGGTAATTCATTAATTATATATATAGGTTTGATGAGGTGCAGCAAGAGCTGCAGGCTGAGGTGGACAAATTATCTCCGGCCGGGGATTAAACGGGGCAGCTTCACCGAGCATGAGCAGAAGCTCATTATTCATCTCCAAGCACTCCTCGGCAATAGGTGCCTTAATTACTCTATTTTTTTTAATTCCTTCTTCTTAATTTCAAGCTATACATTAAGTTCCAACTTGAAATTAATTTAACTTGCTGCAGGTGGGCTGCGATCGCCTCTTATTTGCCGGAGAGAACCGACAACGACATCAAAAACTACTGGAACACTCATCTCAAGAAGAAACTCACCATGGCCAGAGCACAAGACGGTACCGGCCGAACCTCGACCCACCACCGCTCCTTCAGCAAAGGCCAATGGGAAAGGAGACTACAAACTGACATCCACACTGCCAAACAAGCTTTGCACAACGCATTAGCTATTGACGAACAAAAGCCACCATCAAATGGAGATCTCAAGCCCTACCATGCATCTTCATCTTCATCTACCAACGCATGCAATGTTGTTTATGCATCTAGCACTGAGAACATCTCCAAGTTGCTTCAAGGTTGGATGAGAAGCTCGCCCAATAAGCCGAGAGCCAACCGATGTGACTCGGATTCAAGCCAGGGTTCTCTTCGATGCGAATCTGTCTCCAGCCGGGACGAGCGCAAGCCACTTTCTTGGCTTGAGAATTGGCTGTTTGAAGATGGCGCTGCCGGACAAGACGAGATGCCAAATTTAGAAAGTCTCCAGTTGCCGTTAGATGATCCTACCGAGTTTTTTCTCTGAGTAAAATTCTGCTTGCATTAATTAGTATTTTCAACAATTTAATCATTAGGTGATGATCAATTAATATGTTGTACCATGGAAGTGAAATGGAGTTGTGCGCAGTTAGAATTTTTTTTTTTTTTGTAAATTGTTCTAGTTAGACGTAAGCATATATATAATTTGAAAATAACATGCCTTTCTTGCTCACTAATTAATTAATTGTGAGTGCTACAGTTGCATGAAAACCCGCTTCTTTGAATCTTCTTTATAGTAATTAAATTCTAGGACATCACTAACCTAAATTTTCCTATTTTTGTCCTTTCGATTAATCTAGATGTGATCGATCGATAAGACATTAGACATGCATGGATAATGCTGTATCAAAATTGGCTTGTACCATAATTGAACTATTAGTCACGACTCACGAATTATGAGAAAGCAAGTAAGGGATTAGTTAGTTCCGGCACTCACCAAAAACTTGCTCCAGACACCAAACATTTTTTTTCCCAAATATTATAACTATTAATGCTCGCTGTAACATAAATGTTTAAATAGTTATCAAATCAGATTTTATTGAAAATTTATTACTGTGATTAATTCAAATTTAATTAGAAGGAATATAATAGTTCAAAAAAATATTTGATTAATTCGTTGGCTAGCTGGTGTTTATTTGAGAAGAAAGATACAATAACTAAAATCAAACATCAATTAATTGTGGTGCGAGTACGACACCAATAATTAGACACTTAAGCATGGTGAACTGGTAAATTAATCTGACTGCTGACCAATTGATGCATGAAACATGCACCACACGTCGTATGACTCCGATCTCAATCAAGCATTCTCTTTTACAAAAATAAATTAAGGATGCTTGTTCTATAATTGACAGCATCAACTGTTACCTACGTAATTCAATTGCTTATTTTATTAAAAGTTTAATTAATTAATCAATCAATATATATAGCTAAAAACCTGAAACTGAAGTACGTACGTTGACGTACCTGTAATTCATTCATAGAACTAGATCCGACCCGATTAATTATGTTTTTTGAAGTAATTTTATGATTTAGTACTAATTAAAGCTTAAATATACACTAATTAAGATTAATTATAAATTAATCAATATTATAGTGCTCAAAATTATATAAAAATAATTAATAAATATTTAATTATTTTACACGGGTCGGATCGGGTCGACCTATGACCCGTCAGATCGGATATGGGTCAAGATTTTTTTACCCGAATTTAATCGGGTCGGATTAGGATTGGGTGAAGAAAAATAACAGATTTTGATTTTATCGGTTCGATGTCATCTTCGTTCATTCGATTGGGAGCGTAGGATGCAATAATAACATTATAAAAAATTAAAATCAATTAAAAATAAGCTAAAACATTGAATAAATAATTAAATATAATAAAATAACTAAATAATTTAATAACAACTATAAAGAACTACAAATAAATCATTAACAAACAATTAATCAAAACATAACAATTTTGAAATTTTCTCTTATAATCTTCTAACTACATATTATTATGAATACACAACAATATCATACTTTTATATTTATTTTCTTAAATAATTCAATAAATAATTAAACATAATAAAATAACTAAATAAACTATAAAAAATTGTAAACATAATAAACAAATAATTAATCAAAACATACAAATTTTATATAAAAAGAAGGACCTAGTTACAAATTCGATTCAGGCTATGGGAGAGAATTTTGGATGAAATCATGCTCTCTCGTTAATTTTTTTAATTACCAAAAAAAATCTGCAATTAGTACACACAAGAGAATTAATACATCAAATTATATATATAGTTTTCTCAAAAAGAAATTGATATATAGTGGTCTTCGAATGTATGCAAAATGTATGTGTATACTCCTTATTAAGAGCATAAATATTCTGATTCTGTAACGGTTCAGATTTTTTGTTGAATTTTTAGAGCTAATATCAGTAATCGAATTGAGTTATTCGTCAAATAATATTACTATCTCTATGATTATTTGTGTTGAACTTATAATTTTTTCTCAATTTTGATTGTTATACGAAATGTTGCATAATTTAGGAGTATAATTGCTTTATTTTATTTTCTTTTTTTCTTAGATTACCATCAATTATAAATTTTAACTTTTCTTAAATTCTGAATGTCAATTTTTCTTTCAATTCTACATTTATTTTACATTAATTATGTATTCATGATTGAAATTTATATTAATTACTAAATTATCTTTATTTTTATTTCTTTTGTTTTCACATGAAGATATAATTTTTTATATTTTGAAAAAAATATCACCGTAGCAACGCACGAACAAGATACTAGTATATATATATATATATATATATATATATATATATATATATATACGTACGTACTTACGTAACTACGTATATGTGTTAAGGAATAAGAACGATTGAGGCCTCGGATCATGAGGGTTGTTTTCATCACCGGTCAAAATTAGGAAAAAGAAATAAGGGGCAAATATATTTGGGAAATAAAGCAACTATATTTTGGCAAAATTAGAAGTCACCGTCATGTAACCGTTACAAGCTCAGGAGTCTGTAAGTATCCGTTACCTCACTTGTGTAACTACATCAGAATATCAATAAGAAAATACATGTTGGATATTAAATTAATTAAATTATTAGAATATTGGTCAATATAATTGGAGTTTTCTAAATGAAATTCATTGTTTAGATTTTTTAAGAGTTGTCTTGGGTTGTGAAAGTCATGCACGCACCTAGATAATTTTAAAATTAATGAGCATTAAAGAAGTTTAGATAGACAAAGTATCATATAATAGGCTATACAAAGAGGGTGCCGCATCTATGTGTAATGTATGTATAGTAAGGGAATTGTAATTCTATTAAGAGAATAATAATGCTACGATCAAATTATCCTCAAAAATATTTTTACCGAATTTATTTTATGGCAGGTAAAAAGCCTACATTTCATTGATACAAAAAAATATTTACAGAATATGTACATACATATATGTAATAATATTTATATAAGAGGAACAATGAAGTCCGGAAATGAAAATGATTCCTTATTTTCCAAGTACAATAGAAAATTTTGTGAAATATTTTGTACACTAGCAATTATCTTGTCAATTTGCATAATCCTTGAGAATATCCTCCAGAAAAGCGGTAACTTATTTATTTCTTGAAATATTCTCCTATTTCTTTATTTTCATATGTTCCACCATGTGAAGAGACAAGTTGTATCCCATGATTTTTTTATAGCCACTCAGGATCCCTTTTCTAATAACCCATCAAATTAAATTGAGTATATTTTTCATTATAGTTCAAATTGAATGCGCTATTGGAGAAATATGTTATCCATATTCTGATAGTGTATGGACATGAAACAAATAGATGTTTAGCCATCTCTAACTCACTCGGCTCACATTGACATAAAAATTTTACCGAAATTTTATATTCTACAATACATTTTCTTTTTATCAATCTAGCTCGCATACAATTAAAAAAACCAACAATATGTATTACTACTTGATCTACCAGAGATGAATTAAATCATTATGTAACTATATACTTCAGGACATCTATAATGAATGACTGCATTATGAAATCAGCTCCGTCTATTATATATATCATTATGGAAATCTATCGACTGCAGTCTTCAATTCTTCATATATATATACACGTATATATTCATTGCTGAAGAACTTATATATATTCATTTCTGAACACTACAAGAATTAGGGATTTAACAACGCACCATTACAGTGGTTTTTTCAAAGAACTGCTGTTAAATTAATTTTACAGCGGTTATCAAACAAGAACCGCTGTAAAATCTATTCTTTCAACAGCAGTTATTAGCTATTAAACGATGTTAAATATTTAACAGCGGTTATTTACTAATAATCGCTGTTAAATTTTTTAGTTCTGCAGATGCAGATGCATTTACATAAATACATCCAACATCGGTTATTAATTAAAACAGTATTGTAAAATAGTTTAACAATGGTTTCTATAAATAAACGCTGTAAAACTACTTAACAACGGTTATTAAGCTAAAAACCATTATTAAATAATTTTGCAGCGGTTTTTTACTTAATAACCGTTGTTCAACCCTTAATATTATCACCATGAACCCGAGACTTAGTAAAATTTTTGAAATTTTACTCTTCCTCTCGCAACCTAGCGACCTCGAGCCCCCCCCCCCCCCCCCCCCCCCCCGTCGTAGCAGCCCCGTACCGCCATTGTGTTCTCCCCTTCTGGTATTTGCTCTTTGCTTGATTCCTAGTTGGGTTTTCTTGTTGTTGCTGGTATTGATCTATCGGGTTCTTAGGGGTTGTACCGACTTCTAGCGTCGATTTTAGTTGTTTGTTGATATTGTTGTACTAACTGAATTGCTTATTGCTCCGGTTCTGTTATTAGTTTTGTTGGTTTTCGGTTGCTGGTCTTAAACCAATTTATGGGTTTGAGGTTTAATTAAGCTAATAAACAACAATCAATAATATAGAATGGTACATTTCATGCAATTCAAACTCTTCAATGTAATATGTTGATACTGTTTATTGTTGTTAATGCTGATATAGTTTCCGTCGTATCAATTTTGTGATGCCTTATTGTTACAAAATGTTATTGACTGGATACTTTCAACATAGCGGATGACACACACATGCATCGGTGCGTGTGTTTCGATAGATTACGGCACGATAAACAAATTACTTTAAGGATTTGCTTTACTTATTAATTAATCACTATCTAGATTTTAGGGTTATTCAAATTAATTGTTTCCTGTATTAGAGTCAACTCAAGGCACTGGTGAGTGCGGATATATGTCATGCGAAACATGGTTGACATAATTCTAAAGCATGCGGACCCGAAGATTGATCTTTCAAAGGTATAATTTTTTTAGATAATTACTTAATTAGTTTTGTTTATATACTTAGGATTATTAAATTACTAACCATGTATGTTTTCACTTTTTGCAGTCTCTTAGATCATTTACACCCTTACCGTCTGAGGATCTCCAACAGGTAAAAATACAGTTGATAGAAATTTTGAAGAGTATATTCTAAGATTGTACAATACTTTGATGTTTTTGGATATATGTATTGCATATTTTTTGGTGGCATGATGTATATATTTGTGTTGTGATTATTTATGCAATATTTTTTTGATATTTACGTATGTGTTCTTATATCTGTGTGAATTGTTTATTGAATAAAATTGATTGTTGTATGATATGATCGATTGTATGTGTGTGAATTCAATAAATGAAATTGTATACGGCTAGCACGTGGGTAGTCATAGAAAACAAAATATACCAAAAAAAATTAAAAGATTATTAAGGAAAAAACGGTAAAAACTATATTAATAAAAGTAATTAGGTTAAAATCAACAACGATTTTTAACAAAAAATCACTGTTATGTATAACTTAGCAGCATTTTTTATTAATAATCGCTGTTGCTTTTGATTTAACAACGAGTTATTTACAAATAACCGTTCTGTTGAAATGATAACTCAACAACGATTTTTTCCAAATAACCGCTATTGAAGTATAATTTAGCAGCAGTTGTTTGTGAATAACCGTTGTTGATTTGTAAACAAATTTACCTTTGAGCATCCTTTTCTACAACGGTTATTAATATAAATTAGCAGCATGACTAACAATAACGATTGTAGAACCGCTACTAATGATCTCAAATAACCGCCGTAAAAGACTGATCTTTGTTGTAGTGGAAGAACTCGAAGTACATAACAACCAGAGATACATATCATGTAAAATTAACTTTCCACCTAAAATATTTATGATGAAATAGAGCAATTCAGTGAACTTAGTCCCATCTATAATTATACACTTCATCTATATATTTAGTTAAAAATATTCTAAAAATAAAATACCCTTTCTGAAATGAATTCTATTCTCCTCCTTCGTTTCGCCAGTTTTTGCTCCGTTGGAAGATTATTGAAGGCAGGGCAGATTTGGGGTGGGGTGGGGTGTTGGGTTGGGGACCCGGTCCCTCAATTCACGGGAGTTATACATCGAAATTAAAATTTATCATGCATTTTTATTTCTTGCGATTTATCGACCCTCCCTCCACTAATTTATCAATTTCAATACTCTAATGATATCTATCAGCATCCGACCCCCTATACTAAAATCCTATCGCCTCCCCTGACTGAAGGTAACATTAATACATTCATCATGAAATTGCTAAATCAGAAAGGCATGGGCGGATGATATTGATCATAAGTCTTTGCTCATTAACCAAAAATCTGATCTAAGCTCTTTCTGATGTCAAAGGCGGATCTAAGTTTAATGAATGGGGGTCAATTGACCTCCATTCATTTCAAAATTTATAGGGATTATATATTAATTTATAATATATTTTAGATAAAATATTAGAGTTAAGATAAATTTGATGCTCATATTTTATAATATAATTTATCATTACTAACCCCCATAAAATTTTAAAAATAAATTTCTCAGTAGAAAAAATATGCCCGATGTGTGGAATCCTTTTAATTTTAAAAATAATTATATTTAGCACTTATTTTATTATAAATAAATAATATATTTTACTTCAATATAATTTATATCTAAATCAATCATAAAAGCTCTTAAATTTTTAAATAAAATTAATGTATTTTCCTCGGAAATCTCTCAAATTATACAAAATAAAATATACAACTCACTTATAATTTAATGCTACTAATTAGGGGGGGCACCCGGTCCCCCAATTAACGGGAGTTACACATCGGAGTTTAAATTTATCATGTATTTTTATTTCTTACGGTGTATCGACCCCTCTAATTTATCAATTTTAATGCTCTAGTGATATATATCAGCATCTCGCGCCCTATACTAAAATCCTATCTCCTTCCTGATTGAAGGTAACATTAATAAATTCATCCTGAAATTGTTGGATCGGAAAGGCATGGACGGATGATATTGATCACAATTCTTTGCTCATTAACCAAAAGTCTGATCTAAGTCCTTTCTGGTGTCAAAGACAGATCTAAGTTTTAATGAATGGGGTCAATTGACCCCATTCATTTTAAAATTTATAGTGCTTATATATTAATTTATAATATATTTTAGATAAAATATTAGAGTTAAGAGAAATCTGACCCGCATAAAATTTAAAAAAAAATTCTCCTTCGAAAAAATTGCCCGTTGTGTGAAATCCTTTTAATTTTAATAATAATTATATATAGCACTAATTTTATTATAAATAAATGGTATATTTTTACTTAGATATAATTTATGTCTAAATCAATCATAAAAATTCTTAAATTTTTAAATAGAATTAATTTCTTTTCTTTGAAAACCTCTCAAATCATACAAAATAAAATATACAACTGACTTATAATTTAATGATACTAATTAGATCATGTACAGTCTCATAAAAAGAAAGAAATTGATAAATAATTTGAAATATTGTGTCTTTTTATCAATTTGTCAATGAATCAAAATTAGCATGGAGGAACAAAGTAAAATTAAAAAAATGATTGATATGAGAGGTCCATATATTAATAAAATATTGTGTCTTTTTATCGATGCTTAATAAAGTAGAAAAATAAGGAATTTATTTCTCATAAAAATTGGGTGAGATATATCATGAAAAGTCAAAATCAAATAAAATAGAATGACTAAAATAATATGTCATTTTGCGGTCTCTTCTTTTTATGGTATATTTATTGACTTTTAATTTTATGAATTTTTATTGTAATATAAATTGTAAAAGCAGAGATTCTGCATTCAAGAAAAAAAATCATCTATATTCTCATTTACTAAAAGGAAAAAGATATTTAAATGATAACATTTTAGCTTGATATACTACATTTTCACTACCGATTAGCAAGATAATTTTTTTTATTAAAAATAAATAATTATAAATGTGAGCTTATGAAAATAAATACAGTAAATAATAATTTTTTTTATTATTGTTATTACTACTATTATTATGATGATAATAATGATAATAAATAATTATTATTAATATTTTAATATTATTATTATTATTATTATTATTAAATGACTGATCCTCATTTGCAAAAAAATTCCTCTGCCTCTGCCCCTGTCTGGTGCATACCAAATAAATACGCTTTGGTGATATTTCTATTAGGCCTTGCCATCTCTGAATTTAACTCTCCACAATACATACACAATGTTCATATTCACCACCGTGATAAGATAAAACAATATTTGATGATCATGTTCTGTTCACATTTAGAGTTTGAATTGGCGATAAGATTTTTGTTTTTGTCTTGATATGGAGGTCAGGCTACTACCTGATGCCTAAAAGAGAGAAACTTCATAGTAGGCCGAGACTGAAATATAGAAGAAAAAAAATAAAGATTTTTTCTTCTTCGAGGCTCGTTGGGGTGGGGGATCGTAGTGAATCAAGAGAGTAAGGTTTTGTGTTAGCTCTCACGACTCTGTGACGAGATGAAATTACGATGAGCTGGTGTAGGCTTGTGAAGAAAGAAGTGAAGGTCGGCCTAGCACTGATTCAGAAATGTCGGACGTTTTAGGTCCTTAGCAATGATTTCGAATCATACAATATATTATATATCGTAGTATTTAGTATTATATCGTGTATCGTATATCATATCGAATAATTTAAGATATACTAAATTATTCTAGACATTAAGTAATATAACTAACTATGAATGAATTTCATTAAAAAAAAGATTCAACAATAAAATATATTATATTTCTATGACTAATGTTAAGTTGCATGTTATATTATTAACTTTTTTCTAACATAAATTAGAAATATCTAATAGGAAAAACTCTTGAATACTTTTTGATTTGTCTCGGCAACAAGAAAGAATAATTCATAATATACTAAAGTTTTTAATATCAGATTTTTATTAAAAACTGATACTAAAATCATCAATCGCATAATAATTCTAGTGCCGGTTTTTGTTTAAAAGCTGATACTAAATTTGGCAAATCAGGGTCGATTTCATTATTAACCAAATAATATTTCTCATGTGTTACAACAAGAGCAAATTATAGTGCAAGTTTTTTTTAATATAAATCCTATATTAAAACTGAAATTTTATGTCAGTTTTTAAGAAACTAGTACAGTTCCCAAATGGTGCAGTGAGATGGTAATATTGTAAAAATGATAGTTATTTTTAAAAATAATAAAAATAAAAATCTATAATATATAGTTTGCAAAGAAGGTCAACATGGCCGACGAGCTACTTGAGCTATGTTCGGGTTTGTATTCTCCCAAAATTTCATTGTCTCTGCATTTTTCAGGTCAATGAAAAAGCACTTTGTAAATGGAATCAAACAAATGACCACCTTTTGATGCAACCCTTTACTAATTCTAGCAAAATCACATTCACCTTAAGGTAACTTTATAATCAGCAGTTGTTGATCTTTTACACATCGGATCTTAAAGATGTGAAAACTTAGAAAATAGATGCATACGAAAGATCAGCTGTGTAAAAGATCAATAACTATGTAAAAGTGCTTGACATTTAGAAAATAGAATAAAGAACTGTATTTGTAAATGATATTTTACCTTCAGTATTTGTTACCCATTTACCTTCAGCATCTGTGACTTCAAATTCTTGACACTCCTTTTAGCAAACTTGAGAACTTCATAATATGATCTTAACCACGATACAAAGAAGAAAAAAAAAAAGTATGATACATAATGGCAAATTAGACAGATTAAAGAACCATTTGGTTGCAACATACATACATAAGGAGAGAGAGTTCAGCTGGTATAACCACCACAAAGTTTACGGTAGAATCTTAATAAATTATCAAAATACCCCCGACCACACATTCTATCCAAAGCTGAACTATACCAGAATCTGTACCAAAATATCAGTATATTTGAAGAATCATAATAAATAAAAAAAAAATCATAACAATGCAAACATTGATACAATTGTGTCTGTTGTCATATTCTTATTAGCACTGCACTAAATATTTTATATACTTGCCATATCCAATTCTGGAATTGAAGTGTCTAATATGAATAATTATTGCTTTGGTCCATACAATGCTCCTTCAAAAATAAAAATATAGAACTGACTTACCAGTACTACATTTTTACCCATCTATCTTTGATATTTGCATTGATTTTCTCTTTTAGTATTTACCAGTACTATTGTATGATGCACTGAATTTTTTTTTTTGTTCCTTCTGACTTTTTGAGAAACTAGTAATGTGCTCTTGAGAGGCACCAGCAATTTATCCTTCCAAATATACCCCTATTTGAAAAAAATATTCAAGCAATAGACTAAAAATTTTCTAGTATTGATTCTAAAAGCAACAAAAAGGAGCTGCAAAGGGACTACTACAAATTAGAGATAAAAAAACAGCAACAGTGGTGCCTGGTGGTGTTGGTTCTCATTTATCAGGGTAATCAAGCAACGGAAAGAAAAATGGCTAGTTAAGGTCACAGACAACAAAACACAATAGGTTCTCAATCAAATGAATAATCAATCACATCACAGATTAAGAGCACTTTGGCTCTGCTAGATATGTCACGTAATTATTTTATAACTCAAAAAAATAAAAATAAATTAGAAAATTTTAATTATTTACTTTAAAATATCTCCTCAAGTTTTTAAAAATATCCCATTTGCACAGAAGATTACATTTCCTAGTTCCTTAGTAGAAAAAAAAAACATATCTTACTATCTTAAAAAAAAAAACATATTCACTCATGTCGCGCCACTGCCCTCAGTGACACCTCTACCCCTTCCGCTTGGTTGTCGCCAACCCTCCCCTTCGTGGCTTCACGCTCAGTGACACATCCAACCCTCCCCTTCATGGCTTCGAGCCTGTCTATTGAGTTCCTACCGCCTACCATCCCTACGGTACATCTCTCTCCCTCTCTTTTTTCAATTTCTTTGTCTCATAGATCAAATGCATCTCTTGGTTCGCAAGTTTTCCATCCGAATTTGCAGTAATGTTAAATCAAGATAGAAGTGAGAAAGGGAAGAAATTGGCGAATGCCATTGAGTCTAACAAAATATCTTATGTTTGTTCCAATTTTCTTTAGTTTGAAATTACTCCCTAATTTTTTTTTTTAAAAAGACAAGGTTGAAGGAACACTTTGATATAAAGAGAGAGGAAAGCATATAAAGGGTCCATACTTGCTTCAGCAAATTTCAGTTTCATTTGTCAATGCATTCTTACATTTATCTTATTTCGGCACAAGTTCATATAAGAACCCAGCACATTCCCATGTACAAAGAAAACATTATTAAGATAACAATATTTTAATTTTGCAGGAGGTAACAACCTGAGTAGGAAAACACACTAACCTGTGGTTCGAAAGAGCAAAGATAGTCCTGAATAGTTTTTAAGTTGTTAATCAGCTTTTGACGATCCTACACAGGTTTGATTAACAAGAAACATACAGTGATGCCTTTCCTTGATGAATAACAACAATATTTTGTTATCATGTGCTATCTTGATGAATTAATGTGAGTTATCATGAAAATAATATTTGTTAATAATATAGTAACTGGAGCTGTGTTGTAAATTTGGTTTATTTGGCTTTCATTTCTAACTATCAGAGATTAGTTAGTATGAACCAGTACTGGGTGGCATAACAATTGTTCAAATAATAGTGCCTACAGTTGAAAGGGAAAAGGTAGTTTTTTTTATATTACTGTACTATGTCTCGATGAAATAGAAGTACCTGGGTTTTGTGCTGTCGTGCCAGAACCAGAACGATACTGCTTTGGTTTTAACAACTTCTGTTTTCCTTGTTTGCAGTTTGTATGGCAAGATGTGGGATGATGGTAACTCACTGGGACCAAAAGAGGTGCACAACTATTTGAACAGAATAATGTATAACCGGCACAATAAGTTCAACCCTCTTTATAATTCTCTGGTGCTTGGTGGTGTTAAAAATGATCACAAGTATCTTGGCACGGTAAATAAATAAAAATATCTATGTCATTTCTTGGCAATAATTCAGTTTGTCTTATGAGAAATATCTTTTGCAACTAGGCCTCAACTATATTTGATTGCAACTTCTATTTAACCATAAACTCTGAACAAATAATAATTGTTATTTTGACAGGATCTTCATATTAATCCTCAGTTTAGTATTAAGACAATAAAGCAAATGAATATTAGATAATGTAAAACATTCTGAAATAGAGAGAGAAGAGTTGTTCACTCGATCGCCTCGCCAAGACGCTGAAGTCGGTGTGCCTCTCTCCAGTTGGATCTCGCTCGCCTCGCTAAACCAGTAAGCTTTCTTCGATGACAGGTGAAAGCAAAAAAAGAAAGAGATATGCTTACTACCTACGCAATTCTGATACAGACCTTACCATTTGTCAATGCAACTTCATCAGTAAAAGGCTTGATTTGATCTAGGTATATAGCTTCTAATGAATCAGGTGTGACTTCTGATGGTACCTCCTCCGTTCTTGAACCCTTTTCGGTTTTCTGACATAACACACATTTGTATTCTTTGTCACCACTACTCTGTGGACAAGTAAGAAAGAAATATAAGCAGATAAAAAAAGCAACAAAAGAAAATAGAACCATTAATGAACATCATGGTAGCCAGGTTGCAAAATAAAGAACTCATAGAACAAATTCAATTTTAATTAGGAATTTCATCACAAAAAAATTTTACAATATCATACTGGTCGTAGCCAGTAAAGTACTATGATTAGGAGATTAATCAGAAGCGACATATTGGCCATAACCGGAGAAATACCATCCTAGGAAATTTACCAGATAATATGCTATGGAACGTGGTAGTTTTAGAGGAGAAAAAAAAGATATACTATGCATGAGACATTTTTACGCCCATCCCAAGTTCTATGAACTAAAAGGTAGCAAGTAACATCCTTGTTATTCAAAAAATTACAAAACAATGTCTGGATTTGAAATCTGAACTGTTGGATCAATTAATGGGTTTACATTCTTGATCTCAAGCAACAAAAAGAAAGGACACATATGTATCTACATCGGTTCTTACTATTGGTGTCTCCCCTAATTCAAAATTGAACAAGAATTCTGTTGGATTTTTAGTAACTGTGTAAATTTAGTAAGTGTTGTATTAGTTGATGACTGAAACTTAGCTCAATTTATTGATGTAGGAAGGGTTTGCATTCTTGCATTGCACAAACATGCAAGGCGTAATTTCACTTGTGTAGAGTTTTTTTGAAGGATATTCCTGGTTTAAAGTTAAGTTTCACCTATTTGTGGCCCGAGATGTCATCCTTATGTTCCTCTTTGTACAGACGGTAATAATAAACCACATATTTTTGTTCATTTCTTGCAACCAAAATACTGAAATCGTCGAGACAAACTCTAAAATAACTGGGCTTCTAAACATACGACATTTTCTCATACTTGCAAGCAAAATGATAAAATATTATTTCTCCTTAGTTCTAATAGCTCAAGCCGGCTTTTTTGCTCAATTAGATTTCTGACGCTAGCAACTAGATATAAGTGTCATTTTTTATGTCTCTTTTCCATTATTTTTCTTTTTTAATTTTCTCTAAAAAGAAACAATTATCAGCTGACTGTTAGAAACTACCTTACCATGCATAACTGATAAGAATTGCAACTGAACCATATGGTGAAATGTAGGCTTCCATGCAAATCCAAGACAGTGACAATGACTCTTTAGTGGGAGAATCCAGTCATGGTACCTGCTCTCGAGAGCATTCAGGTCTTTCAATTGTCTTAGAATCAGTAAAGAGTGATGAGTAAAAAGATTGTGCTGTCAAAGGAGGGAAGCCAGTTCAATAACTGGAGACAGAGATTGTATAAGCTCCTCCTACCTTTGGATTTTGGAACGGTGGTTTTCCCAAACAACTATGATATTATAACTTCTCATCATCACATATATGTGCATTGTACAACCAATTGTTAATTTCACTGAGAAAAAGAAGATTTTTCTAGATTCTAAACTCAATTCAATTGCGCTAGGGTTGATCATACAAATTTGTGTAAATATTTCCTAAGTTCTTTTAAACTTTTGTTGTTCAGAGAATGTCCAAGGGTCGGGTATCAACAGTTCTGACACAGTATCATTAAAATTGATAAGGAAATAACCACCTAAGGATTCTCTTGCGATTGTTCCAAGCCCAATTATAGTTGGTCCATCTCAAGTTCATATACCAGTTGAAGAAGATGAGCTTCTGACACCTCCACCTACTTACAAAAGGGTACTTTCCAATGCTCCAACATTAAGATATTTTATATCCAGAGTATATGCGGCAGACTCGTTAACTTGTTGCAATTATTGAAGATAGGCACTCAAAATCTGTGAACTAAAACTAATTTAGTAGACTGATAAACAATGTTTGTTCATACGTATTTAATTGTTCCATGTAATGTAGTGACATTTATATATAATTCTTTTGACTACAGAGAGCTAATTCATCATGCAAGAAAGATTCACACCCACTACCCTGTCTGATGAACTGGTTTGTATTCAAAAAGGGAAGGTGGTTGTAGAACTGGACAATGTCAGCAAAGCCAACAAAGCCAAAGTTGCATTGAATGGTACATATTATTGATATAGACTGGTTTATGATTTATTTCTAATTTTATGAAATGTAAGGATGACTGTTTTAATTTTATATTGTTTTGTTGAGTTGTATATATTTTTTTGTTTAAAGCTTAACACTTTTTCTTGCATAAAAAATACTGACATCATAAAGTAATAATCATTATGGATTAGCTTTTATAATTTATCATAATATAAGCCACAAAGTATATATCAATCTCATTACTCACATTATCTTAGCAGTTTAATTTTAATTCATAGTGGATTAAAAACTTGACATCATTCCAACCTGCAGGCCTCATTTGATATATTACAAAGGTCACAAAATCAAGAATTTAAAGAGGGAAACTCAACGGAGCTCCAGACTCATATGTACCAAATGTGGCCTCAATAGGGGTAACTCTCAGTTGAGATTGTTGTGAACCAATATGTACTGGACTGATTTTTATGGATTGTTAATTGCTATATATATATCTTTAATTAGAATTTAATGTTGACATCATCAACTGAATGAAATAGAAAAACTACAGCGTGTTATGCCCAGATCATGTATCCCAGAAATTACCATGTGATAGTGGTCCCACCCCATCTCATCCGGAAGCTAATGCGAATGGTCACACCAACTCGCAAGAAGTAGCTCTCTATTCCATACATCAAATTCTGTATAATTTTGTAACAATTCATAATCTTGATAATCCGTGTGGGCATGTATAGGTAGAGTTGATACAGGAAGATTCAAGAATAAACCAATATCCATTTATCTCCACAAGTCTTCTGGTAATTTTGTATTTGATAGTACCCTCAGTTCAAAGATTAAAAGGATGCAAGCAACAGGAAAGTCCATGTCAGGTGGTAATCTCAGTGCATCTTCTATGCATGAAGAGAAGAAAGAAAGGAAACCTATATTTGATGTAAAGCTATTTGCATAAGATAAAGGGAGGAGAATGTGAACTTATGGTTGAAGTGTCATTTTAGCACTGTTTGTACTACCTTGTAGATGGGTTAGACACATTTTTTGAGCAGTTTTATTCAACCATTGAAACAATACTGAATGTTGTATCCTCTTATAATTTTATTAAACGAATACAACTGTTGGTGTTTTTCATCCTTTATTTATTTTTGAAATAACATATGCTCAGAGCATCGAAAAAGCATCCGCATGTTAGAGCGTTGCATATTAGAAAAAAAGGAATGCACATGTACTAGTTCATTAAAAAAAGGAATGCCGGAAATTATATATAAAAGAAGAACAAGCACATACCTATCAGCAATATGGTACCATTAACTTGAAGTCCATACAAACTATGTGTCTGCATTCACGTAAAATAAATTGTATGAATAACTTCATTAACGACAAATTAGAGGTAATGAATAAAATTATCAATGAAATTACACTAATTATGGAACAATGTCTTTTTTTTATCAATGAAATTACACTAACTATAAAAAGACTCCATTAACACACATATTGTACTTTTCCTATTAGCTACAACAGTAAGAAAAGGAGAGAACCAAACTAAATCCAAAGTTATGTTAGAAAGAAAGCTTACAGATACATAGAAAGAGAGGGAAAGTTGTGCTTCGCTTCCAATGCCATCCATCAGTTTGGGAGAGGCAGAGAGAGAGAGAGTTGGCAATAGAGTTTGAGTCTTTAATAGCGGCTAGGGTTTGTGAGTTAGGGCGAGAGTAGGGAACAGAGGCGTGTCGAGAGTAGTAGCAGGGGTGGCGAGAGCTGGTGGGCGGCGACTTATTGAAGCATCTTCCTCTGACTTCGTTGAATTGTCGATTGTGTTTGAGAGAGGCGAAAGTTGTGCGCAGTGGCTTCCTTTGAGTCTCCATTTGTCGATCTATGGATATTGGAGAGACAAAGTCGAAGCGGGAACTCGGAATAGAGGGAAGCGAAAATAGTCCGAGAGAGGAGAGGGGAGCGGGGCGGGTGTCTCGAGACAGTCAAACTCCCTTTTTCTCGGAAATGAAAACAGTCGGTATTTTTAAATTTTAAATTTTAAATTAACGGATATGATTGATTTAGATTTTCATACTACGATCAAACGGTCTCAGTCCTCAGTTATTAATGACAGATAAATGATTGGAATAGTTTTTTCAATCTCCAGGACCAGGAGTAAGGATTTTTGCTACTATCTCTTCGTTGTTGCATTGCATCACATGTTAATGTTAGTGTCGGTTTTATAATCATCAATATCAACACAAAATTTAATATTTTGTGTCGGTAAAACATTAAATCAGAAACACACCTAATTATTATCGGCTTTAAAATTTAAAAAGCAATAATAACTAACAATTAAAATATAAAAAACAATATACTATTTACAATGCAAAATTTTTTTTATATTTATAATTAATTCACGAAGTGTCTTTACAGCCGAGACATAAATATGACACTAAAAATAAAATATTATACCTAATAAACTAATTATCTGATTTTATTTTCATAAAAAACGTAATCCACATGTGATGAACCACCAAGATTGTGAATTCTGGATTTATAACTTTTTTGGTTTGAAGTGCAATGATTATAGAAAAATAAAAAATTATAACACAATCTAACTAATAATTAATGAATTTAATTTGAGATATAAAATTATCTTTTCTGGAAATTTATCACCGGGGTTGTCAAATTTGATAATCTGTGCCAAAAATCATGATATAAAATCCGCATCACTTCATGGCTGTTTTTGGTATATGTATCTATCTATCTATATATATATATATATATGTATATATATTTACTTTTAGAACTTTCAATTAAGGAATAAATTTAATTTGCATGAACAACTTTTTTTTATTAAAACATATATACCTCAATAATTTATCAGTTATAAGCATTATTGTTGTTAGACTTGCTTCACAATCGATGCTTACGCTTGGCAGTAGCTTTCATTTTATTTTTAAAACTTTTGAGGACCCAAAAGATTATGCAATTAAGAAACAATTATTTAAAAATTATTTATATATTATTAAAAATACTTATATTTTTCGTATTATTATTTATTAGCATAAATTTTTGACTTACGGCATGAAAACTGCAACAACCGAATTGTTGAGCCATCGATTTGTCAATATGTCCATGACAAAACTCAATTTACTAGAACATTGGTATTCATATCATATGATTCATATCTCAGATGGGATAGGGACCTTACTGCATGTTTGGCCCGACCGTGTAGAGTTTATGTGGTTCTCTTTAGGCCCAATATATTTCTTTGGGTTTTTGATATTCATGTACCATCTAATTTTTGGATGTGGGAAGAGTGGGTTAAAAGTCTTCTAGAGTCGTTAATTTTGCATTGAAATTCGTAATGATTATTGAAAATATGAATTTTAAACTTAAAATTTATTAAAAGTATAAATCTCAATGTAAAATTAACGGCTCTAGAAAGCTTTAAACCCATTTTTTAGTTCAAAGAGTTATGAACCTCCCTCACTCTCTTAATTATTTAGGTGCCTTATTATCAAACCCTACACGTGTTATTTATGTGTATTCAAGTTAGTGAACATAATATACATGTTATTCAAATTAGTTCATCTAATATTTAAGTAAGTGAATTTAATATTAAAGTTAATAGCAACAATTTTGGTATCAAGTTGTGTATCACTACATCAGCTCTTTTCATTTAATTCTTCATATGTTCATTTCATTTAATTTTGCATCGAGATTCGTAAAAGAGATAAGAGAAAACTTTGAACAAATAAAAAGTACGAATCTTGATGCAAAATTAACGGATGAGAAGGGCTTTGAACAAATTTTTGGGTTCAAAGCGCTTTGAATTTACCCTATACCCAATTGTTGAGTCTGGGATAGGTTCAAAGGTTTTTAGAACCCAAAAATTAGTTTAAAGTCTCTCTCATCCGTTGATTTTGCATCGAGATTTATAAACGAGGTGAGAGAAAACTTTGAACAAAAAAAAAGTACGAATCTCAATGCAAAATCAACGGATGAGAAGAGTTTTGAATCAAATTTTTGGATTCAAAGCGCTTTGAATTTACTCACATACCCAATTGGTGAGTCTGGGGTAGGTTCAAAGGGTTTAGAACCCACAATTTAGTTCAAAGTCTCTCTCATCCGTTATTTTGCATCGAGATTCGTAAAAGAGATGAGAGAAAACTTTAAACAAATAAAAAGTATGAATCTCGATGCAAAATCAACGAATGAAAAGGATTTTGAACTAATTTTTGAATTGAAAGTGCTTTGAATTTACTCCATACCCTTAATTGTTGGGACATCCAGAAGTTGGGAGAATCAGAGATTACATTCATGTAAGTTCCATATAGCTATAGATTGCATCTCATACGGCGTGCAAAATGTATGGCATGTGGATACCTAATCCACATGGTTCCATTTAATTAAATTGCTTGGAAATTTTATGCATGGGCACATCAGCACATGTGGTGTTTAAGTAATTGCACTGGATTTCAAGTACAGTTCTAGCTTTAATGCATATAAACAGAGCAAAGACTACACGTTGCCCATTTATGTACTTGTTTCGAAACGACTAGCCTTTAACTTTCCTTGCAAAATAACGAAGCTTCTATAGCATCATATTTATTTTCTGTATACTCAAATAGTCAATATATATTCGAAGTTAGTTCGAAATTAATGTAATCTCGCATGCTCATGAGCGCGGATGTATTAATTATCTGGACACCTATTATATTAATTCCATATATGTGTGTACACCTGTTAAATTAATTATATATATATTATATTGGGTGGGATCATTTGACAATTAGTTATTTTGATAATTTTGACAATCAATATAACAAATATTCATAGAAAATTTTAAAAATGAAAAGAAAAATTATGAATCAATTGCATTTCAAATTTCATTCAAATTGAGTGTAATTTAATATTTCATCAAAGACTATTAAATTTAAACCGTTAAAATTATAATATAATTTTGATGGCTCTTGATGGAATATCAAATGACTTTCAAATTTTATGAAATTAATTTGAAACATAACCAATCCAGAGGTGTAAAAATATATTTATATTTTTTATTTTAAATATTTTTATGAATTTATATAAAATTAGTTGTCAAATTTTTTAATTAAAATAACTAGTTGTCAATAGATCTCACCTATTATATGAATTCATATATATAGAGAATACATATGTGTGATTAATTGGTCTCCTTAATTTGTGAGATTCAAGGGGGTGACTGGGAGAAGGTGGCGTTTAGCTGGTCGGGTTTGGGCGGGACTGGTCGGGTCTGGTAAGTTTGATGAAACAAATTATCAGGTTACGGATCAGATTTGGGTCGATCTGATTCCGGTCAGATTTGGATTCGGATCGAATATTGTTGGATTTTTATTTTAAATTTTGGGTCATTTCGGGTCGGATCAAGTCAGATTTCAGGTTCTTAATAGCTCAGGTCATCTCGAGTTTCGGGTCATTTGGGTCCAAGTCGGGTCGAGTTTTAGGTCATTAGATATAGGGTAGTCTCGGGTTTTATGTTGTTTCGGGTCGGGTCGGGTCGGATTCTTTTTTGTGATGTTTTATTTCGGTCAGGTCGGATTTTGGGTCTGGTTGGATTTCAGATCGTCAGACTTTATTTTTTTTTAAAACTCATTTTAGCCAATAGATCTACATTATCAATTATGTAATGATCAATTTAATTTTTAAAATAATATAAATATGATTAATTAATTTGGGTCTAGTCAGATCAATTTCAGGTCGACATACTTCATTCATTTTATTAACAAACTGAAAACATGCTACTTGTGATAATTTTAATTAATAGATATTAATTTTTTTATAATAATTTTAATTTATGATTTTGATTAGTAGACATTATTTTTTTGATTTGATATATAAATTTTTTATTTCGGTATAAACTATGAATTCAAAACAAACGTCGTGGATCAGTTATACTAAATTGATATAAGCTTAAGGCTGTGATAAACATAATTTTTGTTAGTATGATAATATGATAATCTTACATCCAAAATCAGAAACTTGAAGCCAAAAGTTCTAGTGTTTTTGAACAATCATATATATATATAGAGAGAGTTTGGCTATGGTGCTACGTGTAGCACGGATGACTCGTGCGTTACGAACCGTTTATCTATCTTTAAAGTTTAAATAGTCAATTTGACCGGTCAAAATATTTTTCATATGAAAATCTAAGTTAGAAAACAAATTTTATATTTTTTAGGATTTTTTACTATTTTTTAAAATAGCTAAAAATCACTTGATTTTATTATCATGAACCATTCAAAATGAGTCATTTTCTACCTATCTTAAAAAATAGTAAAAAAATTCTAAAAAATATAAAATTTGGTCTCCAACTTTATTTTCATATGAAAAATATTTTGACCGGCCGGATCGACCATTTAAACTTTGAAGACGAAGAAACAGTCCGTAGCACACGGGTCTTCCGTGCTACGCGTAGCACCGTAACCAAACTATATATATATAGTCTGACTATGGTGCTTTGCAAAGCACAGAGGCGTTGTGTGCTTTGCGCTCTATTCTTAATTTTAACTCAGAAATGACCGATCTGAACCGTTCAATCTAATCTTCATATCAAAATCTATTAGTAAACCAAAATTTATATTTTTTTAAAATTTTTTTGCTATAGTGCTTTGCAAATGCAAAAAATATAAAATTTGGTTTACTAATAGATTTGGATATGGATATTAGATTGAGCGGTTTGGATCAATCATTTCTAACTTAAAATTAATAATAGAGCGCAAAGGCGTTGTGTGACTATGGTGCTTTTTGCGCTCTATTCTTAATTTTAACTCAGAAATGACCGATCTGAACTGTTCAATCTAATTTTCATATCAAAATCTATTAGTAAATCAAAATTTATATATTTTTTAATTTTTTTTGCTATTTTTTTTGGTGAGGAGAAAAATGACTTGATATGAGAATTCTGGTTCATAAAAAAATGATGATTTTCCCCCTATAAAAAAATAGCAAATGAATTTTAAAAAATATAAAATTTAGTTTACTAATAGATTTGGATATGGAGATTAGATTGAGCGGTTTGGATCAATCATTTGAGACTTAAAATAAATAATAAAGCGCAAAGCACACAACACTCTTGTGCTTTACAAAGCACCATAGCCTAATTATATATATATATATATATATATATATATATATATATATATATATATGAGTAAAGATATCGTGAGCTTAACTCAAAAAATAAATCAAATCATCTCCAAATTTTAATTTATCATATTCATTAAATTCTTTATATGAAAATCTTATGGGATGCAAAAATTTGTAGTGTTTTGAGATTTTTAACCCACCGTTTTTAATTTTCTAAAATGATGTTCAAATATTAAATATTTTATTATTATTTTTAGGGCTGATTTTTAAAAATTAAAAACCACGACTTAAAAGCTCAAAATGCCCCAAATTTTTGCATCCCATGAGATTTTCATATAAAGAATTTAATGAGAATGATAAATTAAAATTTAGAGATGATTTAATATATTTTTTGAGTTAAGTTCACGGAAAGCCTCCGTGAGCTTAAGCTGTAGATTATATATATATATATATATATATATATATATATATATATATAATTTATTAATTAAAATTATCAAAATTATATGTGTAATTATCTGTACATGCTATATTGATAAAAATATTTGTTAATTAGTATGAAAATAAATTGACAGTCCATTGTTATTTATGAAACTCGTGCTTAACACGGTCTCCTTCTAAATCTCGGGTTTCAGGTCGTTCGGGTTCAGATCGAGTCGGGTTTTGAGTCGTTTGATCTCGAGTCTTCTCAGGTTTCGGGTCGTTTAGATTTGGAACTGGTCATGTTTTGGATTGTTTGATCTCATATCATCTCGAATTTTATGTCGTTCGAGTTCAGATCGAGTCAGGTTTCGGGTTGTCTGATCTTAGGTCATCTCAGGTTTCAGATCATTCGAGTCCGAGACGAAACATATTCGGATCAGTTTGACTTTCTGAAAAAAATAAATCGAGTCGGATTCGAATCCAAACGTATTGGACTGATTTTTCAGATTGAGTCGGATTTTATCACCCCATTAAATCAATATTTCTCTGATTCTAATTAACGGAGAGCTCTCAAACGAATTTAATTCATTGATTTTAGACCCGATAACATACTCGAACCCACTAAGTTCATAAACCTTCTTTTATCTCCTATTCTCCTCTTTCGTTTTTTCATTCTTTCTCTCCTTTCTTTTCACTTGAGTCTTCCTTACTGCTACTACACTGCCAACTGTATAAATTAAAAGGAAAAATCTCTCTTCTCTCTTGCTGCAACTTCGAACTGAGACTTTGACAGCTTTCTCTCTTGAATCTATCTCCTGTACAGGCTCGTCAATTCTTTCTCACTTGTCTTTGCCTAGTGCCTCCAATCTATCATGACTTGGTAGAGAACAAAATTGATCAAAGAAGGATGGAGACCGCTGGCTCTTCAGTTATAGTCAAAAGTGACGCTAGGGGAGACATAATGAGCTGCGTGGTCGACGATCCAAAGAAGAAGTTAAGCATTCCGAAGCTTAAGGTGGAATTAAGGGTGATAGGTGGGCTTCCATTGGATTGTCTGAGACTTAGCATGACACACGCAGAGTGTGCGCATTTAACCTTTACAATTTATAATTTATTATATTATTTGAGCTCAGCCTCAAGCGTACGACTTACATTGGTATAATAAATGGTCGATCCACAATGACGAAGGTAATCACTAGACTTATCATATCCGGTCTCTAGATGTTCAAACAAATAAAAATGAAGGGTTTTGTTTAAGAGTGTTTGGGGGTAATTTAGATAAAGAACAAAAATCAATAAATAAATCTTTTTGTGTTTTGGATTAAATAAAATTAGAATTTGTAGCGATATAGATTAGTTACACTCGGATTTGGACCATACGACATGTATGTTATCTCGTATGATCCTTATAGACTCAGACAAGTCATGACTTCTTCTAAGGGTTGATTTATTCACTAGTTGCGCAAATCCTAACCGATCAGTACCTAGACAACAGACATCAACTCTTGTATTTTGATTTGTTTGAGTAGTAGTTGGATATGTTTTCTAAGTTCATATAAATCTCAACTATCACATGTTGGCTTAGATCTCTTAGATTGAGTGTCAGTTTTCTGTAGACATGCTTGATCTCTTGATCTGAGCGGGGTTCAACCTTTCAGGTACAACCTGATCTACCCTCTCGGGTCTCAGATTTATCTATTGTAATTAAAAAAAAATCTTTGAAAAACTATTTGAATCTTAGCTGGACAAACCTAAAACCTGAACTTAGCTCGAGACATATCCTAACAGTTGATCAAGTAATCAGACAAACATAACAATAATACTCAGCACCTCAAACACAATCATGAAATAGCAAAAATCTTTAATAAAAAATCACGATCCAAGTTTTACATCTCTATCCGCTAAGAACTAAAGTGTTTAGCTGCTCACAATGACATATAAAAGAATAATAAAGATATAAGGAGCTCCGGGCCTTCAATCTCTCGAACGGTCTGCTGCTAGTCTCACTCACTCCACCTGTCTTACTCTCTGAAATTCGGATCTCACCACCAATTGCCGGTGGCCATCCGATCAGGCCCATCAACGGCCTGCACTCATTCTTTACCGACCACATCTTCCTCTCCATTCTCTTCCTCCTCACCCAATGCTCTTGTTGATGTTCATATAGTTAATGTATTGCCAAGTCCGAGCTCCTGAGACTGAGTTGCCGCGTTTTGAGTAATTCATAGCACCCCATCATCTGATACACCAACTGACGCACCTGGATGCCTCATACTCCACTGTAATTCATCACATCGAGACTGGAAACTGGAAAGCAAGAACTCTCTCTTCTGCACTACCTGAGATTCTACTTGCCTGAAAATTTCCCAAAACTGAAGAGAATTTTTCTCTTCTAGAAGATGATGTGGTGGCACAGAAGGACTTGGCTGAGCTGTGGAAAGTGGATTTACAGGGGAATGTAATGGGGCAGTGGAGATGTGCTTTGGTGGGTCAATCGCTATCTTAATTTTACTAATCATATGGTTAAAGAGAGGTTTAGCCCAAGGGCATGTGCTTGGGCTTATGGGGTGAATGTGTTCAATCTGCAGGCATGGAAGACAGAGCGGTGCACTGAGCAATTTCATCGGTATCAGAAAATGGTATGCAATATTTTAAGTTATTATTATTTTTTTATGGACGAAAAGCAAATTGTGTGTGTAGACTACAGTTTGAAATTTTAAAATCTTTTAAGCTCAATGTATGTGCACTAAACTTGGTCAAGTATGTTGATTTTTCTGTGCTGAATACTGCAACATTTGTGAGATCTCTTAATTAATGTTTTCAAACTCAATATCAGTGCTTAAAATGACTGCTGATCGGACATGCGATCTGTAATAAGCATAAAATAGAAGTCATAGTAGTGTTATAAATGAAAGATAGCAATATATGTACCTAATTGGTCTTGTGCCTAACTGTATGCTGCAAAAAGCAAAGATAGCAATCCTAATTGGTCCATAATTTAACCTATGGAAACCTGGAACAGTGCTCCCAGTTGGTTTGATGACATTTCGACACCACAACAAAACCTATTGAAATTAAAGTCATGGCATGTAATGGGACTCGGCTACAACCCTAGTATCAGTCCCAAAGAAATCAGAAAGGAGGTTTTCTGCATTTCAATGGTAACATGAAGCCATGATTAGATGTTTCCATGAATCAGTACAAGCAGCTTTGGGCAAAGTATGTTTATTCTGACATGGAATTCCTTCAGCTGTGTAACATTGGGCCTCTGAATTGTTGTTGATAGGGTCTAAACGTGTCAGGCCCAATACCTATGATGGCCCAGCAGAAGGATGAGGTTTCCTATTGGATAGGAGGCCGCAGGCGGCGAAGTCACATCAATCATTCGACAAGTGGCAACATCACATCAGCCGAGGCACATTCCTATATATAGGCCCTTGGCCAAATAGGAAGAGAAAAAAGAAAAGACTCACTTATTTCAAGAGCAATATGCAATATCTGTCCGGTATACTATACCTATACCAGGGAGTATTATCAGTTGGTTTTGTTGCTTTTACATGGGAAAGGTGTTCATGCGTTGGTAGATTCCGTTTTGGTAGCATGGTTTGTAATTTACTTGTAATTCTTTTACCTTGTAAGGGTTGTATATGTATGATATGGTTTCCACGGGAAAAGAAGGAAAAGGAGGACTGATTCATTCACTAGTAAGAGTTGGGCTTGTGTTGGTGATTTCTGGCTCTGGTGAATACTGAGTTAGAATGAAAGGTGCTGAAGTCGAATCTACTGCAATCATACAATGTGTAACGCATATAGCAACCCATAGTTGGTACGTAGTGTGCATTTAGTATGAATCTATGATGAATAACTTTTTGTTTTGATTTTTTATTTTTTTTCATTTCTGACAAGCCCTGGGATCTATACCAGGATCAAGTGAAATCGGCAATAAATATTTAATATTGTCTGAACTCTGAAGAAACATAAAGGGTACAATTGAATACAGAAGTCTGCATCGCCCTTGCCAATTTGGCAATTTGCCATGCGAATAGAAGATTATCAAAGCCTGGAGAAGCAGAAAAACAGATGAATCAGCCTCAATTAGACCAAGAAATATACTGGTGGACAGTGGGCTTTCCAAGAAGGTAATAGCCAATACATTTTGTGAGCACAGTTACAACTGTTATAAAATCCCGTCATACATTTTATGACCCCCTGCTATGGGCTGGGCTGTAACAGCCAATACTTAGTCCCCGAAATATGTTTGGATGCACCACAAACAGTAAGAGGTATTTCGTGTTTACAAGATTAATAATATATATGATAATATTTATATATATATATATAATTATATAGTTATATATAACTATAGATTATTAATAAAACTTGTTCTATGTCTGATTTATTAAAAAACTTTTGTCCTTTGGATGTCGTTTTACTATATAATGGTCTTGTGTATTTTCTTAGATCTTTTATAAAAGGTGTGGCATAGTTTAATGAGAATGGATTCAATTACCACCATTTTGGTGCCACATCCGTGCCATTAAAATTAAATATCAAATAACTATTATTTAAATTCTTAAATAACAAAACTAATTAAAGGAATATTTTATAAATATCATCTTATATATGTATACAAAAAATTATATCATTTCGATATTATTTATATAGGCATCAAACGTTAATAAAATCAACGGACCAAATTTTACAATTTAGACACGTTACTTGATGGCTATTCAAATAAAGTTAAAAAATTTTGATTTTTCATATACATACAATTGAGATGATATATAATACATCTAACGGTTCACATTTTTAAATTTATACATAAATAAATAAATAAGCACCATGGGCACCAAAAAAATGGTAATTGGATCCCTTCTCTAGTTTAATAATCTTAAAAATGACTGTAATTTTTTCTTATCATTTAATCATCTAGAAATTCTAATAACTTTTGACATATATGTGGTTGTAGTTTAATGTTTCCTTCTCCTAATTCTAATCCTAAAAACTTGATAAAAGTTTTTCCAAATTCTATTTTCTTTTCGGAAATAATAATGCCATGTTTCAAAAATTCTGAAAATACTATTTGTAAATGACTTATATGTTCTTTTATATTTTGACTGAAAACTAAAATATCATCTATATATATTAAAACAAAATTATTATATTTTAGAAAAATATCATTCATTTTTTTTAAATATGTTAGACGCATTTTTTAACCCAAATGACATAACTAACCATTCATAATGTCCTAAGGGACACCTGAAAGCAGTCCATTCTATACTTTCATGATGCATTTTTATTTGATGAAATCCCGACTTACAATCAAATTTACTAAATACTTTAGCATCTTGAATATGATCTAATAAATTATCTTTTTTCTGGTATCATATAGCTATCTTCCATCGTATTATCATTTAATCTTTTATAATTTATGACCATTCTACTTTTTCCTTGCTCACTATGTTTTCGTACTATAAATGCTGCACTATTATGTCTTGAATCTGATTTTCTAATGAATCCTAATTTTTCTAATTCTCCTATATGCATTTTAAATTCTTTTTTATTTTCTAAAGTATGTTTTATATTGGCCGTAATTATGCTAATATCAAGATTTTTTTTAATACTAATTTGCATTCTGGTTTATCCTTTTCCCAATATTTCAGAGGGTTTTCTCCTATTATTTCTAATTTTTCTAATTTTCTTAAGAATAAATCAATATCATGACCTAATTTTACTTCTATAAATTCTTTATATAATTTGAAGGGGTCTATTAATTCTTGATAATATTCTTGAAGATTTTCAAGATCTATTAAACAACAATGTTCATCTATTTCTAATTCTTCTATTACTATTTCTGGTTGTTCTTTTATTTTATATTATTCTTTTATTAGACAATTACACTCAACCTTTTGTTTTTGAGAATTTATTTGTCTATAAAAGTCTGCTTTATTTTCTTTTCTAAGTTTTGCTTCTAAGTTTATGGGCGCACCACGCTTCACGGACAACTCTGATGATCTAATAGTATCTTTAGGAAATAATTGTGTTGGTGACATAGTATGGTTTCTAAATATTTGTATAAAATTTTTGTTTACTAAAAATGCACCATTATCATGTAAGAAAAATCTAAGTTCTATAATTATATCTACTTCTAATTGTAAATTTCTAACGTATACTTCTGAAATGTTATAAGGAATTTTATCATATTCTTGACATTGATTGTAAAAGCTTATACTGACAGATTTTAAAATATACTTATATTCAAATTCCATGTTATTAATAGCAATTCCTATTATTCTTTTGCTAGAATCTATTTGAGTATAATCTTGTTGTTGTAATATTTTTTCATCTATTATATTTGTTGTACACATAGTATCTAATAAGGCTCTAATATAATATATATTTCCTGATTCTATTGTTAATTTAATATCAACTTTTAAGTCTATTAAATTATCTTTTCTATTACATATAAAATTTATAGGGGTACTTATATCTAGTAATTATTTATTTGATTATATATTTTCAGGATTAATTTCTAGTATTTTTCCTTTATTTAATTGTTCTTCTAATACTTCAACTCTTTCTTCTAAGATATTTATTTTAGTTTTCAATAGTCTGAATTCTTTTATATTTAATTCAAATATTTTTTCTTCTAGTTTTTCTTTTCCTTTCTTAGATGGTAAACTTTCAGGCCTACCTCCTGTTAAATAATATTTACATATTTCTATGTAACACTTTGAACATTGACTTCTAAGATTTATATGAAGATAATGTCCACACTTATTACATGGATGCTGATTAAATCCTTTTTGTCCTATCCAATCGTGTTCTTTACATTCTATTTAAATTTTTGCATTAACTCTACAAATTGATTTATTAAAGGTTCTACTTGTTCCTGGTAATTGATTTCTACGTTTGGCAAAGATATAGTTTCTATACTATAATTGTTTCATTATCTGAAATATTTCTATCTATGGCTAATAAGTCTTCATTACATGCATATACTGCAAATCTTTTTTTAATGTAAATATTTTCTCTCCTGGGATATTTGGTACTAAAATGTCCTTCCTGTCGGCAGGTATAACATACTAACTTATTATTATACACTAGGGTTTCACCCCCGCGCTCCGCGGCGGGATTGTACTCTCACTTGAACGGGTGTCGATTTTGTTTTGCACCAATGTTTAGTCATTCGTTTACTTATCAAATATAATAATATGACAAACAGACATTTCGGGATATAAATAATAGTACTATAAAAATGAACAATGAGAAATGATGAACATCACAAAAATTCGAGAGAAACCACTATAAAGATTAAGTCTAACATTTTAAGCCAGATATTTGATGATCACATAAGGAAACCACGTCACTTCAAATCATTTTTTTTACTTATATATTATAATGCTTCATAGCTTACATAATTTGAAGGTAAGCCAAAAAATTAAGTCTAAAACAAATTTTGACGCATTACTGCATATCAAAGATAATTTTCATATACCATTAGTTATGAAAAAAAACACAGTTTGAAACTGATGAAAAATATGGTATGAAACAAAGAGAAAGGAAATTGTCAGTACCTTGAAAATGAGTTTTGTGTTGTTTCTGAACTTCATATCAAATAATTAATCAAATGTGTTAATATTCTACAAATCACAAAAAAAAGTACAACGTAAATATAAAGTGGCAAAAAGAGTATAGCATGTATGTTAGAGTGAAATAAGTAGAAAGCCTAATAGAATAAAATGGTTAAAGCAAAATTTGACAAAAAAGCAAATCAAGAAAAAAGGAGGGCCAAGCGATCTGACACATATTGTGGTACATCTGTTGCTAACAAATATTGAAGAAGTGCCTAATTAAGCTGCATTGCTTATCACAAAGCCATATGCTTATTTGAGGCACTTCTTCAATATCGGTACCAGTACAAATTCTAGTACAACTACTCAAAGATTGACCAGTATCAATCTATTGTACTCTCATTGGAGCCGGCATCAATATGTTTTGCACCAATATTTAATCATTTCTTTGCTTATCCATTATAAAATAATAACATTTTTTTTATCTATTAGTCAAGAGTTGTATATAATAATATATTATAAAACTAAAATAAACAAATGAAAAAATAAAAGTTGTTCTGTAGAGAAACAATACCTCCTATTTTGTAATGATCCTAAGAGTTATTTGCTTCATTGTCGCTTTCAAAGAAAGCATTATAAATGCATTTGACTCAAGACTATTTGCTGATATGGTCTCTAAAAAATTAAAATGACAAAATATATCAATTCAAAAAGAACTTGGTACAAACTACAAACATGAACATTAATGTGACTAAATGGGCAGACATTTGATTAAAATTGTGCCTCAGCAGTAACAGCTGGTGTTGACACATGCTTGAACGACTTATTAATTCTTGACATAGATATGAACTTTAATAAGTAAAAATCAAGATTTAATAATATTTAAAAGTAACATTTTAACTCCCTTCATAATTTTTGACTTTGCATCAGAATTGATAACACTATTTTTCTGGACAATATGAAAATTAACCTTCAAAAATAATGAAAACTATGGCCTTCGCATTATTATAATGTGCAAGCACTAATTTCTCATATGCATATCAAATACCAAGTTAACACAAGGTTGATTATCAGTTGGGAAGTCGAGAATTAATTGTAGAAAAATCATATCAAACCAGAAAAATAAGCAAAAGGAGTTAGATAACCATAGCTATTCCTATTAACCATACTTTTGTTTTTCAAAATCTAAAGAATAATGAAAAATATCAGGTTTAAATTGGATTAATGTTATGATAAAATCAACGCCTATGGTTACCATTTTTTAGGAAAGCACTATAAATTTGAACAAAATAAAATAATAGAGTGGAAAATTGCAAACCCTATGAAAAGAAAGAAGAAATTGTTTGAACTTGCATGATTTGCCAAAAACGGATTTCAGAATCTTTCATAGAAAATCTTTAATTAATTTTGTGATTAAGCAGTAAGTCTTTCATAGGCTTCAATATCCCTTTGTCAAAACTCCTTGACCCTAATAATCAAATAATTTAAAAAATAAATTAGCAAACAACATCATAGATTTTGTCATAAGGGAAAAGCAAAAGAAGGTCATCAATTTCTTAAGGAAGCAATATAAATCCAAACGGAATGAAATACTAGAGTCAAAATTACAAACCTTATGAAAAAAAAAGAAATTGATTCTATCTTGCATAATTTGTCAGGAAATTTGATTTGTCAGAGATGCAGGTGAAATCATTAATCATACTCGCCCTTGCGCTTAGATCCACCCTGTGTATTCTCTCACAGGAACACCCATCACATTGACATGTTGTTCTTTCCTTGCATTCATCAATATTCAAATCACAATTAAAGACAACAAATATAGTTATACGAAAATTATATTGTCACAGGTAAATACAATATAAATTCCTTGGTGTTTTCATAAATCTTAATTACCTACACAAACGTAACCATTACCATCAAAGTGGGCATTTGCAGCCATTCAAATCTCATCAATGATAGAAAAACCGAAGTACATAAGTTAATTTCATACCAGTTGGGTTAGTACCAGTTGCTCATTTGGATTTATAAAAGAACAATAAATTCTAAGATGCTCATATTCTCTTCTAATATAAATTCATCCTCTCTCTTTTATTTCTAGTAGAGGTACTTATCAAATTTCACAGTTTCTTGAAACAAAATTAAGATTTAGGTGATGTACCGAGCAAGCAGAGAATGTTTTGTCATCTCTGCTATTAGTCTGACAACCATTGTTGTTTACTGAACAATCTATACGTCCTACATATGCAAAAAAATGGATATGTGATACACTTTTCAGAGCAAAAGAGAATAGGACTTATTGAATGTTATATTAATTTGACTTCTAAAATTAATGAAATTTGTCTACCCTCTAGCTCAATTTATCATATTATTCTAAATTTCTAATGGAACAGAACATGTCAGTTTTCTCTTCTTCTTCTTTTTTTTTAAAAAAAAAGAAGAAGAAGAATATGTATGTTAGGTTTTCTTATCCTATCTTCGTGGACCTCAAATTTTTAACACTATAGTTGATTTTTCATTCGGATAGTCACATACATGAATACATCAAAGACTGATATCAGTTCTAAATCATATTTATTATAATCGTAATTTATCAAGTCTTTTTTTTTCTGAGCGGATCTGAACCAACAACATGATCGAGGGAGCCACCAACATAAATGATCCTCCAGCTTCCAACCGAATCATAGAAGCTTCCGAGAGGATCTGATCCAACAACATAAAAGCAAAAAAAAATCACAATTCATTGCAATGATCATCCTAAATTAAGTAAGAATTCACAGGATCCAAGAAATTGGAAAAGTCGAGCGTCACCCAGAAAATTTTAGAAAGCAAACATTATCGTGCAACTCTCATTTGCCCTGCGGCCGATCCATGCGGAGAGGAATAGAAATACAAAAACGGTAGCAGCGAATCATCGTCGACAACCGAAAAGAGGAGGCAGTGTTGCGCATCCGTTGCTCCAGCAAGAGAGAGGGAAGGCACAGGGAGAGGAAGCGAGAAGGAAGAGATGAAACGCGTAGAAGAGATGGGGATCGAATCGAGTGGCAGAGGCTGCTTCCCCGCCATCTAGGGTTGGCGAAAGGGAGAGGAAAGGAGAAGGAAGAGGTCCGCGAGGAGAGAGCATTTTTCGAGGTTAAATCTCGAGCTTCGGCTCAATCTCACCCCTACATCAGCCTTATCTAAATCCGCTCAAATCCTCACCATTCAAAAATATTAAAGAACGAATTGTGAGGAATTCTATTCTCTTAATCAAATCTAGATGACACAACTTATTGATCCAACGGCTCTCAGCTCCAAATCGCTGAGAGCTCAGCATTTCTCCCCCCTTTTAAGGGGAGGTTATTCTATCTGGTTTGTACTTTCTAACGTGTCTTTTTGGATCTAAAAATGGTTTTTTAGCATTTGATATTTTTATCCTATAATTTTGACGTTTATTATTTCTAGGATATTGCCTTTTATAAAATTTTCTTCTAGGTTTATTTTGTCCATATTGTTGTGGAACAAACATTTGATTACAAAAACTATATTCTCCTTTTAATTGTTTTTTGTATTTGTATATAGGTACATTTTTCTTTTAATTTTTCTATAATAAATTGACATCTAATACATACGATGTCTGATAATGTTTTTTTTCGAGTTGGGTATTATATCTAGGTTGTTCGATCTTCTATATTCTTCCTATTTTTCTCTAATTTCTTGTCCTAAAGGTCTAGGTAGTTTTAACATTAGTTTGTCACAAATATTTCTTTCAATCATATTTCCCGAGATTACTGCATGATAGAAAAATTCATTTAGAAATGGTTTTATAAATTTCAATTTTTAATTGATAATTGTTCAAAGTGTTCTACTGCTTTAACTTGTAATCTCATACTTTGACTATTAGGATCTCTACCCGTTAATAATGTATGAATTTTATTTGCAAAATTATATGGATTATTTCCTAATTGTAAGGTATATTGATAATCATCTTGAAAGTCTACTTTATATCTTTACCAAGCTGCTTTAGTAGATTCTCCCAAATATATTTCTAAGTATGTAAACATTTCTTGTGCTGAATGATCAAAATTTTATATAAAATAATCATGTATAACAATAGTTTTCCAAATATCTAATACTTCATCCCATCTCTGAGGGTCATGTGCTGAGATATTTAAAATTTTACTTTTTTCTCTAGAATCTTATAATTTAATAGGAACTTCTGTAGGATATCTAATTCCTTTTGATTTATAATTTATTTATCTATGATCATTATATTGGTTAAACGTTGATCTAGGATAGTTTCCGTAGCTATAGGTTTTTGTGTATACATTGGATGATCTACTATTTGTTGTCCGTCAATAAATTCTTTATCTGTTGATTCTGTTTCATCCGGTAAATTATCAAAAAATTCTTTACTACTATTATTATCAGAAAATATTTCTGAAGGATATTCATTTTTTACAGAAATTAAATCTAATTGTTGATCTAAATATTGTTCTAAGAGTTTTTCTTTCTTTAAATCCTTTATTTTTTTCAAAATGAGGATTAAAAATATTTTTATCTTTATTAAAATATATTAAGGGTTTTTCTTCAAAATTCAAATCGCTTATTTCATCTTCTTCCTCACTATCTTCTTCATAATACTTTAAAGATTCTTTAAAACTTAATGGTACACTAAATATCTTCTTTGATTTGTCGATTTGCAAAACAATCTTGAATTTTACAATTTACCTTGTTTGAATTTTGTGTAGGGATTAACATGCAAATGGATTAGTGCACAAGAACCAAGACTAATGGGATACAAGAGCTTGATCAAGACTGCATTAGGCTTAGGTATAGTTAGACTCAATCTGGATTGAATTGGTCAAGATAAATTGAGCTTAAACAACAGAGAAAATGCTTCTGCCTAGTGAATCGTTATAACGGTTCAGTAATCGTTATAATGGTTCATCTCAATACTCAAAAATATTCTAAGGTAGAAAAATTCTTATAGAAACCAGAGCGTATCGTTATGTAATGATTCAGTAATCGTTACAATGATTTATAAAACGTATAACGATTCAGTGAATCATTATAACATTTCAGCTCAATTGATCCAACGACTATTCTTTCTAAACCGTTATAACTATTCCCAAAATGGTATAATGGTTCAGGCCGAAAAATAGTTCCTTCAGTTATTTCGAAGATCTATTTTAAAAATAATCACCCTCTCACTGAAAACTAAGATCAATCTAGCTAAATCATTACTCCAGAAAGCTTACTAGCCATATACAAAGTGAGAGAGATAATTCAAGATATTGAAACACTCAATTAGCCAAATTTTTATTTAAGCTCAATGTAGCTTCTCTCTATGCTCCCAAATTGATCCTTTATGATCTTCTTGTAAATGTTTTCTTGAGCTGTAGTGCTCACCATTTTTGAGCTGTAGTGCTCACCTTTTTTAGTGTGTTGTCACTCACTTCTTATTTTTGAGTGTGTTGTCAATCACATTTTTTGAGTGTGTTATCACTCTTGTTACCGATAAGCTTGGCAGCCCATTTTTGTGTAAGGGACCAAGTTCTACAGTGTAAAACTATTTTTAGTGTTTCGGCTCAACCTCAATTGTTGGAGGTTGAGAGTCCCGGAGACGTAGACATTTTTAAAGCCGAACTCCGTGACAACTTTGTAACCCTTGATTACCACTAATAATACTAATTTGGTCAATTAGTAAAAAGTACAAGGGTTAAATTGAAATTTTAACAAGTTCTACAACAATCAAGCACAAACAATTTCTAAACCAAAGATATGAAATAAAGTAAAGAGAAAGAGTTTAGAAATGCTCAATCAAAGGATTGAGTTGACACGTGATGTAACGAGGTTTGGCGTTATGCGTCTACTCCTCGGGTCCCCGGCTTCCCGTCTAACGGTAACAAAGCCGGTCCGATCTATTCAACCAAATACGAGTTTTGTACAAGGTCGAACTTTGCCCTCTTACACACAAAGGATGAGAGACAAAGCCTAAAGTTAAATGGAGTAGCAAAAACTAGAAGTAGATTTAGCAATGGAGCAAATCACTCAAATCTCACAAGTGTTTAGAATAAGTTTTAGATCAAAGATCTTGAGCTTTAGCTAGGTATAGCAAGGTTTTCTCAAAGCTCTTTAATGGTGGTTGTAAGAATGTATTTTGCAAGTGTATTCAACAACAAGAGGAGAAGGGAGATGGTCCCCATTTTATAAAGAGCTGAAAACCAAGCATAACTCACTTTTTCGGCCTGAACAGTTATAATGGTTTATAAACCGTTATAACGGTTTACAAAATCGTTACAACGGTTTATAAATCGTTATAAAGGATTAATATTCAAACGGTAGGATTGTCAGAGAAATTTGCCCGTTGTTCTGCCGTATAGACGTTGGATCAACTGAGCTGAAACGTTATAACGATTTATCAAATCGTTATATGTTTCATGAATCGTTGTAACAATTATAGAATCGTTATACGTTTCACAAATTGTTGTAACGATTACTAAATCGTTACATAACGATTCACTCTGATTTCTTTGAGAATGTTTTTGCCTTAGAATATTTTTGAGTATCGAGATGAACCGTTATAACGATTACTGAACCGTTATAACGATTCATTGGGCAGAAGCACTTTTCTTGTTGTTTAAGCTCAATTTTTCTTGATCAATTCAACCCAGTTTATGTTTTACTAAACCTAAGCCTAGTGCAGTAATAGGCATAATTTCATAACTAGTTGTTTGAGATTTTTAAATTTTTGGCCGCTTAATCACACATAATTTCTTATAAATTAATATAATTACTACTAAGCATGCCTATTATAAGATCTTCTAATTAAAACTTCGATATGAATATTCTACGACACTAATTTTCAACAAAACATAGGTAACATGCATTAAAAAAAACAACTGTTTAAACAAGTTATTTGAGTTTTTCAAAAAATTTGGCTGCATAACTACACATAATTTCTTATAGACAACTTGTTTAAACAACAATTTATAATAGACATAATTAGAAGTAATTATATTAATTTTTATTCAATTATATGTAGTTATGCGGCCAACAATTTTCAAAAACACAAACAACTTGTTTAAACAAATGTTTCTAATACATCTTATTTATATTTTGTATAAAATTTATGTCGTACAATGTTCATATTGAAATGTTAATTGGATAATCTTCTAATAGGTATAATTAGGAGTAATAATAATAATTTTCACGAAATTATGTGTAGTTATGAGTTAAAAATCTTAAACAACTTGTTTAAACAGCAGTTTCTAATATATCTTAACTTATGTTTTATGAAAAATTAGTGTCATAAGATATTCATATCAAAGTGTTAATTGGATAATCTTATAATAGACATAATAAGGAGTAATTATATTAATTTGCATGCAATTATGTGTACTTGCGGCAAGAAATTTTAAAAAACACAAACTTGTTTAAACAACTGTTTTTTAATGCATCCTACTTATGTATTGTGTAAAATTAGTATCGTAGAATTTTCATATCGAGGTGTTAATTCGCTAATATTTCAATAGGCATAATTAGGTGTAATTATATTAATTTTCATGAAATTATATGTAGTTATGAGGCCAAAAATATTAAAAAACTTATCTTTTTGAAATAGAAGTTTCTAATGCATCATACTTATGTTTTGAGGAAAAATAGTGCCCTAAAATATTCATTTTGAAGTGTGAATTGAACAATCTTATAGTGGGCATAATTAGGAGTAATTATATTAATTTGTACCAAATTAAGTATAGTTATGTGGCCAAAAAGTTTCATAAAGCCAAACAACTTGTTAAACAGCCGTTTTTAACGTATCTTACTTTTGTTTTGTGCAGTATTATCTTTATAGAATATTCATATCGATGTTTTATTTTGACAATTCTGTAATAGGCGTAATTAAGAGTAATTGTATTAATTTTCACGAAATTACATGTAGTTATGCGGCCAAAAATTATGAAAAACTCAAACCACTTGTTTAAACAGCAGTTTTTAATGCATCTTACTTACGTTTTGCGCATAATTAGCATCACGGAATACTCATTTTGAAGTTTTAATAGGATAATCTTATAATAGGCATAATTAGGAGTAATTATTTTAATTTGCATGAAATTATGTGGTAGTTGTGCGGCCAAAATTTTTCATAAAGTCAAACAACTTGTCTAAACAGCAGTTTTTAACGCATCTCATTTATGTTTTGTGCAAAATTAGCGTTATAGAATATTCATATCAAAGTTTTAATTGGACAACTTTATAATAGGCATAGTTAAGAGTAGTTATATTATTTTCCACGAAATTATGTGTAACTTGAGGGCAAAAAATGTTGAAAAATGAAATAACTTTTTTAAATAGCAGTTTCTAATGCATCTTACATATGTTATGTGAAAAATTAGTATCGTAGAATATTCATATCAAAGTGTTAATTAAAAAATCTTATAAAAGTCACAATTAGGAGGAGTAATTATATTACGAAGTTACGTCCACTTATGCGGCCAAAAAATTTGGAAAGATCAAACAACTCGTTTAAACAACAGTTTTTAATGCATCCTACTTATGTTTTGTGCAAAATTAGTGTTGTAGAATATTCATATCAAAGTTTTAATTAAAAAATCTTACAATAGGAACATTTAGGAGTAATTATATTAATTTATAAGAAATTATGCGTAGTTATGCAGCCAAATTTTTTGAAAAACTCAAATAACTTGTTTAAACAGTTGTTTTTTTAATGCATCTTACCTATGTTTTGTTGAAAATTAGTGTCGTAGAATATTCATATCGAAGTTTTAATTAGAAGATCTTATAATAGGCATGCTTAGTAGTAATTATATTAATTTATAAGAAATTATGTGTGATTAAGCGGCCAAAAATTTAAAAAATCTCAAACAACTTGTTTAAACAGCTTTTCTTAAAGCCTCCTACTTATGTTTTGTGCATAATTAGTGTTGCGTAATATTTATATTGAAGTGTTAATTAGATAATTTTTTAATAGACATAGTTAGGTGTGATTATATTAATTTTCACTAAAGTATATGTAGTTATGGGGCCAAAAATGTTGGAATACTCAAATGATTTTTTTAAATTGCTGTTTCTAATGCATCTTGCTTATGTTTTGGGGAAAAATAGTGTCGTAGAATATTCATATCAAAGTGTTAATTGAAAAATCTTATAATAGATATAATTAGGAGTAATTATATTAATTTGCACGAAATTATGTGTATTTATTCGGCAAAAATTTTTAAAACAGCCAAACAACTTGTTTAAACAGCAGTTTTTAATGCATCCTACTTATGTTTTGTGCCAAATTAGTATTGTGTAATGTTCATATTGAAGTGTTAATTAGATAATCTTTTAATAGACATAGTTAGGTGTGATTATATTAATTTTTACTAAATTATGTGTATTTATGGGGCAAAAATGTTGAAAAATACTCAAATATTTTTTTTAAATGGCTGTTTCTAATGCATCTTACTTATGTTTTGGGAAAAAATAGTGTCGTAGAATATTCATATCAAATTGTTAATTGAACAATCTTATAATAGATATAATTAGGAGTAATTATATTAATTTTCAAGAAATTATGTGTATTTATTGAGCCAAAAATTTTAAAACAACCAAACAACTTGTTTAAACAGCAGTTTTTAATGCATCCTACTTATATTTTGTGAAAAATTAGCGTTATAGAATATTCATATGAAGTTTTAATTTGATAATCTTATATAAAAGACATAATTAGGAATAATATATTAATTTGCGCGAAATTATATGTAGTTATGGGGCAAAAAAATTGAAAAATCTCAATCAACTAGTTTAAACTGCTGTTTTTAATGCATCTTACTTATATTTTGTGCAAAATTGAGTGTTGTAGAATATACATATCAAAGTATTAATTGAATAATCTTCTAATAGGCATAATTAGGAGTAATTATCTTAATTTTCACGAAATTATATGTCATTTTGAGGCAATAAATGTTAAAAATTTTAAACAACTTGTTTAAACAGCAATTTGTAATTACTCCTTATTATGTCTAATATAAGATTATCCAATTAACACTTTGATATGAATATCTTATGACATTTTCATAAAACATAAGTTAAGATATATTAGAAACTGCTGTTTAAACAAGTTGTTTAAGATTTTTAACTCATTATTACACATAATTTCGTGAAAAATATTATTATTACTCCTAATTATACCTATTAGAAGATTCTCCAATTAACATTTCAATATGAACATTGTACGACATAAATTTTGCACAAAATATAAATAAGATGTATTAGAAACATTTGTTTAAACAAGTTGTTTGTGTTTTTGAAAATTGTTGGCCGCATAACTACATATAATTGAATAAAAATTAATATAATTACTTCTAATTATGCCTATTATATGATTGTCCAACTAAAACATAGATAAGAATATTCTATGACGCTAATTTTGCACAAAATATAAGTAAGATGCATTAGAAATTGTTGTTTAAATAAGTTGTTTAAGATTCTCAATATTTTTTGCAACTAAACTAAACATAATTTCGATTAAATTAATAGAATTACTCCTAACTATGTCTATTATAAGATTGTCAAATTATTACAAATTGCTGTTTAAACAAGTTGTTTAAAATTTTAACATTTATTGCCTCAAAATGACATATAATTTCGTGAAAATTAAGATAATTACTCCTAATTATGCCTATTACAAGATTATCCAATGAACACTTCGATATGATCATTCTACAACACGAATTTTGCATAAGAAATAAGTAAGATGCATTAAAAACAGCTGTTTAAACAAGTTGTTTGAGTTTTCTGAAATTTTTGGCTGCATAACTGCACATAATTTCACGCAAATTAATATCATTACTCCTAATTATGCCAATTATAAGATTGTCCAATTAACACTCCAATATGAATATCCTATAACGGTAGTTTTTCATAAAACATAAATATGATACATTTGAAACTGCTGTTTAAACAAGTTATTTAAAATTTTCAAAATTTATTGTCTCATAACTACATATAATTTCATGAAATAGTATAATTACTCCTAATTGTACCTATTAGAAGATTATTCAATTAATACTTTGATATGTATATTCTACAACACTCAGTTTGCACAAAACATAAGTAAGATTCATTAGAAAACAGCAGTTTAAACTAGTTGATTGAGATTTTTCAATTTTTTTTGCCCCGTAACTACATATAATTTCGCGCAAATTAATATAATTATTACTAATTATGTCTTTTATAAGATTATCAAATTAAAACTTCGATATGAATATTCTATGACGTTAATTTGGCACAAAATATAAGTAGGATGCATTAAAAACTGCTGTTTAAACAAGTTGTTTGGTTGTTTTAAAATTTTTGGCCGAATAAATACACATAATTTCGTGCAAATTAATATAATTACTCCTAATTATATCTATTATAAGATTGTTCAATTAACACTTCGATATGAATATTCTACGACACTATTTTTTCCCAAAATATAAGCAAGATGCATTAGAATCAGCCATTTAAAAAAATTATTTGAGTATTTCAACATTTTTGGCCCCATAAATACACATAATTTAGTAAAAAATAATATAATCACACCTAACTATGTCTATTAAAAGATTATCTAATTAACAGTTCAATATGAACATTACACAATACTAATTTGGCACAAAACATAAGTAGGATGCATTAAAAACTGCCGTTTAAACAAGTTGTTTGGCTGTTTGAAATTTTTTTGCCAAATAAATACACATAATTTTGTGCAAATTAATATAATTACTCCTAATTATATCTATTATAAGATTGTTCAATTAACACTTCGATATGAATATTCTACGACACTATTTTTTCCCAAAACATAAGCAAGATGCATTAGAAACAGCCATTTAAAAAAAATATTTGAGTATTTCAACATTTTTGGCCCCATAAATACACATAATTTAGTAAAAATTAATATAATCACACCTAACTATGTCTATTAAAAGATTATCTAATTAACAATTCAATATGAACATTACACAATACTAATTTGGGACAAAACATAAATATGATGCATTAAAAACTGCTGTTTAAACAAGTTGTTTGGCTGTTTTAAAAATTTTGCCGAATAAATACACATAATTTCGTGCAAATTAATATAATTACTCCTAATTATATCTATTATAATATTGTTCAATTAACACTTTGATATGAATATTCTACGACACTATTTTTCCCAAAACATAAGCATGATGCATTAGAAACAGGAATTTAAAAAAATCATTTGAGTATTTCAACATTTTTGGCTCCATAACTACACATACTTTAGTGAAAATTAATATAATCACACCTAACTATGTCTATTAAAAGATTATCTAATTAACACTTCAATATGAACATTACGCAACACTAATTATGCACAAAACATAAGTAGGAGGCTTTAAAAAAGCTGTTTAAACAAGTTGTTTGAGATTTTTCAATAAAACATAGGTAAGATGCATTAAAAAAAAGAACTGTTTAAACAAGTTATTTGAGTTTTTCAAAAAATTTGGCTGCATAACTACACATAATTTCTTATAAATTAATATAATTACTCCTAAATGTTCATATTGTAAATTTTTAATTAAAACTTTGATATGAATATTCTACAACACTAATTTTGCACAAAACATAAGTAGGATGCATTAAAAACTGTTGTTTAAACGAGTTGTTTGATCTTTCCAAATTGTTTGGCCGCATAAGTGGAAGTAACTTCGTATAAATTAATATAATTACTCCTCCTAATTGTGACTTTTATAAGAATTTTTAATTAACACTTTGATATGAATATTCTACGATACTAATTTTTCACATAACATATGTAAGATGCATTAGAAACTGCTATTTAAAAAAGTTATTTCATTTTCAACATTTTTTGCCCTCAAGTTACACATAATTTCGTGGAAAATAATATAACTACTCTTAACTATGCCTATTATAAAGTTGTCCAATTAAAACTTTGATATGAATATTCTATAATGCTAATTTTGCACAAAACATAAATGAGATGCGTTAAAAACTGCTGTTTAGACAAGTTGTTTGGCTTTATGAAAATTTTTGGCCGCACAACTACCACATAATTTCATGCAGATTAAAATAATTACTCCTAATTACGCCTATTATAAGATTATCCTATTAAAACTTCAAAATGAGTATTCCGAGATGCTAATATTGCGCAAAACATAAGTAAGAGGCATTAAAAACTTCTGTTTAAACAAGTGGTTTGAGTTTTTCATAATTTTTAGCCGCATAACTACATGTAATTTCGTGCAAATTAATACAATTACTCTTAATTACGCCTATTACAGAATTGTCAAATTAAAACATCGATATGAATTTTCTATAAAGCTAATACTGCACAAAACAAAAGTAAGATACGTTAAAAACGGCTGTTTAACAAGTTGTTTGGCTTTATGAAATTTTTTGGCCGCATAACTATACTTAATTTGGTGAAAATTAATATAATTACTCCTAATTATGCCCACTATAAGATTGTTCAATTAACACTTCAAAATTAATATTTTAGGGCACTATTTTTCCTCAAAACATAAGTATGATGCATTTGAAACTTCTATTTCAAAAAGATAAGTTTTTCAATATTTTTGGCCTCATAACTACATATAATTTCATGAAAATTAATATAATTACGCCTAATTATGCCTATTGAAATATTAGCCAATTAACACCTCGATATGAAAATTCTACGATACTAATTTTATACAAGACATAAGTAGGATGCATTAAAAAACAGTTGTTTAAACAAGTTGTTTGTGTTTTTTAAAATTTCTTGCCGCAAGTACACATAATTGCATGCAAATTAATATAATTACTCCTTATTATGTCTATTATAAGATTATCCAATTAACACTTTGATATGAATATCTTATGACACTAATTTTTCATAAAACATAAGTTAAAATATATTAGAAACTGCTGTTTAAACAAGTTGTTTAAGATTTTTAACTCATAACTACACATAATTTCGTGAAAATTATTATTATTACTCCTAATTATACCTATTAGAAGATTCTCCAATTAACATTTCAATATGAACATTGTACGACATAAATTTTGCACAAAATATAAATAAGATGTATTAGAAACATTTGTTTAAACAAGTTGTTTGTGTTTTTGAAAATTGTTGGCCGCATAACTACATATAATTGAATAAAAATTAATATAATTACTTCTAATTATGCCTATTATATTACTAGTCTTGGTTCTTATGCACTATTTCATTTGCATATTAATCCCTGCACAAAACTCAACAAGGCAAATTGTAAAATTCAAGATTGTTTTGCAAATCGACAAATCAAAGAAGATGTTAAGTGTAACAATCTCCCCCTTTTGTCAATTTGCAAAACACGCATGGGTGCATAGATTATACATATGATGTGGATTGCACTTCTCCCCTTTTTGAAAATCGGGCAAAATGGTGCGATTAAAGAATTTATATCAATTTAGCTCCCCCCAAATTGATTGCTCCCCCTTAATATATGCACCGTGTATAAGATAATGAATTTAAAATACTTAAAAGATAATAAAAGTATAATACATTAGCTAACTCCCCCTAAATATGTTGCACGTTTCAAAATTTAGAGTTAACAATGCTTCCCCTTATTTAGTGCATAATTAAAAAAATTTGAGCATAGCTCCCCCTCAATTTATCAATTCCCAAATTAATCTCAATCACAACTAATTAATCTAAATCACATCATTACTTGGCATAGCTCCCCCTCAATTTAGCAATTTAGATCAATTTGATTGTTTGGAGATGATTTTGAATATGAGATTGACAGAAATTTTGTTGCTATGTTTGAGATACATGTCAATTTATGTTTTTGAGACTTCATATGCATCTAAATTTATCCCTTAAACTCTAACATCCCTAATTTAAACCTAAGTTCGTGATGTTGTTCGGTTGGAAGGGGTTTTGTGAAGATATCGGCAATTTGATTTTTGGTATCAACATGAATGAGTTCGATATCTCCTTTTTCAACATGGTCACAAATGAAATGATATCGAATTTCAATGTGCTTGGTTCGTGAATGGAAAACCGAATTTTTGGAAATTTGGATGGCGCTAGTGTTGTCACACATAATTGATACTTTACGGAAGCGTAAATCATAGTCATTTAGTGTGTGAATTATCCAAAAGATTTGTGTGGTGCAACTACCGGCCGCCATGTACTCGACTTCCGCGGAGGATTGAGCCATGGAAGTTTGTTTTCGACTTGACCAAGACACAAACGATCCACCAAGGAATTGGCATGTCCCGCTTGTGCTTTTCCTATCTACTCGGTTTCCCGTGAAATCCACATCGGTATACCCTATCAAGTTTAATTTGGATTGTTGACCATACCATAACCCTAAACACAAGGTACCCTTAATATATTTTAATATGCGTTTGACGGCTTTGAGGTGAGATTCTTTAGGGTTAGATTAAAACCTAGCACAAAGACAAACGAAAAACATTATATCCGACCGACTAGCCGTTAAATAAAGTAGATTACCTATCATAGCTCGGTATTGAGAGATGTCCACCAGTTTTTCGCTTTCATCCGCATCAAGATTGATGTTGGTAGCCATAGGAGTTTTGCTCGTATTGCTATCCTCAACACCAAATTTCTTCATCAACTCCTTGGCATATTTCTCTTGGTTCACAAAAGTCCCTTCCAGTGTTTGTTTGATTTGTAGTCCAAGGAAATAGTTGAGTTCACCCATCATGCTCGTTTCAAATTCACTACTCATCAAAATTGAAAACTCTTCGGCAAGTGCCGCATTAGTTGAACCAAAAATGATATCATCAACATAAATTTGAACCAATAATAGATCATTGTCTATTTTCTTAGTGAATAGAGTTGTGTCATTTATTCCTCTTGTGAACCCATTTTCAATTAGAAAGGAACTAAATCTACCATACCATGCCCTAGGAGCTTGTTTTAAACCATATAAAGCTTTATCAAGTTTATAGACATGGTTAGGAAATGTTGGATTAACAAAGCCTATTAGTTGATGTACATAAATATCCTCCTCTATGACTCCATTAAGAAAAGCACTCTTAACATCCATTTGGAATAGTTTGAATCCTTTGCAAGAGGCATATGCTAAGAGCATCCTAATGGACTCAAGACGAGCAACCGAGGCAAATGTTTCATCATAATCTAATCCTTCCCTTTGCCTAAACCTTGTGCAACCAATCTCGATTTGTTTCTCACAACATTTCCTTCTTGATCCTTTTTGTTTCTAAAAACCCATTTTATACCAATAATACCCCTATTCTTTGGCATAGGTACAAGCTCCCAAACTTTATTCCTTTCAAATTGGTTGAGTTCAAGTTGCATAGCAATGATCCAATCGGGATCCATGTTGGCTTGTTCAAATTTAGTTGGTTCAATTTGAGAGACAAATGTACAATGAGCAATCATAAGGTTGACACCCGACCTAGTCCTAACACCTTCTCTAGGGTTGTCAATAACATTAGAGAGAGGGTGAGAGGATACTTCCCTTAGATTTTTCGGAGATTGATAAGAAGTCGATTGTGCATTTGAGCTTCCCTTCTGATTTATTCCACCAATCAATGGAGTTTCATTTGTTGTTGGTTGGTTTGGAGCATCTTGAGGTAGATCTTGAATTTCAATCACAATCCGTCTTTCTCATGCCTATCATCTAGCATGTCTTCTTGTGAGTCACCTTGACTTATATCATTAACAATACCATTCTCGACCGATGCATTAGTATTTTCATCGAATTTTACATGCATGATTCTTTAATAGTGTTAGAAGTGGGTAGATAGATTCTATATGCTTTGCTTGTTATGGAGTAACCAATAAAAACACCTTCAATAGATTTTGAATCAAACTTGGTTACTTTTGGCATTTCATCAATAACAAAGCATTTCGAACCGAATGCTCTAAAGTATGATATATTAGGTTTGCGCCCCATCCATAGCTCATATGGAGTTTTTAATAAGATTGGTCTTAGGTTTACTCGGTTAATCACGTAACACGCCGTGTTAACCGCCTCGGCCCAAAGTGATGTTGGTAGTTTGGACTCATTGAGCATGGTTCGGGATAACTCTTGTAAAGTTCTAATTTTCCTTTCTACGATCCCATTTTGTTGTGGTGTTCTAGGGGCCGAGTATTCATGTCTATATCCTCTTTTAGAGCATAGGTCATCAAATTGAGCATTTTCAAATTCACCACCATGGTCACTTCTAATGGTATTGATTTTCAAACCCTTTTCATTTTCAACCCTATTGCAATATTCAATAAAGTTGGCATATGTATCACTCTTTTGACTCAAGAATATGACCCAAGTGTATCTATTACACAAACAAATCTCTTTTTGCCTAGACTTGGCACATTTATGGGTCTAAACAAGTCAATATGAATTAATTGTAAGGGTTGAGAAGTTGATACCATATTCTTAGTCTTGAAGCTTGATTTGGTTTGTTTTCCCTTCACACATGCATCGTATAGATGATCCAACTTCATCTTTTTGATGGGTAGACCTCTCACCGCCTCAAGCTTGATTATATTCTTGATTGTGTCTACACTTAGGTGAGCTAAACGTCTATGCCAAATCCAAGAATGGTTAATAGAGGCACTCAAGCAAGTTTCACCTTGCTTGAAGTGGTGGAGATATAAATGGTACATATCATCAATTCTACTACCTTTATATACTATTTCATTTGTTTTGGCATTTATCAAGTAACAAGCTTCAACATCAAATTTCACATAGAACCCGGCATCACAAAGTTGGCTTATGCTTAACAAATTAAAGTTTAACCCATCAACTAAGTACACATTTGAAATGGTTAGGTTCTTAACACCAATTGTACCTATCCCAATGATCTTACTCTTTCTTTTGTTATTACCAAATGTGACCGTTCCACCATCATATGGCTCCAAAGAGCTAAAGTTTGAATTAAACCCGGTCATATGATGTGAGCATCCACTATCAAGGATCCAAGTATTTTCTCTATGAGAAAACACCAAGCAAACCTACAACATTATACATTAGTAATTAAAGCAAACTAATATATAATATTATTGCAAACCCCCCCTAAATATTTTGCAATTGGACTCTTGGGGGAATAACTACCCGACACTTCATTTCTTGATTTTAGGAACCCAAGCAACATTGCTCATGTTGCTTCCCTTTCTAAATTTGCATTCTAAAGAAATATGCCCATATTTACAACAATAATTGTAAAAGGCACTAGTTGGGGGATTAACCACAACCTTCACGAAACGGTTGTGATAGTCATCTTTTAACCTTTGAGCTTGAGTCTTAAGTTTGGAATCTTTGTCTTTATTTGAAGAGTTTATTTGTTGGGAAACAATTCTTGGTTTCTCATCTAATTGAGAACCAAATTGGGCTACATGCTTACCTTTAACCTCATACCTCCAACCGGTTGGTGTCCTATGGTAAGTATTTTTAGACCAAGCCGGGTTGTATCTAAAAGTATGATATGGTGCATTTCTAGGGTTTTGAGTTTTTCCATGCATGCCCTTTTCAATTTGAGTTTGTTTCCCTTTTTCTTTTGAACTTTTAGGGTTTTTGGATGATTGTAAAGAAGGTGAAATCTTCTTGTATCCTAGACCCGTCTTGTCATGGGATTGTTGTCCCTTATACAAGTTAGTTGAATCCAACCTAGTGCCACTACTCGATGCACTAGTGGATTTTAAAGTCCGATTTTCAAGATCCAATAATTGCTTGTCAGTTTTTAATTTACTAATTTATTGAATAAAATCTTTTTATTCTTTTTCAAAAATAATTTTCTTTGTTTCATACTCGTTTACCTTAGACTCAAGCTCAAGTACCCTTTTGGTTAATCCCTCAATGGTACCTTCACTTCTCAACAACGCTTGGTTTATTTCATTGAGAAGTTTATTTGCCATAGCAAGTTCAAATTTTAACATTCTTTCATTAGTGGAAATGCTTGCATCCTTAATATCATCATAATCATCATCCGAATCACTTATGGATGCACAATATGAAATATGGATGGGTTCATCCTCATTTAAAATAGGGTTTAAGCATACCTTGGTCTCCTTGGGTGAAGGTGAAGAGCTGACTTCTACCTTGTTTTCTCCTTGCACCTCCTTAGTGTTTGATGAACTCGTCTCATCATTTTCTTCTTCATTGGTGACTTCTTCTTGAGTCGTCATCTTGGTTGGCTCCCCCACTTTCTTTTTGGTCAAGTGGAGTTTCCTTAGATATTCGATGATGATTGGGTCGATGAGTTCATTTTTGGCAATAATAGCCTCAAAGTTTTCTTCCTCTTCTTCACCGGTGTCTCCAAGGTTCACTTGAGCCATGAAGCAAAAATGTTCACTCTCACCGTCTTCTTTCTCATTCTCATCCCAAGTGTCGGAGTGCATAGCCTTGGGATTCTTCTTCCCCTTGAAGCCATCCTCTTGAAATTTCCCTTTTGGTCTTGCTTCTCACCTCCTTCTACACTTCTCATTTGAGGGAAAAGTTTGTAGTAAGTGTGAATTGTGTGCCCTTCCTTCTCACAATTGATGCACACCACTCTTTTGTCTTCTTCCTCTCTTTTGTTGTTCACCATTTTCTCAAAGGCAAACATGGCTTGCATGAGCTTGGTGAGAATGGAAATTTTTTTGGATTAGTCATTTCCAAAGTTTTGGAAATATGGTTCATTTCCAGAGTTTTGAGAAGAAATTGGGTTGAAGATGTTTGCAGTGAGCTTGATGAGTTTGAGGAGTTGTAGGGTTTTGAGTTTTGTGCGGCAAAAGTCATGGTTTTGTGTGAGGAGTTTACACTTTCGGCTTGTCGGAGGGTTTCCTCATAGCATTTGAGATGAGCATACATTTCATCCGGTGTGAATTGCTCACGCCCTTGCACGACTTGCAAAGCCCCCACATATTCTCTCCAACTAGGTCTCACCATCATCACTCTTAGGGAGTGTTTGACACTCAATGGAATAACAAAAAGTTGGAATAGAATAGTTATTCCGACGAATTAATTTCCCAAACGAATTTTAGACTAAGTAGAAGAATCTTTGAATAGTGCTAATCCAAGTATATCAACTTATAGGTGGAATAGGATTAGCTCTCGTCGGAATAGCGATTATTGTTTGATTATATTATATTATATTATGATTATGATTAAGATTTAGTATTATTATATTATTATATTATTATATTATATTTATGATTATAATTTATTATTATATTAATATTATGATTATTTATTATTATTATTATTATCATTATATTATTATTAAATTATTATTATCATTATTGTTATTATATTATAGTTACCATTAGTATTATTATATTATTTATTATTATTATAAATATAATTTTAATATTATATTATTATATTATGATGATTATGATTATGATTATTATTACTTATTATTTTTTTATTATGTTGTATTATATTATTATATGTTGATTATAGTGATGATTAATTTATTAATATATTATTATAATTATAATTATTTTTAATTATTTTTATGATTATGATTATATTTTTATTATTATATTATTATGATTATGATTATGATTATGGTTTTATTATTATGATTATGACTATAATTATTATTATCATGATTATGATTATGATTATTATATTATGATTATATTATTAAAATTATGATTACTTATTATTATATTATTATAATTATGATTGTAATTATAATTTTTTATTATTATATTACTATATTATGATTATGTTTATATTTTTATTATATTACTATTATAATATTATTATTTATTATGATTATTTTTATTACTTTATTATTATTATTATCTTACTATTATGATTATTATTTTACTATTATTATTATTATCATGATCATTATTAGTATCATAATTATTCATATTTTAACTATTCGAGTAATAGCTGCCAAACGATATTTTTGCTCTTCCGAATTGTCAAGAATACCACTCTTCTAAAAAAAAAAAATACAATTCTATCACTCTTCCAAAATTACCACTCTTCCAAAACTATTCCTTGATTTGCCAAACGGACCCTTATAAGTTTTGTGACTATTTTGTTTGTAGGCAAATGATCACCTACATCAATAAACTCATTAATTATAATTGTGAATCTAGTATACATATCTTCAATAGATTCATGCTCATCAATTCTAAAGCTTTCAAACATAGATTGCAATATTTTCTATTTAGCCTTTTTGAGCATATCATTTCCTTCATACTTTCTAATTAATGCTATCCACATATCATGAGCATTGATTGCTTCCTCAAAAGTTGATGCAATTGATTCATGGACGGAAGCAAGTATGGCATTAACCGCTTGGTCATTTTGCTTGACTTTCATAAGATAAGCAATATCAATTTTGTCATTTTCATCCTTGGTAATGGTAAAACCATTTTCAACTATATCCCACAAATCAATGATTTTTAGGTAGTTGGTCATGCATTTCTTCCAATAGGCAAAGCCTTTACAATCGGACCCAAAAATCGGTGGTTCCTTGATATGCCTTGTGCTCGACATAGTGAGGACCTTGGTTTGTAATTAAGTGTTCCTTAATTATCAAACTCAACGTGCTCTGATACCATTTTGTAACCTTGATTACCACTAATAATACTAATTTGGTCAATTAGTAAAAAGTACAAGAGTTAAATTACAATTTTAACAAGTTCTACAACAATCAAGCACAAACAATTTCTAAACCAAAGATATGAAATAAAGTAAAGAGAAAGAGTTTAGAAATGCTCAATCAAAGGATTGAGTTGACACACGATGTAACGAGATTTGGCGTTATGCGCCTACTCCTCGGGTCCCCGGCTTCCCATCTAACAGTAACAAAGCCGGTCCAATCTATTCAACCAAATATGAGTCTTGTACAAGGTCAAATTTTGCCCTCTTACACACAAAGGATGAGAGACAAAGCCTAAAGTTAAATGGAGTAGCAAAAGCTAGGAGTATATTTAGCAATGGAGCAAATCACTCAAATCTCACAAGTGTTTAGAACAAGTTTTAGATCAAAGATCTTGAGCTTTAGTTAGGTATAGCAAGGTTTTCTCAAAGCTCTTTAATGGTGGCTGTAAGAATGTATTTTACAAGTGTATTCAACAACAAGAGGAGAAGGGAGATGGTCCCCCTTTTATAAAGAGCTGAAAACCAAGCATAACTCATTTTTTCGGCCTGAACCGTTATAACGGTTTACAAATCGTTATAACGGTTTCTAAATCGTTATAACGGTTTATAAAATCATTACAACGGTTTACAAATTGTTATAACGGATTAATATTCAAACGGTAGGATTGTCAAAGAAATTTGCCCGTTGTTTTGTCGTATAGCCGTTGGATCAACTGAGCTGAAACATTATAACGATTTATCAAATCGTTATACGTTTCATGAATCGTTGTAATGATTACAGAATCGTTATACGTTTCACAAATTGTTGTAACGATTACCGAATCGTTACATAACGATTCACTCTAGTTTCTTTGAGAATGTTTCTGCCTTAGAATATTTTTGAGTATCGAGATGAACCGTTATAACGATTACTGAACCGTTATAACGATTCACTAGGCAGAAGCACTTTTCTTGTTGTTTAAGCTCAATTTCTCTTGATCAATTCAACCCAGTTTGTGTTTTACTAAACCTAAGCCTAGTGCAGTCTTGATTAAGCTCTTGTATCCCAATACTAGTCTTGGTTCTTGTGCACTAGTTCATTTACATATTAATCCCTACACAAAACTCAATAAGGCAAATTGTAAAATTCAAGATTGTTTTGCAAATCGACAAATCAAAGAAGATGTTAAGTGTAACAATCTTGTGTTATTGTTTGATCTTTTCTTTTCTTTTCTCATATTTCTTTGATTTCTATATTCTTGTGAGAATTGAATCGTATTGAATTGTATTCCGCTGCCATTACACTTGAGCACTAAGCCCCAAATCGGTTTATACATTTTTACCTTAGTTCTTTATAGTCTTGCACTATTTTTGACCTTTAATTCCACCATCCTAGGGCTATCACTTATTTCATTTTCTATGTCTTTTATTTTTATTTTTTCCATCAATTCTCTTCAGGTTTCAAATTCTTTTGTTTCTTCTTCTTTTGTCATTTTGCTACTCATATCTTCTGGGACTTGAATCCTTTCATAATTAGTAAATCTTGCTAGTACCTCATCATTTTGATCATGATAAATATATCCTTGTCTGAGATTTATTATTGGCTTATCATTTTCTACAAATTTACTTATATTTCATTCTAATCCTGCTAATTCTTCTGAATTATATGTCATCGGTTTAATCATTTTTATATGTTTCGAACTTAGCATTTTAACTACATCATTAAATTCTACTTTTATAATTTATCTGACTATTATTTATGCATTTTTCCACAAATCTTAGACATACTATTAAGTTATTACCATGTGATCATCCTTCATATCCTTTTAGTTGTATTCCTACTTTTATATATTTACAAAAATCCCTTATTTCTAATATCATATCTGGCATACAATATAATAATCCTATGTTTTCATTCATATCTATTTCTGCCATAGCTATTAATGCTTTAGTCATATTTGTTCTCCATCTTGAATCATATAATGCTACTAACACTTTAGAACCAGTTTCTCTTCTTCCAGTTCCTTTAATTCCTATTAAATATAATCATGTATGTACTAATTTTTTTATTTCTTTTAAGTAATTCTTTTTTAGTATCTGTTTCAATAAAATCTAATATTATTTTTTCTCCTTCCCTACACATTCTTCTTCTTTCTGAAACATGTCTATATAAACTAGTATCTTCTAAAAATATTTTCTTTTTATAAAGTAATTCAGGTTTTAGGATGGTAGATGTGTTTGTTCTAAAGTTATCTATATCTTAATTAATATCTAAGACTTCTATAAGACTTTTATTGGTTCATTAAGCTTTTTCTGAACTTCTCCATCTCTTAATGCAAAAATATTACTATATCTTATTTTCTTTAGGGAAGACTAACTTTGTAGAGAACAGGTTCACTAAATTATCTACTTCTTCGTCAGGTAAAACTTTAGTTTTTTCCTTTTATTAGGATATCTAATTTTTCAGAGATTTCTAGTAAGAGTTGTATTATGCAATTATTTTGTGCAATAAGTATTTTGTCTGACTTGGATTTGACACTATTAGTATAATTGAAACCAAACTCTATATTATCTTCTGTATATTTTTTGAATTTTCTAGAGATTCTTGTAATCTATCGACCATCAACTTAAAATAATATTCTCTATTTTATTTATTTTATCTCTTATATCTCTTAATTTTTCTATTATATTTTGAGTGTCTATTATAAGTTTTTGTTTAGCTAATTTTTCTAATATACTATTATTTTGTTGTCTAATATAGTCTTGATTTTCCCTTAATTCTTTAATATTTTTATTCTTTTCTTGAATAATAGTTATTAAGAAATTAATTTTAGTATTATTATCTTATAATGCTTTTTCTAAACTTGTTCCTAGATTTATAATTAAATCTGTAAAGCTATTTAAATGTTCAGAAATTAAAGTATTATATTCACTATGTAAAATATGTTTATATTTTCTGACGAACTTACAAAGTAGTTTATTTTTATCTAATGAGATTATTTTTTTGGAATTGAGGTGGGATATTTATTTGTGGGTTGTAATTCTGTACGTATTGTGAAAATTATGGGTGGTATGGGTGTGAGAATGGTGGATATATGTTTTATGGATTCTATGGAGATAAAGTCAATGGTGGAAATAGTGGAAAATTAATTTGTTCTAATCTCATCTCTTGGCTTTTTGGGAAAGCCACATCCATCAACGAATTTGATTTTAGCCTCTTAGAAATCATTTGATTCTGAGAAGGAACACTATTATTTTGTGGTGTTCTCACATTTTTATCCTTCAGAGAGGAATGATCACTCATCTCATCAGTATTTTCTGGAGAAACACTAGAGGAAACCATTATGATAGGTTGTTTTTGTTTTTCTAAGGTGGCTATTTTTTCGTGGAGTTCTTTAATATATGAACTGGCTCTGCCTAATTCATCATCCATTCTTCTTATAACAGTCATTTGATTCTCACAGTGATTGTAAAAAATAAATTTATTTTTATCCCATACTATTTTAATGTATGTTCTAAGTTCTAGTGATATATAATAATTTTCTCCTAGTTGTTGTCTTACTACTAAATGTGCTTCTGCTAATGTGTCAAAATCCTTATAGTATGGATGCTTAATTATACTAATTACTTCGGGCCATGATGCATATACTCATGGTGTATTACCATTAAATATTACATAACAAATATTCTTTTGTGTTTACTGTCTACTAAATGGTATACTAATGCATTCAATGTACTTAAGAAATAAGGTTTTTTATTTGGATCATTTTTTTGTCTAAAGAATGCTACATACAAGTTATCTAAAATACATTTATCTTTATTATCTAGACTTAATTCTTCTGTAGGTTTGAACTGTAAGTTCGTACCTTTATAATCATTCAGTTGTATAGTTCTGAATGATATTGCTGGTAAACCATATCTATTTTTTCGGGCGTTCCTCTGGGATTCATTTATAAAATATTCTTATGTTAGTAATTTTCTTGATAGATAATCTGCTAAGTTATTATCATTTCCTTTTATATGTGTGCGACCCTTTTTCGCGCGCTCCGCATCGTTTTCTTGTGTTATGGCGATGGGATGCGGAAGAAGGACATAGAGATTCATCCTAAGCGTGCATTTGTTTAACGCCGGTTAATTCTACCGCTTAGACCAATTTGAATGCACATTTAGGGGGGGTTTTAGTGATTGTGAGTTCTTGTAGATTCCGATGGGCGCATGCCCCCACCGTTAATTACCCTGGGCTGTTAACCTCGAGACACCTCTGGATCTTTAAAAGGGAGAAGCAAATAATATAGCTAAATGATGGTCAAGTGGTCGCGTGATTCGGTGATTGGGATCACTGAAGCACTTTGGACTTACCAAGAGGTCAGTCTAATGAGATAAGGTTGTGAAAAGATGAACTTACTACATATCAGTTCAATCTTTACCGCTCCAGGAGGTAATCTTATCAATAGATGAGATTAACCTTCGCGGAGGGGAGAAAAAGTGAGTCAACTACAGAACGACTCGACCTTAGTTGACTTAGAAGATAAACCAACTACAGAATGGTTCAATCTTCACTAGTCAACGATCAATCACACAAAACACAACTCGAAGCACTCAGTCGGTTGGTCTTGAGGTTGGTGAATCAGGAGACGGGTGGATTTGTCCCACGTATTTCTTCTCATTGATCTTCTAGATCATGAATTCCAAGCACTAAACTGATTCATAAACATAGGAACATAACTGCACACAAAGTCAAACATGAAGCACTGAGCCAGTTTGACATTGAGGCGTGTGTCAGTGAAAGAACCAACTACAGAACGGTTCATATTCACTATTTTGTGGATGAATCTACTACAGAACGATTTAATCCTACAATCTCGGGAAATAAACTCACTACATATCAGTTCAATTCTCTGAACTAGAAGACAAACTTATCGATGGATTAGTTCAGTCTTACTAGCTCAACTGGTCATGAATTACTTGTTCATGACGTAGAGTCATCATGATGCCACCTCTTTGGACATCGTGATGTTCTTCTCTCTTGAAGTCAACATATTTCCTTGCATTGATGTTGCAGTCTTGGTCATTCTCAATGAGCGTCAAGATGTTCTTATCCTAACTGGTTATCCTGAACGTTGCATTACTTGTGCAAAAATTATCGTTTCACTCAACATCCCTCGTGTGAACATATTTAGTCACCTTTAAAAATATTATCATATATTTTTTATTGATTTTTTTATTATTAAGGTAGTGTATTTCATTATTATTTCAATTACAAGGGTGAATTTATCATTTTACCTTTATTATTATTATTATCATTTTTTATTGTCATATTTTGTTTTCTTTTATTTATTCATTATTATTTTTATTATCCTCAAACTCTTATTTATATTTATAGAAAATTATTCACAAAAATAATAGAAAATGAATTAGCTATTATTCATGATTTTATTTGAATTTTTAGGATTTTTATGATAGCTAAAAGAATAAAATTTTGTTTTTTGTTTTATTATTTTTTTATTACTTGTAAAAATAATAGAAAATGAATTTTATGATTTTATTTGATTTTTTAGGTTTTTAGAATAGGATTTTATTTTTTATTGCTTTTATTCTATTTATTACTTATAAAAATAATAGAAAATGAATTTTATAATTTTATTTGATTTTTAAGCTTTTATTATTATTTATTCTATTTATTACTTGTAAAAATAATAAAAAATGAATTTTATGATTTTATTTGAGTTTTAAGTTTTTTATAATAACTAAAAGAATAGAATTTTTATTTTTATTACTTTATTCTATTTATTCTTGTAGAAAATTATATAAAAATAGTAGAAAATAAATTAGCTATTATTTATGATTTTATTTGAATTTTTGGGATTTTTATAATAGCTAAAATAATAGGTCAAACCTTGGTCAACAGAAAAAGACAAATAATATCATTTTACTTTTAAATTGTTTTATTATAGTAAAATTCTTAAAACCAAAATATTTTTTTGTAGAAAAATACTATGAAAAAAAAATTTTTAGAAATAAATTTGAGTCAATTTGGAGTTTGGAAACATTTTCAAATAATTTATTTATTCTTTTATTTTGATTTTCTGTTATTAATTGATTTTTGGGCTTATTGTATTGGGTCATGATTAATTCTTTTTAATTTCCTACGAATTGGACCTAGATTAGAACTGGGCCGGCCTATTTTTTATTAAGCTGTAATTTATCGGGGCTCTTAGATTTGTGTTGAGATTGACTTTAAATAGATGAACGATCCAGATGCATTCCCAATTATTAGTTTTAATGAATAGACTGTTCTTAATCGTTAGATCTCTTTGAGATTCTCCTAGATACTCTAAGATTCGTGTTGATGTGTCAAGAGTCGTGCTAGCCTATCCCTTCATCCTTTCTATTATCCATACACCGAGATTCGTGCTACTTGCATTTTCGGTGATCAGGAGCTCCAATTGATGATCGGCCGACGACCTTAGCATCGCCTAGGTGGGAGGAGTACAGTGGTATCTTCTGATTAAAGATCTATGTGGTAGATTATTGAGAATGCTTGTACCGATTTGGTACTGTTCTTACGATTCGGTACCGAGATGAATTAATCTCGTTTTTCAATCAAATTAAACACTAATTCTTGCAATTCTTGCGTTATACCTTATCGCCTTGATGTAATTAATGTGCTCACTAACTATCTTCAAGTAATTAACTTGAATTACAATGAAAATTCAAAGATAATTGGTACAGATCGGTACCAGTTATGAGATTAATTGTGATTTTGATCACTCAAGCTTTGTTCACAGCACTTGTGCATTCTATACTTTGAGATACAGCTTTATTCGACTTATTCTATGATCCTAGCATGAATTCAAAGCTAATTCCATGTCACTGTATCAGAGAAAAAGAGTCGATGAATGCACAATTCGATTAATTCATCAATCTTGCTGTGAATCTCAATTGATTGCCATCAATTTGAGTGTTCAAACTCGCAATTAGATCAGGAGGGTTACATAAACCCTTCAACTAATCACAATTGTAAGAATAATTGATCTATTCCTTTGAATAATGCTCGGGAGAGTTACAAAAACCCTTCAACCGAGTTCTATCTCACCTCATACATCCTCTCATCACGATCAACATCAAGAAGTAGCAAAGGGATTGAAGAGAAAGGAAAGAAGCAGAGAGAAAGCAACAAAATTAAGAAATAGCAAGAAAATTCAAAGAATCAGAAGATTACCGATTTGTTTATATTGATCTCTCTATAAATTAAACACAATTAGTAATAATTACCTAATATTTGATGCTTATTGAGATGAATGGGTGGATAATCAAGATTCAAACTTGACTCAATTGAATGAATTTCAGTTGGAAAACCCGATCATACTTTTTTTCTATCTTGTCTTTTGCTCTTAAACTATCTCCTCTCTCTTAAGCTCTCTCTGTAGATGTGTGTGTCTTTCTTGATGATTGGCAGGGGTTTATATAGACTCAGGGGCTTAATTGTGATTAGTGGGTCGATTAGTGGCCGGATTATACTCTCCCAATTGATCTCCACCCTTGATTGCACTTCACTCAATGGTTAGGATTAGTTTGTGTTTCTTTTCAGTCAATTCACTGTCTTGAGTCAACACTTGGCAGTTTCAAGTTTGTTAGAGTTAGTTAAACTCTTCTTCTATTTACTCTATTGCCATTTCTTTGCACCAGTTGGCTCCCCACGCTTCTGGACTCTTCTAGAATATTCTAACCATTTAAACATCCTCAATTGACCGCCTTTATAAGCTCTAAGCAGTTCTCAATCTCAATTGATCAATCAAAAGTTCATTTCTTCACTTAAGCCTCACACTCGGCCTATATACCCAATCAACACTTCCCTTCATCAATTCCTTCGATTGAAACCTTGCACAATCTCTCTTTGCCTTCTAGAATCAATCTAGCATCCTTGCATGATCAATTGAGCACCCCTTTACTGAGTTTGAACACCTTCACCCATGGCCGATTGGTGAATTGGTATAACACTGAGTTAAAAGCTTCAAACAACCAACTTGACACTTGCCTTAGCATCGTGTGGGTAAAAGTAGTGCTCTTGCATAATCAATTGGACTTGCAAGTATTCACAGAGGTAATTTCTATTTTCAAGTCGATTAACTACTTCTATCAATTTCTCTCTCCTCTTTTGCTAAGTCTTTCAATTGATTGCTTGAATAATATCGTATGAGTGTTTGGAAGCTTCTCTGAAGAAGAATTGAAGCAAAAAGTTGTGTAGAAATCCCTTCCAACAATGGCGCCTTCATCGATCTCGGGCGGAAGAAAGAGGAAGAGAGGGAGAAGGAGTTGGGATGAAGGAGGGTCGGATGCGCCTGGCGTGTGTGAGCCAATGCATCAAGCAAGGGGCAATCAGAGAGAGGAGACGCATGGACCAGGTACACACCTCATTCCCTGTTTGATTTAAATTACTGACTTGATCTGTACATGAACTTGGTGTATGCTTGCTAGTGTGAGCTATACATACATAAACCTGACAAATGGGCCCAATCTGTAAGCAACTGAGTCTAGGCCCATTAGGCTTAGCTACGAGTTAATTAATGGTCTGCTTAGGCCTAATAATCTGATTGGCACAATCTGATAGTGCCATCTAGTTAATTGTTCTGTTAATTGCATATTATAGTGTTTGATCAGTGCTGAGGTGGCATTTGCCAATGAGTGCCATGTGTCACCTATGGGCTTACACTGCTTAGTTGTACCAATGGCCAACTGCCATTTGTTGTTGCTGTATTTCCATGTGGCACTGGGTGCTGAGGTGGCTCTGCTAGGTCCTGCCACGTGGCATGTTGGTGGGACCCACATGTCAGGTCAGTTTAGTGGTGGGGCCACATGGCTGAGGTGGGCAATAGAGAGGCTATCGCCATGTGGCATTGACATACTGAGGTGGCTTCTCTGTGTGCTGCCATCTGGCACTCCCTTTCAATATTGTGCACCATTCACACACTGCCAAATGGCCATAGTGCTGATGTGGCATATGACGTGGCCCAATCAAATCTGGCCACTTGTCTCTATCTGGTGAAATGGCTGCTGACATGGACCACTTGTTGACTGCCACGTGGCATAAGTGGGACCCACTTGTCAGATATGTGGGACCCACATGGGTGAGGTGGACCAATGAGGTGCTGACATGTGGCGATGACATGCTGAGATGGCCCAATGAGGTGCTGACACGTGGCATCCTCTCTCTCTCTTCTCTGATTCTGTGTGTGTATGTTTGAGATCCCCAATTTATACCCAGCAGTGTATCTATCCCCAAGTTGCACCCAGATAACCCCTTGATTGAATCTCAGCCCTTGATCTACTTATTTAATCTATTTTATCTTCTCTGAATTTATTTTAATAGCTCCACTTATCCAAAAATCATGAAACTTTCATCAAAAATCCCTAAATTCATGATGATCACTCCTGTAATTTTTAATTCCACTTTTGCCCCTGTCTCCTTACATTAAAAATTCATTTGCCAAGAAAACTCTATTTTCCTCTCTAAATAAATCCCAGATTTCAATTATAGCTCAGTGTCTCCGCCAAATATTCTCTTTGCATAAACTCTCCCCCAATTAACACCAATAATGATGCTTATTAGGATTTTATTTGATCAAATACTGACTACTTATCAGCAATTGATACAAATCTAGACTTGATCAGGTGGTTGCTCCTAGCTTTGGCATCTGATCAGTCATGTGAAATTGACTTTCAATCCCTTAACATGAGGGTGATTTGATCAAAGAGCTGACTACTTATCAGCAATTGACACAAATCAAAGTATGGTTAGGTGGTTGCTCACAGCTTTGGCACCAGGTCAGCATTGAAAGCAAAATCATATTGAGATTTCTTATAATTGGTTGTATCAAAATACTGGCTTGGCATTGACACTATTCCGTGTAGTATAGGGATTGTATTGGTTCAGCTCATAGGGCTTGCTTGAAGATCAATATCTAGGGTTTGATCTTGACTTCATTGATATCCATCATTTGAGGGGTGGGACCCACTTGTCAGAAAAATATGATTTCATGGGTGACACCCGAGAGATCTCCTCTCTCTCTTGAGTCTCCTTGCTGTCACCCATGCCAAGGGGACAGTGGACGCTGGGGTATATATATCTCCTGTTCTGTGTTCAGAATTTCCTTGTGGGACAAATAGGATTGCTCCAGGGTTCATTAGCGACTCTTCTGGCCGGTGGCCCCTTTCTCTTCCCCTTCTCTTTCCCCCTTTCTTATGTTTTATTATCAATAATTGATATTTATTTTCATTTACTCAGCTGCTTATTTTTGAGATTTTCCAAGGATAAACAATATGTTCTATAAGTAATTTTATGTCCATGATTTACTAATATGTTATGAAAATCTACCCATCTTCTAGCATATGATCCTTTCTCATTTTTTTATTATAAAATTTTACTATAGCTTGGCAATCTGTTCTTAATGTAAACGGCTTGTTTCTTAAGAAAAACTCAAATGATTCTATTCCTTTTAATACTACTTCTATTTCTAATTGTAATGGTGTCGCTTCGATACTGAATTTAAATTTTCCACTACTATATCTACACACTTGTTCTGTACTATTTTTTTTTCTGAAAATTGATTAGGTTTTTTCAATAATATTGCTCCCCATCCTAGATTACTAGCATCTGTTTCTACTATGAGATAGTCCTTTCTTAATGGGATTACTAATGACGGTCAATTCTTTATTAATTCTTTGATTTTCTTAACTTGTTCTATGTCTGATTTATTAAAAAACTTTTGTCATTTGGATTGACGTTTTACTATATAATGGTCATGTGTATTTTTTTAGATCTTTTATAAAAGGTCTAGAATAGTTTAATAATCCTAAATATTTATTTTTTCTCTCCATTTTGTTTTCTTATTTTTTTGTCATACATTAATGTGAGACCTAAAAAAAATAATCCATCAAGCAAATTAATAATAAACTATTTTCAATCTTTTTAGAAAAGAAACTATCTACTATACAATTTTATTTAAAAAAATATTATATTTTATAAGTCATATTTTGTTAAATAATAAATTAATTTTATTTAAAAATATAAGAATCTTTCTAATTAATTTAGATATAGATGATATCTAAATAAAATATATTATTTATTTATAATAAAATTAATGATAAATATAAGTACTTGAGATTTCGGATGGATTCTGTGCTAAATAAAAATAGGAGGCTGATAATAGTCCCCAAATTATTATCCCCAAAATTTATCCCCAAAGACTCTGACCAGTTATTTTGACTAGTCTCTTTAGCGAAAGGGTGTGAACGTTTAATATCATCAGATTGTAATTTCAAACTATTTATAGTTGTGAAAAATATTATTTATATTAAACCAAAAAGTCATTTATAACCGTCATTATAATTTTTAAATAATTTGTGAAAAGTTATTTCTGACTATTTTTAGTTATGTAAGATTTATTAAGACAGATTTTAGTAGTTATTAATATAGATTATAATATTCTTTTTTAGTACCGCGTAAAGTTTTATTTCTAAATATATAAAGTCAATTTAGCGTTTCAACAACATCATGAATCCGTTACAAATCCAATTTGATCTTAACTCCACTGACTATTTATATTAAAAAAAATACTATTTACATCAAAACAATAAGTCTACTTGCTATAAGTCAACATCTGTGTGAAGCTATTTATAGTTAATAATCTTCTTATTAATAGTAATCATATTGTATATTAATGATAAAATAAAAATGATTCATTAAGCACCTTGTTCTAAACCATATTAGACTATTTATATCTAATTATATGTTTATTATTAGTAAAATTATAATTATTTATATATGATTTTAGTATTCCTTCAAAAGGTAGTTGTGTGCATTCTCGTCAATATTCATATCGTAACTATTTAGACTAAATATTATGTTTATTCGTAATAGCATAATGATGAAATAATTATTAAATAAGCGGTTTAATTTATGACAATCGTATGGATGCGAAGAGACAAATTTGAATATTTGGCAACTGATTACAAAAAAAACTTTTAAGATACAAAAGTTGGCTTTTAGATCAAAATTGATTACCTGAAAGAATAAACAAACCTATACTTATTCTTAGTATAAACAAAATCAAAATAACATATAAAATCATAGGCTTGAATAAGTTCCTCAAAATTTTATATCATTTAATGTTATCTCAAAATGACAACACACCAAAACTTTTTGTAAGAAAAACTTAAATTTAAAAAGGAAAACTTAAATTTAGAATTACAAATAATAAACTTCAACTTAGTTTCAGAGTAAGGCCTTGAAATAAATGAAATCAATCTAGTTTAAGAATGTAATGATCGAAAACACACGAAACCTTTCATTAGACTTTGTTTCTCCAACTAGCACCATAAATTCTTGTGGATAGAAGGATTGATGTTGGAAGGAAAATATATGGAGCCAATGATATGTAAGTAAGAAAATGGGAGCCCTCCTAATCAGATAAAAGAATCCAAATAAAATATTTTTTTCTCTGTTTTGAAAATATTATTTTTAAACAGAATTTTAAATAACAGTTTTTTTTTAAATCAATAGAGTGGTATCTAAGAGACTCATCCAAAATTGAAAATTATTTTAACCGTTTGTGCTAAAAATGAAAACCAATGACTTGGGGATAGATTTTGGGATAAGCGCGTGGGGATTATAATAATTTTCCATAAAAATAAAGGATACCGACCAGTGACATAAAAATAATTATACGATCCGAACCGTACCCCCACCTGACTGGTTGTCCCAGTCGAGAAAACAAATGAAATTGCCAATTGGTTAGGCGGCCAATCGGCCATAGCTTCCAATGTAATTGAGTATACTCTGTAGTTTGTAATCGCATCATCTCGCGAGCCCAATGAAGCGCAAGGATAAATAAATAAATAAATATGGCCTCCTGAGTCCTGAGAACAGCCAACTAGGTGAAGATTGAAGAACGATCGAGCGAAGCAGCAAGGTCTTCTCTCTCGCACAATCCAACTATTTAATCCGCAGCCGATTTGATTTCGATCGCTCGCTGCTTCTGTTTTTCTTCCTCGTCCGTCTCTCCTAGCCCTTCCCTCTCCCTCTCATCTCTCTTCGACTTTCCCCCTTCTCCAGAACTCATTTTTCTATCTTCTCTGCATATTTCTCTCCTGAAGACGAGGTATCATTTATTTCATACTTTCTTCACCAATTATTTTCACCTGCCTTTTGTTTCCTTTTTATTTCTTATTTTTCCTTGTTTAGCATGTGCTTACAAATATTATGTGGACACCAAGTTCATCTCCTTCTGGTCGAATTACGAGGATCTCAAAGTCATGATGCCATTTGTGGAACTTTCCAGTTTGTACTGCTGGTTGTTGGGCCTTCTTTCACATGCATCAAATTATTGAGATTATGGGATTGATTGGCACTTCTTTGGAATCTTTTAGTCCATGAATTCTAATTAATTATAAATCTTATCCTTTTATTCTAAACTTTTAAATACAAAAGCCCCAAAATATTCGCATGCTATGACGGTTCATTCGTTTCCTTTTCAGAAAGAATCTATAGCCCCCAATAATTCTTTGTTTGGGACTTCCTTTTCTATAATTAGAAAATCCTTCAACCGCCAAAAAACACGTCTAATTTGTCATTAAAACATCTTTTTTTTTTCAGGATTCTTTCGAAGGCGCGTCCCTAATTGAGGCGACTAGGGATGGCCTTGATTGAAATCTCAGATGAATTACTGGGCACCTTTGTACCAATTGCAGTCTATTGGTTATATTCTGGGATGTATATGTTGATGGATAGCTGGGATGAGTACCGATTGCATCCAAAAGGGAAGAAAATGTGAAAAATGTGGTGTCGAAAGGTACCGTGGTCATAGGGGTTCTTGTACAACAAACTTTTCAAGTTGCCATTTCTCTTATCTTATTCAAGGTATGTAAATGCTTTCAAAATTAACTTAGAATTGTGATCTTGTATTTGCTCTCTGTGAATTGGGGAAAGGAACTTGAACAAAATAATTCCAAAATTTACAGATGGGAAAATTATAAGATCGTGCCATTACTGCTATGCTACTTTACAGTTCAGTACAAGTACCAGTTCGAGGTATAGCGAAAGAGCAATCATTTTTTTTTTGCATTTAGATAAGTGGACTTCTACTTGCCGTGGAGAAAAGAAAATTAATTAAAGATCATAAGCAATTAATTAACAGTAACCAGCCCAAACAAATGTTGCACGAGTAATTAGAAGGGTTATCAAGAGATCATTACTGATACTTACTGAATATTGTGTATTTGGGATGGAATCAGTGAATGAACTTCAACCATAGTTTGTTACTTAATTTACAATATGTTGCACTTACAGTGCTCCTCCTTTCCCCTTATCCTCAAAACAAGGTAATAGGTGACGAGACTGGTGTAGCACCAACTCAACCCTCAACCGCTGTTATAATCCTCCAACTTCTCATTGCCATGCTGGCGATGGATACCTGGCAGTATTTCATTCACCGATACATGCACATTAACAAGTTCCTATACAAGCATATCCACTCGAAGCATCACACTCTCGTGGTACCGTATGCCTTTGGTGCACTTTATAACCACCCCCTTGAAGGCCTCCTTCTAGACACTGTCGGTGGGGCACTCTCCTTCCTTATGTCAGGCATGACCCCCCGTACTGCCATCTACTTTTTCTCTTTTGCCACAGTAAAAACTGTTGATGACCACTGTGGGCTTTTGCTGCCTGGAAATATACTGCATCTACTTTTTCACAATAACAGTGCATACCACGACATACACCATCAGCTTTATGGAAGTAAATATAATTTCTCTCAGCCGTTTTTTGTTATGTGGGATAAGATACTTGGCACATACATGCCATATACACTAGAGGCAAGGAAAGAAGGCGGGCTGGAGGCACGGCCACTGAAAAAGGATTGAAGGCTTCTCCTTTCATCTGGGAAAGTAAATCTTTTCGGCTATTCTTTCCTGCCCTTGTAGGTTACTGAGATTTTGATCAGTGAGATGATAACGGTGCACTATGTTCTTATGAGTTAGTGGATCTGTATTATCAGGTAGTTTGTGATCCACTTATTCATGAAAAAAATTTGTATACATGGGGTATCATCGGAGAATTCTTGCAGATTACGATTTAATCTATTTCTTCCCATGGTAGTTTTGATAGTCCACAGTGTACATAATTTGTGATAACAATGAATGGTTACGATTATGTAAGGGGAAGGGATCACTCGACAACGGTTATCTTCACAATCTGATAATGAATTTTCAAATAAATATAAAAAAATTCTTAAAAATATATATTATTTTTAGATATGTTCTTCTACCTATAGATTGATGTTGATTTAAATTTCATATAATTTTATTATCATTTGGTAGTTCATTAAAAATCGTTAAATTAGAATCATTGCAAAGTATATAATATTTTAATGGTCTTTGATGGACTAGCAAACAATAATGAAATTGTATGCAATTTTAATCATCATCAATCCATAAGTAGAAGAATATATTTATAAAAAAAATCTATTTTTAATTTTTTTTATATTTATTTAAAAATACATTATCAAGACTGTCAAGATAAATCATTGTCAAGGATCCCTTCCCTTATGTAAGACCATGTACTCTGGGATAATATTATTTGACGGTACAATTTACCCACATTATTTGTATTTAATCTGTTGTGTTCATTATCAATTTGCACCCTCCAGCAAAGAAGGGCAATCGGTTATTTTACCATTGAGCTCAGAGAAGTCAGAAGAGTTATCTCAATTATAATCTGTTTTATGAGTTGTAAGTTTCTTGATAAATTATAATTGCCATATTTAAATGAATAATTTTGATGCGTGCCTCAGTGCCGCCAACCACCTCCCTCACCTATGGGCCAATCGTTTTTCTTCTCTCATCAACGGCCATGATGCCACCTCACTGGTGCGCTTTCCCATGATATCTGCCAATCACAACCTACGAGCTTTCAAATTCTCCTCAACGCCCGGTCTTACCTCATCTCATCTCCAATACAAGTCGCACTGCCCAAATGTTATGGTATTAATCATTAATCGTACTAAATCAGGATTAGCTGGTAGAACAGGTCTACGGACAAATTTGCTAGGGCTGAGGCAGTATAAATAAGTAGCACTTTCTATGGCACCACATCACTTATCAGGAACAAGGAAAACCCAATTCTATTCCATCTTTCACCGATAACACAAAACAGTGGAAGCACACTTCCATCCCCAGCTCCCTCGCACGCGCATCAATCGATCTGAATCTCACAATTATCTTGCTTCGCCTCCAAATTAAGGTAGAGTTCCCTGCAATGGGCGGCGCCTACAAGGAAAAGAAGGCCAAGGTGGCCGAAGGAGTCGAGCACGGAGGATCGCCGACTGCTAGTCCCGAGCTCGTGGAATCCATGGGGAAGCTCCAAGATATTCAACATGACCTCGAAACGGTACGAATTATGCTCAATGTTTTAGTTCTTGTGTGCGAATCTAATTATTAGAAGAATTATTGTTTTAGAATAGCTGACATCTCACACTGCGTTAAGTTCTTGGTGATTTGTTGTCAGTTTAGCTTGTACTTAGCCTTTTGTATGCGAATTATTATAGAATCATTAATTCGTGTTATGTTTATACGCGCGATAGTTATTTTAACTTATGTCTAGTGAGATCTTGTGCTAATTTTGTCATCAAATGCTGTAATAACTTGTATGAGTATGGATGACATGACATCAATTTGAGCATTTATTTCACCAGATTTCTTTTTTTCTGTAGTCAGTTATGTCGTCCTCTCAGATCAGTTGCTAATTTGATCACCTCTTGCTGTATTTAGGTCGTTTTTCTAAAATGTAAGTCTTCTTTCTTTTGCACTTGCTCTCTCTTTTGAAAACGAAGCTAAGTTGCCTAGCTTATTTTGGAATGTTGTTGAGCCCAAATTGGAAAGTCACCGTATGATTGTTTGCAGTCAATCATAATTTCTAACACACAACCAAAAGTAACATGTCCTTATTTTTCTTATGTTTTCCCCCAAAACTTTGAGGTATCCTCATATGGTAAAACATGTATTTCATGCACGAAGTTTTTACCATCTGAATTTGCAAATTGCAATGTTCTATATGGAAGTTATAGATATAGCATTTAGATTATAGTTCTGAAAAGGTGCCTCTGTTTTTTTTTTTACTTTTTTTTACCATCACTTGATTTAATCACTGTATTTGATTAATTTCTTTTTGTTTTTTTAATATTGGTGTGTATTTTGTAATAGCATGAGGGAGTAATATAGATGATCCATACAAACAATTATAATATGGAAACTCTCTATTACACTTATTGGGTATCGACGTATCTTAGCATGGTGATGAATATCCCATGACACTTTATCTTTGATATTATTGTCATTTTGTGGTGTAAATACATAAATGAGAGAGCAAGTGAAGAAGTTCTGGAGCTGGAAAAGAAGTTCAATGAGCTACGCAAACCTGTCTTTGCCAGGAGAAATGAAGTTATTGTACATCGATTGTTGATACTTCACTAAACTAATTCTTTATCCTTCCCAAATTCTTATACTTCACTAAACTAATTTTTTAATGAAAATTTTAATTATGTACATCGATTGTTGATAAGTTACAACTGAAATCTTATTAAGTACAGCCAATTGTCTTTTCACATTTTTGGAAAGATTTCTTGGTGTAATCATGCAAAAATGCTCTTAAATGTGTTTCCTTAAGTGGGACTTTTTTTCATAGCTTTGCTTTACTAAAATACTTCAGTGGGAACATTTACTGATGGTGCAACTGTGTCTTGTTCATGTTGGACATCAATAGATAGATGCACAAGCAAATAAGGAAGCTTTGAAGTTCGAAATTATGTTTGATGTGTGGCGCAAACCTTTCTATGCAAGGAGAAATGAAGTCAGCAGGTTGATCAGAGAATTCTGGCTTCTCACGGTAAACATTCTCTTTTCTTAAGACGTGTATAAATAGAAGGATTATCCAATACTAGTATCTTACCCGTGCGTTACTACGGTGATATCTTGTAGAAATATAAAAATTTATATCTTTATGTGAAAAATAAAGAAAATTTAGTAATTAATGTAAATTTCAATCATGAATACATAATTAATATAAATTGAGAGGAAAGTTAACATTTAGCGTTTAAGGAAAGTTAAAATTCATAATTGATGGCAATCTAAGAAAAAAGAAAATAAAATAGAGTAATTGTACTCCTAAATTATGTAGCATTTCGTGTAACAAATAAAATTAAGAGAAATTTCTAACTTCAACACAAATGATCATAGAGATAGTAACATTATTTAATGAATAACTCAATCCAATGAGTAATATTAGCTCTAAAAATTCAATAAAAAATCTGAACTGTTGCATACATACATGCTTAATAAGGAGTAGAGATACATACTTTTCAATTTGTTGCAAACCACGAGAATTTCAATTGTGAATATCCTATAAACTTTATATCGGTCATATTGAGAACATTGCTATAAATTTATGATTCCCATATCCACACTGAGTTCAATTATGCACTTCTGTCAAATATGCTACAGGGCGTAATTCTAAAGTCTCTTTAACAGTACAATACTGGTCATATAAGTGAAGCGGCTTATTGAAATTTTTGTTGTTTAGTGTAGAAATGAGAAATTTTAGTACTGGCACTGTAACATTTTTCTCTGAAAAACCATTGTTTTTGCTTTTATTTACCAACTTTGTTCTCTTTATGTGCAGTTTTGCAACCATCCAATTATGAGTATTCTTTTAATTGAACAGGATAAGAATGTAGTCATAAGACCTAGTATGTTCCGGTTTTTTATTTCTTTAAATTACTTTCTTGACAGATTTTGAAGAATATGGTTTCTTTGGATGTTGAGGAGGTTCATGATGTCAAGTTCGACTTTTCCATCAGTTTCTTAAGTTGTGTTTTGTTTCGCTTTTGTTTTTGCTATTTTTTCTTTTTCTTCAACAACAAAAAAAGAAACTAGATTAAAAGTTCTATTTTTAGAACAACTTCTAAGACTAGATGTAAGAGTTAAGATTGAGAGCAAAGAAAAATTATTTCATTGATTACAAATTTCTGTTACATCTCATGTTTTATAGCTATACAAGTATCTTTCTGTACATGCTAACTAATCTGTTACAAAGTTCTTATAGCAACTATTCTAACTAACTAATAGTTACATAAATCTAACTATAAATAATATCTTCTGTTGCTGAGCTATGTAATCTCTTGTATGTTGATCAATTGTTTTGAGTCATCCAGCGGCTGTATGTCATTGCTAACACGCCCCCTCAAGCATAATGTGGGTTGTGTAATAGTAAGCCTGGTTCGTGGCAATGTAAAGCGTGCATAGGACAACGATTTAGTGAGTGCATCGACTATTTGATCTTTAGAACAAATAACATGAACTTTTATCGATCCAGCAACAACTTTCTCTCATACAAAATGATAATCCAATTCTATGTGCTTAGTGCGTGCGTGAAACACTGGGTTTACATCGAGAAACGTAGCTCCCAAGTTATTACACCATAGACTCGGTGGTTGAATTGTAATGCCAAGTTCATGAAACAGACTTTGTAACCATACAACTTCAGTTGTCACCATTGTAAGGCCACAGTATTCAGCCTCAGTACTGGACCGAGCGACGATGCTTTGTTTCTTGGATGACCAAGAGAATAGGTTTGAGCCAAGGAACATCAAATAACCAGTTATTGACTTGCGATCATTGGGGTATCCATCCCAGTCTGAGTCCACATATGTTGCTAGAGTGAGGGAGGAAGGTTGAATGGTGAGACCATGATCAATGGTTCCTTTCAAATACCAAAGAATTATTTTCACATCATTCCAGTGATTAGTACATGGTTTGTGCATATATTGAGAGACATGATTAACTGCGAAAGATATGTCTGATCTTGTAATAGTGACATATTATAAGGCTCCCATTATACTACGAAAGAGAAGAGCATCATCCATTTCAAAGCCATCAAATCGAGAGAGAACATGTCCAGTAACCATAGGGGTGCAAGTATGCTTAACTCCTTGCATGTTAGCACGATCTAAAATAGAATAGATGTACTTTGACTGATTAAGTAAGAGACCCTTATCATGTGACAACACTTTAATACCTAAAAAGTAATGCAACCGGCCCTAGATCTTTAATTGTAAAACGATTATCAAGTAGTTGCACTATGGCTTGAATGAATACAGAATTATTGTCCGTGACAACTATATCGTCAACATATACCAGAAGATAAATAATGATAGATCCCTTGTGATAGATGAAGAGCAAAGGATCTGATGTTGAAGTGCTGAAACTAAGTTCAAACAGTGTGTCACGCATCTTGTTGTACCATGCCCTGGGAGATTGACGCAACCCGTATAGAGCTTTATGCAATCTACAAATGTTAGTTGGGTGTTGAGGATCTTCAAAGCCTGAGGGTTGAGACATATGAATGATCTCGTGTAACTCACCATGCAAAAAAAGTATTATTCACATCGAGTTGTCGTATAGGTCAATTCTGAGTGATTGCAAGACTGAGAATAATTTTTATTGTAGTTGGTTTGATAACCGGACTATAAATTTCAGTGTAATCCAATCCAGTCTCTTAGGTGTAACCTTTTGCGACAAGGCGAGCTTTGAAACGCTTAATAGAACCATCTAACCTTTTCTTTGTCTTATAGACCATTTTCATCCCACCACATTAGTAGCCTCTGACATTGGTGCCAAAGTCCACGTACCATTTTTAGCAAGTGCATCTAGTTCAGCAGCTAATGATGCACGCCAATGTTGATGCTTGGAAGCTTGAGTATAATTAGTAGGATCCAGATCAATGTGATCAATAAGATGGTTAGTAGCCAGCATAACTTTAGGAGTTTTAATCCCATTTTTGGAATGAGTTTGCATGGAATGAATGGACGTAGGCAAGGTTGTAGAGGTCCTAGTAGTAGGTTTTGTGGACTGAGAGTACTTCTTTCATTGATAAACATGTGTAATTGGTAAAGGGGAGATAAGAGGAGCAACAGAAGTAACTGGTGTTGATGGAAGTAGTGGAGGAGTAGCTGGTGTAGAAATTGAGTCTGATATTGAAGTAGAAACTGATGTAGTAGAAGAACATTGAATATCTTGTTCAATTACAACCAGAGGAGAAAAGGATAGAGAAGAGGTTGGTGAGGGCTGAGTAGTAGATTGAGTTTTGAATGGAAAAGAATTTCATCGAATACGATATGTCTTGAGAAATACACTTTATTGTTTGCCAAATCCAGACATCTAACGCAAGAAATAGACCGTGGTGATAGTTTGTTCTTATAATAAGGTTTGGTGTATGGAAAGCATTTACACCCAAGGATTTTGAAGAAAGAGTAATCAGGATCGGTATCAAATAGAGTATGAAAAGGAGAATCAAAGGAGATGTAGGAAGAAGATAACTTGTTCACAATAAAGGTAACACTCTCAAATATCTCAGGCCAGTATGATTGTGGTATACTTGCTGAAAACATGGTGGCAAGGGATAATTCAACAATGTGATGATGTTTACGCTCCACTAAACCATTCTGCTGGGGTGTATATGGGCATAAAATGTGGAATTGAATTGCTGGATAAGATCGTATAATTAGAAGAAACTCAGTACCACCATCCACTTGTATTGTCTTAATAGTGCATGACAACAAATTTTCAACAAAGCATTTAAACTTAACAAAGATAGAAGACACCTCACTCTTAGTAAAACAGAAGTATATCCAGCTGAACTGTGAAAATTAATCAGTAAATAAAATGTAATATTGAATACCAGTGTGAGAAACAAGTGGAGAATGTCCCCATACATCACAAGTGGTTAAGAAATTTTAATTGTGGCTGAAGAGAAGGGTTGTTTATGAGATTTTGCCAAACAGCAAGAATCACAAACACTAAGTTTGTTTTTATTACAAGACAACTTATTTGTTTTAACTAAATGTAACAAAGTAGCCTCTGAAGTATGACACAATTGATGCTAGTGATGAAGAAAAGATTTCTCACAAATGAAAGCATGCAATGGAACATAAGTGACCAGATAAAGTCCACCATGTTTTATTCTCTGGAGTAGAACTTGATGAGTTTCCACATCCTTTATAAGACAAGAAGTAGGATTAAACTCCACATAAGCATTGTTATCAGTGACTAATTCACTGATGTTGATCAATGATTTGGATATCCTAGACACATGTAAGAGATTATGCAGAAGTAAAGGTTGAGAGGCAGTTAACAAGATACCTGAACCAGTGTGCATAATGTTGAGACCTTTGTCATCACCTACACAAAGTTGATCTGAACCATTATAAGGTGAATAGGATGTAAAGGAATTGAGATCTGGAGTAACGTGAGCAGATGCACCAGAGTCAAGAAATCAATGTTCTGGGGGTGTTGTAGCAGATTGAACAGACAAGGCCTGAGGTTGAGAAGAAAAAAATGTAATTGTGCCTAGGTAGAGGTCTCGAAGGTGGTGGCTTATAAGTGGCATCAAACCGCTTGTAACACCGATCAACTGTATGCCCTTTCTTAAAACAAAGCTGACATAGGAGTTTTTCAGATGAGTTTGCCTTGTCAGAGGGTTTAGGGCGCCAGATCCACGAGATGCCAGAAAAGCCAAAAATTATGACAGAATATTATTGTTTTGAGATGATAGAGGTCCAAGAATGAATGAAGGATTGAAAGGCATACCTGGTTGAGAGGAAACAAGATGTGCCTGAGGTGTGCCAGAGAAGACCGAGGTTGCAGTAGAAATAGCTGTAGGGAAGAAAGGAGGAGAGGAGCTTGCAATTGCTAAGGCATGTTTATTCAAGCGCTGCTCATGTATAAGAAGAAGACCTGAGAACTCATTAAATGGAATTGCTTCAGATCTAGATGTGAAAGAGACAACGATTGAATCATAGTCACTACCCAAACCATGAAGGATGAATAGCTGGAGATCAACATCAGACATAGGTGAGCCAATTAAACGACGTTTATTAGCTAAAGAACATTTCTAGTCAAGGTAGCTCTACATAATCAGATGTCCTTTGTGAAGAGAATGAATCTGCATCTTGAGATCCATCACACGAGCCAAAGATTGTGAGGAATATCGGATGGTGAGCTCATGCCAGAGATCGGCAGATGTGGCACAATGAACAATCTGAGAAACCACCGTTTCAGAGATTGTACTGAGTAACCAAGCCAAAAGAAGTTGATCTTGATGTTGCCATGCCTCATATTCAGGATTGGGAGCAGAGATGTCATCCTGAAGTGAGATGGCTTCAGCGGGAGGTGGATGCGTACCGGTTAAAAATCTTAGAAGATCATGGCCACGAATATGAGGCAAGATAAGAATTTTCCAAGAGAAATAGTTATCATGATTGAGTTTGATAGGCAATTGATAAGAAAAGGTAGTCGAATGAAGAGAAAGAGAGGAAGTTGTCATTGGCGAGAAGAAATGAGAAGTAGAGAGAGAGAAGTATGAAGACGGCGTTAGCCAACTAGCTTACTGATACCATGTAAGAATTAAGATTGAGAGCAAAGAAAAATTATTTTATTGATTATAAATCTCTGTTACATCTCATTCTTTATAGCTATACAAGTATCTTTCTGTACACGCTAACTAATCTGTTACAAGGTTGTTACAGCAACTATTCTAACTAACTAATTATTATATAAATCTAACTATAAACAATATCTTCTGTTGCTAAGCTATGTAGTCTCTTGTATGTTGATCAATTGTTCTAGGTCATCCAGCGGCTGTATGTCATCGCTAACACTAGATCATTCAAGGGTAGAGCCAGAGGCCTCGTTTGGCGCAGGAATTGAAATTGCTATCATATAAAAAAAAAGTTTTGTAGTAATTCAGTAGTTTAGATATTGAGTACTATTTGCTCCATCTTTTGTTTGGAATTACACTTTTCTTTCGTTGCAGCAGGAATTTAGGCATTTGCGCAGTAAAAAGACTATGTCATTTGAGTTTAAGGAGGAGATTGGAGAATTTTCGACAATGGTATTGTAGTTGCTTTATATTTTGATCTTCTATGAATATCTGTTGTGATGTTTTTAATTGAATTTGGTGTTTTGCTTAGTTGAACTCAATAGTGTTAAATACCTATGATATGAGGTTGTGGTATCAAATAGATATTTTGTTTCGCAAATGAAAAGAGTGGGAAATCACTACTTTCAAATATATATATCACTACAACACAGACCAGTATTTAACAGCGATTTTTTGGGGCCATTAGCAGCGGTTCTACAACCGTTGTTATTGGTCATGCTGCTAATTTATATAAATAACCACTGTAGAAAAGGGTGCTTTGAGTTAAATTTGTGTATAAATCAACAACGGTTATTGGCAGAAAACCGCTGCTAACATTCCGCCTCAACAGCGGTTATTTACAAAAAATCGCTGCTAACATACATTCAACAGCGGTTATTTATAAAAAAACCGTTGTTGAATGAGAGAAAAACAACGGTTGTTTGCAAATAACCGCTGCTAAATAAATATTAGCAGCGATTTTTTATGAATAGCCGCTGCTAAGATGAAAATAACAGCGCTTTTCTGTTAAAAATCATTGTTGATTATATTAGAGTTTGCAGCGGTTTTTTCTTAATAACCGCTGTTAATCTTTTAATTTTTTTTGGGGTTTATTTTATTTTTTGTGACTAGCCCACATGCTAGCCGTATAGAATTTCATTCATCGAATTCACACACATACAATCGATACAATAATCAATTTTATTCAATAAATAATTCACACAAATATAAGACACACATACGTAAATATAAATTGAAATATAGCATAAATAATCACAACAATGTATACATCACACCACAAAAAGTATTACATATATCCAAAAAATATTAAAGTATATCGTACAATCTCAGAATATAGACTTCAAAAATTCTATCAATCATATTTTTACCTGCTGGAGATCCTCAGGCGGCAAGGGCGCAAATGATCTGAGAGACTGCAAAAAGTAAAAACATACATGGTTAGTAATTTTATAATCATAGGTAAATGAATGTTTTCGATCACTTAATTTTGTAAATTTACTCACGTTGTTGATTCTCTCATCACAGGGACTCTTGCCCTTCCTGAGAAAGTCCCGCACCAACGAGTCTCTCCAATTTTGATAAAGCCCGGCCATGCTCACCAAGCACCGGTGCATGTGTGTGTGATCCTCTATGTTGAAAATATCCTGAAAATAATATTTTATAACTCATTTTAAAATGCATCACACAGTTAATACGACGGAAGATAATATTTTATAACTCATTTTGTACCTTAACATATTTCCACATGGCCTCCATTCAACTATTATGGTTTTCTCTGACCTCACTCGAAAGGATACAATAAGTTTACAGCCAAAATTTACGAACAATAAACCTATAGCATAGATAGTTAGTGCAAATAAAATATCAGCACATATCTTGAAAAACAATATCAGCACATATCAGCACATACCAGGCCAAAGGGTTAAAAAGCAATATTAGCACATATCAGCACATACAGCGGCTGTTACAAACATACCTTGAAGTGACGGCGGGGCATGCTCGGGCGACAGGAGAGGAGATGGCGAGGGGGCGTGCTTGGGCGACAAGAGAGGAGACGGCGAGGGGGAGGGCCTCGGGTGCGACAAGAGAGGAGAACGACGAGGGGGGAGGCGAGGTGTGCTCGGGGGACGACGAGGCATGCTCAGGCGGCGACGACGAGGCGTGATCAGGCGACGGCGGTGAGGCATGCTCAGGCGCTGGAGTAGGCGAACGACGCTTCTCTGGACTTAGGTCACGGGGGGAATGAAAATTTAAAAAAAAAATACTAAGTGCTGGGAGTTCTTACTAATGGTTCAACAACGGTTATTAATAAAAAACCGTTGCTAAACAGTTCAACAGCGGTTATTTAGTAATAACCGCTGTTGAAGCAATAGCTTTTAACAGCGGTTATTACTAAATAACCGCTGTTATATTTTTAACAGCGGTTATTTAGTAATAACTGCTGTTGAAGCAATAGCATTTAGAGCGGTTTTTATTTTAAAACCGCTGTAAATTTAATTTAGCAACAGTTCTCTCAAAAAATCACTGTAAAGGTGCGTTGTTAAATCCCCTTATATATATTTGCTCAGCTTATAGTTCTCTGCCAACCCGTACTTTGAGGATGAGAAGCTAACAAAGAGATACTGGCTTAATCATGGTGGTTACCTGACTGTAGTGTGCGACCCCATCAATTGGAAGGAGGGGAAGTTAGTATTATAGTACAAATTTAAATGTCTGTTGGTACTGAGATTTATATGTTTTTAAACTTCTTGATATTATAATTCTTACTGATATTTGTTTTTTGGTTCCAGTGAACATTTGATGGCTGCAGCTTTGATGAGGAGGGCAATCAACTTCATACTTCTAAAAGGTTTATGGTTCATTTTGTTTGTCTTATCAAATATAAAGGATAGGAAAAGATAAAAATCTTTACTAAAAACGTGATTATAGGTGAAAACACTTGCTTGTGATTTTTATGTGCATTATTGTCTCTGTAAATGCAGCTTCTTCTGTTGGTTCAGTGATATTGTGCGGTTTGATGGAGAAATTGATGAGGTAATAATACCATGTGAAAGGCAATAGTAATATTTTTATATGAGTTGAAATCATTTATGTTTGATTTTTATCTTGTATATTAGATTGCAAGTATTATAAGGGGTGATCTGTGGCCAAACCCTCACCAGTACTTCCAAGAAGTTAGTTTTATGCTTCTTATGCTATGATTAGATTTGTTTCTGATCAAAAAGTTGTTCCTCCGAGCGAGTGCTCATTTTATGTTTCTTTCATTGCACTGGTGTGGAAGATCCTATAGGCTTGCATAGGCTACGGGACAGTCAAGCGGATCCTCAGGACAGTGAGGAGGATAATCCTGCCTTTTAACAATGTTTGGAGAATATATTCTCTGCTGAAAGCCTAGACAAAATGAGTCCTACCAAATGTTATGAAGAAGAAATTGTTATAATATGAAATATCTCGGTGGAGGGAAGAGAGAACAATTCTGAAATTTCTTTCTATTCAAACTATATCTTCTATTTCTCTACCTCCTACCGACATTCTCCCGGAATTTGTCATCGGCTCTGATACCAATTTGTTATAATATGAAATATCTCGGTGGAGGGAAGAGAGAACAATTCTGAAATTTCTTTCTATTCAAACTATATCTTATATTTCTCTTAAACTATTTTCTTCTCTCTTGCCTTCTTACAACAGAATACAAGTCTATTTATAGCCTTAGAAATGACTCTTAAAATTCGTAATAAAAACATATAATAAAAACAGAATTCTAAACAGCACCCTTTCAGCTGACCTCTGTTCACTAAAATCGTCATAACTTTCTGTAGAGAACTCCAAACGACTTGGAATTTGAACCATTGGAAACTAGACTTCAATAGCTTTTCATCCATAGGTCATACACTAAATTCCACATCCATTTACCCCTTCAGAAATTTCATAATGTAGTTGGGACAAATGTCATGCCAAATGTAATGAAGACTTGTATTATTGGGTATCAGTTTGGTACAGAAAAATGTCAAACCTAGGAAGTTTTCATGTCAAATCATCCTGGTTTTCTGGTAGTAATATAAGAATTCCCTTTTCAAATTGTTTTTTATTGCATCGGTTTCATGAAAACCCAAATTTATTTACGACTCTTCACTATCCTTTAGAAAGCCCATCACTATGGCAAAGTGAACATGTTTTGGAACACAGAATCCTTCAGATTCCAATCATTTTCAGTAACAAGAGGGTTGGAGACTAAGATGAACCCTACTTGTTGGAATGAAGTTGACTGGAGGCAGCAATGAAGCTGATGATGAGGAAGAAGAGGAAGATGAGGATCGCCATGTGGAGGATGTCGGGAGCTGTAGTGCAAAGGATAGTAAGGACGATGAGCACAACAAGGACTACTGTGAAGAGGATGATGAGTATGATGAGGGGTACCATGCTGAAGTTGATGAGGACGATGACGGTGATAAAGACAATTGACGGTAATAACTAGTTGTGAATTCTCATTTCCTTGAGGCATTGCTTGTAAAAGTGTCAAAGCTGTAGCCTCCCTGATATTTCTATTGCCTCAATTTGGACGGTTACAACCCTCAGATCGAGGAGATGAACTCCAAGTTGTTTGCGAAACGATAGTTGTTCTGTTTGCGTTTCGTTTATCCAACGTAAAATAAAAATTTGGACGAAACGTTAGCGAAACGTGAGATTTTCGCGAAAATTACATTGGAACAGAAATTTCGTTCCACGTTTCGCTGTTCTAACGTAACAAAAAAAAAAAAAGTTTCACGTTTCGTGAACTCGAAACGTTGACACCCCTAGTTGTACCTATGTGTGTTGAAAATTTAACCCACCAAGTTTTGTCAAATAGGTGGAGCTTTGTTTGTTGTAGAAGACCTTCCAGAGGACAGTGCGCCTGAGTCTGGACTTGGGCCAACTTCATTGTGTCAAGACTTTGTTTAGTTTGTCTGTGATGCATGAGTAGTAAATGAGTTGTTTGTTGCTCTGATGATAGTGTTCTGTGTACAACTGATCTAAAGTTTGCTACCCACCAGTTTGTTATCTGCAATGTGCGAGACAGTTGCCAGTTTAGTTGGTTCGGATGTCTAGTTTGAATGTTTGATATCAAGGTGTAGTATATTTTTGGTCTGGTAGTGGTGGATTTTGTTTTGTTTTTTGTGTTTATGTACTAAGACTTGTTTGTTAATGCAAATTGGAGGTCATCAAGCACTATTCTTCAAAAAAAAATTCTTATATATTATTGAGAAGGAAAATGTTAAGAGGGATCCAGATACACAGTTCTTATATATTATTGTAGAGGGAAAATGTTAAGAGGAATTCAGATATGCCTGCCTTAATATACCGTTGTGGAAAAAAATAACACTCTAGCTGTGCTGAATTAACACCCTTTTAATATGTCTGTCTTTTCTTAATTTTCATAAACATGTGTTTGAGATGATTTAGAATATATCTAACAGTTTACATTATATGCAAGATGAAATGAGGAACTTTTGAAGCTGAGAAACATTGAATGTGGCATTTTCTTATTATATGCAAAATCAAGTGAAATCATCGGATTGATCCAAGCATTCTGGTTGACCATGGTAAATATATACTCTTCTTTTACAATAAAAAACTATTTTATAATTGTCTCAGAAAAAGGGTCATCATGGAGGACGCTCTCGAGAATTAGAAGCTTTTTAATTTTATGTCCATCTTTTCAGATTCAGGAATTACCTAATCCAGTTCAAGATTTCAATATCCACTTTTAAAAATTGAGTAATGTATTTTATTAGAAACTGATTATAAAGATTTTGCTTAGCTACGGACCAATGCACGCATGACAAATCTCATTCAATTTTATAGAACAATTGGCAAGAAATGGTAACATTAAAACAGAGAGTAAATGGTATGTTATGTTATGTTATGTCCCATGTTATATTGATATTATATTGATATTATACCACCGTGAAACTCCTAACCCAAGCAAAGCTTTCAACTTGTATGAGGACCGACTTTGGTGTTTGCTTATGCTACTTCTCCAATAATTTAATTCGCTTCATTATCAATCAATGCCTCCGCCTCGGATTGCCGGATTGGAACAAATCGGAGGCGAATTCGCGTGATATGGCGCACAGAGAGAGAGCGGTGCCGGTGCGAAGCGAGCTGTTGCCTCTGCGGCCTCGCCGGTCGGTACGGCGCCCCAGTCCGGTACAGAGGCGGAGGTGCATTTTCTGGTCCTTCCTCCTCTCGCTCCTCTCTCTCGCTTACGTCTCTCTCTTTCAACCTCATTTCACTTTTCTTGGTCGGTACTTCCTTTTTTGGCCTTTTTCCCTTTCAAGTTTGATGTTTCCTCTCATCGTGCTTCCATGTTAACAATTTAGCGATTTCCCAGCTCTGCACTATGTTTTGCTTCACAAAGGAACTTCCACGAGCGAAGCAGCGATCTTTTGGAGGAGTAATCATTTATTGTAAGTTCAACATTTAGGCATGAACTTCTAATTAAAAGCTAAAGCAAAAAAAAAAAAAAAAAAAAAAAAAAGGTTCTTCATATTAGATTTTAAGTGGACTGATGCCATCAATGCATGAATAGGGGAGGGAGACGGTTCTCTAGATCCCCGAAGCCCAGTGTACGTAAACACCGTAAGACTTTTATCATTTTCTTTCTACTATTGTAGAAAGTAAACTGTCATCTTGAGACTAACTTAGTTGATATATTTTTTTCAACTCTTCAGATGTACCGTGCCAGATAGATTTTCTGAAATCAATTGATGATCTGATAGAACCTGAGAGCTATATCAATTTCACTCAGTTTTCTCTGAATTATGTAACACAAGATCTAGATTTGTACAATAATAATATCAATGTACCTCTATTCGGGGGGCAACAAACTTTAGAAGAAAGAGAAAACTCGTATCATGCCAAAAATCAAATGCTACATTGTGGATTTGTGAGGGGGAACACTGGCAACTACAGTAGTGGTTTTGACTTGGATGAGAAAGACAAGAAAATAATGGCTAATTGCACTGTCGTGGTTTCATCTTGTATTTTTGGCAACTCAGATTTTCTAAGAAGACCAACTAAACATAAGGTACATTTTCTGGCATTACTTTCAGAATTATAGAATCGGATCATTATGTTGTGCTTGTGCCTATCTCAGTGAGAGCTTACCTGTATGTTTGGGTTCCATTTGTGAGGATTTTGTTTGTCCTTGAGCATGCAAAATAGCCAGGAAGGGTTAAGCAGCTTGTACCAAATTAGTCAGGTCTGGTGCATTACATTCTTGTACAGAAATAATTGTAATGACCTGTCCTGGTGAACATTAAGTCAGTAGCCCACTTAGGAGCTAACACTAATCTTCAAAAATTTCACAAGACGGCTCCATTGAAGAAGGCCGCTTTTAGATAATAGTTTCCAATGCGTAGCTTCTAAAACTTATGCAATCAGAGTGGGCGTTATAATTATAACATGTAATAATTCAAATGTGACAGATGGGAACATACACCAAGACCAATGTATGCTTCATGATGTTCATGGATGCGCCAACATTGACCAAACTATCTTCAGAAGGTAATGCTCCTGATGAAAATGGTAAAATCGGTCTATGGAGGGTTATTTTGGTCAAGAATTTACCTTACACTGACATGCGAAAGACAGGCAAAGTGCCAAAGTTTCTCTCTCACCGACTTTTCCTTCATCCAGGTACTTGCTTAATGAAAGAATTGTTTTCTACTGAAGAAGAATGCAGAAAAATTGGAGATGCTTTATAACAGGCTTATACAAAAATGGTTTCAGTATTAGAAAATAATCTGTTATTGGTCAATTGAACTAACATTCAATTATGAATCAGGTACTCAATTTGGGTAGATAGCAAGATGCGCCTTGATGCTGACCCATTGCTAATTCTTGAATACTTCTTGTGGCGAAAAGGAGCTGAATATGCCATCTCGAGGCACTATGACAGGAGCTGTGTATGGGAAGAAGTGCTTCAAAATAAGAAGCTGAATAAATACAACCATACCTTGATAGATGAACAATTCAATTTTTACCAATCAGATGGTCTAGTTCGGTTCAACCAATCAAACCCAAACTCTCCCCTTCCCAGCTGTTAGTTTCTGTTTTATTCCGAGTACCATTTTATTTAACAAGATTATTTTTTATATTTCAAGTAATCCCCAGTATTTATAGTACTTCTAACCAACAAGGCTCCTTCAATAGAACAATTAGGTTAGATAAAGTAATAATAACAAAACTGTGCCTGACCTCAAGAATTTCTGTAGTTATTTGGATATGATGCCCTTTGATAGAAAATTAGATTAAAAATTTGTAGAAGTAACAAAACTGCGCCTGAATTCTTTGTTTAATTTTTTTATTACCCGCATGTATAGAACTCATTCTCAACACCTGAAGCTGCTTGGCTAAAACAAATTCATTTATCCTCTTAAGGAATATGGGAAGTCTAGGTTCTGATTTGTCTGATCCACTGCACGGGCTGTATAGTTGGGTTTTTATTTTGAGTTTTTCAAGAAAAAGTTAGTTGTTATAACTTACTAGGAGTACCGTAAAGTTGTAAATATAAATTGCAACAAAAAAGGGCCATTGCATACTTGTAATTATGGTCAATTCAGGTTTTTAAATGTTAGTTTCCTTTTAACAGTTGTACCAGAAGGTTCTTTCATTGTGCGTGCACACACACCGATGTCAAACCTATTTTCATGCCTCTGGTTTAATGAGGTCAACCGTTTCACGTCTAGGGATCAACTGAGTTTTGCATATACTTTTTTAAAGCTGAGGAGGGTGAATCGTGATAAACCGCTTCAGTTCAACATGTTTATGGTAAGGATTATTGTAGGATCCCCCCCCCCCCTTCCAGCCCCCGCCCCCTCAATTCTCTGCTTCTACTACAAACTTTCTTATGTTATCAGGTACTGCTTTTATATTCAATTTTGCTTGGTCGATCGTGCCTTGTGGTTTGGTTTTCCATTATCATCCTCTTTATGTGGAACAACAACTATATATAATTGTCTTGCAAAGCTAACATAATTTTTATGTGTTAGTTTGTTCATGTCTCTCATAGTATTAGTAGACTAGAATTTGGTTAAATATATTATTTATATTATTTTTTGTCAATCTAATATTACCTGGTTTTGTTAGTTTGTTCATTATGAAACTTCTTATTTATAGGATTGTGAAAGAAGAGCAGTTACCAAGTTGTTCCATCACCGGACTCAACAGTTGGTCCCACCACGTGTTACTTATTGATTCGTTCTACATTTGTTGTAATATCACAAAATCTCATGCTAAGACCTGAACCATTTTTGTTTTAGCTCTGACAGGCGAGTTCTCTGTTTTCTCTTTCTTATTATTATTATTTTTTTCAAACCTGACCCCCTATTTGACGTGCATTTCACATTCAACTCTGAACGGATTATGGAGAAACAAACAGAAGTTCGCTGCCTCAGAGTTGCAAATAGAGACAAGCTCGAGTATTCTCCGCACAGTCGCATGATCCTATTTTAAATCTTATGATATTCATAGTATAAATTATTTCAATTTATTTTTATTAGGTGAACGCATTAATCACTGAACTCCGTAACTAGTTCTGATTTAGCCTGGATGCTTCTGTATAGACAGGTGTATATTGTATTGATTGAATTCGGATATCGTTTCCATTTCATTGATTGTAATAAAATAATAAAATTTAAAATTAAAGCTTGCTTACTCTACTTAAACGTTCAAATTCAAATTTAAAACTTGCTCGACCACCATATTTCCTTGAGAAACTGACGGAATTGCATGATCTATTCTTCTCTCTTCCGATCAATACACTAAGTTTTAAATTCAAGAGGAACAAAAATTTTAAATCAACCCGTAGAATCCACACAATCAGTAATGCTATGAATTTATGGAAGTTATAAGGGAAAATTTTTCCCAGGTTATAATGATGTCTGAACGAATTGAACATATTGTACAAGGCAAACGAAAAATCATAGCTTCTTTTTTGATGGGGGAAGGAAAAATAGAAGAAAAACATAAATGCAAACTGTTTTTAAGGGAAAAAAAAATCAACAACTACGCAAGATACCGGTACAACTTCCTGTCAGCCTTATCTCTCTCCAAGAACTCACGTTCAATCAGTGACTCAATTCTCTTTTTGATGACAACTGGGTTTGGGAGGAACCGCGACTGGAGCTGCTTTGTCACCTCAGCCACTATACTATTATGATCCAGCACCCGTCGTGACTTCATAATGCGAACAATTGCAGCTTCGATCTGGGGCTTCCTATCCTCCTCCACCCTCTGACGTGTCTCCTGCTTCTCTGGCTCCGACTCCTTCTGAGCCACTACCGTCCCTATCTTTACCTTCACAAATTTACTCGTGAATTTGTCATTAAAATGAAATACATCTTCTTCTGATATATCCTTGCTCATTGGCTCTTTCCGAAGGACGTTTTTGCCCTTCACACATGCGAGGGACTGGAGGCACCGTTTTAAATCAAGAGCTGGGATCTCTGTAGCCTGTTCGATTTCCTTGTAGGTTAAACCGTCAGCTGAATTAAACAGCATGAGCACACACATTTGATAAGTGGACACATTCAGCTCATGTTTTTGACCTTTGCCAAAAGTAGCCTTAATATCGGCTGTACCCATGTTGGTTTGCCACGTTAACCGTCTCCCGCTATGTGTGCCCAAATAGTATGTCCTGAACTTTTCACACACAGTGAGGATCTCTGGGGGGAGATTACAGGCAGGGCTTGGCTGAGTCGGCCACGACCCAGTAGTCAGAATCTGAACAGCCAGTGTGGGCCCATCACCAAGTTCAGCAGACTTCTTTGTATAGAAATCTATCATTGTGTCCTGAGATGTTTTCATGTCAGTGAACATTCCTTCCAATTTAGATGTGAACTGGTATCCACATTCAGTTTTTAGCTTTACAATCATGCTCCTCTCAGCATCATCAGGAATGGTTTTTCCTGAGAGAAGTCGCTTCGCTAAGTGCTGTTTATAGTACTTTTCAAACACATCCTTCTCCTGTAAGTACCTAAATAGCATCATGACCTTGTCTAAGACTACCTCCACTTCCTCTTCACTGGCCCCTTTTAAACCTTTTCGCAACTTGTCATCCACATAGAGAGAAATAAATTCAGGTGACCGATTATTCAAATTAACAAAGAACTCAAAAGAAGAATTTAGAGCATTTTGGAAGGTTTTATCATTATTAAATGCAGTGCTTATTATTTTGTCATGCTTGTCCTTTTCATTTAGCAAGCATTGCACAAACTCTACAGGGTCTTTTAACCTTTCCGGGTCGGTTACCAAAAGACGACCCCTCTCTCTCAAATAGGATGTCATCACATCCCGGATTGTAGAGAGACCTTCTGGAACCCTTTTGAAGAGACTATACATTCGGCTAAGGTCCTCATATTTATCATCTATAAGCATGCTAACAAGGCCAGAGTTATCCATGTGTACCAATCTTTGCATATGGTTCGCTATCATTTCTCTCTCAACAACACTTGTAATTTTAACCTCAGTTTTGGCATCCAGATAATGAGAAACTCGTTCCATCTCTTCATTTAATCGTCTCTCTGCCTTTTTCAAATAACTACCACAGTCACAACACTCGATGAACTGTTGTGACTCGCCACTGTAAAAGCTGGTTGAGACATCCAAGAAAGGCTTTTCGAAATCCTCTTGGTACACTGATGACCCCAAATCCATCAACATTTTAGTTACTGTCCTCATAAGTCCTCTATTTATGACATCACTGGTTCTCTCCCTTTGAATAAGATCTAGTAGGGTATCTAGTAAACGGGCTTGGATCTTGCTTGAGTGAATTATGTGGTCCCGCCAGAGGTTAAGACCGAGTTCATGCACTGGTGTTTTGTGAGAGCTAGGTACATAGCTACGGTCCATGTACATGAGTATGTCTCGGATCATTTGTAAAGCCTTGTTGTGATCGGCCCATTTTTGGTTGAGTTTTTCTAAAAAGAGATCACCTTGGGCTGATTCTATGGTTTTTGCAATCTTGTTCAAGTGCCACGTCATTGTAGCAACCAGGCCTGTGTACAGCTTCTCACCGTACTTGTGTAATACCATGTTGTATGCACTCCTGTAATAGTACGAGTTATGGTTTACTCTAGTTATGCAAAATTTGGAGAGATAACGAGTAAATTCTTTCGTTCTTTATTAGCCAAGTATGAATCACATAAATGTAAAGCTCGAACAACAGGACTACGGTTGAAATTTTTTAAAAGCTAATGACCAGCAAAGATGTCTGAATTAATAAATTTGGATAGGAGTACCCCAATTGCACTAATTCCCCATTTTTCTCATACGAAGGAATCAATAACAGGATTGTGAAATGTTCCTCCTATGACATAACATAGAAGAACCCCTTCAGGAAAGAAATTTACTGATGAATTACAAGAGCTAAAATCGAAAAAGAATTAACAGGAACGAACCTATAGAGTTCCTCGAAGCTGAGACGACTAGCGTTGTTGTTGTAAATCTCATGGATCGCGTGTTCTAGAACCTTCCAGGTGCGGTCGGCGTACTTGGGATCGAGCTCGACCTTGTGCTTGAACGCCTCGATCTTGAAGTTCTTCCTCCTCTGCGAGTTCATCGCCGAGATCCTGCCGCTCAGCCGATCGCCGGAGCCCGATTGATGCGATTGTGTTTGTTAGGGTTTCGCGAGGAAGGAAATTGAAAGAGAGAAGGAGAAAAGAGAGAAAAACAAAAAGAACTCAGGTGGTGGGAGAAGGCAGGATGATATATCCACGTCATCCCTCGAACCCCTTCGGTCTATTTTTTTTTTAACAAAAACATGCAAAATATCAATTATTTTCCATTGTATTTCGGAAAATCATACAAAAATAAAGTGTTTCAAACTAAAAAAATAAGTAATAAAAACAAATAAGCCAATTTTTTCATATAATCCAAAACCAGATAACTAAATTGAAATTGAAATTAGTCCTATTGATCAATCATCCCCGCAGCAGCTTGCACCATCACGTGTCCCCGATTCCTACATAGATTTGTCAATGAAAATTGAATTCTCGTCCACATAGAGAACAAATGAGAAACCTTAAGCACAAAATCATTAAAAGACAACAAAGAATGTTGCTGAAAAATTAACTTGTTCCGTTCATTCCATCGTACCCAAAGAACTACCGAATATAAAGATAAAAATAACAGTATTTGCAATTTCGATAAAGAGCACCCATAATCGCAAATATGTCCAACTGATGTCAGAGGTACTTGAAAAGAGTAAGTATTATGTAAGTTAAAACTATGCCAAAAATCATGCATACGAGAGCAAGAGATGAATAAATGATCATTTGTTTCTAAGATAGAATTACAACATGGGCAAGAAACAGGTCCCCCCATCCCCGATGGATAAGATTTGATATTGTCAATATATTTCCATGTAAAATAAGCCACATAAAGTATTTGATCTTAAGAGGCAGTTTCAAATCCCAAAGAGACAGTAGAGTGATATTAGAAAAAATGGTATTCATAAAAAATAAATACATTGATCGAACCGTATAAATTCTCGACGGTGTTAAATACCATACAACAAAGTCTTGACCACAAAAATTACTAGACAAAGAAGAAAATATATTAATAGCTTCATATTTCTCCTTTCTTAATAGTAAACTAGCCCCGCATGTTAATGGTATCTTAATATTACCCTTATCCCAGACCTACGCCACTGTAATTACCCAAGGAGTTTTATCCTTAGCAAATAAATTTGACAATAAAATATAAAATGGTATTTCCCCATACCACACATCAAACCAAAATAAAATAGAATCACCAGAATCTACTAAGCGTTTGAGACTAATGCGCATAGTAGGAACCAGATTGACCACTGACTTCCAAAAAAATGATAATGTACCAGTTAATTTAAAATCATACTTAGCAATCAAAATATATTTTCATAAATGTACAGTCCCAACAGAAAACCACCACCACCACTTTAATAACAAATCTCTATTCATAAATTATAAATTTAGCAACCCTAAACCACCATATTATTTTGGTGTACAAACAATAGAGCAACGCATCAAAGCTATATGTCGATGAGATCCCTTATCTACCCCAACTCATAAGAAAGAACATCAAAATTTATCAATTTTAAGTAAGCACCAAGATGGAATCTTAAATAAAGATAGATAATATAATGGTATAGAGGTTAAAACAGAATTAAGCAACACCACCCGTTCACCTAAAGATAAAAATTTATCCTTCCAAACATGTAAACGAGTCTGTATTTTATTTACCAAATCCATCCAAATTGCCCAAGATGAAGCTTTCCAATGTAAAGAAACCCCAAACATTTGATTGGTAATGATCCCAATTTACAACCCAAAATATTAGAAAAATGTTGAGCCTGGATAGCAGAAATATTTAAAGGTATGAGTTCAGATTTGCCAAAATTTACTTTAAGCCTAGATATACCTTCAAATGCAATAAAATGTCATTTTAAGTTTTCAACCATTGTAGCATTTTCCTTTAGAAAAATTAGTGTATCATCTGCATACTGCAAATGTAGAATTTTCCCATGAGAGATAGAAGAAGGCCCTAAACCCTCTAAATGACCAGCCCTAATGCCTCTTTGTATCATTTTATTTAATCCATCAGCAGCCAAAATGAATAAATAAGAAGAAAGAAGATCCCCTTGTCTAACCCTCCGTCGACATTCAAAATAACCAGTTAATTCCCTGTTAACTAATATATTTACCCTGCCACCACACAACAATTTTTTCATTAAGAAAACCCATAATGGATCAAAGCCCCTTTGAACAAATAAATCTAAAAGATAGGTCCAACTAACATAATCAAAAGCCTTCTGAAAATCAACTTTAAATAATAATCCTTCATCTTTATCTTTATGAACCTGGTGCAATACCTCATAAGCAGTGACCACACAATCTAGAATATACCTACCCTTTAAAAAAGCACTTTGAGAATCCCCTATAATATCATTTAAAACTACTTGTAGCCTATTAGCTAAAACCTTAGAAAATATTTTATAGCTACAATTAAGGAGAGCAATGAGCCTAAATTCAATTACCAAAGATGCATTAGAAACTTTTAGAATAAGGCATAAAGTTGCTCTAATGAGTTTAGCAATATCCAGAGTGCCTTTAAAAAAATTCTCAAACATACTAAATAAATCTGATTTAATAATGTCCCAATATGTTTGATAAAAAGACATGGAAAAATCATTTGGACCAGGAGACTTATCAGCCCCCATAGAAAAGACAGATATATGAATTTCCTCCATAGTGAAAGGGGCTGTCAGAAAAAAATTAGAACTAGAAGTGACCTATTCTGAATCATCTCAAACATTAGCACCCAAACATCCCCATGTAGTCCCCCCCCCTACCAAATAAATCTTTATAAAAATCAAGAATATATGACTTAATCGCAGAGAGATCTCTAATTTCAAAATCATTAACTATAAGTCTAGAAATAATATATTTCTTAAAATTATGAGATGTAATAGTATGAAAATACTTAGTATTAGGATCTCCCTCCTTAATATATTTATCCTTACCTCACTGAGCCCCTTTGATCTATTATTAATTTTATGATTATGGGATCCCCACAAATATACCAACAGGAATTCCTTGATTAGCAGCGAGCAAACTTACACGATGGATTTATACTCACACAATTTTGGAGCAATTTATAGATATACCTATATCTATGATGTCCATTGATGTTACGGCATAATATATAATAATTAAAATATTCTTATTCAATTTATGATTGAAATTGATTGATTTTATAAAAGCAAATTTTAATCAAACTCATTTTCTTTCTTCATTTCATTGGCTATTTTTTATCAATACATTTATGATAGAACTAAAAAAAATTTATATGCTAAATAAATTAAACATCAAATATTATTAACTTTTGTTGTAAAAAAATACACATTGTACAACATTACTTAGAAAAGAAAAATTATTATATTTTGTGCACTATCTTTTATTAAATAATAAATTAATTTTATTTAAAAATTTAAGAGGTTTTATAATAAATTTATATATAAATTATATCAAATAAAATATAATATTTTTTATTAAAATTAATATTAGATATAATTATTTTAAAATGACACTTCTCCTAATTTAAAATAAGATTTATATCTTCAAATCGTTTGAGGACTTTGGATAAATTCTCTAGACTTATATAAAAAATATACTGAAAAATCAACCATAAATATCTCCATGCATCATTCGATCAAGTCAGAAAATATACTCATCATTGCTCATTGGAAGCTTACGGGTGCGATGCAAAGTCCGAATGACATCCGACGGTATGCAAAAATTTCATAAGGATAAGTGAATGTAGTCTTCTCTTGGTACTCGGGGTGAATTGGAAATTTTAAAAACCCATTGTATCCATCAACATAGAAAAAATAAGTATGTTTAGCGAGTCTCTGTAAGACTTAGTCAATGAAAGGGAGAGAAAGTGGTCCTTGCGGGTGGCTATCCAGCATCTAGGAGTTTATGGATCTCCTTCCATATCACCTCGGTCATGTTAAGGTTTTAGTCTCCGTTGTGGCTCTCTTGTCATTTTGTACCCTTCCTCCATGTAGATGTTATGCATGCATATGGCGGCACTAATGTCAATAAGGTCGTCAATTGTCTACCCTATTGTCTTACGATATTTTCTTAATTCGCCCAAGAGTTTGTTGGTTTAGGCTGAGTTCAAATCTGCATTAACAATCACTGGGTAGGTCTCGTCTGGGCCTAGGAACTCATAGTGGAGGGATGAAGGCAGCGACTTAAATTCTACATTTGGAGACATGATCAGCGCATCAGCCTCCTCCTTGGCAAAGTATGCTCTCATCACTTGTCATCTTATCAAACTCTTCCACTACGCAAGCATCTATCTCATCAATCCTATAAATTATTTGATCATTAGCAGAAATTTTCATAGTCTTATTAGCATAATATTCAACCTCTTCATTCCTAGATCTAATGATAAATTTTCATCTCGTACATCAATTAAAGCACATGTTGTTCTCAAAAAATTGATGACCTAATAATAGAGGTATTATGTTATCTTTTTCTATGTCAATTATCATAAAAATCTATCGGGATGAAAATTTTATCCACTTGGATTGAAACATATTTAATCACACCTAATGATACCCTGACGGGCCTATCAGCCAATTACAGTGATATTCTAGTTAGTTTGAGTTCATATATACTAATTTTCTAAAAAAATGACTTGGACATCAAACTCTCATTTACACCTAAGTCACACAAGACTTGATAAGTATTGACACTTTCAATTGAATATAGTATAATAAAGCTATCAGGGTCTTTAAGTTTAGGGGGTATCTTATTCATGATAAGCGCACTCACCTTTTTAGTCAAAGTCACCGTCTGAACATCCTCCAATTCCCTACAGTGGTCAAGATCTCTTTGAAAAACTTAGCATAGATTGGCATTTGAGTAACAACACAAGTAAATGGTATATTAGTATTCAATTATTTCAATAATTACATAAATTTACCATATTGTTCCTTCAGTTTCGAATTAGCAAACCTTTGAGGGAATAAAACAAATATGTGTGGAGGTATGTACTTGAATACATTCTCCTTTATCTATTTTGTAGAGTCTGAACCTTTGCCTTCAGGTTTGTCATCCTTCTTCTCTTCTTCCTCGGGTTGTAGTTGCTTTGATGGCTGCACTGGCTCTTCCTCAACTGGTATTGACAGACCTTCATACTCCTTTTCTCTGTGGAGTGTGATTGTCTTGGCTTGCTCTCTAGGGTTTTGCTCAGATTTAGATGGGATTTGTCCTTGTTGGAGCGGGTTATGGCAGCGGCTTGTTGTGTAATTTGATTCTCTATATTTTTTATCTTTTGATTAATTACTTCGAACTTATCATCGTTCTTCTGATTTATAGCGGTTTGAGTCTCAATGAAGTTCTCAATTAATCATTCAAGGTTGGACTTTGGTGGTTGGGATGCGGGTTTGTATTGTCTTTGTCCAAATTCTTGATTTGGGCAGCCTGGACTCATATTTTGCTATCCTTTGTTCATTCCTCCATGAGAAGTTGGGGGTGATTGCACTATCCTAGGTTGTATGTGTTGGAGTAGGGATTATTTTGCGGTCTAAAATTATTATTTAGCATGTTGGACTGCTCAACGCTCCTTTCTTCCATCTACCGATAAGTGAAGTTGATCGTAAAATGGTCGGTGCATCCACAAATTGTGCATGGGAATAACTGATCAATATATGAGACATTTGCTGAGTCTTGCCTCTTATTTTGGTGAATCTTGGTCTGAAGCGCTTCTATCATTGCTTGTAGCTTAATAAATTAATCGGTCTCAATTTTATCAGGCGCTTGAGATCTTATTGGTCTTCTCTCAGTTGACCATTATACTTGTTTGAAAATTATCTCTTCAATAAGGTTGTAAGCCTCACAAATTCTTCTATTCATGAGACTTTCATCGGCTGTTGCATTAATTATCATCCTTATATTGTTTGTGAACCCTCATAGAAAGTTTGAAAAATCCTCCACTTCTCAAAGTCATGATGGGGGACACATTCATAGGAGATTTGATATCTATCCTAAGCTTCGTTTAAGGGCTCCCTTTCCTTCTATCTGAAATTAGTAATTTAATTTTTTATTACCGTAGTTTTAGAAAGAAAAAATACTTAGACAAAAATAGTGAAGACATCTATGTCATGTTGTCACTGCATTTGGCATCAAAGATCTGAGCCATCACTTCACTTGGTCCCGCAAAGAGAACAAAAAAATCGAAGCTTGATTGCGTCTTGAGTAACTCTGTTCATCTTTAATGTGTTACAAAATTCTTCAAAGTTGGCAAGGTCCTGATTTAGGTCATCATGTGGAAGGTCGGTAAACTAGTTTTGAGAGACCATGTTGATGAGGGCCAACTTCAACTTGAAGTCATGTGCCGCCACCGCAGGAATGGTATATCCCATGTTAAGTTCTCTCACATGAGGTACAACGAAATACTTTAAAATACGGTTGTCTTCGTAATTTGCTGCCATGTTGATCACGGAGCTAGTAAATTTGCAACAGGTGTGTGGTGTCTATACTTCGATATCTTGTATACTAACAATAGTGGGTTACTAGCCAGCTTTCATCCTACAAGAAAAGTCAAAAAAATGGTAAAAACTGAATAAAATATAAAAAAATAAAAATAAATTTAGTCTTAAATATTATTGACTCTATTTATGTCTAAACTAATCCTCGACAACGGCGTCAAAAAATTTATTATGTATTTTTCAAACTAATAATATATCATAATACTAAAACAGTTGGTCAGTCACAAGCGCACGACCTATCACGTAGTAAATAGATATCATTCTCACAGAGACTAATTTAAATCGTCAATATTAATAGATTTCCTAAACTAGAAATAAAAATATGAAATTATATCTAAACTAATTAAAATATAAACTAAAGATTATCTGGACAGAGATTAAGGTATTATCAAGATTAAAAGAATCTAGGATTTCGCATCACCATCCATCTATACATTAATCATACGATTTATAGATTTATTCTTAATTTAGTGAGGGTTACCATCTATTTTAGTATCAAGATCTTTGTTAGGGATTAACACTGTACTCTAATTAGGGTAACTTAATGATTAAGTATTTTATTATTCCTAATTAAAACCCATTAAGTGCTGATAATTCTAAATAATTTAAAGACTAATTGTTCATGGTTTTGACAACTTTGGAAAACTTTCTGAGAGGAACCTAAGAACCTCTCTAGCCATCTTGGGTCAAAACTCCTAAATGAGATTTAGTTACAACAACAACAAAGTCTTTATTTTAATTTAGTGACCTAGAGGACCAATCATTTATAATGGTACTCTTATTTTATTTTATGTATTTGATGATTTATATCATTTTGTTCCTTGAGTTTTAATATTTTATGGATTATTTGAGTTGATGACTTGAATTATGAAACTCTATAATTATTATTAAAACTCTTAATTGTCCCTAGTCTAATGTCATTAGTATGGAACACTGAATGATAACATAGACTAGTATGTGGATTAATGCGTGATCATATTTCACAAATCACTGATACGGAGTATCTATTTAATCACATAAATATACATGTATGTGATACATGATATTGGACATAATCCACTTTGACTTGTTGTATGGAATATTTTTGTGTCATCTTTGCCGTGGCGTGAAGATGGTGTGTGAAGATGCATATCAAGATGTCATACTACTCAACACCTGATTGTATGGGATGTGATTATTTCCTACAATATTATTATTGTGTGATTTGAATTGTTAGTTGTGAGTATAGGAATATGGGCGTATGCTTAATCAGACTTGAACTTGATTGCAAAATATATAATAAAGTCCCTATAAAAATTAGGATGTATTGCACTTCCTACTCTATCCCTTTCAAACTATTGGCATTAGGATGACGTGTTCCTACTTAGTAGGCATCTTCTTTTATCCTTTAGGAGTTTGGGTCGTGCAGGGCACATAGAGTGAGGTTTGTCTAATATGGTTATCGGACTGTGTTCAGACCTTAATGCAAAGGTGTTAATTCATATGGGGTGTAGTTAACAAACCGAGAGTCATGTAGCAGGGCATATGATTAACCAATGTGGTTTTACCTAAATAAGTCTAATCCAAGTTTTACGCTGACACTAGCTTAGTTTAGTAAAATATGGATCTCGGACCTACTACATAAAGGGACATGTCTTATGTAGTAAGAGTGTTTGGTATCAAAAATTTTTGAACTGAGCACAAGAATATAAAACTAAAACTGAATCTTTGCACTTGTTTAATGTTTTGTAGATCATGACTACCAAAAACCAAACCCTATACCCACTTGTATCTGTCCTACACCAAAATAAGATGAACGGTATCAATTTTGTTGATTGGTATCATAATCTAAAGATTGTATTGAAACACCAAAAGAAAGAGCTTGTGCTTGATGCACCCTTGCCTGACCCACCTGCTAATACTGCTACTCATGCCGAGCGAGATCGATATGAGAAAAAATGTGATGAGTCTAATGAGGTGAGTTGCCTCATACCGGTGTCTATGACACCCGATCTTCAAAAGCGTTTTGAGGATTAGCCAGCATACGACATGATAGGTGAGCTCAAGAATATGTTTCAAGAGTAAGCCTGTGTCAAGCGATATTGTGTCGCGATGAAACTCTTTGAATGTAAGATGATTGAGGGCCCTCAGTCAGTGCTCACATTCAAAAGCTGATAGGTTTTATGGAGCAATTTGGAAAGCTGGGCTCTACTATGGACCTACATTTGTCTACTGACCTCATCCTGCACTCTTTGACATTGAGTTTTAGTATGTTCGTCATGAACTATAATATGGTAGGAACCATTAAGCCATTGAATGAGTTGCATTCTATGCTCTCTACGGCTGAGACATCCATTAGGCGAGCGTCTGATGTGTTAGCAATAACTGGATACAGCAAGAAGGTGATGAAAGGTAAAAAGAAAGGAAAGGGGAAGGCTAAAGGCAAAGGCAAGGCTCACGTTGGGAGCAAGATCGCGCATAAGCCGATGAAAGTTTCTACGCTAACCCCGGACACTGTGTGCTTTCATTGCAATGGTAAAGACCATTTCAAGAGAGAGTGTCTGAAGTTCCTAGAGGAACAGAAGGCGGGACCATCTGCTTCAGGTATTTATGTTGTTGAAATCAACTTTGTTATCTTATATTCTAACTCTTGGGTCATGGACTCAGGAGCTGGTGTTCATATTTGTTCAAATGTACAAGCACTAAAAAGAAGTAGACGATTGGCAAAGGGCGAAATGCAACTCAAGTTTGGCAATGGCGCACTAGTTGCGGCCGTAGCGGTTAGAGACTTAGAGTTGATTTTGCCCAGTGGGCTTGTAATAGAATTGAGTAGTGTCTATTATGTTCCTTGCACTAGCAGAAATATTATATCTGTATCTTATTTGGATTCTCATGGTTTTGAGTTTTCCTTTAAGAATAGATGTTGTACCATTTCTCATAATGGTTTGTTTTATGTTAGTGCTTCTTTTGTGAATGGTCTTTATATAATTGACCTTGGAACTCCCATATACAACATAAGTACCAAACGACTTAAAATAAGCAACACTAATTCGAGCCTCATGTGGTATTATAGTTTAGGTCATATAAATGAGAAACGCATCAAGAAGCTCTAAGAGGATGGACTTCTAGGTCAATTTGACTGGGAGTAAATTGATTGATGCGAGTCTTATTTACTTGAAAAAAAAGACTAAAGCATATTTGAACAAGGTGAATGAAAGAGCCACAAAACTCTTAGCTCTTGTGCATACAGACATGTATGGTCCTATTGGCACTAGCGCAAGAGGAGGGTATTCGTACTTCATTACATTTAATGATGATTTCAGTATATATGGCTATGTGTTTCTATTTTGGATCATGGTAGCGAGTACCTGAGTATCGAATTTAATGATCATCTAAAGTAGTGTGGAATCATTCCATAACCGAATCCATCTGGAACACCACAGTTGAATGGTCTGTCCGAGCGAAGGAATCGTACGTTATTGGATATGATACGATCGATGATGAGACGGACGAAACTACCTTTATCTTTTTGGGGATATACTCTTCAGATTGTTATTTTTTACCCTGAATATAGTACCCGTCAAATTTGTAGATAAGACTCCATACGAGGTGTGGACGGGGGGGTCCCTAACTAGTCTTTTCTCAAGATTTGGGGCTATGAGGCTTTTATGAGGCGATCGATGCCCGACAAGCTTGGTCCTAAATCTGACAAATGCTTCTTTATAGGTTATCCGAGGGAAACTAAGGGTTATTACTTCTATCATAGGTCAGTTAACAAAGTGTTTGTTGTCCGACATGGTGTGTTCCTGAAAAAGGAGTTTCTCTCCAAGGAATATAGTGGGAGCAAGATAACACTTGAAGAAATTCAAGATCCACTTTCTGATATTTCGGGTCAAGCCGAAGTGGAACAAGTTCTAAGAGAGGTTGTGGAACAAGTTCAGCAGGCACCGCATGTCAAAAGGTCAGATAGAATAGTTTATGCACCTGAGAGGTACTTGGGACTACATGAAATATTACTTGTTGGTGATATTGATCCTCTGACATATCATGAGGCAATGTCAAGAGAAGACTTCGAAGAATGGTTTGAGACCATGAAATTTGAATTATAATCCATGAAAGATAACCAAATGTGGGACTTGGTTGATCTACCTGATGAGATAAAACCTGTCAAAAATAAATGGGTCTTCAAGAGGAAGACCGAGATAAATGGAAAGTTGACTGTATACAAGGTATGTCTAGTAGTGAAAGGGTTCACTCAAGTCGAGGAGATTGACTATGATGAGACTTTTTCGCCAGTGGCCAAGTTTTAGTTAATTCGAATCCTTCTAGCAATTGCGACATTTCATGATTATAAAATTTGACAAATGGATGTCAAAACCTCATTCTTGAATGAGGTTCGGATGAGGATGTGTACATAGTAAAATCTGATGGTTTTGTCGATCCTAAAAGGAATGGTAAGGTGTACAAGCTTAAGAGATTCATTTATGGATTAAAGCAAGCATCTCGGAGTTAGAATATAAGGTTCAACGATGAGATTAAAAAAATAGATTTCATACGAAACTCAAAAGAACCTTGTATTTATAAAAAAATGAGTGGGAGCTTAGTCATATTCTTAGTATTGTATGTTGATGATATTCTTCTGATTGGGAATGATATTTTGATTCTTAATTCTGTGAAGTCATCATTGAGTAGAGTTTTCTCAATGGAAGACTTGGACGAGGCTACCTATATTTTAGATATTCGGATCTTTCATGAAAGGTCAAAGAGACTCATAAGTTTGAGTCAAAGTACATACATACGGAAGGTGTTGGAGAGATTCAACATGTAGGACTCCAAGAGAGGTTTCCTACATATATCGTATGGTATCTCTCTTAGTGAGTCTCAGTGTCCTAGGACACGTGAGCAGATTGAGAAGATGAAAATGGTTTCATATGTTTTGGCTATTGGATCTATTATGTACGTCATATTGTGTACACGTCCAGATGTATCTTATGCACTCAGCATGACTAGCAGATATCAAAAGGATCTCGGAGATGATCATTGGACAGCTGTCAAGAACATCCTTAAGTACTTAAGAATGACTAAAGATATGATTTTGATCTACGATGATGAGGAACATCTCGCAGTTATGGGGTACATGTACATACTCAATGGTGGAGCTGTTTGTTGAAATAGTTCCAAACAAGACAGTACAGCTGACTCCACAGTAGAGGCTGAGTATATGGCTGCTTGCGAGGCATGCAAAATGGGAGTCTGAATACGGGAGTTCATCGATGAGCTTAGCATTGTTCCTAGCATCATAGACCCCGTAGAGCTTTATTGTGACAACACAAGAGCTATTGTCAATGCAAAAAACCATAGGTCTAGCAAGCAGACTATGCACATTAAGCGCAAATATCGTATTTGTGAACTCATTGAGAATAGAGACATCAAAATGTGCAAAATAAGTATGGAGAGCAACACAGTTGATCCACTAACAAAACCATTTTCATTAGCCAAGCATGAGAGACATGTTGACGCTATGGGTATACGGTATATGAGAGACTGAGTTTAGGCCTAGTATTATTGTATATGACATGATGGAGCTTAGTACGAGGTACATGATTGGCTCTAGTTCAAGTGAGAGATTGTTAGTATAGTGACCTAGATGACCAATCATTTATAATGGTACTCTTATTTTATTTTATGTATTGGATGATTTATATCATTTTATTCCTTGAGTTTTAATATTTTATGGATTACTTGAGTTGATGACTTTAATTGTGAAACTCTATAATTATTATTAAAACTCTTAATTATCTCTAGTCTAATGTCATTAGCATGGAAAACTGAATGATAACATAGACTAGTATGTGGATTAATGTGTGATCATATTTCACAGATCACTGATATGGAGTATCTATTTAATCACATAAATATACATGTATGAGATACATGATATTGGACCTGACCCACTTTGACTTGTTGTATGGATTGTGTTTGTGTCATCAACAAGGTCATAAATTAGTATTAATTTTATTATTTGAGATATTCATAATTCTAGATAATTAATATATATTTTGTGCGATTATTAAACGCTGCTTTCAACCGAGGGCTATAAAGATAATTTTCGGATATACATGAATTATGCTATGAATTATGAATAGTCAATGGGATATTTTGTCCGTCTCATTTCTTATGAGATTAGTGATATCTCTGAGCCCTTGATGTAGTGATAATTATTATGTGTGTAATTTATAATTATGGGATGATCATATATAAATAACTATGCATTGAGGATCAAGAAAATAATTAATGGTCAAGGATGACACATTCCGGCGCTTGACATTAATTAATAGATATTACGTGACAAAAGAATTAAAGAATCATAATTTATCTGTGTTTGATCAGGTGATCATAATGCATTGCTAGATGTCAATTATGATTTATAAATTAATGAATATTAATTTATTACTGATCATGATATAGATCCTATTGGATCACTCTATTTGACAAGTTGAAGCATAAAACAAATAATTAATTATGCAAGACATAATTAATTAAATTAAATTTGTATTAGATCAAATTGACGAGGCTCAAATTATAGATGAGATGTACTTGAGCTCAGATTGAGCCCAAACCCAAAATATTCGGTACAAAGAAAAAAAATCATGCGCTATTTAAAGGGTTGGTTGTACACCCTTCTGATATTTTGCGCAAGAAATAAAAAAAAATTTGGTGGCTCTGCCATTCTAATTTAAGACGCATGGAGGTTTAAAGTCCTTGAACTAAAAAATGAGTTCAAAGTATTTGAGAGCCGTTGATTTTGCATAGAGATTCGTAATAACTATTGAAAGTATGAATTTTAAATTTAGATTTTATTGAAAGTATAAATCTCCATGCAAAATTAATGAATCTCAAAGACTTTGAATTCAATTTTTGGTTCAAAGGGCTTTGAACATCCCCCACCTCCTCTAATTTATACATCCATCTCATCCGCAAAAACAGAGCATTTTTTATTTCTCTTCCAAATTCAATTGAACTTCTATCCCTCTCATGTGTAACAAAGAGATTTGAGATTCTTGTTCTTAAGAAGGTCTAGCAACTTTGTTTCGAGTGCATGTGGTAGAGACTTCACGTTTGGAAAGTATTCGTGCGACGAGACCAACACCGATATCCCTGCGGTGATTTGTGAAGGTGCATGCAACCACCATCCAAAGGAGTCGCGCTTGGTTACAATACCAAGTAAGATATATTTTTCATAAATTTATTTGTTAGATTCGAATTTTATACATATGATTCTTGATTTTCAATTGAGTTGATGAAAAAAAATTAAAATTTCACATTTCATGCATATTACAAACCCAACACTTTAATCTCAAATAAATTAGAGTACACTAAAAAAAATCCAATCTCATACTATTTAGCTAGCAGTAAGAAAAAGCGAATGAAGAATTAATTATTTTCATATTCAGCTACAGGTCAGAATAATTAATTGGTGATCAAACGATCTTCACACTAACAGTGAAAATTGAAAAGCCAGGTATGATGCTAACTTGATAGGAAAGCGAAAATATCTTCAACTTGGCTTTTTGAATTTACTCACGTCAAATTCGAGTTTTGTTTGTTTTATTTTGTTTTATTATTATTTTATTTATTTATTTTGTTTTTCTTCCATCATATTCATTATTATCAGATCTTTGATTTTATATTTTCCGATTGGGTATCATTTCCAGCCTACTCCAATTTATTTGGGATTTTGGGATTTAAGGATTTGTTGTTGTTGTCGTCGTCGTCTTCGTCAGTTCTTCTTGTATGAAAAATTCTCTGCAGGATTCAGGAAAGGACATGGAAACCTCTGATCCTGAAGATTGTGAGATGATGGATGAAGATGACCTGATATATGATGACTATTATGACGATGACGACGGCGATGACAGCGAAGGCAATGAAGAAATCACCAAATCTCGCTAGTCTGGCTTATTGAATTTTTGCGAGATATGACAATTTTACACTTATCCTTATTGTGGATGAACTCTCAAACACCCAACATTTACCCATAAAAATTCACCTCTCTTCTAATTTTCCCACTAACATATTAAAAAGATTAATATTGTAATTCTGGTTGAATAGTAACCTATTTTAAATATTAATGACTTTAGTAATTTTCCTGCAAAAATTGAAAGAAAGAGACGATTTTGTGCCTGCATCATTCTTAATGCAGTAGTGTTGATGATTTAACTTTACTTCATTTTTATAGACATTTTGATGATTAAACTTTACTTCATTTTTATAGGCATTCTAATTTGTTTCACCTTAAATTACTTTTATTTTATCTATACTTATATTACAAAACACATAACGAATGGACTCATCCATTTCATTTTCACCCAAAAGTAAAAATGTCTGAAATACCTCACTTGATTAACAATGCAAATTTAACATCTAGCATAATTGATGATTGAAATTTAATTACGCTTTGTTCTTTATTTTCTCCATTTAAGAAATATTTTCTTTTCTGGTTGTTAAAAAAAAAGAAGTTGCTCATTGATTAAATTTGCCACCAACGATTTTTAACTTTTACTATAAAAAAAAAAAAGAAACTACGGAATAAATAATTTTACTAAAAGAAGGAGATTATTATAATTTGAAAATCAATTTCTTATGATTTTATTTAATAATTTAAGAGTTTCTTTAATTAATTTTAGATATAAGAAATGTATATTATTTAGTCATAATCATTTGTGCAACATACAATGATTTTTGAAAATAAATTAGTCATGCACAATGAGCGGGTTTTCTTCTAATCCATTAAAATGTCTTCAAACACTTAAATCACTTTTACTTTACACATCAAACGGGGATTAGTTTATTTTCAAACAAAATGGTTTTATCTATCAATTAATTATTATATTGGAGCCAAACTCTTGAAGGCAAGCTTGTACTATTAAGTGCTACGAACATTAATGTCAATAATAATAAAATCAATAAATCATCCATCTTTGTAGCAAGATTCCTGGGGCTTCGATTGGTAAATTAATACAACTGTATTATTCCTTTGGCTATATTATATATTCTCCAATCTATCAGATTCCAAATCTTCATTTGAAATTGTTTTTTTTCCTTCTTTTTTTTTTTTTTGCACGCGAAGTAAATTAATGTATTACTATCATTCAAGCTCATCAAATTAGGAAGCGGGGAATATATAATATATTTGCTTTTGAATGGATGAATATCTAACTATAAAGTTTTAATGGGAAAATACATAATCTTGAAGTTTCAATGAATATATATAAAAAATAGTCATCTTATTATTTTGAAAGATCAATTGACATATATAATGATAATAATTTGATCAAACCACGTAATAATTCAATAAAGAAATACAATAAATCATATCATATCATTTTAAAATATCTTTTGCGCTCATTTGTTGAATTAAAACGCATCACAAATGAATTAAAAACGCGGCCATACAGCTATATATGCGCATGCGGCTCAACTTATACATGGTGCATATATTAAGGGGGAGCAATCAATTTAGAGGGAGCTAAATTAAAATAAATTCTTTATTCGCATCTTTTTGCCCGATTTCCAAAAAGGGAGAGAAATTTTTTGGTAAAATCTACATATCAAATATTATATCTATGCATCCATGCATGTTTTGTAAATCGACAAAAGTGAGAGATTATTACACTAAACATCTTCTTTGATTTGTCGATTTGCAAAACAATCTTGAATTTTATAATTTGTTTTGTTTGAGTTTTGTGCATGGATTGAAATACAAATGGATTAGTGCACAACAACCAAGACTAATGATGTGATACACAAGCTTAATCAAGAATGTATTAGGCTTAGGTTTAGTTAGAGTCAAATTAGGTTGAATTGGTCAAGATAAACTGAGCTTAAACAACAAATAAAAGTGTTTGTGCCCAGTGAATCATTATAACGATTCAGTAATCGTTATAACGGTTCATCTCAATACTCAAAAATATTTTAAGGCGTATCGTTATATAACGATTCAGTAATCGTTGCAATGGTTTATGAAACGTATAACGATTCAGTGAATCATTATAACGTTTCTGCTCAATTGATCAACAACTATTCTTTCTAAACCGTTATAATAATTCCCAAACTGTTATAACGGTTCATGCCGAAAATAGTTTCTTCAGCTATTTCAGAAGATCTATTTTAAAAGAATCACATCTCTCACTAATTAGTGTAGATTCATCTAGCTAAATCATTACTCCAGAGAGTAGCCAAATTATTATTTAAACTCAATCTAACTTTTCTCTATTCTCCCAACTTGATCTTTCGTGATATTCTTGTAAACGTTTTCTTGAGCTGTGGTGCTCACATTTTTGAGTTGTAGTGCTCACCTTTTGAGTGTGTTGTCACTCACTTCTTGTTTTGAGTGTGTTTTCACTCATCTTTTTTAGTGTGTTGTCACTCTTGTTACCGATAGATTTGGCAGCCAATTTTTATGTAAGGGACCAAGTTCTATAAGTGTAAAATTATTTTTAGTATTTCGGCTCAACCTCAATTGTTGGAGGTTGAGAGTCCCGGAGACGTAGGCATTTTTAAGCCAAACTCCGTTACATCTTGTGTTCTTGTTTGATTTTTTTCTTCTTTTTTCTCATATTTTTTTGATTGCTATATTCTTGTGAGAATTGAATTGAATTAAATTATATTCTTCTGCCATTACACTTGAACACTAAGCCCTAAATCGATTTATACATTTTTACCTTAGATTCTTTACATTCTTGCACTATTTTTCATCTTTAATACCACCATATTAAGGCTGTCAAAGTGATATCAGAGTAGAAGCTCAATTTTAATTGCTTTATTTATGATATTTTTGGTCCAAGATGACATCTTTGATGCATGTAAAAGAACCCCCAACTCTAGGTCTTAATTGTAAAAATTTAACTTTTGGAATAAATGTATGGTGAACTACCTCAACATACTAGACCTTTGAGATGTTGTCCAGCATGGTTATATACCACATTATGATTCTAATAACCTCACATTGACACAAAATGCCAAAGAACTGAAATCTCAAAATGATTATGTCGTCAATGTTATCTTAAATTTGGTTAGTGAAAGAATTGTTATACTATTTGGTACTACCGAAATTACTAGTGAAATGTGGGAGACCTTATTGAATAGATTTGAGAGCAACTCTCAAATGAAAATAATAAAACTAATGGGTCTAGAGTCCGAATTTGAAAATTTTTGTATACAAGAAAGGAGAGTCAATTGAGAATATGTATTCAAGATTAATGCATATTCTAAATGAATTTGATGAAGTTGGAGAATCTTTGTCTAACTCTAAGATTGTAGGCAAGATTTTAGGATAATGATGAGAAGACCAAGATGGGAGAGCATGATAAGCACTCTAGAAGTAATGCAAGGCTATCTTGACGAATTCACACATGAAGAAGTATTCATTCATCTTCTATGCTTTGAGGAGAAGCTACGACAAAATGGAGAGCTCACACCAAAGCTCAAAGAAACCGCACTTCAATCTCAAAAATCTTCATCGCGCCACTATTCGAGGAAGACATCATCTAGCACATCTTTTATGAATGATCAAATCATCACGAAGATGTTTGAAAGAATGTTAAATCTAAAAAATGAGCACAATAAAGAGCGAGATGAGAAAGAAATGACGTGCATATGCTTCTCATGCCAAAAGAAAAGGTCATACGACACACGATTGTTTCTTGGTCTTTCCACATAAGAAAAAACAAAATTTTGAGAGAATTAGTGCTATGCTAGCTACAAGCAACTATGTTAAGAGAAAGAAATATGAAAGAAATTCACTCAATCTTGCCCTAATTGCGGAAGTAGAGGAGAGTTCATCCGTCCGTGGTGGATGTTGATGAGATTGTAGAAAGGAACAACATCACTGATTTGAGCACATTGGAGATCCTACACGATATTGTCATATCCAAGAATATGAAGATGGACTCATTTGCACCTAAGGTACAATTTTCTCAAGAATTTCAATTGCACAATCAAGTAGTACCTTGCACTACATCCACTTGGGATGATAGTGATGATGATTTTGTTGAGAATGATGAATTTTGTGTTGAAATACAAATAATTTGGATGATGAGACTGAAATTGAATCTTTTTTATCTAGTTTAGAGAGTCTCATTCATGATTCATCTTCTCAAAAAGAGATAATTGAGAGACTTGAAAATAAAATTTTAGAGTTTGAGTTAAATGTTCAATCTTATGAGTCTAAATTACAAAATCTGGAAAAGAATTATCAAATGCACTTAGATGAATTTACAACATTAAAAGTGAAAGTGCAAACTTTAGAAACTGAAAATAGGGCATTAAAATCCTTATGTATTTCAACAAGCTTTACTTCAATGGATTTAGACAAGGTTATAGGTCAAAGGTCTAGCAACAAGTCGGGTCTTAAATATAAGAAATCTTCTAAGACTTCAAATTGGCCTAAATCAAAAGAGAAACAAACTCAATGGTCAAATGTAAAAATTATGAAATCTACTAATGCTAAATCTTTCAATAAGAAACACAATTATGCATTTCAATATAAGCAATTTGATAAAAAGATTAACAAAGGAAAAAGGAATTTTCAAAGCAACAATGCAATATTTTTCAATCCTAGTCGGTCAAACAAATCGTATTTTAAAGGACCCGATGGATGATTTTATGAGTTTAAAAATTAAAATAATTTTCAAACCAAAGCTCAAAGATATGAGCATAAACGAGATATTTCTCAAAAATATAAAAATATTTCTAAAGAAAAACACAAGACTCAACCTCAAGGATTAAAAAAAGCTACCAAAATAAATTTGTTAAAGGTAGTAAGAAGTCTCAAACATGTATATTTTATAATTGTTGTTATTACATTGGTCATATCTCACTTGATTGTAAACTTAGAAAAGAAAACAACATCGCAAATGTTGCTTGAGGTCCTAAAATTAAAAATTAGAGACCATCAATGCTTAATTTTACCTTCAAATCATATATGCCACATACTTAGGGCGAGTTAGTTAATTTTTTTTTGAATTAATTATATTTTTTTATTATTTTAAAAGTATTTTAAATTTTTTATCTTATACACGGTGCATACATTAAGGGGGGGAGCAATCAATTTAGAGGGAGCTAAATTAAAATAAATTCTTTATTCGCACCCTTTTGCCCGATTATCAAAAAGGGAGAGAAGTTTTTTTGGTAAAATCTACATATCAAATATTATATCTATGCACCCATGCATGTTTTGCAAAATAGATAACTATTGCATGTAAAATACAGTATCGGTATTTGGGTCCAGTCTAGGAAAGAAGATCAAATCTTAAGGCTCGATCTAAATCTGTACTGAGTAATTTTTAAATTACTCACGTTTCCACGGTGGTTGTGGGATCCAGGTATTACAGGTGCGGGATTGAGTGTAGATGAGAGAGCTAGGTGCAGTCCTACGTGATATCAGAGGTGCTTCGCCGCACCAGCACAGTGAGGCGGGTAGACGATTAGGACTTATCGGGCTTCAGGTTTTTGTTTCTTTCTTTGGGCTTTATTTGAGAGATTTTGCTACCCATTCCAATGGAGTTAGCCCCGCCGATGTCTGGTGTTGTATTTTTCTGTGTATTCTGGACTGTTATTGTTTTGTATTATTATTATTGTTTTATTTATTCTGAGATTTACTTTATTTTATTCACTTAGCCTTTCGTACCCACGTCTCGTCATGCGTACGTGGCGGGATTAATCACCCCAAATCCGCTTTATTATTTATGGGGTGTGACATCCTTCGCTTTATTATTTATGGGGTATAATCCGCTTTATTATTTTATAATCCGATTCAATATAAACCCTGCTAGGATAACATCTAATAATCCCGAGGATATGAATAAATAAACGAAATAATAATATGTACTTGACATAGGTTGGTGAGGGGTAGGTCTAGGAAAAAGACGGGACAAGCGTTGCACACAAGTTTGTGTAGTTTCGCTGTCCCCAGAGATCCCACTACTCGGACGTGATAAAACTTAATAAATACATTACAAACAGTTTAATAATATAGATCTTGATAACTTAAATTACATTTACTTCTCCCAATTTTTTTTTCATGTTTCCGTCTCGATCCGATCTCCTGACATACCGTAAAACTCGAAAACTCTTACGTCGTAAAATAGTAATATAGCATAATATAAATTTATATAATATACAATTATAACATTATCAAAAATATATATATATATAATAATATTTACTATTTGAAGTAGTATGACAACTAATAAGAATATAAAAATTTGAATTGAATTGATATGAACATAATTAATTTTAGAACGCTGATATATTTTCTTAGCAACTGTTGCTATCTGTCGATCCCTAATCAACCAATCGATCAATCGTGCCAAATTAGTTTCACTCTTGCTTCAAGTTGATTACTCGAACCTCCATTTAATCGCATTTGTTTCTATAAAAGTGATATCACCATTATGCTCGAATTTTCATTTGGGTCGTAATTCAACCCTTCGACAGATATCTTATCATCGATTTTTCATCCTTAATGATATCTGATGTGTATTTTGCTAAGCTAATAAAAACCCTAATTTATACTCAATTTCAGCTGCAAGCGCACGGCCTAGTCAAGTAGTAGTTGGGGTGTCGAACCACAAGGACAAGGGTGAATTACTAGTTCTAACAAGTTTCACTAATCTAGACAATAAAGAGTTTTTGTATCAAAATAAAAGTAAACAAATCTAACAACAATGACTGAAAAGTTTATCAGATTGAGGATTCTAGGGGTTTTCGGCTTCACTCTCACTCGTTTGGTCAATTCACTCTACTCGATCTTTTAATTTGTTATAGTGTTTGTCGGGGATTTAATCTCAGATTTTAGTACTAAATTTACACTTTCGTGGCTTTATACCGTACCTATACAATTCGGGTTTCACGATTAAGTACTTCACCTTACAAGTCTAAGCCCATTAAGATCAGTGAGTCACTTTGGCATAACCTAGATTTTGTACTTCGCCTTTCGGTACCTCACACAATTTCTAAGGTTTCCTCGGTTTTCTCTTAGGCAATAGGTTTCACGATTAAGTACTTGGACTACGACCTAAATCACTATTTTGGGTCAGAAGATTCAGTTCCACCTTTCACTCCTATGATAACATGCAGTTGATTAAAACTAGGCATTCAATTTAGACAAAACAACAATCACAAACAACAAGAACTAAAAGATCATCAAACGAGTAAATTAAACCATTCGAGTTATCGAGTTTACACCTAGACCCCTAGAAGGGTGTCTAGCCACAAATCATGTCAAAGATTGTACCAAGATTCATGTTTAAACAACAGTACAACATGAGAAAAGAGTAAAGAAAAGACTACACCAAGAAGATCTATGATTTCTTGCCCGGTTCTTGAGTTTTCCTTCCGATCTCTCTCCAATGGTGTTCTTCCTCTTCTTTCTTCCTTTTGATCTCCTCTCCAGACAGTTGAGAGATGTCCTGGACGAAGGGGTGTCAAAATCTATTAATTCCAATGAGAAAACCGCTTTAATTGATAATTGCGGTCCGCAATTTTTGTATGGGAATGCTTTTAACTTGATTTCTTCGTGTAAATCTGACCCATCTCGTTCCAAGCATTATTTCTCATGGTAACATCTTTGTTTACACTCAATGACCTGTGAAATAATAAGAAATGCAGCAGTATCTCGAACTCGATATAAAAACTAAATAAATTCTTAACAATTAACATAAAATATATAGTTTTTGAGATAAAACCCTAATCGAATATAATATATAAATGAGGCTTATCAATATCCATAGTTGTCCTTGGTCCAATTCGATTTAAAAACTTCTGGGGAATTATCTTTGATGTTTGCTTTTGATATATATATATATATATATATATATATATATATATATATATATATATATATATATATATATATATATATATATATGAAACCAACTTAGCCGATTATAATTTAAATAACTTAACTCCTAAATTAAAAAATATATATATATATATATATATAAATTGAAATTAATATCTATATATAATAAATAAGTAATGGTGATAATATCTAATAAATAAATAATAACGTGTTTTGTAAAAGCCTTAGATTTGAATCGAGATAGAGGTAAATTATTTTAAATTTATATTAACAATAAGTAAGCTAAAAATATTTTTAAATAGTGTAAAATCATGAAATGTAATCCGAGACTTTTATTTGAAGCTATAAATATATACTTAATTATATATCAAAATAAAAAAAATCTATAAATATAATGAGATTAATTAGAATATATCAAGTGTCACTAACAAATCAATAGTATAGTCATTCAGAACAAATAACATAATCAGAATAAAATCAAAATTTCACACTTAATTAACATTTGATCAATATAAATAAACTCAATATATTTTTATATATGGATTGATTAAGAATGATCAATTGGTTAGGTTCTGATAAGTACTCAATCAAACATGTTGATAAATGATATGTGAAATAAATTATGACCAATTGTATGTGAATAAAGTATAATTGCTCTTAATTAAACTTTTGTTTCGAGGACGAAACGTTCTTTCAAGGAGGGGTGAAATGTTAAACCACAAATTTTAAATTAAGAAATAATGATAATAATAATATTATTAATAATAATAAATATAACAATTAAAATGATTAACACAAAACAAAATTTACAAATAACCCAATCAATAATTAAAGCGATATATACATATATGTATATATATTCATATATATAAATAATAATTAATAATAAATTACTAATTTTAGTAAACATGTAAATGAAACTCAATTTCAAATAAATCAGTAAAAATTTAAAAGGGAATAATCAAATGAAAATGATTATATAATATGCCCTATATAGATAGATAACTAAATAAAAATTTATTTTTGCTATTTTGAAAATCAGACAAGATCAATATTCATATAATCCCATCATAGTGAAAATAATATAGTTTTAAACGATTAATTAATTTAATGAAATGCAATCAAACTTAAAAATTTAAAATGACTTGAAACGATCAATAAACTCGAGAATTTAAAACCAAACAACTAACGATAAATCATGACCTCACTAACAAAGATCATAATCAAAATAACAAATAATTAAATGACTCAATGCTCCATTACACAAAAGATCATACCGAATTTGTCACAGAAAATCTCTCTCTCTCTCTCTCTCCTCGCTGCCCTACCCTCACCCTAGTAATTAATTCTCCCATCCCCTCTCATTAATGCGCGACTCTCTCTCTCTCTCCCACGATCTCTCTGCTGCTCCCTCACCCTCTCCCCTCTCTCGGTCTCTCTCTCGGAGCGCTCGCTCTCTCTCTCAGCTCACTTCATTCAGTCCTCGCGCGACAGCGCCCTTCACCGCCCCTCTTTCAAAAATTCTCTCAATCACTCAAAGGGCGCTCCTCTCTCTCGATCAGAGCCAGTTGGCTCGCCTGCGCACCTATTGCTCTCTCGCTCTTGCTCTATGCTCGCCTCCCTGAGTCGCTCGCAGAGTCAGTCACCCGCGCACAACAATGACCGATCACCCTTCCCATGTGCTTGCACCTCCCCTCCGCCCTCACTGGCCCTGTACCCCTCCTTACCGCCTCTAATGAGACCTGATAACTCTTTTCCTTTTTCTTTTCGGCCGTGTGGGCCTGCTGAGGGCTGAGCCTTCGATCTGATTTGTGCCTTTCTTTTAGAAATTATACCGGCTTATTGTTCTAGTTTGGGTTTGTCACACCTTGGTACACTGGTATCGGATGGTACCAATGAAGCGAGGCCATAGTTGTGTGCCTTGGATTCCCTTTGTTGCTCTTGCCTGGTTTTGATCCGTCATGAGTTGCGCTTTTCTATTTTTGTGCTGATGCCCTTATGGTGCTTGTTCTTTTTGTGTTGTACGCACTTGTGGGTTATTACACCCCCTTGTGTCGTTGAGCTATGCCAATCTGTTAAGTGATTTCCGCTGGGTTGATTAGAGCCTTATGCAATTTATTTTGTGTGCTTTGGTACACTGGTACCATTCGGTACCAGTGAAGCGAAGCCTTGCGCCGAGCTAAGTCTATGCCCATATTATCCGATCTTGTTGCCAGTTTGTGATTTGTTTGGTAATTGACCCTTATTGTTGGACTGATATTAGTTATGTTGATGCATGTGTAACCCCGCTTTTTGACCTGCACTGGTGCTGGCTTTGATGGTACCAGAATAGTGGCTCTGAAATAATTTTCTGTGAATTATGGTTGTTTTCTGGTATTGCTGACTCTTGGCTTGTTGTGCCCTGTCTGTTGGGTTATGTTTGAAATTTTAGCTATGATTCTATGCTTGTTTGGCTGCCTCTGAATTTGGTTAATGTTGGGCCAAGTTGTTATTTCCTATCCCTTGCAATTGCACTGAGTTTGATATTATTTTTATGTGTTAACTGACCTCCTGTGGCTTATTAGAATACGGGGCTTGCTGAATGAGCCTTAATAAATTAAATAAGAACAAAAACTACACTTGGGCCGATTGTAACTCTTTAGTTGGGCATTGTCAATGGTATTAAACGGAAATTCAAAAATTTAAATGGATTTGTTAAAAGAATTACTAGATGGGCCTCAAGTGAAAATAAAACCATATGGACAATTATGGGTGAGGCCCGTAGGTGGACCGAATGTGCAGAATAAGCTATTGGGCAGATAAAATTGACCTTAATTAATCTAAATTTTAATCCAATTGTTAATGGGAATAGTAATAACCAAATTTGGCCCAATAGAATCTACAGGATGTAACAGATAATATGGAACCAACAAATGGATATTATTTAACGTAAATAATTAGAAATAATAATAATGAAACAAGGCTTAATAATTAAAAGTTCCAAGAAAATAAAATGTGACTAACATTAAAAATGTGCCTAATTAATTGGAGGCCGCCCCGAAAGGTTCGGCGGTATCCATGGACTAAAACGTAAACTTAAAGATCGGGAAATGATTAGATTCCCTGACTGCCCTCGATTCGGGATATCGGTGCATTGGCACTAACGATTTGGTAGTCAGCGTATGATCCCGAACATTAAAACACCAACACATTTAAATAAATAAAAACATGTTAAATTAAATTAAGTTTCCTTAATTTCTTTTACTTCTATTAATATAATCTCTAAATTATAAAAATAATACTAGTATAAATAAAATAAAATATAATTAAAGAATATATTATAAATAATTAAGAGTTATAAAATAATAATTTAAATTATAATAATAAGTTAGATTTTAAAGTATATATTAATCAATTTCTCTATTATAAATTGATAAGAATAATAATATTATAATATATATATTAATTAATTTCTCTATTTTAAATTAATAAGAATAATACTAAATATATTAAATATAAAATATTATATATTAATCAATTTCTCTATTCCTAAATAATTAATTATCCTAACTATAAATTTAATTTAATTAAGTGATAATAATTAGTTAGCTTAATCAATCAAAATAAAATGTGAATCAATTATATTAAATGAAAATAAATATGATCTTAAAATACGAACTTAAATAATAATAATTTCAATTGAGGGTCCGGTATACCTTGACCAAACCAGACCTAATGTGAATATGATACTCGCCAATTTAATCTATTTCTGACTTCATAGGTTTTCAAAAAATATCTTGACGAGCCGACAAACGAATACACTCAAGATGAGACGACTCATCTGACAAGATCGTGATGCGCCACCCGAGACTTAGCAATTTGACGTTCTGACCTAACCAAATTATTCTCAGGTACGATTTCTTGGGATTTAATTTCCTTTCTTCAGAAATAGGAATCCAAACCGAAAATAAAATGTTTTTAAAATAAATCTGAATTGCGTTGTTTTCTAACCAAACATGATTATAGAATTAATCTGACCTATCATCTGCATCCGGTAAATTGACCAGCATTTTTGGGGTCTACCCGCATTCGCATGCCATATCATATCATGATGCATGTAGACAGGATAGGAGTAGGACTCGGGAAATAGTCCCGAGATAGGATTATGTTAGAGTTAAATAAATAAAGTTATAGATTATAATTAGTAGAACAATATTATTAATATCATTAATTATAAATTAAGTTAGATAATTAATCATGCAAAATGCATGGGAAAGTGCTGAGAGGCGGGCCGGGTGATCTCAGTCTGAGGTTGTCTTGTATAACCAGACCAACGGGTTACATTCCCCTTGGTCTGTATATACATTACGCACCTTTGCTTGTCGGTTATCCACCGACCCCGTCATTTGGCGGGTTCGGCCGTGCCAGAGTGTTTTTCTTTTGATAAATATTATATTTTTACTGTACTTGATATGACTAAGATTTTTAATCCAAATTTGAGCGATTAGGATACTATGTCTTTCAGTGTTTAGTGTGGGCGGCCATATCCGAGTCTGGATTCTACTCTATTTTGTTATTTGTCGAGATGCGGTCCTCTGGCCCCTAGTGGGTACAGTGTAGGCTCCCATTTGTATCATCTGTCATTTGTTATTTCTCGGGATGCGGTCCTCTGGCCCCTGGTTGGTACAGTGTAGGCTCCCCTTTGGGATGCGGTCCTCTAGCCCCAGGTTGGTACAGTGTAGGCTCCCATCTGTATTATATTTCATTTTGTCACTTTTTGGGATGCGGTCCTCTGGCCCCTGGTTGGTACAATGTAGGCTCCCATTTGTATTAGTTTTCGATTTATTATTTCCTGGGTAGTTATCTCCTTTTGATGATATGGCAACTGAAAGCATAACTTCTTAATTCATTTTGTTCTGTTATATTATTATTATTATGTGAGGTGGATCATCAGATTCACATTACCGAGTACGTGCTTTTAGCCGTCACTCTCCTAGGGCGTTATCGCTCCGGGAGGCCGAATTTTCCCAGAATATTCAGGGCATTGGCACCCGCTTACTCGAAAATCCTAAGTTTATAAGTTGGGCCCGAATACGTGCCGCTTAGGTAAGTCACAAGTCCAGGGCCCGACCACGTGCCCGCTTGTGGATGGACTGATGATCTGCAACTGGGTTATATATATATGGGTGCTTTAAATCTCGTATCTTATATATATATTTATTATATATTATATTATTATCCATAGATTTTTTATAATTTGTGTTTATCTGTCATTGCATGTCATCGCATCATAGCGAATTGTTAAAGAGATATATTAACTAAAATTTTACTATTTAAATAGATAACTATTGCATGTAAAATACAGTATCGGTATTTGGGTTCATTCTAGGAAAGAAGATCAAATTTTAAGGCTGGATCTAAATCCGTACTGAGTAATTTTTAAATTACTCACGTTTCCACGGTGGTTGTGGGATCCAGGTATTACAGGTGCGGGATTGAGTGTAGATGAGAGAGCTAGGTGCAGTCCTGCGTGATATCAGAGGTGCTTCGCCGCACCAGCACAGTGAGGCGGGTAGACGATTAGGACTTATCGGGCTTCGAGTTTTTGTTTCTTTCTTTGGGCTTTATTTGAGAGATTTTGCTACCCATTCGATGGAGTTAGCCCGTAGGTGTCGGCGTTGTATTTTTGTGTATTCGGATTTGTTATTGTTTTGTATTATTATTATTATTTTGTTTATTCTGAGATTTACTTTATTTTATTCACTTAGCCTTTCGTACGCGCGTCTCGTCGTGCATACATGGCGGGATTAATCACCCCAAATCTGCTTTATTATTTCTGGGGTGTGATGACAGCTTGTGCCCAGTGAATCGTTATAACGATTCAGTAATCGTTATAACGGTTCATCTAAATACTCAAAAATATTCTAAGGCTGAGCGTATCGTTATGTAACAATTCAGTAATCGTTGCAACGGTTTATGAAACGTATAACGATTCAGTGAATCATTATAATATTTCTGCTCAATTAATCAACATCTATTCTTTCTAAACCATTATAACGATTCCCAAACTGTTATAATGGTTCATGCGGAAAATAGTTTTTTCAGTTGTTTCAGAAGATCTATTTTAAAAAGATCACATCTCTCACTAATTAGTGTAGATCCATCTAGCTAAGTCATTACTCCAGAAAGCTTACTAGCCATATACAAAGTGAGAGAGATAATTCAAGAGATTGAAACACTCAATTAGCCAAATTATTATTTAAGCTCAATCTAGCTTTTCTCTATTCTCCCAACTTGATCCTTCATGATTTTCTTGTAAACGTTTTCTTGAGCTGTAGTGCTCATCCTTTTTTAGCTGTAGTGCTTACCTTTTGAGTGTGTTATTACTCACTTCTTGTTTTGAGTGTGTTGTCACTCAACTTTTTGAGTGTGTTGTCACTCTTGTTACCGATTGTTGAGTGTGTTGTCACTCTTGTTACCGATAGGCTTGGCAGCCCATTTTTGTGTAAGGGACTAAGTTCTATAAGTGTAAAACTGTTTTTAGTATTTCGGCTCAACCTCAATTGTTGGAGCTTGAGAGTTCCGGAGACGTAGGCATTTTTAAGCCGAACTCCGTTACATCTTGTGTTCTTGTTTGATCTTTTCTTTTATTTTCTCATATTTTTTTGATTGCTATATTCTTGTGAGAATTGAATTGAATTAAATTGTATTCCGCTGTCATTACACTTGAACACTAAGCCCCAAATCAGTTTATATATTTCTACCTTAGGTTCTTTACATTCTTGCACTATTTTTCATCTTTAATACTACCATCCTAGGGTTGCCAATGATAATGATAGTAATGATGATAATAATAAAATTCAAACTGAATTTATCCGACTCGAGATCAAACTGAAATAACCCGATCTAAGATCAAATGATTGGCAATTCAATCGAAATCAATCTAAATAAAAAAAAATCCAGTATATAAATTGACCCGCCCTAGCCCAACCTTGACCCGATCCGATTCGATTTGTTTTAGAAGATCAAATTGACCTGACCTGACCCATTCATTTACGAACCCAACCCGGCTCACCCAATTGTCACCTCTAGTTTTGTCCTAGTTTTTCTTTTTTTTTGGGTCTTTGCGTCTATTCCATATCACGACCCTTAGATTTTTTTTTTTTGGTAAATAAAATAAATGAAATGTGAAAAGTGGAATGATTGAGCTAAAATTTATGAGGTATAGTCACACATGAATTTAAAAATTCGGTTCCAACTCTGGTCCTGAGTTTCAAACTCGATTCAGATCCTACAATTTTTTTTTAATTATTTTTATCGATTTAATAATTTATTTAATTATTTTATTTTGTTAATTCTATTGTTATGTTTAATTATTTAATTGCATTAATTAAGGATAAAAGCAATAAAAAAATAGAATGTTGTAGTGGCTAAATTTCAACTTATTTTTGTTTTCAATTTTATAATTAAACATAACAACAAAACTAATAAACGTTTAAATAAATTAAGCCATTAGATAAATAACTAAATATAATAAAATAACCATTAAATAACAAAAAAAACTATTAAGTAACAAAAAGAAAAATAACTATAAGGCCGGGACCAATGTAAAACTGAAATGTAGAGTGCTGTAATCGAATTTTAAACTCGGATGCTATATCCTATAAATTTCAGCGTAATCATGTCACTTCATTTCATTTATTTTATTCACCAAAGAAAATCTGCCGATGCCACCCCACCATCAGGGGCGGATTTACAGTGATTCAGGATAGGACAAGTGTCTGATTTTGTAATTTGAAGTCTTTCTGAGAGTCATAGTATTTATCAATTGTGTCTCATCCTTTATTGAAATTAGGTCTGATTCTGACCCTAAATATATTTTTACGTTGATTTTTTCGGTCCAAAAATATTTCTTTCACGGATCGCTTCTGACTTTCTGGGCGCTGGAGCTGGATAATAGATCCGTCAAAATTAAAGAAAAAAATCGTGTGTTTGCGCTCCATTACAAGTCGCGACCCGTCGACTCGACGACTTCGATTCGCCAATCACACGTCAGTCGCTAGCGATCGATTCTCCAATCCTAAATCCTACTTCGTGAATCATGATAGCTAACGTACCCTCGCCCGGTCGTCTCTCATCGGCTCGTCGTCGAATCTCCACCGTCGAATCCCCAGTTCCCCTAGTCATTCATTGCTCTTCTAAAATTGTGTCTACTCCTGAATGAAATTCGCCACTACCCACCACCAGAAATTATACTGGGCATTTGTTCTAATATGGAGAATCGCGTGATCAACATGCGGGGCAACGAGAATCTGTGCAATATTTTTCATAATTGTGAAAATAAGCAACTGAAGTAAGCATTTTCGTGCTGATTCTGGATGCAAGGCACACAGTAATTTTGGGCTTGTTCGGCAAATAATGAAATAACAAAGGAATTGAGGAATTATGAAATTCAGAATTAATCACTCTTCTTATCTATTCCAATCATGTTCGGTAAGAAAGGAATAGTGGAAGATAAGTATTGAGACCATTCCGATCCATAGAAAAACACTCTTCCTCTATTCCATCACTCCTCTGGAATTGAGAAAAGCTTGTTCTATGGAATAGAGAGGGACCGAAATGCTAAAAGAAGGGGTTTGACTTCATATTTTCGTTCCTATTTCAATTTTCCACTTTTTTCGTTCGGCTACTATTCTAGCATAATTCCACACTTTTTCTCTATTCCGCAACTGCCGAACAGGCTTTATAGGAAAAGGTATTGAAAAGGCACGCACTTGTGTAAGCCAGCCAGCATGGGGAGAGGGCACTTCCGGGATCCAATTCAGTCTAATGAGGGGTGAGAGCCATTGAATCTTTAAATCTAATAATTGACATGGTTTTTGAAGTAACTGATTAAAATTTGAATGTAAATTTCAATGTGATTGAACGGTGGATGTACCCATCAAACTATTTTTTTGGTTCAATGGATATCGGAAGTACTCTGCACCCAGTCAGCATATATATATATATATATATATTTATTTATTTGTGTGTGTGTGAAGAGCATCGACATTCCACTTTGCTGACCTTGAGAATATAGAATTTGCGTTTGGTGTTTGGTCAGATTAAGCACTTCCACAATGATCATCAAGTTTGGTTCGTCTTCCAGTGGATATGGTCAATCTTAATTTGTAATAGTAACTGTGCAAAAATTATGCATGCAATGAAACTAATACAGATAAGCATACGGTTTACTACACAAACATATTATATTATATTATTATATTATTATTATTATTATTATTATTATTATTATTATTATTATTATTATTATTATTATTATTATTATTATTATTATTATTTTATTGCGTTTGACTAAAAATCTGATGCATATGAAATAATTTAAATTTGTCCCGTTAAATTGATACCCTAGTACAATTAAGTTTTCATGCTTGATACAAATAAAACAACAGTCATTAATCAGTATAGCCAGAACTCAGAAATGGTACCAGGGGAGTTATTTTGTGCTGTACAAGGGGAAGTCTGCTACTGTTGCACCTGTCGCACTTCTTTTAACAAACGAATGAGAGTTTGTAAGGCTGAATAATCTTAATACCGTACATATATATTGGTTCCATCTAAAATGAGTCGGTACTGGTACCGGACCACCAGTGACAGCTGGTACAGTACTGTGACTGCCTTTGCTAGAGTTACTGGGAGTCTCACATCATGATTTCTGTAAATAAAGAAAGGAAGGACAACAGTTTTTTTTTGTAATACTATTATTGTACTGACTCGTACTGTTAACTGTAGTTCCATGGAAATTTTAGTAGCCAAATATCCCAGAATTGTCTTACTCCTAATACCTTTTCTCTCTAATTTATTCAATCTCTTCTGCTCCCTCTGCCACTCTCTTAGAGAGATATCTTCAACCTTAAGTCCGGTTCATCCATTCAGATCGTCTCTCTCTCTCTCTCTCTCTCTCTCTCACTCAAGTAATCCAACTCCAGCAGGAATTCCAAAACGCTTGTAATTTTCCCTGGTAAACTTTTGTACAATTTCATATATTTGTCCTTTTGCTAGATATTTTCTACTTTTCATTCCTTTTTCTAAAACAAAATCCAAATAACTGACATCTTCTTTCAACTTTTTACCTGTTTACCCTTGCATTGTCTATAGAATGTACTGTTACATCTGCTATCTTCCTTTGGAGAATCTGAGTTGATACCCTGTATATTGATTTGTTTGTTTGCAATGTGTCACGATTATAATTTCAATGTGGCTCCAAAATACAAGTAGTTGGTCTCCAAATCCAATTGCATCTCATTTGTATTTTGTGTTATCATCATCTCCAGTCACTAAAATACTGGAGTAGAACGAGGACTAACTAACTTGTTAGTCTTGATAAATTTGCGTTGCAACAATCAGCATTAACACCAAAAAATTCCAAACGAAAAGAAATTAATAAAATCACATGTTCTGTCGGTCCTACAACACCTTGTACTGATCTAGTTTACACATCAATCAGTCAAAAAATCTTCAAAATTTGGGTACGAAAACAGGCCATCTTATCTTATTTCTTTTTGAACAGCTTTTAGTGGGGTTATGACCAATAAAAGAAAGAAACAGACTCGTAATATCCGTGAGGCAGAGACCGACACGCAGCATTGGTGTGGCATATATATATATATATATATATCACTGATAAATACTTGTGCAAGAACCAGCACTCATACAAGAATATCAAAAACTCAGTGGATCGATTAATATCAAATACATGGTTGCTGGATCGGCCGCAGAGGATCGATTGGGACAGACAGTGGCAGCAAGATGCATTGCCCTGACAGTGCCAGGATAGGAGGAGGCCCAGTGATTGCAATGCATTTCCCCTCTTTGTTGTGACGTACTCTGACATGTTGGTGGCGTTGTTGTTCACCGTTTTCTTTGTGGATCTCATGTTGAGCGTGTACTGTATATGGTGAGGTGGCGTCTCATGAGTTGGGCTGGGGTCACCTCCTTTTTGGGGCCAGGCACGTTGGCCCATCTAACTCCATTTCTCATTGTTGCAATTATACTCGTGTCTAAGAGTAACATTAGTGCGAGTTTAATCGTAAATTCTATTCGATTTTGTGTTTATTTAAATCGTGGAAATAGTATTTTTATGATCATTGCATTTAATTTATTTGTTCTTTAATTCAATTAGTATAAATTCAAATGCTCCAAATATGAAAGTTCAATGGTTTATTTTAAACATTCATTTTTCATTATTTTAACACTTGATTTTGTACTAAATAAACTCCAATATTTGTACATTTCACATCTGAACTCGTATCTTTTGTTGTAGGTAGGTTTTCCTGATTTTGATTCCTCAATAAAAGCTTTTTGTTTTCATCTTGGGATTAAATCCTATGCTAGCTTTACTCTACTTTCCTGTGTATTTGTGTGTTATATTATCAATTCAACAACCATTAAGTTGGCAAAATGATAGTTGGAGAAGTGGTTCTCAATAAAGAAAATAGAAGTATGAATATGTCAGTAACTAAAAAAATTATTTGCAACGGAATTAGGAATTCGGAGCTTTGTATAAGTAATTTACAACATTTAATAAATTTTTTTTTAATTTGAGGAAACATACCCTTATGCAGTAAATTATGTACAACCCAGAAATATATATGTACACTTTACCCCCAGCACATTCTGCATTGATTTCAATCCATCTCAGGAGACCTGAGCATCCAATGAAATAACTAACACAAGTAAATATATCAAAAGAAATAGTAACAAAAAGAAAAGTAATAGTTTGTAAATGAAGAAATATATCTCGTTATGTCCCCGCAGGGAAAGGTACAGTAGACAACATGTTAGACAGAAAAGATGACAAGGGATTAAAGGCAATTTAAGAAAGGAACAGTAGCTATTTTTGGACCATCATGGTCTTGATGGAACTGGTACACCTGAGACACTTTGCTACTTGTCTACTATCAGATCAGATTTATTTATTTGTAAATATATATAATACAATTTTATCTCAACCAGCTTTAGGTAAAACCTCTTTAATTACTGGGTCCAAGGAGAATCAAGCTTTTGATCTAATGATGAAGTTAATGTTATCCGTATGAGAGGTCATACATTCGAAATTCAGAGGGATATTTTTTGGACATTTAAAAATTAAGTAGTTTTTACTCAAAAAAAATACTGGTTCCAAGTACTGTTAATTACGGTTAGAACTCAAAATCGCGCAGTAAAATTGGAGAAACACATGTAATTAATGTGCAAAATAAATACCGAAGTAAATGTCTATGCACTAAGTTTAGTTTTACTGGTCGATGTCATATATCCATATGCTAGGAGTAAATTAATTAAACTGAAAGAAATTTCAGAAAAAACGCAGTAGCTAGCTACATGCATCATGCATGTCTCATGTCTGTATATAATTCGATCATTACGGATGGCTGCATTTATGTGTACGCAGTTTTGAAAAAAAAATAAAGAGAACCCACTAAAAATATAGAGTTGATGGCAATTAATAACAAATATAAGAAAGGGAAGGGATCACTTGACAATGGTTATCTTAACAATTTTGACAATAATTTTTCAAATAAATACGAAAAAAATATATTAAAAATAGAAAAACTATATGGATATATTCTTATACTTATAGATTGATGGTGATTCAAATTTCATGCAATTTTATTACCATTTGATGGTATATCAAAGACCATCAAATTATAACTGTTTTAAATTATATAAAATTTTGATGTTCTTATACTTATAGATTGACGGCCCTGAACCGGATCCCATAGGTAAAGACGACCAGGACGGTCTGGACCGGTTCGGTTGTTTTTTTCAATTTCATAAAACTGAATAAAATCTAAAAAAAATAAAAATATGTCATTTTTTTTTAAAAAATAATAAATATTGCAAATAAATTATCATAATTTTTAAATAATAATTTGAAACTAATTCGATTTTTTATTTATAATTATTTAAAATCAAATACAATTTCAAAGAAAATATAAAAAAATCTTAAAAGTTATAAATTTTTTAATAAATTTACCATAATTTAAAAAATATATATATTTTTAAAAAAAATCTAAAAAAATTATTGATAGCCTCCTCCACACACACACTCGTGCAAATTCACAGACGGAGACAGTGGTCAGATATAAAATGAATGCGTGATAATGATGATGGACCGTGAACTCAGTTGGGCCGAGTTAGGCCTCGTTACGTGTAACCCCGTGGCGCCCGTCTGCTGCGCTGGAAAATAGCACATGTTCTCTTTCAGCCTTTGCTCCATCTGTCGGAATGTCGGATCCCCATGCTCTCCAGTGGCTTGGCTTGGATTGGATTGGCTTGGATTGGCTTGGCTTGGCTTGGCTTGGCTTGGCTTGGCTTGGCTTGGCTTGGCTTTTAGCTTGCCTTGTCAAGAATCAAGATCAGCGGATCACCACACTACAATGTACAAACAAGTGAAACAACCTACTCCGCCTTCGCCACACGAAAAGCCACACGAGGAATGAAGGAGAGGGCTGAGACTGAGAGGAAGACAGGTGGGGCCGGGGAATTGATAAGCTAGACATCAACACATGGGCTGTTCTGTAAAGTTGGTCTCTATCAGCGCTAGTGCTATCCAGATTTGCGCTCAATTTCTATTTCTACTTCTGCCCCCTATTTCCCACCTAATCTCATCCAAAATCCCCTAATCCCCTAATCCCCTTCCCTCTCTCTCTCTCTCTCTTTCCAATATATTATATTTGAAGTCCGGACCAGAAAATATATTAACTATCATCTTTTGCACTGTTTATGTAGCACAAATTTATGTAACAAGTCGGTTTTTACCAATATTTTTAAATTAATATTTAAGTAAAACTGACAAACTGTATTGCAGGATGTGGTGATGCATGTGCAACCAATCAATGTGAAAATTAAATATACAATTGAAATATTGGAAAATTATAAAAGAGGGAAAAAGAAAACAACACATTCAAAAGTAAGTACAGAAGAAAGTGGCGCTGAAAAACAGTATAACCAAACACTTATTTAAAACTTAAAAGGTTAGGCTGTAGGTAGAGCCCCTGGGGAGCACCTACTAACAAACTAAGTTTGTGGGTTTGAAGGCATAAAAATATTACTTAATTTAAAAATGTGGTGTCATGGATTTGGGATTTTATTTTGGTAATTAAATGAGCTTCATGGGCTGGTCTCGGTCCCCTATAGAATTGGTTAAGTTCAATTTTGGCAGTACTAGCTGGATTCAGAAATGAGAGAGCTGTACCTGTACACTCTCAGACTCGGACTACAAACAACTAGATTGCTCTGCTAGCTCTTGTGATCATTTCCTGTCCTAATTTATTCAATATATAATTAAATAAAAACAAGAACTTGCTTTGGCTGATGCAGTCTTCATCAATCGCAGAAAACTAATAGAATAATAATAATAATAATAATAATAATAATAATAATAATAATATAGTATCCACAGACACAATATCTCTCCTTCATTTTTTTTTATAATTTTCCTTTTTGCTTGTACAAAAAATGGTAAAGCAAAACAAATAAAAAGGGAGAAGACAGGGCCCACAAGCTGATGAGCTCCAACGTATCCGTGCAAGAATGATTAGGTAAAGTTAGTTACTCCACACAAGAAAGAAAAAAAAGAAAGGAAATTAGTTGGTACTAGTACGACCCCATTATATATTTATATTCATTCATCGCTTCATTGCAGCTGCATAATAAATCAGGAATTCGGTTCCTGCATCCTGCATGGTGGCATGGTGCTAATTAATTAGTTGGTATTGCACCAAATTCCATGATGCCATAATGCTATATTTTACTATTATATAGGAATAGGAAAGTAGAAAAAAAAATCCATATATACCGGTGAGGGGAACGTAATTACTAGGGAGGGATGAGCTATTTTGATAATCTTGAAAATAAGTTTTTAAATCAATATAAAAAAATCTTAAAAATAGAAAAAAAAAATTATAGATATATATTTTTTTACTTATAATAGAGTTTTAAATTTTATATTATTTGATGATAGTCTATCAAAAATCGTTAAATTATAATATTTGTAAATTATATATATAATATTTTTATGGTTTTTAATGGACTATCAAATAATAATAAAATTATATGAAAATTTTGAAAAACCATTAATTTATAAGTAATGGAATATTTCTATAAATCTTTGGTTATTTTTAAGTTTTTTCATATTTATTTCAAAATTCATCGTCAAGATAATCAAAGATCCCCCCAATTACTAGTTATCAGGGAAGTGCAAACTGATCTGTCATTGGGCACCGGATTACATATATGTAGTAACACACGCATTTAATTCAAGCAGTACACCAACTGTTCATTTTTGAATTCCTAGCTAGTTCGATATATTCTCATTACAGAGTACAGATCATGCATGGTAAATTGGTAATTATTAAATCAATAAAAAATGTGTGTATGTATAGCTACTAATTAAAGACGTACTGACACCTCAAGCATGCACCATGAATCTATGAATTATTAACGTTTTACAATGAACCAAGACAAAAAGAACTAATAAACTATATATGACAATTAATTAAATAAAAATTAGTATTGTACACTCTGTTATAAAATTAATGATACATCTTTCATCTCCTCCACCTCCTCTCATAATGATAGAAGTTTTTCATTCTCTTCACCTTCTTCTTAATTCTAGATTTAATTTTTGTATTAATTTTTTTCTTTATTACATTATGTTTATTTAGCCTATAAATAGAGGCTTGTATGTTGTTGATGGTGATATATCCCTAGAACAGATAATATAAAAATAAGATTTTATCCTCTCACAACTTTTGTCTTCTATCTTTATTTTATAACACGTTATCAGCACGACTTCGCTCTAGTCGAGTTGTGACGGAAGTTTGTTTTATAGTAAAAGAACGAGATCGACATAATCAGATTATCGTAGGATTGTCTCTAAAAAGATATACACTTTAGATTATATTTTATCATTAATTATAATATTTATTTTCTTGATGAAATTATTCTTATATTGGATGAGACTAATATTTTCATTCCCCGAAGAGAATGATAAAATAAGTAAATATCAGAAATATTTTTTATTATTTATTCAATAACCATAAGTTATTGATACTTTTAATGGCCAAAAGTCATTGTATATGATAATTGAAAGTTTTATCAAAATATGTTACAATTGATAACCCGAAGTTATCGATATACTTAATAACAGGAAGTTATTATTTTATTCAACTAAAATGATAAATAGAAGTTATCAATTAGATAAATAAATAAATAAATATATGTAATGTCTCAAATCTTTTCTCTTAATGACCTGAAGTCATTAATATTCTTTTTCTTTAGTAATTTTCATAAATGGATGTTAGATTAAATTTATTAATATTAGTAGTATTTTTATTTTGTAGTCCTTATGGAAAATCTTACTAAACTTGAATTCGTTGTCCTTGATATATCGGGCAAGAACTATCTCCCATGGACTCTCGATACTAAGATTCATCTTACCGCAAATAATCTTGGAAATACAATAAAAAATAAAAATAATGCCTCCCCACAGGCGAAAGCCAAAGCAATGATATTTCTCCATCATCATCTCCATAAGAATTTAAAAATTGAATATTTAACGGTGAAAGATCCGTTAGAATTGTGGAAAAATCTAAAAGAAATATATGACCATAAAAAATAAGTGCTCCAACCAAAAACTCATTATGAATGGATTCATTTAAGATTGCAAGATTTTAAATTTATGGGTGAATATAATTCCGTAATGTTTTGCATAACTTCTGAATTAAAATTATGCGGAGAAAAGATTACTGATGAAGACATGTTAGAAAAAATATTTTTTACATTTCATGCTTCGAATTTGCTCCTTCAACAGCAATATCGGGAGCGTGGTTTTAAAAAATATTTAGAATTGATATCATGTCTTCTCGTTACGGAATAAAATAATGAGCTTCTCATGAAAAATCATCAATTACGACCCACTGGCTCTAGTCCATTTCCTGAATCAAATGTGACAGCATTCCCTGAAACGAATGTAACATCATTTAAAGGAAATCATGATCGAGGACGTGGTCGTGGCCCCAGAAGAGGTCGTGGACGTGGTCGCAATAATATTTGGCGATGTGAAGGTCATAATTCCAAATCAAATGACAATAATTTGCGGAGATATAAAAAGGAAAAGAATTCACCATCTTTTAAAAAGTCTAAAAGTAGTTGTTATAGATGTGGTATGACAAACCATTGGTCAGTACATGTCGTACTCCAAAATATTTAGTTGAATTTTATCAAGCATCCATCAAGAAAAAGGGAAAAGAAATAGAAATACATTTTAATGAAAATGAGTCAAGTGGTATACTCATGGATACACACCTAGATGTTTCTGATTTTTTTTAGAATACTGATAAAGAAATAGATATTATGAACTAAATTTTTTTTTATTTTAGTTCAGTTTTATGTTGTAAGTTTATGTTTCTCATGAATAAAATTAGTTTCTTTAAATTTGATCTTGTATATTTCTTTTGTTCAAAAGAAAAAGAATATGATTGAAGGCTCCAACAGAGCAATGACAAGTATTAAAGACGAATGTCTAGAAGACAGTGGAACAACAAACACTATAATAAAAAGCAAAAGATACTTTTCTTAATTGTTTCCTACAAAGACACATGTTAATATTATTTCTGGTATTAGTAACTTAATTGAAGGCTCTGGAAGAGCTTATATTTTATTACCTAAAAGAACACAATTAATTATAAATGACGCATTATACTCTAGTAAATCCAGAAGAAATTTACTAAGTTTTAAAGATATTCGGCGTAATGGTTATCATATCGAAACTATGACTGAAAATAACATTGAATATCTTCAAATTACAACGATTAAGTATGGTCTAGAGATCATATTGAAAAAGATGGAAGCTTTATCATGTGGACTATATTGTACGAACATAAGTTCAATAGAATCAAATATGGTCAGTAACCAGAAATTACATGACACGAAAATATTTACTCTGTGGTATGACAGGTTAGGTCATTCAGGTAATATTATGATGAGGAGAATAATTTAAAGTGCAAATGCGCATCCCCTAAAGGACCTGAAGATTCTATTATCAAAAGATTTATCATGTGCAACATGCTCTCTTGAAAATTGATAATTAGGTCATCTAAAAATAAAATTGAAAATGAATCTCCTTTATTTTTAGAGAGAATTTAAGAAGATATTTGTGGACATATTTCTCCTCTATGTGGACCATTTAGATATTTTATGGTTTTAATTGATGCATCAACTCGATGGTCGCATGTTTTCCTATTAGCTACAAGAAATATTGCATTTGCTAGGATATTAGCACAAATAATCCAATTGAGAGCAAATTTTCCAGATTACCAAATTAAGAGTATCCAGCTTGATGATCTAGGAGAGTTTACATCCCGGTCTTTTAAAGATTATTATATGTCAATTGGGATTAAGGTAGAACATCCAGTTGCTCATGTACATACATAAAATGGTTTAGCTAAATCATTAATTAAAATATTATAACTGATTGTTAGACCATTACTTATGAAATATAATCTACCATCTTCTGCATGGAGACATACCATATTATATGTTGCTGCACTTATTAGATTAAGACCAACTATATCTCATAAATTTTCTTCATTACAATTAGTCTCTGGAAGAGAACCAAATTTGTCCCATCTTAAAAATTTTTGTTGTGCTATGTATGTTCTAATTTCTCCCCCACAACGCACAAAAATGGGACCACAAAAAAGATTGGGAATTTATATTGGTTTTCACTCTCCATCAATTATTAAATATTTATAACCATTAACTTGAGATATTTTTACAGCTCATTTTACTGATTCTCAATTTGATGAGACAATATTCTCAATCTTATCGGGGAAAAAGAAAAGCTGGAAAAGCAAGTAACTTGAAATGCATCATCAATATCTTATCTTGATCCCCAGAGTGGTCAATGTGAACTGGAAGTTCAAAAGATTATACATTTACAAAGAATAACAAATGAGTTACCATATGTATTTACATATACAACAAGAGTGACTAAATCACATATATCATCTTTAAATGCACCTGTTCGAATTGATATAACCCCAACAGAGGTTACTATAGAAAGAAAACGTGGAAGACCAATCGGTTTCAAAGACAAAAATCCACGAAACATGAAAAATCAGAATAATACAGTTGGTGTAACTCCAGCAGAAGTTACCGATAAAATTTCAGAAGAGATTGTCAGTAAAATTTCAGAAGAGATTGGAAGTAGAACACTAGAAGAGGTCGTTGATAAAGTTCCAAAAGAAACTCAGACACCAAATGATTATGATATCTCAATAAATTATGTACAGAATGGTATAATATAGAACTGAAATAAAATACGTGTTGACAAAAATTTTGCATATGCTATAGCAATTGAAGTGATAAATGAGGAAGATTATGTGCCAAAAACTCCAGAAGAGTGTATGCATAGAAATGATTGACTAAAATGGAAAGATGCTCTGAAGGCTCAATTAGATTCGCTTGAAAAGCAAAATGTTTTTGGACCTGTAATACTAACCCCTAAAAATATTAACCCTGTAGGTTACAAGTATGTATTTACAATAAAAAGAAATGAGAAAAATGAGATTATGAGATATAAAGCAAGACTGGTGGCACAAGGTTTTACACAAATACCAGGAGTTGATTATGAAGAAACGTATTCACCTGTAGTGGATGCAATAACTCTTCAATTTTTAATCAGTCTCACAATCACTGAGAACCTTCAAATGCGTCTCATGGATGTTGTCACAGCCTAATTGTATGGACCATTCGATAATGATATCTATATGAAAGTCCCTGAATGATTAAAAATGCCTAAAGCATTTAAATCAAAACCTCGAGAAATGTATTCTATAAAGTTAAAAGGATCATTGTATGGACTAAAACAATCGGGTCGAATGTGGTATAATCGACTAATCGACTCAGTGAATATCTCATAAAAGAAGGATATAAATCTAATATAATTAGTCCATGTATTTTTATTAAATGATCAATCTCGAGTTTTACAATTATTGCAGTATATGTTGATGATCTGAATATCATTGGGTCTCTTGAAGAGATCGAAAAGACTGCAAAATTATTAAAAAATGAATTTGAAATAAAAGATCTTGGATTAACAAAGTTGTATCTCGGCCTGTAGATCGAGCATTTCCATAATGGTATCTCTGTCCATCAATCAAATTACATCCAAAAGATATTGAAATGTTTTAATATGGACAAAGCTCATCCTCTAAGTACATCAATGGTTGTTCGATCACTTGATGTGAAGAAAGATCCTTACCGGCCCCGAGAAAATAATGAAAAAATTCTTGATCCTGAAGTACCATACTTAAGTGCAATTGGGGCTTTGATGTATCTTGCTAATAATACAAAATATAATATTGCTTTTTCTGTAAATATATTAACAAGATATAGTTATGATCCAATACGCCGACATTGGAACGGAATCAAACATGTATTACGTTACCTTTGTGGGACGCGTAATATGAGACTATTTTATCAAAAAGATACAAAGTCAAACTAGTTGGATATGCAGATGCAGGATATTTTTCAGATCCGCATAAACCTCGGTCACAATCCGAATATATGTTTACATATGGCGGCACTGTAATTTCATGGCGATCGACAAAGCAAACATTGATAGCAACATCATCAAATCATGCCGAATTAATTGCTCTTTACGATGCTGGACGAGAATGTTTATGGTTAAGATCCATGATCCAACACATCCAAGAGGAATGCGGTCTCGAGTCAATCAGAGAAAAACCCGACGGTAATATACAAGGATAATACTGCATGCATTGCTCAAATCAAAGAAGGATATATCAAACGTGACAAAACAAAGCACATCTCGCCGAAGTTCTTCTCAACACATGATTTATAGAAGAATGATTTGATAAATATTTGTCAAATAATATCAAGCGATAATTTAGCGGACTTATTCACAAAATCATTGCCAAAAAATATTTTTGAGCAGCTTTCAAATAAGATTGACATTCGTCACTTAAAAGATGTACATTAAAATGAGGGAGAGTATTATACACATTGCACTATTTTTTCCTTCACTAAGTTTTGTCCCATTGAGTTTTTTCTTAGTAAGGCTTTTAATGAGACAACATAACTGATCCAAAAGTATCAGTTAAATGAAATTGGTTCTGAAGTACCAAAATTTAATATTTGTCCAGTAGTACAATATTAATAGTGTATAATATAAGGCGAAACATCTAAGGGGGAGTGTTATAAAATTAATGATAGATGTTTCATCTCCTCCATCTTCTCTCATAATGATAGAAAATTTTCATTCTCTTCACATTCTCCTTAATTCTAGATTTAATTTTGTATTAACTTTCTCCTTTATTACATGATGTTTCTCTAACCTATAAATAGAGGCTTGTATGTTGTTGATGGTGATATATCCCTAGAAGAGATAATATAAAAATAAGATTTTAGCCTCTCACAACTTTTATTTTTTATCTTTATTTTATAACACATGTTTTTACATCCTGATCTACTACAAATTAAGCATTGACGTAAATAAACTTGGGAGTCTCTTCCATGCAGATCAAGAAGACATTAACAATCATTTTATGACGGAGGTAATTAAGGCCGGTAAGCTCACTAGTCGGTGCTCCCCCTCCCGGCCATGATAAGAAGTACTCTGGACTTTATTTTAATAATAATATATCAAACAAGAAACCCTAACCACCAGAAAAATGAGTCTAGACTCCGGGTCCGGGATGGAATATTATACACGCACGGGTCCCACTCCCACCAGAGATGTGATGTGATCACACTGACACTACACTTAGGGTCCGTTTGGCAAATTAAGGAATAGTTTTGGAAGAGTGGTAATTTTGGAAGAGTGATAGAATAGTATTTTTTTGGAAGAGTGGTAGAAGAGTGGTATTTTTGACTATTCGGAAGAGCGAAAATATCGTTTGGCAGTTGTTACTCAGAATAGTTAAAATATAAATAATTATGATACTAATAATGATGATGATAATAATAATACTAATAGTAAAATAATAATCATAATAGTAAGATAATAATAATAATAAAGTAATCATAACAAATAATAATATTATAATAGTAATATAATAAAAATATAAACATAATATAGTAATATAATAATAAAAAATTATAATTACAATCATAATTATAATAATATAATAATAATAAGTAATCATAATTTTAATAATATAATCATAATATAATAATCATAATCATAATGATGATAATAATAATAATAGTCATAATCATAATAATATAACCATAATCATAATCATAATAATATAATAATAAAAATATAATCATAATCATAAAAATAATTATAAATAATTATAATTATAATAATATAATAATAAATTAATCATCACTATAATCAACATATAATAATATAATACAACATAATAAAATAATAATAAGTAATAATAATAATAATCATAATCATCATAATATAATAATATAATAATAAATAATCTTGATCATAATAATATAATAATAAAATAATTATATTTATATTCATAATATAATAATATAATATTAAAATTATATTTATAATAATAATAAATAATATAATAATACTAATGGTAACGATAATATAATAACAATAATGATAATAATAATTTAATAATAATAATATAATGATAATAATAATAATAAATAATAATCATAATATTAATATAATAATAAATTATAATCATAAATATAATATAATAATATAATAATACTAAATCTTAATCTTAATCATAATATAATAATATAATATAATATAATCAAACAATAATCGCTATTCCAACGAGAGCTAATCCGGTATTCCACCTATAAGTTGGTATACCGGATTAGCACTATTCGCACTCTTCTACTTAGTCTAAAATTCGTTTGGCAAATTAATTCGTCGAAATAGCTATTCTATTCCAATTTTTTGCTATTCCATTGAGTGTCAAACACTCCCTTAGTGATTTAAAAAATCGACCGGCGGGTTTAGCACGAGCTTTCGACAATCTTTCAATTTCGACAAAAAAAGGTTAGTTATTAGTATATATTATATTTTATAATTAGTTTATATTTTTTAGTAATTAGTTTTTTAAATATATATTTACATTCTTTTTTTATCATTTATTTCTTTTAATTAGTTTTTATTAGATTCTTTATTTTTTTGTAATTAGTTATATTTTTAATTTATAATAATTAGTTCTTTTTTATAGAATATTATTTAATAAATATTTTTTTAAATAAATATTTACATTCTTTAATTTTTTATCATTAATTTCTTTTAATTAGTTTTTTTTGTTATATTCTTTATTTTTTGTTACATTATTTATTTCATTAGTTGTATTTTTAATTTGTAATAATTAATTTTTTTTTTATATTTATAACGTTCATTATATTTTTTTTAATGTTTTTTAGCAATATCAAATGGTATCTCCTAATCCCTCTCATGCCGAAGAAATGACACATCGATTGAGCGTTGAATTTTTTGGTGAAGATATGCCACATTCTAACCCTCCGAACCCATACTATCAACAAAATCCTAACCCTCCGCATCCTTATTATCAACAAATTTCATCACAACAATATTATCCATCACAACCGCATGTTGATCCTAATTATAACCCGCAAATCACTTCCTTTAGTGCCGGACAAGGTTCGACCTCATTTCCGTCAAGTTCGTAATATCCGTCAAGTTCTAATCAATATCCGCCAAGTTCCTAATATAATACCGAAACAACAACTAGTGGTGGACTTCCACCGTTACATCCAACGAGTGCGGGATGTTCCACACCAACACCCGACTCAAGCGTCCCGGAATCCCCGATCGAATCCGGAGCTGACAAGAGAAGGAAGAGAGCTCCCCCAACTTATGATGCACCTTGGTGGTGCTATTACGAACAAACTTTAGATCCCGACGGTGTTCTAATCAATGCACGATGTAAGGTAAGTAATTGCAAAACTTCGTACAATTATGTAATAAAAATGGTTTAAGTCAATTTTAAAAATATGTCGATAAACACATAGCAAAAAATGAAGAACCCCAAGAAAGATCCGATATCCATATGGTACAAAGTTGTTTGAACTCGGACGGTACTAGAACTCTTGTCAAATATGACGAAAAAAGAATGTTAAATGAGTTTGCTCGATACATAGTGAAAAAAGAACAACCAATAAGTATGGCATATTGTACCGATTTTGCCCGATTGGTAATTAGAGGTTGTGGTCAACAATTATACAAAAGGTTCCATCATAACAAAATGGTATCTGAGTTGAAAAAATACTTTGTTGAACGAAAAAGTGAATTATTGACCATATTTACAGTTGCAACATATAAAATATCAATTACATCTGATATATGGACCGCCGGTAAATATGGTCTTAATTATAGTTGTGTTACCGCCCATTATATTGATCATGATTGGATTTTATAAAAAAAAGTATTAAGTTTTCGAACCATGAATTATTCGCACACCGCACAAATTATTTATCAATCCATTATAAATGTATTGCATGAGTATAATTTGAAAAGAGATTTAGAGAACAAAATATTTTCAATTTGTTTTGATAATGCAAGCAACAATATTAAATCTATTGATTATTTTACATGTGCACTAAACCCAATTATGGATGGTAGAATATTTCATCAAAAATGTGCATGTCATATTCTTAGTTTAACTGTTAAGGCGGGTTTGAAAATAACTTCCGTCAATAATTTAATTTATAATTTAAAGATGGTTTTCATCATATTTATTCTAACATTATAAGAAAATAAGATTTTCATGCCTTGTGTGGTCGATTAAATTTGAGCAGGTTAAGAGTACCATGGGACATAGATATATGTTGAAATTCAACATATATAATGCTACACCGTGTCCTTCCATACAAACATGCTATAAGTGAGATCCTACGTAACTCACCCGAGTGATTACCATTATTATGCTCCACGGAAGAATAGGGCCAACTCGAACAACTTCACACATTTTTAGAAGTTTTCTTCAACGCAACCGTCCAACTATCATGCTCGTACATACCATTCGCGCATCAATTGCTTCAACATCTCTATTTGATATCCAATATTTATTTTTTTCGTATTGTATTTTTTTTGTTATAAATTTTAAATTATTTCATTACTAATTTATTTTATTTTTTTCAAGGTGTACCATGATTTTGAGAATATAGATTTTCGTCGAATCGTGAAGGATGTGCACGGCGAATCGCCTCTGTCACCGATTATAGAATCCATGAGAGAGAAATTCCTAAAATATTGAGATGAAGTTCCTCTCATTACAATTATTGCCAATTGTTTTCATCATTTATTCAAGAAAAAATATACTATAAGATTGCTTGAACGGTATAAAAAAAATCTAAATTTACCACATATTGGGGAGGAACATCGTGTGACATCCGTCCCGACCCGTCCCGTGAAAACCTATTGACCTGTTCCGCCAAAACCCGCCGACCCGTCCTAATCCGTCCCGATTTTAATACATTAACTACACTTGACACTTCACAGGCAGGCTACCTAGCTAGCGCTGCGTACTACATCAACGCGGATGTCTCGCTTCATGTCATCATATCTTCTACTTATCAATCCCAATATTTAACTTGCACAATAAGCACCTTCGCTTCTTGAATAACTAGCTTTATCATTGTTCCCTTTGTTTCTCAATCATTTAATTCAATTGTCTTCACATTCCCTCCCTCCATGACTCCATCATCAATTAATCTTTATTATCATTTCCCCCCATTTCCTATATATTTTACAGCAACATGCTCTAGTGCGCGCTGCTAATTAATTCTACCTTTGCATGTACCAGCCTTTTATCATACTTTCATTTCTTGCATTATATATATGTTTTCGGTACAAACACACTAAAATTATTTATAATGAAATAAGTTTTTTAAATGTTTAAACACACTACCGTAAAAACAAACAAAAATGCTTGAATGACGATTATTAAAACGCGTTAGAAATGGTTATCCTACCGTTTCTAATGCGGAGTGTTAAGTAGGGGTGTCAATTATTGACCCGACCTGACGGGTTAACCCGACTCGACATGATCCGAAAATAAATGGGTCAGATATGGGTTTAATTTTTTTGATCCGAATCGGGTCGGGTCGGGTTTAGGTTAACTCGACCCAACCCGATTAATTATGTTTTTTGAAGTAATTTTATGATTTACTACTAATTAAAGCTTAAATATACACTAATTAAGATTAATTATAAAATAATTAATATTTTATTGCTTAAAATTATATAAAAATAATTAATAATTAATTAATTATTTTACACGGGTCGGATATGGGATAAGATTTTTTGACCCGAATTTAATTGGGTCGGGTCAAGAAAAATAATAAAATAATATGACCCGACCCGACCCGACCCATTGACACCCCTAATGTTGAGAAAGAAAGCAATTTGGGCTTTTATGGGTCTCGGACCCGTGAAGGTATTCTCGTCATTGACCCATTGTTAAAAAAAATAAGAGCATCAATATTATAAAATAAAGTCACTCCATTTTTTTTACTTTTAGCATACTGTAGCATAATGTAGAGTTATCGTTGGTAACTTAGAGTTACCGTGAGAATATTTGTATAGCTTCTAAAATTGTCAAGTATATAAGCAATGGACTATACAATCAATAGATATTTGAATACAGCAATAAAGAATAAATCTTCATCATTTTCAATTGTTATTCAAAATTCAACATGATATCAAAATAGACTTAAGAATCTGTCTCATTAAATTCCGCAATAGCAAAAGACAGAGCCAATCGAGCTTTGGAACTTACTTGTCAACAGTGAGGAGACCGGTACAAGTTTGGTCCAGCAACTCATTAAGACAAGAATAATCAAATCACTATTAACTATATCTCAATCCCAGTAACAAACTGGCAGACATCAGTGAAACCACCGACATAATACCATAAACCACTGAATTAGTACCAGAAACCACAAATTCCATTTCGGCAAATACTAGTAAACGAAAAATATCTCAAAACAATGACAAACTCAATTTAATAGTACTGACAGACAACAAAAATTATGTTCCATGGTCAAGATCAGTATTTGTGGCTCTTAAAAGCAGAGGGAGATTGAATTTTATCACAGGAATTAAGAGAGAACCAATATCAGTAAACCCAGAAGTGCCAACAGAGGCGGAACAAGCAAAAATCGAAGACTGACAAATATAAGATTATGTTGTTCTTACTTTGTTACTAAATACACTGGATACATTAGTTCATAGCATGCTCATATACTGTGAGTCATCAAAAGAACTGTGGGATACAATAAAGAGGAGATACGACAAACAGAGAAATTTTGCACACATTTTTAGTCTCAAACAAGAAATTATACAAATTAAATAAGACAACAAAAATAACTCAGAGCTTGTAATCGAGCTGTCATCAAAATGGGAAGACCTTCAAATCTGCGTCCCACAGACAACAGACCCGGTTGAAGTACAAAAGAGAATCAAACAAGATTTTTCAGCAACCATTTAAGTTTTAGAAATAAATACTTTACAAAAATAAATAATCATTGACTCAAGTTCTAAAATATATATTTTTATGAAATATTTATACTTAACATTTATGTAAATCAGGTTTGCAAAACTATTTTTTCAAATAGTAAATAATGAATTTAGATAGTTATTAACGGATGCAAACATACAACAGAAGCAACTAGACAAGGTTTGAATTTTTTTCAACAAATGTATTTTGTAAGCCGTGAACATACAATAAAAGATCTCAAAACAGTGAAACACAATTTCACTACCAAAAGTTTGATAATTCTTAAAAAAATTGGGTTAGCATAGAGCTGAGTTCTCTAGTTAAAAAAATAGTTAAAATTTCTAGAAAATATATAAAATATTGTCAAGAAGTAAATTTGCCTATGCGCATTATATTAAGCGGTTCAGATCGACTAACTGGACTAAGAAAATGAAGAAATTGATAAATAATATGGAGCGATATGTGCTATGCAAGTATGTATAATATTATAGCCCAACTCATTCTTTAAATACCAAATTAGAAATTAAGATAATGATAACTTTGGCTAGATAATAACTAAGTAAAATAAAAAAGAAAAGTATTATTGCCGCAGAATATTTGTAATTATCTATCATGGTTCTAAATAAACCGCTACAAAAAAATCACTAAATTATACAATTTTAGCCAGCAGAATAACACCTAAAAAATCTCCACAATCCCTGTTGTCCTTTTTTAAAATAAAATAATTATTGCAGGATAACATTTTTAGGTTTTGCAAGTATTTTCATCTCCTTTTCTACGTACAATGATTACAAAGTATAATTAATAATTAGTGAGTTCGAATAGTTTACTAGCTTAGTATAATTATAATGAATCAGTATTTCAATGACTTGTTATTGAGATAATATGGTACATCAAATTATATGAGGAATTATTTAGTACATTTCACTTCAAATATGTCATAATGATTTCATATATATATATATATATATATTATATAGCGATTGTTAGAAATATTGAAAATTCATAAAGATATCACCGAATAAAAATAAGGATATATGCTTAAAAAGGTTCGAGCCATCATCTCGAATTTGACAAATAAAAAATAATTAAATTAAATTACAAAATAATTGACTTTTAAGACATTGATATTTAATACTGATAATAGAGATGAAATTAGAAATGCAAATCCTAAATCTATAGCATCAATGATTATATCACATGTGCTCACTTGGTTGATGGGTGTTAATGCTAATTGGACTGATCTTATCCATACAGCGATCCCAACAAATGTGGAGAATTAATGTACCAGAAGCTTTAGACCTAATCCTATATATTATATATCTTTGTGTACTATAGTAAATAAATATGTCAGAAGTAAGAGATTCGTCGTTTAGATTTAAAGTGCTTAAATCTAATCTTAAAACACTCTTCTTCATATATACGGGAAACGTCAATTATATTATGTCACCATCTCATCAGATGGGGCGTGTAGTGTGGTGTAGTCTCTTTAGAATACAAATTATTAGATATCTTGTCAAAATGACACAGGGACAGGAGGGAAGGCAAAACTGGATACGCATCCCTTGATTTGTTTGTGTTAGCACTTAGCAGGTAGCGTAGTGAACTAGTGATCCGTGGCCATGGGGAGGAATCTTAGGAAATTTGGTTTGCTCCTGTTTGGACATATAAATAAATTGTCTACAAAACATATAAATACATATATATATGCATGCACCTAATTTCTGTTCCATGAGTACTCCATCCTTTTCCTTTCATGATTATCCCCCGAGGCCAAGTCCCCCACTGACCCCTAAATTCTGGTTCATGTCTCCGTTTGTTAATACCATTGCCATATCTGCCCCTTGGCCTTCCTTTTTTTTAATTTTTTTGGAGTATATATGCAGAGTGGATTTGATTTATAAGATCGATCTTTTTTGTGACGTCTTCCACAGAGCTAACTGTGGAGCGAGTCAGTCAGGCAGCATTTAATATTACAAGGCAAGTGCACAGAGGGACAGAGGCACAGAACCAATTGGATTTGCTATTCAGTATTTTTCTCTTTTCCTTTTTCCCTGCTTTCCAACCTATGCTGTATTGCTGTATTGCTGTATTGCTGTCATGCTGTGTATCTCAAATTAATTCAACCCTTTTATATACTTTAAACAACTGGTGCCACTTCTTGTCATCTTTAAAGTTCCAACAATGAAAAGAAAGAACCAAAAGTAAGGTTCTGTGTATTACCCTGTCCACACCTCCATTTTATTTCCACCAAAATCCCTCCCCTTTTCGGCCTTTCACCTCTATTTTGATATAATTCATCACTCGACTTCCTCTCACTTGATTATTTTTGTTAATAAATACATCCGTCGTAATTAAAGAAACAAATGAATTGCTTGATTATTAATTAATATTGTAAATATAAATATTATAAATATATTTACAATAATCATCCATATTGATTGGGTATATTATGATTTAAATTAGCAATTTGAGAACCAGCTTTTAATTTAATAGATAAATTTGAAGGTTTGACCCTCATCTTTTAAAATTAGTATATAAGAATAATATGTTTCATGTGATATGTCACATATTTAAAATTTTTTGAATAAAAATAAGAGTTTAAACTATCTAACTTTTAATTATTCATAAAGGACTTTTCATTTGAGTTTCAAATATGTGATTTTTCATACGAAGAGCTTTTCTTTTGTAACTAGACCAAAAATTGATTCTCGCATATTTGGAATTTCACTGAAGGATATTCAAAATTCAGAAAATCATCATTTTTTCTCAACAAAAAATTTACCGACATGGACAATGTTAAATCCAAAGTCCCATAAATTAAAAGAGCCGTTACATGCATCTGCAACATTTTTTTGGATCATCAAATAATACCTTTCTATAATAGAATTCGAAATAATTATGATAAATTAGTAAGCTTTTAACATGAAAATTTCTACAGATAAATCCTTTTTAGCACATATCAGTTCATAATATATATAGTATGATAAAGTTTAGAGGAGCCCCGACGTCCCTTCCATCCATATCTCTTGAGGTCGTCCTAGATATGAAAAAAAAATCAGATTATTATTGTTGTCATACAAAATGTGTTTTTCTTTTCAGTCCCCACAAATAAATACTTTTTTCGAATATATCTTTTACTTGAAAGTTCTCTTTACATATAAATAATATATTGTCAACTATAGCCACCGACATTGAAGTTCGAAAAAAATAATAAATTAAAAACAAAATTATATATAGACATATTGTCTAAATTTTGAATAGACCGCCTATTAAAATTAGTGAAATTTTGAAATTGTTCGGACACTAATCAGGACTCTAATTTCTTGTGATTTTGAAATAAATGGTTGTTATATAAATTATCAAATGACTTGATAATTTAAGTGGTATCTCACTAGAATAACTTAAAAAAATCATGAGTTTCAAATTTTAGACACACACAAAAAAAAAAGAGAAACTGAGCCCCACTACCTTCAATTAAGAAAAAAAAATTCTTCATCTACTTGTAAATACATTTCTTATAACATATAACACCCAGTGTTATGAATTAATTTTTGAATAATTGATCTGATCTGCTCGACATGATCTCTATAGGAAAATTTGCTACTAGGCAAAATTTTATAATATTTGAATGTTTAACTATTTTTAGATAAATTTACCTTTAGATCAAATTTCATATCTTTTGAATTTTTGTACTTTTTTTTAGATAATTAGAAAATTGTTTTATTTAAATATGAATCATTCAAAAAATAAGTAATTTTTTTAACTATATAAAAATAGTAAAAGAATAAAAAATAATTTTCTGCAAGTATTATTTTATACGAAAATCATATTGAACGGTAAATCAACTTTTTAGATTTTGAAAATCAAGAAATTGATCTATAGCTCTAAGCGGTCTGTGCTATGATATCATACCCCAACTCTTTAAGTGTTACAGTGGCTCATGAATCATGATTATTTATCTCAAAGTTTTTGTATTTAAAGTTTATCAACATTGGACAAGCTCCCCAAAATAACAGCAACTAGTAAGGATGTATGATTCCAGTTGGGTTCGATTGGAGAAAATAGGAAATCGTCAAACTTATCCTGTAGCAAGGCACTGTTGGGCTCATGTTAACATATCACATCATATATTATCCAAAGGGATAGAAAAAAAAATTTCGGAGCTTTTTATTATATATTTTGAATATTTTATAATGAATTTAAAGTAATAAATATTTGTATATGAAATAAGTTATTTAAAAATTGAAAATAAATATTAAAAGCTCTAAAAATATAATATTTTGGAGTCCGCAAATTTTAATACAAATTAAGAATTTATTGAACAACATGAATCAAAATTTAGAGATAATAATTAGATAAATTTTAAGTTAAGAGCATGAAAAAGCTCTGTGTTTTTTATGGAGCATTCATGTTTTGATCAGTGGCGGAGCCACTTTTGGGCAGGGGAGCCACTGACCCCCTAATTTTTTTTTTTAAATAGATTTATAATTTGAAATTTTTACAAAAATATGTTTGATTCTAACAAAAAATTATAAAAATATTTTCTGCTCTGAAAATATTTTCAAAAATACATCTCTAAAAATATACTTCCATTATAAAAATTTATAAAAATATACTTAATTTTCAAAATAATTATAATATTATATTTATAAAAAAAAATTACCCTCTATTATGAGGGTTGGCTCCGCCCATTGACTCTGTATATATATAAAGTTCCGTCTCTCCATATTTATACATGATGTACGATAATGAAGTTCTCAGTTTCTTAGTCAAAGGAAGAGAACTTCATTAGTTTCAATTAAATTACGCCAATGATTTGGTGTCATCATGAATTCTCCAGGAAGCAATAAAAAAACTTATTTTTCTTTTGACAAACAGCAATAAAGAACTAGGCGTGTAGTGTGGACCTAAATGAAAGTTGAAAGTTAAACAAAAGACCAAAAAACATGTACTCGCATGGTCGATGGCTCGGTGTAACGAGGGATGTTTATTAATTATTATATATTTTAGTTTGATAATTTAACCGGAGGGCGAAGTGTTGATTATTTTAGACAGTTGAGAATTGAGAACGGAGAAATAATTGACGATGAAATTTTTTTAATGATAGTTTTTCTGATAATTTTATTTAGACCGGTACATTGTCTTATATATATATATATATATATATATATATATATATATAGTAAAGATACCGTGGGCTTAATTTTATTTAGACCGGTACATTATCTTTTATACATAGTAAAAATACCGTGGGATTAAGCTCACGGAGGTCTTCCGTGGGCTTAAGCTCACGGAAAAAAAGTATATCAAATCATTTTCAAATTTTAATTTATCATTCTTATTAAATTTTTTATATGAAAATCTTGTGGGATACAAAAATTTAGAGTGTTTTGAGATTTTTAAGTTACCGTTTTTAATTTTTAAAATGATATTCAAGTATTGAATATATTATTATTATTTTCAAAACTGATTTTCAAAAATTCATAGATCTGACATCATATGAACCATTCAATATCAACAATTTTCTATCCCTTTAAATAAATAGCAAAAAATTCTAAAAAATATAAAATTTGATCACCAAGGAGATTTTAATATGAACATCATATTTAACGGTTTGGATCGTCCATTTATATTTTAAAACATGAAATATAAGTGTGAAGTATGAAGTATTTTGTGATTTATAAAGCATATTAGCACACCTTTCTCTCTCTATATATAGGGGTAGTTTAGTGTCACATCCCAGAATAATTAAATCGGATTAGGGGTGCTTAATCCCGCCACGTACGCACGACGAGACGTGCGTACGAAAGGCTAAATGAATAAAAATAAAGAAAATCCCAGAATAAACAAAACAATAATAATAATACAAAACAATAACAGTCCAGAGTAACAAGAATAAAATGCAACGCCGACATCGGCGGGGCTAGCTCCATCGGAATGGGCAGCAAAATCTCTCAAAGAAAAACCCAAAAGAAGAAATAAAAACTCGAAACCCGATAGATCCTAATCCACTACCCTGCTCACAAGCGGAAGCGGCGAAGCGTCTAGCCCTGGACGCGGAAGCGGAAGCGAAGCGGCGAAGCATCTCTGTCACCACGCAGGACTGCACCTAGCATTCTCATCAAAAACTCGATCCCGCTCTTGTAAAACCTGGACCCCACAACCACCGTGGAAACGTGAGTGATAAATCACTCAGTGCGGTTTTAGGTCCAGCACCGAGATGTTATAAATCTCTAGGCTTAGACTTAAAACCATTAAAATTTTATTTTTATAATAAATATAGTAGCAACATATAAGCACATAATTTTATTTTAGTTTAAATATCAAAGTTGATTTAATCATATATTAGTATGGTATAAAAAGAAATCGAAAGAGATTTATAAAAATTGCACTACTTGAATGTCATGAATATTTTAAATCAAGGATAAACCCAAAACGAATCATTCGAGATATTATACTATAATAGGTACGATTCAAACTCCCATATCACACGAGTGACCTTGCGGGATAAATTCTTTTCGTAAAGAACCGACCTCAACCAAAGTGTTTCATAGAAGAGAGCCCGCTCTATAGAAGAGAGCGTCATTCACTATCAAAACCATCCCTAATTTATCCCGCTCGGTCCTTACTATAATGAAACGAACAACGACTCGATTTTTATCAATATATAATTCAAATTGAAGGAGACTATCCGAAAATAATATAAAATGAAGTGAATCAATCACGAACAAATATAATGTGACAAAATAGTCACTGCTAAATATAAAGTGATAAAATAATCACTGTAACCACGGAATAGCTCCTCAATAATAAATTTAAAGTGTATTTTACTATGAAATCGAGTTGGTACTGACACTCTTCCCAAACCCAAATTTGGATATTCATTTTTAACTTAAAATTTTTCTTGAGTTTCATAACATCATACAAATTATAGAAAATGGATATTATGCAAATTCAAATCTTAATTCAATTTAGTTATGACTCGCTTAATTTGATCAATATAACAATCTGATTAATTATAATCTACAAATCACATTATTTGTACAATAAAAATTTCAAGGTACTTAATTAATACCCATATAAATTATTAAATACTAATTAATCTATCTAAGATAATCTATCCTAGATAATCTATCATGTAACTAATTATATTAAATTATTAAATACTACTTCCTCTATCTAGGATAATCTATCCTATAACTAATTATATTAATTATTAATCTAATTAATAATCAAAATGAAATGCATATAAAATGAAATGCGGATGATATGATCAAGTTTCAATATCACAAGAAAAGAAAATATAATCTAAGTCATGTCCTAAGAAATCATAAATCTCAGTGCAATCCGTACCTAAAAATTTTGGCAAGGCTGATAGCGTCTGATTGCTCGGTCTCCGATGACGCATCACGATCCCATCGGCCGTCTCATCTCGAGTGTAGTCGTTGGTCGGCTCGTCAAGATAAGACTCGAGAACCTATGAAGTCAAAATAGATTAAATTGGCGAGTATCCTATTCACGATTGGTCTTGTTAGGTCATGGTATACCGGACGCTGAGACGAGAGCGTTATTATTTAAAGTTTATAATTAACTTATATCTAATTTGACAAATAGAATTAACTAAATTTTATTTAGATTTATTTAGTTATCATAACATTCTCACTTAATTATTTTAATTAACATTTGAAAATTTAATTATCTAGAAATAGGGAAATTAATTAATATATATATTTTATAATATAAATTCTTATCATATTCTAATTATTATTTTGTAAATATTAATTATTTAAATTATATTCTTCAATTATATGTTATTTTACATACTAATATATTTTTTTATAATTTATAGGTTTGTTATATGAAAATAAAATAGATGTGACATAAATTAATGAAACTCGCTTAACTTAATTTAAACAACTTAAATATTATTATTTTATTAAGTATGTCGGTGTTTTGAGATTATATTTGTTTCGATTAATGTAACTAATTTAATTTATTTAAATTAATTAAGTTAGCTTAAATGTTATCCCTTAATTAATTTAATTATAATCAGGATAATTAATTATTTAGAAATAGAGAAATTGATTAATATATAATATTGTATAATTAATATTATTCTTATTAAAAATAGAAAAATTGATTAATATATAAATATTTATATATTTATAAGTATTATTCCATTATTAAATAGAGAAATTGATTAATATATATTTATATATATTAATTTATGTTATTCAATTATTAAAATAGAGAAATTAATTAATATATATATTATATTATAAATTATTATTATCCTTTAGTTATTATTTTATAACTCCTAATTATTTATATCATATTCTTTAATTATATCTCATTTTATATTTTAATATTATTAAAATATATTATATAAAACTAGAATAAAAAATAATAAAAATCAAATTAAAATAAAAGAAATTTAATTAAACTTAAATTTAATTAATGTTTTTATTCAATTAAATGTGTTGGTGTTTTAATGTGTTTGGGATCATAGGCTGCCTCCGAAACCACTATATCTATTCGGATTTTCATTTTGAGGCAGATCATGTAATCATCTCCCAAATTCACTATAAGTATTAATCAATCATTAGTTGCGCACGTTTTAATTTACGGCACTTGCCAATTAATCAATTCATACTTTCAGCCCATTTATACCTTTTCGGCCCATTTAACTTTGATTAATTTGTTTTTCGACTCATCTTATATTTTTAATTATCCATAAAGGTTTAAATTTTGCGCATATAACCCTCCAAGAGGTGTTATTACCATAAATTCGTTTAGACCCTTATTTTTATTAGATATTGCATCTTAACCTCAACTTTATTAGGTTATACGATTCAGCCCAGGACAAGGAATATTCTTCCATGCCAAATTCAACGGGGTCTCTGCTTAGGCCCAACAAGTCAAGTACCAACTCAACAATTTACCAGCAATTGAAAAGAAAAGGCGATAGACACTTATCAGAACAATAGATGGATTTCGGCCAAGATAGTCAATATACCAGTACCAAATCAATATGGAACACAACCCAACAGAATAACCCACTCTGAGGCCAACACAAGCCACACCCAAACAAGAACACAATTTGTGTCAGCACAAGAAGGCCAGGACTGACAGGCAAAGCCAAAGCAAGACAACAAGCAACAAGGTTCATATCAAGAAAGGCACAATCAGCACCACACTAGGTAGTTAACACCAAGCTCGGGGCTCAGCCACCGGCTCAAGGCCCACACAGCCAAAGAAAAGGGAGGATGTTACCGATTAGGTCACTAGACGGCAGAAGAGGGGCTCGGCCGGTACTAATGTTGTTCACACCTACCGTGGCAACAAGGGGTGATCAAGGGTCACGTTCGGTCCGATGATCAGATAGGGGCCGTGAGAGGAGAAGGGAAGCGAGCTTAGCACCACGATTGTCTCAACCTTGCCAAGGCAGTACAACAAGGGTAGCAAGGCCGAGCTTGGCCTCAGCGTATGGTGTCGGTGGGTCCGGATCTGGCCAGAGAGGGCATCACAAGGGAGGGGATCAACCAAGCTCAACACAGAGGGTTGTTGGGGCGGTCTCTGACGGCGTCGCTGAGGTTAGAAGGCCTGGTGAGGTTGCTAGTGTGCGGCCGGTAGTGTGGCCTTAGTCATGCTCCTATCAGACACGACTTGATGGTGCCACGAAGGTAAGCAAGGGCTTCAGATCTGAGGGCGACCCACGTGAGTGGTTCCGGCAAGTAGGTGTGGGCCACGGCTCCGACTGATGAGTGGCCCGAGTGAGGCGAGCAACGGACGAGAGGCGACGAGGATGACTGTTGTTGCCTAGGGCTCGAGTTGAGGGGAAGATCGAGAAAGAAGAGAAGTATAGGAGAGATTGGGGCGAATGGTGAAGGTTTGAGTTGAGCGGAAGATATAAACGGGTTTGGGGCAGAGGGAAGAAATGTGTAGAAGAGATTTTTTTTTTTGTAGGGGGAGGGGGGAAGAAAGATGGTCCGCCAGGGAAAGAAAGAGAGAAAAAAAAAAGAAGGAAGGGGAAGTCACGGGAGGAAGAGGAGAGAGGGAAAGAAAAGAAAGAAAGGAAAGAAAAGAAAGGAGGTGAGAGATTTTTTTTGACTTTGGAGTTAGTCTTGATTTTCTGTGAACGAAATCATATAGATGACTGCGTGTTCAATTAATTCTTGAAATTTTATCAATTAACTAATGTATCATTATCTTAATTTAGTTATTAATTCTCATTAAATCTTGTTATATTCAATAACTGATGTTCTTAATTCAATCTGATTTAAGTTTTCTAAATTCGATGTTTGTTTTTAACTAATCTATTAACTATTACCATTGTTAGTTTTGCTATTAATTTCAGTTTAGCTTTAATTTTTAATATTAAGCCATTGTCAGTTATTTTATTATTCGAGATTACATTAATTTTTCTTTTGATCGTATCTCATCTAATTACCTAGAGTCTTTATATAATTTTATTTATTTTATCATATTATTTATATTTTATTTTTGTTTGTTTTTATTTTATTTTATTTATTATTCCTATCTGTTTACATGTTCTTTTAATTTTTGGTATTATGTCATCGTTAGTGTTTGTACTATTCCAATTTATTTAAGTTCCAATTCGATCGATTAATTATTTATTTCAAATTCAAATTCAAATTTATTTTTATCTCATAATTGACTAATTCTTTTAATTTATTTGGAATTAAGTTTTCATCTACTAATTTACCTAAGTCATCATTAACTTTAAAAATTATTATTATCTAATGTTAGCTTTATATATATATATATATATTTTTTTTGTTTTTCTTTTAATTGTTGGTTGTGTTATTTGTTAATTCGTGCTAAATTATTCTAATTATTCTCTTAATTATTATTATTGCTTAATTAAATTTTACGGTTTAACATTTAGAGTGCTTTGCAAAGTAAAGACTCATTTTTATTTTGCATTGAGATTTCATATTCTGACGGTTTAAATGGTCAATTTAAGTTGCTCAATATTTTTTTTATGTTAAAATCTTATGGAATATTAAATTTCATGATATATATATATATATATATAATGGTACTGTGTGCATCTACGGTAACGATAATAAACGAAAATGGTTTATGTATAGAAGTTATATTGTGTATTGCTCTCTATTAAACCTAAATGGACCAATGATGATAACACCATGTGGCATGAGGTTCATAATCTCTAATTAACATAATTATTCAACACTTCTCTTCAAATTAGGATTGTAAATATTAATCAACCCTAATTTATTTGAGTTCTTCTCAAATGATCTTGGCTCTAATACTTTTGTAAAAATATCGACCACTTGATCTTGACTTATCACGGATGGTGTTTAAATTTTTTGAATGGATTTTTTCCCGAATAAAATGACAATTCAATTCGATATATTTTGTTCACTCGTCAAACATCAGATTGGATGTAATATGACAAGCCGTTTGATTGTCACAATACATCCTCATTGATTCTTGAGTTTTTATCCCAAGATCATCAAGGAGTTGCTTAATCTATATCAACTCGCTTGTCATGGATGTCATGGCTCGATATTCTGCCTCGGTGCTTGATCGAGCCATAATATTTTGCTTCTTGTTTTTTCACGTGACTAAGTTTCGTGTATAAATATGCAAAAGCCGGTTGTTGATTTTCGATCTAAGCTTTCAGCCCAATCTGCATCAGAATAGCCATATATTATATTATAATCATTATTTATCATACATATCCCTTTCCTGGGTGTCCTCTTTAAGTACCTTAATACTCGATTTATCGCTTTCAAGTGTTAAGTTCAGGGTAAGTGCATAAATTGACTAATTTGATTTGTTGAAAAATAAATATTCGGTCTTATTACAATGAGATAAATTAATTTTCTGACCAGTCATTGGAATTGATTTATATTGCCTAACAGTTCACTTTCTTCAGTATTCAATTTTATTTTGCTATCAATTGAGGTTGAAATTGATTTACATCCTATTTTCCCGGCTTCCCTCAACAAATCTAAGGTACATTTTCTTTATGAGATAAAAATTCTCTTTGGTGAGTGTGCAATTTCTATCCTGAAAAAGTATTTTAAGAGTCCTAAATCTTTGATATCAAATTTCTCTTTTAAATTCATTTTGACTCTATTTATTTCCTCCAAGTTATTCTCGGCTATTATTATATTGAGTTATGCTACGGTTAGTCGTGAAGTACAAAATATTTTTATACTTCGCGTCGTATCTTCCATTTTCAAATTCAAAACACCAATTCATATTGAAATATATTTGGAGACTAAATTTTATATTTTTTTAGAAATTTTTTTCTATTTTTTTAGGGATAAAAATACATTGAGTTTATGATTTTTAATAAGAATGAATTTCAAATCTTCAAAAAAATAAAAAAAATAAAAAAAAATATAAAATTTGGTTTTCAAATACATTTTAATATAAAAAACACTTTGAATAGTCGGATAGATATTTTAAATTTAGAAATGGGAGATACGACACGAAGTACAAAAACGTTTTGTACTTCGTGACTAATTGTAACATAACTCTTATTATGTCATCAATATATATCAACACAATAATTATGATATTAGCACTTCATTTTGAAAATAACGAGTGATCGATATTTCTCATTTTAAAATTATAAGAACGTAAATGAGAGCTTAGTTTACCATACCATGCGTGCAGAGATTGCTTGAGCCCATTAGATCGACTTATTAAGCCTACAAACTAAATTAGAGTTGTTCACTTGTGTATAATCGAGTGGTAAAAATATGTATACCTCTTATTCAAGTGTGCCTTGAAGGAATATATTTTTACATCCATTTGGTGTAATGTTCATTTTTTATTTATTGCTACATAAAGTAAAATTCTTACGGTATTCATTTTTTGCTATGGAGCGAAGGTTTCTCTGTAGTCAATTTAATACGTTTAGGTGTAACATTTGGCTACCAATCTCATTATATAACGTTCAATAGTGTCATCACTATGGTATTTAATTTTATACACCCACTTGCACTTTATGAGTTTCTTACCAATTGATAATGAGATCATTTTCAATGTCTCATTTCTTTCTGATGCATTGACCTCTTCTTTCATTGCTTTACATCATACGGGTTGATCTATTGTCTCCTCAAAATTATTTGGCTCTTTTTTTATTTTTAATTGAGGTCAAAAAAACTTTGTATTCAGATGTAATATTGTCATATGAAATAAAATCTTGTATTGAGATAATGTATCTTGTATGTTACAAAATACCGTAACTTTGTTGAAACTTGAGGTACTCAACTTGACCTTCGCAAAGAAATTTCTTTAATACCGTCTTCAAGTTTCTCTTCTTGAATTTGAGGTATTTCTTCTTCCTCTTGAATTTGAGAAATTTATTCCTCATTCTCATTCTCAATTTTATTTTCATCTGAGATTCTTTGTTCTTTCGGAAAGTACAAATATGGAAATAAAAAATTAGTTGCTCACTAATCTCATTATCCTTTTTTTTATAATAAGGCCCATTTTTTTTTTAAATGTTACATTCCTTGAAATGTAATTTTTTTTACTGATTGGATCATTACATTTATTATCCTTTTTTTTTATGATGAATACACTAATAAAATTATCTTAATCGATATGTAGCCCAATTTATCTTGCTTGTTACCTTAATATTGATTTTTTTTATAAATAATTTTTAATGGGCTCTTATAATATAAATTAGTACGTAACAATCTATTTATCAAATACGTGGAGGTGAGAATGACATCCGACCAATAAATTTTTAGAATATTATTTTGAAATAAAAGTACCCGTGTTATTTCAAGAAGATGTCGATTTTTCTTTTGGAAACTCCATTTTTCTGGGATGTATAAACACAAATTGTTTGATGCACAATTCTCTTTTATTTGAAATTATTTGAAATTTTTTTATTAACAAATTCTGTTCATTATCATTTCTAAATATTTTAATTTTAGAATCGCCCATATTACCGCCCTTTGTTCTGATTGGTTTCCAGTACTTTGGCTGGAGATGAGGGTGCAGCCATCAACATCCCTTTTAATCATGCCCTTTCTTCTTGCAATTCAAGCATATTTCCTATGGCATTCAATTTCTAGGATTTCTTTTAAAGGGCGGTTTATAGTTGTCGGTTGTTGGCTGCTGAGATGTCATAGAGGTCTCTTCTTCCTTCTCGAGGAGGTTAATTACTGGTGGAGCTATTGGTACCTGCTGAGAGGTCGAAATTGTAGTCTTTCACTGATATATGATTGTGCACCACCCATTATTTCGATTTGCACTGATTTTTAGGTACTTGTTTCTTTCTCAATCTTATTTTCGACTGGTTGTTTACCAGTACTTGGTTCTCTCTTTTCAATGATGTCGGTTTTGTTTGATTTTTCAGCTGAGTTGGTTTACTAGTATTTACTGGTAGTTGTTGGTTTACATTGTTTTTCTGGTACTTAGTTTGTTCTGTTGAGAGTATTGATAAGAGCAGGCTGGTACTCGTTTTTTCTATTTTTGTTGATTTTCAGATGTTCAACTGATAAGAACAGACACAGATACTGATACTAATGCTTTGGTTAGGCTTTGTTGCCCTCTGGGTTGTTACCAGTTGCTGACTTGGTTTCTTTTGGCTGTATAGATGCTCTTAGTTGTTATCAGTGGAGTGACTATCAGCACTTATTGATGCTCCTAGTTGTTACCAGTATTTGTCTTTTGATAAGAATGTGGTTCTCATTAAGAGAAGAATTGGTCTCTGGCTCTGTTGGCTCTGGACCCTCTTTTGCTTTGAGGAATTTATTGAGTTTGTTTCTTAACACTGTTCGGATACCATGTTGATTATTTGAGACAGTTGAGAATTGAGAATTGAGAAATAATTGATGATAAAAATTTTCTTTTTATTGATAGCTTTTCTGATAATCTTATTTAGACCGGTACATTATCTTATATATATGAAATAATGGTAATAAATAAAAATGGTTTATGCATAGAAGTGATACTGTGTATTGCTTCTTATTAAACCTAAATGGGTCAATGATGATAACGCCATATGGTTTTGAGGCTCATAATCTCTAATTAACATAATTATTCAACATGGAGGAAGGGCGGGCAGGGGCCCACACCACAAGAGTAGAAAGAAAAATACATTGTAAACTTGTACGGGCAGTTGAACAAGAAAAGGATGCTCTCGTAGTCTGATACTGATTTGGAGCTAAAGAAGCGAAGAGGGACCCGAACCCAAAATTTAAAGTGTTTTTAAGGTATCATTCAATGGGCCTGATGCCTGGATATCTCTCTGTTTGCTCAAATAAATTGACACCCAACTTGCAACTAGACTACTTGAGGTTGAGGATATGTTCCTTTCCTGGCCACCTGTAGCTAGTCCAATTTAGGAATGTTCGCCTTTCCTTTAATTTCAGTGTGCATTAATATCAGACGAAGATAAACATAATTAATTATAACTATTATATAAATAATAATAATAATAATAATAATAATAATAATAATAATAATAATAATAATAATAATAATAGGGCAGGGATCCATTGACAACCATTTATTTTGATAAACAACTTTATATAAATTCATAGAAATTCTTAATAATAAAATAAACTTATAAACATATTCTTAAACATATAGATTAATTGTCTTTCAAATTTCATGCAATTTGAATGTTATTTGATATTCCATTAAAGATCATTAAAATTATATGATAATTTGAACGATTCAAATTTAACAATCTTTGATGCAATATTAAATGACATCCATATTACATGAAATTTAAAACACAATTAAGCCATAAGTTTAACAATATAATTATGAAGTTTTTTATTCTTAAGATTTTTTTATGAATTTATATGAGTTGATTGGCATATTAAGGATTTATAAATATGCTTTATAATGTAGATTTATTGTACTATTTTATTATTATTATTGGCATATTATCAGCATCATTATCATTATTATTATCATATTATCATCATCATTTTCATTATTATTTTTATTTATTTATTATTATTATTATTATTCATCATTATTATCGTTGATATTTGAGATCTCTGATCTTATGCTTTCAGATTAGGTTTCATTTTTAGCCTATCCCAATTTATTTGGTATTAAAGACTTTATTGTTGTTGTATATGAAGTTGATTGGCGACACTGTTAAAATAAATTATCAAAGGACCCCTATCCATAATAATAATTGTAATAAATTATTTTTATGAGATTTTTTTAATGTCATCATTACTATTATTATTGTATATTAATACAGTGCCATTATATTAAGGGTGGAGCCATTCGTTGACAGGGGTGTGAAGCTGACTTAGATCTTTTACAATGTATAGACTGAGATGTGAATAACTTGTAATTAAACTGTACGTTGTCCCACCTATTATTATATAAATGGTGTTTAAAGAACAAGGATGCTTTGAAATTTATTTATTTAATTAGTTAACATTACTTCTGAACTTATAAACAATTTTTTTTCTCATTTGAAAATTTCAAAAATATTAACGAATTATTTTGTTTGACTGAAGTTTATGGATAAAATTAGAAACAAGTTAAGTTCATTAAGACTAAAAATGTCAACAGGTATTTTGCTATCTTGAAAAGGGAATAGGAGCAGAACTCCTAATAGAACCCCTAATTTTCATTGATTAATAAAAGATTTGTATCTTCTTCTTCTTCTTCTTTTTTAAAGAAAAAAGGTGTTTGATAGGGAATCTGAATTAATATGCTCGATTACAGCATCTCTATCCATTTTTGTACATAATATCAACACATTTTTTTCAATAATTATTTCATTTTTATTATAAAAAATATATATTTTAATTTTTCTCTGCATTAAGATGATGTCTTTATATTTCTTTAATTAGGATCAATGTTATACTCCATTGAGTCATATTATGCATTTTGGTGAATTCTCATTTGAAAATATGATCTCCTCGTCATTTTTTTGGCTTAGCTTCTGCATTAATATACATTCCCAATTTTTACCCCTTTTAATCAATAACTATTTCTGTGCAGCTCAAATTGAAAGGAGATTAGATTCCATGGAATCCTAAATAGCAAATTTCAAATCACAAGATGATGGATGATTGTTTCCTTACTGACGTTCTGATTTCATAGAATTTTGTTGGAGTAAATGGCCAAGGAAAACATTTAATTTTATAAACTAGTGAAGCCATTAGGGAAAAGATATATGATCTGACCTATTGGTATTGGCTATTTCTCTCTCTCTCATGAATTGTCACCGTACTTCTTTACGGTCTGTTTAGCACATGCTGGAATAGTAAATAGTTAAAATAGAATAGCTATTTCGTCGAATTGATTTGCCAAATGAATTTTAGACTAAGTAGAAGAGTGCTAATCCGGTATACCTTAGTTATAGGTGGTATACCGGATTAGCTCTCATCAAAATAGTGATTATTATTTGATTATGTTGTATTATATTATTATATTATGATTATAATTATGATTATTATTTATTATTATGTTATTATTATGATTATGATTTCTTATTATGTTATTATTATGATTATAATTTATTATTATATTAATATTATGATAATTATTTATTTATTATTATATTATATAATAATAATAATAATTATTATTATATTAACATCACTTTGTTAGTATTATTATTATATGATTAATTTTATTATTATTATATTATAATAATTATGATTTTAGTATTATATTATTATATTATGATTATATTATTATTATCTTATTATGATTATGATTATTTATTATTATTATATTATATTATTATGATTATAATTATATTATTATATTATGATTATGGTTATATTATTATATTATTATGATTATGACTATAATTATTATTACTTATTATTATTTTAATATTATTATATTCTATTATATTATTATTATTATGATTAATTATTTTATTATTATTATATTATTATGATTATATTTATTTATTTATTTATTATTATTATTATTATTATTATATTATGATTATTATTATCATGATTAAGATTATTATTTTGTTATTATTTCACTATATTGTATTATATTATTATATTATTATTATATAATTAAAATTATGATTATGATTATAATTATAATTATTATTATTATATTATTATATTATGATTATGTTTATATTTCTATTATAATATTATGATTACAATTATGAATATTATTATTTATTATGATTATGATTATGATTATTATTATTGTTATTATTATATTATCATTATCATTATTACTATTACTATTATTATCATCATCATCATCATTGTTAGTATCATAATTATTTATATTTTAACTATTCTGATTAACAACTGTCAAATGATATTTTCACTCTTCTGAATAGTCAAGAATACCACTCTTCTACCACTCTTTCAAAAATACACTATTTTATCACTTTCTAAAATTATCACTCTTCCAAGACTATTCCTTAATTTACCAAACGAAACTTTAGTGAATAATGATTATACAGAAACAGCTTATTTTGTTATCGGAAGCAATGCATGTTTATGAACCAGATTCATCCAAATTAAATACTTAAATAATAATGAATGATTATGCAGAAACAGCTTATTTTGTTATCGGAAGCATTGCATGTTTATGAACCAGATTCATCCAAATTAAATACTTAAATAATAATGAATGAAAATAATCATGACACCGAGAATTAAGTAAGATCCCATATAATATCTATTGAGGGCTGAAGGCTGGAAAAGGGCAGGGGTGATCGCTAAACTATGAGGAGGGGCTTACTTGACAATGGATTATTTTCATCATTTTGACAATTACACTTTCAATAAATTTAAAAAATATATAATAAAAATATAATTTTTTTATAAATATATTCTTCAACTTATGCAGCAATTATGTTACAAGTTTAATTCAATTTAATTATCATTTAATGACCAACTTAAGATCATCAAAATTTTATATAATTTACAACGATTATAATTTAAAATTTTTAATTGACCATAGAACACCAACTAAATTGCATGAAATTTAAAATTTTTCATTATTTTTTTAATTTATTTAGAATGAAATTGTCAAAATAAGTAAATAACCCATCATTATTAAGTGATCATCCCCTTTACTTTTTACTGGGAGGAGCAAGGGACCCAACGTCGGAGGATTTTTTTTTATCATAACCCTAATTCGAATCATTTGACACATATATCTATGGAACAAACTTGTCATTATAGATGATCTTTATTTACGGATGAGACTATTAATACCTCCCCATTGAATTTTTTTGTCATTTTCTCAGTATCTCTGATTTTTTTGGGGACTTATAACACAACGAAATAAAATAGAAATACTTCAGGGCGTAACTAATAATTTTCCCTCAAAAAGTTTTTTTTCACCCAGAATAATATAATTTTTTTTTAAAAAAAATAAAAATTTGGTTTTCTGTAAGCGTTTGCTATGGAGAATATATTGAGCGGCTCAGATCATTTTTCTCTGATTTTGTGGAATGTTGTTGTAATACTCGCAATGTAGTTGAATAAAAAAGAATGCATTGAGGAAGAATTAATAATCACATCCCATAGATTTGAATTTTTTTTTTAATTCACTGAAGAAAATAGCTCTCACAGGACCCTTTTATGTTGAAAAGTTTTTCAAAACTGAAAAAGATTCCGAAGGAAAAAATAATTTAGATAAATTACTTCTAATAATTTAAACTATTAATTTTTTTTTTGTGATTTTATAGATTTTTATGGAAGAAAACTAAATTTAATATTTTTCATATATGCTTAGATTTGATAATATTATGTTTGATACCTATATTTAATGATCTAAAAAAGTCAGAGAAATTATAAAAATGAAAGTAATCACTGGTATAGGATTAATAATTACGTCCCTAAATAGAAGGTATATATAATAATAAGTTTGTTATTCATTATGTAGCAGTAAGCCAGTAGTAACTAGTAACACAGGAGGGAGGAGGAGACTGGAGAGGGGGCGTAATTTGGGCCCTTGGGCCGACCTTACATTGAATAAGCATTTATATATATATATATATATATATATATATATATATTTTTTTGACTTGGAGGTGGGGCCCAGGCCCAGCGCCACTGTCTGCCTGGAATTGTTTGAATGATAAAGAACCCCGCACGTGGACTCTGAACCGAGTGACTGCCCAACCACAGTCAAATGTTAAATGTTAAAACGCACTTCCCTGCAATTTATTAAATTACAAATCCATCTAATTCAATTATTAATTTACACCCCTCCCTTAATACTAATTATATACCGTTCTAATTCAATTATTTATTTTATTTTTGCAGACTCCTTAATTTCTATGATATTCTTAAATTTGTAAAATTGAACAAAATTCGTTGAATTATCTCTGATCAACTGAACAAAAAGAATTATGTGTTTACTTAATTACTTGAGTAATGAGAGGTAGCTATATACAATATATTATGGGATTATGGGATGGTTGAGTATAAAATAAAGCAACTTGACCAGTACGTACACAACATGCAATTAATTGTTAGTAAACCTTTTGGTTCAGACAAAAGTTCTCTAAATGCTAGCTTCAAATCAGTGCCTTCTTTATTGGACCACTACTAAAAATAATCATGATTCCAAACTGCGATTTCTAAACATATTTAAACCACTGAAAGCATACCCGGATACAAAGCTTTTTTAATTAAATTACTAGTATATTGTCCGTTCGTTACTACGGTGATATCTTTTAAAAATATAAAAAATCATATTTTTATGTGAAAAAAATATAAATAAAAATGAAGATAATCTAGTAATTAATGTAAATTTTAACAATGAACACATAATTAATGTAAAATAAATATAGAATTGAGAAAAAAATATAATTTCACAATAAATGATCATAGAGATAGTAACATATTATTTGACGAATAACTCAATTCGATAACTAATATTAGCTTCAAAAATTAAATAAAAAATCTAAACAGTTATAGAATCAGAACACTTTAGTACTTAATAAAGAGTAGAGAAAGAGATAAAAGATATATGAGATGAATAGAAATAATTATTCGCGGAAGAGGAAGAATGCACATGTGACTGAAAAAAAATAAGAACAACTTTTTGTAAATTAATTGGCTGCACTAGATATATGTGACATAGCATCTAAAAAGTGTTTTCTCGCACGCAAATTTTTTCTACACTAAGCTTCAAAAGATTCTTCTAGCTAGACTGCCCTTTCAAACAATTCATCCTTCCGGATTTCAACTAACTAATTGCAAGTAGGCTGCATCAGCCACGGATACAATTTTTTTTAAGTTCGAACACAATTATATATAACATAACTGAAAAATAAATTTCTTTCTTTATATTTTATTCAATCAAGCTAAGACGTCTTATAATATATAATATTATATACTAATATTTATAGTTAAGTACTAAAATTTCACAGAAAAAATAATACATTTAAGAATCAAGCTCGGACATCGGTTGGATTGTCTCACCGTAGATCCGCTCATAGGCTACATAGTATCTAATTAACCACTATAACAGAAAAGGATTAGCCAACACTAATTTAATAATGATTACTGATAAATTTCATTGTTAAAAGTTATCATGATATTACTAAAAATATTGAGATTTTTTTGTAATATCTTTAATAAAAATATTGTTATAATGGAGGTCAAAAAAGTTAAAAAGTTGGGATGAGTTTTTAGCAACGGTTCTAATCAAAAAATATTTTTAAATGATATTTTTAACAATAATTCTTTGTAAGAACTTGTTGAAGACACTATTTAACAATTATTCTAAACTAAAAAATATTATTAAAGATATCATTTAACAATAATTTTTAACTAAGAATCATTATTAAGTGACTTTTAACAATGACGTTTATAAAGAACCATTGTAAAGGGTGAGATTTAAATTTTGCGCTGACAGAAAAGAAATTGCCAATAACATTCAATCTTTTATACTCCCATGGATTTCTATACACTCAAATCTAATCGTTCGTTTATCCCATTCCAACAACAACAACAATAACAACAACAACAAAGCCTTTAATCCCAAATAAATTAGGGTGAACTTGAAATGAAATCCAATCTGAAAGCAGAAGATCAGAGATCTCAAATATCAATGATAATAACGATGACGATGATGAAAATAATAATAATAATAATAAAAAATAAATAAATGAATAGAATAAAAATAAATAAACATGATAATGATAATGAATCAATGATGATGACAATATTATAATAATAATGATAGTGATGCTAATAATAATAGTAATAATAATAATAATAATAATAATAATAATAATAATAATAATAATAATAATAATAATAATAAAATAGTATAATAAACCAATATTAAAAAAATATTTCTAAATCCTTAAATTTAAATCTTAATATCTAAGAACTGAAAAACTAAGAACTTGAAGTCTATAACTCTACTACTAGACTCAAACTCCTAAATTATGATTCCGATACATGAATCGCAGTCTTTCAAATACTTCTATCCAAAACAAACTCTTTGGATGTATTCTATTCTTTTAAATATATTTTTATTACTTCCTCCCATATTAGTCTTGACCGATCTCTTCCTCTTCTTATGTTTTTAGGATAACTTAGAATACCACTGCGTATTGGTGTCTCAGGAAGCTTTTCGTTGGATATGACCAAACAATAGCAAACCGTATTGGATCAACTTCTCTTGAATATATGCTAACCCCAAGTTTGTCCTATATATCATCATTTCTAATTCGATCTCTCTTTGTGTGGCCACATTATCAACGCAACATCCGTATTTCAGCTACATATATCTTTCAAATGTGTTGTCATTTTATAGCCCAACATTCTGTGCCACACATCATCGCGGGTCTAATCGTCATCCTGTAGAACTTATATTTTAATTTATTTTAGACCTTTTTATCACAAAGAATACCAGATGATTGTCTCCATTTCACCCATCCGATTCTTATTATATGACTAACATCTTCATCGATACCTGAATCAAAATTTAAAAATTTAAATCTCACGGATTAACACTCTCCTTCCTCCCAGTTTCATATATAAAAGAGAGACGAGAGACAAAGAAGGAGAAAGAGGAAATAAAAAATAAATCAAAATTAAAATTCGGCCATCTTAACTTCAAACGATCATAAATTTTGATAGAAAACTTTGATTGAGGTGTTCCATACGGTCATGAAAAGCTTACAACAAAAAAACTTGTTTGAAGTTTCAAGATATATTTTTTTGGATTTTTTGGTGATAAATTATGTGAATTTGTATATTATTGAATGAAATAATATGTATCATTGAATAAATCTTATTTTTAATATTTTTATTTTTTCTTAGAAATTATATTTATTTTTAGTTTAATTATTGAACGAATAATATATATAATAATATTTATTCTGTATATATTTTATATATTCATAATTATTAAAAAAATATCAGGTAAATTTAAAAAATATATATTTTTTATAAAATAACTGTTTGCAATACTTTTAACTAAAAATCATTGTAAAATGGTCCTTCAATAATGGTTCTTAATTGTTAAAGACTTCTTTAACAATGATTTTTAATTGTTAAAGAGACTTCTTTAATAATGATTCTTAGTTAAAAATCATTGCTAAAGATCCTTTAACAACGGTTTTTAATTAAAAATTATTGTGAAAGGCAAATTTAATAACGGTTCTTAGTTAAGAATCGTTGTTATGGTCTTCTAAAAATAATTATAATAACGTTATTTAACAATGATAATTTATACTTTTTCTAATATTCCTTAATAATGATTAGAGAACCATTATTAAAAGTATTTGAAAATCGTTGTTAAATTTTTTTTTGCGTCTGACAGTGAATATTCGAACAAGTGATGCCTACAGGCAACCCGAAAAATTATGTATTTAATATGCTTTAATAAATGACAATAAGTGCGTCATGCATGTAACATGTTGAAGAATTAAAAACGAATATTTTCCTTTTTTTGAGATATGGACACTTAATTTCATCTTAATGGATATGAATATATAACTACGTACGTACAATTTTAGGGAACGCTATTTATTTTTTCATCGCCATATACGCACTTTGAAATATCAATTAATACCAGTACTTTATTTACAAGCGACACATTAAAAGTTTTGAGAGTTTTAGGCATGCATGTATTTCCAAAACTGGATAGCGATTTTTTAAAACTATTATCTAAATAATCTTAAGTTTAGTGATAAGTGTGTTCAAATTGAAATTTAAAAAATATAAATAGCAGTGACGCTTTACAAACACGTCAGTCTGATTAGCGCGTTTGAGTAAATACGTCACTCTCAATAATGTCTTTTTTTTAACTTTACCAAATCATTTGTTCAAAGTTAATGATTTTGAAAATGTGCAATTGGCATCCAGTGGGCGAACGCCACCATCACTGACGTTGATAGTATTTTTTTTTTAAAAAAAAGTTAATTTAAAAGTAAAAAAAATGAAAAGACATCACTAACAGTTGCATTTTTACAAAGTGTCACTATCAATTACGAGTTGACATTCATATATTTTAAATTTTAATTTAATCACTCTTATAATTTTAAAATTAACATGATTTAGATAATTATTTAAAAAATCGCTGGAAATATAGCAAGCCGGGGTTAAAGCCAGCATTCTATTTGCAAAGGAAAGAAGAAAAAAAAACGTAGCTTTCTCCATGCAGATTTTTTTTAGTAAATAAAAAAAAAAAATGAAACCGGTCAAAAAAAAAAAACCGCCGCTTTTGCGATACGAGCCTGGCCCGAGTTTTGAACTCGGGTCTGAGTTCAAAACTTGGGTCCGGCTTATTTTTTTTCCTTTTTTTTGTGCTGTTATGTTAGTTATTATGTTATATGAAATAATGTTATGCAAATGTTTATTATGTTATATGAAATTATATTGTATAAATTATTATTATATTATATGAAATTATTTTGTTATATGGAAACTATTATTATTATTTTTTGCTGTTAATGATTTAAAAATTATTATGTTATATGAAAATTTTATAAGAAGTTAATGTAAAAACATAAATAAGGAAAATTAAATTTGAAATTATAAATGAGAAAATAAAAGTAGATATATAAACAAAAGTCATATAAAGAACAAAAAAACATCAACGCCTACGAAACATCCTCTGAATGAGAGACAGACTGTATGTGTCTCTCGGCCGAATTTCACGGCGAGGGCGCTCGTGTCTTGCGCCCGGCAGTGTCTGCGTCTCGGGCACTTGGGTGGACGGACCAGGAGTGTCATACGATGCCGCACGCGGAGCATCGTACTGGGTACCAGAGGTGCCAGCACCGGATCGAGACTCATCTGACTCATGAGCTGAGAGTACGATATGAAATCTCCCTGGAATAAGTCGAACTCATCAGTCATCGGCTCCGGCATCGGGTTAGGTGGGACGCTGATCAGACGGTCATCGGTAAAGATATCTATGTCCTCGAGATCCGTCGGAAGACCTGTACGAATAAATTACGCATATTTACATGAATTAAATTATAAAAATCAGTTAAATTAAAAATACCTACGAGTTAAAATAAAATATTTAAATATTGACTTGCAGAAGCAAGTATCGTAGTGAAAATATGTGGATGACCTAAGTCACCCATCAAATATTTTATCTAGCGTAATTCATGCTTACTAAACCCTGAATGCTAATAATTTGGTACAATTGACCACTTTCACATAATTAATCAATGTACATATAATTAACAATATTTGACCTAATTTAATCTAAAAAATTTAAAATAATGAGCCTCGCTAATACACAATTAAGCTAATTATAACAACATATTTCAAAATTCATACTAAAAATCAACACAAATCAATCAAATCAAACTATATTAACTATATTTTAATTATCACTATAATTATACTAACTAAAACTAACAAAATTACTAATTTTCATAAATTCGGATTTAAATTTAAAATTAAAAATTACTTTTGAAATGACGACCAAATCGACGGGTTTTTCCGACCCTCCTTCTAACGATAAGAAGTTTTGTGCAAACGGTTTACAAATTGGAGGAAATTTGAGTTATATCTATAAAAATGGAAAACAAAAATCGGTTTTCAGCAAAGAGGGGAAAAGCAGTGAAGGGAGAGAGGGGAGAGAGACGCGCGCGAGGGGAGGGGGAGTTTGGTAAATTTGTTTTGACCGGACTCGAGTTTTGAACTCGGTCCAAAGCCTCAGACCTAAGTTCAAAACTCGGACCAAGCTATTCGTGCAAAATTCACGTGGGATTTAACCTTTTTCCTGTTTTCATTATTTACTAAAAAAAAATCTGTTCTCCATACCCTTCATATAATTCCCAGTTGCTTCTCTCTCCTCCCTTTTATGCTATGTATGCATGCCTTCATGAGATGCAATTTGCATATCCAAAGACTTAAAATTTGAATCGTTTGTTTGTCCCCTGGTGAATAGTTGTTGTCTGACCCTTACTCTCTCTCTCTCTCTCATCAGGCATTAATTAATTTAATTCATCGCTCTCCCTCTCTGGTCTCTAGTCCGATCGATCTTTCATCCATACCTGATACCTCCTCCTCCACTTGTCTCCCCTCCGCACTTCTCTTCATCTATCCTTCTCTATCTTTCGGAGCTGGATTTAAACTGGCTACCCTACCAAATTAACAAATATCTCCTTCTCTCTCTCTCTCTCTCTCTCTCTCTCTAACATCGATCGGTAGCTAGCTCCTCCTGTGAGCCCTACAGCCCCACCCCTCACTTCACTGTGTTAGTGTGTGGTGCGTTGTGTTGTGCTCTGTCTTCATCCCCTCTTTCCCTTTACTTACCTTCCTCCCCAAACCCCCCTTACCCCACAGTCCCACACCCTCTCACGCACTTCCGCACCAGTCCTGTGCCCCCTTGCCATGGTACATAGCCCTACTCACGTTAATTAATTCAGGTTCCATCCATGGACGATCCCACGGGCGGCAACGGAGGCACTCCCCGCCGGCCCAACTTCCCCTTACAACTTCTCGAGAAGAAGGAAATCTCCCCCTCTCCTTCTCCTTCCATCTCCTCTGCCATCACCCCTGCCGACGCTGGCAACAACCAGCTCCAGGTGCAGAGAAAACCGGCCCCCAAAAGGACCTCTACTAAGGATCGTCACACCAAGGTAGACGGCCGAGGGCGCCGCATCCGCATGCCCGCTTTGTGCGCAGCTCGCGTTTTCCAACTAACACGCGAACTCGGTCACAAGACAGACGGGGAGACCATCGAGTGGTTGCTGCAACAAGCTGAGCCAGCTGTGATCGCTGCAACCGGCACCGGTACCATACCAGCAAACTTTACATCCCTAAATATATCTCTGCGTAGTTCCGGGTCATCTCTTTCTGCACCTGTTCACCATTTTCGTCTACCGCCTGTACCTCCTCCTCGATTCCGCACAGAGTGGGACCGAGTTATAGGTGTCAATTTTGCACAAGAGGGACCTTCTTCCTCTTCACCATCTTCTTCACCGTTGTTGCTGAACTTCCACTCTTCAAGTACTGTTGGCATAGAAGCACAACAACAGTCGGCAGATGAAGAGATGGAGAATGCAAGAAAACGGCGATGGGAGCAAGAGTTTCAGCAGCAGCAGCAGCAGCAGCAACAACAGCAGCAGCAGCAGCAGCAGGAGCAACAACAGCAGCTTCAACAACAAATGGCAGGATATACCCAAAGCCAGATGCCTGGTACAGTATGGATGGTACCAAACCCTAACAGTCAAGGCGTGAGTGTTGCATCTGGTGGAGGAGCTGAGTCTATCTGGACATTCCCCCAAATGGGAGGAGCTGCAGCCATGTATAGAGCTAATGTGCCGGGCGGACTGCATTTCATGAACTTCCCGGCCCCAGTGGCTCTATTGCCAGGTCAGCAACTAGGGCTGGGATCAAGTGGTGCTGCGGGTGGGGCTGGCGGTGCAGGAGAAGGTCATATGGGCATTCTTGCTGCATTAAATGCATACCGACCGCAGAGTGGTACGGATGCTGGTCCGGGCGGGTCACAACAACAGACAATGGGAGGCGGTGCTGGAGGAGACCGGCATGATAGCATGAGCACCAGTGATACATAGGTTATGGATTTATAGTTATTAGGTTTTGCATTTGATATCCATGCCTTAATTTCATGCATTCTTTCTTTTGTGTGAGCGCGTGTTTCAATCTCGTTTTGCTTTCTTTACTTGTTTGCTCGTTTCTTTTTCTTTTCTCTTTTTCTTTATGAAATTTTCGGTATTCCTTGATGGGCATGATCTTGGGAGTATATATATTTTTTAGAGATGCTTTATCAAGTGTTTTGTATGATGGGTTGATTGAGAGACATTAATTAGTTGAATTGTTCCATTCTATTCGTTAATGAAGAGTAGACTGGCAGTAATACCAGTCTTAGTGATCATTTAGGATTTTGAGAGAGGAAATTTAATTAGGCAAGGATGGATTCTTAGCTAGAAGTTTTTGTAGCTATTAATTATTTTTTTTAGTTTTCATAATTAATTATTAAATTGAGATCAAGGAGCTTAGCATTATATATATATGATGATTTCTAAGTTACTTTCGTACGTAACATTAATTCCAAAACATAAGCTGACATGAATAAATTATGAAATGAAATGTGTCTTGATTCCATGGTTGGCTAGCTGTAATGTGAATTCCTTTTCTTCCTTCGGTATGAATGGTTGGCTGCCAGACTAATACTTCCTTTTGGAATGTTGACATTTAATTCGCTTTTTGTGCCATCAATCCTTCTAGATATAAGCAGAGATATCCTGGGATCTAAACATGTGATTAATAACATAATATATATTACTACATTCGGGTTGGGATAAAACATGCATGAATAAATTAAGAAGAATCAAGAAGTGACGACAAAGAAAAGTAGTACCAAAAAATTCAACTGACAAACAGAAGTCTCTCTAGTTCGTATTATAACTTACAGCTCTCTCTCTCTCTCTCTCTGTCCTCTCTCTACCATCTTTTTATTTATTTTTCTTTTCTTCTTTGTTATTTGTTAAACCCATAATGCAGCCATCTCATCAAGGATTTCCTCTGATATAAACTATACGCATCAGTAACCTTTCCTCCTATAATTAAACCACATATAGGACATCAGTCTTTATACATTTCCTACCTGTCAAACAAACTAAATACAGCCACATTTTATCAATTCCAGAGGGCAAGAGGCTGTGATCCCCTCCATTCGTACAAAAAGTGGAAACTTCTCTTGCACTCAACATATAATATTTAATTATTTATGCATGTAATGTTTTTTTTGTTATTTATAGGTAAATTTCATTCCTTAATTTTCAAACAATAAATTATGCAAATTATTTACTGTAGTTAGATGCATGTTTTGAAATAATGTGTTGATAAAAATATTAAGCATACATGATTACTTAATTACTTGAGAATTTAGGGTTAACATATAATGGGAACTTATGAAACTACAAGAATGCATTTTACTTGGATTGTTTTCTCAAAGTATTGTTCAAATCATAGGAAATTATATATATACGATCTTTTAATTTCCGTCGACCAAGAAAATTAGAAAAATGTGGCTACAATATGGTTTTGTATGCATCTAAATACTATGCAATTGTAAGTGGACAGGATCCGCAGATGAAATGAAGGGTTTTTTTTTTATAATCATTATAATATTTCTCAAATCAACACACAAATTTCATTGCAAAAACAAAAAATATTTTAGTTCAACGTTTTGTCTTAGATAAGTGCATGATTGGTCCAGTAATAGGAGGCCATCAAGTCCGCGTGAATGCTTAAAGGAAATTCAAAGTTCACAATGATGCAACATACCAATATCTAAAGCTCAAGAATCTTCACAAAAATCGCTAAAAACATCTTCATCTTATTGACAGAAATATGATCTTCCGAACTTTTTATTCTTTTAATTTTATATGGTTTAATTTTGTTTGGTTTTCTTTTATTATTTTTAATTTTTAAAGATCCCAAATCTCATGGGATCTTTTCTTTTCTGTCATATTTCAATAAATTGTTTTATATTTAATTTCTTAATAAAAAAATCTTTACAAAAGGTAGTGGTCTGTTTGACTTCTATCTTTTACTCAAAAATTGTCCCAGTGAATGATTTTTTTTTTTTCAAAAAGATTAAAGTAAGCGATTGCTTGATTACCTCAAAGAATTTTTTTTGTCATACATAAACATATTTAATTCCGCCATAAACTATTGGTAGCACTACAACAGAAAATAGCTTATATAGAGTGTTATGTTTATTTTGAAATATGTTCTTCTATTTGCATCACTAGTTGTTAGATTAAGTGTTGCAGTTATTTGTCAAACGGTTATTTATATCGTAGTCAATGTTGAATTAATAGAAAAATTGTCAAAATTATCAAAATAATCAATTATCAGTGATCCTCGCACAGCGACATTAGTAAGCAATCCTTTAATCCATTAGTCAGTGACTGTGTATGTACTGGTAGAATAGAATATATACAGTGTTGTTTGTGTATATAATATATATTGGGTAATTGTGGTGAGAAGAAAATAATGGACCGGAGGAGAATCGATTTAGGAGTAAACATATTTTCCAATACTAATTATAAAATACCAAAAGAGAGAGAGAGAGAGCGGGGCAATCAGGGCTGAGCTGCACCAGGATTGCCCTTAATGAATAGAGAGAGGAGAGAGACTGATCAGACCGACGCCTACTACTATAGTTGAGTGGGGGTGGGGCTCAGAAGACAGACAAGCAAGGCAAGAGATTAGAGATCAAGAGAAAAAAAAGAAGAGACCAAAGGAGTATAATACCATGCTGGTCCTGTCGGTTGTTCTGTTCCAAATTAGAGCTGTCACATGTACACGCACACAGCGCCCCTTCATTTCATATAAATATAAATATAAATATAAATGCACCATAGTCCAACTCAATATATATATATATAGTTCGATGGGATCTGTATTATGTATCGGTTTTTTATTTTCAAAGTTTAAATGGTCAATCCAACCGTACAAAATGATTTTTATATGAATATTTATATGTAGATCAAATTTTATATTTTTTAATTTATTTTTATTTTTTAGAATAGTTATAAAATTACTTGATTTAATTATTATGAGTCATTCAAAAAAAATAATTTTCTAACTATCTTAAAAAATAGTAAAATAAATTTAAAAAAATATAAAATTTAGTGTATGTCTAGATATCATATAAATAGTTCGATGGGATCTGTATTATGTATCGGTTTTTTATTTTCAAAGTTTAAATGGTCGATCCAACCGTAAAAAATGATTTTTATATGAATATTTATATGTAGATCAAATTTTATATTTTTTATTTTATTTTTTAGAATAGTTATAAAATCACTTGATTTAATTATTATGAGTCATTCAAAAGAAATAATTTTCTAACTATCTTAAAAAATAGTAAAATAAATTTAAAAAAATGTAAAATTTAGTGTATGACTAGATATCATATAAATAGTTCGATGGGATATGTATTATGTATCGGTTTTTCATTTGTAAAGTTCAAATGATCGATCTAACCGTATAATATGATTTTTATATGAATATTTATATGTAGATCAAATTTTTTATTTTTAAAATTTTTTATTTTATTTTTTAGAATAGTTATAAAATCACTTGATTTAATTATTATGAATCATTCAAAAGAAATAATTTTCTAACTATCTTAAAAAATAGTAAAATAAATTTAAAAAAAATATAAAATTTAGTGTATGTCTAGATATCATATAAAAATCATATTATACGGTTAGATCGATCATTTGAACTTTACAAATGAAAAATCAATCCATAGCACAAAGGCGATCCGTGCTGTGCATAGCACCACAACCCAACTATATATATATATATATATATATTCCTTTTTAATTTAATGAAATTGAGTTGCATTATTATTCCCATCACAAGTCTGACTGGCGGAGTCACAATATCAAATAGAATGTAGCAAAATTTTACATATAATGTCACAATTATCTAACTCATAAATATATTTTTTATTTTTTTTTCTAAAAAAGCAAACAAATAAAAATATATTTTTCTAAATACTTTGAGTCTGCTAATTCCATGTGGCTCCGCCTTTGACCCGGATAAAGTCTCATCCTGTTTCGATTTCCTTATGTTAGGCGCCAGTTCACATAATTTCCTTTTTCCTCTGCCTTTTCATACATCTCTGTAGTTACTTGGACAAATTTCATACTTTGTATATTTCCATGTATATATGCACACTTTTAACCCAATTAATATATTACAAAGATTAATTAATTAGTGCAAAGCCCAGTGATAGCTAGGGCTCAAAGATTAATTACATAGTCTGTTTTGAATGCTTAAGGGAGAGAATAAGTACAAAGGATCAACAGCTCGGTCGGGATAAAAATCCGACAAATTAAATGATCTTAGTCTAAGGAGAGAGGAGTTTACAATTAATCAAGCATACACAAACAGCTGATAAAAGAACTTTAAAGTTCTCGATAGGCTATATTTATATCGAGGACTCCGATCACCCAGCTATATATAGAGGTTTTGGAATCAATTAGAACTTCAATTCCAACATTTTGTCAAATAATTAATGCATGAGCTTCCATATATATTCAACAGCTATGTTGGAAACTTGGAATACATCAATGGTTCAATAACAAGTCCAGGCACCAAGCTAACTTTGCACTGTATTTTTCGAAGCATGAGCAGTTAAATGATCTGGTGTTACTTGTTTTCAAAATATAAACATGAGCACTGGCCTGGGCTTGTGCATGCCTAGGTCCGTCACTGCTCTGCTTTGGATGTATTTGGATCATACATATCAGTGCTCATGAAAAGGTTCCAAGAGAAAATAAACAAAAAGTAAATTATATGATTTATATGTGTTGATATATATATATATATATATATATATATATATATATATATATAAATAGAGAGAGAGATAGCAAGGTTAGTGCTTAGTGACGGAACCAAGAATTAATTTATTGGGGTCACTATATATTTTTTTAACTAAAAAGAGTGGTTCAATGAGTGAATTTAGAATTAAGTGGATTAATGGGTCCCTTTTATAATTATTTTATATTTTTCAGTGGGGTCATTATATTAAAATTTTAATATATAATTATTATTAATTAAGAAATTAGTTTATGAAATTGGCTCTGTGAAGATTTTGAGTGGGGTTCTATGACCCCACTGGATCCTGTGTAGGCCTCTGCAAGTGCTCCGCGAAGTATAAAAGATCTTGTGTTTTGTATCCGTATTTCAAATTTAAAAGTCCAAACGGTTGATTCAAATCAGTGAACAAAATTTCCATATTGAAATATCTGTGGAGATCAAATTTTTAATTTTTTTTTGAAATTTTTGGCTATTTTTTAGATGGGCGAAAAATCATTCGTATTGGATGGTGCACAAATCGTTATATCAATAAATTTTGTACCCATCTAAAAAATAATAAAAGTTTTTAAAAAAATTTAAATTTGATCTCCAAAGATATTTCATTGTGAAGATCATGTTCAATAATTTGGATCAGCCGTTTGGACTTTTAAATTTGAGATATATTGACACGAAGCACGAAAAATTTTGTGCTTCACGAAGCACTATAGCATCGCTCATATATATATATATAGAGAGAGAGTAAACCTAACGTGTTCATAGGAGTACATAACATCTCTATAATCCTAGCTCAAAAAGTGAATCAAATGATATCTAAATTTTGATTTATCACTCTCATTAAATTCTTCATATGGAAATCTTGTGGGGTATAACAAATTTAGAAAATCAACTCTAAAAAATAATAAAATATTTAATATTTGTACATTATTTTTAAAAATTAAAAATAATGACTTAGAAAATTTGAAACATCCTAAATTTTTGTACCCCAAGATTTCAATATGAAGAACTGAACATGATTTAATAAACTTTTTGAACTATGAATACGGGGGGGGGGGGGGGCTCCATGCTCATAGGAGCACCGTGTATATATATATATATATATATATATATATATATATATATGGTGCTATGCATAGCACGGATTATCCCCGTGCTATGGATTATTTTTTCATTTTCAAAGTTTAAATAGTTGATCCAACCGTACAAAATAATTTTGATATGAATATCCCGATGTGACGAAATTTTATATTTTTTAAATTTTTTTATTATTTTATAAGATAGTTAGAAAATTACTTGATTTAATTATTATGAGTCATTCAAAGAACTACTTTTCTAACTATCTTAAAAATAATAAAAAATAAAAAAATATAAAATTTGGTATACGTCTAGATATTCATACAAAAATCATTCTATACAGTTGGATTGGTCATTTTAGGGGTGTCAATTCTTGACCTGACCCGACCGGAAGATAAAAGGGTCGGGTATGGGTTCCATTTTTTTGACCCGATCGGATCGGGTCGGGTTCGGGTCAATCCGACCCGACCCGACCCGATTAATTATATTTTTTGAAATAATTTTATGATTTAGTACTAATTAAAGCATAAATATACACTAATTATATACTAATTAAAATTAATTATAAATTAATCAATATTTTATTGTTTAAAATTAAATATAAATAATTAATATTTTACACGGGTCGAGTCAGGTCAAAAATAATAATAAAATAATATGACCCGACCCGAAATCTATATTTTAGAGGCATTTAAACTCTGTTGAAATATCTTTTAGCATTTTTTTAGATAGTTAGAAAATCACTTCTTTTGTATAGACATCATAGCCTATAAATTTTGGTCTACAATAACATTTTCAAATTAAAAATATTTTGAATGCTCGGATCGACTATTTGAAGTTTAAAAAACAGAGAAACAATATGTAGTACACTGATCATCTATGCTATGCTTAACACCATAGCGCGCGCGCGCGCACACACACACACACATATATATATATATATATATATATATATATATATATATATATATATATATATATATATATATAGAGAGAGAGAGAGAGAGAGAAAAATGAGTTATAATGCTATACAAAGCATGAAATATTCTAGTACTATGAATCGGTTCTTTATTTTCAAAATCTCTTCTCAAAATATTTTTAATATTAATATCTAGTTATAGATCAAATTTTATATTTTGTAAAAAAAATTTACTATTTTTTAAATAGTTAAAAGATCACTTAATTTAACTATTATGAGTCATCAAAATTAAGTGATTTTTTAACTATCTAAAAAAATATATAAAATTTGATCCTCAACTAGATATTCATACGGAAAATATTTTGAGCAATCTGAATTGACCATTTTGACTTTAAAAATGATGCACTGATCTATAGCACGGGATCGATCCGTACTATAGTTAGCATCATAGCCCAACTATATATATAGAGAAAGTTTGTCTATTGTGATTCCAGTAGCATTTCGATCGAAGTGTTACCAGTCCAAATTTTAATTTTTTTATGCTTAAAATTTTAATTTAAATATCTCAATAAAATCTTTATATCATAATCTTATAGAATACTAATTTTTATCATGTTTGAAATTAATTTACTATGCTTAATGATTTTTGAAAGATAGCCCTAAAATAATAAAATAATAATAAAATTTGTATGTCAAAAATACTTACTTTCTAAAAATAATTAAGCATAGTAAACTAACTCCAAACACAATAAAAATTAGTATTCTATAAGATTATAATATAAAGATTTTATTGAGGTACTTAAATTAAAATTTCGAGCATGAAAAATTAAAATTTGGACTAGTAGCATTTTAGCTGAAATGTTATTGAAAGCACAATAGACAAACTCTCTCTCTCTCTCTCTCTCTATATATATATATATATATATATATATATATATAGTTGGGCTATGGTGTTATGCATAGTACGGATCGATTCTGTGCTATGGATCGGTTTTTTGCTCTCAAAGTCTAAATGGTTGATCCAAACCGCTCAATATATTTTTTATGTGAATATGTAGTTTTGTACAAAATTTTATATTTTTTAAATTTTTACTAGTTTTTGAAATAGTTAAAAAATCACTTGATTTAATTATTATGAGCCATTTAAAAAGAGTGATTTTCTAACTATCTCAAAAAATAGTGAATAAATTTAAAAAATATAAAATTTGATTCCCAACTAGATATTCATATGAAAAACATTTTGAGCGGTTTGGATCAATCAATTAGACTTTAAAAATGAAGAACCGATCCATAGCACAAAGTCGATCTGTACTATACATACACATAGTCGATCCGTATTATACATAGAACCATAACCCAACTCTTCTCTCTCTCTCTCTCTCTATATATATATATATATATATATATATATATATATATATATATTCTTGCTTATATTTCATATCATATGGGTACGTAATATATTGCTTGCAGAATCCTGATGCATGCATATATAAATATCCAGTGTACCATACTCATACATTTTACAACTTACAAGGCTATGACATTCAACCTTTATTATATATAACAACAAACACAAAATATATAGTTTGGATTATTTACATATAGTTATATATATATACACACACACAAATACATACCATTATATACATATTATTTGAATACGGTCACCTCCTTACTTTCTTTATTTTATAATTTTTGTATGTAAGACTTAATGTTATTAATTAGTTGAGTGAACTTCGCCAATAGTTGTATATTCATATATTTAGGGGAAATTATCTTTATGTTATCTCAAAACTTTAAAATTATCAAGATATCATCCCACTATAACAGAACTAGACTTTCTAACACTAATTTACTAATGATTTTTAGTGAAAACAGTTAGTAACATTGACGACGACAGTTTGAAAAATAAGTTTAACTATTTTATAACGGTTTGGAAGAAGAAAACGTTATAAAAATGTGTCATAAAGCATAAAAAATTATCAACAACCTTTACTAATGATTTTCTATTAATAACCGTTAGCAAAACTTAGCGCAAAAACCTTTCCTGACGGATTTAATGAAAAACCGTTAGCAAAAATTTTGATATTTAAAATTAAGCGATAACCAAAAACCTTATTACATTATTATAATTTGATTTGTTTGTGTTGCAGGGTTCGACGATAGTCGCCCGTTAGCTTCTGATGATAAAGATTAAGGATATAGAGGAGATCGTCAATCATTGCATATAATGGATATTTTATTAAATCTTCATTTGTTTGTTATTTGTTAGATTTTGTAGTATTTATGAGATTATATTATTTATGTTTGTTATTTATGAGGCTATATTATTATTTGTGAGGTTTATTTATATCACTATTTATGAGATTATATTCTTTATTATATGTGACTTAATTAAATTATGTTATTTGTTAATATTGTACATTTTTTTTCAAATTGCTAAAAAAATTAAAATCCTAAATGAAACCTGAATCACTAGCTAAACTCAAAAAATTCTAAACCTTATGTTATTGTTCTTCAGATGGATCGTAGCCAATGGATGTATGGAATCATGCAGAATACTATTGAATATTTGAGAGGTGTTGAGAAATTTATAAATTGCACCACTGAATATTTGAGTCAAAGGGGGACCAGATAATTCTTTGTCCTTGTTGGGAATGTCTGACCTTATGAAGATTTCAAAATATCAAGGAAGTAAGAGTTCATTTGATTAGACATGGATTTAAAAAAGTGGTACATCCAATGGACTTGGCATGGAGAGAAATATAAATAATTTATGAATGTCAGGACGAGCAGAGCTGCACTTAATTCGAAAACTATTGTACGTGATGAATTAGAGGATGAAAATATAGAAAATTTTAAACCGATAACTGATGTACGAGATGACTCGGATGATGAAAATATACAAAACTTAGATAATCCAGAGTGTATGGAACATAATAATAATTTGGATGAAATGATGAATTATATTGCAGTGGATTTTTTTGATAAACCTGAAGTTTTTAAAAACTTATGCAATAACTCTAACATGCCATTATATTATGATTGTACGAAGTTTACTAAAATATCAGTCATTTTTAAATTATATAACCTAAAAATAAAAAATGAATGGAGCGATAAAAGTTTTACATACTTAAACTTTTAGGAGATATACTTCCGGATAATAATGAGTTATCAGATTCGACATATAAGGCGGAAAACTATTGTGTCCTTTGAGTATGGAAGTAGAGAGAATTCATGCATGTCTAAATGATTACATATTATACGAAAAAGAGTACAGTGATATGAATATATGTCTGAAGTGTAAGGCTTCATGGTATAAACTGAAAGACAATCAAGTTGAAAATGAGATAGATGATAATATTGATAATAAAAAAAGGTCAGCAACGAAAGTGTTATGGTATTTGCTGATAGTACCAAGATTTTGGTGACTTTTTTCAAATAAAAGAGATGCTAAATTACTACGATGGCACGTCTAATGTATAAAAGAAGATGGTATGCTCAGACACCTTGCTGATTCTCCTGAATGGAGAAATATTAACAGAGAATGGCCCGATTTCGGCGGTAAAGTAAAAAAATTGAGATTAGAATTATGTACGGACAGAATGAATATCTATGAGAACATGAGTAGCTGTCTTAGTACATGACTTGTTCTATTATGTGTTTACAATCTTCCTCCATGATTGTGCATGAAAAAAGGTACATAGATGTCATTATTGATTTCAGGTTCTAAACAATCGGGTAATGATATAGATTTATTTTTGGCACCATTAGTGGATGAACTTTCTAAATTATGAAGGGACGACATGCGTGTATACGATGCATATATGAAAGAATATTACATTGTATGAGCCATTATTTTTTGCACGATTAATGATTTTCTCGCATTCGGTAATATGTCTGGTTTAAAGACCAAAGGTCAAAGCGTGTCCCATTTACGGGGATGATACTCATTATGTAAGGCTAAAATATTATAAGGAGAATATATATATGGGACAACATAGGTTTCTTACCCGGTATCACCCATATCGGCGGAGAAAATAAGAATTTGATGGTAAAATCGAGACCCGACAAGCTCCGGTCCCATTATCCGGGTAGGAAGTTTATAATCAAGTAAAAAAATATAAATATCTAGTTTGGTAAAGTAGTCAAACCCATTAAAGACGATAATAGATGAAAAAAAGAGATATATTCTGAAATCTTTCGTATTAGTCGAGTCTAGAAATTAGGCATTGTCTGGATGAGATGCATATTATGAAAAATATTTATATAAGTCTGGTTGGTTCATTGTTGAATATTCAAGAAAAAACTAAAGATGACGTCAAAGCAAAAAAAAATGGTTGAATTAGGGATTCATCCAGAGCTAGCACCAGTGGAGGCTGAAAAATAAAATTTTCTTCCCCCATCATGCTATACTTTATCAAAAAAGAAAAAAAATAGTTTGTTAGGGTGTCTAAAATCGATTAAGGTTCCAACTGGTTATTCATCATATATCTCTAAAAATATGTCGATTAAGAAATTAAAACTATTTAGTATGATGTTACATGATTGTCACGTCTTATTGACCTAGTTGCTTCTGGTAGCATGCGAGGAATTATACCTTCAAATGTTAGGCACTCAATCACCAAGTTTTTTTTTCAACTCGATGTGTTTCAAAGTAATCGATCCCGGTACATTGGAAAAATTACATGCCAACATTGTAGTAATCCTCTGTGAGCTCGAGATGTACTTTCTTCTATCATTTTTTGATATCACGGTGTATTTAACCATTCACTTGGTTTGAGAAATAAAGTTGTACAGGCCCATATTTTTATGATACATGTATCCTTTTAAGAGTGCAATGAATCATTTAAAAGGGCTAGTTCGAAGCCGATCTCGACCCGAGCGAAGTATTGTTGAAGAGTATATTATAGAAGAGGTAATTGAGTTATATACCGATTTTTTAAATGGTGTCGAACCTATTGATCTTCCTAAGTCTCGGTATGAAGGTAGACTCCAAGATTATGATACGATTGGATATAAAATTGTAAGCATGAGTCTTGAATTACGATAAAAAGCTCATCTCAAAGTCTTAGAACACCTCACAGCTGTGACTCCATACGCTAATGAGCACTTGGATTATATACGAGAACAAAATCCTTCGAGAGATGAAAATTGGGTTGTCAGAGAGCATAATTTGAAATTCATAAAATGGTTTGAAGACAAAGTAAGATCCCAGCCATTAGAAACCATCGATGAAACTATTAAATGGCTAGCATACGATCCTGGGATGATAGTGCATATTTACTAAGGGTACAACATGAATGAGATTACCTGATACACTAAGAGACAAGATGGTAAGATCACCGTTCAAAATAGTGGAGTCACATTAGTAGCTTTGTCCAGTAATGAAAGTATATCAACAAACTCATATTATGGTTGGATTGAGAAAAAATAGGAAATGAATTACGTTAAATTCAGTATTCCTTTATTTAAATTCAACTGGATCAAGAATTGTCGTGGAGTCTGAAAAGATAAAGAGGGATTTGTATCAGTCGATTTCAACCAATTAGGTTTTCGGGACGACCCTTTCATACTAGCAAAATAAGCAAAATAAGTATTCTACATTGTAGATCCAACCGATAAAAGATGGCACATCATTCTACTAGGTAAAAATGAATTGTTGGTGTTGGGAATGTCGTGAACGAAAAGAAATATGATCATTTTGATGAAATCCCTCATTTTCACTGGTATTGAAATCGTGTCGGTTACTAGTAATAAAGAAATAAATTATTTATGGGTCCAACAAAAGAAATCAAAGGAGTAAAGCAGTTTGCTAATCAAATATAAGTAAATTTCAATTAAATTATAAAATTTATTTATCAAAATTATTTTACGAGTACTAAAAAATAATTATATAAATATGTATGCAGTTTCACTGAAAGTCATCTATTTATGTTTCAAATTTTTATTTATTAAATTACTTTATTGTAATGCTACTAAAAAATTATATAATATTTAATAATATTATCAATTTTTATAAATTAATATCAAATAATAATAAATATATAATAATAAAATAATAATAATTTATATAATAAAAATAAATAATAAGAAGAATAAGAAGAAAAAATAGTCACAATAATAAATGATATAATAAAAATAAATAATAATAAGAAGAAGAGATAGTAACAATATAAATGATATAATAAAAAAAAATAAGGAAATATTATTTTACGCGGAGATCTTTCCTAACCAAGCTTTTAAAAAAATATTTAACGACTCTTAACGGTGAGGTGACCGGTTAACGGTTAACGGTTTTAACGGTTTTGCACGGTCGTTAAATTAAAAAATGGTCAATCACTTTTTACCTATTAATTCATATTTAAAAAAGGTTAAGAAATGCATTCTCATATCATTAGTGCTTAATAATTAACTAAATTAAGTAAAACTAATAATTACAACATTAATTAAGTACTTAAAAGTTAAAAATCTTAAATTATACTAAACTATTATATAATGAATTTGCTTCATATTTTTATTAGGGCATTAATTTATATTCAAAAAATAAAAAGGAAATAAAATTTTATAGTCAATAACTATTAAGATTTGAAACAAAATAAACAGTCGTTAAATATGTTTTTTTTTTAAATTTAAAGGTTTTAAGGAGTTTAACATGAGATAAAACATTTAAATCATAGAAAAACCCATTAAATCTATTTTTTCCCAAAAACTTAACGCCGGAGTCTATCAACACCGTTAAAACGGTTAAAATAGTTAAAACTTTCGTTTTTAAAAGCTTGTTCCTAATGATTTTTTAATAAAAATTTGTTAGGAAAAATGTGCTTTCCTAACGGTTTTTTAATAAAAACCGTTAGCAAATGTATTTTTCCTAAAGGTTTTAGTAAGAAGCCATTAAGAAAGCCTATTTTTTCTAATATTTAAAAAAAATGTTAGTAAAGATTCTTAATTTTCAAAAGTAACAAGTTTGGTTTTCTTCCTCTTTTCATCGCATTTTGAAAAATTTTCTAAGTTACTCCAGAACCCTAGCTCCTTGCTACCTCCATCTCCGGCCGCCTAGCCCCCCTTCTTGCCTCGCTCTTCGGCCACCCCTCCTCTCTGCCTCGCTCCCCGACTGCCCTCATCCTCTTTACCTCCCTCCAGCACCACCCTTCACCTTTGCTGCCACCTCTCTCCAAGTAAGTCCTTGTTCAATTGGAGTCTCCTTTTTTCTGCCACCTGAGAAGTAAAATTTTGATGGATTTAAGCAATAGTCACAAGGATCATGTTATATAATCATTTTAAAAATGATAAGTTTGTATTGATATAATTGGTTTGGCATGACATTCTCATGACTTTCATAGTGCATCTTGTCCATTGCTTGAATTACTTGTTTGAATTGCTTGAATTATTTGTTTGAATTATTTGAATGGTTGAATTGTGTATGGTATAGTATGATGTTTGAATGCTTGAATTGTGTATGGCATGGTGTGGTGCTTGAATTGTTTGTTTGAATATTTGAATTATTTGTTTAAATTGCTTGAATGATTGAATTATGTATGGTATAGTATGGTGCTTGAATGCTTGAATTGTGTATGGTATGGTTTGGTACTTGAATTGCTTGATTGAATGCTTGAATTGTGTATGGTATGGTATGTGGCTGGAATGTTTTAATTGCTTGTTTGAATGCTTAAATTGCGTATGATATGGTATGGTGCTTGAATGCTTGAATTGCTTGTTTGAATGCTTGATTGAATGGTATGGCATGGTATGGTATGATATGGTATGGTATGGATTTCAAAACCCTAGGATGGTATGGTTTAAATTGCCTGAATTGCTTTGTTTTAATTGTTTGATTGATTGCTTACTTGTTGCTTAAATGCGTGTTAAGAATGTTAATATGATTGTAACTATTGCTTTATGGACTAATATAATTTGCTTGCTTGTTCCAGACATGTCGGGATCAAAAGGGAAAAGATCAAAGACCACATATGAGGGAATACACAACGTGGGGAACGAAAATCGACATATCAACTTTGTAGCAGATGGCTCACCATATGGTGATCAAGTTAACTAGTTCACAAATTATATTTATATGATTGTGAGAGATCGGGTTCCATGCAACTTGCATGAATGGAGAGATATTAAGAATTTTGATGACAAACTCAGGGATAAGATGTAAGCCGAGATCAAGGTAATAATCTAATATAACATAATCTAATATAATGAAATTTTTTTATTTAAACTGGATTTTAAAATCATAATAATTTTTTTTTGTTTTCTCAGAATTTCTGGAATATTTAGGATGACACGCATAAGAAAGCCATTTTCAGATATATGAAACGAGCGCTAAAGATAATGAAAATCAAGTTTGGTCGAGCAATACATAACCAACACGGATCCTGAGGAGCCAAAAAATCCGTGAAATGTCTACAACATCACTCCAGAGTAGTGATAAGATTTTTGTGAGCAAAAAAACACTGAAGACTTTAAGGTTTTATATAATTTTCTCCCTTATTTTTTATTTAATTAGTTTTTTCTAATTTATTAATTTTTATCTTACACTAACAATGTCTATAATTTTTTGACAGAAAAAAACGCAAGATGAAAAGCGACAAGAGAGATATATCCACCTGCATAGACTTGGATCGAGTGGATATAAATCTGCAACAGAGAAGTGGAAGGATGGCAAGATAATTTCGTCTTCTTTATCCTCATCGTCCTCGATCAGCACAATATCTGATCCTAGGTATTATAGATGAGTGAGAGCGAGGGCGATACCAGGTGGAGAGGAAAGACATGTTGTTCCATAAGAGACGACTAGAGAGGTCGTCATACGGATGATAAATAATTTAGTAGTATTAATTTTCCAATTAAGTACTTCATAATTATTATGTAGCTAATATAATTTTTTTTATGACATGAGGATAACGTGCAACTAGCCTCGCAAGACTTATTTTAGTCGGAGCGATACAATGATGTTCTAAGTGCTTCGATTGGGACGCTCGGGCTTTCGGGTAGGTTCAGAGGACACTCTAGTTTCACCACTCCATCAATTATATTCAGCAAAAATTCAAAGAGGAGGACTTCTCATTCTGATTGCATCACCAAGTCGAAGGTATTTTATAATAATTTGTATTAATTTAAATATATATATATATATATGTACTAATATGAAATTTTTATTTCAAGTTTCATGAGAACCTGGTAAGGAGGGAGGAGGAGATCACCAAAAAGGTCACGGCCGACCTTTCGACAAGATTAGAGGTCCAAGTCGCGGCAAGGTTTGAGACGATGTTGAATTCTAGAAACATCCCGATACCGCCTGCTGCCCAAGAATTTGAGTCTCCGACTCAGGGGAGCAACTTTTCAGTACATGGAGACATTCTGGTTATTACTTATCTCTTTCAAAAATTTTAAATTTTTTATTTAATTAGGATTTACTAAAATTTACGTAAATTTAGTAACTAATTTCTATTTTAGGTCCCGATTCTATATAAACACTTCTTCAACACGCTCAATGGGTTCGTTCATGTGGCGGAGGGGAGAGTTCTTCCAAGGGGGGATGACATGATTTATGGTGCACCGTTGACGCCCGATCACCATAGGGTTTCAATTGATTTCGTGATGGATGACTGTTGCGATTATAATCTTCCTTATGAAATGGATAGTGCTCGATGTCTAGTTGACTTGATTGGGATTCTCCTCAAATGACCCGCAAGTCTAGTGCAATTCAATACATAAGTATTCAATTATTTACTAAATTAATATTTTATATATTTTTATTTTATTGTTATTTGTAATGCAAGATGTCACGCCGAAAAAGATCCCCCAAAAAGAAACCCAAAGCGAAAGCGCCAAGTGCATCGTCATCTATTATTCGATCACAACTTCTTGGAGATGCTGTGGTGAATAATCTCGACCGAGATTCAAATTATTTGTATTATATGCTAATAAACCAACCCAGGAACAAGACTATTGAGATAGACTTCCCGGCATAGGTGTTCAGGTATCAAGGAACATTGAACTTGTGCATTAAAGATGTTGTGGAACTGTTCAAAAATAAAATGCTAAACGTCTCGATAATTCAGCGTTTCTACATGTAAGTTTTTAAACCTAAAATGCTTAATTAATTGAAGATATATAATAATTATGATAATATATATGTAAAATCTCGGCAAATTGGTGCAAAACATTTAAAATCGAGAGTTGTGGTTTCATTTGTCCATACAAATGCTTAGGGAAGGCCATCCAAACTGATTTCACAGCAGCAACAAGATACTTGAATGACATGTTGCTGCATGTCGAACATCATTACTTATTATTACCGTATATTGAGAGGTAAGAAATTATTTCTCCTTTAAGACTTATTTTCCAAATTAATCTTTTTCTGAAACTTAAATATATATGATTTGCAGGAGTCATTGGATCCTTCTGATTTTCAATATCTCTGAAAACTATGTTTATATTCTGAATCTCGTGAATCATGATGTAAGCGGATAATAGATTAAAAATGTACTAAATACGTAACTTCTTTATTTTTTTATCAACAATATGCAAATATATGAAATTTACTTATACTAATATAATAATTTAAATTTATTATAGGGAATTTAGACAATATTGGATGATACATAATAGGAAAAAGAAGAACTGACTTGCTTATGTCAGACTCACGGTATAAGATCTACGCATAATTGAAATTAAAAAATACATTAATATTTGAGGCTTTTGTGTATTTATTAATTATTTGCTTGATACTTTTATTATTTTTAGTGTCCAACGTGACCTGATGATAAAGAATATGGTTATTATATTATGAGATTAATTCATGACACAATCTCAAATTATCACGACTCGAAAGCTTTGCCTAAGGTTTTGAAAACTTATAATGCATATTTTTAATTATATATATTATTTAAATTACTAATTATTTTGTAGTTCTTTGAAACAGTGCATGGAACCGAGTCCAAAACCTTATCGATAAGATTTTATTAATGAGGTAAAAAAATGGTTGTTGGATTTGTTAAGGAAAATATATAACTTGTAGTAAATTTTGTTCTAAACTTTTGTAATATTGTGATGATGTGAATTATCAAATTGTATATGTGATATATTATTTTTTATATTTATTTTGTGTATGTGATATGATATATTTTCTTTTATGTTAGAAAAATATGTCAATTTAATGTGTTGATGGTGTGCAAATTATATACGGCTAGCAAAATTAAATGGGCTGGCCACAAAAAATAGAAAACAAAATTTAAAAAATATTCTTTGCTAACAGTTTTTTATCCAGAACCATTAATAAAATAATATTTCTTAACGGTTTTATATTTAAAAATCATTAGTATACATCTTTGCTAACAGTTTTATAATAAAAACTATTAGGAAAGTTCAGCAACAAAGCCCTTTGAGACGCAGACATTTGCTAACAGTTTTGAAAAGAAAATCGTTAGAAAAACGCCTACATTTTCCATTTTCTAATAGTCGCTTATACCTTTTCTAACCCTCTCATGAATAAAGAACATAAAATTGTTATAATTTTTTTAAAATCGATAATAAAGCTCTTTTTGTGCGATAGTGTCCTGAAATTCATTATTGTACTAATGTCACTTAATAATTATTTTAAATATCAAAATACCATCAATAATTAATGTTTCTAATTATACCCATCCCCATCCTTCCCAAGCCCATCCCCACTCCAAATTTAAACGACTTCCTGAACTAGTAATTGTTAAAGAGAAATCTTATTGAATTTACATTATGAAGCAAGCACCTTTTTTAGTATGACTTTCTTGAGTGAGTTTCTTGAGAAAAGTACGATTAGTGGGTGCTGACAGTGGACATATAAATATACTTCTTTTTGCTTTTCTATAATTTTTAGCATAATTAAGAAGATCTTTTGACAAAGTGAGAGATTGCATTACTTAGACAATATGACTGCGGTATATTCATTACTTCTTACAAAAGATATATGGTTAATCATATGGTGGAGGCATTTATTTATTTTTAGTCTAATCACAGTCACATCAATAGAGATGTATTCTAGCATACTTAAATCTCAAAATCCGTAGGTAACTAATTTCATTCAAAAGAGGTGATTGCATATATCCATAAAATACAAAAGAAAACTCTTTAATCTACAAACAATATAAATTATCAAAATTGCTCTAAATTATATCATCTACTAAAATAATCTAAATGATTTTATCTTCAATACATGTAGAGAGATGAATTTTAAAGAAGCTCAATATTCATTTTCAAGCAACCGATTATCATGATGAATATCATTGTGTTTGACTTTACTCGATTATATGAGTTATTATGCACGGTACAAGACTTTAAATCTTGAATAAATATTTAAATTTATTATAGTTAAAGTAAACTCTTCTTTTTGAATATCTCAAACACAACACCTTAAATAAATAAATTCTTTTTATAATAAAAAAATTGACAAAAAGATGGACGAAGAAATAAAAAAAATAAAAAATGATAAAATCTCAAAGATCATCGGTAAAATAAAATTAGAGAAGAAGAAAGATGATGGGGAGAGATAAATTAGTCACTTTTCCCATCAAAAATTTCTCAGTAGAGAGAGCTAGAATTTTTTTTTGAGAGAGACGGCTAGAGTTTCCTCTTACTTTTTTCAGATCCATATATAGTGCACTGTAAATTATAGAGCAATTGGATTCTCTGAACTAGTAATTGTTAAAGAGAAATCAAAGCTTTAATCTGACATGATGGCCGCTTCTATGCTTAATAGCACCGTAAACTTCACATTGACAATAACAATCTCTCCAACGAACCCCAAATTTCTCTCTTCACGCCCCCAAATATCACTATGAGAACTGATTTTACTCAACTTGTCAGCTCTGATTGATGCTGGTGCCATGATATTTTCTAATATCGAGCATGCCCAATTAAGCCTTATATAAAAATTTGATTTTACTCAATTTTGCTTCAGATTTGCAAAATTTTGCCTCAATTGACACTCTGTTCAAATTAGCATGGTTTCACATCATTTGGCAACTGCATGAATAATTTACTCATTGAAAATTAGTCATGAGAATTTATCAGTTTTGGTTTGACCAATATAAGTAATAAGGATCTCAACCTCAGAAAAATGACATTGGAACTTCAGATCTGGGATTCACATATTGACAATATGCTAATTTTGATCAATATATATATATATATATATATATTGCTAATATAGGTCAGAATATTCTTTAATTATTATAGAAGGTTATTCGAGTCTGTGTTGTTTGGATTAACTGATTATGTACGAGGAGTTTTTTTTTTTTTTTATAAACCTATTGAATGAGAGTCATTGGGCAAGTAGATTATCCACTGCCAGTAAATGACCTCATAAACAAGCATCTACATACTAAGTATATATGATTTCCGCACCGGCTGCTTGTCAAGTTCCATTTAGAAGGGCATATATAGAATTGACAATAGACAGCATGGATGATATGACAACAAGATTTCTTGACCTAACTTTGGAGCATCAATAATGAATTTGATTGGTAATAACTGGATATTTATATGATATCTTCTCTTGTATCATCTATATTTGTGGCTAGAATGGTTATCTTCTTTTAATTTATTTTTGTAGGAGGGGACGGGAGTGTTAGCTGTAATCTTGTTGTGATAAGTGATATAGCAAGAAATCAGTTTCTGTTGTGTTACTCTATTAGTTGCGCATCAGATCAACAATTAGTATCTATAGGTGATTTAGAAATATATGTTTAGGTTTTATTTTTACTTCTTTCTATTTTCTGGTATGTGGAGAATAAGAAACCTGATATGTGGAGAATAAAAACCGCATATCTCTTATAGTAATAATTGTATTAGGAGATTATTTTCTTATTTTTCTTTAAGGAACTATTATAAGTAATAAAAAAACACTAGATGGTGTTGAGCTTTTTTGCACCACAAGAGTTTTATTTCTTTCCACTATTCCGTGTGTGTTTGTGTGTTTAAAGTGAATTTGCTTACCGCTAAAATATAACATTTGATATCAGAGCTAGAAAATCCTAAAGATGGGAGATGTGAATGAAGAAAGAACACAAGTGAGATCAGTGATCAAGAGGGGAGGTGTGTCGATACAATACCTAATGCTGAATGACACAAACTATGGGTTGTGGGCAGTAAAAATGAAGATTATAATGAAGGCATTAGGAGTATGGGAAGGAGTAGAAGGGAAGGGACATATCGATAAAGAGAAGGACCGCTATATTGTTATAAGGAGCCTTGGCGAGGCGATAGCCCTATCACATTTGATTGCGACATTGAAGATAATCCCTAGTATAGAACAAAAAAAATATACTTAGAATCTTTTACTTTGAAGCATCAGTACAATTAAACAACCACATTTATAAAATTAGGTCCTCTACATCTCTCTATTTTGAAGCATGTACAATACAGTTTTTTCTTCTTTCCCTCAAGCATGTGTAATATAAATTAGCAATATTTACCACTAAACGCATGCTTAAACCCAATATTGAAAATTGATCAAACCTTAGACATTTGAAATAAAATTAGTAAATAAAGAGAAAAATAAAATTGTAAATAAAATAAAAGAAAGGTGAAAATAATAAGGAAGATTAAGCCATATGATGACCATAGCAAGATAAATTGAATATATTTTAATAAAGATACAAAATCGCGTTAAACAAGCGTGCAAGGAGACGATTAAGCGGACCGATGGTATGCTACCATGGGTGGGCGAGCGGTGTTTGCATCACCGTGTCGCATCACAAGAAGGCAAGGGCACAAATTTTGAAACGACAATTCGATCGTATGATCATGCCATTCAAGCGTATTATCTACCCTATGATGTGATGAGCATTTGATAATCTATTCACATGCATATCCATTTTGATTGGCAGGAGATGATGAAGGTTGCTAATTAAAATAACAAACGATGAATCTTCAATATATATGACATTGCTAAAATTAAGTTATCACATGCAAATGCTTGAGTTTCTTCAATTTGGGTTTATTCAATTAGGGCTTCTTCAAGCAATTAATTTTCTATTCAATTCAATATTGTTGACTAACTTATTTTGTATTTCTATTTTAGTTAGCTAACTTATTCCTATTTTTATCTTAATTTACAGTATTTAGATTGACAACATCTTTGACGTGGATTGTAATGAGAGTTACAAAATGATACATGATGAGTTCCTCTAAATAAATATTTAATCTATTGATATTAATTGAAAACTATATTCGGGTAGAATTGATGTTAATTGTAAACTCTCATTAATTAAATCTAAATTCTTGTTGCTATTGTAAGTTTAACACTGTAATAGGAATATTTTTTATTTTGTTTTAGTTAACTATATATGCACTTGTTAAATATGACACTGTATTAAGACTTTTCCGTTATGTTCTGTTTGACAGTGCTATTTAAATTATTTCATAAACGATAAAAATATTATATAAAATAAAAAATGTATAGAAAGGATTATTTCCGTGCAAGTATCCACAGAAAAAGTTTTTCTATCTATGGAAAAGAATGGGTGTGACAGAGTAGAGTATTTCCGTGAAAGTCTGTACTTATTTCCGTGAAATAGGAAATTCAGGAGTATTTTCGTGAAAAGATAGACTATATTCCGTAGATTTTATTTCCGTACAAATTTCTCCCATGGACTTGTCTACAGAAATGCTGAGCGCCACGCGCCAATCTCCTTATTTCCGTAGAACTCAGATTTATCACAGAAAAAACATCAACTAACCACGGTAATAACTCAAATTCTAGTAGTGGAAGGGAAGGGACAGATCGATAAAGGGAAGGAACAAGGAGCCTTGGCTACGATAGCCCAAGCAAGGCTAAGTACGGTCAGTTCAAGGATATTATGGTTCAAGGATATTATTGTGGTTGAAAGGTTGTTTAGTGTTGTGCCTGATAAATTTCTGCCCATTGTTGGTACTATCGAGCAATGGGGAGACACATCATTCATGACAATTGCAGAAGCAGTTTGGCGACTGAGAGATGTTTGAAGAAGGTCTGAAGGGACGACAACAACACAAGGAGGAGGAAGAAGAAAAGCTAATGTTAACCAGGGCACATGGGAGACACTTACCTTAAAAGAAAAAGGAAATGGAGACGTGCTAAATATTAAGCAAAAGAACAGCCAAGAATATGGACAAAAACCATATAAAAATTTGATAAATCTAAAATAAAATATTTCAACTGCTCGATTTATGGGCATTTTGCATCCGAATGACGAAAACCAAGAAAAGAGAAGGCATTAGTGATAGAGAAGAAAGATGAGGAACTCACCTTACTAATGCATGAGGTAGTAAGTGATGATACAAGATATGACTGCACCAAAGTCGGTACAGAGATATCTAGCGAGCTCCATTTCAGAGAAGAAAGATCAATCTCTATGAAAGCTTGGTACTTAGATTTAGGTGCTAGTAACTATATGTTAGGATGCTTGGAGTATTTTACAAATCTTGATACAATAACTGGAGGAAGGATGAAGCTTGGTGATGGTTTTGAAGTACCCACAGGAGGTCGCGGGACATTGCTCATCCAGGGATGCACTGGGGAATACAGGGCCCTAACAGATGTTTACTTCATACCAAAACTAACCACACATGTAATTAGTTTAGGCCAACTTGAAGAACATGGTTGTAGAGCTGAACTCGTGGGTGGTAATCTAAAGTATTTGATCATGAGGGACAACTCCTGATCCGAGTGAAAAGAACTAAGAATAGACTATATATTCTAAACCTCGTTATAGAAAAACCTGTGTGTTTACTATCCAATGAGGAATCAAATACCTGGAGGTGACATGCACGTTTCGGGCATCGAAATTTCCAAACTCTTAAGAAGATGGGCTAAGAAAATTTAGTAGAGGGGCTACCACATATAGATCAAGTTTGTGACGAGGTGCTTAATTGGCAAGCAACGTTGTTTGCCTTTTTCACAAATGATGCACTTCAGAGCAAGTAATACACTGGACCTGACACATGGAGATCTATGTGGCCCATTCTGCCTCCTACACCTGTTGGTAACAAATATTTCTTTTTACTGGTAGATGATCACACTAGATTCATATGGATAAGGTTGTTAAAACATAAAGATCAAGCACTCTCAGTTTTCAAGGAAATCAAGGCGAGTATTGAGGTAGAAAACATTCAAAATAGAAAACTGAAAGTATTTCGGTCTGATAAAGGATGGGAATTTAAGTCTAATGAGTTCATGGATTATTGCAAGAAAATAGGAAACAAAAGGCGGGATAACTAAACTGGATACTTGCATGAAAATAGGAAACAAAAGGCGAGAACATACTCGCCACAGTAGTTGAGAGGCAAAACCAAACCATTGTGGCAATGGCGAGAAGCATGATGAAGAGTATGGGAGTCCCGGTTAGATTCTGGGGAGAAGCAATGAGCACAACAATTTATATTATTAATCGGCCATCTACCAAAAGCCTGGCAAGCATGACACCATATGATGCCTGGTACAAAAGAAAATCAAATGTACAACATTTTCATGTGTTCGGATGTGTGGCACATGTCAAGAAGGTAAGGAGTCATGTCACGAAACTTGAGGACAAAAGTGTTCAAATGGTGTTGTTTGGGTATGAGGAGGGATCTAAAGCATACCGAATGTACAACCCCACAACAAACAAGGTGCATGTGACCCGAGATGTGGTGTTTGAAGAAGATAGAGTGTGGAATTGGACACCCCAGATAGATGAACAAACAGTAAGTAACTCTAAAGATAATGGTTTCGAGGTAATGTATGACGTAGCAGGTGAAGAACAATTGGAGAATGAGCAAGATCCACAACCGGTGTCAAGCATAATCCTAAATGATGAAAATCAGTCAGAAACCTCTCCAACACCCCAATCATAGGGGGATGACATGAGTTTTAATGAAAAAAGAAATGGACAGCAAACACCTGTAAGAATGCGCTGCTTGAATGAGATCTATGATGAGACTGAACCTATATTAATGTATTACTCTGATGTGTGTATGTTAGGAGTTGAGGAACTAGTGAATTTTAGTGAAGAAGAAAAAGATGAAAACTGGATGCATGCAATTAGAGAAGAGATTGAGTCGATAAACAAAAACCAAACTTGGAGTCTGGTAGAACCAGTAAAGGGTCAGAGAATCATAGGATTGAAGTGGGTTTATAAAATTAAGGACTTAAAAGGCAGAGTGATTAAACACAAAGCTCGTTTAGTTGCTCAAGGGTACGTGCAACGACACGACATTGACTACGAAGAGGTTTCGCCCCCGTGGCTAGGATGGAAATAATGAGACTACTCATGACCATAGCAGTCCAAGAAGGATGGTCACTTCACCATATGGACATTAAGTCCGTGTTTTTGAATTGAGTGATACAAGAGGAGGTGTACGTCATGCAGCCACCGGGGTTTGAGAAAGCAGGAAGTGAAAATCAATTATTGAGACCGCACAAAGCTTTATACGAGTTAAAGTAGGCACCAAGAGCCTAGAACTCAAAATTAGATAATACATTGGTTTCACTCGGTTTTGAGAAAAGCAAGCTGGAGCATGCAGTCTACAAGAAAGGATATGGTAAAAATCATATACTAATAGGGGTGCACGTGGATGATTTGATCATAACCATAACATGTGAAAGTGAGATTGCAAAACTTAAGGTGCAGATGAAGGAAATATTTCAGATGAATGATCTAGGCCTTCTAAGTTATTATTTAAGCTTTAGGTGCAGCAAACACATAATAGAATATCACTATGTCAAGCAGCTTTTACAAGGAAGATCCTCAAGGAATTCAAGATGTCAGAATGTAACCCGACAAAAGTACTAATGGAAGCAAGATCGAACTTAACTAAAGAGAGTGATACACCTTTAGTTGATCAAACAAGATACCATAGTGTTGTAGGAAGCTTAAGGTACTTGCTCCACACTAGACCGATCTGGCACATTATGTAGGAATAGTAAGCCGATATATGAAATCTCTCAGGAGTGAACACATGTCAGCTGTAAAGCAGATTCTCAGATACATTAAAGGCACTACTGACTTGGGGTGTGTTTATGAAAAAACCTCAAAAACCATATCAAGTTTAGTAGGTTTTTCTGATAGTGACTTGGCTGGAGACAGAAATGATCGAAGAGCACAACTGGAGTCATATTTTTTTTGGAAGCAATGTAATTAGCTGGTTCTCTCGAAAACAGAAAGTGGTGGCATTGCATCCTGTGAAGCAGAGTACATATCCGACTCCACAACAACCTGTCAGGGCATCTGGCTTGAATCACCGGGTAGATCTTCTGAGCCAAGATTTTAGAAAGTTGAGATTGAATATCGACAACAAATCTGCAATATCTTTATGTAAGAATCCTATATTACATGATCAGAGTAAGCATACAGATACACAATATCATTACATAAGAGAGAATGTGGAGAAAGGAAAAATAGATATCGAGTACATTGGAACTAATGATCAACTGACGGACTTACTGACTAAACCTCTAGGAAGAACCAAGTTCCTGGAACTAAGAGAGAGAATAGGCGTCAAGCGTGTCAAGGAAGTGCACCAAGATTAGGGAGGTGAATGTTAGCTGTAGTATTGTTGTGTTAAGTGATATAGCAAGAAATCAGTTTCTATTGTGTTACTCTATTAGTTATGTATCAGATCAACAATTAGTATCTATAGGTGATTTAGAAATATATGTTTAGGTTTTTTATTTTTACTTCTTTCTATTTTTTTGTATGTAGAGAATAAGAAACCGCATATCTCTTATAGTAATAATTGTATTAGGAGATTATTTTCTTATTTTGCTTTAAGGACCTATTTAAGTAATAAAAAAAATAGAAAATGGTGTTGAGCTTTTTTGCACCACAAGAGTTTTATTTCTTTCCACTATTCCATGTGTGTTTGTGAGTCCAAAGTGAATTTACTTACTGCTAAAATATAAGATTTGGTATCAGAGCTAGAAAATCCTAAAGTTGGGAGATGTGAACGAAGAAAGAACACAAGTGAGATCAGTGATCAAGAGGGGAGGTGTGTCGATACAATATCCAATGCTGAATGACACAAACTATGGGTTATGGGAAGTAAAAATGAAGATTATACTGAAGGCATTAGGAGTATGGGAAGAAGTAGATGGGAAGGGACATATCGATAAAGAGAAGGACCAAGGAGCCTTGGCTGCGATAGCCCAAGTAGTGCCATATACGATCAAGATGGCCATAGAAGAAAAGGAAACTGCTAAAGAAGCGTGGGAGACGATTAAGCAGATGGTGGTGGGCGAAGATCGTGTCAGGAAGGCAATGGCTCAAGTTTTGAAATGACAGTTCGATCGTATGATCATGCCAGATGCGATGAGCATAGTAGAGTTCTCTCAGAAACTAATCGAAATGGTAGGGGAGATTCGATCTTTGGGAGTATAGTTGAAGGATATTATGGTGATTGAAAGGTTGTTTAGTGTTGTGCCTGATAAGTTTCTGCCCGTTGTTGGTATTATCGAGTAATGGGGAGACACATCCTTCATGACAATTGCAGAAGCAGTTGGGCGACTGAGGGTGTTTGAAGAAGGTCTGAAGGGACGACAACAACACATGGAGGAAGAAGAAGAAAAACTAATGTTAACCAGGGCACAGTGGGAGGCACTTACCTTAAAAGAAAAAGAAATGAGGAGGTGCTGAATATTAAGCAAAAGAACAGCCAAGAATATGGACAGAAACCATATAAGAAATTTGATAAATCTAAAATAAAATGTTTCAACTACTCGATTTATGGGCATTTTGGTCCGAATGTCGAAAACCAAGAAAAGAGAAGGTCTTAGTGATAGAGAAGGAAAACGAGGAACTAACCTTACTAATGCATGAGGTAGTAAGCGATGATACAAGATATGGTTGCACCAAAGTCGGTACGGAGATATCTAGCGAGCTCCATTTCAGAGAAGAAAGATCACTCTCTATGAAAGCTTGGTACGTAGATTCAGGTGCTAGTAACCATATGTCAGGATGCTTGGAGCATTTTACAAATCTTGATACAATAACTAGAGGAAGGATGAAGCTTGGTGATGGTTTTGAAGTACCCATAGGAGGTCGCGGGACAGTGCTCATCCAAGGGACGCACTGGGGAATACAGGGCCCTAATAGATGTTTACTACATACCAAAACTAACCATAAATGTAATCAGTTTAGGCCAACTTGAATAACATGGTTGTAGAGTTGAACTCGTGGGTGGTAATCTACAAGTATTTGATCATGAGGGACAACTCCTGATCCGAGTGAAAAGAACTAAGAATAGACTGTATATTCTAAACCTCGTGATTGCAAAACTTGTGTGTTTACTAGCCAATGGGGAATCGAATACCTGGAGGTGGCATGCACGTTTCGGGCATCTAAATTTCCAAACTCTTAAGATCAGGTTGAGCAAGTTTGTGATGGGTGCTTAATTGGCAAGCAACGTTGTTTGCCTTTTCCATAGATGACGCACTTCAGAACAAGTAATGCACTGGACCTGAAACATGGAGATCTTTGTAGCCCCATTTTGCCTCCTACGCCTGCTGGTAACAAATATTTCTTTTTACTGGTAGATGATCACATTAGATTCATGTGGATAAGGTTGTTAAAACATAAAGATCAAGCACTCTCAATTTTCAAGGAAATCAAGGCGAGTATTGAGGTAGAACATAACAGAAAACTGAAAGTATTTTGGTCTGATAGAGGAGGGGAATTTAAGTCTAATGAGTTCATGGACTATTGTAAGAAAATAAGAATCAAAAGGAAGATGACAACTCCATACACGCCACAACAGAACAGAGTAGTTGAGAGGCGAAACCAAACCATTGTGGCAATGGCGAGAAGCATGATGAAGAGTATGGGAGTCCCGGTTAGATTCTGGGGAGAAGTAGTGAGCACAATAGTTTATATTCTTAATCGGGCATCTACCAAAAGCCTGACAAGCATGACACCATATGAGGCCCTGGTACAAAAGAAAACCAAATGTACAACATTTCCGTGTGTTCGGATGTGTGGCACATGTCAAGAAGGTAAAGAGTCATATCACGAAACTTGAGGACAGAAGTGTTCAAATGGTGTTGTTTGGGTATGAGGGATCTAAAGCATACCGAGTGTACAACCCCACAACAAACAAGGTGCATGTGACTCGAGATGTGGTGTTTGAAGAAGATAGAGTGTGGAATTGGACACCCCAGACAGATGAACAAACAGTAGGTAACTCTAAAGATAATGGTTTCGTGGTAATGTATGACGTAGCAGGTGAAGAACAATTGGAGAATGAGCAAGATCCACAACCGGTGTCAAGCATAATCTCAAATGATGAAGATCAGTCAGAAACTTCTCCAACACCCCAATCACATGGTGATGACATGAGTTTCAATGAAACAAGAAATGGACAGCAAACACCTGTAAGAATGCGCAGCTTGAATGAGATCTATGATTAGACTGAACCTATACTAATGTATTACTCTGATGTGTGTATGTTAGCAGAAAAAGATGAAAATTCATTGTTTGTATAGTTTGGATCGATTACTGGTATATACGTTTAATAAATAAATTACTGGAATCAGATTGGATGACGTTCCATACTGTACCTATTAAATAATTAGCTAATGGAGTTTGACTATTGTTAATTCTTTCTTTATACGTTTCTATCAATGCCGAGTTGAATTAATGTGTACAAACCATTCACACACACATACATATATAAAACAATTATTTGCACTATGCAGTACTATATACCCATTAATTTTGTGCGTTGTGTGGAAAACTAATGTGTAATAATGTAGAAATACACTGCATGGCACGTTGATATTATTAACAAAAGGCGCACTTAGAGACAGCCTCTGCTTTCACAGTGAATAAAATAAATAAACCAATCATGCCAGCTAAAGTAATCACTTTACAAATATTTGCCAGTACATGAAATTGCTTCTTTCTCTGTTTGCTCTCCGTTAATCTTATAGTAGAAAAGAAACGATCGAGAAATACATAATATATCATTGTACAAAATCTCGCTACCTTTTTGCAATTTATATATATAAGGAACTGATGTCAGTTAATTAGATGATTTATTGACTTGACTTACGCAAAGGCGTATAGTAGCAAAAGATCATCCGGTAGAAATAGAATCTTTATCTTTTAGTGCATGATATTTATGACCTCGATTAAGTGACCAGCTTTTGTGTGTATGTGTGTTAGAGAGAGAGAGAAAGAGAAAGAGAGAGAGAGGTGAACAAGAGATCCTTTTGGCAGTGCATGCTTATAATTCTTTTGTGTGCATTCTTTTCCAGAAAGTTTTATGCACCAGCTTTCATCACCTGAGATACTGCTGCATGTAGCTTTTCTTGGTTTTGCTTTTTCACGTTCCCCAGAGTTCCCCCCTTTATTCCGATTTTTCTCCAGACAGTTGCAATGTTCTTACCTTCTCAGTTTTTGCTTGATGGAATGATGATGTGATCGACTAGATTGAAGCTCATTATGGACACCATAATGGAAATATTTAATACTGCAAACATTATATATCTTATTTGAGTACGTACGCGTCTTCATTATTTTGACCTGGAACTTCATAGTAATCAAGTGGTTCCATACTAATATTCATATTCTATTCTAGCCAGTTAGATGCCTCTACTTTTAAAATAAACCCATAAGCCAGCAAAGGTATAAAGGCCCATGAAACGATAAGTTGTTTTTAATTTGACCGTGCATTAATTGTTTCATCAATACAAGATCGGATTTCCTTCAAACGACGCAACGAAAAATATTATATATGAAGATATATATTATGCTTTTCCTGATCAACATAAACCCATCAGCCGAACGGCTTCCCTTTTTTTCTCTCTACCAATTTTGGGATATTCAAGTTGTTTCTTGACTTCCTTCGTCAGTTAAATTAATTGAACATTAGTAGGAAGATCGGAGCTCGCTGCTATAAACAATGTGCTAGTTTATAATTAATTCACTTAATTTTGAACATCTATTTTGTGGGCATCAGACTAGCTAAGTTAAAATCTTGATTAATGGAAACTATGGTAGTTAATACTGTTCGGATATCTTCTTTTTATCCAAAAGATGGGGGCTATGCCCCAAATTTCATTAATCTATAAAGTTACATTAGTCACGAGTGCGTGAACTTAAATTACTGACTTAAGAAAATAAAAAAAATAAAAAATGAAATCATTTTAAATTAATACAAAACATAAAGAACAAAATTAATATAGTTATTAAGTACTTCTGTAAACCTGCAAAGAATCAATAAAATACAAGAGGTAGCTAGTCATAATAACAGGTGGACCTAACAAATAATCTAGATTCATAAATTAGTCTTAATTAATGATTGTCATGATAATACGTACATAATGATTCTCCCACCACCAACACCCCTCCATAAAAAAAGAATAAATAAATAAATAAGAAAAAAAAAGAGCAGTACCGCAAGCCACACACACACACACACACAAAAAATATATGTACCATCATTTTTATATTTTTTGGGGCTTGTCAATTTTGACCTTTTTCACGGCCTCATCGATCATTCTTTTCTCCTAATTTATGATCAATTGCAATTGAATTGTTTTCCCTTACTGCTGGCATTATTTCTGCGATGCATATACCCAGTAGTCTTATCTGTCCTGACAAAACTTACAATAGGAGGACCTTTATTTAATTATAAGTATAAAATAATTGACATACATATATGTTACGCTATGATTATTAGTAGAGTTTAAAATATTTTATACTTCACGTTCATATCTCATTTTCAAATTAAAAAAAAATAATATAATCGTTCAACGCGATCTCCATATTAAAAATAAATTTGGACACCAAAATTTATATTTTTTTAGATTTTTTTTCAATTTTGTGAAGGGTAGAAAGTCGTTGTTAGGTGATTAGGAAATTGTTAGATAAATGCATTTTCTATCACTAAAAAATAGATTTTTTTTTTTGAAAAATAAAATTTAATCTCCAAGCAAATTTTAATATGGAGATCACATGTAACGGTTGGATCAATATTTTGAATCTAGAAACGAGAGATATAAGTGTGAAATAAAAAATATTTTATATTTCATGATTAACCATAACATAACTCTTTCTCTCTCTATGTGTACGTAGAGAGAGTAAAACTATGATGTTCCTAGAAGCACATAGCCCCTCCAACACTTATTCAATAACATATCTAATCATCTTCAAATTTTGATTTCTCCATCTCAATAAATTCTTTATATCAAAATCCTATAAGATACAAAAATTTACTATTTTTTGAGTTTCATAAGTATTTTTTTAAAATGAAGATAAAATAATAATAAAATAATCACTCTTTGCATATGAAAATAAGACACTTTAAAAAAAATCCAAAATAAATACTTAAGAAACTCTAAATATAAAATTTTCTTATATCCCACAAGAATTTAATATAAATTTTTTATTAAGAGACATAAATCAAAATTCAGAAATGATTCGATACATTTTGAGTTAGAAGGACATAAGGGTTTCGTGCTTTTAAGAGTATATTTTTTCTTTTCTCTCTATATAAAGAGAGAGATAAAACTAATATGTTTTATAACATCTTCCATACTTTATACTCATATCTTATATTTTAAAATTCAAATAGGCAATGCAAACTACTAATCATCATCTCCATAGTAAAATATCTTCAAATTTTTTTTATGTTTTTATTTGAAGGGGTAAAAAATTGTTATTGTTGGATGGTTAGGAAATATCATTTCAATATTTTGTACTCCTTCAAATAAATAATATTTTTTTTCAAAAATATATAAAATGTGATCGTGATTTTAATAGGAGATCTAAATATGTTTGGATTGCCCATTTGAAGCTCGAAACACAAAATATGAATGTGAAATATGGAGATATTGTGCTTTATAAAGCATATTAGCAGGTTAGCGCAACTCAATATGTGAAATTTGAATCGTCAGCTTCGCTACACCATACAACACATCATACTATCCATTGGACTAGTTTTGAGATATGTGTGAACTCAATCTTATAAAAAACTCCTATATATAATCTAAGTCGTTTGTGCAGCTCATTGTTGCGCCGCATAGGATGTTTCCTATGTGTGTGTGAAAATATTTATACTTTAACCGTATACGAATATAAATAAAAAACTTTTATTATTTTTGCAATTTCAATTCATGACATTCACTGAATTATTTATAACAAAAATACTGCAATCGACATAATAAAGCTGATATAATTGTATATCAGCTCACTTTTTAAGATTATTGTTTGAGTTATATATTATAAATGAAAATGGGTACGTGTTTCAGACAATCGCATGCATATGGCTAGTCGATAATTTTGAAAGTTGCTCGTTGATCATAAAAGTTGTAATTGAACAAATAAAATAAGTTAAACGGCATTTTATTTGGTTTATAATAAGTTGCCTTCAGTATATATAGTTCGTACAGAGTGGGTACGTATTATCTAATAAAAACGTAAGAAAAATAATAAATATGGCCTAGAACATTTGTAAATTTTCAAACCTTGAATAAATATCTGAAATCGTCTTCATGATATCAGTATCTATGCCTCATATATAGAATTAGTGCAGAAACATATTATATAATGTTGGATCTCATCTTAAAAACGAAATTAAATTAAAAAAAAATTTGTTGCTATGCTTGTTCTGAGGATTGCGTAGCATGTATGATAGTATGCATGTTTCACAAGTTCACAAGTTCACAAATAATGAAAATATGATGTAAAGCCCACAGGCCGTCAATGGGTAGAAATGATTTAAAGGAGGGTTTAAGAATACCGAGTCCTTTTAATTTTATGAGTTAAATTAAATGGAACCAGATGTGCCCCTGAACAATTAAATTTCATATATGGCCTAAGAAAGGAAGCAAGACCTTGCATATATTCAGGGCTAAGAGAAATTTGGGCCGTACGCCAGTATCATTGATGTTGTGGACTTGTAGTGTTGTGGTACTTTTTTTTAGAGGTGGTAATCGGACGGGTCGGGTCAGTTTGATCTTCTAAAAGAAATCGGGTCGGGTTAGATCGGGTCAATTTATATGTTGTGTTTTTTCAGATCTTTGTTAGATTTTGATTAGATTAAAGGTCATTTGATTTTGGGTCGAGTCAAGTCAGGTCGGGTTCGGATTAGGTTAAATCAGTTTGACTTTTTTTAAAATCAAATCGGATCGGGTACAAATTCGAACAGATTGGAAATGTTTCTCGGGTCGGATCGGGTTATGCCGCCTCTACCTTTCTTATAGGGGTGTCAATGGATCTGGTAGGGTCGGGTCATATTATTTTATTATTTTTCTTGACCCGATATGAACCCAACCCGATTAAATTCGGGTCAAAAAACATTGACCCATACTGAGCCGACCCGTGTGAAATAATTAAATATTTATTAATTATTTTTATATAACTTTAAGTAATAAATATTAATTAATTTATAATTAATCTTAATTAATATATAATTAGTATATATTTAAGTTTTAATTAGTACTAAATTATAAAATTACTTTAAAAAATAATTAATCGGGTCGGGTCGGGTTGACCCAAACCCGACTCGACCTGATTCGGGTCAAAAAATTAAATCATACCCGATCCATTTATTTTCGGATCATGTCGGGTTGAGTTGAGTTCAGATCAGATCGGGTTAACCCGTCGAGTCGGATCAATAATTGAAACCCCTAATAAATTCTTATCACTTACACTTGCATCAGCGATGGAACTCTAATAATATGTATATGCACGGTATCACTAATCAATGTAACTGGGACTGAGGTGGCAACTAATTAATAATATATATAAGAAATATCAAATTCTATTATTTTTGGAATTCCGTTTTTTATTATTTTTTCGGATTATTGAAAGATGATAAAATTTTATGTTGCAAATAGAGATTATTATATTATTATTTTGGGATCATCTTTTTAAAAATCAGAAAAAAATCTAAAATAATAAAATTTAATATTTCATAATATTTTACTATATAAATTCTATTGAGTGACTTGAATTAGCCATCTATAGGGACTTCAATTCTCGGAAATCGTAGCTTTGATGACTGATTCAAGTCGCTCAACACAATTTACATATTAAAATATGATGAAATATCAAATTTAAACATATAGTTGAATAACATGTAAATATAAGTATATTTGTCGATCAAATATAAATAAATATTTGATAGATAATAAAATTGTACCAATAAATATCTTTTTTTTTAAATTATACATAATTATAATGATGATTAAAAAAAATTTGATGATTATTCTTAATATTTTTTTCATATTGCTATATATAGATTGAGGCGCATACACTATTCATACTTCTTCCTACTCATTTTAATCATAATAGCAAGATTTTTGAATATTTTTGCCCATTTTTCTGTCTTATTTTCTGGTTTTGCTGAATTTTTTAAATAATATGGTATTTTTCGTATTATTCTTGAAAATTACATATCTTGTTTTGTTATTAAAATATTATTATTGTTATTATATTATTTGTATAATAAAAATAAGAAAATAATTTTTAAAATATGTTTATATCATATTGAAATAATGAATTACGTGAGAATAAAATACTAGTATCTACGACCTTTATTCATTTGTAACAATTTTGTTGCGTGACTGGACTTTACATATTAATTTTCTGATAAATATATATGTGACATGAACCACATTGAAGTGTTTGGAATAGTTTAAAAAAAAATCAAAATTTGGTAAAAAAATTAAAACCGAATTTAAAACATACATTTGACTATAAATGATATTTCCACCGACATCATATAACTTTCTTATTTTTTTATTTTTTTTATCAAAAAAAAATGTGCAAGTTGCAAGTGACGCTGCAGTGTTGGCGAACGAGAATCAAACACACGACATTACGACACGAGTCATCGTTGTGGTCTCACTCTCACATCTCGCTTTGGAGTCATATAGAATCAAAAAATAAGTCTCAAACATCTCTGGAATGGAAATACGGAAGTATTAGCTAGGCCTAGGTGGTAGGTGCCACCTTGCACGAAATGAAGTTCGAATAGAAAGGTAAAGCGATCGATCGAGCGAGCGAGCGAGCTACGTACAATCTCAATTACAAACCCATAACCTTCTTTTCTCACCATCTCATTTCTCACATGCAGCGTGCCGCGTGCCTCCGCATAGAAAATTCTTTTTCAACTCCTCTTACTTCCATAAAAAAAATAAAAATAGAAAACAACAACAAAAAACTGGGAAAATACAAACAAGAAAAAAGAAAAGCAAAGGGTAAAGTCTGTAAAAAGAGCCTTGGTTTTGATCTCACTTCTCTTATTTTCTCGCGTGTTTTTTTAAGAAAAATCTTAATTAATTTCCGATCAAAAGCAGACGGAGAGCTCCCATCAAGGCAAGGGTTTCAACTAGAGGTGGAGGCTAGAAAGAGAGATAGAGAGATAGAGAGAGAGAGCGCGGAAGATAGATGGGATCTGGCTCTTTTCTCAAAGTAGTTGCCAAGAACTTTGATGTTCTCGCTGGGTTTGCTCTTCTACTTCTCCTTTTCCCTTCTTTCTTTTGTCAACAAGATGCTTATTACTTGCATTTAGCTGTACTTTTTTTGTTAGGCTTTGCCATCAACTCTCTTTTTTTTTCCCAATTTTTGGTGGTACAATTTCTAAGCTTGGGAATACATGTATATATAAATATTGCTTCTATTTATGAACTGTAATTTCAAATTTTCTTGTAAAAACAAAAATTAAGGAACTCTTCCAGCTAGGATTCGAGTGTTGGTTGCTATACTGTACCCGTACTACTACTTTGGTATAACCTCAACTACGTCCTAGCTGCTATGTCAAGAAAAGGGCTTCAATATAGTTGTATTTTAGTTTCTTATAGAAATTTCTGTTGGTTACCATTGAAGTTCCTTCCATGCGAGATCTCACTTCAATTGGCTTTCTTTTCAATTTCAGGCCCGTCGTCTCACTTGTTTATCCACTGTAAGTAATTCAAGTTTCATATTTTTTCAATTTAGGTCTTCATTGTCCCTCCTTTTGTTTTTGATTCTTTTGGTACTTTTGCCAGGTATGCATCGGTGAGGGCCATAGAAACAAAATCACCGGTCGACGACCAACAATGGCTGACTTACTGGGTTCTATACTCATTTATTACTCTTTTTGACCTCACTTTTGCTGCCATTCTTGACTGGTAAATTATGGTTCTATTACTGTGCTTATTATAAACCTAATTACCTATTACTGGTATACCATGCCAAAATGTTCATAGTTTTAACCATCCCTCAATTTCTACTGTCTGATTTGCACAATTAGGGGGCAGTTTGTTTGTTGGATATTTGGCAACAAATACTGTAATATACTTGTCATCACTAAATTCAAATGTAGAGCTCATACTTCTAATTTTGCTTTATCAGTAATATATCTCACTATCAAACTGGCAAACTGGTAACCATATGATGTGGGTAACCAATTTACTAAAATCAAATGAAATTTTGGTCAGAACATTTCTCAATACAAAGATCAAATTTTTAACGCCAAGACATGAATGAATCGAGGGGCAGATATGGGGGCATCTTATATGGGGAAGGATCCCTTGACAATGGGTTATTTTGACAATCTTGACAATGGACTTTTAAACAAATATTAAAAAATCTTAAAAATAGATAAATATGTTCTTTTACTTGATATTGTTTCAATTTTCTTGCAATTTCATTATCATTTGATACTCCATCAAAGACCGTTAAATGGAACCTTTGCAAATTGTATAAAATTTTGATGGTCTTTGATGGACTATCAAACGATAATGAAATTGCATGAAATTTGAAATACTATCAATCTATAAGTGAAAGAACATATCTATAATTTTTTGTTGATACTTATTTAAAAGTCCATTGTCAAGATTGTCAAAATAATCCATTGTCAACTGATCCCTCCCGATTCTTATATTTATTCTTATTATTTTCACACTGACAGTGGTGCATGAACCGTTATTGTAGGCTTCCCTTTTGGCCATATGCAAAGCTATTTTTCAACTGTTGGTTGGTTCTACCCCAATTTAATGGGGCAGCTTATGTGTACCAGAATTTTGTGCGACCGATTTTTGTCAACCAACAGACTATCAACATATGGTACATTCCTCGGAAGAAAGATAATTTGGGCAAATCTGAAGATGTTTTACAAGCAGCTGAGAGGTATATCCAAGAGAATGGCACTGAGGCTTTTGAAAGGCTTATAAGCAAGGTTTTATATACAGATCTTTCTGATATTGAAATTAGGTTTTTATATTCATTATAAATATGTATTTTGGTGGACATTGTTGTGAATCTGTGTTTTGTGTCAAGGAGAGTTAAACTAAATTCCAAAATGCATTTGCTCTTCTTGATGAAATAGAAAAAAACCTTTTTTTTTTTTTTGCTTTTGTGTGTGTGTGTGTGTGTGTTTCGGCCCATCAAAATTACAGTTTGCGGTACGATTAAATAAATGCATGGATAAAAAATATATAATTTTTTTGAGCTCTAATTAGTAAGCTTGTTTCCTTTTCCTCACTTGTATGGATCATATCTTTGTTTGGCATTGCAGACTTCCCAATCAAGGACCTCGGGAAGCAAGGCTGCTGTCAACAATGTGCTCAAAGCTCCATTCCATAAGCTTTTTGAAGTACTCCCTCCCTCTCTCCCTCTCTCTCTCTGACACACATGCATACAAACAAAGGTTCTAATGATGTAAATGGTGCAGTCGACAGGTATATCAAACTCTAGTAGGGGCAACAACAATAGGTCAATATTAGAAGAGGTGGAAGCTGAGAGAATGGCTAAGGCTGACCGAGGAGAAAACCCTTGGGGTGAGAGTTACGCCATCTTTGATGAAGATCGTCGCCATCATTACTAGATTAAAGCCTTCTTACTTTTCTGAACTTAGGTAAGTTTTTTTTTTTCTTTTTTAAATGATTTACTCTGCATAACTTTACTTACTGTAATATATCTTTTTACCAGTATTTTTTGCTATTGTCTCAGTTTATGAGATACTCCTTTTGTTTGGTGATTAACGCTCATCAACCTCTTATATAAGATTATGCCTCATACATTTTGTGAAATTCACAAAATAATATGCGTAAGTGAGAAGTTACAAAGTGAATTGGCTGCTGAATTTTGCAATTTTCCAATTGATCCTTGCACAAGTGAAAAAGAAAGCTGGAGCCCAACTTCTAAATGCACTAGACTTAATCTGGTTTAATTTGGGCCTAGAGAAAATGCCTCATCAGAATGTTGTAAACAAGAGAACTAGTCTTTGGTATAGTGGTAAAAGTCAATATCTTCTGTGTGAGAGGTTGCAGATTTGAAATCTGGATGGTGGTCTTCTATGGGCATTTATGAAATTTGAGGTTTAACTTTCATATTTCTTATCAAAAGAATGTTGTAAACAAGTATTGAAAATATTGTGGTCTTGGATTATTTGCTTGAATCTGTTTTGCAATTATTTATAATTGAAATTATGGTTTGGTTTTGCATGGCAGTTATGATCAAAGCTCCAAGGCCAAGATATTCGTGACATGTTAGTTGATATTCGTTGTGGCTTTTTATTTGAACTGTTGGAGCATTTTGTTAATTTAGTTAGGCCGTTCATGTAATCATGTAATCATGTTTGAAAGGCTTGCTTTGTAAAAGTAGCAGACATTTTCCCCAGAAAGTTCACTGACTGCTTAGTGTTTGCTTCATTATCCAATTATTTGTCGATGTGAAGTAATTGTTTTGCAAAAATGTATTAATGTCGCTTTCAATTTTTAAATCAATATTTTTATTTCCCTTATTAATTTGCAAATGTTAAATTGGCATCGTGTATATTTTTATTGCCCTTATTAATTTTTAAATCAATATTTATAATCAATTCAAATCGTTGCATAAACTACAAGGAAAAACAACAATACATAAATCTTTGTCCGGTCAATGGTAACGAGAGGTGAATTTTTTTAGCACAAAGCCAAACCATCTCTAATTATTGTTCTACCTGCGATCAATTCCTACGCAAATCTAGATTTAAATCAAAGGCTGAAAAAAAAGCTTGTCGACGTAAAACTTCTCCCAATTTCGGACGTTTATCAATTTTTTAAGATATATAAATTTAACATTTCCAATGACGATGTCGTTATGATTGAATAAACAAAGATTGAAACTTAGACCCTCCATGTTAGATCAAACGGCTTCAGAATCGATGGTCTTGAAAAATGTACATATACACAGAAATGAAAACAAATGTAAAATTATCAAATATTTGAAAATAGAATTGTTGTTAATTGCTATCATTAGTAGTACTTACTATCAATATGACTGCTCATTATCCCGTACTTTAGGGAAAAGAAATTGCCGATTGGCTAAAATTGCTATACTAAGGGAAAGATCTGTTTATGCCCGGATCATGAAGGATCCATACACCGCAGAGAGAGTACGAGACCGATGCTCGTCGAATTAAATTAAATTAAATTAAATTAAATTAAATGGTCCACCAATCCGCAGCAATCAAAAGTTTCTGTACATAGCTACGCGCCGCGAGGCAGCGCGCCAAGGGGGGAGAGAGAGCGCAAACATTTAAGGGAGTTACAGCCCCAATTAGCTGTACACTCTTTCCCCCCCTCCTTTTCTAAACTTATATTTTCTCAAAGGAGGAAAAAAAACAAAACACTAATGCTGTGATATCATCTTCTTGTTGAATTCATAATCGGAACACCTAAATTGCTCTTTTGGACGGGGCAATCGCCTCTCCTCGTCAATCCGAACCCCAACGACCTCCAACTTGAATACAAATTTGCTCAAATTTTCTCACTGTTCTGGTCGCATTCTGTGATCCTGCAATTTACGATCATCTTTCGTTCGTGCTTCGATTTGACCAATCTTTCCCGATACTATGGTATAGAACAGTACCCATTTGGGGATGCTGGTTGGAGGTGGGAAGACTTTAGCTGCATTAGGGTTCTCATATGGGGAGAAATGGGATAAGCAGCTGATGTGGAGTTATTATATGGTTGGTTCTTGCCGCGTGGTGGTTTTGTAAGGCAAGAATCAATCAACCTATCAACCAACAAAAATTAGAGTAATTTTGTATGGTTCAAGATGGGATCATTTTGAACGGATTGCGTGAATGCTATATGGCTGGTTCCATTAGAAGCGCTCCCTTTGAGAGGGATATTGAGCAGGTACAAGTTACTTCATCTCATTTCTTTTCTAATGCATTTCACATCTACTGATATCTAATTGTACTTCCTGTTTTCCTACATAGCTGCTAATTTATTAGATTTTTAATCTGTAGCATTTTTGCAATATGGATTCTTGACCCAGGATACTTTCTCAATTATACTATTTCTGGTACAGACTGGGTTGCTATTATTGCATCCAACTTGAAATTTACAAAATGTACTTAACTTGATATAATCTTGCACTTTCTCATGATTATTGATACTTGCTTGTGTCATACAATGAATCAATGAAAATGCTTTTGTTTCTGGCTGAAGTATGCTATGAGCATATTTTATATGTGTTCCTTTTTTGATAATAATGTGAAGTTTCATTTTATCAGGCTATAACATTGCTCAAAAAAGGGGCCTATCTGCTGAAGTATGGGCGTAGAGGAAAGCCCAAATTCTGCCCCTTCAAGCTTTCCAAAGTAAGCACTTTATTTCACTCTTCTACTTTTCATTCTGATATATTATTCATAATTTTGACTTTTTTTCTACAAGAAGGTGGTACTTATTTTTGACTTTTTTGTTGATGCAATGTATTCATAATGGACTAACTGGTAATAGAAGCAATAATTACAACAGATTATTTCACTGACATTGCTTTTCATTGTTTCTCCTTTTTTTTGGAGGAGGAAAATGTTCTTATCTGGTACTCAGGAAACCGGGAGAAACAGCTGAATCTCAACCAGGTTTTGAAGATTATTCCTGGACAGCGTACAGTGAGTTTATTTGAAATTAGAAGTAATTATAGTTTCACCAAATGTATAAATATTATTTAAGGACCGTCTTCTTTACAATATCTTCTTTCAGGCTATATTTCAACGATATCCAAGACCTGATAAAGAGTACCAGTCATTCTCTCTCATATATGGAGAAAGGTCCTTAGATCTGGTGTGTCCATTATCCGCTTATGTCTGTTTCTTGGTATTATTTTCCTTTTCACTTATGCTAGAGCTAATTACAAGCTACATGAGCAGATATGCAAAGATAAGGATGAAGCTGAAGCATGGTTTGTTGGCTTGAAGGCACTAATAGCACATAAAAATTATCAAAAAATGCATACAGATTTCAAAGGTGACAGGAGTTCATGTGATAGCCTAAGCACTCAAACTACCAAAGATTCAGTATTGACGCAGCCTTTCTCTGACAGTGATCGTCTACAAAAGGTCTGGATGTAGAGGTCTGAATTTAGGATCTAGAAGTAGGGTTGTCAATGGTTAGGGTAGGGTACGGATGAAAGTATTTTCATATCCATACCCATTAAAATTTTGTTTACCCATATTCTACCTTTACTTGTTAAAAATTTCTGGTAACGAACGGGTAACGGTAGATAACGGGTAAAAATAAAAATAATTCAATGAAAAAATTGTATAATTTAGACAAATAAGTAAATTCAAATAAAGGGTGGGGATCACTTGACAATGGACTCTTAAATAAATAGACAAAAAATCTTGAAAATGGAAAAAAAAAATATAGATGTGTTCTTCTATCTATATATTGGTGGTCGTTCAAATTTCATGCAATTTCATTATCGTTTAATACTCCATCAAAGATCGTTGCAAATTGTATAAAATTTTGATAGTCTTTGATGGAGTATCAAACGATAATGAAATTATATGAAATTTAAATGACCTCCAATCTATAGGTAGAAGAATACATCTATAATTTTTTTTCATTTTTAAGATTTTTTGTCTATTTATTTAAGAGTCCATTGTCAAGATTGTCAAAATAACTCATTGTCAGGTAGTCCCCACTCTTAAATAAATATACTAATAAAGTGTAGCAATAATTAACATTTTAAATATAATAAAAATTATATATTTTTTTCATGTCAATTATCATATATAAAAATATATATATTATTACTATATATATATTTATATAATTTAACTATATTTATATAATTTACTTAATGGATAACGGGTAATGAGAACCCCTTACCCATATTCATACCCAATAATTTAATGAAATTTTTTTCTTATCCATACCCATACCCGATAACTTAATGAAAATAAAAGCTTACCCATATTCATCTTATCGGGTACGATATTGGTCGGGTAAGGACAAAAGGGTGCCATTGATAACCATATCCAAAAGATGGGATTTGTTTGGCAAACAACAATTGAAGCTTATCAGTATTTGCCAAGGACAACTATGAGAACCAATAACATGAGCAGCAATATTTTGTTTGAAAAAGACGTGTGAACCCCTTGTTCAGTATTAGTTCATACATCTTATCAAACCATTTAAATTCTTAGTTTTGGCAAACAACAATTGAAGCTTTTCAGTATTTGCCAAGGACAACCATGAGAAGTTGAGAACTAATAACATGAGTGCCTATACTTTGTTTGAAAAAGACTTGTGAACACTCAACCCCTTGTTCAGTATTAGTTCATATATCTTATTAAACCATTTAAATTCTTAGTTTCACATGTCTCATTTCCAAAAAACCGAATCCCTTGTTATTGTTTGATGATAAAACTTAAGAAAAAATGTGCTGAGAAAAAGGAGGGTATACATTTGTTCATGAACAAAATATTAGAGAATTAATGATTGTCTGATTATAGCTGAAGACAGATTTCCACTTGGTTCTTTTCTGATACTATACTTGCTGAGGTCACACCAATATATATCTCAACTTAGTTTTAGGTTTTTCTTTCTTTGGTACCAGTTAGTTCATTTGGTAGTTTGTATTGATCATACTGTAAAAGGTGTTGGGTTTTAGAACTTGTTTCGCTAATAGGAAACATAGTGTTTCAACATATTCCTGAGGGTTATTGACTTATTGGTAAGTCTCACCTCCACCTCCTAATATATATTTTTTTTTCATTTTTTTCAGGCTTCCAAAGATGCCCCACAAATTTATCAAAACCAGCATACATGTCATGACCTCCAATCAACGAAGAGTTTGAACTTGCTTTCTGATATGTTATTCTACACAACTCCATTAAAACATTTGGACAGCAATGAGCTGAACACATCTGTGTCATTCTCTGCTGCAATCAGTGAGCCAATTGGTCGGGTTTCCTCATATGAGAATCTGCGTGTCAGCATGTCGAGTCAAGTCAGCTCTTCTAGTTATGGCTCAGGTCAGGAAGATTTTGATGCCAAGGGAGATGTGCTCATCTGGGGTAATGTGCCAGGCCCTCCCAACAACAACACTGATTCAAGCTTGCCACGACCACTTGAGTCAACATCTGTTTTTGATGTTCACTCTGTGGCTTGTGGTGCCCAGCATGCAGTTCTTGTAACTAAGCAAGGGGAAGTATATAGTTGGGGTGATGAACATGGAGGCCGCCTTGGACATGGTGTAGATGCTGACTCATCTCATCCAAAGCTTATAACAGCAATAAGTGGCTTGAATGTTGAGCATGTGGCATGTGGGGAGTTTCACACATGTGCAGTGACTTTATCTGGGGATCTCTATACATGGGGAGATGGGGTCAACAATCCAGGATTGCTTGGCCATGGGAATGACAGCAGCCATTGGATGCCTAAACAGCTATGTGGTTCCATTAGTGGCCTGCATGTGTCATCAGTGTCGTGTGGGCCCTGGCACACGGCTGTCATAACTTCATCGGGTTACTTGTACACTTTTGGTGATGGTGCTTTTGGAGCACTAGGGCATGGTGGTCGAGAGAGTTCCAGAATGCCTAGATTGATTGAGAGTTTGAAAGAAATGCGGACCGTGCAGGTTGACTGTGGTGTCTGGCACACAGCTGCCATCGTAGAAGTTCCCGATATGTGCATTGATCCAAATTCTCCATCTGGTAAGTTATTCACATGGGGAGATGGTGATAAAGGCCGTTTAGGACATGGGGACACCAAGCCCAAGCTTGTACCAGGTTGTGTCATGTCACTCTCTGAACCAGCATTCTGTCGTGTTGCATGTGGGCATGACCTGACTGTTGCTTTGTGCAACTCTGGTCGGGTCTACACCATGGGCAGTACTGCATATGGGCAGCTAGGAGATCCCAACACAGATGGTAAGTTACCAACATGTGTGGGAGGAAATATTAAAAATCATTTTGTGGAGGAGATATCATGTGGAGCTTACCATGTGGCTGTTCTGACATCCAAAGCCGAGGTGTACACATGGGGCAAGGGAGCAAATGGCCGGCTGGGGCACGGGGACATAAAGGACAGAAATACCCCTACACTTGTTGATGCATTGAAGGACAAACAAGTGAAAATGGTGGTGTGTGGGTCAGATTTCACTGTTGCCATCTGTCTCCAAAAGTGGATCTCTAGTGCTGACCAGTCGATCTGTTCAGGTTGTAGGTCACCATTCAGTTTCAGAAGGAAACGCCACAACTGTTACAACTGTGGTTTGGTCTTTTGTAAAAACTGTAGCAGCAGAAAAGCAATGCGGGCTTCCCTGGCTCCAAATTTGTACAAGCCGTATCGTGTCTGTGATGATTGCTACAACAAGCTGAAGAAGGGGCCTAGCAGTGGTCCTAGACAACATACTCCCAAGGACCGATATGGATCTTTGCTTATTGAAGAAACCATGGATGGAAATGGTAATGGTAGGGTTTATGGCAATCTCTCTCGTCTTTCTTCTGTGGAGTCGCGACCCTCCATTAGCAAAATCACTAGCCGGTTACCGCCTTCCTTGTCAATAATGGGACATGCCAATCAGAGTACAAGTGACTCTTCGAATACCAATGGCACGTACAAGTCTTCAAAGAGAATATTCTCCATATCTGTACCAGCCTCTCGTGCTGCATCTCGGTCAGCATCCCCTTTGTCACGTAGAGCATGCACACCCACTTCAGCAATGGCAGCCACTACGGCTTTTTTCTCATCGCCGGACATGTGTTTCTTGGGGCCTCATGACTCAGAGGATGGTCTGGCACAGGAGGTCTCTAAGCTGAGGTTGCAGGTAAACATAAGATTTCTCTTCATATAGCTTGAAAGATTGAAGTAAGGGGGTTAAAAGATTTTTTCTCTTCTTTTTCTTGAATCTTGAATGATGCAGGCGGAGGAGTTAAAAAGAAAATCAGATATTTTGGAGGATCAATTGGAAAAAACTTCAAACAGGTTGAGAGAAGCATTGGCTCGTGAAGAAGAAGAAAAAATGAAAAACAAGGCTGCAGATGAAGTAATTTTCTCTCTCACTAACCAGGTAGAGAGAGGATAAATAATTCTGTATTGAACTAGCATATAAAAGATTGAAGTCGGTATTCATGCTATAGCTACAACGTTTTAATTCCTTTTCTGCAGTTGCAAGAGATCAGAGAAGCAGAGCATGTGACAAATCATAGTGTAATGCCAACCTGCAATGGGGGACCCCCACATGCATCAACATCAGAAGAGTATTATAGTCAACATAATTCACATGATTTCCAATCAAATGGAGTTCCCGATGCTAGTGCATGCTCAGATCATCAGCCACTGTCATGCAAGTGTAATAAGGTTATCATAAAGGAGGAAGTGGTTGAGCAAGTTGAACCGGGTGTTTACATCACCATAACCTTCTCCCGAATTGGGGATAAGAATCTCAAGCGGATTCGTTTTAGGTATGTGAAGCATTTAGGAACTGTTTATAAATAATCTAAAACTTTTAGAGCTCATCTCATCTCCCTTCTCATTTTCATTTCACCAATTTGTTTCTAATTAAAATTGAAGCCCGCTTTACTAGTCATACTAAAAACATTTCTAAAATATATTTCTCCAATTGAAGTAGTCAACATATTTTATTAAGATGATAACCTTTTCATCATGCTAATACTACTGTGGGTACTGATGGTACTTTGAATTTGTTAATATGTAGTAAAGGAGAACCATTTTCTAATTCCTTTACACAAGCTTTCTAAAGAGAGGTTCTCTCAAAATTTAAACTATCGAATTAATTATGCAGTAGGAAAAAGTTTTCCGAGCAACAAGCGGAGTCATGGTGGGATGAGAATGGATCAAGGCTGAAGGAGAAATATGGTATTGTATCTGAGGTAGCTGTTCGAGTTCAAAATCCAGCAGTGTCAAATAAAAATTCATTGACCAAAAGGGTGTAGAACTGATCTACTGACTTTGAAACATTGACATTAGTAACTACAATCTTACTGTTTCTGCTGATAAATCTGAAGTTGCCTCATTCGGCGGATTGCATTGGAGTTCCGATTTGGAAGCATAATACCTAAAACGTGTTCTTTTTGGTGATGCAACATCTGGTAGTGATAACAGTTTTTCAGACTGATGAATTTGAACCATATTTCCATTTTACATTTTGCCGTCGATAAGTTTATTATATATGAAGCAGGGACAGCTGCAGGAATGACAATTTATCTCAAAAATGTTCATTCACCTTTGTCTTGATTACAAGTGGCAAAATATGTTTGGTTTTGTGATTTCTCTGGCCTATTAGTTAGAAAATTTCATATTGTAAAGAATCAAATATATAATTTTTTTTATATTAAACATGTGAAATGTTTGTAAGAGAAAATTGTGCAATATTATAGTAGGATGGTAGAATGTTTTCTTGCATGGAAATGTCGATTTCCGAGTGTACTGTTAATTCCTTTTTTTTAAGTGACTGCCAGAGCAACTGATTTTATTAGAAATCCACAAGTTGAGTACTGGGTCTCTTCATATCCAGAAGTTACCTTGAAATACCACATTTACCATTCCATCTCAGTACATGACTACATGTAATGTTTGCTTTGGGGCCTAAAATATTCAGCCCATATTTATGTGTTCAGCAAGCCGAAGTTAGCTCCTAGATATATATAATTTTTTTTTTTTTTGAGTATGTGCCAGCTAAATTTTATTTTACTTGCATAGTTTGACGTTTCCGATTGAGATTCTTAGCTAGGCCATTAATTAGCATAACGCCAACTCGATCTCTAACCACATATACATATAGATCCTCGTCATTAATTATAATTATAAAAATGATAATATTCAAGTCTCAAATAAATTTGAAAAGAAAAAAATTGAAAACGAGAAATATTTAAGGTATATAATAGTATGAGAAATATTTAGTATTATTTGTGCAGAATTTGTATAAGGTGCATTAAATGCACAAAGTAGTATAAATAGGTGTAGTGTTATAAGAGAATGCAATCAATCAAGATACATATGAAATGAGAAAACAAAATAGTTATGAGAGGAAAAAAAAAACCATTGCAGTCCAAATTGAAGTTCATTTTTTTTAAAATATCTTCATGCTTTCAAATCGTGTTATTCAAGTTTTATTCTAAAGGGTCGAGTGAGCACTGAGCATCTAATGATTAGATCAAAAATTACATATTGATATGAGATACAGGTTCTAATTCTGGGACCTGTGGGTTATGGGTCCACCACACTTCCGCTACGCGAGAAGTAGTTTTGTGAAAGATATGTTATCGGAAAGCACGTGAGGGAATCATTTGGGACGAACTAATTTTAAACTGATTCACACTGACATTTGTGGGTCAATCATACCAAAATTTTTTGGAGGAAAAGATATTTCATCATTTTCGCAGTTGGTTACTTAAGAAAATTACTAGATTCATTTCTAGAGAAAAAAATCAGATACCTTCAAAATTTTGAAGAATTTTAAGGTCCTAATTGTAAAGAACACAGGGATATACTTAGGTCTATGAGATCAGATAGCGGTGACGAGTACTTCTCGAATAACTACAAGAATTATTATGAGTATGGAATCTGAAGGTTCTATATGAGCTCCATACAATATGGAATAGAATGAAATGACTGAAATAAAGAATATGATCATTTTCGACATGACTCATTTAATGTTAAGGAATTTTAGGCAGAAGTTGTACAATGTGTAGTGTTTATGAAAAATTGATGCTCTCATCAAATACTCGAGAACAATAAATTATCGGAATATTAGACTACACACAAACCGAATGTAGTACATTTGAGAGTTTATGGGAGTGTGGGATATGCACATGCTATGGACTAAAGAAGGACTAAGCTTTGACGATAAAAACATGAAGTTTGTATGTATATACTATGACAAGAGGTCAAAGACCTATAAGATGCACAATCCAGTCGAGAAGAAGATAATATCAAGCAAAGATGTTTATATAAATGAGCAAAGTGGATGAGACCGAAAGAAGCATGAATAGTTAGAGATAGATAAAGTTGAGATAACTCACGGTCATCATCTTGACTCTGAATATTGTGATCTCAGGAACAACTTGAGGTGAAGAAACTACAGAAACAATCTAAAATGATGAGACATTGAGTTTAAGGAACTCGAAAAATAAGGAAGAGAGTGAAGATGAAGAATAACCGAGACAACCTCGATTTATAAGTCTAAATGAAATTTATGGCACAATAGAAGAAGTGTGTTTGGTGTTTTTGTTTGTTGATACCGAAAACATCAGTTATAAGGAAGCTTCTAAGAATGAGAAGATGATGAAGGTACTACCAAGACCTTTGTTCGAAAATTGCAGAAGGATATTATAGGTTATGAATGTTCGAGACTTGAGCTTAAGGGAAAATGTTAAAATGATAATGTCTAAGTCATGAAGAAATTTGAAAAGAAGAAAGACTTAAAAAATAGAAGCACTGTTCGCAAGCTATCATCAGATTTGAAAACATGTAATGAGAGAGGAAAACTGTATTAATGTTTGTTTAAAATGTTTAAGACATACAACTAGCACAAGGAATAATTGATATAATTTATGTCTAAAATGATTAAGATATATAATAGTATAAGGAAAATTTATGATTTTATCTATAATTTATATAAGGTGCATTAAATGCATAAAGTAATATAAATATGGATAATATGCTAAGAGATTGCAATTAATCAAAATACATAGAAAAGAGAAAACAAAATAATTGGGCCGGATTGTAAACTTTCAGTAGGGTTTAGTACTTTTTATGTTTGGATTGTACAAAGAATAGTGTAAAATAGATGATTTAATAATACTAAATGAGGATAGTTAAAAAATAATGATTTCTAGATTAGCGTAAGGATAGTGAAAAAAATAGTGCTATTCTGAATGATAGAAATGTTAACTGAATTGTTTGTTGGGAATAACAACTATTTTGAATGGTTAACATTCGAGAACAATAGTTATTTCAACCCTTACTCAGAATAGCAAAATAATAGTTATTCTCATTGTTTCGATGCAGCGATTTTATGTTTGAATTATTCATTGCCATTTCAACTCTAAAATAAGAAGCTATTCCCTATTTTTGGTGAATCCAAACATAATACAATTGATACCAAAATTGAAGGTTGACTGGTACAACGCTAATTGTGCGCTCGAGGTAGGTTCGCAACCCTTCGAATAAAAAATTGGTTCGAAGGGTTCTCAGATCGTTGATTTTGCATTGGAATTCGCAATGATCATTGAAAGTGTGAATTTCGAACCTCGGGGTCTGTTAAAAGTACAAATCCCGATATAAAATTAACGGCCCGAAAATCTTTCGAACCAATTTTTTAGTTCGAAGGCTGCACACCTACCCCGAATGCACTAATTGTCGGTTGGTGTTTATACTTTCTAGAGGTAGTTGGGTAGTTAGGTACCAGTTATCAGTAGAACTGGTATGCTCAAACAAATGAACGTTAAACTGACAACAAATTAGCTCTGCCAAAGTTAAATTGCCCCTTGTTTAACATAATCTCCTCTTTCAGGATTGTGCCTTCATAAAATCGGAAGAGAAAATGAAGTCCCCATTGATTGTGAAATGGAGAGCTGTTGAGGAAACAGTATGAACAGATCTAGGTCTGGATCTGAGACTGGAAAGAGACTTATCAATTGAAGATTTGGATATCAATATAGGATTCGGTTGAACAGAATCTAGGAACTTGAATTTGACTCATCTGTTATCCTTTCTCAGTTTATTAGGTTCATCAATTAATGTACTAAAAATATTGTTTTTTAGTAATAAAAAATATTGTTAAAATCTTAACCTAGTAACCTACTTAGCACTAGCTTGCTAGCGAGCAACTGTTTGCTACATTAGGCCTAGCTTAGTAGTTAGTACAGGAAGTTTTTTTTTTCATGAAAACAAATTACTGTCATTGTGATATTTATTTGAAGAAAAAATTGTTGTTCCTTTTCTTTTACGAAAATTTTTCTTTTTAATATAGAAGCTCTTTGTAACTCATATTTATTCATTTTCAAATGTTTTGCTTTGTAGGCTTTGAACTTGTATTTTGTTTTCATATAAAATCGATCGAGATTTATCACTATCTGTGCTGGACAGTCGTTCCAAAAAAATATATATAGAGAGAGAGTTTGCCTATGGTATGGTACACATGATTATGTGTTACGAACCGTTTCTACATTTTCAAAATTTAAATGGTTGATTTGACCGGTCAAAATATTTTTCATATAAAATATAGTTGAAGATCAAATTTTATATTTTTAAAAAAAAATTTACTATTTTTTAAGATAGTTAGAAAATAACTTCTTTTGAATTAATCATAATAATTAAATCAAGTGATATTCTAGCTATTTTAAAAAATATAAAAAATATAAAGTTTGATCCCCAATTAGATTTTCATATAAAAAATATTTCAACCGGTCAAATCGACTATTTAAACTTTAAAGACGAATAAATGGTTCGTAACATATGGATCATTCGTACTACGCGTATCACCGTAGCCAAACTCTCTCTCTCTATATATATATAGAGAGAGAGAGAGAGTTAGATTATTGTGAAAATATTTGCATTTCGAGCCCAAGTGCATATGGCTCAAATTTTATCGTAACACATCCGAAATTTAAAATTATTCATTCTCATTAAATTCTTCATATTAAAATATTGGGGATAAAAAAATTGAGGTATTTCAAGTTTTCTAAGTATTTATTTTATAAGTCCAACATTAGTACCTTCGGATGTATCAACTGGACAAATACGTCCATAGTAGCTAGGATGAATATCTCGTATCTGAATATTAGCAGTCCGACTTGTCAGTCCTCTAGGACCCAAAAAACTCCATTTTCGACCATGAGCTACTTGTGCTAATGGATTAGTTTGATCTGAAAGTTGCGATAAGGGGTGAAGGCCAAAAAACGATTCATAAATAATTTTTATCGAGATCAAGTCATTTTCTCCTCACCAAAAAAATAGAAATATTTTTTTAAAAAAAATATAAAATTTGGTTTACTAATAGATTTTGATATGAAGATTAGATTGAACGGTTTGGATCGATTATTTCTGACTTGAAATTAAAAATAGAGCGTAAAACACACAACGTGTCTGTGCTTTACAAAGCACCATAGTCGGACTATATATATATATATATATATATATATATATATATATATATATATATATATATATATATATATATATATATATTATTGTTAGGAAAACACACTTGAGCGTAATGTATTAAAAACGGGACGGGTCGGGTCGGAGCGGGACGGGTTTTCACGTGTCGGCAGGTTTTGGCGGGACGGGTCGGGATGAGTCAATGAGTTTTCACGGGACGGGTCGGGATGAGTCTATTTTGGAGGGTTTGGCCGCGACCCGTCCTAGACCCGTCAGGTCAGACGAGTCGGCGGGTCGGGACGAGTCGGGTCCAAGAGTGGGGCGGGTCGGGTCGGGAACGGGACGGGTCGGCGAGTTTTTCTTTTTTTTTTTCAAAATTCAAAAATAACTCAATAAAATTCAAATAAATTCTAAAAAAATCCAAAAATTTCAAAAATAATTATTTAGAATATTAAAAATATATAACTATAATATATTTTGACAAAAAAATTTAATTTTCCCATATTTTTTTGAATTTCCAGGGTTATCCGGGTATTGGGTCGGGTTTGCACGGGTTTCCCGGGTCGGGGGCGGGTTATCACGTGTTGGGCGGGGCGGGTGGGTCTAACATGAGTTTTTTTTCAAATTGTTTTGTCCATGCCCGTGCTAGACCCGCCGGTTCTAACAGGACACGAGTCTGATAAGTTTAAATACGAATCGGATCAGGGCGGGTCGCGACCACGGGTCAAACAGTCAGATCGACCCGAACGGATTATTTTAACACTCTACTTGAGCGTGGCCTTAGTTCTCGTAACTTGTGATACTCCCAAAAGGCCGAATTAATGTATTTTTAATTTGGACGACTTAAATTTTGGCATATTTAGAGATATACAGTACTGCGCGCGTTTTGTTTTGACTACCGACTAAAATTCTTCATTACTTTCCAGGATATATATTTCTTATCTGATAAAGATATTATGAAAAAAGTATCACATTGTACAAGCTTAGGTGTTGATATACTAAATAGCATTCATTAGAGCATGAGATTGTTAATGCACATTGCAATGATCTTCGTCCTAGAAGATTTTTTAAATAAAAGAATCCATTACTCCAAGTCCAATCACATTTAGGGTTGTTTAACGTTTAAAATTATTATAGAAGTGATCACTTACTATAGTCATTTTGTTAAAAAGAACGATTGAAATTTATTTTGCGTTAATCGTTTCGTATAATAAACAGAATACCATAACGTTTCGTTGATCGTTGTGTTCAACAAAACAGTTAAAACGTGTAAATGATCAAATTTTTTGATCGCTTAACAAATTAGTTTTGAAATTTCAATCAGAACAAATATTGCTAAAAATTATAAAAAATTACAATGATTCAAAAATAAAATATTACAATTTCATATTCCTGTCAGCCTAAATTTATAATGATTCATCTACTAAAAAACTTGTATATTACAATCATAAAAGCGCACACATATTAAAAGACTTGCATATTACAAACTTGCACACACAAACACACATACTAAAAAAGCTTGCATATTACAACCATAAAAGATCAATTAAATGACTGAAACAGAAAACCAAATACTAGTGATCTCAAGCTCTTTTCTCAGCTATATACCAAACTAAGCCATATTACCAAGTAACTGACTAAAACAGAAAACCAAATACCAGCAACCCGAATCTCAAGCTCTTTTCTCAACTATATACCAATCTAAGCCATATTATCAAGTAACTGACTGAAAAGAAATGCCAAATACCATCAACCCGAATCTCAAGCTCTTTTCTCAGCCATATACCAATCTCAGCTATTTTACCAATCTCAACTAATGGATAAATATACAAACATGTAAAATGTCTAACATCATTGAAAGAAACTGCTTGAGATCCAGAGAGCCAAAGAGGCAAAGAGTAACTAACTTTAGACTACAACTAGTCAACTACAAGGCAACAAGCCAACAACTAACAACCAAACTAAATAACAAATAATAAGCCAACAAAACCATAGAAAGAATTATATTGACATACAATTTCATGTTCCACTTCTACATACACCATCACTCAGTGCCTCCTCATCACTGGGTCATAATGTATCACCAAATTCTCCACCATTTTCTGCCACAGAACACAGACAAATAAAAAGACAGTAAGAGTTACACTGAGAACAGTAAGAGCAAAGAGCAAGAACAAACAGAACACATATCAGTGACTGAAGCACGCAACCAATCCTGAGCACATACAAGAGTTTCAATACTTTCATCATTTAGAGAGTTTCTAACTGTGTTTAGTGTCCTACTACCGGTACTGAATGTAGATTCATATGCCACTATGAAAATTAGGACAACTAGGATGTCCCGGGTTAATCGAACAAGAATGAGATATTTTGGGGCCTTTAATTTCCACCATGCTAGGATATCAAAATCATCATCCAAACTAGTTTCATCAAGTGTATCAACTAGATACTCATCTAGCTCTGATTTTATGGGTTCAGAGATCTTCTTAATACATATGAAATCTTTCAAACTAACCCTTATATCACTGATACTACTGCTGGCACTAGAGTCATGCCTATTAATAAACACATATTATCACTGACACTACATAATTAGCACCGCTGACACTACTTAATTGCATTTCATATTAGATCAATTTAAATTTATGTTTAGTGTTATACCTCAAGTGTTGTGCTGAGCTGTCGGATTGGTTATGTACCAACTTTGAGTGTGCTTCTTCATATTTTTGGAACAACTCATTAATGCAATTCTTCAAGTTGGCTATAAATCAAGCACATTGATTGACATATATTTGTTGAATGTAGTACTCAACAACAACTAACTTGCATCTAGGTTCAAGAACACAAGTAATTGTCAATAAAGTATTCCCACTAGTCCAATACTTATCTCACTTAGCAAACATTTCTATACTCATTTTGACAATAAAGGGATATGAACTACTATCCATTTTTTTAATACTCAAATAAACTTCACAGAACTTAGGGAAGAACAGATTCAATGTTGGATACTTAGTGCCACTCAACTTTAGTGTAGCATCATAAAACACTTTCAAACACACTATAAGTTCCTTTACTTTTTCCCATTCTTGTTCACTTAGGTTGAGTTTGTACCTTTTATCAATAGCAACATATCTATTAATTGCCTCTTGGAGCGCGTAAGGCTAACTCTAACATTAAATATGTAGAATTTCAACATATTTGGACATCCCAAGCAGGTTGTTTGCTGGAGCATTAATTTGAAAAGTAATAAAAGTATGATTAAATTAAAACAAATTAAAAAATGATTATATTAATTTAACCTAAAAGTGTGATTGAATATCTGTGTTGCTGCCAGTCTAAATTTCTCCATTCTTTGTTGTGAATGACGAATGTACTTTATTATTTCACGAATATTATTTATCTCATCACATAATACACTAAGTCCATCTTGAACAATTAGATTCAAGATATGGCAACCACACCTTTCATGAAAGATTGAATCATTTACTGAAAGTTTAGTTTTTAAAGATGTATTGAAAAATTCTTTAATGTAAGCATCATTGAAAGATGAGTTATCAAGTACAAAACATAATATATTTTTTGCCCAAATTTCATAACATCAACTTATCATAAATGACTTGAGTTATGTTCAAACCAGTGTGTGAAGATGGTAAAGAGGTAACGTTGATAATTTTTTTTTTAAATTCCAACTGTAATCAATATAATGACATGTAAGATCCATAAAACCCCTATTTTTTTTTCCTTAATTGTCCATAAATCACTTGTGAAACTAAATCTACAATCTAGCTTGCCAAATAAATCATACAAACTATATCTTTCCTCTTCATAAAGATTAATGCAATCAAATTTTACTGTATTCCTTGATAACATCTTTAAACTAAGTTGCATATCACTTACAAAAGCTTTCAAGAAATGGTGAGTTACACAATTAAATGGATATTCATGTGCAACTATCATCTTTGCAAAACTTTTTCTGCATTTGACAGGATTAAACACCCAAACAACAGGATTTGGCCCACCTATAAAAATGCATGAAATAAAAAATAATTAAGTACTACATACTGATAGCAATAATTATAATATTAAGTTCAAATTCTATATTTTGAAAAATCACCTATTGTATTGTTAGCCCGCAACATCTTTTGTAAGACATCAATCTTATTATGTCTCTTATATCATGGAATTTTCTTGCAACTTTTTTTAATGTGATATTTTAAAGAGCTAGTGCTCTTTTAATTCACTTGCTTATAATATTTCCCATAATAATTACATACAACCTCAATAACTACCATCATCTCCTATTGGACCCTTTTTGAAATGTTTCCACACATTAGAGTATGTACCCCTCCCTTTCCTCTTTTTTGTGGGTTGTTAAGAGGGATTAGAATTTTGAGACTCTAATGCATTAACACTAGGTAATTGAGTGTCACTTGGACAAATAATTTTCTCTGGGGTTTCGAGATTCAACTCTGATTCCATGCTAAATTATAAGTTCAAAATAATTTCTCAAATACTAATAAAATACTAATATATTGTAAAACATACTGACAAAGTGCAAATACTATCAATTTTAATTTCATTTATCACTAACTAACATACTGACAAGTACTAACATACTACAATTGTAAGTGCTCAATTTCACAAACTAACATACTACAAGTGCCCAATTTCACAAACTAACATACTGTAAGTGCTCAATTTCATAAACTAACATATTGACAAGTGCTGAATTTCACAACATATTGTAAGTTCAATTTCACAAAGTAACACACTAACAGTTACTAATAAATGCTCATTTTTAAGTACTGACATACTTATATACTGACAACTGCTCAAGTTCAATTCTATTTCTCACATAGTAATATACTGGCAGGTACTGAAATGTTCAATCAAGTTCAAAAAAATTTACTCATCATAAAAAATATCAGGCTCAGATATAATAAAATATGAATTAGTCATCTTCACACAACAAAGACCAGCAAAATCACATACAGTAAGAGAAAAAACAGCAAGAGTAAGACCTGCAACGACAGACAGACAGTAAGCAACAAAACCGAAGAAATAACAGGCTAAGAAAGACATATAGTAAGACAAAAAAATGAAGAAATAATAGTTGTAATTTGCAAATAAAATTTACCTCTCTAGCTCTCTCTTTTTTTCTTTCTCTTTTTCTTTCTTTCTTTAACTTTTTTCTTTCCTTCAACAACACAATATATAAGTAACGATTTGATCACCTGGTGCCTGCCTGGCGGCGTTGATGAGGCCTCCATCAACGACCCGTCACCTATCTCTCAGTCCGGTTGATATGTTCCTTCACCTTTCCCTTAGCCCTAGGCATCCGTACCGAAAACTGAGACAGATCGTCGAAGGGAGGCGTCGATCGCACGCTTGGCCAGGACTTACGAACCAACGATAAAAGAATGATGGTTCCAAGAGTAATTTCTTAACACTTACAAAAGAGAGAGAGGAGATTGGCTGATGGTTCCAAGAATGATGGTTCCAAGAGTAATTTCTTAACCAACAACAAAAGAGAGAGAGGAGATTGGCTGATCTAGACAGTCAGAGAGTGGGTCAAAGGTGTCAGAGAGGAGATCGACTGAGCGAGAAAGAGAGAGAGTAGGTTGAGTGCAAGAGAAGAGAGCGGCTGAGCGAGATAGAAGAGATTAGGCTTTGATTTCTGCCACAAGAAAAGAGGAGAGCGAGCGGCGGAAAAGACAAGGGTTAGCGGTATTAGGTGAGAGTGCGAGACAGAAGATGTGTATAAGGGTTTTCTCCATTGTTGATAATCTGAAATTGAAAGTATTGCAGCCGGGTAGAATGCTAAACAAAACTAATGAAACTAGCCAAAAGGAATAGGCAGATTTCGTTGATCGTTCCGTTCTAAGAACGAAAGATATTATAATTCCATTAACCATTTCGTCACTGAAACAAAATTGAAATTTTTTACTATTCCATTTCGTTAGCCATGAAACGGAACAGTCAAACAGTCAAACGACCCACTTTTGACAGCCCTAATCACATTCTTCTGATAAAATATATTTATCAGTTCAGCAAGCACTTGCATGCATGCTGGTTAGATAAGAAAAAATAACTAATTTAAGGAATGGAGGAGCTCTCCTGTTAAATTAAAAAAAATCTCAGCAGATATTTCCTATCAATTACTTGTTCGTTCTAAATTAACTGCACCTCTTGAGCACGTTTGCAACTCTTCTTTTCTAAGAAAAGTTTGTGAGGTTCAATTGCGAAACAGCTACATAATAATTAATGCTTTATGGCAAATGAAAGGCAATTCGTCATATAATAGTGTTATCTTTTGGATCAAGATCAAGGAGTTCAAACGTAGAATTAAATTAATGTATTGATGGATCAAGATTAAGATGAATTATAAGCTAGCATTAATTCATGAAGCAACCTCTGCATCAATATATTGATCTATTAATTGAATCTTTTAGAGAGAGAAGCATATATGCAACTAGTACCATGCATAGCAATAGCAGCTGGTAATAGGGGAGAAGCTACAAGCTTGTTAGTACAATTGCCTTACTTAGGTTCTATTAGATTTATATAGATGTGATCGTTATTTGTTTTTTTCTCAGTTCCCTTGTGTTGTCCTGTGAACTTTTCTGCCTTCTTGAAGAATATGTATAAGATGAAAGATCCCATAAATTCAAACAAATTAAACACACGAATCTTTTCTTAAATTCTAACCACTTGACTTATCCTTTTGCATTCTCAATTCTTGAGGGAAATGCAAATGCATGCAGCATGATGATGTTTACAGAAATCAGTAGTATGGCATGGATGCAGGAACAAGCAACGACTAACCAAATTAAAGTTAAAAAAAGAAAAAGAAATGGTCCAAATTAAACAGACATGCTATGCTATATTGCTATATGCAACAGCCTGACCCATGTACGCTCTTTTTCTAGAACCTCGAGTTCCATAGGTACCAGTATCACTGTATCAGGCATAGTAGTGTCAATTTACACTGGTACCCCCGGTCTCATCAGTACTGGGTTGGTCTCCACTCTCCATGATCAGACCCAACCTAAACCCTTTCCCTGGCCCCTGTCATTTTTTCGTCGTACTCCGTGCTCAGCTTTTCCCATTTTGACGCTGCTGCCCTTCCACTGCGCTGCCGCTGCACAGGAGAAATCCGGCAATTTGGTGACCGGACCAGGGGTAAAGCTGTAAAGAAAACTGGAAAAGAGAAGCACTTTAAGGTTTCCACTTTCCACTTTTCCAATCCATCCCTTTCAACCGTCGCTTCAACTAAACTTCCTGCAACCGTAGCACGTCTCTGACTCTGTTCTCTGGGCCCACTGTCCACCCACCCCCATCTGCCAAATGCCAACTCCTCTCTTCTCCAGTGCCAAAATCTCATTAATCCTATCATTTGGCAATTCTGAGAACAGAGGTTTCTAAATGAAGTTCAAACTCGAAAACCAGCAATTTATAAATATTAAGTATGTAATTCATACATATCAAGCGCTCGCTTGTCGTATCTTTAAAAAATGACGAGATTTGGTATCCGTCATATATAGTAATAGTGTATATCAACTGACTCCAGGTTTCAACGATTCAAAACTAAGGATACACGATGCATCATCAAACCACATTTTGATTTTATTATGAAATTTGATTGTCAAGCCTTATACAACGACTTTCTTTTTTCTCACCCTTATAAGTGTCCAATTAACATTCCCTTATGTCTTTATATTCAACAAACACCCCTAATATTTTTTCTAAATAATTGTAAATAGTCAATACCTTTTCCGTTCATTGTTTTAAATAAAAACTTCAAAATACTAATTTTTTTTATTGAAAAGCTTCAATATATATGACCAGGCTTTCATTGAAAATTTATACAAGTTATCTTTTTTTTTAACCAAAACATTACAGAATATATAGTCAGTTTCGAGTACCAAAAAATTTAGCAAAACGTACAATGATATTTCATTTTTCTCTTTTTCTCAAGTAGAGTTGTATTGAGTCGAGCATCGAGTTGTATTGTCTTCATATGTGATATTTCATTTTTCAGGGCTTATGTGAAATTAAATAATTTAGAGACTTTTGAGCAACACGATATGATTGTCATATGTAACATCAATTAGATGAGACGAGCTAAAAAAACAATAAATTTATTCATAATGTAAGACTAAACATCATTGATTTATGGTAGTTGGATAGTAGAAAATTAATAGCAGAAATTATTTTTCGAATAAAATATGGTTAAGTTTGAAATTTAATTAAAAAAAAGGAGGATATCATATGTAAGAATAAAATATGCTTAATTTGAAATTTTATGGTAGTTGATGTAATTGAATCCTGCTGTAACGAAGAAGGCTGACCCAGTTGCGTGAATTTTGGGTTTTGACGGAAGGAAGAGGGAATTTTCATTTTCATCTCTATTAATTTTCAACGACAAACAGCGACATCAAGATGTGTGAATTTTAAAGCACATCTACGGTTAAAAAGTATATAGCACTAATATAGTACTGCGACGACTAGGATTAAGAACTAAAAGGAATGGAGAGAGGGCAGGGAGAGGGAGAGGGAGAGGGAGGGAGGGGAGATGAGAAAGCAATAAAGGCCGTCCGGGGCGGTGGGGCCTGAAAGGTGTGACCAGGAGTTTGAGTTTCCCAGGAGAGAATGCATGCAATTGCAGCCGTTGCTTGCCGTTGTTTGTAATGCTGCATTGCATTGTATTGTATGGGTTTCCCAGCTTAATTTCCCGAATACAAGCAGATAGAGATGGGGATGCCTGTGCTCTGTGCCTCTGTGCCTCTGTGCCTCTGCCTCCACGGGGGGTTGGGCCCCACGACAGCGCCCCTTCGCGCTTCCTTTGCACCGCAGGAGCAACCTACCTTACACTTAATTTATTACATCACCCCGTATTTCATTTTCAATGTAATTTCATTTCATGATTCTGCTCTAAACATGAAACATCCATGATTGACAACTAATTCTAAAGTTTATGATGTGGTACAAATTATTATCTTATCAGTTTCCTGTATTATAAAAGTGTTGTAATAAACATAAGTTACCCACAATATATTAAATCGATGAACTGACTTATTTTGCTTCCTAAATTGAAAAATTACATGTACGTAGCAACTCCATAACTACTGCGTACATTAATACTGCTATAAAATTGTGTGGTGTGGGCAATATAATGAATTGTTATTAACTGTTGGTCAAGTTGACCCTATATGATATGGTAACAATTTTTTTTTATTAAACAATTGTAATATATCACAATGTTATTACAAAATATAAAATAAAATAAAATAAAATATGGCTATGGCTAATTGAGGTACTTTCTTAAAAGTTTGCTTCCTTAAACTAGGGTTATTTTCGGATTTTGCACTGAAAACATATTAATTGAATTTTTTTAAATATATAATTCTGTAAAATAAATTAATATATATTATAGATAATATCAAAATATTAGAGGTGTGTATAAAACATTAAAAAAAGATGTATATAACAGTGACAATATATTTAGTAGTATAATATGAAATACAAAAGAAGACATAAAGAATGATTACATTTAAAAAAAATAAATCTTACATGAGATATATTAAACACACTCGTTTTTAATGGGTAGATAGATTTTGCAAATATTTAAGCCTTCCGATGATGAAATAGGCTTAAAAAGTTTCGATATTAATATTTTTCATGTATTATAAACTATTTGATGACATTAATATATTACTAATCATGAACTGAAGAATTAATATGTAACGTAGTAAATTAATTAGAATTAACCGTGAGTGGCGCTAATTAAAGTGAGGCCGAGGTTGTAACAGAACCATGTTGGGGCTTGAACAGGAAATAAAGTAATAGCGGCAGTTACATTAATTATTGAAACCAGCAAGGCAACGACCCTTTTCACATGCGTCTACTTGAGAAAAAGAGAACAATGGCTCTTTCACATAGCCAGTGAGCAGTGACGAGTGTCTGGATAATAATCGTACAACTGAGACTGACAATAAAGGAAGCACCTCCGTTTGTTCTCTTTGAAACAAAATCAGTACCATATATTATGATGACGCATTGACGCATAAACAAAAGAAACCCAAGTAGATCCATCCAGCCGAATCCGAACTCCAACGACTAACAAGCATGCATATATATAGTTCGATCGACTACAAGAAGATATTTTTCAAAGCAGAGGGAGGTCGGTCGGTTGTCGTACAGGGAAACAACTCGATCCCTACCTCGATCCAGATGTACATATATATATAATATATAATCCACAGAAACATTAGAAATGAAAGAAAGAAAAAAACATATATAATCATATTGGTATGATGTAGGGGGAATTAATCAATTGGCGTTTGATTAATTCAGGAGCTGAGGAGGCTGCGGATGATCTCGGCCTGGGCACTGTTGTTGTCCATGCCGTCCATGATGTCGGAGAGCCGGTCGCTGAGGTCGTCCACCTCCTGCTGCAGGCTCTTTATATACTGGCACGTCTCTTTCAACAGTTTCGACGCCGACGCCTGTGCACCATCATACATATATATATAGATACATATCATCAAATATATATGAAGTATGAACGTGATACCGTACGGATTAATTGAATCTGAGACTTAATGTATGTAGCTGCGCCTAGCTAGCTACAATCATAGAATGTGAAACGCGGCCAGGATGGATTAATTAATTGTGTACGTACTCGGTTGGAGCCGCGGCGGTGGGATTCCGGGAGGAGAGATTGGAGCTTGGAGATGAGTTCATTGATCTCTTCCTCTGAGATTCTTGACCTACGGCTCGACATATATTATATATATATATATGCTCCCTCTGTATGAGTTTATTTATTTTATTTATATTTATGTTGAAATAAACAAAGTTGGGAGCTAGGGAGATTGAGTCTGAGCCGCTGAGAGAGAGAAGCGATGCAATCGATTGAAGGAGGTGGTAAACGGGTGGGTGGGTGAGTGAGAGAGTCCGGGAGGGAGGGAGGGACTCAGAAAAGCCTGAAAGGGGGTGCTTTTATAGCCTGAAAGGGGTGCTTTTACATGATTAAATAGAAATAAATAATATTACAGTAATGTTTAAATTTACGGAGCTATTTAATTACTGTTAAACAGTGAAATACCAGAGGATTTGAATTCCTGGCCTTGTCCTTGTGGGGGCATGTCTGCGGTCTCTTTTTCATGACATAACCAATTAACCATGATTTGCCGCGTGCCCTTGTCTTTCATTTTTCTACACCGCATGACAGCAACTATTTCTTCTCTGCAATTTCCGCTTTAGAATATCTTTATTATTTCTCTTTTAGTTTGTTTCACCGTAGACTGTATCCACAGAACATTTATAAACAAATTTCATTCTTCATAAATAGAATATTACTTAGTTATTTAAAGTTGTGTTTCAAATTTTCTCACCAACTGATATCAATAATTAATAAAATACCAAGAATTGTAATGTTTCAATAAATATGAAATGAGTAGGTATATAATTAAAAGGGAAGGGATCTCTTGACAATATTGATAATGAATTTTCAAATAAATATGAAAAATCTTAAAAAAAAAAAAAAATTTATAGATATGTTCTTCTACTTATAGATTGATGGTGATTCATATTTCATATAATTTTATTATTATTTGTTAGTCCATCAAAAACTGTTAAAATATTAAACACTTTGCAACGGTTCCAAAGATCTTTGATGGACTACCAAACGATAATAAAATTGCATAAAATTTGAATCATCATCAATTTATAGGTAGAAAAACATATCTAAGCTTTATTTTTTTTATTTCTAATATTTTTTTCATATTTATTTTAAGATTCATTGTCAAGATTGTCAAGTGGTCCCTTCCCTAATTAAAATATGCTATGTTTAGTCATTTTTTATAATAACTAAATTTATTAAATAATGTAGGGACTGATGATGAAGAAATATTTTGGTGTATGTTGCGTACGATATCTTTACTAGCTATGACCATATGTCATATAATAAATAATAAGATGTATATCCAAAAAAATCTTAATTTCATCAGAAAATTAGTAAAATAAAATAATAATAGTGAAATGTTCATTTAAGCGGAGTGGACTGCATTCTTGGATTCAACCACATTTTCAAGCTATTTAACAAATTAATGTAGAATATATTTTTGGGAGAGGATTCTAGAATGAAGCGGACCCTCCTCTCTCTGTTGGTTTCTAATTGTAACTAATTAGATGATGATACCTCTGTTGCTCTGAGGAGGAAGTAATTAATGATAAACAAATGGGGCTAATGGATAGAGTGATAGACTAATAGAAATATAGCATGCATGCGATAAAGAAACAAAAATTGCGCTAGACCCAAAAGATGCCTTGTCGTCTCCTGAGAAAATCTTTCACACAATTAACTCCTCGTCTCCTAATTTGTCAATTAATTAATTAATCGTCGTCTTCTTTACTGTACTCGCACGTACAGCTCCTCTCAGAATTTAATTCCACTTCAATGGTTTTGTATTTTTTTTTAATTTTCTGGTCGATCTTTTTCTTCCTCCTTAATATATAATCTTGTTCACAAGGACATTGAGTGTTTACTAATTTGGACATTTTAAAACTAGTAAATATTTCTGGATAGCCACGTCAGCATTTATAATTCTTTTAAGTGCAAGTAGTATGAGAAACTCAATAATAATAAAGGAAATCTTTTCATCTCCAATAAAAATCCTTCAAATTTGTCTCCTACTGATTTTCTCTTTCAATTTATCATTAGCAGCAATATTTCTATTTTCAAATATGTTCCTCAATGATTTTTCTTTTAAACTTTTATTTTCAGTAATATTTTTATTTTTGATAAGTATTTGTATTCTGCGATCAGACATGAACACACCAGTAATTAAGTATGAATATCTCATTAATTAGAAATGAACACTGTCAATTTCAAATATGAACACCCCATTTCAGTATTTAATGTTTCTCAAATGAGAGACTGGAGTCATGACCTCAGTTTTATTTCTTTAAACCCACTGTCTAAGGACTCCATTAAATGAAGATGGTCTTCTACAATGTCTTTATAGTTTACTTCTTATATGACCGGTTACAATATAGAGGGATATCTAACTTAGATTTTGTTTTAATTTAGAACACAAAACTTCCTTTGAAAATTCAAAATTTTCTTTGGTTAGTTAAAAGAAATAGAATTTGGACTAAAATTAATCTCTAGAGAAGAGGTTGGCTTGATTCAACTCAATATGTTTTTTGTTCTGCTGAGGAATCTTCAGGCTATCTTTTTGTCATATGTTCATTTATTCATTCAATATGGTAATGGATTGCCCATAATAATTTTTACTTTTCTAGGGACTCAATTGCAGGATTTGTGGAATTTGAATTTTAGTATACTTTCATATGCATTGTAATTGAGACCATGAGAGGAGCAATTTTTTGGACTGTTTGGTTAGAAAAGAATAAATTAGTGTTTACTCCCTATAATCGTAGATCTCTTAAAAGTTTAAGTATACAAATTATTAGCTTAGATTCATTTCTAGTGCTCACATTAGGGCAATGATAATTTAATTAAATTCTCTCTTGTCTTATCACAAACCATAGATGACTTGTGTATGTAGGTTTTTAGGTATACACCATATAGTTCTAGAGACTTCTCAGATGATGAAGGATTTAGTAGAGGTTCAAGATATAATACCAACTCTGGCTCTAACGTTTGGAAGCAAATATGATGCTTGATTGTGTTGCTTATCCATTCTCTCGATCTTTTCTTTAGTACTCTTTTTGTGTATTTTTGGTTGCTCGATTTGACTAAGTTGTTCAGTCTCTAGATGTGCTATGACTATGTGTTGGTTTTTTGATCTTTTAGTTATGCTCTTAGAGTAGACTTTTGGTATTTTTATTATTGTGCTTGTTTAGTCATCAACTATGGGTTAGTGTGGTACCGTATTTTGGTACCATTTCTAATCGTTAGGATGTGATATTTTCATGATTTCATTGAAATTAGTGGAGTAGTCCACTTTTATCAAAAAAAAAAAAGGAACGAAGATGCTCTAAGATAATCAATGAGTTATATAGAGTATATGCAATTTCTGTTAGTTTGTAATAATCTTAAAATCAATAATATGATAAATTTGTTATATAAAGCTTTGTTAATGAATTGGATATTTAAATGATATTTTATTTCCTTGAGTATTATTGAATTTATGAATCATTCCGAGTTCATGACTGGAATTGTGAAACTTCATAATGTAGAATATACTCTTAAAAGTCACTAACCGAGATAATTAGCAGGAACACTAATTAACCGTTATCAGATTAGTATGTGGATTAAATGATGGTCAAGTTTTACATACCATAGATAAATAGTTATCATTTTAATCACATAGATAGATATTCTAGGAACATCGTATTTGACAGACCCCGAATGAAATATTAAATGAAATTATGTTTGTGTCATTAATGCTTTCATTCAGTGTTAAATTTTAAAGTATGAGATATTCATCTTTTCTACATAAGATATGTATGTGTGTGATTTTTACCAAACGTTATCCGTAAAAGGTGGTTATAAAGGTAGCTCTTCGGTATATATAATTTATGCGGAGGAAGAGATGGTTTGCCAAAAGTACTATTGTCTCTCGTATCTCTATGCAAGTTATAGCATCACTGGGACCCTTAATAGAGTAAGATTATCTGCTAGCAGTATAATTATAAGAGTAATTATATTTGATAATTTAATCAGGATCAAGAAAAGATTAAGTTTACAAGGATGACACATACCTACCTTGAAACTGATCCGATAACTATGAGATAAAAAAATTAAACACAAGTAAATAGTTTATTGGATCATGATATTATATAATACAACATCATTTATATAATTGGATGGTCATAGTGCATTCTGTCAGATGTCTCCTATGATTATAGAGATTAAAATAGTTTTAACTCTATTTACCAACATAATACGGATCCTGTCGGGTCACACCATATAGGAGTTGATCGGAGAATCTTATTGATTAATTATAAATTATTTATAATTAATAATAAGATGGTTATAATTAATTATATATAATATAATTAAATTATATTTGTCATAGAGATGACAAGAAGTAAAAACCAGATTGAATTTATAACGTGTTGGACACGTCATATAAATTTACCGAAACAACAACCGAGACAAATATATTTGATTTGGATTTTAAATGTTAATTATGGATTTGAATTTTGAGTTGAAAGCCTAAAATAAAATAAGTCCAAAATAAAAAAGGCCCAAAATAGCCCAATGACAAACTTATAAATTTGGCTAACTTTATATTCTTGCAAAATAAATAATGACATTTTGATAATTTTGATCAACTTTACATTCTTGTAAAATAAGTAATGACATTTTGGTAATTTGGCCAAATTTTAATGGCATTTTGGTAATTTTGATAAACTTTTTGAAAGGCTATAAATAAAATGGTGGGATGAGAGAGAAAAACACAAAATTCAGTTATATATTATATCTTTCTCGGTATATGGTTATTTTAGAATTCACGAGATTGGTGAATAGTGTTTTTACAAAAGTTACGGTATTTCTGCACATTTGTGAAACAAAATAACTACGAGTCATGAATAATAATATTTTGTCTTTTTCTCGTGAATAGTGTTTTTGCGAGAAACCGTGGTTTACAGTATATCTGGCAAAAGAAATAAACCGCTCTCTAGTCAATACAATAGGTGAAATTCAAATCATAATTTCAACTTATTAATTCAATCATAACATATTAAGGCCCATTTAACATTGATGTTTTATTTGAACTTGTTATTAGGTTGGTCAAATTCTGTTGTTTGGGTGTTTGATCCTGTGAAAAGTAGGAAAAACTTTGTAAAGATGATAATAGCACATGAGTATCCCTTTAATTGTGCAAGTCATTATTTTTTCAAAGTATTTATAAGTGATTTGCGACCTTATTTTAAGATATTATCAAGAAACACAATTAGACTTAATTGCATCAATATTTATGAAGAGGAAATGACTAGTTTGTATGAGTTATTTGGCAAGTTAGATTGTAGTTGAATACTATATTGAAGTTGAGTGGTACAAAGTATCCAACATTGAATTTGTTCTTTCTCGAGTTCTGTGAAGTTTATTTGAATATTAAGAAAATGTGTTCTAGTCCATATCCCTTTATTGTCAATATGGGTATAGAAATGTTTGCTAAGTGGGATAAGTATTGGACCAATGGGAATACTCTATTGGCGATTACTTGTGTTCTTGATCCTAGATGCAAGTTAGCTGTTGTTAAATACTATATTGAAAAGATATATGCTGATGAATGTCCTTGGTTTGTTGCCAATTTGAAAACTTACATGAATGAGTTATTTAAAGAGTATGCGAAAGCACACTCAAAGTTGGTGCAGAACCAACCCGACAGCTCAACGCAACACTTGAAGTATAACACTGAACAATAATTTAAATTAGTATAATAGTTGGTACATAATTGACACATCTGTTTGTTTAATACTTGACACATCTGTTTGTTTAATAATAAGGGATTTAGTGCTAGTAGTATTGTCAGTGATACAAGGGCTGGTTTGAAAGATTTCATACGTGTTAAGAAAATATCTGAACCTATAAAGTCTAAGATAGAGGATTATAATCTGGCTGATGCACTTGATGATGCTAGTTTGGATGATGATTTTGATATTTCTAGCATGGTGAAAACTAAAGGTCTTAAAATATCTCGTTCTTGCTCGATTAGCCTGGTATATCCTAGATGTCCCAATTTTCACAGTGGCATCTGAATCTACATTCAGTACCAGCGGTAGGACACTAAACTCAGTTAGGAACTCTCTAAGTGATGAAAGTATTGAGACACTTGTATGTGGTCAGGATTTGTTGCGTGCGTCGGTTACTAGTATGTGTTGTATGTTATATGTTATATGATATATTGTTGTATGTTATTTGTTATCTGCTAATTGTCTTGCTTGTTGTTTGTTATCTGTTGTGGCAGAAAATGATTTGGAATTTGGTGATAAATTATGGCTAGTGATGATGAGATGACACCGAATGATGGTGTATGTGGTAGTGAAATATGAACTTGTATGTCAGTTATAACTCTTTCTATGCTTTTGTTGGTTGTTACCTTGTTGGCCTGTTTGTTTGTTGCCTTGTTGGCTTATTTGTTTGTTGCATTGCTGGCTTGTTGCCTTATTGGCTTGTTGACTTGTAGTAGTAGTAGTTCTGTAGTTGTAGTCTAGAGTTTGTGTACTCTTTGGCTTCTCGGATCTCAAGCGGTGATTTTCAATGATGCTAGAGACTTTAGTTGGTTGAGATTGGTATTTAGGCATTGGTCGAGATTGGTACATTACTGAGAAATGAGCTCGAGATCCGGGTTGAGCTTGATATTTTGTTGTAATATCTAACTTGTTGCTTGCCGTAATATTTGCTGGCTTGTTGTTGTAATATCTGGTTTGTTGTCTTGCTTGCTGTAATATTGATGGCTTGTTGTCTTGCTTGCTGTAATATTGCTGGCTTGTTGTTGTAATATCTCGCTTGTTGCCTTGTAACTTGTAAATATGGCTTGTTGTTGTAATATCTGAAGTATTTTGTTGTAATATTTGGCTTGTTTCTTGCTGTAATATTGCTTGCTTGTTGCAGTTGTTGTAAATGATCGAAATTTTTAACGCAACGTTTTTTAACCGTTTATTTCGTTCAACTCGTTTCATAAAATGAAACGATCAACGTAAATTTTTTTCCTTTTGTTAATTTTAGATAATGATTAACGCAAAAAAATTAACCGTTAGTTAAACGTAATAGTTAACGTAAATTAGATTTGCGTGATTGTTATACACGTTAGATAGTCCTAGTGGTGTTGAGACCTGCACATCTACGAGCCTTTCCTGAAAAGGGTGCTCCCGGAATCCAGATCCGCTGCTGCGCAGCACGTATTCCATTTGATCACTTTGAGATTTGTGCTAACTCGAATCTCAATGTACTAACTCGAATCTCGAAGTGATCAAACAGACCACGTGTTTCGCTACACGATGCTGTGCAGCAGTGGATCTGCTTCCGGTGCTCCCATGCTAGAAAAAAAAAAATTATATTAGTCAAATATACAACAAGACAAATAAATTAATGAATTTTCTATTAGAGGAGCGCATACCGAGGAGCAGATTTGATCAAGGTCGGTATATATTATCAGAAATTAGTTAATTTGTTTCAAGTTAATTCATGGAAATGTCTAAAACCTAAACTAACATTGTAACTAATGAATGTGCATGAATTTGTTGCACTGGAAAAGGACAGGAACAGGTTAACAGTTACAGAAAAGGGACGTCCACCAACCATACAAACAAAAGTGGCCTTTATAACGTTGCATAAATTTGCTTGGTGATGTTCTTATAATATGTACGCCGTACATTAATTAATACCCAATCATAACGTACCTCCCCTTCATTTTGGGCAATAATTCATCTACAAATTTGCCTTCGACGTACACGTTGATATATTAATTCAAACTTATGTATATTTTTTATGTCAGATATTTGACATTTGATTCATAATATCATAAATACATATGATTAAGTCGAAGAAAAAACGCCTGAAAATTACAACTTACATGACAGGCCTCTTATCAACCGAGGTTTAATATATATACTGGCATTTTATTTTTGTCTTATGAATAGCAACTTAGCTCAGTTGATTAATTATTCACTACTTTAGTACATTATAGCATTGGCCGCCTTGCCCTTGATAGGTGGACCACTACTAGAATTGTTGTTATTATCGTGGAAGAAAAAACACGTATTCCGTGGACTCAAGCACGGAAAAGACGTCATTTCCGTGAATTACCTACGGAAAGACTTTCACGGTACTTTCAACGCCAGAACAAATATTATTTCCGTAGAATACCACGAAGATAATCCTTTTCCGAGGAATTAAGCACGGAAATGATTCTACGGAAATAGTTTCACGTTTCATGGTTTTTACTTCCACGGAAATAACTTTAACAAGTCACGGAATAATTCTATTCATCCACATTATTATTTTTCTATTATTAATTAATTTATGCAGATTTCAAGAAAAATTACAATAGGTGAACCCATTATTTCTGTCAGTAAAAGCACATTATTTCTGACAGTAACACCACATTATTTGTTCAGTAAAACCACATTATTTGTTCAGTAACACCACATTATTCAGTAACTTTTGATTATTGCTGCCAGTAACGTGAATTGTTTTGTTTTTCAATTGTCAACTGATGACAAATTAAAATAATCAAGCATTGAAAATAACTTCAGAAAAATAATATAGCGTATAAAAACATCAATTGGAAGTACATCAAATCAAAAAATACAGGTATTGAACTGGCAAAATATAAACCCTTATATCAACTACTATATTGCTATAATTGAAAAGCATATGATGTCCTTGAGTTGGCTGAGAAATGAGACTATAACCCTACAAGCACAACATACAGTGAACAACAAAAATTAGTATTGTGAAACATCAAAACCTTATTTGTCTGCACATAATTTTCACTATAGAAAGCTGAAAATTCACCTGAGTTAAAGTTACATGAATCCTCACAACTCTTTGAAATGACTGAGGAATGGAACCATGATGATCCTATGAGTGAAATTAGTAATATAAATTAGTATGTTATCAACAAAGCAGTACCTCACAATAATTGTCTTAAATTCAGTCTTTGTTACCTGAAAAGTGGGATGTTAAACTCCTAACAAAGCAGTACCTCCTAATATCAAATTTAAGAAAACAGAATAGGTTTTACGCATGTTTGATTTGGACAAGGAAGAAAAATTAGAAATTTGTAACAAGATAGAGATAGAAGAGTCAATAAATATTAATTACCTGATTTATTTCTTCTATTAGAAGAACAAATATGACACCAAGTGTAAAAATAAAATTAGAGTCATTATTTCTATGAGTAATGTCAATAATTCTGTAAGAAATATTAAAGTTTTGTAGTAATGCCAATATAGATAGAATTAGAACTTTGATGACTTTAACAAGATAAAATTAATGAATAAATCATTATCATAAAAAACGGTTTACAATTAAGAATTTGACATCTCTAATAGTAGTACCCAAAGCAACCAGGACAACATTTTTCTTCTTACCTTGAAAAAAAGTTAATCTTTGAATCATAATTGAGGTTCATCAAAATTTTACTCAGAGAAGAAAATATCATCACAAGTACATTCTTTCTTCCATTAGAGCACGCAATGCAAGAGTAGACGGCAACTGAGTTGGGATCCTTCCAATAAGCCATGATTTCTCCAGTGCTCGTATTCCATACCTAAAAATTAAAGAATATTAAATAAATTTCAGAAAATTACAGTCAAATTAAGCACAAATTTGAAACAAATTGTGGAAAATAAAATAAAGCTCGCACCTTTAAGGTTGATTCGGGAGAGAGAGCGGCGAAATATCAACCGTTCGGCGAGAAAGAGTTGGATTGTTTCGTGTTCTTGAGAAAGGGAGAGAAAGAGGACGGAGGAGGTGGAGGGTTTGGTTTTGGTTAGAGAACGGAGGAGGTGAGGAGAGGACGATGAAAGAAGCGACATCTTTAAATTTTGGGTTAACTAAAAAAAACAGGGATCCAATCGATCCTTAAAAAGGATTGGAGTAAAACAGGCGGCATCTCCAAATTTTTTGGCGGAGATTGAAATTTCAATTAGGTTAAAGAAAAGAATTGTTATGGCTGAAAATGAAAGAGGCGGGAACATGAATCGGAAAAGAATGGGTGTGACAGAGTAGAGTATTTCCGTGAAATAGAGAGTTCTGAAGTATTTCCGTGAAAAGGTAGACTATATTCCGTGGATTTTATTTCCGTAGACTTTTCACTAAACATACATCGGTCCCGCGTGGCTTAAGCTCACGGAGGCCTTCCGTGAGCTTAACTCAAAAAATATATTAAATCATTTCGAAATTTTAATTTATCATTCTCATTAAACTATATATGAAAATCTTGTGGGATACAAAAATTTGGAGTGTTTTGAGTTTTTTAAGTCACCGTTTTTAATTTTTTAAAATGATGTTCAAGTATTGAATATATTATTATTATTTTTAGAGCTGATTTTCAAAAATTAAAAACCACAACTTAAAAATCAAAACGCTCCAAAATATGATAAATTAAAATATATATTATATATATATATATATATATATATATATATATATATATATATATATATATGTAAAATACAATGTGTTGCATGGATGCAGGGGCGGATCCAGGGGTTGGGGTGGGCCCGACCCCCCTAATTTTTAAAAAACGTTCAAAAAATATGTATAATTTCATAAAAAAATAAAAATTTGTATATTTGGCCTCCTCTAATATATTTTTATATCTGACCCCTCCAGTCCCGACCCTCCTCAATCTAAAATCCCGACTTTATCCCTGCATGGATGTACATGTGCACCACGTCAAATCTCAAAATTCAAATTAAAAATGGCCGATCCAAACTGTTTAATTTATTCTCCATATCAAATTCTTGTGGAAAATCAGAATTTATATTTTTTTTAATTTTTTACTATTTTTTTGGGTCAAGAGAAAGTTGCTTAATTTAAGCATTTTGGATCATTCAATAGTGATGATTTTCTTCCTATAAAAAATAGCAAAATAATTTTAAAAAATATAAAATTTAATTTTCTATAATAATTTGTCATGGAAAAATAAATTAAACGGTTTAGATCGGTCATTTTTAACTTAAATTTTGAGATTTTGACGCAGTGCAACATTACACCCGTGCAACGCATTATATTTTAGCCTCTCTCTCTGGAAGACTAGAACTAAGAGAGGAAGGCTAGAACTACAAATTAATTAATTGAGCATAATATTACATCCCTGAATAGGTGGGATGTAACCAGCAGAGCAAGAAAAACTGCCCACCCCAATTGGTAAGAAGACTATCTAATTAATGGATAAATTAGGTGAAAATGCATGGTTTGGGCTAGTGATTAAACGTTTAGGCTTATTTCTAAAGGGTGAAATTCAAGGTTCGTGGATGCTTCTTATTTTTGTCTCAAAATGTTTGAATGGGTACTTAATTACCTCAAAAAGATAAAGTAGCTGCAAAATAATATGTTGTATGTTTTTCTCGGCCAATTTTAGTTAACCTATTTTAGTATAGCAAGCGACTAATTATATGTCTGCATTCAAAAGAAAAAGACACCCATTGTCTTATATATGTGTAGTTGGAAACTTGGAATCTATCTATCTATATAATGAGAAGAGATCGGTTGACAATGGGTTATTTTGACAATTTTGACAATGAACTTCTAAATAAATACAAAAATAATCTTAAAAATGGAAAATTTTTTATAGATGTGTTGTTATACCTTTAGATTGATGATAATTCAAATTTTTTACAATTTTATTATCGTTTGATGGTCCATCAAAGACCATCAAATTTTCATGTAATTTATAACGGTTTTAATTTAATGGTCTTTGATGGACTATCAAATAATAATGAAATTATTTGAAATTTGAATGACTGTCAATCTAAAAGTAGAATAACACATTTATAATTTTTTTTTTTTAAGATATTTTTATATTTATTTAGAGGTTTATAGTCAAGATTATCAAAATAACCCATTGTCAATGAATCCCACTCCTATATAATACATAGAAATTCCTGTTGATTCACGTCTTTGTAGTACATCAAATGGAAATCACGATGAGTTCCTGTCTCCTCTGATTGGAGCAGTTGGATTTATCTGGGCTCCCTTCAGATGTGGCCTGTTATATATATTATTGCTAAGGTTAGTTGGTGATTCTTCAAGTTTGATTTCCATATAGCTCTCTGTGTTGTATTTCACTGTGCATAATTTTCAACTTTTGTTGTGGAGTTGCAGGTTAAAACAATAATATTCTTAAATAATATTGTACGAGTCTTTTCAATGCTTCCTGAATGATTTACCCCCAAATCATTGATTGAGTTTAGGAACTCTTTTGCTTTGGAAAATATTAATAATTGAACTATATCTGCAATATATTAAAATAAAAAAATTACAAGTTACCCTTTAATATTTTTAGTTCTGAAACTGTTATTATGTTCTAGACATTAGACAATAACTGCATGATCTGATTATGATTTATGAGCAGAGCGGGAACAAAGAATCTCAAGTTGTAAGTAAAAGCAGAGATGGGAGATCAAAATCTCTCATCCATCCTCAATTCCTCATCAGTCATCTGATCTGACACCAATAATTTCGGACCACAACGAGATCTTTGCAAATATTAATTGGTGGTCCTTAATTTTTGTTGAATTGGCTGTGTCATCAAATCATCATGGATTCATGGTTGGTCCTTTTTGGGCTATTCATGTTCGTACCTTTGTCTCCCAATTAGTGTGTTAAAATAACTCGCCTGGGAAAAACCCGACCCGCGGAATCCGTTCCGGCGACCCGCCCTGATCTGACCCGTGCTTAAATCTGTCAGACCCGTAATCCGTTAGAATCGGCGAGTCTAGCACGGGCGCGGGCAAAAAAAATTGAAAAAAACCGTGCTAGACCCGACCCGTTTTAGACCCGTCCCGACCCGACCCGTCCAACCCGCCCTAACCCGTGCCCGACCCGGCCCGGGAAACCTAGGAATCAAACCCATTTATTTTAATTTTTATAATATTTAAAAAAAATTCTCACTTTTTTTAAAGTTCTATCATTTTATTCCAATTCTTTAAGATTTTATTTAATTTTTTACTTAAATTATTTCATTTAAAATTTTATTTCAATTTATTTTGAGTCATATCAGTACCTGAACCGTTATAACGGTTTGCTGAAATGTTATAACATTTCATAAATCATTATAACGTTTTATAAATCTTTATAACGTTTCATAAATTATTGCAACGATTTATTGAACCATTGCAACGATTTACTGAACCGTTATAATAATTTTTGAAATTTTCGGAATTTTAGAAAATAAATTTGACCCGCCGACCCGTCCCGTTCTCGACCTGACCCGCCCCACCCTTAGACCCGACTCGTCCCGACCCGCCGACCTGTCCGACTCGACGGGTCTAGAACGGGTCGCGGCCAACCCCCAAAATGGACCCGTCCTAAACCGTCCCGTGTAAACCCGTTGACCCATCCCGCCAAAACCCGCCGACCCGCCATAACCCATACCGACCCGACCCGTCCTGATTTTAATACACTACTCCCAATCTGACCCAATTTTGTTTATCGCCCTATAGGGATTGCGTGTACAACAAACCAATAAAAAGTTTTTTTTTACTTGCGACTTTTTTTACACTACATGATTGTTGACATCACTGTATTTAATTACATGCATCATGCATGGATAAAAATAAAATAATTGAAAAGCAAGTTCATTAATTGTGAGCGGGGAACAGAAGACACAAACAAATAGCTGGATCGCTGTAATGTATGCTGTATATATGCAACTATGCATGAATGCATCATGCATATAAGTGAATTATTTGTGATGTCCATGTCCAGGTGCTCCTCAATTTGTCAGATTTTTTTTATTTTAGTAAATAAAACAAATAAATATAGCAAATTGGTCATCTCTCTCCTCACTTTTGCGTTTATAGCCAGATCCGAGTTTGAAACTCGGGTCCGGTTTTTATTATACGAAACGTAAAAAAAAAAAAAAAAAAAAAATTTACCGGACCGAGTTTCAAACTCGGGTCCAGCTATCCCATTTGCATTTCCAGCGCCTCCCATAAGGATAGCTGGACCCGAGTTTGAAACTTGGGTCCAGGTAAATTTTTTTTTTTTTTTTTACGTTTCTGTATAATAATAAAAAAAAAACCGGACCCGAGTTTCAAACTCGGGTCTGGCTATAAACGCAAAAGTGAGGAGAGAGATGACCAGTTTGCTATATTTATTTGTTTTATTTACTAAAATAAAAAAAATCTGTCAATTTGTTGTTACAGAGCCCAGCAGCCTTCAATGCTCGCCCCGTATCAGGGTGTCAATGTATACGATAAGCGGGTGGGTGAAAATATTTGTATTATCATACTAATTTAAAATTATCTTTATCCGTTAAAATTATTTTTATCCATTAGAATTTAATTTATCAATACATTATTTTTACCCGTTAAAATAAATAAATAACAAAACTATAATGAATACTAATGAATAATATTAATATATTAACTAGTTTTATCATCATTCATGAAAAAAAAATACGAACTCATTCATTTTATATAAATGCACATCTATTTTATGAATTAATTAAATACTTTTAACTACATTGTCCGATTTAAATATAAAAAAAATATTGTACAAATCTTGCCTGCAAAGATACGGATCATTAATGTCCTTAAATTATTTTTTTAAAAGTTTGAATATCATGAATTTGTGAATACCAAGCTTATAAATACACTAAATAGGCTCCTGTGATGGTCTTGTGTAAAGTTTGCAATAATAATGTTAATGACTATTTCTCAAAGACGCATCTCACAAAATACCACCTCCCCCATCAAAACCTAAACAGAGCTCACATCTGCATGATATGGCTCCTCCGGCGAGCAACCGAAAGACCGTAGCCAAAAGAGAAAGCCCTTAGCGTCCGACACATTCAAGGGGCTCCCATCTGTACCCAGTACCCCAGCGGCTACAAGGCCGGCTACAACCACCGCAGCATGTGCCCGGCTACATAGCCCGCAACGCTCGACCTTGACCCTACGCTGCGGCTTGCATGGCGTCAGACCGTGATTGGGCTGAGTTCAAAGCAAGACAGCAATACAGAAGTTCAATTCAACAGACCTTACCAACAACACCAGCAAATGTCTCGACCAACTGCAACAACAGACCCAACCACTCACCCCCTCCTAAGACGTCTCCGACAACCATGCCCTATCGCTATCGCTCGACCTTAAACCCTAACCAACTTGCAGAGCTACTCACCAAGCTATCCATGCCCCTGGATCCCTCTCATCCGTATTGGGCTGGGAGGTGCTTTGAGTGTTTTGCATATGGACACCAAGCTGATAAGTGCAATGGAAAAGTAGTTTGCCGAACCTACCTACTGTAGGGACATGTCTCACGCCTCTGTCTGACCATGAGATCAAGAAACGCCATAACAGATGCACTCCTTCCATGAGGAAACATTGGAGACAACAACTTCTCGACTGACTGTCCAGACGCGGTCCAGAGACATGTGGTGGATCATGGATGCCCGCTTTATCACAGGATATAGCCTTCCCCAACTGAACATGGATCTGTCCCATGCCCTCCACTACACCATTAAAATTTATACTTGTCATGGTGCAACCAGCCAGCCAAGCTACTCCTGGAGCACAAATAACACCCATCACTTTTACTGACCTGGGATTCCCACCATCAGATCATGATGAGGAAATGCTAGACGATGTGGTTCTGGAACATATAAACAACCTAGATCCAGACTCCGATGAGGACCTGCTGGATGATAAAGAGTGAACCACAACATTAAACTCAACTTCCTTATCAGTTGCCACCTACTGATCATTAGGATATCTAGTTGCTTAGGGTTTAGTTACTTTATTTAAAAGCTTCGGGTAGTTTATCTTGGGATTTTATGTTTTGATGGATTTAGATAACTTGTCACTTTTGTGTTGGAATGTTCGTGATTTTGGAGACCCTACTAAATGTGTGGTAGTTAAGGACACTATCAAAGCTTCTAAAGCCACGATCTTTTTTTTTTTTTTTTTGTTTATGTCTATAACTCTTTTGACTTTAATTTAATGAAAATACAATAGTAGACTTTTCGCCCGTTATTTAAAAAAAAGACTATTTCTCAAAAAAAATATAATATTAATAACTATTTCTCAAAAATATATTAATAACAATAATACTAACAAACTATAATAATGCTGATGATGATTATGATGATACAATTTGATTTTATCCGTCGTTTCAATTTTATTTGTTGTCGGTCCTTTTTATAAGTAAAATTAAGCTTCTTAGCACTGCTGTGCTTAAAAAACTAATTAAAAGAAAATTTAAATTCATCCCAAGCTTGTTAAAAAAAGGACACTTTGTTTTAATATTGTTATTATGTTTGCTTTGTTCTTTTGTCTGAGTAGTATTTAGCATTTTTATGTTATTATAATTAGGTAATGATCAAATATGAAATTGACATAATAGCATTCTTATTTTTGCCTTTTTTTTTCGTTGTTATTTATTAGGTAAAGGAACCCAATGTAAACAGATCGTTGGTTTTAAACGATATCAATTTCTATATTCAGTAACAAATTTGTAAATTTAAATATTTAGACGCGTTCTATATCATTTCAATTACATAAATATAACTCATAGGAGTTTAATCTCATTCTGGAAGTCATCAAAAGATTGTTAAATCGTTGAAATTTGAACAATAACTGAGTGTGTTTTTTGTTAGTAATTATGCATACTCAAATAAAATTGAGATGAACTAATTTCTTGTGAATATGCAATGTATAATATATCTCATCAATTAGTTCGTTATTTAAAAATTGCAAAAATAGTTTTAATTTCATTGATACCAGTTTCCATCAAAACCTTGGACAATGAATTATTGCCTCTACTTTTATTCGGTGATGAAAACACTTGAAGAATTGTATAGTGCTTCAACGTATTTATTATATTTCTATTTATAAATGATTGTACTAAAATACTTCAAATTTTAAAAAGTTGATAAAAAATGTTTTTCTTTAAATTATCTTTCTATAGATATAAGCCTTTTCAACAGATTTCATATGTAAAAAGAAGGTCAAATAAGATAATTAGAAAAGTAATTTGGACCTGTCATTTAAGTAATGAAATTTAATTAATAAATAGAACATTCAATGTAAAACTTTTCTATCATCAGATCGAGACGGATGAGAGTAACACCGTTAATTACATTAATTGATGTGTATAACATGTGTCAAGCAGTAATTGGCTGAATTCCTATATGAGCAGGAAATTCCTGTCCATCATCTGTGGGCGGGAGATTCGACTCCACAGAGCACCTTGCTCAGTTGCTCCCATGCGGAGCATCGACAAGCTTCAACAATTCTCTGAGTCGTCCCCTCTTGCATGCGTCTGCACAAGCAACAATCAACTTCTTTCCTACAAAAAATTAGACGGAAACAACAATACAACATAGAGCCATTCCATAATTTCCATACCAGACAGCACGACTCAATTGGAGCTTAGCTTTATAGCTTATTACTTGTCCAAAACAAGCATTCTTTACAACCGGGTTATTATCAAACTTCTGAAAAAATGCAGGGTGATCTGAACTGAAAACCCTATATCAATGTACACAAGTTCCCTCAAATTAATTTACTATCCTCAAAAAAGAAAAAAAAAACTCTTAACCTTCAGAAACCCTAAATTTCACCAGTCTTTCAGCCTCAGCTAAAGTCAAACGCCTAAATCCATTTTCCTTAAGCCATTTCTCCTTGTCTCTCAAAAAACCATCACTTATATGTATTTTCTCCATTTTCAGAACTCTTAGCCCCTCATACACCTTTGGAAAGAAGCCCTCTGGCCGTACACACCAAGCCCTAAACACCCCAAATAAAACAGACAAATCAATATCTAATCTCTCAACCCCATAATTATTAAACTTGGCACCACCCAGTAAAACCCCATTAAATATCAGTTGATCAATCCCATTAGCAACCCCTCTCCACACAGTCACGAAATCTGAGGCATTAAGCCCTTCTTCTAACTTAGATAGTTTCCCTTGTACATAATCTAAGGAATCAAGGAAGGCTCTGGAAACAGCATAGCCCTCCATTTTCTCCCGCCACTGTCTCTTGTTTTTGACATGGTCTCTTGTTCTTGCATCAAACCCCCTTAAAATAACAGTGGAAATTTTTTCCACCCACTCAATTCGAAAATCCTTTACCCTACTTATTTCCTCATGAAAAATACATTTGCTGCCAGCTTCATCTGGCAAACTTTCCATATCAAGAAAAAACAAATCCTCACACCATTCCATCAGCGTCAATTCAAAAGACCAGGCCACATTTATTGACTGAACAACTTTTAGCAAGGCATCATCATCAGTTAAGGCAGTTAATCCCTCAGCTTCTTGGCACCTATGCACCATGCAATCAATAAACTCAGATATGACAGGGCCACATGTCAGCCTAATAAACCGTGCTCTGAGCACAATACTTGGTAATGGCCGGGCTCGGTCGATTAGTAGAGACAAATTTTTCACCACTGCACCAGCTATCACAGGGGATTTGCTCTCATCTGATACAACATTTCTCCAGCTTTTATCTTTTCCAATTGCTGGTTTGAGCTTATCTAGGACCTCCACCTTTTCAATTTCAGCCCAAATTTCAAGCCAATCAGGCCGATCACAAAACAGAGAGAAAGAAGAAACCCTTTGCAAAGTTTCATCTTCTTTTAAAGAAATTGACAACCCAGTATCACTAATTAAAGCTTGTGTTCTCTTATCAAAAGAGATCATCAGATCAATCATGTTAAGCCACAAGGCTCTTGCATTACTTGAAATTTCATCTGGGCCACCTTTATCAAGTGCTTCAATATATTTCGGAAAAATCTCTTTTGATAAATATGTACACAGTGAGGTTGCCATACCACTAATCCACTCCTCTCTGCAACTATACCCAACAAGATTGGCTTTGTCAACTAGAGGTTGCAAAATTTCATCCATTGAATCAACAAAATCTCGAGTTATCTTGTAAACAAGAGCAAACACAAACTCTGGTTTATCAGCCCATTTAGAGAAGTGTCGTTCAGCCAAAATGGATATTGGGTTAACCAATTCCTCAATAACCCACAAAGGTGGGCGTATTAGGGCTTCAAGATTATGCCCCTCCAATTGCCTACATTTTCTTCTCCTCTGTAATTCTTGCAAATTGCACAGAGATAGAAAGCTCTCAGAGTACTTGGTTTTCAGGTCACCCTTCAGTGAAAAAAGAGGATTCAAAAACTCTGTTGGTTTTGCATTGCTCGTGTTAATGAGGTTTGAGCCACTGAGAGGTGGGGGCCATCCAAGAGATGTCAGGAGAGATCTATGGTCAGAAATAGACTGGGGTCGAAGGACAGCTAAGGTTCGGTCAACTCTATTGTCAACAGCTGACACAAGACGTATCCACTGAGGCCTGTTCTTTGCAATTGATGTCAAAATGGACTCTATTTCTTTGAGAGAGCTTATTGCCTTTTGAAGGTTCTCCTGAAGTACATGGAAAAAAAGGTTTAAATAATTAACAAGAAGCAAGTGAAAAATTCACTGGATACTCATCTGAAAAATAGGGCTAGTCTCAGTACAAGCACCTGAAGTTATAGAAAACCAACATGCACCATCATGAGCTAACAAAAACAGGCCAGTGTATGTACTGATGCCATATTGTAAAACCTTTAATTTGCAGTAATAATTTATCAATGTTTAACACTGATTTCTAATAAATTCTCACCTCAGAGTTAACAGAGTAAGAGGAAGACTTAAGTTTTTCAGTAACAGATGATGAGACAGAATCCTCCACATCTCCAATAAAGCTATCAAGCTTCAGCGCAGTTTCTGTAATGAAAAAATAACTCTTTTTCATTAAACATGCAATTTAATTTCTTCATTCAAAATGCTGCAAATTATCAAAAATAACTGTTCAATAAACATATCCATTACTACTTAAAACACCATGAATAGTTATCCAGAAATATAGGCTAAGAAATAGTTTGCTACAGTACCCTAAGCCTCACTTCAAGTACATAATCTAGGTTCTGGGGTCAGCTTACTTTTTTTTTTTTTTGCCCTTTTCTACATATATGTGCATGAATGTAAGAGCTGTCTTTCTTTCAAGTTCTTTGGATTTTTTTTCTTTTGCTCTCATGGGTTTGAAGATCATATAGGACACAAGGATGATGCTCAGGTTTCAGAACAAATTTGGCCAATGTTGTGATCTATTTTATACTCAAAATAGAAATTTACAATGTTTAATTGGCACTCATACTGATAAATGTTGTACCCTAGGCCTTAGGGTACAACATCTGATTAGGCATCCGGACAGATGGGTGTGCTTTTGCATTTTGCCAACCTTCTTGGGATGTAACTATAGGAAAATGAGAAAAAGTAAATGGAGGGTTTTACCACTAGACAATGGTGCATTCGATCCCTGTATTAAAATAATTGTAGCCAGGAAATTATAGCAAAGGATGTCACAAGCAAGTTGGGTCAAATAGTGGATAAATTTATCATTTTTTTTCCAAGAAAGCTTTCAACAAGGAAGACATATTAGCAGTACTGTAGTAGCTCAGGCGATCCATCACTTACTAGGAAGAATAAAAGCAGGGAAAAATAAAAAGATGGATTGCTCCTATAGATGAGCTGAAATTTGGATAAGAAATGGGACTGATACAAGATCTCCACCATTTTCACTTTTTGTAAATTTAGTGGATGATTGGTTGGGAAAAACAAAATGTGATTATATACATGTTTGAAGGGATCATGTTTTGAGGCCTGGAAAAGGAAGTGGCTGGAGAAAAGAGGTATGGCATAACACAATGTTTCCCAAAAAGCTCAAACTATTGTCCAAGAAGATAGTTTGAATGGGTGTCTGGAGATAGCTGATGAGGGATTATTGGCAATGTCAATGGTTTTGCCAAATAGGCAAACTACTTCTATCAAATAATTACTTAAACTATAACCAAACATGTCAGAAATGCTTCCATGTATAACTGTTTCATATAAAATCTCAAGTCTGGAGAAAAGAATATTATGTACCAGCATAAGCACGAATAGTCTCAACTCTGGCCACCTCCTTAGCCAATGCTGGCAGCTCCTCTGCTAATATCTCCTGATTCTCATCTGTTCAAGTAGCATAGAGAGAATAAAATGATTCATTATAATGTCAAATGCAAAATGCATAATGACCATTAATAGATGAACACAAAAATCCGGTTGCTTAGTAACATCTTGTAAGCATCATGGAGATAATTAGAGGCCTATTGTGTGTGCTTTAGTACTTCAGATTACGGAACACAGCACAATTTGGTATCTGATCTGATATGTTCTATCATCTGAATCTATCAGCGAATAACTAAAAATTGAAGCTTGTTATTAAGTTTTCGCAATTCATAGCTGGCTGGGGATTAATGTTAGTATCAAGCAAGATTACCAGGAACTGGATTTGGGAATTAATGTTACTATGTTAGTATCAAGCAAGATTACCAGGAACTGGATTTGGGATTGACGAATTGAGATCAATCAGCCCCTCTTTGATCCCTCTGAGACGCAGTTGTACATGGTCAGATCGTGAAGAGTAAAGGGAAATTGTCTCGGACAACCTACGGTCGAGATCAGACAGCGTCGCCTCGAGATCCGCGCAGTCGCTGCTGAGTTCGTGCTCGATGTAAGACGACTTGAGCAAATCCTCTTTGGTGCCAAATCTCTGCGCGAGGAATCGATGAAGTGACAGGGAGAGAGGTGCGGAGGGAAAAGAACAACTGGAGGTCGCCATGGTTCGGTTTTCGCTAATACATTTCGGATCGGAGCCTGTTCTGATCGGATGGGGAGGAGATCGGGAGAAGAGAAGGAAAGGAGAAGGTTAACAATATTATTGTTATGTAACATAACAATAATGCAATTAATTCAATTAGCGGCGGGTTAGTAACTAAAATCGAGGTGTATTTACTCGCTACACGAACCGTTGTACGTATCGTGTTGATATGTTCTTTATTTTATTGCGTATCTAGGCCCGCCTGTATTGAGTTGAAGCCCAGCCAGAGCAGAGCCAGAGCCAGCCAGTATTAGTGGATGAAGCAAACCAAACCAAACCAAACCACCGCGAACTGGTGGGATGGGATGCCTCATGGCTCATGCCTCTTTTCTTTTATACTTTGGCACCCAAGCAAGTGGGTGACTTCACTTCACATCACATGGAATAAGAGATTCTTTCTTTTTGCACCAAATCCAAGTGCCCATAATTTCAAACACGACCTTAATTTTGAATGATGCTCAATGGCTCATGCACTCCTCCTTCAACTCCGCATTCATTTCATTTCATTTCATTTCATGCTCTTTTTCGCTCCATTTACCTCTCATTTCTCTCTCGGACTCTGATGTATGGGTGCAAATGATCAACGGACCGCCGCTACCACAAAGCCGGCGTAATCTCTCCGACTGTCAATTATTGCCGATCCGGTCAGCAGACATAATTCCGGCCCTACGTACTAAATGATTCTGCTTCTTTTTTCTTTCTTTTTGTTTGGTGAATATAAGGTCGACCAAAAATATTAGTAATTGCATTCTAGACTAGAAGAATATTGAACCCATCCTTTAAAATAGGAAAAAGTTACAAAAGGCTGCTGTAATCAGGGGAGAAAAATTAGGTCATGACAATGTATAAACAATGGCTGTTACATTTCCACTAAATAATCACTCGCATCGCATGTCCCGGTTCAACAAATAGCAATGTTAAATATATTATTTAATCCTGAGTGGAATTCTTTTCACGTCATGCTAATTGCTAGATTAGAGTGTAAGTGTGTAACATGCGTCGAACACCTAGCAAATGATACCAAAACAAACTATCCCAATTTCCTTTTTCTTGTCTTTTTTGTTAACTTTTTGACGTAGTAGTAACCATCCTACAGAGGTAAAAAGCATGTCATGTGTATAATAAAAGATTAACAATGACAACCTTCACAACCCAATTAGATTGATAAACAAACAGGCACAGTATGCACTAATATTTTACGATCAGAATTAATTCAGCTTGCTGAATTCCTAAAAAACTAACATTTTTTTGAAATTTGAGAGCTAAATTATTATCTTTCTATCAAAAGAAAATAATAATAACAACAGCGGTAAAAGGAGTCGATTCTTGTTTTTTTTTTCTTTTTCTTTGCTTCCTCTTTAACATACCACAGATCTGTTTATATAGAAAATTTTGAATATTTTTTCTTAGTTCCTTCTAAAAGAAGATACAGACAAGAACTCATTTTTTTCCCCTTTAGAAGAAGAAGAAGAAGAAAACATCAGTAAGTATTCTTATTCAAAAAATAAAAAAATGATGACTGGTGGATGTCTTTTTGATAGTCACAAAAGAAACAACCTTTTCCGTAATGCATGCTTGGAAGATACGCCAACTGCTGGTAAAAACAAACAAACTCAAGAGAGGGGTGGAGGAGAAAGAAGTGAAAGAACAGACACAACTTATCCCCAGGGAGCATCAGACAATTCATCACGGAATTTCTTTATGGAATAATCGCAAATTCAACTTCGGAAAAACAAAATTGCAAGAAAGAGATCAAACTACCCTTTTCCAGGCAATAACATGAATCAGTACACTTTACTTTGTTCATTCAATTCATTAAACCAAATCTCTTGTTTCTGCTCAGAGTGTGAGATTGTGGGTTATGTGCAGTGCCGGCAACCATCATGACATGACTAGCATTATCATCATCATTATCATGATGAGAAAATAATAACAATAACATCAGCAATGACATTAAAACAACATTCAGCATCCCATGACAGCACAATTGTACACGAAACTTCCTGAATGTTTACTGGCCATCATCTCCCACTCGGGCGGCCCATCATCCCTGGGGACCCAAGCATGGAGCTCAATCATCCCCCCTCCCAAGACCCTTGGCCCACCAATCACCACCAACCGGTCCCCACAAGCCCGAAAAGCAATCCCCCAACCATTGACCGAGTCAGGCCGCTCAGGTAGTTTGCCGAGAGTGACCCATGTGTTAGATTCTTTGTTATACTTCCGCACTTCTTTGTCCCCATAATTCGCTGCATACAACTGATTATTAACAACTGCAACCAATGGTGGGGCACCACTCGCACCATTCAAACCTGCAGCCATATCAGGTATAACCCGCCATGTGCCTTTTGCTATGTCGTACTCCTCTCCACAAGTCAACAAATCGGCATTGCTATTACCAGCCATGCCGCCTAGCACATAGAATTTGTTGTCCATGTACACACCTGAGCACATTTTTCGAGGCTTTTCCATGCTAGGTAGGGTTACCCAGGTTTGAGCCTCAGAATTGTACATCTCAGCTGATCTCAATATGTTTCCCTGTACATCGGTCCCACCTGCTACAAAAGCCTTCTCACCAAAACTGGCAGAGCCAAACAAGCACCTTGGTGAGTTCATCTCCACACCAGGAGACCAACTGTTTGTCAATATGCTATACTTCAGCACCACAATGTTGAAAATTTGCTTGCCAAAAACTAGGAGCTCTGTACCTACAGCAAGGGATTCCTTGTCAGAGCAAACAAAACACTCATCATGCGGCATCCGCGGCAGGGTCATCCACCTGTGGCGAAATGGATCATATGCATCCCACTCAAGCACGTTGCAAGAAAAGTAGATCCAGTGCTCTACTATGCCCGACATGCGTCTCAGCCGATACAGCTCACCAGTTCGGATCAAAGATCGAAAGCCACGATTGAGACTTGCCAAGGAGCCATAGTCAGAGCGAGAGCAATGCATCAAAGAACTTATGGAGAGGTCACGGCCAATTGGGTTGATCAAGGATAATGAATTTGTGCTGCTGTTAGATCCGCTACCATCACAGCTACTAGTGCATCTGGTACGTTTCGGGCGCTTGAGAGCAAGAGTTAGGCTTAGGCTTTCTTCGTCGGATTCATCATTCTCTTCTTCTTCTTCTTCTCTTCGTTTGATTTTGGAGGAAGGTTTCTTGCTGGTGAGTTCGAGGAGATGGCAAGTCATGTAGGATAAGGCTGCTTCTGGTTCACAAGAATTTGGTAAATCCCGAAAATTTAAGCAAAACTGTCCCTCCAACATTTCAAATTGAAAAAGGAAGTGCAGAGTTGTCTGCTTTGCAAAACAGATCAAATCTCTATATGCTCTGGATAAAAGAAAGAAACTGTGTGTCAAAGATAGTTATTACATCATTGTTCATGATTGAATTATTTATTATTCAATTCAATAGGGGAACCCTGATTAGTTTTATTACCATATATTTTTTGAAAACACGGAGAAGAGAAAGAAATTAGCAATTGGAATCCTACATATATATCATAATAGCAGGAGAGATTGAAACTTTAGTGAGCCGACTAAGATTAATTTTTTATTTTTATTTTTGAACGAATAAGCTTGACCCAGAGGAAGAGTAGAGTAGTTGAAAAAAATCTCTCAATAGATTCAGTCTAGCTAACAAAGGATTTGAGCTAACAACTCCATCAAAGATTGGATATTTTTATTCAATATTGGATTAGAGTAGATGCAAATTGCTGTCAAAATATATGCGAAAGCAATCGAACGATTTAAGACCCAAATGATTGTCTTTATTTATATTTTCACTCTCTGGAATGGTGTAAAAATTATTGCGGAGTAGATGAATCAAATCTTCACAGATTGTGTTGACGTAAGAACTATTACTTCTAGAAGAAGTTGGCGAAGAAAAGAACAAAAAAAGAGAGAAAATTACCAAAATTTAAAAGGACAGATTAATCATTCTTGGTTGCAATAATGAATAGACGGCCATCTCTTTACCGGAAAGAAACTGATATCTCAAGGAGTTATATTTTCTTTTTCTCAAACGAATCTAATTAGGACAACAACACAGCAATCGGGCCGCAAAATAGAAATAGCAATTCAAGGAGCTAAAGAATAACAAATAGACTAGCAAAAATGCTCTCTTTTCAATTGGTTACCAGGTTACGAGAAGGAGGATCAGATCTGGATACATAATCCCAAATGTTTTAAATAAAAGGAGGAAAAAGAAGAAACCAATGATTGAAGTAACTTACCAAGGGTTTGGAGCTCTCCCGATTAAAACTTCAGCAAAGCAACCTCAAAATCTATACAAAAATTTTCTTTCCATTTCTATTGCATATTCTCGATGCTTCTTTTTCTTTTCTTTCTCCTCTTTTTTTTTTCTCTCTGGTAACTAGCGGCTCCTTTTCGTTTTTTATCCCTCTCTTTCTATTTTTCTTTCTCTCTCTCTCTTCTCTCTATCTCCATCACCATATCCCCATTTCTCTTTATTTTATAATTGCTATCCTTCCAACGACCTTTAATGGGGTTTATTTATATTTATCGTGTACTGATTTCTCACTTCTTCTTTTTTATACAAAAATCGGGAATAGATTTTAGTTAAACTAAGTTTCTCTGCATATTCTTTGAATGAGTAGGTGGGTCCCACTACAGCAATCTCTTCCGGTCTTCATTTTTTTTTTGGCGTCTCCTCTGCTTCTCCACCAGTTTGGTCTTTTTACTTCTTTTTTTTTTATAAAAAAATGTTTATCATGGTTTAATTTACACGTTGAATTGATTTTTTCAACATATTGACTAAATGCTGTTTTGCCACGTAATTATGCTACCAAGGTTTTTCGGCCGAACAAAGGAGAGTGATGCACACAAATCATATTTCATGGTTTAATCGCTGCCGACATTTTCTAATTCCAATTAATTAAAACGAATTTCAAAATGGATTCTAAAAAAATATTTGACTTTCGTTTAGTATGGCTTCTAATTTATAATTCTCTCATTTCTTTTTCATCAAACCTACAACCTAATTAAAAGAAACAAAAACAGCGAGTGCTAAACTATCGTCTGAAACATTCACAAATATACATGAATATTGAAATTAATAAAATAATGTTATCTACGCACCTAACAATGTAAATGTACTATTCTATTTTAAAAGGACAAAAATATTGAATCTGCTATATTTTATCCATGAATATATGCATCTAATTACTCACTTCTTATTTTATCAGACGATAGGTTTTGAAATTTTATCATCCAGTTAGAAGGAACAAGACATAACAAATATACTACTCAGATTTGGGCAGATATAAGATTTTGGTCGGAGTCAGCAATATGATTATAATAATTTATCGGATTCAAATTAATTAACTAATCAGGTACTAAATAAAAAAAATCAACACCTCAACATATATTCATGTCTAATAAAAAAACTATCAAAATAATATCATTTTAGATATTAAAAAATAATAAATAATAAAACTCAAAATAATAAATAATCAAATCAATGAAGAAATCTTTCCTCTATGAGACTTTATATTTTTAAAATATTTACATAATTCTTTCTTCAGAAAATCATATTAGCAAAAATTTGATAAAAAAACACTTTTCAAAATCCCAATGAGTCATTGGCCCCTGCTCACACATCTTACATTTGCGATGCAACATTAGTATATTTGATTTTAATGTAATAAAAAAGTATATTTTATTTTAAGAGCTCTATAGCTTAAATATTGATATATAACCTTTTGTGCGTCTAAAGATTAAGTTCCTAATTTGGTTAGGATATTCTCACTTGAATTACATCTATATTATGCCAGAATTATCTATTGAAGTGACCATCAAAAAATATATTGAACCATCTTCAAAATTTTACTTATTTTACTCCATTAATTATTTAAGTAAAATTTTTGTAGGAAATAAAAATTTTCATTTTTGAATTATTTAAGTATTTAGTTTAGATTTTTTTTTTAAAGTTGACCAATTTTAATATGCAAATATTCATTATTTTATTAATATTTTAGAGTCATTTAAAAAATATGAGATAAAATATTTAAATGGCCCAAAAAAATAAAAAAATTACATGCCATAATGTTTTTTTATATAAAGAATTTATTAAGCGAATTGAAGTTTGAAGTTGATTAGATGTATTTTTTTTATAAATAGTACTAAACCTGATATGATTAACATGGATAAGATAACATTAAAAAATATAACCGTTTAAACTTTAAACTATGGGTCTGGTTCTGGTTACAAAACTAGTATTTTAGTATCTGATCTCGATCCGAACCAAAACTGATATGGTAATGGACAGCATACGGGTTCGATTTAATTACCCATATAAAAATCTGATACAGCCCCAACACAATTTTTATATTAATTAATATAAAAATATATATTAATAACAACGAAAATGCAAACCACTTGTAGCATGTGTTTAAGGAAACAAATATTTATAATAATTTCATATATTAAAAACCAATATAAACCTTCAACATTTGACTTTCAAATCTCCTTGTTTATTCTGAATTAAAAAATTTCTAGATGAAAAAGATTCATCTTTCTCTTATTTGTATATGTTTACTTGATTTTAAACTTAGATTCAACCAGAGTAAGTGAGAGTAAATAAAGTAGAGAGAGGACATATAATTTAATTGAGTTTGACTATGAAGTCTTTATGTCTGCAAAATTCGTAATCACTAATAATTGTAGGATTATGTTGAATTGCTAAATTCTTACACCTCTTACAGCAGGTAAAAAATGGTCTCAACTTATGCGCGTTCCTGCTTGCACTAAATGTACAAATTTTAGCAGCGCCGTTGTAATGAAGCACGCGGTTTAGAAAAGTAAAACATATAGGAGCCTTTTTTTTTTGTTTTTGTTTTTTAAGACAATTTGACAAGGGACGAAGAAGATATGTAATTGGCCACGCCTGATCTAATCACCACTCATGAACAATTAATCCTGTTCTTTCAAGTTATACATTCCCACTCTCGGATCCCTGACAAATTAATATTTTATAGCCATTTGTTTCTGTCTGTCCCATAATAACTATTATTTCCAAATTTTAAATGCATGAATTTGAGAGTCATCATATATCGGAAAAAGTTCATATACTAATGTCAAGTTTGATGAAACATTATGACCCCTAATTTGAATAATGCATTAATAATATAAGGTTCAACATTTGATATTTCGATATTATTCCAAGTAAGAAGTTTCAATTTGAGATCAACATATTTTATGTACATTTCCGAGGCGAAAAAGCTCGGAAAACTGCCTACTTTATTAATAATAATTATTTATTTGTTTAACAGAAAATACATAATTATTATAACATTATAAATTTATACGTATTTTGTAATAGCTCAATTGTTCACAACCATACACTATCAGTGAAATAATATATAATAAATAAAAAAATAAATGGTTATATAACAGGTGGATACTCGGTCGCTAGAGGTGGCAATCGGGCGGGTCGGGTCGGCTTCGGGTTCGGGTCGGGCGGGTCGGGTCGGTTTGACTTTCCGGAAGAAATCGGGCCGGGCGGGTCGGGTCGAGTCGGGTCGGGTCGGGTCAATTTACAATCGTTGATAGATTTCGATTGGATTGAAGGCCATTTGAGGTGTTTGACTTTCTTAAAAAATCGGGTCGGGTCGGGTTCGGGTCCCGGGCGGGTCGGGCGGGTTTGTCGGGTCGGTCGGGTTCGCACATCTAGCACACAGTATAAGTTGTTCGTCCATTTGAAAATGACCAAATAGGCCTCTATATTTTATTAAAAAAACAACCAAATACTCCCTATATTTTCCAAAAAAGTTTCAAGTAAAAAACAAAAATTAATTATACTTGTATAAAAATTACATTTATAGGTTACAAAAATTAATTATACCTGTATAAAAATTATCAATTGATCTTCATAATATATTTTAACTATTAAATATTTTGAATCTCATCAACCCGACTTTATTTTTATATTCAAAATTTAGCATACCATATATACTTTTTATATTCAATATATAAATATATTTTTTGCCATATCACATTAATTAGTATATATAGGACTGTTATATCAGCGAGATTTTTTTTGAGAATTTTTTTATATATATCAGCACGGATTTGATTTTCGTATCCTCACAGTTCTTGTATTATAATTATCCATCACATATTATGATTTCATCTCAAATCACAAGTATAATAATTGTGTTTGCATGACATAGCATTTATATAGAACGACAATGACATTTACATCATCCATTTAAAAAATAAAAATAAATGGAGCAGATGTTTTTAAATACAGGCTACTTTGAAATATTGTGAAAATGTAGTGTGGCATTTGTCATTTTGTTTTGGTTAAAATGCACACAATAGTCAAATATATAATTAAATAGTCAAATGTCATCATAAGCGTTCTCATAGCGGGTCAAAATAATAAAATAGACAGAAGTAAAGTCAAGATTTCTAATTTCTAAATATACAATACGAAATGTTCCCCATACGTACATACGTACACAAAAAAGATGAAGTGTACGGTTTACTCTGTTAGCTTCTGTATACTTGCCTTCTCAGCTGAAGATTTTCAGAGCTGTTTTAATATTTTTTTAAGCCGTTGCAACATTTCTAAAACATTACCTAAGAGATGACTTTGTTAATTTTCAAAGATATTGTATTTCAAATGCTTATGATTTTCAGGGCCATTGTAATGTCTTGGGATCCATTACAATGACTTACAAATCATTACAAAGTGTTATACAACGGTTGAATTTGTTATCTTTCAAAGTTTTATATATTATTTAGACATTTCATATTCTTTTTGAGCTATAACGGCTCTGAACCGTTATAATGACTTAGATCATAGAACTTATTTTCTTATTGTTTTTGCTAAGTTCATTCAAGATTACATTTTCAATAACATCGATAGTCCTATGTAAACTTGAGATACTTTAGCATCTTCCTTGACCTCTTTGATTCATCAAATTGATTCTACAAAAGTCTCACAAGATATATAGTGAAATACAAGTTTGTAGTTTTACAAATTGACAAATTAAAAAGTTATTTAGTACAACATTACATTATATGGTACTTGATTGTCATTTTTTATTACTTGAATGTTATTTCTTGATTTGTGTTACTTGCAACTAGGCATGTCATCAATATCAAGCAAAAGATAAAAAAAAACATGTGTGAGAAGTTAAGTTACACTGTCATTGTGGAGAGGTACATCAAGTTCTTAAGTGATGGCATGATGACCGATGATTACGCAAATAATTTCTCAAGCTACATAATACATTTGGTGAGGGAATGGATGGCATGCACATTTAAGAGTTTGAAGGATATCGATAATGATTACAAGACCGAACTATGAGATGAAATAAAGATTAAGCAATAAACTTTATTCTTTAAATTTTGAATATTTGTGATTTGTGAAATGTGAATTCTAACTATAATTTGATAACAAATATTTTTTTAAGAATTTATGAAATATCAACAATGATCATCAAAGTCGTTGGCCTTACCTGAAAAATATGAAAATCCACTCTCGTGAGAGACTTCATCAGGAATGCAGACTCCGAGAATCCCAAAAATTCATGTGACGAATTCAATATCACACCAGACCAATGGAAAGAGTTCAAGAAACAGAAGGACACTCATGAATTTAAGGTAGTGAAAAAATCTTCCTAATTGATTAAATCATTAGAATCTTACAATACTATCTTACATAGTACTAATAATAATTTTTAAATCTATCAATTGAAGAAGAGTGCACAAAGATAGGCTGCAAGGAAGGAAAATAAACATGCTCATAGACTCGAGTCGACTGGGTATAAGGGTGCAGTGAGAAAAAAGGAGATAGACATTGTTGTTTCGTCGAATTTAACCTCGTCGAGAATTAGTTAAGCAAAGGATGAGAAGAGCTTCTGATGGTTCATAGCAAGGGAAAAAACTACCAGCGAGGAGGGAGTTTATTGAATCCCGGAGCAAGATACAAGAGAGGTCCTTCAATGAGCGATATATTTTTATATTTGTTCCAATTAATTATAAGTCTTATTCTAACATGAACTTTTATTTGTTCTGTGACAGGAACACCTGATCGATGAAGAGTTTCAAGAGTTATTTGAGCCGGATCGGCATGATGACATCTTGAGTATTCCGCCTACTTTATCGCATCCATCGTCTATGAAAAGGAAAGAAGAAGGTCATCTCACTTCAATTGTGTGTCTCATAAGACACTGAATGAGACAGTGAAGAAGATATTGGATGAGGCATTAAGGAAGCAGAGAGAACAACTTATAACAAAATTCAGCAAATAATTAAAATTATATTGTTAAAGGGAAATGATTGTTGTTCCTCCGATCATCTCTCCTCAAGAATCCCCTCATCCCCCAACTGAATAGGTGAGCTCCAATAAGATGTGTGCATGATGCTCGATATCCAAGTTAGTATTTATAGTTATCTCTGTATAAATTTTGAAAATTTAAATTATAATTATAATTATATTCATGACATACATACTTTTATTTTTAGAAACCAATGTCATGCACACTTTATGTTCAGAGACCAGAAGGTAGAATTAAGGTAGCTTTCAGAAGGGTTCTTCCGTCTAGTGAGAATGCTATCGTGTATGATGTTCCTTTTTTGAATGATCAGGTCAAGATCACCATCGACGATTTTTTGAAGGCTATAAACACGTTATCGTATCATTTCCTACAGACGACAAGGAATGGATTGGTGATCTGATCCAGACTCCTCTCATTTGACCAATAGAATTGGTGCTGGTCGAGCCGGTAATAAAATAAATTATATGTCCATATTTTATTTTAATTTAAAAAAAATTTATTGTTAATATTTTTTACTACATGTAGGAAATCACACTAGAGAAGCATGCCTCAAAGAAGAGAGCATTGTTGCCATGTGTGTCGTCGATTTCCCATCGGGAACCACTTGTCGACGAGGCGGTCGTGAAGGGCCTTCATAATTTCTTTCTCTTCTCTATCAAGCGTTGATGTCTCAATCTATCGACACCTCTGGACTTGAGATGGACATGTCGAATGATATTTTTGAGATTAAAGGTAAGATCATAGTGGCATTGTCTAACATCATTGACCTCTTCATGGACAGTTAGCTCAACATCTTCATTCTACAAATTGCATGCCTGTAAGAAGTATCTAATTAAATTGATATATTTTATATATAGTAACAATTTGAGGCATAATTGTGTAATACATGTGTAGGGTTTATGAGAAACGGTGTAAATAATTTGCAGTCGATAGATACTTATTTCTTGATCTATATCGCTGCAAGGAGACAAATTTGAAAAGAGAAATCAAGACAACGATAATTTATATAGGTATTTTTTTTTCTCGAGTGTCGATAATCCAAACTCATTCATACTTTTCGCCGTACATTCATGGGTTAAAAAATCAACTTACAAAACTTAATTTATTTTTTACTTTATTTCTATATAGCTGATAACTAATATGAAATAAAATGGATAACTTAATATTACAAATTTAAAATGTAGGAATCATTGGTATCTTCTAATCGCGAATCTCATAAATTATTTATGTTATGGATATTCCCTGAACTCTACTGATTTCAAAGTGAAGAATCTCAAGATAGAATTGATTAGGTAAGTATTTTCAAAATTTTCAATAATCTCAATATATGTTAATTAATTATGCTGACTCGTAGTTATATATTATAGCGCATTAAGATATTATTGGATGCAAAAAGGTGAGAACATGTTGAACGCTAAGTTATCGTATTCACAAATTAAGGTAAGGTTTAACTTTGGTTCACAAATTAATTATACGAGCTTAGATGTCATGTGGTGTTATTGAATTCTTTATTTATTTCATAAATATGGAGTCTAAAACAGCCGAGCGTTCAAGAGCGTGGCTACTACATAATGAGATCAATACATGAAATTATCACCACTTATCCATATGATGGTTGATCAAAGGTATGAAATATATATAACTTCTAATATATTTTTATTTTAATATTTCATTCCAATTCAAAAAATATAAATTAAGTGTTGTTTATTTTTGTGGAGTATTCAAAAGGCTCCTAAAATGTATCCCGCAAATGCAATCAAAGAAATGAAGATTTTGGTTGTAGAATACATTTTTAACAATATGTCCATTTTTTATGCTTTATAATACATTTTCTGAATATATTTATTTATTTTTTCTTTGTGTGTGTATATGTACATATTATATATATATATATATATAATATGGTATTTATTATAAATATATATATGTTTATCAGATATTGATATATGTTACAACTAATGGTAATTGATGATATAAAAATTAGCAATATATGAGCTAGTCATAGTAAACAGTGTAATCATTAAAAAAAAACTATTCGGTAACTATTCTACTATCCAAACATTACAAAAGAATAAATAAATATAAAAAAAAAGGTTACTCACAATGAAAAGTTTGTAATAATTTTCTTTAAGAAATGTTATTATAGTTTATAATCTGTAACGGTTTGTTCATAGAACTGTTACCAGAATGAACAAATCTATAATGGTTTTACAGTATAAATAAAATAAGTATTTGAATGTAAATAACCTTGATAGTTAATAATTTATATAAATAGTATTTTTGTGACATAACAAACATTACAAATAATTAATATAAATAAATAATTTAATAAATATAAATAGCTCAAAATAATAGATATAAATAGAAGTGTGATAACAAGTGCTTCAAAGGATGGCGAGTTGTGCCATTGACTTTCTATAATAGTGAGAGTTGCAGTCAACTTGATTACTATAAATAATTCATATGAAGAGCGTGTTAATATGAAATATGAATAACTAATTTATTTGATATAAATGATTGTAACTGAATTAAAAAAAAAATAGTTAATGGGGACAAAATTAAAAAAAATAGTTAATTGGGACAAAATTTAATATTTATTTTTTCTTATAATAAAGATGAAATTAATTAGGTCTTAATTTTAGCTTTATTTTAAAGGAATATTTAATCGAATTTCATATCGAGAACTCGTATGGCTTGCATGCTCTATTTTAAATGATAAGAACGGAGACATATTAATTATATGGTTTGACATTAAGCAACATTTGTCGAGCGGATCGTTAATTAGTTTACTTACAATTACAAGACTGGCTAGTTGCGAGTTATATATATATTCGACAATCAAGTTTGACTATGAAAATATATATGATTAAAATTTCGTAGTCGCCGATGATTTGTTTAATAGCATTAGTTCTCAACTTGCACAACCTTTTGTCAATTCGTGTAGGAAAACATTATGATATATATTATTCTTATGGTGTAAGATACATTTTCAGTTGAAAAAGTACTGGAGTTGACATGAGATAAAATATTGAAGGAAAACAAGAAAAACTTATCCTAAACATTTCAGGCTCGCACATCTTGCAAATGCGATGGACTTCCTAATATCTTGTGTTATACTCATCTTTTTAGTAAATAATTAAATTTGTGGTGTAACCACGCCATTTCCTTAATCAGTTGGCAGCTAACATAGATAAACTGCAACGATTTCTATGTACCTAAATATACATTCTTTTACTAGTAAAAGCTCTCTGTCATCTCTTAATTTTTTTCAGGAATTAAGGGGTACGAAATTAAATGGGAAACAAAAAAAAAAAGATCGTTTAATGCGGCCTTTAATTTTTATAATGGAAATGGATTTTTTTTTAAGAACAAAGAAAATGCCAAGAATGAGATGCGGCATCAGTAGTGAATAAACAATGTGCTGTGAAAAAAATAATATAATGTGTGTTGGTTGCATAACTAAAAAATATTTTTTTACGTGGACGTGATATGACATTTTAAAACAGATAAAGGAAAAACATGTTACATCTTTTAAAATACTTTTGCTATTTTTTTAGATAAAAAGAAAATTATCTCTATTGGATGATCCAAAATCCTCAAATCAAACAACATTCTCTTAGATAAAAAAAAAATAAAAAAATAAAAATCTAAAAACTGTAAAATTTGATCTCTTATATAGAGTTTGATATGAAAAATAAATTGAACGATTTGGATCAAACATTTTTAACTTGAAATTTAAAATTTTGACGCGTTGCACGAGCGCATCCGTACAACACGTTATATTTTACACTCTCTCTATCTTTTTTTTTTTTTTGTTGAAAACTTAACAGTGACTGTCAAGGGTTGCATTGAATATAAATGAGTTTTACAGTCCTGCTCCATCCACCAATTACATTAAAGCTTAAAACACAACAACAGAGGCGTTATGGCACCCCTTATATTCATCTAACGACCCAAATCAAGGTAAACTAAATAACACTTGAAAGAAAAACGAAACACCACACTAGATTCTTTATTTAAACTTCCTAACAGCACCTCAACCATCATCTGGCAACGTTTTACAGCAATCCTAAACCTCGATTGAGCGTAATGTTCGATGTTAGCAGTATTTGAACCAGAGCTGAACATCCTTGTGTATCCTTTCCACCATGATATTCATCGGCACAGTTGCTGTCGGCGAAGCCTCTCCAAAGATATAGGCAGGCATTCCTTTGTTTCCAAAGGTGCCAGCAGGTCGCAAGAACAATGGAAAGCCACATCCCAACGTCAACGTATAGGGTTTGTTTACTTCGTGTCTTTCATGTCTTTTCTAAGTTGAATCGGTTTCTTGTGTCCACGCGCACTTCACGATACACTTCCCGGTCTTACACCTTCAGGCTAAAGAGATGATAGTCTCTCACCATGCCCCGCTGCTGCTGCAGTGCAAAGGCAGACAAACTATTTTGAGCCATTTGAATTAGCCATTTAGACTTTGAGATCGAAAAAGCGATCTATAGTACGGATTCAATCTGTATTATGCATAGCACCATAATACAATTTTCTCTCTCTCTCTATATATATATATTTAGGCTATGGTGTTATATGTAGTTAATGATAAAATTTATTATGGACTAAAAAATATAACTAAATTATTTTTAAATTTTGATTTATGAATCTCAATAAATTTTTTATATCAAAATATAATGGCATATAAAAAATTTCTATGTTTTAAATTTTTTAAATATTAGTTTCAAATTTTTTAAAAATAACTTAGATAATATATTATTATTATTATTATTATTTTAGTCATCTTAAAAAATAAAAAATAAATACTTCAAAATTTTTAAACATAGAATTTTTTTGTATCCTACAAGACTTTGTTATAAAAAATTTAGTGAGACTCATAAAAAGATTTGAAGATGATTTAATTATATTTTTTTAATTCATAATAAATTTGATCGTGTAGAAAATAATCTAACTCATATCATATTATATTATGATGCATCCAAGCACATCATGTGTTGTCACAATTCTTCTTCTGAATTTACATTTTTATTAAAAATATTTAAAATTGTGAAAAAATGTAAAATTTATAGTAAACTGAAAAATATTATAAAATTTTTATATGACGTAACTTCCCATGTAGTTGAAAAACAAAAGTCATACGAAAGGACATGACATATGATGCATGAGTCATGAGCCATCACTGCTCGGGGCGGAGGTTGGTGCTGCATTCATAATTTGGTTAGCTTTCGATCATAAAAGAACTCTGGAATTTTTTTTTCATTTTAAAAGAAAAATCTATGGACTGTTTTGTCAAATAATCAGCCTCCGAAATTGAAGAATGGAGGGTCAAGAAATTGAAACACGTGGTATATAGTTCCATCAGTTCTAAAATACCAAAAATAAATAGTGTGAAAATATAAAAAGGGTTTTATCACTTTTGAGCATGAAATTCTGAATTAATTTGACACAATATTAGTGAATTAAAATCGGGACGGGTTGGGACGGATAAAAGCTAACTCGGACGGTTTAGCCGGGTTTGATTGGGACGGATTAGGACAGGTCGGATTTGAGAGGGCGTGGCCGCGATCCATCCTAGGACCATGGGTTGGACGGGTCGGTGGGGCGGATCGGGATGGATCGATAGGGCGGGTCAAAATTCCGGAGCGGGCTGGGTCGTGTATTTGGACCGCCGGGTTTATTTTGTTTTCAAAATTGAAAAGTAATTCAAATAAATTCTCAAAAATACAGAAAATTGAAAAGCAATTATTGAAAATATTTAAAATATATAACCATTAATATTCTTGATATTTTTTTGATTTTTTTATGACTCAAAAAATGAGTAGAAATTCGAAAGAAATGTTAAAAATTCAAATAAAATGATATAACTTAAAATAAAATGACAAACTAATTATGTTATTAAAATAAAATATTTAAAATTTAAACAAAATAAATATTTTTTATTTTTTTTTAATTCAAATAAATTGCCAAAAAAAATTGAAAATTAAACGGGTTAGGGGGTCAGTCAAACGGGTTAGGACGGGTAAGACGGGTCGAGTCAAGTATAAATTAGGATGGGACGGGTTTTTTAGAAATTTTTGTCCATAACTCGTTGTACCCATCAGTTACTCCGAACACAAATTAGCACGGATTTAACTTCGAATTGGATCGGGTAGGGATGCGAAAACGAATTTAACGGATCAGATTTAACCCCGGACATTTTTATAACACTAAATCACATACCACAAAAGCACGTGAAGTGATAAACCACATACCACAAAAGCACGTGAAGTGATAGCGCGTCTGAGAGAGTTGAGAGTTTGATATAATCCAAGTTCCGCGTCAAGGACGGAATTGGCATCCCAAACTAATACGCACATGTTGATATTCATTCATTTCTCAGCTGCATTTTCCTTGCCTTTTATTTGTCTTTTCCTCTTATTATTTATATTATTTGCCATTTCTTAACATATATCTCCATTTAGGCATTAATTTACAGGAAGCATTAAAATGGTTGTGATGGGAACTTGAGAGGAGATGGGAAGCTGAAAGGGACTAAAGGCATTTGCCAGAAAGGCTGCTCTGCTCCTAGATAAGATATGTTTATTATTTTATTATTATTATTATTTACCAAGCAAAGCAAGAAAGAAACGCACGTACATATTACATATATCATCATATAAATCACATCCCTCTCTTACTCTCTACAAAAGCACCAGTAATTATAAGCAATAACAGCAACTGCTCTTGTAGGACCTTCCAAATTTCCTTATGAGAGTTACATGACATGACAATAAAAAGGGTGTGTGTGTGTGTGTGTGTGGGGGGGGGGGGGGGGCTCAACCCTCAAGCCTCATTCATATATTCACCTTTTCTATTTCCCTTTCTTTTGCAAAAATAATAATACTATATATTATGATTCCCATCCAATGAATTATATTGTCAGTTTTTTATCTACACATGCATACAGCTGGCCTGGAACAGGAAGGAACTGTCCTCTCTTCTTCTCCTCTTTATTTTATTTTTTTTGTATGAGTAAAAATGTAATTCACTGTTAATTACATAATTAGTCCCTAGCTAGTAGTAAAGTGAAATGACAACACTACATAAGCCTACAATAATTAGAGTCTAAAGCAGTTCTCATGTTGCTCATTTTTGTAATTACCCATCCAGTGATATCCTTTAGTTATTATTCTGGCACTGATTTTTTTTTTGGCAAGAACATTTTTCTTTATCCATATATATTGAATAAATCGGTGACGAGATTGTATCTAGGTTCAAAACTTGCATATGGACCTCTGGGGGGGGGGGGGGGGGGGGGGGCTGAAAGAAATATTCTTCCTTAAAAGGAAGAGCTGAAAATATATCTGGTCAAAATTTATGAAGAAAGATTTATGTATAGAGACGATCACTGGATGGGTCCCCTTTGAAATTATATATATTTATATATACATAACTGTTCTTGTAAATTTTGGAGGATTTGGTTAGATTTAAACAGTCCTTTGGAAATCCAACGGTCTACCTCTAACGTGTGATTGGACATCTATCTAAATTGATTGAGTTCAGAGGATACTGATAATTAAAATGTGCTCCATCTCTTTCCAAAAAGTTGCCCAATTTCTTTTGACATAATGTCCAATTTTTTTTGAATAAGGGGGAAAAATTCAAAGCTCTTATCTAAAACCCAAATCTTTTTTCCGGCTTCCAGGTTCCAAGTTTCGGGTTTTGGAAAATCAATTTTTTGTTTTATTGTTTTGTTTCTATATTCTATCAACATCTGCAAAATGTGTAAACAGTGCGCAATATTTCTCTTTAAGAAAAATATGAAAAACGTATATATGAAAACATAGAGAAACTTCAGCTGTTAATAATATAATGTTTTGTATATATAAAATTGAATACAAAGAAGAGTCCATTTATATTTTGATAGACTTTTTCTTGATGTGTGAAACGAAATGGGTTAGTCGGCGCGTTTTGGCACAAAGCGACACGCATCCACAAAAAAAAAATGACGTTTGAATGTAACATCAAACATGGATGTGCAATTATGTATTGTGCAAATGAAATTGAAAATGAAAAAATGGAAAGCGAAAGGGACAGGATAGCCGATAGGCATCAAAGCATAAAACTGGAGAGGGAGAGGGAGAGGGAGAGGGAGAGGGAGAAGGAGAAGGGTGAGTGTGTTATCAATACTTTTTAATCATCAAATTAAATTTCAGTGTGTACTAATTATTATTATTATTTAAAAAGGTGGGGGGTGGGCATCAATCGTATTTACTATTTAGACGAAGACAATTAGCCTCTCTTAGGTCTCATTGTTTATACTTTCCTAATTTCTCTTTATGCGTCAGTTTTAAAGCTTTATGGTGGGGGCCGGGTGATTGGTGTATGACTGTGTGTAAGATTGTAATGTGTTTATGGGTTTTTTGGCGCTTCCTTCTCTTAATTAAATCTTAATTAATCACCATATATAATATAAATGGCACCCCCCCTGTTACTTAGATTAAGTTGAGCGGCCACTATCTCTCCTGTCATTTCTGTTAGCCTTCCAATTTTTGTGTTACAGAAATATTAGTTCATTGATTTTGTTGGAGACTTGGAGGCTCTTAGCCTTTTTCACACTTTATTTATATTTATAGTTCGCCGTTAAATGTGTCTACTTACTCACATTTCGCTCAACGAATCTTACTGCGTAAAAATAGCATTATTTGGCTGCCACCATAGTAAAAATAATGCCATGATAAATGAGAATATTGTTTTACTATTGAGTTTTATATATAAGATTAATTTGATATAAACTAAAAAATTTAAGGATTAAAATGATATTTTTGAAACTTTAAAAATCAATTTGATAGCAATTGATACTTTAAGATTCAAATTGGTATATTCGAATTTAAGGACCAATTTGATAAAATAATGATACTTTAAAAACTATTGATATAATTTATTCATATAAATATATAGAATAAATCTAGGTAACTTGAGCTCATCAACGATCTTAGTGAGCTTTTTTAAAAATATATATTTTAACATTCCAAAATTTCGTGTTGCTCAATAATTTTCTATATTAAAATTTTATAAAAATAAAACATTAGATTGTTTATAAATTTAAAGTTCTTTAGGTATTTATTTTTGATATCATAGGTTAGTCTGACAGATCGTGTCAAGAAAATAGAGGGTGTTGTGTGTGTTTCAAGAAGGCACATGTGTAAAAGATGGATCTATTCCTCTGTCCGTCCTAGGTGAGACTTTATATAGAGGAAGAATGACATGAGGATCATGCCTAGTTCATGGCACGATCTCAGTAAAAACCAACCCTAAAATCAACAAATGCAGGTAATGACAAGTCGATATGCTTGACTGTGTAATCTTGTTTTGTTTAGTTGTGCTATTTTGGGTTGTGGTCAAATGTAATCACTATTCATAATAGCAGACAATTACAAATACAGTTGTACTAAACGTAAGTAGTAGGACGATCTCGAACTCGAGATTTATCCATTCGAGATGTATGATGAGTGAAAGAGGTTGTGTATGTCCATTGTAGTTTCTAGAGCTAAATGTTCGAGGTAGCGATAAATTAGCATTCGGAACACAGCCCTATCAATTTTGAATGTTAAGACCACTCTATTTTAGTAATTAAATAATAAATTTTTACATATAAAAAATGGTGGTCATCCAATAAGTAAAGGTTCAACATGGACTTGAATTGTTTCCAACAGCTTTGTTAATAAAGAAATGTCACCAGTTATTTATGGGCTAATAACACAAAGATGAAGGCCCACTAAAATTTGCTTGGACCCATATGATATGATATGAGTCGATGACAGGTCAGGCTGTCCTTGTTCAGCTGTTTGAACTCTGAATCTGAAGCTTTATTTTCTTTCTTTCTTTCTTTCTTTCTTTCTTGGTAGTAGGTAGCTGCCAGAAGAGAAGACTTCTTCTTACTTTGACTGCGCACCTGTGCACAGGCACCGCGTGAGAGACCATCAGACCAAGTACAAATTAAGTGTTCTTTTTTGTCATTGAATCGATCACTGGTCAACACTCGGTACTCAGTTACGAGGAAATCATTCAACTCTTTCATATTCGCAATTTCGCGCTCGCGCACAGAAAAGCCAAATCAAATCTCACGTGATTGTCAATGTTAGAAAATGGTACGCATTTGCCAGCTCATACTTTTTTTTTTCTTTTTTCTACCTTTCTTTTGAAGATAGTGTAGTTCATTTCTCCTACTATATTGTATATTAAACCTTAGAAAAAAGACGAAAAAAGAAATAGAAAATAGTTGAGCGAGCACATAGACCTTGCCAACGCATATTGTTTATCAATTGTTCTTCCAAAGAATGCTGAAACTATTATGTGAAATTAAGATGCAAATAGTTTCCAACTACCAGAGAGAGAGAGAGAGAGAGAAGCAGAGACCATCTTTATTCTTTGGTCTTTACTTTACTAATGTTTTGATTTCCAGTTTAGGGCCTGTTCAGATATTATCCATTCGTCACTGTGTCAGTGGGTAACATCCAAACTAAGCCTAATGTCTAAGCCAGATTATCAGATAGCAGGAATAGAGGATCCATCTCCCGCCATCCCAATCTGACAATCTCAAGTTCTGAACTATTCAATCTGACGGGACGCCGTGATTTTGATTTTCTTGATAGTGACAATGAAGTGAGCTCTTCTTAACAGTCACACTTTTGGCAATCAGTTACCAGCAACACACAGTTGGGCTGCTGGGCTTGCACATTTTATTTTATTTTTGATTTAAACAGATACGCCAATTTTATCATGTTCTTAATTTCTTGTACAAAGAAACATAGCTAATTGGTAAATTGATTTTCTTTTGGTGGCTCATCTGATAATGATAGCTGATCAAATTCATAATCCTCAGGCATCTATTATTATTATTATTATTATAACGGGTTCAATTAGTGATATATATCATATCACTACTTACAAGGTTTCAACACTATTATTGGTTCAATCAGATACAATGTCCTAGTTGATTCAATTGACATTCCATTTACCAGTATAATGATGCACAACAATGACATAATACCAACTGAAGCAAAAGGAGAATCTAATTTCCAATGAACAAAAACACAAATATGTCTGGAGAAAACTACCTCTTCTTATTGCATGAAAAAATGCAATCATATCTCTATATACAATGTAAAAAGAAAAAAAAAAAAGAAATCAACAAATCTGTAGGTTCAAATGAAAACATCAATCAATGTACTTAATCAGCAACAAAGAGGACATCTAATTAACCCATTTTCATTGCAATCTTTACATCTGATGAAACCAGCGTTCTCCTCCTCTCCATCCACTGATACAAACAACTTACAACTACCCGAGCATGTTTCGCACGGCATAAATCTCATCCCCCCACATCCACTGCACGGCTCCTGTCCCTGCGCGCCTTTCTTGACCGGCACCGATTCGCATCTCCCCAAAGCCCTCCCCAGTTCGCCCCCTTCGTGCATGCGCTGCACCTCCTCAGCCCCTCCCAAATGCCGTCCATCTGCAAAAACTTGTGGCAACTTGCTGGTGAATCTCTCCTTTAGAACCCCTCTCAACTCCTCTTTGTACCCACCATGCATAGCCACATCCCTCTCATCCATCACAACGCCGTAGCTCTGTAAAATTACCTTTGTGTCCCAGCAATCCTCATAAGTTTTCCTGACCCCTCTCAGACTAGTGATATACAAAACCACTCTCTTTTCACCACCAGGGGGGCCCGCCTTAGCGCTTCTTGTATTGATTATCTCTTGAAATGCATGAACTCTTTCACGAACAAGACCAGTGAATTTGGGTATCTCCCTTCTACTGAGAAAGGCGTATATGATCTCCGGATCCAGCTTTCCAATTGCGGGTGCTGATCTCCCTTTTGCATCTGTAGAGGCATCAAAGGAGGACGATCGGTCAATGGCAGGCTGATGAATTGGGCTGGCATCGTCCTCCAACCCTGCCATGAGTTCCCACACATTGATGATCTCTGGTTCGTTTGGGGGAGTCTTGGTGGGCGTGAAGGGGACCCACTTGCAGTGTTTCTCAATCATCTCCGACCAAGAAGGCAAATTGTCGGCCTTGTCATTAGAATTCTTCATCATTTCCTCTAAGGAAGATGCGGAACTGGGTTTGAGATCGAGGTCGAGTGAGCCGAGAGTAGATGAAGTGAACGTGACAGATTGAGATTGAAGGGGTTGGGAGAGAGGGCGTTGGTAGTGGACGAGGGAGAGAGAGAGGGGGAGGGACTGGGTGCGGATGTAGGGGCTAAGGCCATGAATGTCCTTGCGAGCTTGCTTGGATCCCGTACAACCCATGTGGATGTGGGGGAATGGAAATGGAATTATGGAAGCGAGAGAGAGGAGAGTGAGAGGACTTTTGAGTGATCCGAGAGAAGAGGAGACAGGAATTAATCAATCAATTAAAATTAATGGCGCGCGCAAGTAGAAGTGTAGAACATCCGATTCGATTCGATTCTATTCGAGGGTGTCAGAAGGAATTAGTTGCCTGATAGACTAAATTCGATTCTATTCGAGAAGAAAAACGCCATGAGAAACGAGAGAAGTGTCAGACTCAGACTCAGATCCAGTACTTGGGATTGTAGAATGAAGGAGAGAGGAAATGGTCTTCTTGCTATGCTTAGTCTAATCGTAGCATGAGAATCAGTTTGATCGGCCTTCTTGTTGTATAAGAGAGAGACTACGAGGAAGTTTAAAAAGAAAAAATGGTAGACAAGAAAAAGGAAACGAGTAAAAGAGGAAAGAAGGAGATGGGTCGTTGGCAAACTAATAAGCGAGGGAATAATAAATAATAGACCCACCCACAAGGCCACATCAAGTAAAGAGATTTTGAATCTGCTCTTATTCTTCTCGGAATAATAAATAGATCGATCTGAACCTCTCTCTCTTCCTGAACATATTGAAACCGTTCATTCTAATTTGACGGTTCAGATCGGAATAACATGACCATGCTATTCAGGGTAGAAAATAGTAGCAAATTCGGACTGACTGGGGACATTTGCATCTGCTACAAAATCATATCATCTCATGCTTCTATCATTAACTCTCAACCGTCTGATCCAAGCAAGTCAGATCTTTCATTATTAGATAGATCAAAGTAGGCCCAATTGTTTGGTGTTATAAATCAGATCGATACAAGTTATTAAAATTTACATCCCACGGTTTATATCTATTTAAATCGTTACAATAAATAATGCCGAACCACATTTCATTAAATTAATTGGTTGTCAAACAGCATTAGTTAGTCTTGGAATTCCTTATAGATCATGCATGCACAGCCATGCATTGTTTCCAATCCATAGGATTGAAAAAAAAAAAGAGAGGAAATAATCTCATTTATTTAGATAAGGTTGTTAGGTAGAGATTAGGCCGTGCATATATATATATATTATTGGCCGGCCTATTGGTAGATGTCTTGATATTTGGTCTAGGATCATATCTACGAATTCACATGATAAGCATTAGACATAAACATAAAATAAATATCTACATTATAAGTTCATGTGATATTAATTTTGAGTTAAAATGGGTAAGATAATTAGAGATGTACCATGATTTATGCATGGATTTATGATATGGTGAGACACAAAATACAAAATATTTTTATACTTCATGATATATCTCTCATCATAAGATGTTTATATCTGAATTCAAAAAACTATTTTTTTTTTTGCTAAAAACAGACAACCGTCTGCCTTTTTTCATTCACTACAAGAAAATTGGTTTTATATGACAATTTAATTGTGATGAAAAAATTATCGTCATATTTGCTCACCTTTTAATGATGATTTCCTTTTAGTTGTCACTATTTTAAAAATAAGAGTGACAACCCAATTTATCGACACTAAACCAATAATTAGTGACAATAAATAGTAAAAATAAAACTTTTGTAACAAATACTGACATTTTTGTGTGGAATTTGTTATTTACACTATTAATATTATTATTTTTGTGACAACCTTTTTTATTTGCACACATATTAAATTTATGAATACTTATGTTCGTCACTATTTATATGAATATTAGTAACGACTTATTATACTCTTCACTGTATAAATGAATATTTGTGACAAGTCAATTTGCTTTCATAAAATTAAATATTTAATATTTAAATTTTGTCATAATAAATGATCTTTTTATTGTGTTGAACTTTTTGTCACATGATTTGCTAGTATTTATGATTATTCTTTTACATCTATAAATTGATGTTAAGTAGAGTTTTACTATTAGCAATATTGATATACAATAATTATTTCGACTTTTATTTGAAATGGTGTGAATTCGCACTTAAAGTTCAAAACGTACGAAAAACAATAACCTGAAGAATAAAAGGAGAATAAATTAAGAAAGTAAATAAATATATTTATTGCATAAGCAAAAAAAAAAAAAAAATAAAGCTGGAACGTCATATATATTAACCATACAGCCTCTCTAATACCGATCGAGTTAGTAAAATGCACGAAATCATGCAGAATGTGCCCAACAATATACATTCGTGTACTGAATATATAGTCAAAAGTGTTATGGACATGTGATGTAGGCTTAATTAACTCGACATGAAAAATTACCAGTATTTGCATTGAGCTGCTTTGTCCTGACAGCAGCTAGAAGTAATTGTAAAATTACAAAAGTGTACATAAGAATTTGTGAAAATTACGGAAAGTTCTTTCGGTTGCTCGGATCTATATCAAACATCAAAACCTTCAAATGAGGAAAAATAGTAGGAACCTAGTTCTCTTCTGTATAATTTTCTTTAGCAAGATACTGTAGTCAGGAAAGTGAAAAAAAAAAAACGATGTATAAACTTTGTTATGTCAATTTGAAAGAAAAGCACCATCTGTAACTTTGAAGACATGTCTAATGGACTACTTTTCTTTTCAAACTATAATTCAACAATAAAAGTTTGGAACTTCAGTAAGGCATAAGTCACAACAATCTATGACATGAGATTTTATTAGTTAAGCATGTCAATTCTGAACCAGGGCAAATAAGAAATTTTCCAAAATATGATGTGAATGGAATTAGAATCAGAAGCCTCAAATGAACAAAAAAAATCTGCTATTGTGGTAAACATACCATCATGAGTCATGAGACTGGATACATACACCGGCAATATTAATCAAAAAGAATTCAACGAAGTCATAAAACTCAAATAACAAAGAAACATAAATTAAACTCTGATGTAGCCACTAACCTAATAGAACTTAAAACGTCAAATAAAAATAAATTAAGCAAAATGGAAACCCTAATGTTGCTTTCAAGCATTACAAAAATTCTAAATCACAATCATCATCTGTGTCTCCATCATGGTCATCATCCAATGAATATGCATGGTTCATAGTCAATCAACTCTTCATCTTCCAGATTTTTTTGAGATTCATCAAGCTTTATTGGTACTCCTTCTGCAGAAATAGAAAATCCAGGTCTAGCCAAGGTAAGCTTGTCCTCATAATCTTTTCCGAATTGAGGATGCCCAGCAACGATATCATCATTCTCTTGACACGGCCCATCGTCGATAGAATATAATGGCTGGTCATATAGATCACGAGGATTCATCTTTACTACTACATACCAACTATCTTCTTTTGTGTCCCTTACATAATAAACTAACCCAATTTTTCAGCTTGTGTGGCTAAAATATATGGCTCACAAGTGGGCAATCTACGGGTTGTGTTGACAAGAACAAATCCTTGCATATCTTCCTTGATTCCTTTACCTTTGTTATAATTAAATATCAAACCACTCACACTATTTCCTCCTGTGTAATCTAACTTTACAATATCAGTCAAAATTCCAAAGTAATCAACACAACTTGTACTCTCATCTCCCTTAACTAGAACTCCATTACTCTGTGTTCTCAAGTTCAAATCACGTTCACAAATATAGAATAACCATCCATTAATAAAATAGCTAGAATATCGATATACCCGTCTATCAAGACCAAATGCCAAACTTAAAAATTCATCACTACTTGAACCATCTCTAATACTGTGTAAAAGGAGTACCTACAAGCAAATTTTAATAAGAGCTACTTAATAAACTTGATGGAATCTAATATTGTTCTATCACTCAAGAATCAAAATAAATCGAAATGGCTACCTACATAGAAGGAGAACTTACATGTTTCTTAAACCAATGAAAAAAATTCTTTCTCATGCATGGCTTCTACATTCTTAGGATTCGCTTTTTTCATTTCTTCCTTGTGAATCCTGAGATTAAGAAAAGGTAAAAAAAAAATGATAATGCCAAAAGAAAGTTTGATCTGATAGTAAAGTACAAAGTTACATACTTGATGTATTCTGAAACATGATCATAATTTTTAAAAACATAGAATCTAGTTTGCTCCCATTCTTCCAAAGTTAGTTTCTTAAATCTTTTCGTCTATAAAGCTTTACCAACACGAGCAAAAATATCAATTTCATTTGTACGAGAGTCTAAGCTTGTAGTAGCGGAAAATGAAAATTAGTTTCTTGCTACGCATATGACTCGGGATATATTACTTCTCAAAAATATCACATCAGTTCATACAAAATAAAGCCGCTAATTATGAACAAAAAATATATAAATCCCAAGCCTAAAGTATATTAATCAACACAAACAAAGGAAATAACATAACTCATAGCAACAACAAAACATAACAAAGATAGAAACTAAGAGTAGAGTACTGAAGGAAGCAACTGTACCCTCTAAACATCTGCCAAATCCAGTATTACTTCATCAGAATGGTACAACAACTCCAAATCACTATTTAGACCTATATATAAAGAAAATTGAGAAAGAACATTAAAATAAATGAACGAACAAAATTATATACCATCACTTGAAAAATTATATAATTATGCAACTTCCAAACATACCACCCATATATACACAATAAAGATTGAACAAATGTCCGATTGACAGGATCCAAATGTATGGTCGATTCTCACATACCAGAAAAAGAATTTAAAATTAGAAAAATACCTCGATTATTGTATCTATTAAAATTATTTCAAAAAGTAAAACTAATGGAACAATGCAAATAAATGATCAAAAGTTTTCATAGATAAACAAAGGACACATGAAGATGTACCCAATCATCCTCGTCGTAACAAAACATCTTTAGTCAAGATTTTCCTATATAATGCCAACCAACTAAATAATTTATTTTTTAAAGGATTCTTTAATTGTCAAACCGAACCAACCATAGATACCTTTAACTAAAAAATTTACAAATAAATACATGAAATAAACAAAAAAAAATATTAGGTTGAATGCCCCAAATTACTGAATCTGAAACAAAAGGTTGAAAAGGAAACAACAACAAAGTCATTAATCTCAAATAAATTGGGGTAGGCTAGAAATGAAACCCAATCATAAAGCATAAGATCAAAGATCTCAAATATCAGTGATAATAATTAATATGATGAAAGAAAAAGAAAATAAATAAATAAATAAATAATAATAATAATAATAAATAAATAAAGATGATAATGATAATTATGATGATAATATGCTAATAGTAATAACAATAATAATAATAGCACAATAAATCTTTGTTATAAAATCTATTTCTAAATCCTAAAATTCTATTTTAAAATATAATTCTAAATTCTAAATCCTAAAAATCTTATTTCTAAATCTCTATTTCTAAAATATATTTCTAAATTTCAAATCCTAAAATGTTAAAAATCTAAGAACATGAAGTCTATAACTCTACTATTAGACTTTAACTCATAAATCATGGTTCAGGTACATAAATTACCATCTTCCAAGTACTTATATCCAAAGCAAGCTCTTTGGATATATTCTATTCCTTCAAATCTCTTTTTATTGCTTCCTCTAATGTCAGTCTCGGTCGACATCTTCCTCTTCTTGTATTTTCAGGATGATGTTGGACTAACTTCTCTTGAATTTGTGCTACCCCAAGTTTATCCCTAATATCATTATTTCTGATTCGATCTTTCCTTGTGTGGCCACATATCCAACGCAACATCCGCATTTCAGCTACACTCATCTTCTGAACGTGTTGTTCTTTTGTAGCCCAACATTCTACGTCATACATCATTGCGGGTCTAATCATCGTCCTGTAGAACTTGCCTTTTAATTTGTTTGGGACTTTCTTATCACAAAAAACACAAGATAAAATAACAAGTAACTTAGTTTTTTCCCGTCTAAGACCCAAACTAGCCCCTCTTATAAGTGGTATACGAATATTATCATTATTCCAAATCTGATATAAAGTAATTGTACTGTCAAATTTAGTCTTTTGGAAAATAAGAGGAAATTGAACCAAAAATGCAGAATTTAGATACCAAGTATCAATCCAAAAAAGTATATCCTTATCATTCCTAATAATATCGGTCATACACAACCTCATATAAGGCATTGAACGACACACATGCTTCTATAAAAAAGAAAGATTCCCAGTAAATTTGCCTTGATATTTTATTTGAATGACCAATTTTCATAAACCTGAATAATTAACATAAAAATAATTTCAAATTCATTTAGATAAAAGAGCAATATTAATCTGACCCAAATCCAATACCCCATGCTCTTTATGCAAGCAAACAACCCGCCAATTAATCAACGCATATTTCCTAGTGTGAACTATGTCTTAAGCGATCAATTTTATTCAGAGCCCACCTTACAATGCGATAAACAGATAAAAAAATATAGAGTTAAAGCTGATAATACATAATTTAACATAATTATCCTATCACCCACTGAAAGAAATTTTCCTTTCTATGATTCTAATCTCCTTTAAAAAAATTGTAATCAATCTAACCATGCCTTTATATTTGGTTCTTTTTCAATGCAGCCAAACCCTCAAGTATTTTATTAGTAACCTTTCTAATTTACATTGAAGAATATTACAGTAAAATAAAATATCTTCTAAAGACAAATTAGTGGTATAAGCTCTGTTTTAGAAAAGTTAATTTGGAAACACAAAATTGCCTTGAAAAGTACAAAATATCCATTTAACTTTCTTAACCATAAGTCTATATTATAATATTTTATACTTCACAACTCTATGTGCATATGTGGCGTGTTGATTGTTATGATAAATTCAGCTTGAAAGTTGGAAAGCTTCTTTCTATATTTCCAATTTTCTGTTCGGCCCAAAAATAAGAAGACTGCATTTAGCCCAAATTCCCTTGAATAAGTCTCCATCTTATAGTAATGTAGGCTATGTAAGTCTGAACTTAAACCACCCGTATATATTGCTGGGGCATTTTGGATCTGCTGTTAGATCAAACTCAAATATCTACAGCACAGATCACACCTAATTATTTGAAAAGCCTAATTAAATCCTTCACTAAGAATTTCTTTTAATATAAAACACAGAGTACAAGTGTACAACTGACAATGATGAATTAAATGAAAATTATAAACCCGACAAGAGCGTGCACCTAGTTCAATGTGCTTGTGGTGTACAGTTTAGAGCGTGCACCTAGCCTATACTGAAAAGGAAAATGGGATTTTTACCAGAAGAGAAAAATAAGACGCACCTGGTCCCTGTGCACCATCTCTCTTAAAATGAGTGAAATTCTCTCAAAGGATTGAGTATGCAACATATGCATAAACTTCACTTGCAAGATACCAGTTGCATGCGATCTGGTACCAATGTCAAGCATGTGCCCAAACTCAAAACTCCCCCAGGAGATAGATACACGTTTATAATGTGAAATATGTTCAGGAAGGAGATTTGAACTCAAGCAATCCGATTTTCATGAAAAATGGTAATAAGCACCTAAACCAGAACATTGACACTATGCCCCTTTACTGCCCAAGTTGGATTTTTCACTAAAGAGGGATCAAGGGGATGAGGATTAAACACAGTGAGATTACAAAGTAGCCTTTGGTACCAAAACTGGCATAAACAGTCCAAATAAAAGCATTAAATCAACAGAAAAACAGAAAACATGTAATATACTTATCCAAATTGTATCAGATTTTACCAGAACCTAAATATCACTAAAATAAATCCCTGAGAAAATTTTCACATTTTTTTTTAAATTGATTGAATTTTCTGTGAGCATTTTAAGTTCAAGATCTAAAAATTATTGTCTTTTTATTTCGAATTTTCTTTGAATTACATCACTGCCAGAAGAAAATAGCAAAAACAGCATCAACATGTCTTCAAACTAAAAAGTCACCAAAGTAAAAGTTGTTCTAAATATCTTCTTAATTACATCATATCCTTCCCAAACTCGTTATTAAACTTATTTTTGAGAAAACCCCAAAATACCCCTAAAGCATTGTTCTATAGGCTGTTGCAAATTTTTAAATAAACTGAACCATTATGTGAATACGACATGAACAATTTGTCTTATATTATCAAAATATGTCTTAAATAAAGTCTAAGTTTAATTTTTTTTTTTTAAAATATGATTTTTAGAGCCTTCAAATCAATTGATTAGTTCTGATAGCCCTTAGTTTCAACCCCTAATTTCAGATTTATCCTCTGCTGATATTTTATCCAAAACAGTATTTTAAAATATTTAAATGACATAGTATTCGAAATAAAAGTTGTTTGTTACAAAGAAAATGCTAACTCTGTCCATGTCAGTCCCTTTCCCTTACTTTCTTTACTGTTTAAAAAAGCAAACAAAAAAACTATGATTCTTACATCATATTCTCAAAACATATGTTGAATAAAGTTTGTGTTTGAAGTTTAAAGAGATATATCATGATATTGTGTTGAAATCAACAAACTCATCCACTTGTGTAAAGCATTAATTATTTTCAAAAATTAAAAATGATGACTTAGAAACCTCAAAACATCTCAAATTTTTGCATCCTATAAGATTTTCATATGAAAAATTTAATGAGCACGATAAAACAAAATTTAGAGATAATTTGATTTTTTTTAAGTTAATCTCACGGAAGGTCTCCGTGAGTTTAAGAGCACGCTAGATTTATTCATGTTAAATATAAGTTAATTGATGAATCCGAAAGGTGTATGGCTCATTTTTATACTTTCTGTGTTTATGAGCATGTTCATACTAATGTCATGTTTATCGCTTTATTTATATTTCATATAGTCCATTTTTTATGTTTGTACCATAACATATTTACTTGTTCATTGATTTTTAATATTCGGGATCCCTGAACTCGATGATTTCTAATCGGGTTTCATTTCTAGTCTGCACCAATTTATTTAGGATTAAAGACTTTGTTGTTGTAATTATTATAGTAGTATTTACATGTTCATAACCATATTTATATTTTCATAATAATGGTTATATTCATATAGCGTCATATTAATATTCATATATCATTATTCATAACACACTCATATAATGGATTTTGTGTTTTAAATTTGTAAGATATTTACATTTGCATTTACATTTTTTTTTTGTATTCATTCATTTATATATATATAGAGTAAACCTAGCGTGCTCATAGGAGCACGGAGCCCCTCCTTGATCATATATACTCATATATATATATTAATGTGTTTACATATTCAAAACAATGTTTGCATTATATTTATATATTTCATTCTTATATCATACTTATAACCATGTTTGTACTATATGTATATATTCTATATCATATTGACATGTTCATTATCACGTTTATGCATAATTTGTTCACATTTATTTATAATCATATTTACATGCTCATATTTTATAGATGATAGTCGATGCTCGGTATAAATAAATATACTGAGTATCTAAAGTCTCTTAGTCTATTATGAGTGTGTGTAAACTAAATTGTGAATGAATTTTCTAAGGACCTTTAGTGTGTATATATGGGCCTTCTTTGAGACCGAGAGTGGACATGTCGAGACAGAAGCACGACCGAACGGTTAGCCGTCTATACTTGTCATCTTCGCTAGGTATCCAAAATCGATTTTTTTATGGGCGGATAAAATCCAAAATCCAATGTCATTGGGCCCTATCAAAAGTCATATATGTGTTATATTTACGAGGAATCTAAAATGCGACATGTTGCACAGATACACCCTACAATGCATTAAAATCTCAAACTTCAACTTAAAAATGACCGATTTGAATCATTCAATATATTCTCTTTGTTAAGTTTTTATAGAAAATTAAATTATATATTTTAAAATTATTTTTTTACTTTTTATAGAAAGAAAATCATCACTATGGGACAATCCAAACTCCTCAAAATTAAGTAATTTTCTCTACACCCAAAAAATAACAAAAAATATATATATATATATATATATATATATATATATATTAATTGTCTATAAGAGTTTAATATGAAGAATATATTGAGCGGTTCGGATCAATTATTTTTAATTTAAAGTTTGAGATTTTGATGTGTTTCACAGGCGCATCCATACAACGCGTTGTATTTTAAACTTCCTCTTGTATTTACATATCATACTATATAATTACAATCATTTTTAATATAATATCTGCATATCCATTCACATTTTATACTCATATTTCTATATTTAATTTTATATTTACATACTTTAATATGTACATATTTTGTTTGGCATAAAAAATCACTTAAAACTTATCTACAATTGTTTACTATTTTTATATGATTTTTATAGACTTTTATCATTCACCAATTATAAAATTCAAAGTAAAGAAAATATTGAAAAATACTTAAATCATTATTGTCTTTTAATTTTTTTTAGTGTTTTCTAATTTTTGAAAGTAAAATGTTTTAGTTATGTAAAATTATATTTTAAATATCAAAGTTTTATTAATGTTATTTGAATTTGTTTCAAACCTCTTTTATTTGAGCATATTTTAAAATTAACTTGCAAGAATAAAATAAATAAAGGTTCTGTCAAAAGAGCAGATTAAGTTCCTAATAATCAATATTTATACATCCAGGTGGTGCAGTTTTGGTTTTATATTTTTTTTATTTGCTTATAGTTTCATTACTAAGATCAATGCAATGGCCAGAAAGATGAAAATCGTTCCTTTAGATGCCATGAATAATTGCATACAAATTAAGTAATTTTCTTTAAATTATATATTTTTTTGCCAAATAGACTGATATTGTTATTTTTATATTATTTCTATTTGATTTTATTGATTCAAAATTCATGTCATGATGGGATGATATGGAATAAAAAAACTTAATAAATCAACAAATATTAATAAGACTACTCAGAACTATAAATATCTTGCTACTCGAAGCAATACTTGAAATATCGGCTATGAAAATATTGTGGAATAAATATTAAGAAGAGAAGGGATGAAATTATCATCATTGTTGGTGCAACATCAGTGCCCTTAAAATTAAATATCAAATAACTATTATTTAAATTTTTAAATAACAAAATTAATTAAAAAAATATTTTATAAATATCATCTTATATATATACACAAAAATTTATATCATTTCAATATTATTTTTATATGCGCGTTAATAAAATCAACGTCCCAAAATTTATAGTTTAGACTCGTTATTTGACGACTATTGAAATAAAGTTAGAATTTTATGATTTTTCATATACATATAATAGAGATGATATAGAATATATCTAACTGTTCACATTTTAAAATTTATTCATGAATAAATAAATAGACACAATGGACACCAACAATGATGGTAATTGAATCTTTTCTCTATAAAAAAAATTACCTATAATTGATATAAATAATACAATTCACAACTAAAATCAAGAGTACAAATAGTTTCTTGAGAGTAAAAATATTTAAATTTATTTGTATTTGTGTCATAGCTATTAATAACTAGACAATTTGATATAAATAACTTATGCAATAGCTATAAATATTAAAGATTGTGTTTTGTATCTTTCTACATGAATAAATAAATAGGCACAATGGACACCAATAATGATGGTAATTGGATCCTTTCTCAATAAATAATTACCTATAATTTATATAAATAATACAATTCACAACTAAAATCAAGAGTACAAATAGTTTCTTGAGAGTAAAAATATTTAAATTTATTTGTATATGTGTCATAGCTATTAATAACTAGATAAAGTGATATAAATAGCTTATGCAATAGTTATAAATAGTCGATATTGTATTTTGTATCTTTCTGCTGAAATATTTTTCAAGTCAAAATTTAAGACTTCTTCTTGAAAAAAATATGCTTTAAACAAGCAGTTATAATAATAGACTTCTATATTTTAATAAAAATAATTAAATTGATATATGTAAATAATATAAATTATTGGTATAAATTGCAACATAGGCATTGTGTTGTATTAGATATTAATAATTAGCAGGTTTCATATAAATGACAAGATATACTAGTTGTAAATATTACTGAATAGGATGATAGCTCCAATAGTCAAATTGTCCCTAAGATGCATGTTGACTGAGCGTAGTTAATTGGGGGATTTTAATTAGGGACAATAGTTGGGGGACTACATTATATACGCTGATTGATTAAAATTTAAAAGCATAAATATTCTAATCCCCAGCCTTGTCCCCACCACAACTTCCCTTTTTTGATAAGAGTTGAATTTGTCTATTTTTAAATTATTTTTATATTCAGCAAATGATAGTGAAGACGTGTCTTTTGATGTCTAATCTATATTTCAAATCATCTCTCTACTAAATCAAATTCTCTCTCCCCATCTACTTTATATTTCAAACCTTTCATCTTTCTTCTCTACTGAAATCAAATTCTTTGTCTCTCTCCATATCATCTCTCCACCATATATATTTCTACATGACTCTCCTCATTATTCATGTTTAACATAATCATAATGCATGGGAGGCATTTTTCATCCTATTTAAGTTTTGTTTCTTTTCATCTCATCTCTGAGATGATCCGAATCAACTCTCTTAGAGTGCAAATCATAGAAACTAATTTTATTTGAACAATCAAATCATATAAACTGATTGATATATGATGTCATGTACTTTTTTTCTTTCAAAAATAGTGGATATTATTTTGATGGTTCCCTGCGATATGACCTTTAATTTTTCAATCTGATTTCATTAAGTTTCTCGTATCTATTATTTCTATAATTATTTCTTTTTCATAATTAAGATTCATTTCTGATTTTTCATAATTAAGATTAATTTCTGATTTTATATGTTGTATGCAATAAGTTTCGATACTTTGATATTTACATTACTTTGTTCATCTAATATTATCTCTATTGTTATCTCAAACTATTATATCATTTTGATTGACCGCGAGAACATTACTGATATTTTTTTATTTGTGAGAATAAATAATATTAATAATAATTATAAATAGTGACATAATTGAGCAATGTAAATAACTACATCTCTAGTTATGACATCAATAACTAGTTCGATAAATATAACTAACACTATTCATCACTATAAATAGCTCCGTACTCAAAACAAAATTGCACAAAGCACCATTGGAGATGTTATTGCAATAAACATTAATAATTACCTATATTGATATAAATAATATAATTGTCGACTATAAATAGTTAAAAATTAGATACAAACAACCACCCTAATTTTATGTTGTTTCAATTTAAAGGTTGTATAATAAATTATATAGCTAGACAATTTCATATATATAAATAATATACCAAATTGATATAAATAATTTTGATGAGCCTCATGAAAAAATGCAAAATGTGTTATAAAATAGTAACTATGGCTTGTCAAGCAACAATTTTACGGTAAATAATACAAACTGATTGAAATAAATTGACCACATAACCTCTTATTTATAAATCATCCAAAACAAACTTCATATACAACTTCAAAAATTATTAAAATGGTTATTAGTAATTGATTCAACAAGTATAAATGAATACTCCTCCATTATAAATAGTTTTGATGTAAGGTGTACTTAAATATCAATTATAAATAAAAATACTAATAAGTATCAATAACATGATCATTTAGTGTAAGTAGCTTCAAACGTTGCGTAAAATATTGAAATTAGGCGCTGAGCCGCTGAAGCGTGGTCAAACTTGAGGATTTGACTTGGGGACGATTATCAGTCCCCATTTTAAAAATGAATGATGCATAACATAATAAATCCGCTTGTTGGTAAATACTAGATGGTCATAGTTCCCTCCCCTACGCCGTGCTTAGTTGATAAATTCAGTTTTTAGTAATAATAAGTTTTATTAAATTAATATTATTAAAAATAAGAGTGAGAACCGTAAAATTTCAAATATACGAATGGCAGCGCGCCACTGTCAGTGGCGTGGATGAAACGCGCCACTGGCAGTGGTGCGTTTCATTATTTTTATGAAACGCGCCACTGCCAATGGCGCATTTCGTCCAAACCCCGCGCAGCGCCTCCATCTCACTTGCGCGTTTTGTATATATAAGAAGTAAACGCGCCACTGCCAGTGGCGCATTTCGTAAAAATAAGGAAACGTGCCACTAGCGATGGCATGCGTTTCGTTAAAATAACGAAACGCGCCATCGGCGTCGGGCGCGTTTCAAACGCGCAGTGAACGCGTCACTACCAGTGGCGCGCTACCATTCGTATATTTGAAATTTTACGTTTCTCACTCTTATTTTTAATAATATTAATTTAATAAAACTTATTATTACTAAAAACTGGATAAATTCGCCAATAGCCACTGACCAGTGAGGCAGTGACCATCAAAGACCGAAAATGTGAATTGTGGGGACCAATTCGACTGGAGGCAAGATGGTATCATGGTAGTCTAGAGGTAGTAATGGCGCGGGTCGAATGGATCGGATTCGAATTCGAATGGATCAGATTAATTTATATATTATATTTTTTTAGATTTTTAATTGATTTTGATTAGATTAAATTGCGGATTATTTGATCTATGGTCACGATCAAATCGAATTTGGATTGGATCGGCTTTGAATTTTCTATTTGTTCACTATGACACTTTGGGGCTTAGGTCTGCTAGATTTCTTCGACAGAAAATTCACAAAAACAAACAATTAGTCGGATCAAATTAGATTTGAATCCGAACATATTGAATGATTTTTTTAAATCGGATCAGATTATATAACCTATATTAGCCTGGCAGGGAGTTATTGAGTCAAACGGTGATCTTTCTCTGTTCCTTCACTTTTAAATTTTTAAATTTTAAATTCTAAATTTTAAATTCTAAATTTTAAATTTTAAATTCTAAATTCTAAATCTAAGCCTGAGTGCTGACCAGACCAACCCCACCAGAAAATCAGAGACGCAGCTAGCTAGCTGGCTGACTTATCAGACACAGCCACGGGTGCACAGCGCTTGAGTTGAGCGCTAGACGCTAGTGCGCGACCCCACCCCACCCCCACAACATTTTCCTGACCATACTACCCTCCCTCCTACCGGATAATTCCCATTTTCCCCGGCTCCAACTACCCCAAACTGGGGCACCATCGTCATTTTGATTTCAACTCATCATCAGAAATTCAGAACCAGAAAGTAAAAAAAAAATGCAACAACTCGATGCCGTATGACGCGGCACCAGATCAGCTGCTCGTATGACGCAGGTAGATTAGCAGTTCAGTTCCTGGCTTCCTGCCCTTCACACAAGTCCAGACTCACCTATCCACTGCCTACCTCCTCCTCCTCCCTTCCAGGCTTCCACCACACCACCACCTGCTAATCTGCGCTTTCGCTTCTCCAGATTCAATCCCAGCCGTCCGATTTAATACAGCATATTGATAATAGATATATCGACGTCGACCATCATGGAGGCTACTACTGCTCTCCGGCTGCAAACGCCTTCTTGGATCGCTGCAGACACACCTCGTCGGAAGAAGGTGGCGGCGGGGCCACTTCTCAGGCTTCACGATGCCCCTTCGAAGCCTGGCGCATTCAGGCTGTTAGTTCGCCAAATCTCCAATCGGCTCGGCTTTCTATTCGACCTACAACGAGGATCCACCCTCTAATTAATTGCTGTGCTACGCGATCTTCTGGTAATTTTGCTCAAATACTTGAGTTCATTTATTATTATTATTTTTTTTAACTTCAGCTCTCTAAATCTGAAATTTCTACCAATTTAACAACATTAAATTCCAGTTATTTCTTAAAACAGAAATATCAAACTAACAGCTACCTGATTGGCATTGAAAAATTTAAGATTATTGCTTATCAGTATTTCACTATTTCTCAAGTTCTCTACCTAATTGGCCTGTTTCATATTATTTTTCATGCAGGTTCAGAGATCTTGCAAAATAGCAGAGATGATGCCCTCATTTTGAAGGTACGGCTCAAAAGCAAATTATCTGATAATTCAATTTCCCCAATAAATTATTTTTCCCTTAAAAAATTCATCCAACTGATAATTTATACGGCACCATTGCAGAAAAGGTCAGAAGATGTATTGTTACACTTGGATGGTCGCTGTATTTATCTTGTTGGTTAGTTTGCTTTCCTTCAGTTTTTCTTTTAAGAAGTTTAATGAGCATTTTGATCCTCAAAAATTCTGTATTTATTTGGCTTATCTCATTGAAATTATTATTTTTAATTTATGCAGGATTGATGGGTTCTGGTAAAACTACTGTGGGGAAGATTGTGGGAGAGGTTCTGGGTTATTCTGTCTTTGACAGGTTTGCACCAATCAAATAGAATATACTAATGTTTTGTCGGTCAAGTTTAAGTACCTTAAAAATGTATTGTGTATTATGCACGCAAAAGCTTAGTTAGTTTTCATTCTTATTTCCAGTGACAAATTGGCTGAACAAACAGCAGGCATGCCGTCTGTTGCTGAGATCTTTCAAGTGCATGGTGAGGCCTTCTTCCGAGATATGGAGGTATGCTTCTTCTTCTTTTTATAAATTTTCCTGGTCATAGATGATTTTTTTGGAAAAAGAATATCTAGATTTATGTGTTAATGTATGTTTTTTCCCCTTTGATTAGAGTCAAGTGTTGAAGGAATTATCAACAATGAAACGATTGGTTGTGGCAACTGGAGGGGGTGCTGTTGTTCGTCCCATCAACTGGTATTTAATTTGTCGAACCTATATGCTTGTGCATTTTTAAAAGATCTTTGCTGGAGATTTCTCAGATTTGGTTAATTCTCAGGAGATACATGAAAGAGGGGATTTCAGTGTGGTTAGATGTCCCACCGGAAGCTCTTGCCAGAAGAATTGCGGCAGTTGGTACCGCCTCTAGGCCCCTTCTGGATCAAGAATCAGGCGACCCCTACACCAAGGTACCATATTTTCATTAACCCTAGTATTGCTAGTACAGTTTTTTTACGGTTTGGTTGCTGTGACACACCAGATAAGCATGTAGAGTGCCAATTCTTATAATTACAAATGTCTAATTAAGTGGTAGCACTTAGAGCTGCAGAAGTGGAATTACTGGTACAACAGCTGTCTCAGTACAGTACCATTTAGGTTCAGAATGGTAGTTGTTGATCAATAATTAATGAGGAAGTATTTTCAGGCCTTTGCGAAACTCTCTGCCCTTATCGAACAAAGACACGATGCCTATGCAAATGCTGACATAAGATTATCCCTAGAAGGTATGTTTAGTGCCTGACTTTACAGCAATTTTGTGAAGATGTGTTTTCTGTTTCTGTACATCTGAGTCCAAGTGTATAATTGCAGAGATGGCAGTTAAAAATGGTCATGAGGATGTATCAACACTAACACCTAAAGATATTGCTATAGAGGTATATATGCCATAATTAGCAATTTTGATATGATAATTTCAGCTTCTATCTTCTTGTCTCATGAAATTGTTATGTTCAATCCCCTTTTTTTTTTTTTTTTTTTTTTTTGCAGGCATTAGATAAGATCCAGAGATTGATTGCTTAAGAGATATCTGGGCATCTGTTTGAATTTTTTTTTATTGTTTAACTTCTGGCTTCGGCCAAAGCATCCTTTTTTGTAAATCGCATGAAAAAAAGGAAGAAAGAAAATATATGAGAAGTTTAGTATGTATTAAATATATGAGAAAAAATTTTTCTCCCCGGATCCTCCATCTCTTAAATAATCCCCGCGTTATCAGCGCTCATTTCTTTAATTAAGCACGTACTAATTGAGCTCGACATCTCATATATATAGTTTCTTTAATATTTTTCTCAATTAGATCTGACGTCTAGCGTTTTCTTTTTGAATTTTGTCTTTCTTAGAATTTATGATGTTGAAATGTGCTTTATGTATTATAACTTTGATGTTGAACATATATTAGAATGTTGTGATATTGAATATATTATTAGGTTGATAAAATTTTATAAAGATATATTTAAAATATATTTGTTACTTTATGAGAAAATATTTTTTTTTTTTGTATTATTTAGTAAATAATTGAAAGAAATCACATATTTTAAATAATTACATATAAATGATATTTAAATATTCAGAACATATATCTAAATAAGAAATATAAATATTTAGATATTATATTTAAATACTCATAATATATATCTAAATATGGACTCTAACTCCTAAATCATTGGTTCAGGTACATAAATCGCCATTTTCCAAGCACTCATATCCAAAACAAGCTCTTTGGATATATTTCATTCCTTCAAATATATTTTTATTGCTTCCTCCCATGTCAGTCTCGGTCGATCTCTTCCTTTTCTTGTATTTTCAGGACGACTTAGAATACCGCTGCGTACTGGTGCTTCGGGAGGCCTTCGTTGGATATGACCAAACCATCGCAAAACGATGTTGAACTAGTTTCTCTTGAATTGGTGTTACCCCAAGTTTGTCCTTAATATCATCATTTCTGATTCGATATTTCCTTATGTGGCCACATACCCAACGCAACATCCGTATTTCAGCTACACTCATCTTTTGGACGTGTTGTCCTTTTGTAGCCCAACATTCTGCGTCATACATCATCGCGGGTCTAATCGTCGTCTTGTAAAACTTGCCTTTTAGCTTGTTTGGGACCTTCTTGTCACAAAGAACACCCGATTCTTGTCTCCATCATGAGTACCCAAAATAAATATCTAAATACGTAGAACACATCTCTAAATACCTAGATATTATATTTAAATACTCAAAACACATATCAAAATACTCATAACGCATATCTAAATATCTAAATAAGAAATCTAAATACCTAGATATTATACTTAAATACCCATAACACATATCTAAATACCCAAAACACATCTTTAAATATCTAAATAAGAAATCTAAATACCTAGATATTATACTTACTCAGAACACATATCTAAATATCTAGAAAAAATATCTAAATACCCATAACACATATCTAAATATTTAAATTAGAAATCTAAATACCTAGAAAAATATCTAAATACCCGGAACACATCTCTAAATATCTAAATTAGAAATCTAAATACCTAGATAGTATACTTAAATACCCATAACACATATCTAAATACCCAAAATACATCTCTAAATACCTAAATAAGAAAAATTTAAATACCTAGATATTATACTTAAATACCCAGAACATACATCTAAATACCTAAATATGAAATCTAAATACCTAAATATTATATTTAAATACTCAAAACACATATCTAAATACCCAGAACACATCTCTAAATATCAAAATAAGAAATATAAATACCTAGATATTATACTTAAATACCCATAACACATATCTAAATACCAAGAATACATATTTAAATACCAAAATATATATCTAAATACCTAAGTATAAAATCTAAATACCTAGATATTATATCTAAATAGTTATAATAGATAATTAAATATATATGATACATATCTCGATAACTAACATAAATAAATCAAATTATATAAAAATAAAAATCTAAATACTTATAATTTTTTTTAAATACTATTTTTATATATAAATATCTGAACAATATGATTACATACAACATGAATTTGACGTTTTAGAAATTATCATGTGAGTTTTGTGCAGATGGTCTTTATTCGACGGAGAAATAATCACGTGCGTGCGAGAAAAAAAAGTTTATTAAGCGCAATTGAGCGAAACTCTTTTCATTTGCGGAAAATCTTTTTGGGGAGATAAATTAGAATATCTTGGCTTCACCGGCCAGTAATTTATAAGTTGGCCAGAAAGAGACCAGCAGCATAAGTTGTATGATAATCATGAACCAGTATAGTCTCGAGATCGGCTACAATGAATGGTTGGTTTTACTAAATTTGAGGGGTGTTATATATTTTATATAGCTACGCTTAATATATCCCATCTTCCTTGCTCTTTTAGGATCGCTCCATACTGTAACTCGCTGGGCTCAGTGAAGTTGGCTTAATTCTTCCTTTCAACCAATCCAAAGAAAAAGAAAATATACCATGTTGAGTGTGCTTGCGCGCGTGTCGACTGAGCTGGAAAGCCTCCGGACTCGTGTCGCCGACACGTATAAACGGATAGAATAGATAGAATTGCCGAGTGCAAGTTTTCGTCTGCTTTTATTGAAACTGGGCCATGTAGCGGATGATTTTGGGCCTCGATTGAAAAAAATAATCGAAGAAGAGAGATAATGCGAAGCCCAATTAGTGACATTTATATTTAAAATGGATGGGATCACTTCATGATGGGTTAGTTTGACAATCTTGACAATACACTTTAATATAAATATAAAAGATAAAAAATAAAAATTTTGTAGTTACCATTTTTTATTAATAAATTAATAGTGTTTCAAATTTTATGTAATTTGATTATTCATCAAAAATCATTAAAATTTTATATAATTTATAACAGATATAATTTAATAGTCATTGATTGATTATCAAATGATAATGAAATTATATGAAATTTAAAACTATCAATCTATAAATAAAAAAATATCTATAATTTTTTTCTATTTTTATTTTTTTAATATTTGTTCTAGAGTCTATTGTCAACATTGTCAAAATAAAGATCTCACCCTTTAAATATACGGATTCGATTCGAAAGCGATTAATTAGAAAGTTGATGGGTCACACTCACACCAAAGGATCTCCACAGAAAGGACTGCTGAACTAAAACAATAAAAAGATAAAATGACTGATCTGACCTGGCCTAGATCAGTACCAATAGCAATACTCTATTGGCATGTTCAAGTTGCGAATAACTGCCTTTATCATAAAAAAGGTGCATTGAACATATTTGTGCAAGAAATAATTTAATGATGACATTTCTAAAGGATCCCCACTGGACTACTGGAGGACTGTAACAACCGGAGAGATTGAAAGGATTTTGAATTCAAAATTTAGTTTAAAGTATCTCTCACCCATAAATTTTACATTGAAATTTATATTTTTAATTTGATTCAAATCTCTCTCTCACCACTTTACAAATCTTGATTCAAAATTAATGAGTGGAAGAAATTTTGAACCAAATTTTAGATTCAAAACCCTTTAAACCTCCTTCGATCCCAGAACTGTAAAGTGACCTTAACCTACAGGACACAGGAAGAAGTCAATTTTTTTTTTTGTTTTTTGACAGAAATAAAACGGACCACCTATTCATCTCAAATAAGCATTAAATTTGTTCAGACACAACTAATTAATTAATGCGTGTGATTGTGATTATTCTAGAACTGCTTGAAAGACCTCATATACTACCTACAATTTTATTAATAACATAACAGAAAAAAAGAGAGTACAATGCAGATTGTATTTACCCATCTACCTGAAGTACTAAAACATTTGATCTCTTCCGTCAAATCAGGCAAAATATCTTGCTCAGTCCATGTCAAAACACAAAGAAAGCAATGTCAACATTACTTTTACGTATGATATTCTTGTGTGTTTTAATTATTTCATGCATAGCAACGCCCATGGCGGCATGGCCAGGTGTTACAGTTGTAACTTAAAAGTCCATGGTCACGTCGCTTCGATTAGAACTTGGGATAATATATAGGTCGTAAAGGAATTTAACGCAGGAAAAGTTTGTTTGTCCACTGCTATGTTTCCTCCCTCCTATATATAGATAATCTCCTTTGAGTAATTAAACATTGTTCATGCAATTAAAAGCAAATAAATTCAATGCCATTTATTTATCTCCTCACTGGCAGAGAGATTGCTTAATTAATATAATTTGGTCAAGTAATGTTGTCTCCAAGGATTTATTTGACATGGCTCGCGTGCATTCTAATGCTACTATGTGTCTTCGCAAGCTCCATTTGTTCCAAGACTCATCACCACACATTTGTTGTAAGTGATTTCTCTTATCATAAGATCTTGTTTAATTTTTCTTTTCATGAAGAGCACTCATGAAACATTTTTTTTCCTTGTAAAATAGAAAGCGAATATGCATTGTAAATTCTAGTTTTTTTAACCTTCATAGTTATAAATTAACAATGTAACATTCACAAACTATAACATAATGTATCTAGTTATTTTTCTTTTTTACCTTTCATAACTTGCACAAATTGAAACATGATTCAAATTTCAATTTTGATTAACAGATTCAAGAAGCTCCTTATACTCGGCTCTGCACCACAAAGAACATTCTGACCGTCAACGGCCTATTTCCTGGGCCCACTATCTCTGCTAACAAAGGGGACACCGTTTTTGTCAGAGTGATCAACAAAGGGAACAAAAACATTACTCTACACTGGTACATGAACATCATTAAATAGATTCATAAAGCAAGAAATAATTTCTCATTAGCAATTATACATGATCTATGAAGTAAATAGTTCTTAATGAGCAATTGATATTATTTATGAAATATTTAACAAATCATGACCAATACATATATTATAAGTTAATGAATATTTTGTACCAGGCATGGTGTGGGACAGCCGAGGGACCCATGGTCAGATGGACCAGAGTACATTACACAGTGCCCAATTATGCCAGGATCCACTTTCACACAGAGAATCCAATTCACGAATGAAGAAGGCACTCTCTGGTGGCATGCGCATTCTGAATTCGACCGTGCCACAGTTCATGGCGCAATTGTCATTTACCCGCAGCCCGGCTCCACTTTCCCCTTCCCCAAGCCCCAAGAAGAATTCACGCTGATTCTAGGAGAATGGTGGAACAATAACATAACGGATGTGTACCAAACCGCAATTCAGAATGGCGGAGAATTTGCACCGTCTGATGCCAACACCATCAATGGCCAGCCTGGCAACTTCATGCCATGCTCCGCAAATGGTAAATATATTTTCAGAAGGTGAAATTGAAAATTAATATTAATCAAATCTGAACAGCCTTTTGTATTTCTGTCTTTACTGCAGATACTGTTAAGGTGCCAGTGGAACAAGGCAAAATGTACCTCCTGCGAATAATAAATGCAGCCATGAGTAATGATTTCTTCTTCGCTGTTGCGGGGCACAGCATAACAGTGGTGGGAATAGATGGGAGCTACACTAAACCGTATGTCAATCAATATATCATGATCACTCCCGGCCACACAATGGACCTCCTCTTAAGTGCCGATCAATTCCAGACCTCCTGTTCTCCCTATCGTTACTACATAGTCGCTATGCCATTCTTTGATGGAAATGCTTCAGTACTTTCTCCTGATTCCAACATGACCGTAGCTATTCTAGAATACAAAACTAATAATTCCATGCCATTGACTGTACCAGTTTCGACAACCTTACCAAGCTTCAACGATACCATATCAGCAGTCAAATTCACTTCTGGTCTGCGCTCACTGGCGAGCTCAGACCACCCAATTAACATGCCACAAACCGTTGATCTGAGCATGTACATCACAGTTTCTTTGAATGAACAAATATGCCCTAATAGGTCATGTGCTGGTCCGAATGGGAATCGGTTGGCGTCAAGTCTGAACAATGCCAGTTTTGAGAACCCGGTGGCCGAACTGGATGTGCTAGACGCATACTACAGCTCCATTGCTGGTGTCTACACCGCTGACTTCCCCAACCAACCACCATTATTCTTCGACTTCACTGCTGCTAACATTCCGGAAGAGCTATATTTTGTTGATAAGTCGACAAAAGTGAAGGTGCTAGAGTATAATACGGCTGTGGAGATCGTGTTTCAGGGCACTAACATACTAGGAGGGGAGAGCCATCCAATGCACTTGCATGGCCAGAGCTTTTTTGTCATTGGACAAGGATTTGGCAACTTTGATAAAACTAGAGATCCTTTGATGTACAACTTGGTTGACCCGCCACAAGTGAACACAGTTGGTGTGCCAAAGAATGGTTGGACAACAATCCGTTTTAGGGCAGCTAATCCTGGTGAGTTAGTTGACATGCATATAAATGCACATTTTTCTAAAATTAATTCTAATTTAGTCTTTTGTTTGGCATACATAGAGTAAGTTTTTTAGCGACTTTGAGTTAGTATTGAGTCCAAGATAATTTAGCAGGATATGTTCTCGCTAGCTGATCAATATATTAATACTTTAGGATATATATTATAAGAAGTTTAAAATAAATACTAAAAGGTAACTAACTATCTTTGCCCTGTTTTTATATGAAATTAAATTAGGTGTTTGGTTGATGCACTGCCACTTGGAACGGCATCTAATCTGGGGAATGGATACTGTGTTCATAACAAAGAATGGTTACAGTGCAGATGAGAAAATACTGCCTCCGCCTCCTGACAAGCCTCCTTGCTAAATTAATTGATGTATGTTCCGATCGATCGATCGAGATAATTAATGCTTTTAATTTCATCTTTAATTGTCGAGAAAGCTGTGCACGTGCACTAACATATATGTAATTCCAAACATGATTGATTTGCATTAAAATAAGTGGATGCGTAATGATCAATAAAGCGGATGGAGATTTTTAAAGAGGTAAAATTGGTCTGTTTGCAATATTTAACTAGCATTTTGAATAACTTGATCCAAATTCATATTAATTTGCAAATATATATATCGACCTAGTGTTATTTTGATTCTTTAATTTCCTATATATAGTTAGGGAAAAGCGGGATACCTTTGCTACGTCTTTCTCTCCACAAAATAAATGATGCACGAGTTAGTTAGCAGAGAAAATCAATACAAGCTTTAATTAATCATTTATCTCTTTTAAATTTAAATGGAATTCCGTTTCTCCGATTTGTTGGATAAAAGAAAGTACGCAGATGTCACATCTGAACCGATATACACGATATATATAGATCACTGCCAATTAATTCATCTGCGTGTAATTTGAGTTATCATGGTCTCAGTGGCCCACAGATGCTCGTTATAACTGGGTAGGTGGTATTATCTATCTACCCATCTATTTATCTATCTATATATATTAGTATCCATAAAAAAAAACTTAAAATTTTGAAAAATCACGTCATGCTCTTGATCATCTATTACTTGCCCCCATGAATGGCAGGCAATTCCTTGAGCGAATACATTATACGTACTTGGAGTAATTAAGCAAATGAAACAATCAAAAACGAAGATCTTAATTTGTCGAAATTATTTAAAAGAAGGGCCTCAATTAATGATCCCACCACGTAATTTCCAGAAAACTACATACTTTTTGATAACTTGATATGATTAGAGGCGGAAAAATCCGATCCGATCCAAGAAATCGTCCAACTCAATCTGATTTTAAAAAAAAATCAAACTGATCTGACTCGATCCGAACTTGATCTGACCTGACCCGATTTGAGATCAAATGACTTTCAATCTAATCAAAATCTATCGAAGATGTGAAAAAATACAATATATAAATTGATCCGACCCGACCCGACTCTGACTTGATTTCTTCCAAAAGTCAAACTGACCTGACCCGTCCAATCCAAACCCGAATCCGTCCGGACCCGTCCAATTGTCACATCTAAATGTGAAGAAAGAACGAATGTAATCCATACATGGCATGTATATAGAAGGTCACTACTATTGTACGCGCATTTAAAAAAACAAAAGAGAAAACAGAAATTCCACAGCTCATAGGGGAGCTGATCTCTTCGAACAGTTTAATTAAATAAATTCCCTCGCACAAATTTACCCCTTCAGCTAAATTATGATTCTTTTATTGAATGATACATCAAGCCAAACTGAAAATTAGCCCCATATTGTAATTGTTTCTTGACGATTCCTACTTGGGAGGCGAACCGAATTGAAGAAAAGGAATCCAGAAGATAATTGATAAGGTGGATGATTGAGGCTGGACACTACTACACAATCTGTTTTTAATAGCGATCAAAAATCATATTTTATAGCGGTCCAAGTGAGATTGCAACATGAGTGCTATAAAAAGTCTTGAGAACCGCTATTAAAGAATACTCTTTAATAGCGGTTGTTATATAACAACCACTATTAAAGGGTTGTGCCGAATTTAAAAAAAAATTGACAGATGTGACAGCTGTACAGCTATCACATCCGTCAGCTTTTAATTTTTTTATTTTTTTCATTCTGAAATACAAATTTTAAATTCAAAATTTAAAAACTAATTTGAACAAAAAATTTAGAATAAAAAATAATTTGAACAAAAAATTTAGAACATAAAAATAATTTGAGTTTTAAATTTGATCACAATTTGAATATAAAATTTAAAATAGAAAAGTAATTTGAATTTAAAATTTGGACACAAAATTTGAAAAAAAATAATAATTTCAATTCGAAATTTGAACAGAAAATTAAAAAGAAAGAATAAATAAATAAATTTAAAAAGAACAAAATAAAAAATCTGTAAAGATAATTTGGGAAGATGAAGAAAAAATGAGAGATGAATGGGGGGTGAAGAGTGGTATATATATAGGTAAGAGAGGGATGGATCCGTAGGAATTTTCTAAGTGATTTCTGAGCGTTGGATCGATTAAAATGGACGTTGTAGATTAAAAAATATATTGGCGATCCGTGGACAGTGGTGCATATTCGCAGGACCCTTTTTATAGCGGTTGTTATTGAACAACTGCTATTAAAGGTCAACCTTTAATAGCGGTTTTTTAGAGGGACTGCTATTAAAGAGACTCTTTAATAGAACCGCTATAAAAGGATTTAATAGCGGTTGTTTAATAGCAACCGCTATAAAAGCTCAGTTTTAATAGCGGTTGCTATTAAACAACCGCTATTAATGTCTTTTATAACTGTTCTATTATATAACCGCTATTAAATATGGCTACAAAAGTCTTTTTCTGTAGTACTGGGAGTAATGAAAATTTTATATTTTATTATTGTAATTATTCAATAATTAATCATTTAGCTATCTTTTTTAGAGGGGGCCTTGCTGGTCATTAAGCCAGAAATATAGTGGGTTTCTTGAAATTATTCATTGTTCCATAATTAGAGTCCAAAATAATCAGGTGATAGCAAATGCGGCTACTTTGTCTTGTGGTCGTTGTATGAAATAATCGAGGCTTATGGTCATGTGTATATATACTTTGCCTTCAGTACAAAATATAACTTCGAATGTATTTTTTTTTAGTTCTATGATTCTTCAGGAAAAAAAAACAAAAATAAGATTTGATTTTTCTTTTTCAGAGTCTTCACCCGGTTACTATTTGCATATACGTGTTATGTTATGTGATGTATATATGTATGGTTAAATATGTGTTTTGATCTGTATATGGATGTATTTATATGGCTAGCAATATGAGTTAGTTACAACAAAATCAACAGCCTATTAAAAATATAACATTTAGTAACAGTTGCTATAAGACACAATAACTAAAGATTAAACGAATTTTAATTTTGTAATAAAATAAATAATATTCAGTAACAATTATTAAGGAAAATCATTACAACTAAAGACCTTTAGTAACTATTTATTTGTTAACATTGTTACTGAAGATTACATTTGATAACAATTTTTAATTATTAACCGTTAAACAAGGTGGTTGTTTTAGCGAAAATCATTATGAAAGGTCATTCTGAATAATAAAAAATGGGAGTTCACATCATGTATAGTGGGCAGCAACTTTAAAGTGTGTATTGAGCAGATTTTTTGCAGTTGTTATAGTATCCGGGCAGCATCAAAATCCGCGCTAAACATTTTGAATGGCTAAGATTGATTGAACTGACCACGGTAAAAAATACAATACTACAGAGGATATGGACTAAAAAATGGTTCACCTTCGGTAACCGTTATTATATACTTTTATAAACTCTATCAATAAGAACGATTGCATAATAACTACTAAATGATTTATAAAACCGTTATTAATTATTTTTGCATATATATATGTATTTATATTTATCTATAAAATATTGAATCTTGGAATGCCATATATACAATTACATGGAGAGGTTATTTATAATGATCTAAGATCGTTCTGGAATCATCTATTGTAATGTAACGAGAATAATTACATCGAGCATTTAATGCTATATTAAATGCGTAACTAACTCAACCGATTCAAACGATCTCTTCAAACTCATGCAAGTGTTGGGTAACCCTTTTGTCATCAAATCAGCTAGTTGATCAGCAGAACATATAAATTTGACAATCAGTTGTCGAGATACCACTTTCTCTCTGACAAAGTGGTAATCCAGTTCAATATGTTTCATTCGAGCATGATAAACCGGATTTGAGGCCAAAAATGTTGCCCCTAGGTTGTCACACCAGATTGTTGGTGGTTGTGAGACTGGAAGCTTTAGTTCTTTGAGCAATGAACTGATCCAAGTTAGTTCAGAGGCTTTTACTGCTAGGCAACGGTATTCAGCTTCTGTGGATGAACGCGCAACAGTTGGTTGTTTCTTGGATGCCCATGAAACCAAATTAGAACCAAGATAGATTGCAAACCCACTGGTTGAACGTCTATCATCTGGGCATCCCGCCCAATCTGCATCACAGTATGCATGAAGGGCCAATTGAGGTGTTGAGACAAATGTTAGTCCATGCTGGAGGGTACCTTGAATATATCTCAAAATTCTTTTTACCAGTTGCCAATGGAGATCAGTGGGTTGGTTCAGCCATGTACTGAGATGCTTTATTAACAGCAAATGACAGATCTGGCCTTGTAATGGTGGCATATTGTAAGGCCCCCACAATTGATCTATAAAGATGTGGATTATCCATTTTGGTACCAGCATATCTTGACAATTGGGTACCAGTTTCAATGGGAGTTTGTATTGGTTTGGCATTTGTCATATTTGCCCTTTGAATAATGGTTTGAAGGTATCTGGTCTGAGATAAATGCATGATTTCTTTACAATATGTTGTCTCAATACCCAAAAAATAATTCAACTTGCCCAAATTTTTAATTGAGAACTTCTGTTGAAGCTTTTTGAGCAGAACTTGAATAGCCTCAGTGTTATTGCCAGTGACTAGTATGTCATCGACATACACTAAGATGTAAATGATAACTTTGTTATCTGTGAAGATGAACAATGAGTGGTCAGCTTCTGAAGACTTGAATTGCAGAGAGAGAAGAAATGATTTGAGTTTGAAGAACCAAGCTCTTGGAGCCTGTTTGAGACCATAAAGTGCCTTCTTCAGTTGACACACATAGTGCGGTTTATGGGGATCAGAAAATCCAGGAGGTTGCTCCATGTACACCACTTCTTGCAAGTCTCCATGCAAGAACGCATTGTTCACATCTAGTTGCTGGATAGGCCAGTGCTGAGATAAGGCAATAGTGAATACAATTCGTATTGTAGCTGGTTTGATTACTGGACTAAACGTTTCAAAATAATCAATGCCTTCCTGTTGACTGTACCCTTTAGCTACCAAGCGGGCCTTGTGCCTTTGCACTGTTCCATCTGCATTATATTTAATTTTGAACAACCATTTTGCTCCAATTAAATGAACATCTGGTGGTGGTGGTACAAGTTCCCAAGTAGAGTTTTGAGCAAGTGCAGAAAGTTCTTCAGCCATTGCTTGTCTCCAGACTGGGAATTTGACAGCCTGAGTAAAACAGGTTGGTTCTTCAAGAATAGAGTCTTGGCCAGCTGTGTAGACTTGATGGTCAAGAAACTTCTTTGGTCTAAGAGAGTTTGTTTTAGTTCTTGTTGTCATGGTGTGAGAAGTAGAGGGTTGTGGTTGAGGAGTGGAGTTTGTAGTGTGAGTTGAGGTTGTGGGAGAAGAAGAATCATCAGAAGATGAGTTGACAGTATTGTTAACAACTTGATTGAGTTGATGTGCTGGTGGGACAACAGTTATTGTTGTTGTGCTTGGTACTGACACATGATCTTGTTGTGTAGTTTGATGTGCATAGGTGAAAGGTAGATCATATTCCACAAAAGTGACATGCCTTGATACTATGATCTTGTCATCTTCAGGTTTTAGACACAAATACCCTTTATGAATTGTTGAATACCCCATGAAGATGCACTTTTCTGACCTGGGTTAAAGCTTGTTATTGTTGTATGGTCTTAACAATGGAAAACAAGCACAGCCAAGGGTATGCAACAGATTATAATCTGGGGCTTGTTTGAAAAGTACTTCAAAGGGTGATTTTGAGCCAAGAACTGGTGTTGGTAGTCTGTTGATGACAAACACAGTGCTTTCAAAGATTACATCCCAATAGGACAAGGGTATAGAAGCATGAAACAAATTGGCAAGCCCGAGCTCGACAATGTGTCTGTGCTTTCTCTCAGCCAGACCATTCTGTTCTGGTGTGTGAGGGCATGACACTTGAAATGTTATGTCAGGATTCTGTCTCATAACTGGTTTGAATTCTGTTCCACCGTCACATTGCACAATTTTAATTTTTGTTGAAAGCAAATTCTCTACCCTTGTTCTGAACTGAGTGAAAATAGTTGCAACATCTGACTTAGCAGCACAAGAATAAAACCAGCTGAATCTAGAGAACTCATCAACAAAATGAATGTAATATCTATTACCATTCTCAGAAAGTACAGGTGATGGGCCCCACACATCAGTGTGAACCACTTGCAATGGTACAGTAGCAGTTGTCTGAGAAGCAAAAAAGGGAATTTTGTGTGCTTTTGCTCTACAACAATCTGAGCAAGAAAAGGGAGCTTTATTTCTAGAATGTGTAATTGAAATAAGCTGATTTTTGACTAATTGATCTTGAACTGCAGAGGAGCAGTGGCTCAGTCTATTATGCCAAACTTCAGAGGTTGAACTGGAAACTTGATACACCTCGTGCTTGTTCACTGATTGAAGATTCAGTTTGTAAAGACCATTATGCAAGGTACCAATTAGCAGGGTCTGACGTGTTTCCAGATCCTTGATAAAACAACAGTGAGGTGAGAATTCGACACTAACTTTGTTATCAAGTGTGAGTTGTGAAACACTTATCAGATTCTTGGTAATTTCTGGCACATGTAGCACAGTTTTCAATTTGAGGGTTGTAGCACCATTTTTTAGGACAGAACTACCCTTATGAGCAATAGAGAGAGGTTTACCATTCCCTATATGCACTGCATCTTGACCAAAGTATGGTTGAGCAGAAGATAGAGTGTTGAAGTCATATGTGACATGAGAAGAAGCACCTGAATCAAGGTACCATGGTGGTTGTTGTGATAAAGAAGAAGAGAGTGCAAATGTGGTGGGTTGTGCAATCAGTGCCTGGTGTTGTGGATTCTGCGGTTGAGGTTGTGGAACAGCTGAATCCTGGGTGGAGGAGGCAGTAGGTGGGCCAGTATACCTTATGTCAAATCTATGGTAGCAGTTTAGCGCACCATGCCCATGTCTGGCACAAATTTGGCATTGTAACTGATCTTGAACATTGCTGCTGTTGTTGTGTCTGCCTCTACTCCTTCCTCTCTGGTTCCCTCGACCTCTGTAGTTGTTGTTCTTGCCTTTGTATCCACCTTGACCAGGATTTGAGGAATTGGCATAGAACACAGAGTTGTCAGTTGGAGATTGAGTTTGACCAGATGATTGACAAGATGCGTGAGTTGTCAGATTGACTGCTGATGTTGTCGTAGATCTGAGATTTGCTTGAATACGAGATTCATGAGCAAGGAGGAGGTTACTAAACTCAAGCATCGAAGGAGGGATAGATCTCATGGTAAAAGCAGTGACAAACGACTCGAAATCAGATCCGAGACCTTGCAAGATATACAGTATAAGTTCTTGATCTGTGACTGTCGTACCTACACTGAGCAAGCGATCAGCAAGCGATTGCATTTGCTGGAGGTACTGTGAACATGTAGATGCACCTTTCTTCGCTGTTTGGAGTTGCAATTTGAAATCGAGCACCTTCGCCATGGATTGAGAGGAGTGAAGGTGTTGAATCGCAGACCAGACATCATAGGAAGTCTCACATCGTACCACCTGCTTCAGCACCGTTGATGAAATCGAGCTGAAGATCCAAGCGAGGATCAACTGATCTTGTTTGACCCATGCATCATAGGCGGGATTTGAGACTGAATTGTTCGATGCATCTTTGATGAACTGATCAGGAGGTTGGATCGATCCATCAAGAAAACCGATCAGACCATGACCTTTGAGTACAGGTACAATCTGAGATTTCCACACGAGAAGATCAGTTCTGGAATCATCTATTGTAAAGAATACACAATGAATTACATCGAGCATTTAATGCTATATTAAATGCGTAACTAACTCAACCGATTCTGAAACGATCTCTTCAGCTCATGCAGTGTCTCCAGTTTTGTTTGAACTGGTCTTGTCCAGTGTTTTATCGTCAGCTTCGTCAACAATATATATTGAAGTAATTTGAATTGATCGATATATAAGAGGTTGCATCCGGTCGTAATTAATTTGAATTCGATTGTCCGGATAATAATAATAATAAGAATAATAAAATATAATTGATTATTTTGAGTTCCAATAGAAAATCAACGATTCCTTGGTCATTCTAAAAATAGTAAAAGATAAAGAATCGAGCGGCTCAATTTTTTTTTCAGTTTTAAAAAGCTGTCCAGTAACTTGAGATGTGGTCGTTATTACAAGACAAGACAAGAATTGTAGAAAATCCAAAATTGAGGTGGTAACTGTGAAGCATTGCTGCGTTGGTGCAAAAGCAAAGGTCAGAGTCTCAGAGAGCATGTTGGAAGTAATCAATCATCCGATCAATGTTAGGGTGTCTGTCCAAAGCAGCTCCCGCCTCGGCTCGTAGTGCTCCTCCACCATGAGAGCTCTTTTAATTAATTCGATTCGATTCGATAAGATGGTAAAAGAAGAGAAATTAACGAGTATGGTTTTGTGGGCTTTGCTTAAAGAAGATAAATTGAATATGATTATATGATGGCATTGCAAACTTATTTTATTTAGTATTCAATTATCTAGATAATGAGTATGACCTTGATAAATTATTGTAATTAAATTATTGACCATTTTAATCAAAATCTCGCATCAACTCGAACCTAACCTAATTTGACTAAAAAATAAATAATTTACAATTCAATAAAAATCAATTTAAAATCTGAAAAAAAAATTAATATATAAATCGACCGATCCAATCCCGACCCAACCCAACCCGACGACTCGAACCTAAATCCAAACCTTATTTCTTTTCGGAAGATCAAACTTATCTGAATTTAAACCCATACCCAAACTGACATGATCCATCTAATTGCACATCATAGCGGATTTAGTCCGATCTCCGATCGATCATACAGGATGGATGGATTATAAACGGATCCCAACCAAACACGCCATCGAGCTGCATCTGCGTTGTTTGATCTGATTTGTAGTGGCAGGTGGCAACGCCATCAAAATATAAAAGGGACATTGTTCAATTGATTTGATATGAACTCTATATCCAGATTCTTATATTTTGGTAAATAAAAAATAATAAAACATTAATAAAATTACTCTGAATTTTGCTCAAATAGTTTGGACTGAGTTAAACTCAATTATAGTTTTCTGCTATCATACATTCAACACATTTTTCCATCATCTTTCTTCAATCAGTTATTTCTTTAAAATCGTCAATATTACTATTACAAGAGTTTCCAACTGAAATTATATCTTTCGACAGATCTAGAGTCAATCCACATTCACCACTCTTTTATCATCAATATTGTAAGTTTTTTTCCATTTGGATTATTAATTTTTGCTATCGTCGAGAACACGTAGTACAAATGTGTTGAGTGGTTTTATAAGCGTTGAAAAGTTACATCGGCTTGGGAAGCCCAAGGTCTGATATTCTCCAAAAAGATTACGGAACTGATAAAACAATACGGTAATAACGGAAGAACTTATGATGTCATATCACTGAATTGTGATATCAATAATTATGATATTTATAACAGAAATGAACTTATTGAACAGTAAAAAGAAAAATTTAGGATCAAATTTTAAATTCGATTCAGAGACTTGGAACCGAGTTCTAAACTATTTGAGCAGATTTTATAAGTTTTCTATTTTTTTTCATTTACCAAAATAAAAAAATCTGCTATATCTCTAGTAGTGATGCCTATACAGGCGAATAATTAGCGTCTCTTCTGATGTCCTGGAAAGACCTCTGACATAGATTATTAAATTGGAATATTCTTTTATAATGATGCAAGTTTGGACAAACATTACTTTGTGTACACACTTTACATTAATCATCATCGTGACCAATTGAGCATCATGCATGTTTGGAAGGAAAATGGTACAAAAGTCCAAACCAAACGCACAGCTGATATATTTTATTTTGAGTTTATTAATATTTGGTCAGAACTCTTTACTCTAGTGACAAAAAAAAAACCCTCTACGGCTCTACGTGAAAAGTCATGAATTTGAAATTTGAATGAAAAATTCTTTATAGATATTTAAAAGTTAATAACTTCGACTCCTATTTTACACTAAAAAACATACTCAGTGATCATGCATGTACAAGATTCCTTCAAAGTTCGCATATACATTATATATATAGTTATCACATGACACTAAGTGGCAACCACATATTCTGATAGTAACGTTTTGGAAGACTACAAAGAAAAGGAAGTCACCCAGATCAAATGTGGAGCTCCCTCTTTCTCATTGTCTTCCTATAAAAACCTTCAATGCTTTCAAAAGCTCATATTTATAATCTCCAGCTTTTTTAAAAATACTTTACCAAATAAAAATAAGAAAAAGTGCCAGCAAGACAAAAAGATACTGAGCGTTACCTTTTAGTTTTGATTTTTGATTTTACAAGCGTCACTGCGTCAAGCACGATGTTCTTTAGTAGGCTTTTCTGCTTGTGGGCCATGGGCGTCAGTCTACTGCTGTGTAATTTCTTCGCTAACCCCTGTTGGGCCAAGATTTACCACCATACATTTGTTGTAAGCGATTTCTTCTCTTCTTCTTTCTTCTTCTTCAACGAGTTGAGTTGATCTAGTAGTGTTTTCCTTTTTCTTTTTCTTTTTCTTTTTCCATCGTTTGAAGGTATCCAAGGCCTAGCTAAAAGTTAAAAAATTCAAAACAAAATTAAAGAAGAAAAAAAATCATATATTCTTTTTTAAAAAAAAATAAAACTTCTAATAATTTGATATATATTATTTTTAATATATCTCTCAGAATTTAAACATACGCCACTTTGTAGAGAGACAAGATTTAATATTATCTGTGTTAGACATACTATACAAAAACTTATCGTAATTAGTTAGCATGGCATATTAAACTATTTATTGATCAAATCAAAGCAACATTTATACCTGCGTCAAAACTCCTAACGGGCAGGGCAATTCACATCAAAAGCAGTCTATGATTTTCTCACGCGCCCAGGCATAGCCCTTTTTATCACTCCCAAACAAAATTCATTTTTTTTTCCATCTGTGTGGAGCGAAATAACAAATTATCTTACAATTTGCAATTATTTCAATTTAATGTATGTGTGATTGATAAGATTTCATTATCATTTTTTATTCAAAATATTATATAATAAAATTATAAGTATAAGAATATATCTATAAGATTTTTTTATTTATTTGAAGATCCATCATCAAAATTATTAAAGTAGCCATTGTCAGGTGATCCCTTCCCTATTATAAATGAGGGCTTATCTACTCCTTTCAGCGAGCATATTTTTTTATTTATTTTCTTGTTTTCTTTTGGACTTTGCACTTTCATGTAATGTAATTCTGTAAATATTTTTCATTCAATTAAATAAAATACTCAGATGGGCTATCGCCCTCTGCATCAGACAAACATATATACTTGCGTCCAAGGAACATGCATCATGCATGGCCCATGGACCATGATGTCATCTGGTGTTTGGACGAATAGGCATGCTTACATTTTGGAATCCCTTGGCATTAAGGCCCTAACAATTACTTACAGGACGACCTGATTTGGTGTCATCTGGCGTTTGGAAAAGGACCCAACACAAGTGGCGTTCTAATTTGGTTTCTCACTTAATATTTCTTTAATTCTTGTCAACAAGCAGATACAAGAAACTCCCTACACTAGGCTCTGCAACAACACAAAGAACATCCTGACCATCAACGGCTTCTATCCCGGCCCCACCATATCCGTTCGGAAAGGTGACACGGCCTACATCAAGGTCATCAATAGAGGGAACAAAAATATCACCATCCACTGGTATACATGCTCTCCCTACATTCAGAAACTAAGAAAAAAGTTGTAATTTAATTGTAACTAATGTTAATTAAGGAATAATCATAATTCAAAGCCATTCAGGAATCATTTATACACTTAAGTTCTACAGGCATGGTGTGAACCAACTGAGGGACCCATGGTCGGATGGACCGGAATTCATCACACAGTGCCCTATCCAGCCCGGAGCCAAATTCACACAGCGGGTCCAATTTATGGAAGCAGAAGGCACGCTCTGTGGCATGCACACAGTGAATTCGATCGTGCAACTGTTTACGGTGCTATTGTCATTCGCCCAAAGCTCGGAACCACCTTCCCCTTCCACAAACCCCATCAGGAATTCATCCTTCTTTTAGGAGAGTGGTGGAACAAAAACATTACGGATGTGTATGAAACTGCATTTAAGAATGGTAGCGAATTTGAACCATCTGATGCTAACACAATCAATGGACAGCCTGGTGACTTCCTGCCATGCTCAGCGAATGGTACTCTATTGTTCCGTGCATATATATAAAATAAATATAAGTTGGCATCGCTTCATGATTAATTAAGTAGATTTACATCTATATAATTGTACCAATGAAAGCAGATTTACATCTAATTGTACCAATGAAAGCATGATTTATCAATTTTTAGAATGCTTATCAAATTGTACCAATGAAAGCATGATTTACATCTATATAATTAAGTAGATTCTTGTCATCTGGTACTGGAATGTTTGTTTCATAATTAGTAAACAACACAGTTATCAGGGATGGGCAAATGTCCGCAGCTTGGGGTACTTGACCCACTCCGCTTAAATTGCGAAATTAGACTTGTAAAAAAATAATTATATAAATATGAAGTAGAATTTTTATCATAAAAAAACCAGAAAATTATATAATTAAAATGATGGTGATCATCAAGGATCTTGTTAATCTTATTAATTCCTTCCTATAACTTTCTTTTCTCTGTTTATTGTTTTTAACATTAAGATGATATATATGATATATGATTCAAGTAAATTTATAAATATATATGTTTTTGCTATTGTTTTCACTGTAGAAACTTTTAAGGTACCAGTCGAACCAGGCAAAATCTACCTACTGCGAGTAATAAATGCAGCCATGAATACTGAATTCTTCTTTGCCGTCTCCGGCCACAGCATAACAGTGGTTGGAACCGATGGAAGCTATACCAAACCTTACTTAAATGAATATATCATGATTGCCCCGGGCCAAACCATGGACCTCCTTTTACATGCCAATCAATTCAAGAACTCTTCCTCCCCCTACCGTTACTACATCATTGCTGCACCATTCTTTGATGGAAGTGCTGAGGTCTCACGAGACTCCACAGTGACATCAGCTATTCTAGAATACAAAACAAAAACATCCACACCGCCAGTCATGCCAGTTTGTACCTTGTTACCAAGTTTCAATGATACTGGTGCAGCAGCTGCATTCACGAGTGGTCTTCGCTCACTAGGCAGCTCAGATTACCCAGTTGATGTTCCAAAAACTGTAGATGTCAAAATGTACATCACAATATCTTTAAATGAACAATTGTGCCCAAATAGCTCATGTTCCGGTATCAATGGTACCAGGTTCGCTTCCAGTTTGAATAATGCTAGTTTTGAAACACCGATAGTCAAAATTGATGTGCTAGATGCATACTACAAGTCTATTGCCGGAGTGTACACCACAGACTTTCCTGACCAACCTCCACTCTACTTCAATTTTACTGGCTCTGATATTCCTGAACAACTTTATTTTGTTGATAAATCGACAAAAGTGAAGGTTCTTGAGTATAACACAACAGTGGAGATTGTGTTTCAGGGCACTAACATACTAGGAGCAGAGAACCACCCGATGCACTTACACGGCCATAGCTTCTATGTGGTTGGAAGTGGATTTGGCAACTTTGACAACAGAACAGATCCCTTGAGCTACAACTTGGTCGATCCACCATATCAAAACACAGTAGGTGTGATGAAGAATGGTTGGGCAACAATCCGCTTTAGAGCGGCCAATCCAGGTGTGATTATTCATTTCAGTATTATTTCAATATCAAATATGAAAATTTGTTAACTGTTAATAATCCATAAATGTGCTGATTTTCCAATTAAAATGAGCAGGAGTTTGGTATATGCACTGTCACTATGACCGCCATATGATCTGGGGCATGGACGTTGTGTTTATAACAAAGAATGGTAACAGTAGTGATGCAAAGATGCTTCCTCCACCTGCCGACAAGCCTCCTTGCTGAACAATTTGGTTCTTTAGGTAATTCAAAATAAATGCACTGAGCAGTTCGATTATTGGTTGATTTGTAATTAGTAAAAAAAATACAATATATATATAAATATTTTTTTTAAATAGTGGCGTACCACCTATTTCATTTAAGAAACTTAGTTCATATTGATACCATAACCCGGTATCGTGGGTATAACAATTCATACCTACTAATTAAAAGGTTACTCAGTTTAAAGCTATTACAACATCACATATTACAAATCACAAAAATCAAAGTCTATAATTCTTCATTCTCCTTTGAAATCCCAAAAAGCATAATCTCTTTATCGCAAACTGTTCAATTCCAGCTGAAACAACGAAAAAAGAGAGCAATACCAACACAAAATATATGTCTTTAACTATGATGTTTTGTGCCAGCTGATATGACCTAACTACTTGTATTAATCGCTAACTCCAAATTAATTCATGCGCCAAATATATGATCTTGCTCTAACTCTGTATGCTTAAACCTAAATGTTCTTTTTCTATAATCTGCAATGGTAAATCATTAATATGTGTAGAAACAATGAAATGTAAATTATCTAAGCAATTATTTTCTTTAATTTATCCCCAGTATTTAAGTAAGGCTAGTATGTCTCCACCAATTGATCTTAAACTTTTACAAGAACCCCCTTTAAAAATTAGTCTATTTCATTCTTTCCAAATAACCCATGTTACAGCCCCTCTTACCATTTCACATATATTGTCATCCTTAAATGGTATATAAGCATTTAACTGCCATAAATCGTCAATTGTAGAACAATTAAAATTAAAATTATTATATCTAGCTATCCATGTCCATATACATAATGAATTTGAGCAGTGTATGAACAGATGCTCTACTGTTTCAGAACATTGACAGAATATACATTGTTGGTTTCCTATCCATCCTTTTCTTGCTAAGTTATCCTTTGTTAAAATTTTATTTTGTTTTACTAGCCACAAGAAAATTTTAATTTTGAGTGGGATATATGCCGACCAAATTGAATTGAAAGAACTATGTCTTACCCCTCCAAATTCTATCCATGAGTAACAAGATTTTGTACTGAAAATTTCATTTGTATTCCATCTCCAGATGCATATATCTTCATATGCATTAAAAGTTACATTTGATAATTCAATGTACAGAGTGTGTAATTGTTGTCTCAGAATTTCATTTAATGACCTAGTAAAGATAAGATAGTATTTATTATAACCAATTACTTGAGCTACTGTGGCATTTTTATTTAAAGCTAAATCATGAAGTATAAGGTATATTGATTGCAAAGAACAATCAGAAAACCATCTATCTTTCCAAAAATAATGTTTTATTACCATTTCCTATTTTCTTATTAATACTTATATCAAAAATATCCTTTTCTTTAATGACTTCTTTCCAAAATGTAGACATGTTACCTGTACTTCTTCTATTATTGTATCTCACAGAGATAATATGTTTTCATAAACCCTTTTCAGATTTGTTATTTAATCTCCATAATCATTTATATAAAAGAGCATTGTTCATTATTTTTAGATTCATAATTCCTAAACCCCCTTATCCATAACTATTGCAAACCCTACTAAAAGTAACTTTAAAGCTGTTGACATTCTCTCATCAGCTTGCATAAAGATTAAGGTGTCATCTGCAAATTATAAATGTGTTATATATAAACCATTAAAATTTTCTAAGCCTTTTATATATCCTTTTTGTTGTGTTGTTTTTAAAATCTTGGATAAAGTATCTGCAATGAAAATGAAAAGAAAAGGAGATAAATGACGTCCTTGTCTTAACCCTTTCTTACTTTTAAAATATGGTGTTTGTTTACCATTTAAAATGATACAATTCTGTTATGTTTCTAATATATTTCTAATCCAACTAATCCATTTCACTCCAAAGCCTCCAGCATGTAGAACTTATGTTAAAAATTCTCAATTAACTGAATCAAAAGTCTTTTCAAAATCTAGTTTTAAAAGAAAACATTTTGTTTTACTTTTTCTAACTTGAAATAGGATTTTTTGTGCACATATGATATTATCATGAATATTTTTATCTTTTATAAATATTATTTGTGAAAAGTCTATTAATGTATCTATTACAGAAGAGAGTCTATTTGCTAAAAATTTTGTGATTATTTTTAGGCTGCAGTTTATTAAACTTATTGGTCTAAACTTATCAATTGTTATATGTATAAATTTTTGTTAGATCTATATTTTTTATTATAAAAAGCAGTTATTAGTTTAAGTAGATCATCCTTAACTAAATCCCAATTACTTTGATAAAAAGAGAATGTGATATCATCAGGTCCAGGTGATTTATTTCCATTAGATTCAAATACTGCTTTTTTATTTCATCTATGTGTATAATTTCTTCTAATTTCAATTGTTCTATACTTGAGATTTTTTCATTAAAATTCTAAAACTGTGGATTTAAAGTAACTAATCTATCCTCCATCTGTCCTAAAAGACTTTTATAATATTCTATGATATGTGATCTAATAATGTTTTGGTCATAAATAATTTCATTATTTATTGAAAGAGAAAAAAATACTTTTTTTTCTTCTTCTGTTATTTGCTAGCAAATGAAAGAATTTAGTATCATCTCCGTCTAATATCCATTGTAAGTTAGATCTCTGTTGCCAATATAACTCTTCATCTGTATAAATGTTATCTAGTTTGATTTTACTTTCTTCCCATACATTAAATTCTTCTGTATTCATATCTCTTTCTTCATGAATTAATTCTAATTCATTAATAATATTTAAGAGATTTAATTTGTCTCTTTTAACTTTTTCTTTGATATTATTATTCCATCCTCTAAATTTTCTTCTCATATGTTGCATTTTATCTTTCCAACTCTTTCCTAAGTCTAAAGTGTCAAGTTCATAAGAGATCCACCATCTGATTAAAAGTTCATTAAACCCTTCTTGATGGGTCCATGTCTTATCATATCTTATAGGTATAGTATTGTCTAATGTTATTGAGTTATTAGTAAGTAATATAATGGTATTATGATCTGATTGGTATCTAGGAAATGATTTGTTTATGCAATTAGGGAATTATCTTTCCCATGATAAGGTGCATAGAAACCTATCTAAACAAGCTAAAGATGGATATTCTCTTAAATTGGACCATGTATACAATCTGTCTTGAGGCCTAAGATCTATTAAGTGATTTATATTTATGAAGGAATTAAATTTAGTATTAATAGAGTGATTATATGATCTTTCTTTTCTTTCTTGTCTATTTCTAACAACATTAAAGTCGCCCCCAATTAGCCATACAACATCTGAAAAGTTCCTAATATCTGTTAATTCCCTCAAGAATTGATTTCTTAAGCTTAATAATGTTGGATCATATACTGAAGTAAAGAGCCAAATAAATCCTGAATTTTTTTGTTTAATTAATAATGTGATTGAAAATGTTAAAACTCAGGTTTGAATCAACTCAATTTTATCCTCATTTACTCCTACTAGAATACCTCCAAATCTTCCCACAGAAGATAGATATATCCATTGTGTTATCCTATGACTAAGATTTCTTAATATCCTATATTTAAAATTTTCTTTTTTAGTTTTTTATAAACTAACTAAATCTATATTATTATTATTTAATATATCTTTAGTCTTCTTCTGTTGGTTTTTCCTAAGCTCTAATATTCTAACTTATAATGTTCATGAATTAATAATTGATACTAATGGAAGGATTTCTATACTTAAATCAATATCTTTGTTCTGTGTGTATTGTCTAGTTTATCTAAGATGTTGTGTAATACATAAGAAAATTATTGTTTAGATAAGGTTGTAAAGTGTTGTACTAGTTTGATTTTTATATTATCATTTATTCCTAATGAAAAATCATATTTAAAAAATAATTCTACTATCTCTCATCAGTAAAAAATGCATAAGGAAATTCAGCAATTAAAGACTCAATACCTGCTCTCAATATATTATTCATTAAGAATACGGCTTGTGTGATTTTAATTATTTTCGTATAGCAAGTGCAATTTTAGTTTCTTCAGCACTGTAAATTGGCATTGGTTAGTCATATGCTTATGATTAAATTAAACAAAACAGATTTGAAATTTCTTTTTATCCGACCATTTTAGTTGATACTTAATTTTAATTAACAAAAACTGAAGCTTGGACCTGGACTTGTATTTTATTTTTTGGGGGGTGGGGGGTGGGGGTGGGGGTGGGGATGCAAGCTTATCACGAAATATACGCGAGAGAATAGAAGAAGACTGTCAGTCGTCATTGCTAATTCCGGCTGTAATGAAATTAACAAATCTGCTTTGAGACTAGATGGAAAAATATGATCAAGACGGAAAATTTCGCTATTTGAGTAATCTTTTGCTGGGTGTGTGCCTTACTTTTACTCACATGATTAGTATGAACTGATTAATTGGATTTTTTGTTTTTTATTATGCTGTAATTATTTGGAAAGGTGCCTAACTAAATAGTTAGCTGCACACATTACCCCGAATATATATAGACAGAGTAAAATTAACATTCTCCTAGAAGCACGAAGTTCCTCACTGATTCTAACTCAAAAAGTATATCAAATGATTTTTAAATTTTAATTTATCATTCTCATTAAATTTTTCATATTGAAATATTATGGAGTATAAAATTTTGGGATATTTTAAATTTTTTAACTCACTTTTTAGTTTTTTATTCCATAAAATTTAATGAGAGTGATAAATCAAAATTTAGAAATCATTTGTTGTACTTTTGAGTTAGAATCATAGAGAAACTTTGTGCTCCTACAAGCATGTTAACTTTACTATATATATATATATATATATATATATATATATATATATATGAAGACCTTATAGTGCTTCGCAAAATAAAGAAGTATTTTGCTTTAGTTTCAAATTTCATACACTGAAAACTTAAAATATCAATCTAATTAGTACACAATAATATAGATATTTAAAACTTATTGAATACCAAAAATTATAACCTTTTTTTATTTTTGAAAGATGAGAAATTTATAGGTGCACCTATTAATATTTTATTATTATTTTTGTGCCATTTTTTAAAAATCTGAAAAATAGTTTGAAAGCCCCAAATGTAATCAAATTTGGTATTCAATAATATTTGATTATGTAATTTATGTTGGATGAATTAAATTGACAATTTAAAATTTGATTTTTGAGCTTTTTTAGGTCAAAGCAAAACGTCTCTTTGCTTCATGAAGCATCATAAGATCTCCCTATATATAAATTTGATCTATAAAAATATTTTAATATGAAGATCATGTTTAACGGTTTGGATCGATCATTTGGACTTTCAAAATTTCCGATACATATGCTAAACATGAAAAAATTTGTACTTCGCAAAGCACCATGGCTTCACTCTTTCTCTCTCTCTCTCTCTTTCTATATTTATATCTATATCTATCTATCTATCTATCTATCTATCATATATATATATATAGAGAGAGAGAGAGAGAGAGTTTGGCTATGGTGCTACGCGTAGCACGGATGGTCCCCAACTAGATTTTCATATGAATAATATTTTGACTCATCGAATCGACCATTTAAACTTTAAAAATGAAAAAACAGTCCGTAGCACACGGGTCATCCGTGATACGCGTAGTACCGTAACCAAACTATATATATATACATACATTTATAAATAAAAGAGTGATTCTTTAACATTAAAGACCCGTAGACACTAATTTTATTCAAAAGAGGTGATTACATCAATATAAAATAAAAGAAGAACAATCTTCTTGATCGAAAATCAAATAACACAAATGAACAAATGAACTCTAATTGAGTAATATTAACATCATGTAAAAAATTTAGTTACAATCTATTGACTATTATATACAAATATATCCTCAAGTAATAGATCATCAAAGATTCAAAGGATAATTTCTGAACAAATCATTCGATAAAGTATTCGTAGACCATCGATTCATCTTTGCTTTTAACTTACTGAGACAAAATTGCATATAGTTGTATACCACTTGCTCCTAATTTTCCACAAAAGAAATGAATGGATCTGCTATGTAACTTTTAATTTACCCGATTTTCATGCATCATTCAAACCAAGGAACAGAAACTGGCCAGCACCTACTTTTCTTTCCTTTTTCTTTTTGTCCTGTTTCTCATTTCTTCTTAGTTTTTTTTTCTCTTTTCGTTTTTTTTTTGTATGGGTCCAACCCGAATTCAACAGATCCAATATAATTCTCTATGTAATATCAATTACAAAATTAACAATTAACGATGAAGCGTTCCAAACTAATTACGATTTAAAATAAAACCAGTCGCGCCGTAGGTAGCCTTTTCATTTATTTAGTTTTGGGCCCATAAAGCCCGTATAGACGAAATAAAATGAACACAACATGGTGGTGTAATTGATGCATCATGGACTGGGTCCACAGTGCTACTGTCTCTTTGGACCGCAAGGCCCACTATCTATGAACAAAGAATTATTTAATTAATTAATTTCACTCCTTGTCGGCATCTTATTTGTACATTGTGCAAAGTATATACACATTTAAAAATATATAATCTTTAACTCACAATATTTCAAAACATATACTTTCCAAAAGTATATGTTTGTTGAACTTAGTCTGCAAGAATAATTTGTCTTGTTATTTTTTTTATAGTTAAGACATCCACGCATCTTCTTTTCAATTAAATTAAAAAAAATGTTTATTGCACTACTGCAAGTAAGAGAAACATGTGGATTCACAACAATTAATGCATAAACATAATTTTAACGTCATTATTAATTAATGTTGTTAAAGTGAACATTCAAAAGAATAACGATAATCATAATAGTAAAAATATCTGTATATAATATTTATTGACAAAAAAGGTAATTCTCCGTTAATCATATCACTTCAAAAGAAGCAAGCAGCTAGTGCCTTTGTTAGGAAGCTGCTTGATTAGTTCTTCATGGAATTCATTCCAAAAGCTACATATCCCAAACAAAACCATAGATATCTGGATTTTTTTTTTAAGGGGAAAAAAAGCACGTGTTTAATGATGGTATGAAAACAAATTCTTGTTTCATAAATTAATTAAATTGCCACCTGCAGTTTCCAAGAGGGGCTTTTTCTGAGGAAATATCAAACATTCAAGGAGTCAAAAAAAAAATAACGAGTATGAATTCCAGCTGAAGGTGTTTAATTTATTAGTCCCCAAGAATCTAGCGTTCACACTGAAATAATACACTGATTAAATACGTCCTTTTAATTTGACTCTGCATAAAAGCAGACTCGTTCTAGATTTCCTACTCCAGGTTCTTTTCTTAGTTTACTATTTAATTCATTTTGTTTCTGGATTTATATTCTTCAAAAACAAAAACAAAAATGACTTCCCACATTAATTATTAAGATTTAAGACATTGAATATGAAGTTCTAAAACTTAACCATGTTCAACAAATATTCATAATGTTTATGCCTTCGAAACTAAAATAACTTTTGATATTATATATTAAATTTCATTTTTTTTAGTTTTTAACTATTTTTAAATCATTATAAAAAATAATACTGAAATAGATTATTTTATTATGTTAAACAAGGCTAACTTTAAAAATAATTGAAAAAATAGCTAGAAAACTCAAAAAAATCATGAAACTTAATATCTCATGAGATTTTGACATGAAAAATTATTGAGCAACTTGGATTGAGCATTTGAGTCATTGACGAGATATGAAATCACACCCCCAAATCAAAAATAGTTTTTTACTTTGCAGAGCACCGTAATGTGTGTGTATATATATGAATCCAATGACACTAACTTTTGGTGACATCAAATATTTTTAAAGTTTTTGAAGTCCAAATAGTTGATTCAAACCATTCAATATGATAGATTAAGACAACTTGTAGATCAAATTTATATTTTTTGAATTTTTTTTATTCTTTAATAAAATGGGTATTGTTGTTGTTAGACTATTAAATTTTATATCCATCTTAATAAATAGTTAAAAAATATATATTTAATTTTATATATAAATATTTTTTTAATATATGAGATCAATTATTTGGACTTTATAAATATTTTATATAATTTAATGTCACCAAAAATGAGTATCATTGAACGACTGCTCTCTATATATTTATGTATATTGGACTATCATTACTTGAGAATGTGACAGCGCCGACGAGGAGGCGCCTCTATTCGTCCTTCAATGTTATTACATTATAATAATCAGAGTAATACCTTTCCCTGTCAAACTATGGTGGCGCCAACGACGAATTACGATGGTTGTTATAGTTTACCTTAAAGTTGCATTTTAGTGAAAAAAAATAAATAAATGAATCGGCCGTCTGTTTGACTCTCAAATACAGCACATGCAGCGAGTTCTTTTTTCTTGAGCACCTGACAGCGAATTCAATCTCCTATGACTAATTATTTAGGGGTCTGTTTGACTCTAAATACTGCGTATCTATAATATTTTTCATTAAAAAATTTATTAAGATTATTTCGGTTATTAGATGTTATTAAAAATAAAAAATTTGCGTTACAAATTAATCAATGATGTCTTCTATTAAAAAGAAAATCTGCCAAATTATGTTATTCCAGACCCTATTCTATTAGCATATGAATATAAATAAAAGTTATTTCATTAAGGTTATCCTATAGGATAAATTATTAAAAAATAATTTATACCGTTTTAAATTTTAAATATAATTATATTATGTAATAGTAAAAATAAAATAATTACAGTATACCATTCGAACAATTATGATCGATATGTTTTTCAACAAAGTACTATGCATTTATTGAAAAATTAATTAATTATTATGTATCGAATGCCACTTCAAATGGACGGGATCATGGGGGATTCAAGAAAATAAGTAGAACAAATACAAAATAATATTTTTTAAATTTATTTATTTTGAAATGATTCAAATTGAAATTAATAGCATATTTATATTTTCATTCTATATTAATAAAATATAGATGCATTTATATGTTAGAAATGAGTGCATATATTTTTTTATAAATGATGTTAGAATTCAGATTAAACAACAATGGCTTGCTTTCCTCGCACAAACCAAGCAAATCCATAGATAACAGATGTTAAGAAAACAACATTCATCATGCAATTTGGGAGTAAATCCATAGGTCTGTAACATGAAACCTCCCAACTACCTCTAATATGGATTTTATATATAAAGCTTCTTTCGACAAATCAACATCCATAGTACGGGTTGAATCTAAATCAAAACCAGAGTAACAAGAAAACAAGATGGTCCCGAAAATGTTGTTCATGTATATTTTTTTAAGTAAGCTTTGAGTACTTTAATCTTTTTATTAAAATAGAGTTGCAAATTGTGCTACCGATACTCCATTTACCTTGCAGCACGCGTACTGAATACATGTTCGATATGAATTTACGTCCGATATAACTTGGGTGCGTATCCGATACGCTATGTGGTGTATCAAATTATTTTATTCAGTCTAACTGAAAAATTCGATCATTGATACATTCTGATACTCCTTGATACTTTCCGATACGTCGCGTGACAGGGTGTGTAACCCATTTTGGTTTTCTATTAACCCAGCAGCCCTACGCTCGCTGCCACATAGAATTGGCCACAGTAAATCCTTGAAGTAACTCTTCAATCTCTCATTGACCCAGGAGCTCCACGTGCTGCATCTCATGAAATATATAACGCTGAAAATTTAAAACAGAAGGCGGATTCAAAGTTTCAAACCCAGGACCAAAGCAATACACACCTAATGCTATGCCACTCCAACTTTTCTTTTGTGCTACATTACCTTTTCACTATATATATTAAGCACTAATATATATCTTTTCTCCAACTATTTTATACTATATTTATTTATTTCTATCTAAATAAATAATAAAAATATTATACATATAAGATATAACCACATATGTATCCTGATTTTTTAAAAATTACCGTATCACCTCATCCGCACTATATCAAATACGATATCCGTATTTGTATCTACACAACATAGATTGCAAACAAGAGGATGGAGAGTTAATAGATATGTACAATATTATATTTCTCTACTCATGTACATACATAAGTATGCATGTATTGTTCCCTTTAATACTATAAGTGGTATTAATTTTCCTATTTTCCTATTTTCCATTAAGAAGTTATGTCTAAATTAAAAAATATAAAAGCCAAATTTCCTTTTCCAAAAAGATTTCGAAGAGAAATTCAGAAATAAGTGAACAGTGGTGTGGTTGCCACCAAACTAAAAGTTTAGGTTGAGTAATTGAGTCTATTGTTACAATATGACACATCTAAGTTTATTTATGACAATTCCTTAATCAGAATTAGAATTATATTACATTATGAGTGATAATTTTATGTCAATAAAATTGTTTCAGTAATAGTATCGAAGCCAACAAAATTGATAATGACAATTTAGGATGAGTTGTTTCACAGATCATAATTAAGAATTTTGATCATATCAAATACACAATACGAAGTTGTTATTTTTGTCCATTAAAATGAAATTGTAATTTATCATCTTCAAAATGTTCGATTTAATTTTAACATGGACAAACTGAATTTACATATCTTTCAACTGAACATAGGGGTAGAGTCAGATCTGATGGTGGCATAATATCATGATTATTGCAAAAGTTATAAGTATATTTTTATAATTTTTATAGTAGAAATATAATATTATAGACATAGTTTTGAAAATAGTTGTCATGATAAGGCAAGTTATCACATTTTTTTTCGAACTCAAACATTTTCTTGTAAAATTTTAAAACTCAGGCCTTTTTTATTGTTTCTTTCGTTTAATCTTATCCAAGCTATTAAATTCCACCTTCTTTTGGCAAATCAATGAATAGTTTTGGAAGAGTGATAATTTTGGGAGAGTGCTAGAATAGTATTTTTGGAATAGTGGTATTCTTGACTATTGAGAAGAGCAAAAATATCGTTTGACAGTTGTTAATCAGAATAGTAAAATATAGATAATTATGATACTAACAATGATGATGATAATAAAATAATAGTAAAATAATAATAATAGTAATAATAATAATGATAATATAATAATAATAAAATAATAATCATAATTCGTAATCATAATAAATTATAATATTCAAAGTTGTAATCATAATAATATAATAAAAATATAAACATAATCATAATATAATAATAAATAATCATAATATAATATAATACAATATAATAAAATAAAATAATAATAAAATCATAATCATATTTATAATAATATAATATAACATAATAACATAATAATAATAAGTAATAATAATCATAGTCATAGTCATAATAATATAATAATAATATAACCATAATCATACTATAATAATATAATAATAAATTATAATAATAAAATAATCATATTTATATTCATAATATAATATAAAATCATAATTATAATAATATACTTAATAATAATAAAATTAATAATATAATAATTATAATCAAAATAATAATAATAATACTAAATAAGATAACAACAATAAAAATAATAATATTGATATTAATAATAATAATAATAATAATAATAATAATAAAATGAGACTTTTCACTAATCCAACGTTCAATTTTGTAGCTCTTCCGGTATTCCATGGTATAGGCCGAATACCGGAAGAAGCCCTTCCAAGATCTATTCTAAAATATAATTTAGCGTTTGACATCAAATTTTAATCGGAAGAGTGACTATTCCGCTATTCTGTCTTGATTTTCGGTTGCCAAACACGTGATTACCCGAGCTTAATTTTTCTTGAGCTGAAACAGTTCTTCATCTATTCAAATTATTCATATAATTATTTCTTGATTATATTTTTCTATTTAAAACATTATTTTGAAATGCTATATGTATTATTTTGATTATACTTTCTATTATACACGGAACCATGCCAAAACAAAAACTTCAGTTTCATTTAAATATGTGGGCACAACTACCACCGGATGTCCGGACATCAATTGCGATGGTGAACCCATCATCATATATTTATATATCAATCAATTTCTCAAACAAATTATTATCAACAATCATAGCCAGAGGTATGGGTGCAAATGGATCAATATTATCCTACCTTGTTCGGATATTAGTGGATACATATATTTTTGGATATGTATATGAATACATATAAACTTTGTAGAGGATATGAATATGAATACGGTTTTTAATTTGGAATCGGCTACGGATATAAATATGGATAATATCCGAATTCAGATATTTTTGAAATTCGGATATTCAGATAAAAAAATCATTATATGTTTTTCAATTGAATTTTTAATTTTATGATTACAAATCCAACTAAATTTATACATAATTTGTTCTTATATCAAAATCATTATAGTTTTTTTGATACATTTTAACTAATATTTTAGTTTTTAGAGTTTTTTGGCAAGTAATAATTATTGATTAAATTATTAATAATATAACTTTATAATTAGTAATTTATCATGAAAAATATTATGTAATTATTTTTTAATTATGTTGGTGATATTTTAATTTAGTATCCGAAATATTTTCTTACGTATTTGTATTTGTATTCCTGTATAATCCAATTCATATTCATATATCTTGAATTATTCGTACTTATATTGATATTCAAAAAATTAAAAAATTAAAATGAATATGAATATAGTTTGACCACTATCCTACCAATACGTTTGCAACTCTACCCAGAGGGCAGAGGGCAGAGGGCAGAGGAGAGGAGAAGTCAACATGGGCTTTGTGGCCATTTAATAATACATATATGATATATCATGTTTATCGTTTATGAGATGGAGGCTGTTGTCCTTATTATCATATGTAGTAGTGTACGGGAAAAGCAACTAGAGACCGGAACCGGGACCGGGACTAGAAGAATAGTAGACGTAGTGTACCTGATTTGTTGGACTTTTGGCAAATCCACCCTTGACTAGCTACCATTTGTCCATTACCAACTCCCTTGGAAATATCAACTCAGGAGCTAATTTCTTTTGAACAAATCAAGCACTCTCTTCTGTAATAAACAATCTCTTCTCACTCAAATAAAATAGTCAAATAGTTTTTTCTATCGTTCTTCAAACAATGCCTCCTTGTTTCATTTTACAGGTATCACATTAATTATATATAGTTATTATATTAGTTGCATTCTTCTTTAAAATGGTCTTCTTGTTAAATAACATATAGGAGGGAAGACTTTTATGAATATTATGAAATAAATGTTCTCAAGAGGATGATTATAATGTTTAAGATCTCCAGGTGCCCACATCATCTGATTATTTTTTAATGTAAGTAAAGAGGAGATGACGCATTTTTTTTAAAGAAGGGACCAGATATAGCGATATCAAAATAGAGATCATATAGTTTCAACTTTTTTTCACGTATTTTTTGTGTTTCAAAAATAATACAGTTAAGTTGAATGACAAAAAAAATAATATGAATAACAAATCACTTAACATGAATAATATCATAAATATTTAACACAATGCTTCATCTCTCTATCTCTCCCTCTTCTTCAGTTATTAATAACATCTATTTTTTAATCAATCTATGTGACTTTTGTCAAATGAATGTCTTTCATTTGTTCAAAATAATTAAAATACAAAACGGTTCTTGCAGACATCAAGTGCATTGAGATTTTTTTTTTATTATTTAAGGTCTAAATAAATCATAAAACATAAAAAATTAAAAAAATAAACATATAATGAATTTGAATAGTCAAGTCGATAACTTGAATAACAATAACAATAACTTAAGAAGACATAAAACTTTTAACATGAATAATAATTTTTTTAATATGAATAATAAATCACTTAACATAAATAGCAAAGCTAGAAAGTTGAATAATTATTCAAACAAAAAGAATGTCAAAATTAACTTTTTCAGAACTTGATATTAAGTTTAGATAAACACACAAATATATAGTTAAATTAAATAATAAAATAAATAACATGAACAATAAATGATCTGATATGAATAATAAATGATCAAAGAAGATGACATAAAATTATTAGTGACATCTATTTTTTTTATGGAACTATGAGGCTTTTTTCAAAATCATATTATTTATTTGTTCAAAATAATTAAAATATAAAATGGTAATTACATACATCGAGTGTATTAAATTTTTTATTAGTCAGGGTCTAAATAAACCATAAAATTATTTTATTGACCAATTGTAATGAGAGGGAGAGGGAGAGAGAATCAAAATAGAAAAGAAAGGGTCTTGGATAGGGATTGATTTTTTTATATCAATTATGATATGGATTATGATATCACAGTAACGTTTCTCTTTTGAAAATGAAGCTCTTATCATCGTGTGATAATGAAGGCGTGCATAATTCAGATGCAAATTTGAAAACTTTTGTTGTAAAGGCAGAGCTGCATTCAGGGGCTGTTTTTTTTTCAAAAAATAAAATAAAATAAAATAAACGGCAGCTCTAATTAAGTCATGAGCAAAGTACAATTGAAGAAGCAATTAATTTGGTGGTAGCCTTTAGATTCGGTGTTCCCAATTGCTGTCATTTGGTTTAAGTTTCTTGTTATTTCAGTAGCAAAACAGTTGGAAATAGATTTCTTTGAATTGCCGCTACTCGATACGTACCCTCCTTCTAGACCTCAAGAGGGTAGGTACTAGTTCATAATTTGTGCGGTTGAGGATAATTTCATAAGAAACTAGTTGACTTTTAATTTAATTTGACATCAATAGTTCCTTGAACCCACTTGCTTATACATTTTAACTTATGTTTCAACAGAGAAACATTAATTCACCTTTAACTCACCGAAGTTTAATTTATCCATACAGAAATTGACAACTTTTTTAATTGGTCCATATTCATTTTTTGATTTGACCTTTGTTTTGTAAATTAAATCTACTTGTACATAGAAAGTCATTATTGAGCGAAATTTTTTTTTAAAAAAAAATCAATAATGAATAAGATTTATTCAAATAATCGGTGCATAAAGTAGTATTTCTGTTTGTAACATTTTCTCGTTCTAGTGCTGTGCTGCCAATTTAAAAAATATGAAGTTTTTGGTAAGCACCATAGCACATCTGGTACACAGGGTCAACCTCTTTTTATTATTGTGTGAAAATTTCTATACTTGACACCACGACATGTTACATAACCATGCGAAGTTATACAACAATTACTTCAAATATATACCTTTACAGTTTGAACATAAATGCGAAATATATACATTTTTAGAATAAGAAAAGATAAATGTGTAATTAAATATGGATGTTTCTCATTACAATAAATTTTACTTTTTTCACAAAAATAAATATTTTCTTGACATTTTCTTTTACATATATATAACGGATATTACAACTGTCACGCTAGGAATTGGGGGGTTTGACTTGTCAGAGTGCTTTGTTTTAAGGGAAATTTTATTCAATTAAATACTACAAGAAAAGATAATGGGGAAGGATCACTTGATAATGAGTTATTTTATCAATTTGATAATGACATTCTAAATATATTCTAAATAAATTTTAAAATAAAAAATATATTCTTCAACTTATAGATCTATATTATTTCAAAAAATTTATAATTACTCATTATTTGATAGTCCGTCAAAGACTATTAAAAATTTATACAATTTAAAATAGTTTTATTTAACAATCTTTGCTACATCATCAAATGATAATTAAGTTATATGAAATTTAAAACATCACCAATCTATAAAATATATCTATATATTTTGTTCCTATTTTTAAGATTTTATATAATTTAATTAGAGTGTCATTGTCAATATTGTCAAAATAATCCATTGTCAGGTAATCCCTCCCCCAGGGGCAGGGAGAAGGGAATGCCAGGGGACATATTTGTATTATTCAAATTAAATAAGTTATCGATAGCGTAATTGTAAAATAAAAGTTTAGAAACGTATGGAAGATATCATCATTGATACAATAATTGATAGCAACTTTATTATTCAAATTAAATAAGTTATTATTCATAATAATGACCTGTTAGTGCAATTTCATTTCTATAGGATTTTATTATTTAATTAAAATATCATAATTGTGAGTAATAACTCATTTATATTGAATAAGAAAGTATTGTACAAAATTAAGTTGCACAATTATCATTATTATGAATAATAACTCATTTAATACGAATAATAAAGTTAATATTAAGGATCGTATCTGTATATCCGCTCCAAAAAAATATTGTTACTTAGTGTTGTCACCTTTTTCGAAAATCATTATTTTCTATATAATTCATAGCGTAATTGAGACATACTTTTCCTAAAAATGATGGAGAATGATCATCCATGTTCCAAAGAAAAAAATTAAATATAAATAGGTCGTGCTCTGCATCTTTGAAAATTATTTTTTAGTAAAGATGTGAGTTTAAGTTATTTAATTTTTAAATATTCATAAAGGATTCTCCATTAAAATTTTGAACATGCAACGTGCCACACTTGCCACACTGAAAGTATTATCTTTGTCATTGAAGCAAAGTTTGATTCTCAAGTATGTTTGGATCGTGCAAAGAATAGTGTAAAAATAGAGAAATTAAGAATAGTAAATGAGGATAGTGAAAAAATAGTGATTTTTCGGTTAGCGTAAAAATAGTAAAAAGGTGATGTTATTCCGGATGGTAAAAATATTATTTGGATTGTTTCTTTGAAATAGTAATGAATTGAGAAGAACATCAGTTATTTTATCTCCCTATGAAATAGCAAAATAGTAGTTATTTTCATTATTTCGGAACAACAAATTTATATTTGGATACACAACTATTATTTTTATTTCGAGAACAGTGACTATTTTGCTATTCCTAGACTCATCCAAACATACCCCAAATATATAATGATTTATTTAAGGATAGTCAATGCTTGCGTAGTTGCGTTAGTTTCTGTTGTTTGTTGTTTAGTGTAAGGTTGAAGATTCAAAATAAAGTATAAATTTAATGTAGATTTAGTAAGTATTAACTGTTACCAAAGATATTACAGAAATCAGTCTTCGTTCCTCTCAAATGCAGCAACCAAACAAAAAGAATATATAATTACCAAGAAAGAAGTTTGCTCGTAATCGGACACAAGCAGTTCTTTAAGTCAGAGTTGCACAGTTGAACGGTAAGCAATTTGACCATATCAAAATTATACCTTTCTACTAGGGGTGTAAATGGGTCAGGTCGGATCGGGTTCGGGTCATGTCACATTATTTTATTATTATTTTTAATCTAATCCGAACCCGATCCGATTAAATTCGGATTAAAAAATCTTGATTCATACCCGACCCGACAGGTCACGGTCGATCCGACCCGACCCGTGTAAAATAATTACATATTAATTAATTATTTTTATATAATTTTAAGCAATAAAATATTGATTAATTTATAATTTATCTTAATTAGTGTATATTTAAGTTTTAATTAGTACTAAATCACAAAATTATTTTAAAAAATATAATTAATCGGGTTGGGTCGGGTCGACCCGAACCCGACCCGACTCGATTCGGGTCAAAAAAATTGAACCCATACCCGACCCATTTATCTTCGGGTCGGGTCGAGTCAAGAATTGACACCCCTACTTTCTACGGATATTCTAGGGGTGTCAATGGGTCGGGTCGGGTTATATTATTTTATTATTATTTTTGACCCGACCCGATTAAATTCGGGTCAAAAAATCTTAACCCATACCCGACCTGTGTAAAATAATTAAATATTTATTAACTATTTTTATATAATTTTAAGCAATAAAATATTGATTAATTTATAATTAATCATAATTAGTGTATAATTAGTATATATTTAAGCTTTAATTAGTACTAAATCACAAAATTATTTAAAAAAATATAATTAATCGGGTCGGGTCGTTGACCCGAACCCGACCCGACCCGATTCGGGTCAAAAAAATTGAACCCATACCCGACCCATTTATCTTCGAGTGGTGTCGGGTCGGGTTTGGATTAAGAATTGACACCCCTACTTTCTACGGATATTCTAGGGGTGTCAATGGGTCGGGTCGGGTTATATTATTTTATTATTATTTTTTACCCAACCCGAACCCGACCCGATTAAATTCGGGTCAAAAAATCTTAACCCATACCCGACCCGTGTAAAATAATTAAATATTTATTAATTATTTTATATAATTTTAAGCAATTAAATATTAATTAATTTATAATTAATGTAGATTTAAGGTTTAATTAGTACTAAATCATAAAATTACTTCAAAAATCATAATTAATCGGGTCGGGTCGGATTGACCGGAACCCGATCCGATCCGATTCGGATCAAAAAAATTAAATCCATACTCAATCCATTTATTTTTGAGTCATGTCGGATCGGATCGGATCGATAATTGACACCCCTAGCATATTCTCTATTCACACTTGGTGATTGATATGCATGTACCTAATACGTTTTGACCCTTGGGTATGTAACAATGAACAAAATGTTGTCTGTCAGTGTTTACATGTATACATTTCCAGAGAAACCGGGGTAGGTTGATTGCTTCGGCTCAAATTAAATTAAACTAGAAACGATGTAGTATTATTGTATTTGACATTCCACCTTTAATAACAAGCCTCAAAGAATAGGTGCTAGTTGCCACATCTGACCTCAATTTAGTGACTACTTCTGTGAGTGTGCATGGGATGTCGTTCCATTTCTCCCCTATATATACCGCCCGCCTCAGCCTCAGCGCCTCATCTCTTTAAATCAAACACACTGTGTTTTGTCGTCTTTGTCTTTGTCTTTGTCTTGTCTTGTCACCTAACTTGCAATCCAAATATCCTAACAAAGACAACCAGGTTCAAGTTTGGCAAGGCTCCAGACTCAAGAGCAATGGAGCGTGGGGCTTCTTTGATGAATCTCCTTGTTCTTTATGTAGTGACAAGTATTTTCTGCAGCACCGCATGGGCCAAAACTCACCACTATTCCTTTATTGTAAATTCTCTTTTCCCATCCTTCACATCGCTTTTATTTATTTTTTATTTTTTTTACTCCTAAAGTTTACTAAATCGCTTATAACATGATGCATCACATATTACAAAAAAATGAGCCGTATGGCCCGTATATCACAAATTTAAATAAAACCCTGGTAATCTATTATCATACTATGTTAAGTTGGGATGTCCTCCTCTACTGTAAATCTATAGTGACAAACAGTACGGTGGGGAAAAAATCTTTGTACAATTTTAGTGAACCCGCGTCCAACACAATTTTAACCTCGTTATTACTGGTATGGACTCGCAAAGGAACGCGCAGTTGCAACTGACAACAACGTATAGTTTCCTCAATCAAAAGACAACAATGCATACAGTTTGTTTGAAAGGCTAATGAGGGCTATCAAAAATAAATACATCTACTATTTAAAAACCTTGAGCATGAACTCGATTAGTTGGTCTAGATTCCATCTATTTACCAAAGCACAGTTATGCTTCCAAAAACTTTCCAAAGATGAGAGATGTAGTGTTGCTCAAAAGAATTATTTATCTGACCAATCAAAATAATATATCTCTAATATATCACTGAATGAGTCAAAAGTAGTGAAAAGTAATGGCACAGACTAGTCATGTCCTGTCACCTACTAAAGTGTTGGAACTTTCATTATATGTTTGTAATTCAACTATTCAATAAGACTTGCTAGTTAAAAATTACGCACATTAATCCAAACCTAATTATGTAGGTACAAGAAACTGCATACACCAGGCTTTGCGACACAAAGAATATCCTGACTGTAAATGGTCAATTTCCTGGTCCCACCATCTATGCTCGGAAGGGCGATACCATCATTGTCAAGGTCATCAATCAAGCAAAAAAGAACATCACCATGCACTGGTAAATATTCATATATGAACAATTTATTACCCAACAAAAAATGATCAAAGTGAATAGCCATGCAGTAACATCCAAAAATAAAACAAATAAATAAATAAGCAATAATAAATTTCAAAATACTAGGCACGGTGTGCTCCAACCAAGAGACCCATGGTCAGATGGGCCAGAGTACATAACACAGTGTCCAATTAAACCAGGAGCCAACTTCACACAACATATCCAACTGACAGAGGAGGAAGGAACGCTCTGGTGGCATGCGCATAGTGATTTTGACCTTGCAACAATTCATGGTCCTCTGATTATATACCCAAAGAAGGGAACTGTATATCCCTTCTCCAAGCCCCACAAAGAGGTCACTCTTATATTAGGAGAGTGGTGGAAAAAGGATGTAAATGAAGTGCTAGAAGAGGCGCTTCAGAGCGGAGGTGAAGTACAACCCTCCGATGCCAACACCATCAATGGCCAACCTGGTGACTTCCTTCCCTGCTCACAAAATGGTATGCCTTCATCTCCATCATGCTCAGAAGTTATATTATTATTACCATTGAGAACAAGGTGCTCTAGAAAAAGACAAGAATAAGAGAGAGAGATGAGGAGACAAAGCAGGCAACTTCCAGAAAAAAATCTGTCAAATAAAATAATGTTATGAATATGTAGAGCCAGAGAACAAATAAAAGTCAAGAAAAAGAAAGATATAGTTATTATTTAACTTTGGTCTTTGGAAAAGATAATTCCAAGTTGGTCCTCTAAGTTACCTATAGTCAAACAATCTTGCATGATTGTAAAAAACTCGCTTACCTTCTAAGTAATGCCTTTTCTCAGTTACTTTCTCTTCTTCAACATCTTTTTTTTTTTTAATATGATCCATTTAACAAAATTTTAAATATTTGTTCTCCTGTGTTCAGGCACTGTCAAGGTGCATGTGGAAAAGGGGAAGAGCTACCTCCTCCGTTTGATCAATGCTGCCTTGAGCAGTGAGTTTTTCTTTGCCATCGCAAGTCATCGTCTGACAGTGGTTGGGACTGATGGGAGCTACACCAAACCATATGCAACAAATATTATTTTCATTACACCTGGTCAAACAATCGACATCCTTTTGGAGGCCAATCAACTTCAAAACTCCTCATCTCCTTCACGGTATTACATTGCAGCCCGTCCTTACATTGGAAATCCAATTATCGGGTATGATGGCAACATGACCACTGCTATTCTAGAATACAAAACTGAAAACACCAATGCTGGAAACATGACCACAGTAAAAGCTCCACTTATGGTGGCCTTACCAGAACTAGTTGACACTGATGCTGTAGCTGCCTACACTGATGGGCTGCGCTCATTAGCAGACAAGGACCACCCTATTGACGTGCCAAAGACCGTCGATGAACATATGTATATCACAGTATCCATAAATGACATTCTTTGCCCAAACAAATCATGCAAAGGTCCACTGGGGAACAGGTTCGCTGCCAGTTTAAATAATGTTAGCTTTGAATCACCACAAATCGATATACTGCATGCATATTATTACTCTATACAAGGTGTATACACCACCGACTTCCCCGACTACCCCCCATATTACTTCAACTTCACAGAAGATGTCATCCCAACGGATTTATTCGTCACCAAAAAGGGGACAAAAGCGAAGATGTTGAAGTACAACACAACAGTTGAAATCGTCTTTCAGGGGACCAACATTCTTGGGCCAGGGGAGAATCATCCAATGCATTTGCATGGATATAGCTTTTATGTTGTCGGCAGAGGATCTGGTGTCTTTGATGAGAAAAAAGACCCACTGACTTACAATTTGGTCGATCCTCCGAGGGAGAACACTGTTGGGATACCAAAAAATGGTTGGGCTACAATTCGGTTCAGGGCAGATAATCCTGGAGTCTGGTACATGCACTGCCATGTTGATCGCCACATGGTTTGGGGAATGGACATGGTGTTTATAACCAGAAATGGTAATAGTACAGATGCCAAAATACTTCCGCCACCTAGTTACATGCCTCCCTGTTGAATGGAACATTAATTTGGATTGGTTGCTCATTCAGGATAAAGAATTCTATTATTTTTGTTGTTCAGATTGGAAAATTTCAGAAAGAAATTTCATTTATTTGCCTAATGTACTCGGCAAGATTTCTATAGTTATGGTGTCAAATACTTCCCCCTAGTTTTGAAATTGACAAAAAGATGTACCTTCAAATTAACACTCGGTGAAGAATTACCATGCCAACATTAAATGTTGGCAATTTCATTTGTTTGAATGTGGACTCAGTTCATTAGACAGGATCAAAACTATTTCAGACTTTTCAGTACTTAGTGCTCAAAGTTGATTCTTTTGGAAGTTGCAAGTAAATTCATTTGTTTATCAGAACAAGTTGGAGATATAAAACCATCTCTTATTTCTTAACACAGTGCAGTTAATGTGTTTGAGCGCTGAAGGTATACTAATTGACCTGATCATACATTTTCAAGATTTAATTTATTTGTATTAACTACAGTAAGTATGGGTATCAATTACTGGACTTAAATAACCACGTGATGTCGTGAAGCTTTTATGTTTGAACTAGTGACAAAACCAGTCCTTTTCAATTTCTTTAGAAACTCTGTTTGAAAGGTTATGCTGTGGGCTGCACCGCTGTGGCGTATGGATAAGGCTTTATGTATGATAGGGTCAACCGTGTGTATTGCAAAAGACATTGCGATTTGTTTAATTTGAATAGAATCTGAATTCCGAAGAGTAATTGATCAGAATTTTTTCGTGCAAGTTACCTGGAGTTTTAATCGGTCTTTTTTTACTCATCAGCACGCTTTGAGAAAATATGGCGATGACATCCACAGCTTTGAATGAATCTGAACAATCAATCTATTAGCGCATTTTAAAAAGTCAGATCAGATTTGATTTTCCAAAATAATAATAATAATAAAATGAAGAAGTAAAAGTTATACCAGATTCGATTTATGAATCCGAACAATCAATCTGTCGGCTCGGATTTGATGAAGTCACTTTCCCTACTTCACTGCTTGAGGCGAGACCGACATTTAGGGGGGGATGGGGATAGGCGATACGAGCTAGGGTAGGGTTTTGAGCCTGAGGGCAAAGAGGCAAAGCGAGAGAGGCATGGAGGTGGTGGCGAGAGATGGAGAGATGGAGCGATGGAGAGAGCGAAGGGTCGACCTAGTAGCGGCTCTGGATTCATCCTCCGCTTCAACTGAAGTGACGGGTGCAAACCGATCGGGATTCGAATCCGCATAATAGGAATATTATGGAACCAGATCTGCTGTCGCGCGGCACAGTGCGGCGCAGCACGTGGTCCGTTCGATCACTTTGAGATTCGTGTTAGTACTTAAAGATTCGAGTTAGCACGAATCTCGAAGTGATCGAACGGACCACGTGCTGCGCCGCACCGTGCCGCGCGACAGTGGATCCGGATCCGAATATTATAGGATGCAGAATTTTTTAAATATGAATATAAATATAAAAACTGTTTTTAATTCAAAACCGGATAGGTGGATATGGATAATCCGATATTTTTAAAATTCTCATATCAGATAAATGATTTGTTATGTATATTTTAATTATTTTTTTAATGTAGATTATAAATGTAATGAAAAAAAATTATAATTATTTTTTAATTATAATAATAATTAAGAAAAGGTTGCGCCGCAGATTCAATCCACAGCCTAATTCTCAGTGTCAGCTTCCAACGTTCAAAATTTTCTCATCATTTGTCGAAATTTAATGTTCTTATACTTTTTAAAAAGCATACGAACTGCTCTATAACATGCTAAAATTTCATAATTTTTGGAGCGATCAATTGAGAGAAAACACCCCCAAATATAAAAAGATCGCCGAAATTTTAATATATTATTTTATACTTTTTATGTTTTGAGGCGTTGTTCTATCAATTGGCTGCTCCAAAATAAATGAACTTTTAGTATATTATAAAGCACTCTATTAGCTTTTCAAAAAGTATGAGAACATTAAATTCTAATAAATAGCGAGAAAGTTATGAACGTCAGAAGTTAATGATGAGACTTAGGTTGCGGACTAGGTCTGCGACAGAACCTTTTCTGTGACGTTTTGGGCCGCATATCCATTTTTTGTTTTTTAAATAGTTTTTCCGTTATATTTTTTATTTTTTATTTTTTATACATAAAAATAACCCCTTTATAAAAAATAATTTAATTTTGAAAATTTTATACAATATTAGTGGTATTAAACAATTAAATTGATTTTAGAGTGACATTCGAGTAAGAGTTAATTTTGAGATGATATTTTGACAAATAAGAAGTTTTATGATAGTATTTTCACAAAATCCTCTTTTCAATATTATTCTTTATTTAAAAATATATTACTAAGTTTAGAAACATTAAAATTCATAATAAATATTCAATTATAGTGGTAAATTATATTTATTCTTTATATCAAATAATATATTATATACTAATATTCGGATACGAATAATTAAGATTGAAAAGTATTTTACGTACCATTTTTCGTTCAATAATTGAATACAAATTATCACATTTATTTTTTTAATACGGATCAAATATGATTATATATTATCCGCATAAGTTCGCGTCCTTACTGATTGGCTGCTGAAAGTCTGAAACTATTACTCTAATTAAAGGAATTTTTTTTGAGGAAAGTGAAAGTCAAAGTCAAAATTGAAGGTGAGAGCTGAAAGCTGAGTGCAGAGTAGGGGTGTCAATTCTTAATCCAACCCGACGGGTTAATTCGACTTGATCCAAACCTGATCCGACCCGACATGACTCGAAAATAAATGGGTTGGGTATGGGTTCAATTTTTTTATCCGAATCGGGTCAGGTCGAGTTCGGATTATTATATTTTTTTAAAGTAATTTTGTGATTTAGTACTAATTAAATTTTAAATATACACTAATTATATACTAATTAAGATTAATTATAAATTAATTAATATTTTATTGCTTAAAATTAAATAAAAATAATTAATAAATATTTAATTATTTTACACGGGTCGGGTCGAGTCGACCCGTGACCCGTCGGGTCGGGTATGGGTCAAGGGGTTCGAGTCGGGTCAAAAATAATAATAAAATAATATTATCCGACCCAACCAGACCCAGTGACACCCCTAGTGCAGAGATACTCAATGCCCAAATGAGATGAAAGAAGTGATTAGTTAATGGATACACTTTATTTACTTTGTATCATAATACATTAATACTCTTCATTATTTTTCTGGATTTTGCATTACATTCTTTTAAATTTTAGGATATTATCGCCCTCAAACTTACTGATTTTGATAAATTGGTCCTCAAATCCTCGAGCTATACATAAATTGAGACAAAGATGGGGCTGTTAATTTATTTTTTTGAAAAGAAAAGCACCTTATACTAGGGTACCGGGGCTGTTAATTTATTATATAATACTCAATTTCAAAGTATGAAATGACTCAAATACCTTTATGTATATATATAGCATGATACACTAATCTGTGGTAACTCAATTTTTGAGTTTACCCACATAGTAAATTTATAGGGGACTCTATTATTCTTATCTGAGCTATCCAATTTAATAGACGGCTTAGATTGCTCTACTCGGTCTCTTTATTGTTTCTAGTCCGTAAATATTTTGGCATCTCTTTATTAATTTGTTTTCCGTAAATTTAAATTGCGGTGACTTTTCTTACTTTGATAAAGATTGCTAATGGTTCATTAGCATGTGATGTAAAAATATTATTGTGTACCGGGTGTTGGACAAAATTCTTGAACAAGATTATTATGACATCACTGATAAGAAGAATAATTGATCTCCAGTTCTGGATTATTATACCTTTTTCTTCCTTCAAATCTACGGAGTTGAACTTTTTGTCAAACTTCTGGATTTTTTGCTGTTGGGTGTTCAACGGATGGAACTGGATATGTTTGAATCTATTTTTTTTTCAACAAAGGCTTTGAGATAATAATTATGTTCTGAAGGTTTGTCTTCTGTTTTCATCAAGATTGTGAAGGATTTAAGTTAAGAAAAAAAAAGGTTCTCTATTTGTGCGTCTCTGGACGAAGAAATAATATATTAATCATCAACTGACAAATGGATCATTCATTATATTAAACGGTGGAGATGAAAGAAAAATAGGGCCTACTTTTCCGTTGGAATAATAGCGGATATAAATCCGAATCGACCCAGCCCAATATCCATATTAAGGAATTATTATTCATATGATAGAAATTGGAACTCAGCAAAAGTAAAAGCTTCAGTAATTTTTTATGACTAAATTTACGTTTCAGAAAAACAATCAAGACCTACAATTTGAAGAAGGGGGTCAGTTTTTTAGAATTTTTTGGTCTATCCCAATATATATATATATATATATAAGAATAACAAATATATCCATGTTTGGAAATGAAGTAAACAAAACAGCAAAAGTTACATATGATATACTAACACTGTGCTCCAGAGCGAGGTAGCGGAGGGGAGGGGAGGAGACGAGGGAGATGACCGGTCTGTCCAGCGACGATTTACTCTCTCCAAAATCGTCATTGTAGAAGAGGAGACAACGGAAAGGGACGGAATACGAAGTGAACGAAACACAAAAATCATATATGTTTCTCCTCCGATCGTTACCCCCGATTTGGAGGGTAGTCTCCCCTCTGTCGTCTCTTCCCTCCCCTTCCGTCCTCTACTCTTCCTCCTTCATCATGGTGCACAGCCTAAAGGACCCCAAGCCATTACTAGATTCCTTGATAACTTTTAAGGAAAAGTCACACCATCAATTTGGATCAAAGTAAACTACTCGGCCTTCTTTTTACTATTAAAAAGTAAAAAAGCAAATTTGCGTTGCGATCATTAAGATTTCTGTGACTGCACAGAGATGCACTTCATTTTAATAAGCTCGAAGACGAAGACAAATATTATTGTCAGGTCAAATTTATTGATTTTTGATTCGAAACTCGGGGGGGTCCTTGCTATGAAATTCTATCATTTCAATGGCTATTGAGGTTATTTGTGAGGTTCCCAAAATTCCAAAGAGAGGAGATGATCATGAGTGTATATTTTGTTACATTACATTACATTCAGGCCCATTGAATATCAAAAATATTTACTCAACAATACATTTTGTTCGTGTAAGAATATCAAAATCTATACAATTTCTAAGAAAAAATTCCCTAAAAGGAAAAAAAATACGTTTTTGAGAGTCAAGGTGATGTTTTTTTACTCTAAAAAGGACTATAATGACATAATCAGTTAACTTTGTAGATCTCATTATAAACTTTTTGTTATCGCATAGAACGTCTCGATCGAAATTTTCAATTAAAAATTATGATCATTTAAAGTTAATCTAATCAGATTTTGATTTTGATTTTGATTTTTTTTTTTCATTCTTTCATCTTGATTTTTAAATTTTAATTTTAAATCGTCAGATCGGAATGATCGAAAAGTTTGATTTAAATAAGTCATAATTCTACTCCAGCTAATTAAAATATGAAAGTAGTGCAACCGCAATCAATACAAGAAACTTAATAAAGAAGGCTTCCACTCTGCATGGTTGATTTTAATTGAACCAAATTGAATTGGAACTGTCAACCTCTGTTGTCAATACTTATCATACTATCAGATTTTCTGTGGCCGAAAGGAGATGCATATTGTATTGTCACCCGAGCTTCGACCCTTCCATTGACAAACGCTCCAAAGATTCATGAATCTTACCATTTAATTAGTCTATAATTTTATGAACAGCACAGGATATAGTACTAGAAGTTTTTGTCCTGGTCTTTGTCACCATGGATTTTGTTGCGCAAAATAACAAAAACACGAATCTTATACAAATTCAACATTATCAGGATTCACAATTAGTTTAAAAAGTATTTTACGGGAATCGTAATTAAAAAAACATCAGATTTAATCAAATTTTTAAAAAACATTTAACAGCTCTTAATGGTGAGGTAATCATTTAACGGTTAATGATTTTACACGTCCGTTAAACTAAAAAATGATCAATTATTTTTTACCCATTAATTGATATTTAAAAAGACTAATAAATACATTCTCATATGATTAGTACTTAATAATTAACTAAATTAAAAAAAATAATAATTATAACATTAATTAAGTATCTAAAGTCAAAAGTCTTAAATTATAATAAACTATTACATGATGTACATGCTTCTTATTTTTATTAGAGCGTTAATTTATATCCAAAAAATATTAAAAACTAAAGTCATTAACTATTAAAATTTAAAACAACATAAATTTCAGTCGTTAAATGTATTTTTTTTAAATAACGGTTTTAATGGATTTAACATGAGATAAAACGGTTAAATCACAGAAAACCCGTTAAATCTATTTTTTCTCAAAAACTTAACATCAAGGTCTGTCAAAATCGTTAAAATGTTTAAACAGTTAAAACTTTTTATTTTTTAACAACTTGGATTTAATATTTACAATTAATATATTCAAATTGAACAAGAACAGTATAAAATAGTTAACAGTTGACTAGGCCCTATTTTCCTCAAAAAGAAAAAATAATAGTAACACTTAGTATATTCTGCGAGATGTGAATCCTCTATAATTATTAATTAGTGAAATAAAATTCTGATGAATATTTTTTGCCGCATACAAATCATTCAATAGGATTTAAATCATTTGACTGACAAATACGAGTTCAATACCCTGGTAATATCAGATTCAATACAGAAAATATCTCTTTGACACGAGTTTTAAAAAAAAACATTTAACAGTTCTAAACAATAAGATGGATTTAACGTTTTAACAAAATTGAAGTCCTGTTGTATCTTAATCTGGGTAGTATTGTAAATTTTATTTTTCTACATCTACAAACATATAATTTATTTTTGTACTAATAGTTAAAACATAATAAAAATAAACAAAAATTAAAATTATATCATTCGTTAACTACTTAATGTGTTTAATATTACAAAATTATCAGATCACAAATATTTTCTATTTTTCCCTATTGTAGACATTCATTCGTTTGTTTCGTATTACTTTTTTTCAGATTACATAACTTTCACACTCAAATTTCATTTTCACGGCATGTAACCATTTAATCAGGGTTGTCAATTATTGATCTGACCCGACATGTTAACCCGACCCGACTTGATATGACTCAAAGATATATGTGGGGTATCTAATATTTTTTATCCGAATCGGATCAGGTCGGGTTTGAGTCAACCCCATCCAACACGATTAATTATATTTTTTGAAATAATTTTGTGATTTAGTTTGTAATTATATACTATTTAAGATTAATTATAAATTAATTGATATATAATTACTTAAATTATAAAAAATAATTAATTAATAATTAATTATTTTACATGGGTCAGTCCGGTCAATCCGTGACCCTGTCGGGTTGGGTATGGGTCAAGATTTTTTACCCAAATTTAAACGGGTCCGGTTCAGATAGGATTAAGAAAAATAATAAAATAATATGACCCGATCCGATTCATTGACACCCCACATTTAACATGATTTTTAATTTTTTTTTTGGAGATAAAACCGTTAACTAAATTTTCCCAATATGCTTCAGAGAATTAAAAAAAAAAACGGTTACACGGTTTATACGGAGTATATATTTTTTTTTAAATCTTAAATATCAAAATCTATTATTAAATCTAATTTAAATTTTTAAATTTTTTTTTTGTTTTTGTATTTTTCCGGATGAAGAGACTTAATTTGAAAAATTAATGATTTTATTTCTATTTAAAGAAAATAGAAAAAAAATATGTAATTTAGTTTGTAAAATACATTTTGATACAAAAATTAAATTGAATGACTTGAATTGGTCATTTCTAATTTCAAGATATTGATTTGAGGCAAAAACACACGACCTCTCATCTGTACTTTGCAAACTACATTGCCTCAATATGAGTATTCAATCTTAGATACTAAAATTTCAGTGATCTTTCTGCATTTCAGAGCATTTTCACTTAATTGACCGCTCCAATATTTATGAAATTAGTACGTTATAGAAAACTTTGTTAGTTTTTCAAAAAGTATAAAAACTTTAAATTCTGACAAATTACATAAAGAAAGTAATTAATGTCAGAATGTTATGCTGAGCGTTAGGCCGTGGATTGAGTTTGCAGCACAACCATGAAATTTTAATCGTCTTTAATTAATTTCTCTCTGATGAAGTGATAATCGACTTGAATATATTTTTATGCTCATAAAAAGACATGACTTGCCAAAATGTATCAAGCCGTTTGATTATCATAAAATAATTTCATTAGTTCTTTGATGTCGATATTTAAATCGCTAGGACTTATTTAATCCATATTAATTTACTTACAGTAAATATGATGACTCGATATTTTACTTCGGCACTTGAAACGAATGGCAGCCCAACCATATATCGTGTTCTCATAAGGCGGATCGACCAAGTTGTATGACAGAGGATCTTTCTCCTTATCAAAGATACCGAATCCTTTGCCAACAACATATATAGAAGCTGTGCCCATGCAAATGCATTGGATGGTTCTCACCATCAAGGATATTAGTCCCCTGAAACACAACCTCCAACTCCATCGTTGTATTGTACTCTAGAACCTTCACTTTTGTCGACTTTTGTGTAATGGTGTCTTCGGTGAAGTTAAAGAAAAATGGCGGTTGGTTAGGGAAGTCGGGCGTGTAAACATTGGGAATTGAGTAGTAGTACGCGTCTAGCACATCAATCGGTGGGTTTTGGAATCTAGCATTGTTTAGGCTAGCACAAAGCTTATTAGGACCGATGCAGCTGGCACAAGGAATTGTGTTCACGGCTATTGATATTGTACATGCAGTGTTCATCGACTGGGTAGTCCAAGTTTGCAAGTGAGCGAAGCCCCTCAGTAAATGTGGTGGCCGCATTTGTGTCGTTGATCTCTGGTAATGATGCAAAAGAGGACCAGCTCCGGAACTGCAGTGGCGACGCTATTGATTTGTTTGTTGCTGCATGACAATGAATTGATAAATTAATGTTTGTACCAGTGGAGGGTGACATTAATTCTTATTTCCCTGGTTTGATGACCTTGACCTTGACCACAACAGTATCATTCTTGCGAGCATAGATTCTTGGTTTTGCCGAGGCGAGTGGTAGGTGTTTCTTGTATCTGCAAATAAATCAGGAGTAAGCAAATAGCTGATTTTAAATTTATAAATGAATTGAACGCCTTCAACTGGTTGAACTGGTATATAGGCTATAGCGAACTGTGTGCAAAGATCTTTCTTAGATACTGATTGATTACCTGAAACATATTTATTGTGAGCAAGAAAGATTCAAGTTGAATTTTCCTTTCTCAATTTATAAGTCAGTTGATTGTCAACATACTAATTTATACTCATGCAGTATCAATTATATATATGGAACAAGCTGTCAAAACTTATATGTGCATTCATTGTATATATACAAATTTTCTTAGAAAAGAAACAAAAGCGTTGAAGTGCGACGAATTCTAATTTTTCTCCAAACATTCATGCGATGTAATTTAATTTGTTAAAATTTTAGAATACATTTGAACTTGCAATTATTATTGCTCTCATGATTTCTCCCTCAAAAAAAATGTATTTCTCTCATGAAGATCTGATTTAATTAGGATCGATCCTTATGTATAATTAATAAAGAATGAAGCCATATATTAAATGTTGTAAAGATAATTCTGTTGTAATCTTGAGCTTTTGTTAAGTTAAATGAAAGTTGAAAGTCCTCCGTACGAACAATCTGGTAAATAAATTGTGCCATGCTATGTTGCTATGCAGAATATATTATAATGCTAGATTGATAATTGGGTAAAGTCAGACTTATGATATTAATTATGATGAGATATTTACATCCGTGACACATATGAGCACAGTGAGGATACTGATTTTCATGGCAGTAAATGGTGGATGTAAGCTACACCAACTTGATGTGAAGAATGTTTTTCTCCGTGGTGATTTGTTGGAAGAGGTGTATATGGAGATCCCATTAGGGTTTGACGCCAATCAAACAATGGATAAGATATGCAGACTCAAGAAGTCGTTCTATAGATTGAAATAGACTCCTCAAGCCTAATTTGATAGGTTCGGAAATGTTATGATAGGTATGGGCTACCAACAAATCAATGTAGATCACACGGCATTTTCTCAGTAATATAGTGGTCACATCATTATGCTGGATGTGTATGCCCACAATATGATCATTACTGAGGATGATGAGGGGGAGATTGCATAATTGAAGGCAAAATTAGGAAAGGAATTCGAGGTAAAAGATCTGGAACAACTTAGGTATATTTTTTTAGATTGAGGTGGCTCGTGGAGCAGAGAGAATTATTCTTTCTCAGAGAAAATATATCATAGACTTGCTTGGTGAGACAAACATGTTGGGATGCAAGCCTGTAGTTTCTCCCAATTGATATGAAGACCAAGATTAGTGCAGATGCAGGAGAATAGATTGATCGTGAGAGATACCAGAGATTGATATGCAGATTGATATATTTGTGTCACATTCATTCTGGTATCTCATTTGTAATGAGCGTGGTCAACCGATACATGCATGACCCTAAGAAGGGTCACATGGACACAACATTTCATATCCTGAGGTACCTAAAAAGTACACTAGAGAAGGACCTGATCTTCAAAAATAATAGGGATATGAACATTGAGGGCTATTTGAAAGATTTCATGATGCGAATCAGGTAAAATTTTTAAAAAAAATAATCCGATGACATCTAGGATCGTTTCATTATTATTAATTTTATTTTCATTTATTTGCATCACTAATCACAATCATGTATATTCCCACAAGAGGGATTGTGATACCATACCTACAGTTAGAGGTTCGAAGACGGTCTGGGCCGGGCCGGGCCGGTCCAAACCCGGACGGTCCACGGTCCTGCACGGTCCACGATCCCGCACGGTCCACACGGTTCGGTCCTAGGCGGTCCAAATTCAAAAAAAAACCGAACCTGTCCCACCGTTGGCCCCCAAGGGTCGGACCCCCATCGAACGCGATGAGACGATCCACGGTCCGGTCCGGTCCGAAATTTTTGTTTTTATAAATTGGGAAAAATAATAATTTATCATATTTTTTAATAATAATTTTTAACTAATTCGAATTATTTTAAGGGGGACGGGTAGGAGGGGGTCCGGTTCACGGTCCCGCACGGTCCATGGTCTGGTCCGGTCCATGGTCTGGACGGGACGGGTTGGCACGGTCCATTTTCGGGTGAAAAAAGGACCAACTCACCGTTAGAACGGACCGTGGTAAGGCACGGGACGGTCCACGGTCCGGTCCGGTCCACGGTCACGGTTCGGTCTAGGACGGGTTGGACCGTCCGGTCCATTTCAAATCACTACTTATATTCTTTAATGTAGCTCTATTCCTTTCCAGTTCACCTTAAAACCGAAATAAGAACAACGTCGAGTTCGTGCTAGCGTCATCTTCGTTCGCTCCTAGCTTTAACACCCGTTACGTGATCGATTGTGTAATCGATAACTATTCAGCAAATATTTAAAGGAATAGAGAAAAACTAAATTAAAAGTAGTAACCAACATAATTTCTAGCCATATATGATATTTATAGGCTCTAAACATCATATCAAGGCTTCTCAAATTCATTTACGAATTAAGACATAAATAAAACTCAAACCGGCACATTAACTGTTGACCTTTCAACACTAAAATTATTATATCTTTCTCTAGAGAACTCCAAACGACCTTTAATCTTCATCATTGGATTCTACACTTCAAGGCTATAATTTATATACGTCATTTGTCCACATTGGTTATTGTTTGTCCTTTTAAATTTCTATTCAATGTAACCTTAAAATCTGACCTGAATTTGTGACCTTAATTATGATCTCTTCTCTATCTCTTTATTTGTAAAATAAATTATATTAGATTTTAGGATTTAAATAAATTTATATCTCATAATAATATTCTTATATTATTATAATAATAAAAGTTATATTATATTCATAATATGTATATTTCAATAAATTTATTTTCCCTCCAGGAATTCACATCATGTGACATAATATTTAATAATTCCTATTTGTACCTTTATTTCATGCAACATGAAATCTCGTACATTGAAAATATATTAAAATATTTATCCTTATTTTTCATTCAGTTTGTATGACCTATGTTGAGGATCTATATTATGTTGACAATGGGATAATACATTTTATTCCATAAACTGTAAGCGATATTATTCTAGCTATACATTATAGTTACCCAAATAACATAGATATTTAGTAAATTTCTATAAAATATGATCCTTCTAGTAATATTATCATTAACATTTCTTTGTCTATTCATTTCTTTATGATATTATAATTAATATACAAAGTAGAACTGTGTCATCTTTGTATTATAATTATTTCTTGATATCCATTAAGTAAACTATAAAATTATAACCGCACTTCAATTATATTGGATCTATTTATAATTCTACTTTACCAAAGAGCTCATAATATATTATTTTTCATTATTAATGAGTGATAATTATACTATTGACATTTTTTTTCCCCGTATAAGTTATATATAAAGAACTATTACTTTTATCACTATTTGTTGTAAGTAGGTTTTAATAATAATTATGTTATACATTCCTCATGTGAAAAATATATATGTCTCAATCTTAAAATCAAAGACATGATAAAAATATTAACGACACAAACACAATCCATATAATATTTTATCCATTAGGTTTGTTTAATATATGAAATATTTTATATATTCGTATTATTAAATGATAATATTTTATCAACGTTTGCAAAATAACAATGTATTTTTAATCAACACAATAGTTTTATATGGCATATTAGTGTTCCTATTAATATCCAAGACCTGTAAATATTTTAGTGTTGTAGATTCATTATATTTAAAGTTCTGCGGTTCAAGACCAAATGCATCTTCTAAAATACATTTAAATATAAATATAGAACTCATTGAACAAAATATAAATAATATTTAATTCATAAATATAACATAAAGTAATCATTAAAATATAACTTTTAGAACACAATTTTAACACTATTGTGACTCTGACTGAGCTAGTTGCCAAGATGACAGGAGGACCACATCTGGCTACTATAGTTCGTAGGGGCAAGTTGGTCTCTTGGCAAAGCAAGAAGCAACTGGTTGTCGCGAGATCAACGACAAAATCTGAGTACATGGATATGACATTAGGAGTTGCTAAAATGTTGTGGCTGAAAAGATTATTGAAAGATCTCAATGAGTCAAGGTGAATCACAGAAGAAAAATAAAGTTATGGTGTAATAACAAATCAGCGATCAGCATTGCCAGCAATCCTGTGCAGCATAACAGAACCAAACATGTAAAAATCAATAGATTCTTTATAAAGGAAAAGATGAAGACGAGGTTATTGGAGCTGAGTAATGTAGTAGCAGGAAATCAAATAGCAGACTGTCTCATCAAAGGACGTAGCTCAATAAATCTAGTGAGATTATGTGACAAGATGAGCTTGATTGATATTTTTGTCCATCTTGTAGGAGAATGTTGAAATATAGAAAATTATTTAAATATAAAAAGTATTAATTAATATCAATTATGATTCTCTAATTGAGTAGTTTTTTATTTTATTTCTTTCTATTGTACTTCTTCGATTTACGTCTATATAAAAGCATTGTTGTGATAATATCACAGAAAAAACATCATTTTTAGTTCTATTTTCCACTCTTTTTTTATGATAGTGTTTGTTAATAATAGAAGGTATTAAAATATATTTATTTTACATTATAAGAACACATTTTTAATTATTAAAATTGAATATAGAATATTTGTTTGACTAAATTGACTGATCGTATCATTTTAATCATTGCTGTCGCGCATTATTTTATTCATATGGCCTTTTGTGCCTGCTGTGTATGTGGTGCGTTATAATGAGTCGGTGATTGATGTAACGGATCAAGCTGTTGTCTTTTTTTTTTTGCTTGAGCTTGTATTTCAATTTTTATCTTTTTTTTTCCTTTATGCGTGTTTTTGTTTAATAAAATTTAGTAGGTAGAACCCTACTATAAAAAAAACGTTCAAATTTACTAGCCTACTACTAAAATAATATTATACATTTTAAATTATTATAATTACATTTTGGTGATGATTAATTGATGTGAAGAGGACGTCAAAGAGGATGAACAATTACAATTCTTAACAACAAGAATTTAATAAGAGGTACGACGACGAAAGCCTTGAATTATTTTTTAAAATTTGATACACACTTGGGTTACCCATAAACATGGTGCCGAATCTCACACAATGCTGGCCAAACACTTAAATTCAACAGAAAATGAAATTAGGTTCAACACTTTCAGATCGTTAGGGGAGCAACAAACAAATGAGTGGGACAAATGAAAGAATTAACGTAGAAGTAGAAGAAAAACATTCAGAACTAATAAATAATAATTAAGAGACATCATTCGCAAGCATGAAGAATCCATAGCTATTGGATGCTACTATATCCATATATGTATCATATATGATATATGCATGATAAAAACCGAGACAAGCAAAACAAGGAGAAAGATAAGAGAAGAAATTACGGAAGCTGCTAGCAACATGATCTATATATGATTGTTTAATCTTAATCTCCTTCAGTTATTTCGATCGAGGCAGGAGCCATTCAGTTATTGATGCCGCTTCCTGAATAAATGAAAATTTGGCACAAAAGTCTAATTTTAATTAAATTTCAATTAGTTTGACATAAAATCAAGAGTCAAAATGAAAGCACAAATTGCATGAGCATATATCTTACCTTCATATAAGGCAGGCATGTTTGCTCTTTTCCCAACACCATTTCCTGAGAGAAGGACCAAAATAATGAAAGTATGAGAACTCATCCTTTTTTCAAGTTTAAAACAGTGTAAATAGAGAGGGATGAGCAACCTTACCAATGCATTGGTTTTTTTTCCTGATGCTGTTAGCATAGTGCTTGATCTGTCTCTAGCAAGTTTCTCTTTTTGGTGATAGTAGATTAGTAGGCATTGCTCTTTGGAAGCTTTATATATAGGGGGTAGGCTCCTATAATTCGCTATGTGATAGATGAACAGGATTAGTGTACTCCTGTATGGGCCATGTGGAATATTTGTACTCTCCCTCTCTTTTTTTTTTATATATTTTGTGAATAATGAATTGTGATGTTCATTGAATGTGATACTATTTCCATTTCAGTACATCTGGTTCGTCCAGTTCACAATTGCTATTCATACAGTTAGTTTTCCATTTTGTATCCAAAGGGTAGCTCATCTAGTAAGTTAATGAAAGAAATAATGTCACCTTATGAAAAATATTTTAATTACGCAGATGAGTAATAATGTCACCATATGAAACATACCATGTTATGCTAATTATGTTAAAGCATTAGGAATGGACTGAATCTGAGGTTGCTTGTGCAACTTGAAACAATTCCTTCAACGTTGCTTGTTTTCCTGTCATTAAAATCGACATGTGATATGGGGTTCTGTATATGACTGCACTGAATCTGAGGATGTGGCAGTCGTACCAATTTAAAACCCTTTCTCTGTCCGGCAACTGGGGCAGCTGGTGAGAGCATAAAAGAAACAAGGCAAACGGAACTCCTATCAAAGAATAATCGAAAGGTTAAAGATAGGAAGATCTTTAAAGATTTTTTTTATTTTAGTAAAAAAAAAAATAGAAAATTGATAAGATTGGCTAATTTTTAAGTCTTATTGGTCTGGATTGAGTTTTAAACTCGATTTCAGATGTCTGGACCGAGTTTAAAACTCGGTTTCAGATGCCTAGACTGAGTTTGAAACTCGATCCAGACATTTGGGACTTAGTTTTAAACTCAGTCCCAGTTTTCTGTTATTATATAGCACACTGAGCACATTTCTCCTTCATCTTCCTTCAGCCAACCATTTATTCAAAATCGTCATTGTTACTGTTGCAAGAGTTCCAACTGAAATTTTATTTTTGACAAGTATTCACCACTCTTATCTCATCAACATTGTAAGTTTTTTTTCTATTTGGACTATTAATTTTTGCTGTAAAATTAAAATACACTAACAATAGAGATTATTGTTCATACTGTAGAGAAGAAAATATTGTTGATCAATGTGTATCATGAAGGTCAAATCCTGAACACTTCAACCGGCATGGATTTCGACATTTGTGTCGCGTGTACATTTTCTGCCAATGAGACAATCAATCTTTGTGACTTGAAGAGGCAAATTCATACTGGTTTGGAGTTGCTCCCTAGCCAATTCAACATCATCATTAGTGCACGGATCAACACTGCCCCCAACAGGTTCTAGTGATTTTTTATAGCTTATTTGGGGTTATTTCTGATAAAATTTGGGAATGATTAAAACAATAGCTCCATACTAATTACCCGGTATAAAATACTGGAGTTAGTAGTTGAATCTGAATCAATATCCAGTTCAGATTACTATGATCCGACTAGTATTTCTGAAAATAGTAACTCAATCATGGCTGAGGAAAGAACCCACTTTCGAGCTCGGGAGCAGCGACCATCCAGTGTTCCGGCATAAAATGTGGATGAGGATAAGGAAGAGAAAGAGTGGCACCTGGATGTCGAGGAGGATGACATCCAGGATGCAACAGATATAAATATGGATGAAATTGAGGATGTGATGGATGTCGAAGAAATAGTTAAAGAGTGACAAATATTCATTCCTTTCATCAATCGGGGAATGAAACACCCGTGTGCACAATTTGCTCATAATATGCAAATACCGTATGCAGACGGGGGTCTCAATCGGTGGAAAATAATGACAAACAACAGTTTAGAATCACTGAACAACGTATTCAGGATCGTCAAACAACTTTCGGTATGTGCTATCGTCGAGAACACGTGGCACAAATGTGTTGACTGGTTCCATAAGCGTCGAGAGGTTACAGTGGCTTGGGAAGCCCAAGGTCTAGTGTTCTCCCTAAAGGTCACCTAACTGATAAAACTTCGCGGTGATAAGGGGAGAACTTACGATGTCATACTATTGGATTGGGGTATCAACAACTACGATGTTTATAACATAAATGGACTTATTGAGACGGTAATATTCTATACTTATATAATTTTTATTTAAATTCAAAATTTAAGCAAATATTTATAATTTCTATTTGAAATAATAGGTACAAAGGGGTGAAATTAAAATATGAAGTTGAATTAGCAATGATGAAAATTGATAATTATTGGTGTCGTGGTTAAACCATAATTGATGAAGGATCGTATCAACAAACTATCTCAGGTCGAGCGAACATGATTTAGATTAGCAGTGTGTTTATATTTTATAATTATATTTATCAGAACAATTGAATTTTAATTGTTGTTATAATATTTCAATTTATTTGACACTATTTTAGAATAATATTTTAATCGGGCTTATATTTGACTTTATAAAACTTTATTTTAATTTTTATTATAATATTTTAGAATAATCTACCGACGTTAACACACCAATTTTCCATATTATACCACCCAACTTTGTTTTAATTTTTGGTGCAGCGAACGTCTTTATTGTTGATTAATTATTAAAGCGTGTGTGTGTTGTCCTTCGATTTTCAGACCATGAAGGTATGAACAGTTGCCTCATAAAGTGTGGTCGTGCGTTCCTAAAATAGATTTGACATAATGTAACGTAACTTCAGTTAGGTAACACGGAAACAAAGAAATGAAAGGATTGTATATTAAGTGTCCTTGTAAGAAATTAATTAATAAACACCTCTGTATATATTTTATTCATAGGTCACTTCTTTTATAATTATTCACTTAATATTAGCATTTGTGCAATGAATGAGTAATGATGGAATGGAATGTTCTCATATTAGTGCTGATATTAATTAACCTGATTAAATTTCAACTTGGAGTATAGTACCATAATTAATTACCTCCGAAATATCTACCAAAATCCGTCTTTGACTGAAGCACCGCATCTACTATCTACATTCCATTGGGAAGGAACAAGCAGTAACTTGTCAGAGTGTTTAAGAAGGGGCATATATAGGAACTCATCATGTTGTACAACTCAGTGCGTAGTGCATATAAATTTTTTGAAGAAATTTTTTTATACCCTAACTTTTATATTTCATTCTATACTCTTAACTATCTTAACTACTTTTTAACTATTATTCAATTTTGATTTTAAAAAAATAAAAAAACGTAGATCACGTACTTGATCCGTTTGAATCAAAACTTCAATGATATTTTCTTATCTTTGAGAGTTACCCTTCATGCTATATATCGTTGGAAAACTAGCGACGAGTAGAACACAATAAGATAAATTACTATTTAAATGGATCAACTATTTGGGAGAAATCAAAAGAGAAAGTATCTCGGTTAGAAATTCGATTAGATTGATTTTGTGCAGGTGAATCTCAATCGATTGATCAAATATTTTCTCTAAACCAAAGAGATGATATGTGAAGTTTTAAACATGTTCTCTAATATTCTAAGTGTTTGGATCATCATTTCACTTCTCATGTACAAAGAAAATATGTTGAAACTCATATTTTGAAACTCGGTTATCAAGAAGTGAGGCTAGATCAATTTCTAAGAGTAAGAAGATAAAATTTGAGTATTCATTCGAATGAATTGGTTGAGCGATAGGAGAGAACACAAGAAAGATATTTTATTACACTAAATATATGTACATCAGACTTAGTATAATAGATCTGAAGACTTGATGGCAATATTGAGAATTGAGATTGAAGGAACTTCAACACAAAACTAACAAAGACTATATTGTTTATACTAATAAAAATTAAGACTAAACTATAAATTATATTTTGAATGATATATTAATATAAATATTAGTCAATAAATGTATACTACATATTGAAACGTGTATGTAATATATATTTAGATTTATTTGTAATAGTGAAAACTAAAACTAAACTACAAATTATATTTTGAATGATACATTAAGATGTGTTATGGTAGATATTAAGACTTATTTGTATTAAATATTAAACATATTTTTGCCATAATTATTTTAAAGATATTATTTTGTATTACACACCTATTATATATTATTGATAATATTATGACTTAACGATATGAGATAAAAAGATTATTTTTATTATTTATTGAGATTATTTTTTTAAATATAAATTATAAGGTCTTAAAATATTAAAAAAATACTAAATATAAATTTATTAATTATAAGGTCTTAGTTAAGATAATAAGAATATCTATATTCAGAAAATATTATGAAATTTTAAAAAATTAAATATGACTTATTAATCAGTATTAAGAATTTATTTGTTAAGTCTTAATACGATAACAATTAGGTATAGATATTTGGCTCTATGAGTGTTTGATAAATATTAAGACATCAGATGAATAATCTTCAGACTTATAATGCTAAATTTTAAGATTTTATTTATGAGATTTTATATCGAATATAAATAACGTAAAAATATATTATTTTAGATAAAATTTGTTAAGACTTCATTTCATAGTTGTTACATTAGATATAAAGATTTGGTTTAAATAATGTTCAATAAATATTCAAGATTTTTATATCCTTTAAAACCGAAAAAGATTTATAGCATTATGTATTAAGACATCATATGACAGCCCTTAAAACTTTAAATAGAATGGCCTAGAGAGTTTCAGAAGAGTCGTTATTATTTAATGAGCAGTTTGACTTCATCGGGTGATTGTTTCTACCTTTGTGTAACAACGGATATTATATCATTATTGTTATCGACTTATCCAAAATAGAAATTTAATTGTATAACTCTCTTAGATATTCAAACAAGAGAGTAAATAATTATTATTGACTTAGATTTTAAGACATTATAATTTAGGGATATATATTTGTTCATATCCTGTTGACCATTTAAATATAAATTTAAAGTTCAAAATTATGACTTATAATATTGCGTATTAAGACATCATTTTTTGTGTGTTAGGACTTGAAACATTCAATTTTAGCACATTAAAATTTAGGTATATAAATTTATCCATATCTTGATGGATGCTCAAATATAAATTTTAAGTTCAAAATATGGTTTATAATATTAAATATTAAGACGTCGTCTTTTCTCGTGTTATGACTTGAAATATTTAGTTTTAAGATAATGAGGTCAAGTATAAGTACTTATCAATATCCTGATTGTCGTTCAAATATAAATTTTAGTTCAAAATATAATTTATAATATTAGATATTAAGACATCGTATTTTTTTTGTTTAGATTTGAGACATTCAGTTTTAAGATATTAAGGTTCATATATAAATGCTTGTTTATATCTTGATTGTCGTCCAAATATAAATTTTATGCTTTATATTAATATAAGACGGTATTAAGACTTATATGATTGTTATATAAATTTTAGTTTAAAATATTTGATATATTATATATTAAGATTTTGTTTCTCCAGTATTAAGACTTAGAACTTTCGATATTAAGACTTCGATGATCATCCGCAGACGGATGGTCTGTTGATGTTTGAGAACGTGATCAATGACTTTTTCAGTTGGGATACAGATCGGAGTACAGATCTGGGGTATGGTTAGTTGATCTCTAAATTATATTACTCTTAATAGGATAAAACAAGTCGCTTCGTATCCAGAGTCCAGAGAGTTCGTTTGTTCAATGCTCAAAGTGACGGATCCAGGATTTCATGCAGGGTCAGGCACTAGATCATTAGGCAGCCCGAACGGAGATCAGAGAGAGTGAGAGAGGGGCGGAGACCAACGAGACGGCCGGAGCGTGGAGATCAACGAGACCAGGCAAGCGAGTAGGCGACAGAGGCGCGAGCAAATTCACGATTCCCAAATCGCCAGGTTAGGCTTCATCATTCACGTGAATCGGGTTCCTGACTCAATCGATCTGATTTTTTTTTTTTAGTTTGACGCACCCATTAACAAACTGGCGGACCCGTTAACTCCAGCAAATAGATCCACGACGCAATTCAGATTTTGGATCAAATTTTTTTTTATCCAAAGTTTATTCTAAATCCAGTGTCAGACCTAATTTGAGTTCAGAACCAAACACAATCAACAAATACTATTAAACTTCTAAAAAATATCAAAATTCAGAATCAAGCACTTCCTAACAGATCCACCACTGAATGCTCACGAGTTACCTTCGCAATCATAGGCCATAGCCCATAGCCCATACCTGGTTAAATGTTAATTTATTAGTAAATTTAAACATTTGTTATCACAATCGTCTTTATTTCCTTGTGCGCTAATCAACTCATTGAATTCATAGTTTAGGTATTTATTGATGCAGTTAAGCATCTTAGCCAGGAAAAACAATCGTTTCAGAGATGAGTCCTTCAATTAGCAAAACAATTTCCATGTAGATCCTAATTTGTGCGAGCAAAACAAGGTTTTATGGTCGACCTGCAAAACAAAAACCAATCCAGTTTCAATATAAAAGATAGCTGATCCTCTCGCAACAATATAAAAGCACCAGGGTAGTCATATAAATGTTACAGGACTAATAATACTTACAGAGTGCTTTTCACACAACATTCTAAAATCCCTCTGCAAAAACATTTTGAAATGTTACCCAATTTTACATCTACCGTTAACAGTAAAATTTTATCAACATGCAAAACAAATATTTAGTGCTCAAGAGAAATGAACAAAAGAATGTTTACAATCGAACCAAGCAAAATTCCAAGGTATACAGGTGAATTCTTAAAGACTGTAAAATTGTAAATTAACCGAGCTTCCTCCAAAGTCCTTTGGGAGCAGCGAGGCACTTGACTCTTCCAAACAGGAACCCAGATTTTGCAGTGTTGCCATCCACAAGAGAGTTTTCATAGATCTCTTTGCATTCATGTACCACCTGACCCAGAAAATAAATAACAAGAATGTTCTCAGCTTGTCATAACTAAAAAATAATTCTAATTCCCAATTGATTTCTGTTTCAAGTATTATCTCCTTATTTTTGTTGAAGGACTGAGAACAATAAAGTCATTACCTCTTTAGCTTCCTTTCGTGGTATACCCTCACGAAGAGCTACAAGCTTCTCAACAACCTCAGGCTAAAATAAAAGAAAACAATGTCAAGTATCTTGTTTCCATCAATCTTTCAAAAGACAAGAACTTAATGCACAAAATAATTTAGCAAAGATTCAAAAAAAAAAAATTACTAATATCTTACAGGGCAATCAGGTTGGTGTTCAAGAATGTTTGTGTAAACAAGAGTGAAGCTGTCAAGGCTCTCGGCTGAGGCAAGCTCCCTTAGATCTGCCATTATCCTCACTCTATTTTCTACTTTCTGCAATTAGGACAATTCAGAAAAAAGAAAAAAGAAAAAAAAAATCATAAACAATTGACTGAACTCAATGCAAAGAGGAAGTAGAAAGTTCAGAGAAGAGTACTTACTGTCACATTTATATGCTCTCTAAAGAAATCCATAAGCACTTCTTCATCAAGCCTCATTCGTTCAATTGTGTCCTCCCTGATGTAGGTTTTCTGCAAATATAAATACTCAGCCTTAAGTTGTGCATGTGTACAAGAAGAAGAAAATCAACTGTATCGTGATTCATGAAATAGCACCCAATGTACTGAGTTGATACTTACCAGAGTAAGGAGGTGTTCTACATAACACACGATAGTTTCCTCGATACAAGCTTCCACAAACCTTCTGAATGACCTCTCCTCAATATACCTGAAGTGAAATCAATAAGAAAGAAATCACTCTCTCTATATGTAGCTCAAGAAAAAAATAACAAAAAATAACAAGAGAGATTCGGAGTGAAAATAATATACTTCCAAGAATGGTATGTATTTTGGAAAACTGAAAAGAGATTCAGGCAAGTATGGTAATCTATGCTCATATACATGTTTTTCAATTTTACCAGAATGGCAAGCACAAAACATAATGGAAATGACAAACTTTTTGCACAAAACATAATGGAAATGACAAACTTTTTGGAAAGACAACTCACACTTTTACATCTCCAAAATAGTCTGCAAATGTAGCAACAAGATATTCAGTAACCCCACCATCTAACCAATCTGGTAAGATAAAAAAAAATAAACAGAAGGGAACAATTTATCAAAACAGAATCAAACAATACACAGGGAATTATATCAATATGGTCCTAACAATATGATGTGGTTTCAACAATTCAAGTACCATATCAAAAGTAAATCAGCATGCATTGTGTACACGAATATGGCAGCTAGCATTATGGATGTTATAAATTTTGAAGGTTTACTAATCTGGCAAAAAAAGGTGGATGTATCCATATCCGCCAAACAGAAGGCTAGTTTAAGTGATATCATTTATTTCCACAGGGCATTCTCTACAAAACTCAACCTACACTTAAAAAAGAGCATGAGATGAGATCACTTTGTCTTTTCTTGTACAAGCTAGGCAAGCTTTAGTCAGGTATTTTCCTACCTTATAGCCCTAGAAACGTCTTGAAGTTTTCTTAAATTCTCACTTATCTCAATTCCCTCGCATCTATCCCTTTGAATTTTATGTTGCATTTTCCAAAGGTGGAACTTTGCTTTGTGCATTTCATTAGGGCGCTCTTGAGAGCGATTCACCAGGCGAAAAGGAAAAACAAACAAACAAACCCTAGGCAGGGAGGTCGCGCCACCAACCTCCCCCGCCACCTCCACTGCTACCTTCTTCTTACCTCATCTCTCACTCCTTCCCTCGTCCCTTTTCTCACTCTTCGATTTGAAATACGCTTGTATTTTGGGTTTTCTTGACCGCCAGCTGCTGTCCGCGGGTTTTGGTCCTGCTCCCTCCTCTGCCCCTCGTCCCCCTCTACTATCTAGGTCTCTCCTTTACTTTTAGGCTGCCGGCCGAGCTCATAGCAATTTTTTCCCTCTCCTCTCTTGCTCACCACACTCTCTCAAGTTGTACCGCTGACTGCCTCAGTGCCTCCCCCTCATTGTGTCGGTCATGGTCATTCTCTCTCTTTATGGGTAAATCATGAAGCCGGGCTTTGTGATCAGTTATGCTGTCTTTGCAAGTATAGTAGCTCTCCTCAGGCCTCTCTCTATATCCCGATATTTGTTCAGAGAGAGAAAGAGAAGAACTATCTGTCGGAGGGCGAGGAGGAAATTCAATTTTGGATTCTCCTAGCAGCCACTTCTCTCTCTGTCTTGGTCAGGTTCCTCTTCCGTCTCTTCTGTTGGGCTTGACTTTGTCCGCCTCCATCCGAACTTCAGGCATGCGATGCTAGGACGGGCCAGTTGATGGATGGATCTAGCTCAAGTCTTCTTTCTATTTCTATTTTTATTTTACTTTTTAGGGTTTTAGGTAGGGGTGCAAACGAATCGGATATGGTCAGATAGTGGTTAAAATCATATTTGTATTCGTTTTAATTTTTTGAACACGTATACAGATAGTTCCAGATACGAATACTGATCGGATATGAAACGGATACGAGTACAAAAACGGATATATTTCGGATACTAAATTAAAATATCACCAACATAATTAAAAAAATAATTACATAATATTTTTCATGATAGATCACTAATTATAAAAGTTATATTATTATAAAAATTAATTATTAATCAAAGATAGAATTTCATATGGACCGCAGCAGAAACTCAAATACCATGTACACCTCACCCCACAAAATATCAAATATCATAGATATTCAGGACATCCTACAAAAGTTGAAATTATAATATTCAAAAATTACATTACAAATTTTTCTTTCAGGCAGAAAAAACATGATAATCAAAAAAGAAATAAATATATTTCATGCAAGTAACATAACATACGTTAAAAATACCATAATCAGCAGCAAATGGTAAGGGCATTGATGTCATTTCACCAGCCTTAGAAGAAAATACAGGGCATATTTTAGGTTTTGCATAGGCACCCACTATTTTGACATTTCAGGTCAAGATTAGGAGATACAGAGAAACTCAAAAAAAAAAGATGCTAATTCATTTTAAGTTCTGGAGGGGACTACCTTTTTGGTAAAGTTTAGCAATGAGTTCCTGAACACCAGGGTCTTCAAAAATAAGTACAACAGTTTGAATAACCGCCTCCTGTAGTAACATTGAAGCAAATTTAACAAAAATTCGATCAATTTTGGTATTCCTCAAGTCAGTTGATTATGTAGATTGAAATTTTGGAGGTCAAACCTTGGCAATTTCAAGAAAGCCTTTGCACGTATCTTCAAAGTTAACCTGACATGTTATACAAATTGATTAGAGATTCATTCGAGCAAGAAGTTGAAAACCTTACCAACTATGAAATATATACAAAACAAGAAAACTGACAGGTTCAATAAAAAATGCAAGGAAAAAGAAAAAAAAAAGGTCAGAAAGAAAAAATATTAGGGTTCCTCTCTCGCGCTCGCAAAGAGAAAAAAAAAAGGCGAAAGTTCAAGCAATTTGAAAACCCCTAGCGGGGAGGCTGCGCCACCGGCCGGCCTCCCCCTTCTCCACCCTCCTCTCTCTCCTTCTCCTCCTCCTCTTCCCTCCTCCTGCCTTCTACTCCCTCCAACTTTCTCCATTTGATTTGAAATACAAATATCTCGGTAAACCTAGGGTTTTCTTCGCCTCTCACCATCGACCTCCGCCATTACTTTCGAGCTCCGTTGCTACCTTCGATCTTCTCCACTTCTGGCACATCGTCGGTCTAGAGCAACGGATCACACACCACGACCATCCCCTCTACCCTCACATGCCCCTATGCCCTGAACTCACCGATCTACCACCTAACTCTGCTATTGGCAACCCCGGTGAAATAGCAACTCCTACCAGTTCCCATCATAGCACACCACCCACCTCCGCACCTTCCCTCATCGGCACAACCTCCCATAAACCCCTATACCGTGGCCACTTGAATCCGAACCAAGGCCAAGCAGATCTACTTCCACTCACCACAAAGACCACACTCACTACTCCTTTGTCCCCTCACCTCTCTTCTATGCTCCTTCCAAACTGTGCATCCAAAGCGTAAGTTCACAACCAACTCTACTCAAGCTCGAACCCTGCAGCACAAACCTAACTCGACCCGTTTAGCTTTGTCAGACCCGAGTCCAACTCGAACGCACCCAGTCCGACCCACACCCAGCTCAGCCACACCCTCCGCCTCCACTGCCCTGGCCAGTAGCAGTAGCCAAGCCTGGTTGCACATTTCTTGCCCGACTCTTGTAGCCTTTTTCAAACGCGGTGTTATCGCCCTTTGCCTCACCCTGGGGGCAACAACCCAATCATGATGATAGTCACCGTCCCAGGTGTCGTTGCCTTTTCCCTTGTCTTCCTCTCCGGTTTGTTCCTCGCCCTTCCTCCATATGTGTTGCACTATATTGGACAAGTTGATGGTTGGCGTGATGAATCAATCCACCGTCATCGTTTTGCTTATTGTTTTATTTTCCTTTTTAGGGATATTTGTATTTCAATTCCTACCTTGTTCTTTCTCTATGTATTTTCTACTTCTTTTTCTCCGATCACATTTGTATCTAACTCTTTTTCAATTTGATTTAATGAAAATTTATAGTAGACTATTCACCTACTACTTCAAAAAAATAATAAAATAATGGGATGTATAAAATGTTATATGCAATACTTATAATAAGCATAATTGATCACAACTAATAGAAAATAATAAATAGAACATAAATGAAGCAACTAAGAAAACCTGTTCAGCATAGTTCGGTGGGAGAGATTCCATTGTACTTGTACTGAGCTCTGTAGAAAGCTCGTAGCATCGGAGGTTGTTATTTATCTGGGTACATCAAACTTTGCTGAATGCAATTGAAGTAAATAAATAATAAAATATATCCACAATTTCTGTAAAAGGAAATAATTACTAACCATCGCACACAGAGACTCCAAACCGATATCAGAAGCTGATTCCTCGAGTCTCTTCCTTACAGTTGCTTGGAATTCAATCATCACCTACAGAGGTAAATCCATTATAAATATCGCAGAGGGAGGACAAAAAAATAAAATATTTTTGCAATAACTCCAAAATATTATTAGTGAGGTTCCTGCCTGAATGATTGCAAGTGCGATGCGGTACAACATGACTTCAGTGCTGTTATCCCTGACAATCTGCACTTGCTCAGTCAAGATCCTGAATACTTCCACAGGAGCAGGTGTATATAGCTTCCCATCTTCAGTCTTCTTTGGTGGTTGTGTTTTATCTGCCTCCAGGATATTCATGTACCATTTCTACACAAGCAACAATCATTTATTTTCCTTATATTTAAGGTTAAGAATATCTTCCATATGTCGAACTCCATGGTTTCAAAGAAAGGAGCACCTTTTCAGAATCAGATACACATGCATTCATCACACATGTACCAGACTTGTACCAGCTATATATCCATTCAGTCCAGAAATATCATCTCTTTTTTCCTTTTTGGTCTTTCCGTTTTTCTGATTCTTCCCTTCACTTTTTCATGATTATTCATGTCTAAAACTACCAGTTCAGCGTACTCTCTCCATAGAATGTATGATCAAGTCACTAACTGCTCAAATTTTAGCAGTCTATGGAAGATTGTGATCCTTGAACCATAATGAAAACAAACCTTGGTTGTTGCTTGCATTCTCTCAACATATGCATTCATGAGGGGATCCATTGCACCACTCTCAGAACAAACTTGGGCTAATGACTCATCAACACCAAGTCCAATAAGGTTTTCTTGATATTCCACTACCCAACCAGTTACCTACAGTAATCAATAACTGCGTCAATTTACAATGTTAGCACACTAACTTTTAGTTCTACATTATGAGCTTTTATCTACCTTCAGAATCTCTATGTTGGTCAAAGCAGTTGCTCTGTCACTGAGCAATCTGAGCATCTGAATAAATCTCTCGGTGTAGAGATTTACCATGAGCTGAAAAATCTCGTATCTGTAGAAAGAATCACCATATTAGCATCTTGAGTTATTAGAAGTTGCAAATTCTCAACTACAAGATGTGTTCCAAATATGGTTGCTCAATGAGGAAAGAAGATGCAAATTCTCTAGTTTGCAATAGCAGAGAATCTGGTGGTACTTCTAGTTGAACTACTGTTGTTTCGCAGAAGCAACATTCATGCAACCCAAGAATGTCAAAAATTATTGAATTTTTATCTTTGTAGAGTAGACATTAACTAATTTGACAAGTAGTAAGTTTGAAGAGAACAGAAAATGTGATTTAAAAGCCTCAAGTAATTGTTATTCACTGAATAAATCAAAGGACAAGTAATTTGAAATTGTTTACATACCTAGGTGGGAAACAAGGAGCCACATAGTCATATATGTCAGCAAGCTCATCCCCAATCTACACCACCAATTAAACAATCAAAGAACAAATAATACAAGGCAAGGACAACAAGACAAAAGGTCAATGGTTGTAGAGTAATATAGACTATACATACCGCTTTGGCTTCCTCTAAAGCTGCCTTTAAATCCTCGAAAACAAGCTGCAATATGAAAATATGCAAGAGAGAGGATATAAGAATAAAGATAGAAAATGAACTTAGTCAATGAAGAATTTTTCAATCACCTGACTAAGCAACTTATCAAATCGGGCTTCAACAGATTTTCTGATGCATTCATAGCACTTGTCCTTGTAGGCTTTTCCCTTTGATTTATCTTGGGTCCCAGCTCTGGGTGATGGTGTTGCTCCAGCACCTTTTTTGCTAAATTCAGAGCATATATGAAAAAAATGTCAGCAGTTTATCTTTGGAGTCTAGTAAAGCATGCCAAGTTCTTCCCTAAATTGACAAAAACAATTGGAACTGCAACCAAAATTAACAACCTTCTGCCAATGATGAACAAAATTTGCCCCATTACATGAGACATGGTAACAACTTTTACCGGATTTTGTATCCTGTATTGACCTTGCACAAACTAACAAAGAGAAAGAACATATCATTTACTTGGCAGATCTACGTGGATTTGTAACTGTTGCCATGGCACCGCCACCCTCAGCTTCTGCTGCCTCCTCAGCAAGCTGCTGATCTAAGATCTCTTGCATTTCTATTACCCTATAAGATGTGTGATATTTTTTTTCTGAATTCTATTCTTAATGTAATAAAAAGAAGTGTTATTGGCTTAGTTGGTTCAGAAAAATGAAAGCATGACAAATAATAATAATAATCATACCTTACAGCTCGCACAAGCGTCTGTGGGCTATGTGCAGGAGCAGATAAAATTTAAGAGGTTAGAGACGATGAAAAAAAAATAAAAGAACAAAATAAAGATGATACAAATTCTTTTTACAAATTACTAGTATTACTAGAGTGAAGCCAATGTACCTGTCTTTAGAGAGCTTATAGAAGTTGTAAATGTGATCCCACAACTTTTTCTCAAATGTCTCCCAAGTTCGGTCAACATCTTCAAAATATTCTCTACAAACAACCAAATCAGATATTAGTGAAATTTTCTATAGGATCTCCAGAACAAATATATAAATTTGCTACAGATGAAAAACATTTTCTCTACTTTTTTTCCTATTACAAAAGACAACTGAATAGCATGATAAGAAAAGAAACAGAAGATATGACACTTCACTACACAATAGGAAAGGAAACTTCATTAAAATGTTACTATACATGTCATGTGAAATACAAAACAAAAATTAGTGAATGTATGAACCACCTGAGCCGGCCAACCTCTTCCTTATGAGAAGCAGCTGCTGCCAAAGCAAACCTTCTCTTGCCATCCAAGGCTGTTAGCCTCTATACCCAGGCATGATTTACAAAAGTAAGAAATAATCAAAGAATCGTAAAGAAAACATGTATCAGGTCAGGAAAATTTAAAGATCCTAATCAGAAAAAATGAATAAAACAAAAGACCTCATAAGTGTGGATCAGTTCCTTGTCATCAGTTAAAGAATCGCGCGCTGCAGATGCTTCTACGGAAATAGACATCATGCCTCCTATATCCTGTTAAGTGAACCAGAATATAATTATCACGAGAAATTACAAACTTCATCCTCATGAGTTTTATACATGAATATAGAAGGCACATCAGACCTTTAGAGTAGTGTTCAAGTTGTTCCTAGCATTGCTAAGAAGCTTTATCTTGTCATGATTCTCAATTAGAGTTTGGCATTCATTACACAACCTGTTTGAAAAAAATATATGAATGATTTTTGACAAAAACAATGGCACAAATGACTATCAAGTAGTACTAAACTGTATACTCAGAATGAAAAAATGAGGGCATACTTTTCAATAGCTACAAAATTTCCGCGTAGCATATTTATTGTTTTCTGTGACAAGGCCAAGGCATCAATGCCTGCACGAGCCTGATCAACCTGTGTTAAAGATATTACTAAAAGTTCAGTTGAGTTGCATAGAAAAAGAATAAGTTTGAAAATCCTTGGAAGTTATTAATAGAAACCATTTACAAGCAAGACAGAGATATAGTTTTTAAACTATCAACACCAAAAAAAGATTGGATACCTGCTCAGCAACCATAGTGCTCAATTGTGCATCATTTGTCTGGAGACACCCAATAAAAAAACATAGCAATACTCAGTGTTATCAGGAAATAGAATCTCACATTTTTTTACAAATGGGAAGATGTATGCAGAAAAACACAAATCTCTTTACAAGAGAGGAAACATAAAAACTGAAAGAAGGAAGACAAAATGAGATCATTTGAAAAAAATAATAATAATGATCCCTAAATGGTCTCTTTAATCTCAAATCACCATACAACATATTTTAGAGGGAACAAAAATACTTGCAATTGGCTTAAAAATGAAGATTACTGGAGAAAACTTTTATATAAGCGGACTCCAATTCAGACATGTCGGGTATTCTAATCTCTCTTAGCTCGAAATTTTTGCTTAGATCCCAAATTGTCTCAATTGAACCTCTGAACTAACTTGAAACACACAGCTGTCCCGACGCAAGGCAGCATCAAGAGCAGATCACGCTACAGTCCAGACCCCTTAACCCAAACTAAACAGAGAAATGACTACGAGGGCCTGAAAACGAAATTTACAAGGAACTTAGTAGCTAATGAGAAACCTGTTGACGGGAGAGATAATCAGTCTTGACGGACGCAATAGACGCGAGCATTTCTGGCAACGGTAGGAGCTTGGCCACCTCCCGCACCGCCGCCTCTTTAGCTTCGATGCCGAGATCTTCCATCAATTGTTCTCCGAATCGCGAATCTGAGAAGGGAAAAAAAAAAACTATACTGGACTGGAGCCTGGAGGGGGAGCGAAAAAAATGAAGGAAATAGGTGTATCTATAACTAGAACTTATAGCCTGTACATAGGGTAGGAAACTGAATTTTCATGTATTTTCCTTATTCGATTGATGATTGTATTGTATTTAAGAAGGAAATTTAGAGAGGTTTAATTAATATCAGGTTAACGAAACAGCGTGTTTTTGTTCCTGCAGGACTGGGCCGAGGATTGGGATTCAATGCCGTGTCCACGACTCGACGGGTCGTAGAACTCCAAGGGTGTGTTTGGATGGCGTAGAATACGTAGAATAACAGTATTGTTTTCTGACTAGTAATTATTTAAATACAAAATTAAAATCGAGAATAGTAATAGAACAGTGTTAATTTGTTAACCAATAAAAAATATCGGGTTAGCGAATTAGCGTCTATGAGGGTAGTGAAAATAATAATAAATTATTTTTTTTATATTAATATGGAGTAGTATTAAATAAATATTATTATTAAATAAAATACTAAAAAATAATTCATTATTCTAACTATTCTCTTCATTGTTCTCACGTTTCTATTCAAATAATATTTTACTAACCCTGAATAGTAAAAATTAACACTTTTCTCATATTTTCCGAAATATCACTAACCTCACATTATTTTCAATTACTAATTCAAACGGTGCTATTCTTGCACTAATCTTTTCATCATCCAAACACACCCTAAAAGTTTCAGTGTGTGTCGGCTTGTATTTTTTATGAACGGTTAAAGCCCTAAGCATATTTTATTACGAATAGAGGGTTACAAATACAAAAGTGCAACAGATAGCAAATAAAAGCACCAAACCTCTCACTTCAAATCTAACCTACCTCATTTTTTTCCCACTTCTCACGAATGCCTCCCTTTGAAAACTCTAGATCTAATTTACTCAAAAAAAATTTGCGCACAAACTCCAATTTATGTTGGCCATCAAAGCTTAAATCAATCTCAACCTCTCTTTCACTACTATTTTATCCCAACCAAAAATGTAGCAAAATCCTGAATCTTTATTTTCTTCAAGTGCGCAACCCAACAAAGGAGAAGAGAGACCAAGGTTGCACAACCTCGGGTCCAAGTTGGTCACGTCCACTCATATTATCAGCATGTTACGATGACACAACGACCTCAGGTGACCTTTAACTCTAAGATCACGTAGATCTGAGCTCTGTCTTTGAAGTTGCTCCTGTCGTGGGGGGTATACCAGTAACTCGGTTCTCAGACCTCAACGATGGAGCTCTTGCTATGTAGCTCTGTCCTGAGCGTCTTATATAGTTCGCAAGCTCATGGACCAACTGAAAGCTCTCTCGATGTGCATGATAGATCAGAATAGTCCCCTCCCATCTCATAATTTTCTGAGGCATGAGAAAGCTTCATGAGCCCCTTTTCAAACAAGGTAACTTGTCTTTGTCTCTTTGTAAAAAAATTGTGAGTTGTTAACAATCTGAGAATATTATGTTCGGTGTTTGAAAAAAAGTGATCATGATTCTTTGAGTGTCACGTCCATGACGGTTGCACCGGCTTGGAATATTGTTTCCGCCACCATCGATGTGAAATAGATGAATTGGAGATTACCATTATCATAGAAAAAGGCGACAGCTACGGCCGCTTGTCCAGAGGAGTTTATAGATGCATCTGACATTTCAAATGCCCTTCTCGCAGCCAAGGTCAGTGAATTCTCTATTTGAAATGTCAGATCTATTGGGGAATGAGTGTTCTATGCAAGTTGGGGGATGATCCATGTATGCATTTGTGTCATGGACAGGAGCAATAGTAATTATGCTTTGTGGATCCTGTAGGGTTTTTTGAAAAGACAAGTAAGTTTTTTGCCTTTTAAATATTTCATGCGATGTAACTAATATTTTCCTCCTCTTCTTCTATTTTTTTTTTAAGATATGCATAAAGGCTTCCTTAGCATTGAGAGGCGATTATGGTGTGCGAACCTATAACGGAGAGGTCAAGCACATAGCACGAGCATGTGGGTAGAGGAATACCATGTGGTGTATCATCTTTGACTCTTCCCTGCATATCTGGTAGGTAGCTGTTGTTCTCCTCATTCTTCTACGCAAAATACTTTTAACCAATAATGCATATTGACTAGCCCTCCATAAAAAATTATCACTTTAAGAATAATATCAAGGAATAAATAAAATCCCAAAAAGGGTGCGACTCATCTGTTATTTATTGTTGCGAGTTTGCTAGAGCTTAATATCCCGTTTTAATAAAATATTTGTCATTTTTTGTCCACCCAAACTGTAAGGTCTGGTGTGTTGCTATCACCTATTTGCCTTATCAACATTTATAAAATATGTGCAATTGTTGGCTGATTAAAATTTTCTTGTAAGGTTGCCACGCCCTACTGTTGCTCATGGTGATCCCAAAGAGAAGATACCGACACATTTACTGCTAATGAGCTCAAAACCTACTGTCATGTCTGAAACCAAGTGTTCTCACTACTTGTGTCTCCTCTTAAGAACCAACTTTTATTATAAATTTATGTAATATTTTTTCATGAGTTTGTATAATATTTTTCTATGATGTATTATTTGCTGGATAGATCACTACAGTCCACAAGGTACCTTCTTGCTCTTATATGTATTTTTGCTTTGCATATTTACACCATATATTATGTGATTTTGTGACCAGGGTTTAAAAAGCCTTAACTAAAATTGTATCATTTAAAATATCCAACTTTCTGAACCCCTAACCACCTTCTTGTTTACTCTTGCAAATATAGTCCCACGTTATGTGCGTCATGTAACGTTCTTGATCTATTTTCCCCCTAAAAAAATTTAACATGATCTATTTGTACAAAAATTTAATATGATCTATTCGTTCTTGATCTAAGCTAATAAATACCCTAATTTATACTCAATTTCAGTCACAAAGCGTGCGGCTTAGTCAAGTAGTAGTCGAGGTGTCGAACCACAAGGACGATGGTGAATTATTGATTCTCACAAGTTTCACTAATCTAGACAATCGAATGATAGTTTTGTATTTAACTAAAAGTGTACAAATCTAACAACAATGACTGAAAAATTTATCAAATAAAGGACTCTAGGGGTTTTCGGCTTCACTCTCACTCGTTTGGTCAATTCACTATATTTGATCTTTAAATATATTCTAGTGTTTGTCGGGGATTCAATTTCAGATTTTAGTATCAAATTTATACTTTCGTGGCTTGATACCGTACCTAAACAATTCGGGTTTCACGATTAAGTACCTCACCTTATAAGTCTAAACCCATTAAGATCAGTGAATCACTTTGGCATAACCTAGATTTTGCACTTCGTCTTTCGGTACCTCACACAATTTCTAAGGTTTCCTCAGTTTTCCCTTAGGTAATAAGTTTCACGATTAAGTACTTGGCCTACGACCTAAATCACTGTTTTGGGTCAGAAGATTCAGTTCTACCTTTCGGTTTCCACTTTTATTTCTAGGGTAACATGCAGTTGATTAAAACTAAGCATTTAATTTAGACAAAACAACAATCACAAACAATAAGAACTAAAAGATCAACATACGAGTATAATTAAACCATCCAAGTTATCGAGTTATCGAGTGTCTAGCCATAAATTATGTCAAATATTGCACAAAGATTCATGTTTAAACAACAACACAACATGAGAAAAGATTAAAGAAAAGAATACACCAAGAAGATCTACGATTTCTCGCTCGGTTCTTGAGTTCTCCTTCTTCAAATTCTTCTCTAATGGTGTTCTTCCTCTTCTTTCTTGCTTGGGATCAGTTTTCCAGTCAGTTGAGAGATGTCTGGGACGAAGGGGTGTAAAAACCTCTTAATTCCAATCAATAACCGTTTTCAAAACACAAATTTACGCTCCAGTCGTCAATAATTATGGTCCATAATTTTAGAATTACGAATCGTAATTTTGGTCATAAGTTAAAATAGAACTGGCAGAAGATGAGTTCCAGAATTGCGGACCGCAATTTTTAAATTGCGGAGTGTACTTTTAGAATTTTACTGCGCACTGATTGTATTTTGGCCATAATTTCTTCATTCGAACTCTGATTGGGTTAATTTCAAATTCGTTGGAAAGCTAAGAATCAGCTCTATAACATCAATACTTAATCCTAATAATTCTATGAGATTTTATGATCATCATGTAATGTGACTTGTTGTCCATGTGCAATCTTACTCTTGTTTGCATTCGGGCTCTTCATTATCATGTTATTTTGCTCCAAAAACCCTAAAACACATAAAATACAGCAGTATCTCGAACTCGACATAAAAATTAATAAATTCTTAACAATTAATATAAAATTCATAGTTTTTGAGATAAAACCCTAATTGAATACAATATATAATTGAGGCTTATCACAATTGCGCCCTCATCTAATATAAATACATGACTTGTATTACTGAAGAAACTAGTACCTCTCATTCGGCGTGGGGACAAATTATGCATCTTCCATCTATCAAATTTCTTACACACATTTTCTATCATGAGCTTGTAGTGTTTGAACTGCACTCGATCCTTAGGCATAGAGTAGCCTAAGTAAATCGTAGAACTCTTTGTAACCTCCTTCCAGTATTCTGAGAAAACTAAATGATAGATTTCTCATTATTGATTTTTAGTCATGAGAACCTTCCAAACATCTCTATTATGTTCTCTATTTGTTCAGATTCAATTTTACTTGCCCTTCCAAATAGAACTACATTATCTGCATACAAACAATACGTTAGTGGGGGGCACCCGGGGCTAGAAAATACCCGAAGTTCTCCCCTTACTTGAGAGCTTATGAGCATTATTGTGAATAATTCCATAGATAGTATAAAGAAATAGGGTGAGAGAAGGCACCATTGTCCAATCCCTACTTTAGAGTTATGAAACCCCCACTATTGCTTCCATTCAGTTTAATATTAAATTTGTAGCTGATTACACACGTCATTAGCACATTTCTCAATTGCACGGGAAACCCATATTGTTGTAGCAACACTTCCAAATAGGTCCAACTCAAATAATTAAAAGCCTTATAGAGATCAACATTGAGTGCAAAAGTCTTTCCCTTGTACCCGTTATCTTGAAAAGAGTGCATCACCTCCTTCATCAAAAATACATTATTTTGAATATTCCACCCTTTTAGAAAAGTCGCTTTATTTTGGGGCACCAAATTTGCTATCACCTGCTTTATTCTGTTAGCAATCGATTTTGTAAATAATCTGTAATACATTGAGCATACACTCAAAGGCCTAAAGTGGGTGGATCTTAAAGGGCGTTCTAACTTTGATATTAGAACCAAATTACTCAACCTTCAGCTTTCAAGTATGCTGCCAATAGTGAAGTCATGCACTATCACTTGAACCACATTAGGTCTCAGCATCCCCCCTCCTAATTCTTTCTTTAGAAATCTTACAGTTATTCCATCTGGTCCAGGAAAATTATTTGATCCCATGTTGCATAGGTATCAAAACACTTTTTTGTTGGTAGGCGTTAGGCAGAGCATATCAGTGGCTTCCACATGTATCATAGGCAGTGTAAGATTTTGTTGCTGAAATAACAACCTAGTTTCTGAACTGGCTGCACATTCACTGTAAAGGTTTTTGTAATAGCTTACCAGCAGGGCCCGTGTTTGTTGCTCATTTTCAGTCCATGTGCCATCTTCCCGCTCTAGTGACATTAGTAAATTTCTCCTCCATCAATATGTGACTGTAATTTGGAAAATTTTGATGTTACAATCACCTAAGATTGCCCACTTCATCCTCAAGCCTTCAATCTTTGCTGCCACCATGTTTCAAGTTGCTCATGAGTCTTCTCATATTCTTCTCTTAAGTGCAATTCATTTTTGTGGTCTCTAGTGATTGAGTGCACTGTCTAAATCATTATTTATCTCTCTAATTTTCTCAATCTATTTGTTTGCTGGAGATACCGTATTACCCATTTCTATAACCCCAGTCCAGCCTCTCTGTGCTATTCCATAAATGCTTGCATTCTTAGTCAAAACCCTTAAGGATCAACCACCAAGTTCTACTCTAAAGGCCTCATATCTTTCCACTAAAGGACACATCCTAAGTAGTATAGGAGCATGATCAATGTATATCATATGCAGGTGATTAACATATGTTTTTTGGTATTTCACTTGCCAAGTGTCTATAACTAGCACACGATCAAGCCTTTTGTATATCGGGTTTGAAGCAAATTTAGAATTTGTCTGTGTATAGGCTAGTCCCTTGTAACTCAGATCTTGTAGGTTGGTTTGCTATAACAAATTGTGGAAATAACGATTATTTGCATTCAGCGAAGCTAACCTCCTGTACTTATCCTTTAGATTAGGGATAACATTGAAATCACTCATACAACAAAAAATATCTCCCGCATTCACTGCATACTCCCTAATCTTGTCCCATATTCTTTCATTATTTTTGTGACTAGCGTCCCCATAGATAGCCCCTGATACCCACGGTATCTTATCTAGTCCTTTTATTCGAGCAAAAATATAGTATCGTGAACACTCTCACACTTGCACCTCCATCAGCTAACCATAGTAATCATAAGTGGTGGGACTTGGTTAAACTTGACTTGGTCTCACTGATAAACACAACTCTCACCATTGAGCTTTAAAGGAGTTTTGACAAGAACTAAATTTCTTGAGGACCCTCAGCTCCTCGGCAGTTTTAAGAAAGATAATTCATTATCTTAGCTACTCTAGCAGAATCAAAGGAATTTTATCACACATTTAGTTGTATGGGTTAACCATTACCTTCATCCTAGCAAACTTATTTCGCTATGCCTACTAACTCAGGGTTGCACAACTCACCCAAGAATGATATCAACTTTCAAAGCGCTGGTCTGCTCAGCTTACACAAGAGCTCATGGTGTAGCTAAACTTAAGTACAGAACCCAACAACTCTCTTTATCTGACACATTAGGCCTGCCGGTTAGAGCTTTAAGTGCCATAAGATCATGCTTATAGTGTCACGGGGCTTTCTCAATTATTTATCTCAATCTATTTATGGAGGTGAATTATGCTACATATAGACCATCTAAGAACCTTGTAACTTTTTATATGTTATGTTGTGTCTAACTCTTATGTAGGAATTCTTTAAGGTATGAAAAAAATAAGCGGCTTTGATGTAATCACCCTTAGTACTAGGCAACACACCCAGTCGATAGCAACAGTTTCCTCCTAATGTATTTGAAGCTCAAGCCAAGGGGAGTGGTGCACAACCATTGCCTCGAACTTTTTCAGCAGATCATCCTGCTCCTTGTTGCACCCCATCATGGAACCAAAGTTTAAAATAATGGGATAGGTAGTTTGTGAGGTGAGGAAGGAGGGAACTTAATCTAAGTGTATCAGGCCGGAACCAGCCTTAACCGTTATGTTTTGTGTCTCTTGGGATACGCCAAAAAGGAAGGCACAAAAAATTAGGAGCCAAATACTGTAGTGTTCTTATAACATCTCTATAGGCATATGTAAAATTAGAAAAGATAAATTGGTGATTTTAAAACTGACTAAAAATCTTGATTATTTCTAAATTTTGAGCAGGAAGTTATTGAAGAATCCTTGCTGCATAATCTTTTCTCACCTGGACTAGGTGCACCATGGACTGATCTGTAGTCCATTTTCCATGATACCCTGTACTCCAACTTGCTTTTGACAATATGATAAGCAATATCAACATAAATAGTTCTCTCACCTTTTTCGATGTGAAGGCAATAGATGAGAGGCTTATACAATAATGGGAGAACTATGTCAACGAACGAGACAGTTTTGTTATGGACAAAAGAAAGATAAAAGGCTTTATAGGCTAATGGAATATAGACGGAAAGGTGATACACCGACGAAAGGAGATTTTCTCACCACTTTTCATTAATTTTTTTATATCACCATTAACACATCGGCTTGTAGAGAGTAGAAAGTAGAAATTGTATCGACATTTATTTATTTTTTATTTTATTTTATTGAAAGAATACTAATTTCTACAACGGTGCGGTGCATGCATTTATAATGAGCCAATGATTCTACTTCAGACACTTAACTTTTAAAATAATCTGAAATGGTCTTTTTCTTATCCATTCTTATTAACTTATTATATAATTAGGAGTGGTATCTTAGATTTATATCTCACAATTTTATTGATAAAAATTATATAGACTTTTTTTTACCTTCTATTAAATTTCTTTTTCAATCAAATTTCAAAAATAATAGTTTTTAATTTATTGATTAAGACAATATTCCTATGTTGAAATTATAATGATTTTTGTGAAAAAATAATATAAATAATTTGACCAGTCATATACTCAATAATCAAACTAGTTTGTAGTGTATTAAATTTAAAATGCATTGTGTGCGGCGTATGCAAGCGGGAAGCTTACCACCTCCATCATTGGAGGAGTAAGATAAGTAAGAGGGTTGTAAATCAAGTCATCTCTCTTTTAAATTGATTTAGAGATCAACTAAAAGGTTAATCTTCTTTTTTTATTAGTTAGACATTTAAATAAACTCGTTAGGAACCACTCTTGACACTAAATCTATTGACTGAGTTTGTCGATTTATAAATTAATAAAATTAAAATTTTATAATTATTTTGTGAGACATTTTATAGGATTTTTTGAAAGAAAAAAAGGACGTTGAGTAGCAGGAAGAAGTATTAGAAGACTTAGGATCACAAAATATACATTTAGAAAGGTAAATTTGAGTTTTATCAGTTGAAACAACAAGGAAATTTTTTTTTTGTAATTTGAGACGCTATAACGTCTCAATTGAATATAAGCAGGCTAAAAAAAGACATAAGCTTTGAAAAATTAATAGAGTGTACTATTATGTAACGGCTATGAATCATTATAATGTCTCTGAAAAAGATTGATCAAGTCAAGACTCAAGAATTTACTCCTAGCAAATCATTATAACAACTCAGTACCATTTGCGAGCTGTTACAACGCCTCATTTATAGTTTTTGAGTCTCATAAAGATATTTTTGACGGAAATAGCAAAAATTAATTAAGTTATAATGGCTTAGCAGTCGTTATAACAGGTTGGGTCGAAAAGTTACCCAATCCTCTGATCTTGTGCTCTATATAAAGGGATTGACTTCTAATTACCAAATTAACTCAATTCTCTTAGCTAAAATCATTCTAATAAGCATTCCAAAGAGCACTAGAGCATTTAGATCTTTGCTTGCAAAATCCTTCAACTAGGAACTTAAATTCATCATATCTAAATCCTTAGATTGATTGTAATCAACCTAGCTTTTGAGCATTGTTTGTACTCACAGTTTTGAGCTTATTGCTCATTCTTTTTTTACTAGTTTTGTAAATGAGTCAAGCTCAATCCTTATTTTGACACTTATTGTTCAAATATATCAGCATTTTTAAAGACAAGAGTCTTGAAAAGATAAACCTTTTTACCAAACTCCATTGAAACCTTTAAAGATGAGCATTATTTGATCTTTGTGTGTGATAGATCTAGGTTGGTGCTATTAAAGGTCAAAATAGTGCAAGAATATAAAGAACCTAAGATAGAAATGTATAAATCGATTTGGGGCTTAGTATTCAAGTGTAATGGTAGCGGAATACAATTCAATTCGATTCAATTCTCACAAGAATATAACAATCAAAGAAATGTGAGGAAAAAAATAAAAGATCAAACAAAAACACAAGATGTAACGGAGTTCGGCTTAAAAATACACACGTCTCCGGGACTCTCAACCTCCAACAATTGAGGTTGAGCTAAAACACTAAAAAATAATTTTACACTTGTAGAACTTGGTCCCTTACACAAAAATGGACTACCAAGCCTATCGGTAACAAGAGTGACAACATACTAACAAAGATGAGTGACAACACACTTAAAACAAGAAATGAGTGACAACACACTCAAGAAAAAGGTGAGCACTACAGCTCAAGAAAGGTGAGCACTACAACTCAAGAAACGAATTACAAGAAGATCACGAAGGATCAAGTTAGAAAAATAGAGAAAAACTAGATTGAGCTTAAACAAAAATTTGGCTAATTGAGTGTTTCTATCTCTTGAATTATTTCTCTCACTTTGTATATGGCTAGTAAGCTCTCTGGAATAATGATTTAGCTAGATGAATCAGATTAATCTTAAAGTGAGAGAAGTGATCCTTTTGAAATAGATCTTCTGAAACAGTTGAAGAAACTATTTTCGACATGAACCTTTATAACGATTTGGAAATCATTATAACGGCTTAGAACGAATAGTCGTTGGATCTGATTGAGCTAAAACATTATAATGATTTAGTGAATCGTTATATGTTTCATAAATCGTTGCAACGATTACTGAATCGTTACATAACGATACGCTCTGATTTCTATGAGAACTTTTCTGTCTTAGAATATTTTTGAGTATTGAGATCAACCGTTATAACGATTTACGATTACTGAATCGTTACATAACGATACGCTCTGATTTCTATGAGAACTTTTCTGTCTTAAAATATTTTTGAGTATTGAGATCAACCGTTATAACGATTTACTGGGCCGAAATATTTTTCTTTGTTGTTTAAGCTCAATTTATCTTAACCAATTTAACCCAGTTTAAGTCTAACTAAACCTAAGTCTAATTCAATCTTGATTAAGCTCTTGTATCTCATCATTAGTCTAGGTTCTTGTGCACTAATCCATTTGCATTTTACCTGCACAAAACTCATACAAGATAAATTATAAAATTCAAGATTGTTTTGCAAATCGATAAATCAAAGAAAATATTTAGTATAACAGTGTGCTCGAACCGTTAGAATATGAATTACACACAAAGATAAACACAAATGCATTAAGAACTATACTGATTCAGTTACTTTTGTTAGCTGGCAAAATATTGAAATGATGTCCTCGGACCTTTTACAATTTTACCCCTCCGACCCCTATGTTTTTTTGTGTTGATCGGGTTCCGATATACAAAATATGGCTCATTTTATTTGTTCAGGAATCACAGAAAATTATTAATACATTGTGCCAACTCAATTTTACGTGCTTCTCTTCTTAGCAACTCGCCCATTACCTACCGTATAGCAAGTATTCATCATTAGAGTGTGGATCAACATTTTAATCTATCACAAATCAAGAGCATTAACATTTTTTTTTACTACAAACCCGTAGGACACAAATCACACTCCCGCATTCCCTTAAATGTATGTCCCAAGTCAGCCGCCGCCAGAATTCCAACCCTGGTTCCACACAGCGGAAATTTATACCATTCCCATTAGTCATAGCTTTTATACCTCACTATAAAAATGAGATCAGTACATACCCGATCAAATTATTGGAAAACACTGGTAAAACTGAAAGCAATATTTCAAGAATTGACATACAAAAACATCCTCATCTTCTAATCAAAAGATCCAAAAGTATCTATTTCTGCTTCTTTCTTCCACCCCGGAACACCCATCTAAAGAAGCTAACAACACTACTAATCATCTCAAAAGTTTCACGACTCCTGGAAATTCCATCACGGAGTTCTCTTGCATCTTTAGCTGCTGATGGTGTTGGTTTCTTAGTGTTTTCCATTGGACCATTTTGTTCCTGCATCATTACTAAACCAAGTATTGTTACAAGAACTAAACTTTAGCGTAAAATCTCTACTGAATGATTAGATTTAAAAACTAAATATGCCTTTGTGGTTCATGGTGGTAAGCTGGTGGAACCGATCTCCTGCAATGCGAAGAGGTCGAGTTGAGCTTCTAACGCCTTTTGTTATCTCTTCCCTAGAAGAAAATTTAATTAGTAGAATGACTAAAAGGATTTGATTGATAAGGATAACACTAGCCAAGTACATATATAATTTATTCTTTAGTGAAAATTGAAATTAGTTTCTCAAGTGATTGAGTTTTCTTTAACTATTACTTCTCAGAATTCCAAGTCAAAGCCAAGTGGAATTGTGATTACTGATTACTATACCAGAGGAATCACTGAGTATTTAAAATAACGATATGGTAGAGAAATTTAATCTGTTACATGAAAAATGACAAACAGTGAAGCATGTAGAACTATTCCCAGATCACAAAGTGGACATGGTGACATTCAATGAACATTGCAAATTCATGTGATTCATTGAAATTTGGATTTTGGACCAACTGGTTCGACTTTGTTATTAGAAATATCAATTAAGATAGACAAGTAACCACCGAACAGCAAAAGGAGACTGGGAAGCTCACCCAAGATCACTGAGTTCTCTGGTTAAGTCACTAATCTCCATGCTTGATAACCGGACTGATGCCATTGTATCAGGTAACTCTTCAGCCGTCACTTCCAATAACTTTTCGACAGACTCTAAAGCTTTCCTAAATGCCTAATTTGTTCAAAACACAAAGAAGAGCACAGAAAAGTTGAACTTGTGAGCAGGGCAATCAGATGGAGAAATACGAAAATTGAAAAAATGGACGACACAGTACTTACCAGAAGGGTCGGAATGGCAGAAAGAAACAGCCATGAGGAGGAAATTGCTGCCTGAAAAAAGGTCAAAGGGCAATTTGTGAATTTAATCAGCCATTTCATGAAAAAGGAAATAAGAAAAGAGGAGAAGATGGGAGTGGGGCCATCAATCATCATGATGAGATACCACGCAGGCAGTGACGTTGAGAAGGAGGATATGTCTGGGGCCGAGGTTCCAGTGAGCGACAGGAGCAAGAGGCGGAGATCCGACGGTTGAAGTGAGCTGGGGAGCATCGACGGTGGATGAGAAAGAGAAAGCGCCGGAGGGGGTGGAGACGAGGGCGAGAGAAGAGAAGGAGCAACTGCGACTGTACAGAGGAGTCAGTTTACCAGCAGCTGCGCTTCCAGGGAGCAGCTGGTGAATTCGGAAATCATGTCGGAGTCTGAGGGAAATGGGAGAGGAAAGGGTGCCGAGCGGCTGATGGAGCGCCATGGAGGATGGAGCGCCGCTGTCAGACCGTCAAAGTCTGCAGACCTCAGCCTACACCCCTACGCCTACACACCTACGCGGCTACACGATAACACGAGAGACGAGACCATTCACCATTGCCATTCTTTCTTCTTATTTCTTCTTACTGATGCTCAAATCTCAATTGCTCATTTCCATTTTCATTGATCGATCCGCAGTTACAGCACTCTGGAGTCTGGACTCTGGAGTCTGGCCCATATATCTCTACCTCATATATCATCCTGGCCTCCTCTCCTGGGTCGAAAGGATGAGTCCAATAGGAATGCAGTCCTACTGTCTCCTCAATAGGACTCATATGTAATAGTTGTATTATGGTGTTTTGAAAGCACTTACCAGCCCTGTGCGCTTCAGATACCCACTTTCACAGTTTCACTTTTATGTTTCAAATTTTGGAAGCCTTGGTCTCAAAACTCAATGAATTAAAGGAACCGATGGCTAGGCCATAAAGATAGTATAGCAGTAAAATCAGATACCCAAACAGAACTCTACTAGAAAGTAGGAATAAATGTGTCAAGAATTTTACTGATTCAATTGCAGCAAACTACACGCCCTCACAAAAATCATGAGCAATACATGTTGTATTACACCCGTATCAGCTGAATAGCAAAGCAACCTGAGCAGGCAAATAGTCACTGCTGGGGCCTAACAAGGTTCTTATAACAATTGAACTACAAAATGATCATTCCAATCAAAGATGATCAAGTGAAACAACAAGCGAACACTTTCTCTAAAACAACAAAAACCATTTTGGAAAGTTGAATGTATCAATTTGATACCTGCCATTCATCAAATGAGTAGCTAAGCCCTTTCCTCGAAGTTGAAACATAACCCTCATGAAGGCCAGGAATACTCCCTTTATATGGGGTAACAAACTTCGCCAAAATTTGCTTCTCAGATAAAACCAGTATAGTACAAATCTTATGTTCACATTCTGGTACTCCCTTTGACTTAAGAGTTTCCAGTACATAATACCTGGGGATCAAACGGTGCCGCAAGCTAAAATGAAGAATCACCGAATTCTGAGCCACGTACGACTTTGGGTAGCCTATTTTTGTAGCAAGAAACTCAATAACCAACTTCATTTTCTATGGAATAAATCAACACAGCCCGTTCTTTCATGATCATAACTTTGATCTCAGCCTCTGATAGTTCCAAATCCCTGAACATTTCAAATTTGGCAACTATCGTTATTAGGCTCTTTTTCAGTACCATTGGTTCTTTCTGCACTAAAGCCTTCACCTCAGCATCCGAGAAGCCCATTTCTTGAAGAAGCCTAAATTTTTCATCTATTGTGCATTGACTCAAGCTACACACCACACACAGAGCCTGCCAGAACTTGGCTGAATTACGGTCCAAGTCGAGTTCTTCAGCTCTAACACTCAGAGAGTCGATATTGGAGCTCAATATTATGGGATGAGAAATTTGACTGGCAGTCATAGGAGGTGTCGGTACATGACGGAGAGTGAAGGCTTGCGTTGGGAGCAACATGGTCAGTAAGTTTGGGCTTTGGATTTAAAAGCTAAAAAGGAATTATTTTCGTTTTTCATTTCAAGACATCAACTCAAAGGTTACGTTATGTATTCAAACTATAATACATTCAGATTTCAGACTGAAGATGAAAGAAAGCAATGATAGCTCTTGCTGAAACAAAATGCACACTCTTACTGAGTTTTCAAAAAACTACACTAATTTTGCACCCTACCTTTCACATAGTTTTCACATAATGCAAGAAACGTGATGCTTTACTCCCAGACAGTCACAGTTTACTTACTTTTGACCGAGAATATATAGACTTCATTTTTTTCAATGATATAGTGGGGTGGCTTTGCAACTTCTAAACACACGAATTACCGTTTTCATATGAATATTCCCACCCCAGCTGAACAGAAATCAGAATTTGAGCCATTCAATTTGGAGAACCAAATCCACCCCCACCAGGAGTGAGAATTTGAAGCACCTCTCCAGACTCAACATGTATGCTATTTTTACCTTCAAGGTAAACCCTAGATTTATCTTTCCTGACTAAATAATTGGCGCCACGGGCCCCATCTAAGCCCCCTTCAGGCCTCGAGGCGCATGAGCTCGCCGCTCTGAAAGAATGCTCACAACGACTGGTCGCTTGAACTCAATCTCTCTGACAAGACCATCTCCCCCTGTATGGTGCCCGGCCTCGCCACTGTTCTCCTTTATCCCTAACCTATTGAGAAGAACCGGATACCTATTCATAATGAAAAAAAATTATAGAAAGAAAAAAGAAAATGCACTACGGAAAACAACAAGCAAACAAATAAATAAAAAAAATAACAGGAGGATTAAAAGCTAGTTGAATGGTTACAATTCAAATCATGCAAATGTCAATGACCAAAACTAGCACTGATGCATCGCTAGCTGAGGTCATCTGAGGGCTCACTATATTATAAGTGGAGCAAGAAATCAAGATTTTCGGACACAACGAAAATATGACGAGTGATATCACCAAAAGAGGTAATATAGTATCAGTGTAGCTACAACAATGTCTGATCAAGAAGATACCTCTGCTCAAAGATTTCTGGGTCAATCATTCTAGTATTTGTCATGTGGCACTGCGCCGCACTCATCCCATCCCAAGTGGGCCCTGCCCTAGCACCTCCTCCAATAGTCACATAATATCTGTTTCAAGTACAGAACTAACATTATAAAATTGAAATAAAATTGAAATAAAATTGAAATAAAATTGTAATTTTATACTTGACTTTGAATAAGCCAGCAAAAAGCATCTTAATTACTGACCATCGCCACACATATTGCATTATGCGGGTACATATAAGTGGTTGCGTTTGCAGCGTGCACATATTTTTCATGTCTGTTTGTGTGTTTTGCAGTATTCGAAGTACAAGAAACAGTCATTACCATAGATAGCAAATATTGAAGCCTTACCCAAAAGTGTCGTCCCCAAATATCAAGTTGCTCATACAGCCCTCGGAGCACGTACATGTTGGATTTACTTTACAGTTTTTTTAAATATCTTTTAAATTTATATTTTACGTCTTCCGCCGCTTGACACTCAATTAGAATCAAAGAAATCGATGAAAATCTCCAGTTATATCCGATTTGGACATATGACCTCAATTTAGAAATTTTATTTTATAATTTATAAATTTTACGCCTTTGTACATGCTGTTATTGATGGTCCATAATCAAAGAAAATTAAAGACAATGGTAAAGATAAAAATAAGGTAGATATAATTTTTATTGTTAACAAAGTAAGTAAGTTTGGTACAAAACATACTCCTAAGTATCATCATTGTAAGAAACGTGAACATGTGAGGAAGGATTGTAAGAAATTTAAAGATTGGCTCGCTAAGAAGGGTAATAATTTTAATTTCATGATTTTTGAATCTTTTTTAGTTGATATTCCCTTAAATATGTGATGGGTTGACGCTGACGCCTCTATGCATATTACGAACTCATTGTAGGGATTTCTTTCCGTGAGGATGTTTCAAAAGGGAGAAAGGAAACTCAAGGTAGCTAATGGATTAGAGGTTGTTGGAACACTTCGTTTGATATTGAAGAGTGACTTTATCCTCAATTTATATGATTAGAAATTTAATTTTTGTTTCTAAACTTGATGCATGTGGTCTTATTTTTCAGTTTGAAAATAATGAGTTGAGACTATATCATAACTCTAAGTATATTGTGTCTGAATTGTTATGTGATAATCTATATAAGTTATGTTTGGATTATTTATTTTCTCAATCTTTATTATCTTTGAATTTTACTGATATTAAATATGAAATTAAGAGAAATCGTGAATGTGGATATATTCTTCAAAATTATGACATTATAGGTTAGGTCATATTTCAAGAGATAGAATGCAACGTCTCATTAAGAATGAAAATTTTCCCAACATTAGATTTTTTTATTACATTGAATGCGTTAAAGGAAAGTTTGTTAAGGAAAATAAGAAATGAGTCATTCGAAGTGGGGGATTATTAAAAATAATTCACACTGATATATGCGGTCCTTTTCCCACCCGAGTCTTAATGGACATAAATCATTTATCACTTTTATTGATGATTATTCTCATTATGCTTACATGTACCTAATTTCTGAAAAATCTGAGGCACTTGATAAATTTAAGATTTTTAAGGCTGAAGTTGAAAATCAGTATAATCTTAAAATTAAAGTGGTTAGATCAGATAGAGGAGGTGAGTATTATGGTAGACACATCGACTTGGGTCAAAGTTCAGGCTCGTTTGCTTTGTTTCTTCAAGAAAATAATATTGTACATCAGTTTTCTATGTCAGGAGATCCTCGTCAAAATAGAGTAGCTGAAAAGTGTAATCGTACATTAATGGATATGGTATGCAATATGATATGCATTACTATTTTTTCAGAATGTTTGTGGTCCGAAGCTTTAAAAACAACCACACATGTGCTAAATCGAGTTCCTAGTAAATTTGTTCCAACAACACCTTATGAATTATGGACGGACAGAAAATCATAATTAGAATACTTACATGTGTGGGGTTGTCCTGCTGAAGCAAAATTGTATAATCCACATATTAAGAAACTAGATTCCAAAACCGTTAGTTGTTATTTCATAGGTTATCCAGAGAGATCCAAAGATTTTAGATTTTATTGTCCCTCGCATATCACTAGAATAGTTGAGACTAAACATGCAGTATTTTTTTGAAAATTACAACATTAGTGGAAGTAATGAAAAACAAACTATAAACCTATAAGAAGGAGATCGAATTTATGTTCCAACTTCGATGTTTACATAGGTTATATGTTCTTCTGCTTTAGAGGTAAATGATGATACTAATGTTAATATTTACAGAAGTTATATTTTAGCTTTTGTAGCACATTATGATTTAGAATTATAGCAGATAAACATAAAAAATGTATTTCTTAATGGTGATTTGCATGAAAAAATTTATATGAAATAACCTGAAGGTTTTATTATTAAATACAAAGAACATATGGGATGTCAGTTGAAACGATCAATTTATGAGTTAAAATAAACTTCAAGATAGTGGTATCTTAACTTTGATCAAGTTATAACCGAATTTGGATTTAAGAAAAATACTATTGATCAATGCATATATCTCAAGATTAGTGGGAGTAATTTATCATTCTCATTTTATACGTGGATGATATCTTATTAGCAAGTAGTGATTTAGACATGTTGTTCGAGACAAAATATTTTCTATCAAAGAAATTTGACATGAAAGATCTTGGTAAAGTCTCTTATGTTATAGGCATTGAAAAACACCGAGATCGATCTCGTGGGATCATAGGTTTATCTCAGAAAGTATATATTGAAAAAACACTTAAATGTTACAACATGTAAAATTGCTCTCCAAGTGTTGCTCCTATTATCAAGGGTGTCAAATTCAATAAGTTTCAATGCCCTAAAAATGATTTAGAACATGCACAAATGAAGCAAATCCCTTATGCTTCGGTAGTAGGGAGTTTAATGTATGCTCAAGTTTGTACATGTCCTGATATAGCATTTATCGTTGGCATGCTTGGCCGGTATCAAACAGATCCAGGAATGGACCATTGGAAAACTGCTAAGAAAGTTTTATGCCATTTACAAGGAACTAAAAATTATATGCTTACTTTCAAAAAGTTAGACAACTTTGAGGTTATTGGTTATTCAGATTTTGACTTTTCTGGTTGCGTTGACAATAAAAAATCTACATCAGATTATATATTTATACTTGCAGGAGGACCAATTTCATGAAAAAATGCTAAGCAGTCTATAACAGCATCTTTCACTATACAAGCAAAATTTGTGGCATATTATGAAACTACTGGTTAAGCAGTTTGGTTGGAGAATTTCATACCCGGACTTCAAGTTATAGACAATATTGCTATGCCACTTACCTTACTTTGTGATAATGAGACTGTTGTTTTCTTCTCTAAAAATAATAAACCAAGTGGTGTTTCTAAATGGATTGACATCAAATATCTTATTGTTAGAGACAAAGTCAAATATGGTACCATTATCATACAATACATTAATACGAGAGCTATGTTAGCTGATTCTCTAACAAAGGCGTTACCACCTACTCTTTATAAAGAACATGTTGCCGGCATGAGCTTGATAAATGAGTTGTGATATTGTGCATTATTAGTATTATTATTAAGCAAATATTACTTATGAGGATCAAATAAATTGAATTAACTATTTATTGGAAAGAACATCATTTTTATAATTAATGGGGATCAAATAACGATAATAGTTATTTTTTATTGCATTAGTTTGGTTTGGTGTTTTTAAGTGAACATGATTTAAGTTAATGATAATTATATTGACAAATTTTAAATATGTGTTTCATTATAATGTTTAAAGTTTAGGTCAAGTGGGAGAATGTTAGAATATCTAACTATTTTAATATTTAATGTGTGGTCCACTACTAGTAATTATGAACTAAGTTCATTTATGAATAATTAATTAATGAGTGCATCTAGGTACATCTGTATTTTTGATGGAAAAATTCAGTTGTTCAAATTCACTGTACATGATATCCCAGAGATTGCCTCAGTGTTTATATATACTCAGTTATGTTCATTTGGTCTTAATTCTCTTTTAATCTCCCTAATTCATCCATTAAGAAAAAAAATAAAAAATTAGAGGCTGAGTAAAAATAATGTCATAATTCGCCATCATTAGGATTAAGGAAAACTTCTGAAGATCAATATTTTTGCATCGCTTCTATCTAAAGATGTATGCAATTCAGAATTGTATTTTTTTAATTATTATTATTTTATATAAATTAAGTTATTTTATGGAATGGAGTGTGATTTTTTAATAAAATATATTACGAAGAAACATATTTTCTATGAGGAGGTAGATAGATAAATAAAAGTTTGCATTATATTTGTACGGTATTATATTTGTTATGCATGTATGGAACTGGAAATCCAAGTTGAGTTGTTCAGTTCTTGGTATAAAAGCGAGCGAGCGTTCGATTCCACTTCGACCAGGTGGAATCTGGCATGTGAGGCTCGCTCTGATCCGGCTCCGACGCCACATGACATGACATGAGGGCATGAGGGCATGAGGCTATGAGGGCATGAGGCCACGCCATGGTGGCACCAAACCCACCCAACTCAGGATAAGATTAGAGAGATAACCAACCTCCCGCCCGCCACTCCACCGTTGGATCTCTCGCATGACACGATCTCATCCCTCCACACTACTCATCACTCATCACCCATCTGTCATCTCATCCCCCTCGCTCTCGCTCAAAATACGATACAAATTAAAATTAAAAAAAAAACAAAAGAAAATAATTTTTTTAAAAGATCACGATGACGACTCTCCGCCTATCCCCGGTGACGGTCAGCCCCAAGACCACTACGCCCTCCTCTCTCCGCCGCCGATCCCCCGCCCTGCGGGTCTCCTTCGGCCGAGGTTCCTCCAGCCGTCGTGGTGGCGGCGGCGTCTTGTCCGCGACGATGTCGACCATGGCCGCTGGCAGCTACGCCGTCGCTCTTGCTGACCTGGCACAGTCTACAAACAGTCTAAACACCACTATGTCGGACATCGAGAAGGTGGAGAAGGTGTTTTGTGATCCCGCCGTGATTTCCTTCTTGGGCAACCCCACGATCCCCTTGGCGAAGAAGAAGGACGTGATGGATGAATTGATCAAGTCCTCTGAGCTGCAACCGCACACCGTCAACTTCCTCGGTGTGGTGCTTGATGGGGAACGCACCGACCTCCTTCCTGATATTGTGCAGGAGTTTGAGAAGTACTACAACGATATAACTAACACTGAGGTGCCTCCGTTCATCAATTATTACAACTCAGTCAGCTTATTTCATTAGACTTCGTCAATTTTAAGTTTTTAAGGTGATTTATTATTTATAGGATAATGTAGTAGTTTAGCCTGCTAAATTATATTATTCAACCATTTTACTGTTGTTGCACAGATCAAATCAGGATGGTATATCAGTTGAAGAAACTACATAATAAAATAGCCGACTAGCTTATTCCAGCTTAAGAAACTTGTCATGCATGCTGTATTAATTGACTGCTACAGTATGTATAACCATGGAATAATTTCCCTTAACTTGAGGCTGTGACCGACAGGTGGCGGTGGTGTCATCAGTGGTGAGGCTTGAATCGCAGGACCTGGCACAGATTGCACAGGCAGTGCAAAGGCTAACAGGTGCAAAGACTGTGCGCATCAAGACAGTGATTGATCCTTCGCTGGTGGGGGGTTTCACGATTCGGTATGGTGAAGGGGGGTCGAAACTGCTTGACATGAGCGTGAAGAAGCAGTTAGAGGAGATTGCTGCTAACGTTGAGTTGCCGGATGTCTCTTTCCCTCTCTAAAATATCTTCCGGGGGTAAGATTTTAGGGCCTCATCCCTTTATCATGAAGTTTTTTAAAAAAAAAAAAAAAAGAAAACATGAACTTCTTATATTGATATATAGATGAGTTCATGATAAAGCTTTTGTTCAGTTCAATGAATCATCACATATCACAACAGCAATGTATCAGGCAATTAATGTTTTTTGTTCAATCAGATATTAAAGCAACTGAACTGAACCAGGCCTGATTTTGAATAAAGGAAAGGATGGATAATTTCACGTATCTAATTGCTCAATTAATTCATTTGGAGTATGAGCTCGGGAGTGTGAAATTTGTCTTTTATTTATTACTTGTATCATGAGAAGTTTTTTCTGTTGTAACAAGACCGGTATGATTTTTGTCCAAAATTTGCAGGTACAGAAGCAGCAGCGCACTGTTACATGGGGATTCATATCTAATTTCTTTTTCTCAGAAAGTTTACATGCAAGTCTGGCCCATCTTCCAAAGATTGAAATATGTGGAGTTATATTCTGTATAAAGCATACCTATTGATGCTATATCTATCTTTCTGTTTCTTTTCTTTTCCATTACGATTTGTGATTATTTTGCGATGTATCAATTTACATCATTTGAATTTGAATTGGCTTCTTGTTATAATAATTTAACCGAGATGGAGAAACAGAAAGTTGCTCCCTAAATTTGTTGAGAGCTTGGAGGATTATTCTCTGCTAGTACAAAGTGAAATATTATATTACTGTAGATACCAAATGCTGCATGGCAATATTGTTATATCTGCTAGCGAATTTTCAACTCTTTTCCACCCAAAAGTTGCACGACAACATATTCTATCTGCTGATTTTCTAGACTCAAAACCGGAGCATTAAATCATTCTCATCTAAAAGTGAACTTGGGCCTAGCAATGAAAGACTAATTTATTTCATTCGTGAAACTTGCACAAGGGAGGATATTACACTCACTCTTCTTCTTTTTTTCGCGAAACATTAAAGTTTGAATAGAAAGGAATTAGCTGGCAAATGGATAACGAAAGCTGATATAATAATAATAACGTATTCAGAAAGGCAATAATATGGATGAACTATATCTTATTTAAATAAAATACAATATCTCAAATATGGCTCTTCAAATACTTCAAGCATGAAATATTTATTGTATCATCTTACAATTTGAATATCTTTTAATTGTTTGATTTTCAATTTATTTTGTCAAATATTTTTGGTTTCATTATAAAAAAATATATTAGTCTTGAAAATCAATAATTTCAGATTTCAAATTTAATTATATGAAATTTTAGAACTTATTAATAAAATTATAGATATTAATAACTTTTAAAATTTCTAAATATCATATAGAGATAGTATATAAAGATACTTTTTTTTTCATATGTCGCTCATTTTTTAAATTAAAAGCTCCAACTTATTTCTATTGAAAATTTAAATATTTGTTGAATTTTGAAACTAGTAATGATATTTTTAGAGTTCAATTAATATAACATGATATTTAAAAAATTAATGTACTTTACTTAAAATTTGGCTTTTCAAATTATTTATTCCTATTAAATTAAAATTTAAAAATATATGGTTCGTATTTCAAAGTAATACAATTGACAGTTTAAATTGTAGAAATTAGTAGGAAATCAAATTTTAAGATGCTACAAATTTAATCTTCTATGCTTGAAGTTTTAAAAAAATCTCAAAATATTATATTTATTTACATATAATATACTTCATAAATATTATTTTAAAATATTTGGTGTTAGATTTATTAAATTATGAAAAAAATTATCAGTATTTTAATTACGAAAATTAAAAATGACACAATTAAAATTATAAAAGTGGAGGTTGAAGTAAAGGAGAGGAAAAAAAATTAGAACTCTAATTCGGTAAGCTTTTGCCCTTTGTGTAATCCAATGCTTTCATATCCCCATCTTCGTCTTCTTCTCGCGCCTCCTTTCCCCGACCACTACCAGTACCACCGCTACAAGATTCCTCCAATCAGAGCCGAGGGCTCAGTCTCGGCGTCTCCTCCACGGAAGAGCGGCGCTAAGAAGCGGAGCTCAGCTGGGAAAGGCGGAGATGCTGCGGCGGCAGCAGAGGCAGCGGCGGTGGTGCGACAGCTCCTGAGAAGAGTAGGAGGAGGGAAAGAGACGCTCGTTTCGGTGTTGAACAAGAATGTGAAGGTTATACGCAAAGATCACTGCTTCCTTCTCTTCGAAGAGCTTGGCAAGAAAGAGGGATGGCTCCAATGCCTAGAGGTGCTGCTTGCTTATTCCTCTTCTCCTCTTTTTTTTTTTTTTTCAAATTTGGTAACTTTAGAGTGTCGTACCAGTGTTGCATTGGATTTGCATGTGGGAGAGGGAGAGGCAGAGGGAGCTACAAACCAATATTCAATTAAAACAGAGAACAATTAAATAGAAACTAGCACAAAATCGAGAGAGTATTTGCCGACTTATCCAATGATGAACTTTCTAAAACAAATAGAACTTAAATCTTTATATTGACATTGCTGATATATATTTTTTAAATTATTTTCTCTGATCTGCAGGTATTCAGATGGATGCAGATGCAGCGGTGGTACGTGGCAGACAATGGCATTTTCTCAAAGCTTATTTCAGTAATGGGGAAGAAAGGGCAGGTACGCATGGCCATGTGGCTCTTTTCTCAGATGCGAAACAGTGGTTGCCGACCGGACACGTCAGTCTACAACTCTCTCATCACTGCACATCTGCACTCGTGTGACAAAATTAAGGCACTGGCAAAAGCTCGTGGCTATTTTGAAAAAATGAAAACCATAGAGCGGTGTCAGCCAAATATAGTCACATACAACATTCTCTTAAGAGCCTTCGCCCAGGCCAGTGATGTACAACAGGTTGAACTTCTTTTCAAGGACCTAGGCGAGAGTACTATCACGCCTGATATTTTCACGTATAATGGCATCATTGATGCATATGGAAAGAACGGTGTGCTTGGAGAAATGGAAGCCGTATTGGTGCGTATGAAAACTGACCATGTCAAGCCTGATGTGATTACCTTCAACACACTTATTGATGCATATGGTAAGAAGCAAGCTTTTGATAAAATGGAGCAGGTTTTCAAAAGTCTCTTGCGGTCAAAGGAATCACCAACCTTACCGACTTTCCATTGCATGATAATTAATTACGGGAAGGCCCGGCTGAGAGAGAAAGCCGAACTTGTTGTTGAAAATATGGCTGATTTGGGGTACAAGCCAAGCCATGTAACACGTGAGTGTCTGATAACAATGTATGGTTATTGTGGTAATGTTTCAAAGGCACGAGAGGTGTTCAATGAACTGTTGGCAAGTAGCCAGTGGGAAATCCAAGTTTCTTCCCTGAATGCCATGCTTGATGCTTATTGCACAAATGGTGTGCCATCTGAAGCCTTCGAGCTTTTGATTCATGGGGCAAGAAAGGGGTTTGTGGTGCCAAATTTGTCCACATATAAGTTGCTCTACAAGGCATTTACCAAGGCTGCAAGGAAGGACCTGGTTGATGCTTTGTTGAAGCGGATGGATGAACAAGGTATCATTCCAAATAAAAAATTCTTTTTGGATGCATTGGAAGCCTATGGTTCAGCTCCAGGTTCGAACCCTGATTCGTCTCAGGCGGCGCGAAAATCTGGTAATGTAAGAGATAGTTCCTCTCAAGTGGTACTGAAATCTAGTAGTGTAAAGGATAGTTCGAGGAAACCTCGAGCCCCGCTTAATTGGGGTTGGGCTTAATTAATTAATAAGAGTATCTGTGTACTTGCTAAGTGTAGAATTTCAGATTCAGGGGTTGTGTCCAAGTATTTTGATATGGAAATCCTTTGCTATCTGACCAAGCATCTGCCATCAGTTCTTAATTCTTATAGAATTCTCCTGCGGTATAAACCTGGCTTGTAATATGAGATTTGAGATTATTTCATGTGTAAAAATAAATTTTATATGTTGAACTACTATTTGTCATAGGAATTTCTGTGACTCTGAGAATTACAAATGCTGAACCGCAATGTTGAGGATTAAACATTTTAGCAATCACGGTATTGCATTGCATCTTTTCATTACGGCCCAAACTGTCATTTCCATTAACTAACCGTCTAAGTTTTCACGTCATAAATACTGAAACAAAAATTAGATACTGGAAACCGTATCCTTTGGTGTTCTGTTTTTCTTCGTAGAGTGATGCACTTTGAATCCGAACCGCTCGATCAACTATCAACGGTTTTAATTTAAAAATAATAAATTATGTGCATCAAAATTTGTGTTTAAACTTTTCTACAACCGTTCAAATTAACTGAAATCGTTCAGATTAACCTTTAAAATCCATTCAGAAAAAAAAAACGCTCCAGAAAATATTCACCTTTAGATACTGGGACCATGCATATGTTGGAAACAAAATGGTTCGCATAGGAGAAGTCACGTTAGAGAAAAATGGGCCTGCTTGATGAAGAAAAGTTTCAGCCCATGGGCCCATAATGAAGACGGTTCTTAGTTCCGGCCTCTATCTCTAGCTATGTGCCTATGTGCCATGTTAAATGTGCTGAGTTGCTGCTGAGTGCTGACATTCACAGACCGGAGGTTATATGTATGTGTAACAAATACATGGGGGAGGTTTGAACACATTTTGTGCTCGTGAGCACCAAAGCTTTTTTTGACTTTGTGAAAACGAAACATTTAATTTATGGTAACAAAATAAGATGACGACGACGACAACAACAACAACCATTTTGACACCAGCCCTCTTGACTCCGCTCAGCACTGACTTGACTAACACGCAAGACATGAAGCAATCTAAGCTCTATAAATACTTCTGGACATAGCATTAGCATATGCTTTCAGACCCTCAACATTAATTTCCAAAAGGAGGCTTTAATTAACTAGCTAGAAAGAACTTTACTTGATGGCGAGTATGATGGGAGGAGATCTTGTTGAAACATATGTTTTGAGAAGACTTTACAAGGAGAAGATGGAAGAAATGGCCAAGGAGATGAAAGCAAAGAAGAAACCTGACGAAGAGAAGAGAAGGAATAGGAGAATCACTTTCGGCCTTGGGGTTTCAAAAAAGAAGGTTGCTCCAACGACCAGCTGCTCAGGCGCAAAAACCAAGCCTTGATCCATCTGTGTGTGCATCACTGCATGTTGCATGAACCAGCAATGGGAAGCTGTTCAAATTAATCACTTTTTTTTTATCTACTTTCTAATTTGGTTCTTTCTTTCTTCGACCTTTTGTTTTACCTGGAAGTATAGATTTTTTTTTCCTATTTTATAAGAAATATTTGTATCTTTCAGATATTCTAAATTGAAAGATAACTAGATGACAAATTTTGGGCTTTACTTTTTTCTCGTATTCTTCTACTCGAATATATATGTTTGTTAATAGTTAATAAATTTTAACTTTTTATGCACACCTTTCTGAATCGCATGAGATTTTCTTCGTGGTGTACAGAAATAATCAATTATCAGATAGCCTAGATTATACTAAATAAATGAATTTCATCTGTGGCTGTGCCAACAAAATTGAAGTAGTCAGTATGAATTGTAGCAAAATGTTCAGGAGATACCATGAGTGTGTGATACTGATAGATGATCCAGTCAATAACTGCAATATATGATGAAATTGTGGAGCATGACAGAACTAAGATTTTAGTATTTAAATTGATAAATTAAGGAGCCGTACAAATAAAATTACATAATAGTTTTAACTCTGACATGTAAATTCCCCTTTAAATCCGCCCTTGTTGTGGAGGTTGATGGTTTTGGAATATGAGTAGGGAGGATTCAGACTTTGCTTTAGGAGATAGGGGTAAAAGATGAATTTTTTTAATCAAAATTTAAAAATTTCTTCAATGTAAGTATATTTTCTATTATTTTTTTAAAATATACATAATGACAAAATATTTATAAAATAAATCTAGAGACCCCTTGGCTCCTCTTGAATCCACCCCTGCATATCAACCGATTCATAACATACTGGTAGATGAAGAAATCGATCCTTTAATAAAAAAAATATATTATTTTCGGTTCCAATTAGTTACGATGATTCATTGTATTCTAAATTTTGGAATATTATTGTCATTATTTGTTTTTGGTTACAATGATTCATCGTATCTTATAGTTTGGGATACATCTTGGTTAAGCTTAAGAGTATTAGAAACATCCAACTTTAAGTTACAGAAATGAAAATGAAATTTTCAAAAACAAAAACCTTGAACAAGGATTTTTTGTTTTTGTTTTCAGAAAACAAAAAATTAATAAATTAGCACAGTTATTTTTAATTCATGGAATTACTAATGGATTTCATTATAAACTAATAATTAGATCATGTTTAACTGGTATTGTATATGCGGGCCCTCCAGTCCACCTACTATTATTTTCAGTTGATTTAAAAGTAAAAGAGAAAGGAACCGGGGAAGCTGCGTCATACAATCAGCATTACTTATGTACAATAAGCATGAACGATCAAGTGATTTATATAAAAAGGCAAATTGGTGGAAATAAATGCTAAACAAAGATAAATTCTCTTGAATAATTCGCCTTGGAAGAAATCTATTCCATTATTTCGTGGAAATGTAAATGAATGGCTCGCTTTACCCTTTGAAGAAGATAGATCTTGAGCTGAACCTCATCTACTAAATAGCTCCTTAAAGGGCAACAAGCAACGCATTATTAATTCTTTCTAGGAAACGAAATAGCGCTTTAATAATAGAGCATCTCATTTCGGGATTATTTCTTAACTTCTTTTTTTTTTGTTGCAATTTATCCCTTTACATTGTTGATTGTTAAAAATAACTTGTTTTCACTATTTTTGCATATTTTAACTGTACATAGTTAGTTCGTGACTATGCTTTATTGTGCGCGATTGAACAATGGAATTCAATAAGTATAATTTATACTGGTAAAAAAAATTAAATTTTCACTCATTAATTAAATATTAAAATAATAAAGAAAAAGTAGTTAATTGTAACTACAAAGTTTGAGATGTTTGAAAAATACCATTCCAAAATTTAAGAACGTAATTTGGTATTTCCCAAATTACTCTTCAACAAATACATATATAGACTTCTCATTTGTAGACCTATAGTCTCTTCCTTCTTCAACTCTCGTGCACAATCAATTTTCTGCTTGACATCTTTGAAGAGCACATCCTCGTCAAGCAACTCAACTTTTTTGTGAAGGAAGGTGACTGCGGAGGCATTCATCTGAGAATGGTGTCAAATCTAAATTTTAGAGTTATCTTAGATATATGTATAAATCTTAATATTTTTATATAGGGATATTCTGCAGTGAATCAAAATGATTTCAGATCATTCAACTTTTTAACTAAAAGAAAATGTAAAACCAACCATTAAATTAAAGAGAAGAGTTCGTGTATTTATATGCATTTTTCTTAATTTTTCTTTTTAAGAATTAAATGAACTCATCATTTTGATTCCATATGTATAGAGGATTTTTGAAAGGTCAATTATAAAAAAATGAAAAATGATATATTTTTTATTTTATATTTTTTTAATGTTCCTAATATATGTTAGTAGATAGATCCTAATTTAGCAAATAGATAGATTTTATCTGATAATATAGTAATTTATCTCAATTACAAGAAATTCTCATAAATAAAGTTTAAATAAGGAAATCTATGTAATAAATAAATGAATTTTAATTTGAGAAAATTCTATTAAATTTGATCAAAATATTTCAAAAATATTTCGTATATAAAATAAAATATGTATTGGATGATTAAGATAATCTTCTTTCGATGTGAAGGAGAGAGGTTGCTAAGAAAAATCATTACCGTTGATTAATAAAATAACGGTAACTCTCTCTGCTCTATTGCAGAATTGACCTTTATATAAAGGGAAGGGATCACTTGACAATTGATTTTAGATAAATATGATTTTTTTTTAAAAATAGAAACAAAATCTTATGGATATGTTCTTCTACTTATAGATTGATTGTGATTTAAATTTCATATAATTTCATTATCATTTGAAAGTCCATCAAATACCGTCAAATTATAACCATTGCAGATTATATACAATTTTGATGGGTCTGTATGGAGTACCAAACGATAATGAAATTGTATGGAATTTGAATCACTATCAATGTATAAGTAGAAGAACATATACATAAAATTTTTCTATTTTTAATATTTTTTAGTATTTATTCATTGTCAAGCCTACCTCAATTTATTTGAGATTAAAGGCTTTGTTGTTGTTGTTGTATTTATTCATTGTCAAGATTGTATGGGGCCACGGTTGTGAACTGAAACGGCGCATTCGACACTGAAGGCCGCTAGATACACCGACCAATTAAGCATGTGGCATACTGGCAGTGAAAGCCTAAACAGATAAAAATTAACAAACCACGAAGGATTGGATTATATGGTAGAATGATCAAACAAAATATATATATATATATAGTCGAGTATTGTATGCTGTGTATTATTATTAATTTGAAATAAGAAATAATCGATCTGAATTATTTAATCTAATCTACATATTAAAATCTATTATTAAACCAAATTTTATATTTATTAGAATTTTATACTACTTTTTCAGATGAGTAGAAAATAATTTGATATAAGAATTCTAATTCATTCAAAACTAATGATTTTCCTCTATTAAAAAAAAAGGCAAATAAATACCAAAAAAATATAAATTTTAGTTTACTAATAAATTTTGTCATAGAAATTAGATTAAACATTTCTGATCAATCATTTCAAACTTGAAATTGAAATTAATAATAGAATACAAATGACTTAATACCATTACGCTTTGCAAAGCAACAGCCTATATATATCAGAGAACACAAAGAAAGAAAATTGAAGCAGATCGTACAGTTCAAAACAATGTCAAAAGGAAGAATTAAGGATAAGAAAAGAAAAAACAGAGGGAGGAATAGAGAGCTTCCAAGAACTAAAATGAGCTAAATCCTCAATTCATTGAAATATTAATCATCGAAATATAAACTGCATGTAAATTAACAACCAAAAACCCCCAATAACATACAAACACGCAACTCAGCTGGTTTATTAACAGAATAGCAATCAATTCAACAAACACCATAAAAATGACCAACAATAAGAGCCTACAAACTGGCCATCTCTAATGGCCCTTGTTGCCGCTGGTGGTAGTGGTGCTGCTGCTGCTGCCACTACTGCTACTACTCTTCCATGGTTGAATCACTGCAACAACTATGACAACGACAATAAGTAGGAGAATAATTATGGCAATGCACATCCACTTGCGAGAATTCTTCTGTAGCTTTTTTGCCTTTTGGAGAGCAACTGTACCAGATTGAACATGATCTATAGCATTGGAGACCTGCACGAAAGGAGATGTGAATGGGGCATCAACTGATGCTGTAACAATAATGAAGATTTGACTTCCAGTTGTTCGGGTTTACAAATTATCAAGTCAAAATTCAATGATATGAAAGTTCACGAATGGCCTAGTAAATAGCCAAGTAACTCAAGCATAAGCTAACTAGGACAAGTTCTAAAATGTTACGGGCTTAAGTCTTCATGGGCACCAATGAAATTTGAAGGCTAAAACTCCCAACTTTCAATCAAAAAGAAAAGAAAAGAAACATCTGTAATTTCTTTTTCTTTTCAGGGACGCAACCTTTGAAAGTGATGACTGTTTTTATCTTCAGAAAACTCATTGCAAAAAACATGACCCCAATCTGATAACAAATCTTCTTTCATCAGATCAGCAGGCAACAACCCACAAATTGTGTTTGCTTGCAGTACTGCTAAAAAAATAGCAATTTGCAAAAATAGCACCCCAAGAGTAAAATCCAGCTAAGTCGAGACCAAATCACACTTAAAATTTTATAAACACGAACAAAATGAATATCTGGAGCTAGTACATCTGAAGTTTTGAACCATAAGCAGTTGTCTGCTTGGCTTTGTTACAGTTATAATTTATTTGTTTGTTTATTTTGTTGTGAGGTTGACTGTAGGTGTGGATAGGGTTGGGGGACCTCAGGGTACTGCAGTTATGGCTTAGTGGTAGCATTTGAGCTGTGCATCTTTTCATCATACTGACCAAAGAAAATCAAAATTACAATCAATGACTTGGACAAAAAAAGAAGAAGCAAAATATGTATCTCTTTTGTCTATCATTTGGCACCAGATTTGATGGAACAATAGAACTGTTAAGGTTGTTAGTCACATGCAACACGAGCAACTTGGAGGGTGACAAGGAGGGAGTCCAGGATCCAGGACCTGCTCTACCCAGATCCTGTTCTCAGCTTGGTAGGTTTAATTTCAAACAATGACTACAATAGGTATAGGCCTATGTCTGGCAGAGCCTTAAGAATCTGCTGAGAAGGACATTATTATTAGTCAAAAGACGATAAGATCAAATAACTACTGAGAGAAAATAAATAGATCAAGTTAGAAATCAAGAAAGTTTATAATAATATTAGTGAATCTTACATGCGATTCAATGTTATCAAGCATGTCTCCTTGGGCTTCTACTAGTATTGCCATATCCATGAATATCTACATCAGGTGAAAATAGTAATGCCAACCTTAAAAATTTGCAATTAAGAAAACCCTAATATATCTGAAGCAATTTCACCAAAACTTTGCGATCAAATTATTTCACTTTGTATAGCTTATGAAAATGCAGGAAAAGAACATAAAGTACTAGGCATGAAGAAAATCTTAATTGATCTTGCATCAAACATTTAAGCAAAATTGCTCATTAAGATAGAGCTCAATTGACAAAATCACAAGAAAAAAGCTTGCCAATTTTGGCTGCAATTGGACAAAGTTTACCATTATGGGGTAAGAAGCTTAATTACCTGCTGAAGTTCTAGAAGCTTCCTCTCCAGTTCTCGTACAGTGTCATGTCGCTCTTGTATCTCAGCAAGTGTTTCCATCACCTAAATTGAATGCTCCAAAGTCACAATTATAGTGCACATAAAATACTGAAGGCCCTTGAGCCTTCTTTTGCAAAGAGAGAGGAAAACCATTTTCCCCTTTTCCTCGTGATAGATTTTGTTTATATTTAAGGTTGAGTAAGTAACCAACCTGTCCACGTCCCTGTTCTTGAATTGCATCTTTGAAAATTTGCTCACTTTTTCCAGTCTCAATCAGTCGATCAACGGTCTGCATCAAATCACAACAATCATTAATTTTATTTTCTTCTTTTATGGAGATGGAAATTGACATGTCAATCTTCTTGGTAGAATAAATGTTTACCTCTTCATCAGCACGGTTGCCGGTCACTAGAGAATAGAATGATAAAAAAAAATGGACAAACATAGACACCAAGTTAGGATTACAAAACATAGATATTGAAGAAAAGATACTAAAAGATTTCATGTCTCTCATAATACACTAACCTGTGAACACCCTTCTTTCAACAACTTCTCTGTACTCTTGCTGGATGGTTTCTCTTAAAGCCTGCATTACAATTTTTTAATATACTAGGTGAAGAAAAAGGGAACAACCTAAACATAACATGTGCCTAAAGAAGTTTTCCAAATAACCTCGTGTATTACTACACTAATCTAAGTTTCTATGTGTTCTTGTTTTTTCAGCCCAGGAACTTCTTGCAGGAACGTCTGGGACCAAAGAAAGCTGCTCTGAATCATTCAAACAAAAAAAAAAAGAGCCTACCTGAAAATCATCCATTCGCTCTTTGAGTTTCTTTTTCAATGCTCTGCAATATACATTTAGAAAAGCTCAACTCCAAAACAAGTAAAATACTTTGAGAAAAACAGACCAGAAATTGAGTTAGAGAAATTGGAATGACATAATTACACTGTAGTGGCAGTTCTCGAGCGGTCGACACCTGAGCCCTTCCCACAACCCGGCTTCTGTCTATTTGCTAAATTCTATTTGCACCATGTCATGAGAAAAAACAAATCAGAGAGTCCAGTGGCATAATGAAGACAACAACGGAGAAAATATTCCTAATTGAAATGTTAATGATAAAACCTAGCAATTTGACTCACATCTTTATCAAGATCTTCAACCTTAGACTTGGCTAACCTCGCAATTTTACTGACTTCATCGATATCTTTCTCCATCCTTTGCTTGATAGCTACAACATAAGCAAATTGTAATGACCGTTTTAGATAAGGGGGGAACAATTTGCCTCATAAAAGGTTAAATTATCATTAGCACCAATTCAAAAGAAGTAAAATGCAAGTCTCCAAAAAATATTAGACCTATAATTTCAACGAGCATGAAACATTAGAACTATATATTTAGTCTTAGCTATCCATCCTTCATTTTTCACAAATTACAATAGGTGGCAAAGCTACCTCTTTCCCTTGCCTGGCTTACCTCTCAAGTATATAGGAAAAGGTGGCACCTGCGGTTCTCTTAACAAAATCATTGAAGGTGGTCTGTATATATCCTTAAACTTTACACACATAAGCATTAGTTGATCATAACTGTCTTGTTTTATTTGATTATAACATGGCATAGACATCAAAACTGTCTGTTTTCTTTGATATAACATGACTCTTTTGACTCAACTCAGCTGTGTTCCAATTTAAAAAAAAACACGTTAACTTATTCAGTGAACTAACCTTTCATCGCAGATGCTTTGGTGACAGCTTTTGACTCCTCATTTGCACTCTACAAGTATATTATCAGGAATTAAGTTTTAAACAGGCACGTCAAAATCGAATACAATATAGTCAATACAAACCTTTTACATTTTTCAAAACACAACTTTTGATTTTATGCCTATTATAAACTTTAGTCAATTAATGCTCAATTAGGCATGCCGGGAATTTGTGAATGGTCAGAGCTCTCATCTACTCTTACCTAATCAGTCCAGTTCAGTATTATAACGGAAACCCAAATAAAATCCTTATCAAAAGAAATACAAAAGGAGATAGTAGACAAATGTCAATGAAACAACAAAACCCACATCATTGATTCAACTGAGTTAAATTTATTCCAGCACTTGCCAAAATAAACTCGATACATAAGCTTGCTGAGGTATATCAGTAGAATTATGCATAAACTTCATGCTAACGTGAGGTACAATAGCCAAGGTTACATGCCACTTATTTCTTAAGGTTATTGCAAATGTCAAATAGTGACTCTTTGCAGGATGGAGAATTAAATAATGACAAATCAATGTTTTAACTATAATTGTCACTTATTATTAATATAAAAGAAGAAAAAGTAGAGCACCTGAAGCTTCTTCAATAGTTTAGTCAGTTTCTCAATTTGCTTTTCTATTTCTTGAACCTGAGGCAAAGAAATAAAATAATACCATCAATTGATTAAAATCCACATAAATATACTATAATAATATAATTGAACTAATGAAATTAAGTTTTCTTTTTGAATAATTGCACACAATTGTAAAATTCAAAGGACCCAAATATTCTCTACCATGGCACAAATCCCATATTTTGAGCGGGAATGATTCAGGTTGGTTTAATGCAAAAGAGGTCCAAGCAATTAACTATGTTTTGCTTGGTTTAGTTATAATTTGGTTTATCATAGCAGTTTCAGAAATTATGGATGCCATTTGGAAGTACAGTATAACACAGGCTATAAATTGCCCAAGAAATCCTTTAATATATCTGTTTTCGAAAATCACCTGCTTAAAGAAACCTTCAAGTCCCAACTCAGCCGGACTTGGGCCTTGCCTTCCCATTTCAATGTCTCCATCATCTCTTGAACTTTGGCCTCGAGGCATCTCAAAGGAATCCTGTGAAAACAAATATCAGATATTGAACTTATATAGCCTTTTAAGGAAGCTGGGTAATTTACCAGTTAAATCCTATCATATCACAAGGCATACACTTCTCAAACATGGAGGATGTTCTAATAAAAAAATAACGAAAAATCATGAAATATTGGAACTCTCTTCGATGCAGTGACAAAATTTTGAAAAACCATGTGTAACTGCAAAGGGACAAATATCTCACATTGTGCTATACTGCCATTAAACAAGGAGCCATCATGTGCATACTCTACCATCATTTAAAGATAATGATGTAAACAAATTACCACAGCTTCCTTGCCTATTCTTTTGTACAAGCAATTGAGGGCATTTGGGTTTTCCTTGTGAGTAAATGAGAAAGAATGGACAGTTCTCGTGGCTTTCTGAATAAAACATTACAAGTTTTCTCAAGCATGAATGACATTTCACATTTTGAAGAGGTATAAATGAAAATTTCCCCTCCATTTCTGCATAGCCACAAGCTAGTTGAGGATATAAGTTTTACCTTATTGTTAGTTTTTATGAATATAACACCTTTCAAAGAGCATGCATGTCTGAAGGAATATGCATACACATTCACAGATATCGACAGATTTGCATATCAGTATTTAATTCCAATTCTAACTACGGCTCCTGGAGTGATAAAATTTTCAAGAATATTCTTTCGAAATTCAAATTTTTAACTTCGAAATTGTAAATTTCATACATACAATCATAGAAGTTAGTATCTTACGATTCACGATACGAATCTTACGATTCGATACGATACAAATGGATAAAAATACGAATCTATACTTTGTATCTCTAGAGAGAAGAATCTTAATAATCGTGTCTATATCTTTCTGTATCTCGATACGATACGTATCCCAACGATACAATAATTGTAAAATACATATACTTTTTCAACTTTACCTCTTCTGCTCGACTTCACGCATCCTGTTCAACGATCAGATAACCCTAGTGTGATAGAAAAAAAAAGGCGAAAAGAGACAAAAAACGACAAAGAAAAAGAAAAATATGCCAGCGATTTGAGAGAGAAGAGTTAAAAACTCCAAACATGAGACAGTGCAAGTGGGGTAATTCTTATTTATTTCATTTATTTTATTCTCCCATGCAAGGAAGGATGTAGTAAAGCCTAAGGTGAGGTCAGTTGACCCCTTAGATTTTATAAAATAGTGTTTTTTGTTAAATTATTATCCGATTAGTTAATAGGTTTGGACCCGATAAGTTATTGAAATCTAATTACTGACCCCCTCTAACTAAAATCTTGTATCCGCCTCTGCTCTCATGTCTCTCTCTCACAAACACATTTAGTGTTTCTGTGAAGCATCCAAAGCCGTAGGCAATTATATTAATTTTTGAAGACTCAAATAATGTAGTTAGGGCCACTAAATTATATTAATTGATTTTATTTATTTTAATTTCCTTAGATACTTCTCCCGCACATGCTTAGTGCAATGTAGTGATTTTATTAGCTAAAATAGAATTATTTTATTTTATTCTCCTTAGATATTAATTAATATTATCATTGGATTATCATATGAGCTATAATAAAACTTTGTGCTCATATATATATAGCTCACATAGTATAAATTATGCTCATATACTACATAAATGTGATAAAATACTAAATAATAATGTTCAAGTGTAAAAATTCACTACATATTAATTTTAGTTATTATTGATTCATTTTAAAACAAGTTTAGCGTATCTTAACGATACGATACGATACGATACGATACACGATACATCAATACAATACAAAATACTACGATTCACGATACAAAATGCGATTCAACTTCTATGCATACAATCAACGTTCCGAACTAAAATCAAGTTAAGCAAATAGAAAGGTGGCTGAAGGATCTGCCCTTCTCTGAAACATTTACGGATTGCCTCCTTATAACACTTCAAAACCTAGATTGCTTCGAAGCTCATGAAGTAAGGGAGGAAGCCAAACCTCGGTATTTAAAAATCGCAGAATAAAAGAAGAAATGTATAAAAAAAAATGTGATTGGGCAGTGGACTCACTGTCAGTAGATTGTTCATCTTCGGAAAAAGCGATAAGCGCCGAAGATAACAATTAAGTAGCTGCGGAGAGTGTAGAGATTACTTCGGTTGCGATTCTGCGAAGGAAGAAGAGGAGCGAGAGTAATTGCGAAGTGCAGGGGAGGAGGAGGGGTGGGGATGCGACGGAGAGGAGATCTGATTCGATTTCAGAAGGAATCGTGCTATTCACTGCTGTGTGTGTAGTGTGTGAGACGCGGGGGGTTGCTGTGGTGTGGTGGTGTTGCTCTCAGTATTTCAGCCGTATTTCAGCGTGAGAGAGAGAGAGGACAGGCACGGCCCAAAAAGTTCCTATTTACTTGCCATTTCAACGTATTAACTATTAGGTCGATTATCTTTTTAGTTATGTGCATCAAATTTATGGTTTCATATTTCAGTATTTTTTTTTGTTATTAATTTTAGGGCTCTAAACGAATCGAATTCGATCGAACTCATCGGTGTTTGAGTTTGATTTGAAACTATTTCGAACTAAATCGAATTCAAACTAAATCGAACTCGAGCTAAATCGAATTTGAACTGAAATTGAATTCTAAACGAACTCAATTATTCTAAATTTTATATTTATTCTTATATTATCATAAATAACTATAGCTAAAATAATTAATATTTTATTAATTTTATATTAAAATTTTAAAAAATTAATTAATATTTATTAATTTAATAATATCTTATTAATTTTATAATAAAATAATTATGTTATTGCATATATTATTGATCAGATAGTTAAAAATATATGCAAATAACTATATATCGAACTATTACGAATCAAACTCGAACTAGTTCATTAAAAAAATTATCGAATTGAACTCCAATCGAACTAACAAAAAAGTCTAATCGAACGAACCGAACTCGAACTAAAATCAAATTGAATATCAAACGAATTATGAATTATGAACTTTTCTCACAGCCCTAATTAATTTTAGTCAAATAATATTATTATATTATATAACCATCTAAGATTTTGCATAAAAGGATCTACAGCTCCACTTTCAAATGGAAACTGAACTAGATATTAATTTATGAGATATGTGCCCACGATTTTTTTTTTTGAAAAATAAATCACAATTTCCTATAGTTGGCATTCAACAACTATGACATTTTCTAAGTTATAGCATTGTAAAGATTTTATTGTTTCGATTCTTACCATTCTAGAATTAAGATAAAAAAAAGTCCAGAAAAAAAAAATATATAGTGTAAAGATACCGTGAGCTTAAACTCAAGGAGGTCTTCTATGAGCTTAAATCAAGTAGTACATCAAATCATTTTTAAATTTTAATTTATCATTCTCATTAAATTTTTTATATGAAAATCTTATGGGATACAAAATTTAGAGTTTTTGAGATTTTTAAGTCATGGTTTTTAATTTTTGAAAATCAGCTCTAAAAATAATAAAAAATATTTAATATTTGAACATTATTTTTAAAAATTAAAAATGGTGACTTAATAACCTCAAAACACTCTAAATTTTTGCATTCCGCAAGATTTTCATATAAATAATTTAATGAGAATGATAAATTAAAATTTGGAGATGATTTGATATACTTTTTGAGTTTCGCGTCTGTATTTCGAATTTAAAAGTTCGAATGGTCGATCCAAACCATTGAACATCATCTTCATATTGAAATATCTTGGGAGATTAAATTTTATATTTTTTTAAATTTGTTTGCTATTTTTTAAATGGACATAAAATTTGTTGATCTAACAATTTCTGCACCATCCAAAACTAGAGATTTTGTACCCATCTAAAAAATAGTAAAAATTTTCAAAAAAATATAAATTTTGTTCTCCAAAGATAATTCAATATGAAGATGATGATCAACGGTTTGAGTCGGCTGTTTGAACTTTTAAATTTTAGATATGGACGCAGAGCACATGAGTTTTTGTGTTTCGTGAAGCACCATAGTCTCTCTATATATATTAATGAAAAATTAATAATTGCGTCTATTATCAAGAGAAATAGTAAAATATTTTCATATTACTTCTACAATCTTATACTTCGAACTGAATAGCAACGTTATTTTGGTATTAAAATTTTTAATAAAAATATGCTTAGCTTTTAGTGCATTCTTTTGCGAGTTTTATATTATATTTTTCATTGAATAATGAGCAGTAGAAGTTCAACTATTATTTGATTTTTTTTTTTATGTTTATGCCGTTGTTCTATTGTTAAACTTATTACAATTTTGATTCAAAATGCGCATTGGACGGATGACTTTCATACTTTTTCTATCTTGTCTGGAGTATCAATTAATCTTACACATATATAAGTTCATAGTTTTTATTAAATAAAAAATTGGGCTTGACCAACTTTTTTTTAATGGAAATAGAAAATTATTTTTTGCAGATTGTCTAAAGATTGATGTTTTTTCTACGGACAGGTCCGTGAAAAAATAATAAGAAAAGGCGTCCGAAGAAAAAATAATAAGAAAAGGCCCAATAACGATGACTACACAAAACAAAACTCGCCTCGCTATATAATGATATAATCATGAATTTGCGGAAAATAAAAGTAGTATATTAAGGGCACAATAACTTAATATTATTCTGAGATTTATCTGTGGGTAGATGGAAATGGGATGGACGCGGTGGGTGAGTGGGACCCGCAAAGCTGTCAATGGGAGCTGGAGGCCAACTCAAGATTCAAGAGTTTGGTGAGTGGTTTTGTTAGCTGGCTCTGAGTTGGCACTTGTCACTTGTCACGCAACCAGAGAATGAAATGGTGATTGTATCGATGAGGACGTAATAATAATAATAAATTACAAACAAGTGCGGTCTAAATTTTGAAAAATAATATTTTTAAATAATATTTTCGGTAATTTATCTTCCGTAAAATTTTTTTTTGTCTCCCTCACTGAATTTTCTGATTATTTTTATTGAGAAAAAAATATTTAACAGTGTGCATAATAAAATGATTATGTAAAGTGTCAAAATATAAAGTTCTGTAAAGGAAAACTTTATTCATTAACTTGATTATCTATTATTTTAAATTTTATTTTGTTATTATTTTTAATATATAAAATGTTATTATTTTAATAGTTTTTTATTAGGTAAGAATATATATTAAATTATTATTTTTTATTTAGTACCCAATTAGTTAATGAGTTTAAACTCGATAAGTTATTATAATCCGATAATTATCCTCTGATCAAAATTCTGCATCCGCCCTGATTACAAAAATGATATCCACTGCAATGTCAACGTGTGTATCAACTCTCATATAATAATAACTATGGCCCACGAATTCGAATCTGATACAAATCTGTTTAGAGAAAGGAAGGATTGATTATTGATCAGTGACAGAGTCGAATATATAATTATGGATGCAAATAATATCACTGAATTTTATAAATTTATTTTATTGATGTGTACAGTTCGATTAATATTTTTTCAAAATTACTGTAAAATATATATAAAGACATCATTGCATTTTATTTCTCCTTCGTCACTGTTATTGATAATGGGTTGTTTTAAAATTTTTGATAATTGTATTCTACAAAGGCATATAAAAAAAAAGATATAATTTTTTTTTTAGATTTCGAAACCTTTTCTCAAGCTTGAAAGTCTCGGGCTTGGTCACGTTAAGGAGTTGATGGATAGAAGCTTGACTTGTTTTATATGATTTACAACAATTATAATTTAACGGATTACCAAATAATAATTAAATTATATAAAATTTAAATAATATAAATTTAAGTAATAGAACATATTTATAAAAGTTTCTATTTTTAAGGATATTTTTTATCTTTTAAAATGCCAAAATAACTCAACATAAAGGGATCCCTCCACTTTAGAGAATAATATATTTATCAAACAATAACTAAATTGCAACGATTGTAATTTAACGGATTATGAAATCTCTATCTCTACTTCTTATTATGCACGTAAATGTCCTCATTCTGCAACAGTTCAGATTTTTTATTAAATTTTTAGAGCTAATATCAATCATCAGATTGAGTTATTTATCAAATAATGTTACTATCTCTATAACCATTTGTGTTGAAGTTATAATTTTCTCTTAATTTTGAATTGCTATGCGAAATGCTAATTTTAACTTTCGTTAAATTCTAAATGTCAACTTTTTCTCTCTATTCTGTATTTATTTTACATTAATTATGTATTCATGATTGAAATTTATATTAATTACTAAATTATCTTTATTTTTATTTTCTTTCTTTTTACATAAAAAATATGAATTTTTATATTTTTAAAAGACATCAGAGCAACGCACGGGCAAGATACTAGTAATAACTAAATTATATAAAATTTAAAATAATATCAATCTAAGTATCTATAATTTTTTTTCTATTTTTAAGAATATATTTTTATTTTTTTGAATTTCAAAACATCTCATTGTATAGGCATCTCTACACTTTAGAGAATAGTAACTCTTTTAGTTTTTATTTCGAGGCTATAGCAAGTTTACGCTAGTTGACATTTTAGTTTTTGCCAAGAAAATTTACAGAACATTCAATTTTTGTATATTTTAATATACAGCATTCAAGTAATGATATCATATTTATTCAGGGCCCGCATCTTTTATATGTGTATGCATTTTTTTTAATTAAAATCTCAGCCGAGTTGTTTGTCACTGTCTCGGTCAAATCTAGCTCCATATACTTGTCAATCCTTTCCCTTACCGGTCAGTTTTTTTATATATAATATTTATAATAATATTATTATTAATAATAAAAGTGATGAAATCAAAATTTTAAAAATATGAATGGCAGCGCGCCACTGTCTGTGGATTGCAAAGACGTCACTGACAGTGGCATCTCTTAGTTTTTTTTTTATAAAAAAACTGTTGTAAGACACCAGTGGGAGTGATATTTTTCCGCTGGCGTCATAATCATACTCCAACTTAAAAAAAAAAAACTGGTTTGCACAAATGCGCCACTGGGAGTGGCGCATTTATACCACGTCACTGACAGTGACACGCTGCCATTCATTTTAAAATTTCAATTTTATCACTTTTATTATTAATAATATAATTATTATGAATATTATATATAAAAAAACTGCTTCCCGGCTTCCCCTCTGAAGTTCTTGCTCGGTTTGTGCAGTTGAGACTTGAGAAGAAAGCGCAAAAATTTTATGAAATGAAAAATATAACCATATCACTTTTCTTTTAGTGTGATATTATTATATTCAAATTATTAGTTCTGTTTTTGGGGCTGTCTTGAATTAATCTTTTCAAATTATATGTTCATCTCCTATCCTACAGTTACGGACTACGAATTTCGCTTTCCAAGTTGGTTCAATTTTCCTGCAAATTATGTATATTTTATCTTATCGATAAAATAAAAATAAAATAAGTAATATCTTAACATAGAGATCAAATATGAATACACATAGTTTCATATATTAATACGGATAGGATAATATATGAATATGAATATATTTTTAATACTATTTAATATATTACCAACATAATTAAAAAATAATTATATAATTTTTTTATAATAAATTACTAATTATTAAAAAAATTATCTTCTATGAAATTAATTATAAATCATTATTATATTATTAGTGATTTAATCAATAATTATAATTATAAATTAGCTATGTTACCCGGACTTCATGTACCTAGCCGAATAAGTATCTGATGCATATCACGTATGGGTACATGTCAGGTACAATACGTGTATGTACCGGTTATGTCACGTGACATATCTGATTATTTTAATAGATTTGACCGGCTGATACGATCTCTGTTATGCCTGGGTAAATCTGGGTGTGACTGGGTGTGGGCTCCCATACGACTGGGTGCGATCAAACTCAGAGAATTCAGAAAATGAAGTGCATGAGTGAGATTTAAATCCAAAATATGAGTAGTGATTGACATATATTTATATTAGTAGTGATTGACATATATTAGTATTATAGCCATTAACAAAAAAGATGACGTACCGCCAAACCCGCACTGTATATTAGTAGTGATTGACACATATTTATATTATAGCCATTAACAAAAAAGATGTACTTATATTTTTTAGGTATTATATATTTATTTTTATATAAAAAGTATTATATAAATTTTCATAACCGTATCCTAATTTTTTTAAAATTGACGTACCACCAAACCCGCACTGTATTTGATATAGTACTCGCACTCGCACCCATGCAACATAGCAAATTGTTCACCAAAAATCTAAAAAAACATATATTAGTTAAAATGTACTAAGAAACTATAAAAATAAAATATAAAGACAGATTATATATAAATTTAGTTAGATTTTCAATCTACATCAAAAACTCAATTGAAAACATATAATGGATCACTTATCCGAATATTTGGATTTCAAAAATATTCAAATTCAGAAATTAGTTGTATTCTATTTTAAATTAAAAATCATATTCATATTGTATCCGACAAAAAGTTATCTATTTCCAGATTCATATCCAAAAATATCGGTATTCAAATATTTGTATCTGCTATTTTTTGGATTCGAATCCAGATAAGGACAGATAATATCCGACCTGTCTGCACCCCTAACTACGTATTTTGAGAACCTTGACAACTAAATTCATACAAAAAATTAAAATAAAAAAATTCTACAAATTTCTTCTTAAACATATATATTGATTTTGTTTCCAATTTTAATTTGAGAGTCATTCACATCAAAATTCATTATAATTAAATCATCATAATTGTCATATGATTTTGATGGTCTTCAATGAAATATCAAATGCGACTCAAGCTACATGAAACTTGTAATATAGACAATTTATAAGTTAAAAAATATTACTTTAAAAAAATTCCCTTTTTAATTTTTTATCAATTTGCTTGGAATTTATTTCAAGATTTTAAAATAAATAGTTGTCAAGACGTTGACACTCATGTATGTATATAGAGAGAAAATAAAGTTATATGAGTTTAAGCTCACAGAGTTCTTTTATAAAGCTAACTAAAAAATATATCAATTTAAATTTAAATTTTATTTTATGTTATCTGATAAATTAGGTTGCTTATCATTATTTCAGACTTTGTATTCTTATCAGATTACTCTCATGGATTAGCAGAACGATCCAAAATAATGCCTCCCCCTTTGATTGCTCTAGCTGCACACCGATCTACATCTATTCTTTTTGATGAACGAAATGTTGCCGTGTTTGATATTAAAATTTTATGGAATACAGCCATACTTCTACCAAATTATGTACCAAGTTTAAAGAAAACAACAGCGAGAGAGAGACACCGTGCTCCATATATTATATTATCTTCTCTTTATTCTTACTGGAGTGCTCCGAATTCTTCTTTCGGTTTTATTCAAAGAAAAAAGTGAGAACTTCCAACCAACTTTGCTCGATCCAACAATAGTTTAAATCTTTCCTCTATCTTTGTTCTCTCTTTGTTCCTTGGTTGACTCTAATCGAAGCTTCTATCAGGGTCAGTTATGATTGGTTTTAATCCAGAAATTTGGGAAATTTCTTGGTCTTGTTTGGTTTCGCTTTGTATTTCTACTCCTGGAACTCTTTTGTAGAGTGTTCAAATAAGGCTTGTTCAGAGTAAAAGCCTTTGTTTGGAAATCTATAAGAATTCATATACAGAAACAATTGAGTTCCATCCGTGAACTAAAGTTTGAATTGCAGTATAAAGGTGGTCTGTGTGTTGGAATTTACTGGGAGGAAATAAATTGAATTGAAATGGCTGGAAAGGAACCAATTAAATAATCATAGGATCTAATTGTCAAATTTTATAGAAAAATATAGAGACACAGTGGTCTCTTTCCTCGGTGACACGTAGCTGTTATGAGGCGGTGACTTTTATTCACCTCTGTTTTGGCGATAATCATTCGAAGGAAAGAAAAAAGATGAAATCAGAAACAAGAGAAAATAGAAGAAAGAAAAAGGAAACGCAAAGCAAAAACAACGTCAATTATAGGGTATCGCGATCGAGCTTGAGAAAAGGAAAAATTATACAGATTGGATATTGATCTGAGAATTACTTGTGTTATGAATCATCTATAGTTATCGGTCAGAGACTCATAGGTCTTCTGAACAGCAACAATTATATCTAACATAAATTAGAAATCCTACTTATTCATTTGATCAGGTGCTCATGTCATGTGTACTATAGTGCACCAGAGAGAGAGAGAGAGCTTTTTAGTAAGATTTCTATCTCTTGATTCAAAATTCGGAATGACATATTTCTCAAAATCTCTTTTGATATAGATAACAAAGATACATCATTAAGAATTTCTATCTCATAATAACTGAATAGAAATATAAATATCTTGATATTTTATTAATATATCTATATCATAATTATTTAGTAATATGCCATAAAATCAAGAAATAACTTTACTCTCATTTTAATCAAAAAAATATTTCAATACGAAATGAGATAACCAAATTTAATGAAAATCTGATTATTATTGAGATCAAAATGTATAATTAATATCATTTTAATCTTGAAAAAAATCTTTCAAAATATTCTAAATAAAGAATTCATATTTCCTTAATGATATATATCGTTAAGACGTTGAAGTTTACAATTTATTATTATCTTCAATATTTTGAATAACATTAGGATCGTCGTCCTAATTATATATTCTTCTTTGAAGATAATATCAAAATTCCATCCGCACACACAACATCTTGATAAAATTATACATTTCATGTCTTAAAATATATCTTATTGTGGGATTATAAAAAAATATTCTAAATTTATCATAGTGCCCCATGTATACTTCGTAATGATCTTAACATATATAATTGCAATCTATCTTGAATGCAATCATATTATGAATGACTTTAAGAATTTTAATATATTATTTCTTCATTCATTGAAGTATACCTGGATTGAATGCTAGAATAATCTTTAACTTTTATCCTTAACTAAATTTGAGAACAATAACTAAATAGTACGTATTTACTTAATTTATCGAATATAACAAAATTTTAAAAAAGGTTAAATTTATAATAAGACATCATATTTTATTAATAATTCATCTCAAAAGAAAAATATCAATTTCTCACGGTACCCCGATATAGTAATTAAGCGCTGATAGTAAATTAACATGTCAGATAATTAACTTTTCTTTAGGCCAATATAAAACCCTTCTATATTTTAAAATGAAATCAATTTCAATAAGAGAGCTTACTTTGGTGAGATCTTTATGAAATCAATTTATTTTTTTATATATATATATATATATATATATATATATATATATATATATAGGGATGACTACGGTGATTCCATAAGCATTTCGAGCCGAAATACTTATGGCTCAAATTTCAAAATTCCGTGCTTGAAATTTCAATTTAAATATCTTAAAATATTCTTCATATCATAATCTTGTAGATTATTATCATAATCTTGTAGATTATTAATTTTCATCAAATTTGGAATTAATTTACCATACTTAATAATTTTTGAAAGATGGCTCTAAAAATAATTAAAAATATCATTTTTATATGCCAAATTTTGCTATCTTTCAAAAATCATTAATTATAGTAAACTAACTCCAAACGTGATGAAAATTGATAATTTATAAGATTATGATATGAAGAATTTTTTTGAGCTATTTAAATTAAAATTTTGACCACGAAATTTTAAAATTCACGTCATAAGCACTTGGCCGAAGTGTTTATGGAATCACCGTAGTCAAACACACACACACACACACTCTCTCTCTATATATATATATAACCTTAGTACCTTTATTTAAACTTAAAAATATATTTGATTGCTAAATTACGGTTCAAATACATAATAACCGTAATTATCATAACCAAATAACCAAAATATAATAATAAATTAATATAAAGGTAAACTCCATCAACTAATTATCCTCAAATAACAGGTTCTCTTTGAAGTCAATTATTATTCTTAGATAATTAGATGTAGTAATCAAATATAACGGTTCAATGTATATCAATTAGCTAAACTTCATTTAGGCCGATTAACTAATCACATACAAAATAAAATAACCATCATCATTTATTATCGCAATAATATACATATAACAATAATAATTATTGTCCTTCCTTTGGGCCGGCCCAATAGTTATATTTTTGTTATATATTTATACTAACTATGTATATATCAGAAAATAATTAATATCAGTATGAGAGCTTATTTTGACAAGATAATATCTTAATTAATTATTTTTCAGTATATATCTCTAAAATAACATTTATAATGATTTAATATTATCTAAAAATTAAATACAATAAACTTAATAACTATAATATTGACTTTATAATCATATTTCCAATTGTAATGCATAATAATTATAGTAATTACTGAAATTATCACAACCGTGGCAACACTTATCCGAATTGTTGTAACGTGTACCTTATATCGTGACATTTTAGATTTAAAATGGTGAAAGATAATTTCAAACATTAAATTACCATATCATTATTATAACCAACATTAAACTAAAAAAATAACATAATTATTGAAAATTCAAAATTATCAAAACTTAATTATTCAACTAGAGGCGCATCTGATACCACTTGATGGAACTTGCTATCCAAATTACCTTTGGACCAAGTTCTCAATTCCTAAGATCACTCTAGTGAAACATCTAATTTGAATTTAAAAATACCTAATCCATACCTTTGAGCTTCCAGTAATACATAACTTTGATCACTGAGTTTCATAATTCTATAACCATTTTTCTCAAAATATGTTGAAGAGATCGAGAAAAACAAACACGGTGCTAGAAATCCGAATGATGATTTGTATCTTGTTTTGAAAATTTTGAAATACTAACTAATTGTACTATAACGTACATGCATATCTGTCTGTATGTATCTTGTTTTTTTTTATTGTTTTAAAACCATTACTTATCTGGCTAGCTATTTATAGCCATAAAACCGACTTGGTTTGTTTGTTTTTTTTTTTAATTAAAAGAACCATGCAAATCTATGGCATATGGTTTCAATAACCAACCGGCCAATTAAGCCAACAGAATATTTATATGTTTATCTCCTATATGCTGCCAACGGAATTGAAGTAAATGGATTTATAAAATCGACAGTGAGATTAAAAAAATGGCGAATAGAATTTCATGAGACTAAGGCAATGGATTTATCATACTGTAGCTATCCGAATTTTAGTAGCAAGCTTATTAATCAAGACACCAACTGATTTACTTTATATTACTATAGCTCTTCTCCATTTAAATCAATAAATGGAGAGCTCCATTTTATGCTTGATTTGCTATAAAACAAAAATTTTAAAATATTCAACCATTCGTATATCCAGCTTTTGACAATTGTATACATGTTTAGTTCATTCTCCGGGGACAGTAATTTAGCAAAATCAATTGTAACTTTAAATCATAAAAAAATTAAAAAATATGCATTCTATGTATTAAAGTTACAATTGTCATAGCACGTATTACTAAATTTAATCAATTTAAATCGGATTTTAATCAATTGACAGACCATAATTTTAATATATAAATATATCACATATATACCCATAAATTTATTAAAATTAATTAATAGTTAAATTAAAATAATCTAACAGGATCAACATTAACACCTACTAATTGATTTTATTAATTAATTAAAAGTGAAAAGAGTTGCAGAATAAGGATATATAGAGATACAGAGGTGTCGAGATTTGAAAATTGTAGATTGCAATTCTACCCTGATTGAACTATATATCCTAATGTGACCCTAAATATATATGTAATGTTCCTATCAGGTCTGCTTTTTCCTCCAGCTCTCGTCGCCCATTGCTCAGTGCAAGATGTCATCTCAATCGTCATGGCACACAGGTTCTTTCCTTGCCGCTGGAATATTCGTCGGTTGCGTTCCTTTCAGATTATCCATGCTATTCGGTCTACAGGATGTCAGATATCCCATGATATGTTGTGCTTCATGGCTATTGCTTGGCGAAAGGCTTCTTGTGCTAAGGATGTGAACATGTGATTTGTTGTTTCTTAGGCTCGCGTGTTGCTCATGATACACTCTATGATTGCCGGTCATCACTTTCATATTATATTTATTATTATTATTATCATCATCATCTTCATTGTTAGTATCATAATTATTCATATTTTAACTATTCTGATTAACAACTGCTAAATAATATTTTCGCTCTTTCGAATAGTCAAGAATACCACTCTTCTACCATTCTTCCAAAATGATACTATTTTATCACTCTTTCAAAATTATTCCTTAATTTATCAAATAAACCCTAATTAAATTATCCTCTAATTAGGCTCTCCTCTCAGGCTCTAAAACACACAAAGCTGCCTGTGCAGCTGCAGCTGTGCTGATTCCCTCTAAAGTCTAAACCCAAGAACAATGGAGATCTCCAATTAAAATACAATGGAGATATCTGAAACTTAATGGACGAGATCATATATGATCATGATGGACCTGTAGGCGCTAGTAGGCTCCTCCGAGTAGACAGGGGACCACCGACCCAAATTTAAATAAATTACTTAATTACTTAATAATTTGAAATAATTAATTCAAAAGAAAACTCTTACACTCGTATCCTTTCCAAACCAGATCCCATGCCAAACATTTTAATCTAAAAATTTAGAAGATGACCCGCATACATATCATACGGAACTTATTTATTTTAAAAGTAGCCGTACATAATATTAATTTTATTTTAATAAATAATATATCTAATATTACTCAGATAATTATAAGGATACTTAAAATTTTCAAATAAAATCAATACATAAATTAAAATTACTCTAAATCACTAAATTAGAGATATAAATTTGACTCGTTAAATCATTACATATTTCTTTTCAAAAGTCAATCATGTTTATCTAATTCAGCAATATAGTCATCTCCAAAAATGATATTAGACTCATAATCCTCTCCAACTCAATTATATATATAAAAATACTCTTTGTAGAGATTTTGTATTTTTATAGCTTTAATCTTCAAGAAACAAAATTATGGTACGACAAAACCTAGACCAAATATTCGGTTAATAAAATTTACATCAAAATTAGGATCATAAGATATTTACATATTGCTCCTTGAAAAAATATATGTTAAAAGATTCATTTATACATATAAAATAAAAATGATAAATGTAATGAGTAAAAAGAACTATATATATATATATATATATAGAGAGAGAGAGAGAGAGAGAGGTTATGGTGCTTCGCGAAACACAAAATCTCCCGTACTTCACGTTCGTATCTTAAATTTAAAAGTCCAAACAATCAATCCAAACAGTTTAACATGATCTTCTTATTGAAATATCTTTAAAGATCAAATTTTATATTTTTTTGTTATTTTTTAGATGGGTACAAAATCACTAGTTTTGGATGGTGTAAAAATCATTAAATCAACAAACTTTGTAACCATCTAAAAAATAATAAAAAATTTCAAAAAATATGAAATTTGATCTTCAAAGTTATTTCAATATGAAGATCATGTTCAATGATTTGGATCACTGTTTGGACTTTCAAATTTGAGATACAAACGCGAAACCGAGAGATTTTACGCTTCACGAAGCACCATAGCTTCACTATATATATATAGTTGGACTATGGTACTATGAGATCGCCTCCATGCTATGGATTAGTTTTTCATTTTTAAAGTTCAAATGATCGATCCAACCATACAAAATGATTTTCATATGAATATCTAGATATAAACCAAAATTTATATTTTTTAGAATTTTTTACTATTTTTAAGATAGTTAGAAGATCACTTGATTTAGTTATTATAAGCCATTCAAAAGAAATATTTTTCCATCTTAAAAAATAGTATTTTTTTTTAAAATATAAAATTTGGTCTATGTCTAGATGTTCATACGAAAATCATTTTGTACATTTGGATCGATCTTTTAAACTTTGAAAATAAAGAACTGATCCATAGGATCGAGACCATCCATGCTATACATAGCACTATATATATATATATATATATATATGTGTGTGTGTGTGTAGAGAGAGAGTCTAAAATACAACACATTGCACAAATGTGTTCGTACATCACATCAAAATTTCAAATTTAAGTTAAAAATGACTGATTTGATCCGTTCAATTTATTCTCCATATCAAACGCTTGCAAAAAAAAAATCAAATATATATTTTTGAAATTTTTTTAATTTTTTTTTTGGGTGGGAAGAAAATCATCATTGTTGGATGATCCAAAATCCTTAAATCAAATAACTTTCTCTTCACCTAAATAACAACAAAAAAATTTGAAAAAATATAAAATTGATTTTCTATAGGAGTTTGATATGGAGAATAAATTGAATGGTTTGGATCGGTCATTTTTAAATTGAAATTTGAGATTTTAACATGATAAGAATCTCTTGATAATTATTTATTTTGACAATCTTAATAATTAATTTCATATAAATTCAAGAAAATTTTAAAATGAAAAAAATCTTTATGAACATATTTTGCAAAATAAATAGTCGTTAACGTATCCCATCCTTGAAATTTATATGTTGAAAATGAGCTTACCCAAAATAACCTTGCAACAAGGTTTTTAAAACTAAATTTGTACTGTTATCATTGTCTCAGTTAGCATCACTTGTTTAAAAAATGTATTTTCAAAATAAGAAAAATATCAAACACAAAACCAGACACATTCATGCCTTACTTGTTTTATAATATAATACAGACGTGAGTAAGACTCACATTTAAATCTAAATTGTTTAAATAAATTTGACATATCATTTTTATATTATATATAATATATGATGACTTTTACAGCGATGGTTAAAGCCCAAATTATGTTTAGAAAATTCTTTTTTATAAAATTACAGTTTTTGAAAATTAAGTAGGAAGCAAAGAAGTTTCTTCGCACCTAGAACATTATATTATTTAATGGTAAGTAATGTGTGATGTAACTTAGATCAAATTCAGATCTAAAAAAAATTATATTTATATGTACTTTGTTTCTTTTAGAATATTTTTACCAAATTCTTTTAGGGTGCTAAATAGAAGTTTCTTTTTAACAAATTTTTTTTTGATCAAAATCTTTCATATATAGGGTGCTAAATAGAAAATTATAGCCGAAGTCGTTCTCTTTCTCTCTTGCTTTCGCTTAGGGCCTCAGGCGCTCAGCTCTGTCCAGATTATACGCTCCATCACTCACTGTACAATACAAGAAGAATACAAACGCGAAAACGAAAAATGCTCTCCTTTCTCTCCACTCCCCAATGCCATCGACCCAAACCCTAGATCTTCCCCTCCTTCCTCTTTCCTTCTTCAAAACCCTAGATCGGGCTGCATCCCTTGCGCATCCATTCTTCATCCCCTCCAATGGCCTACATAGCTCTCCTCCTTTCTCTTCTTACGTCGATCTGTTTGCCGCTGAGTTCCGAGTCAGCGACGCTTTCCTTGAAACTGGTACACCGTTTCTCCGATGAGGCTCGAGCAGCAGCTCCGACCGGTGTTCGCTTGAGGTGGCCGAGCCGAGCAAACATGGGATACTATAGAACATTACTGAGAAGTGATCTCCATAGGCAGAAAAGGAGGCTCGGAGCTCGCTATCAGGCGCTTTACCCCGACGAAGGGAGTAGGGCATTCTCACTCGGGAATGATTTTGGGTGGTTAGTGCCTCTATTTTCTTTTTTATTTTATTTTTACTTAAATCACTGTTTTGAACTTTTTTTTTTCATGAATTGGATGTGGTGAAGATGAAATGGAGAAGATATTTGATTGTTAAATACTGAAAACAGTTTTTTTTATGAAGATCATTTGAGTTTCGAGATTTTTGAAATATTGAAGGTTACTGCAGTCATGGCGGTGAAAGAAAAAGAACGAAAAGTTACGGTCTTATGAGCTCCATGTAATGCACTTTTTAGATGAACTGCTTATGGTTGCACTGCTGTATATGAAACCTTAATAAAATGGAAGTAAATGGTGATTCATAAGGGTTTTCATCAAAAGAAATACTTGTGATGCATGTAATACTGTAGTGAATAATTTGTGATATAATTGGCAGGTTGCACTACACATGGATTGATATTGGGACACCAAATATTTCATTTCTTGTTGCATTGGACTCTGGAAGTGACCTGCTTTGGGTACCCTGTGATTGCATCCAGTGCGCTCCTTTATCTGGTTACCACAGCAATTTGGTATGATAATTTCACCTTTCTTTTTTCTTGAAATGACATATTGCTCAGCTGTTACCATGCACCAGGCAAATAGAAAATTTGAAAATAGAAGGGATGGATATTGTATTCTGCTAGAATTGAGCAGAAGAGTTAGCACTTATTTCAAATAATTGAATTTGACAGGTGCTCCTTCATAAATGGGGCATCAATTATGCAGAATAAGGAGCTGGGCTTGTACAACCCGGCCGAATCGAGCACCAGTCGGCACCTCCCTTGCAGTCATGAGCTCTGCCAACTTGGCGCTGGCTGTAAGGCTGATAAGCAGCCGTGCCCCTACAACATCAGCTACTACACAGAAAGCACTTACAGCTCTGGCTTGTTGGTCGAGGATAAAATATATCTGGCATCTGCTGATGGTGATGGTTCAGCACAAGCTTCTGTCATCATAGGGTATGTGTGTTGGTGATTAATGCTGAAGTTGTTGGTTTTTTATTAATATTTTTTTTTTGTATTAATGCAGTTGTGGAAGGAGGCAAGGTGGTGGTTACTTGGATGGAATTGCCCCTGACGGGCTTCTTGGTCTTGGCCTTGGTGATATATCGGTACCGAGTTTTCTCTCCAGAGCTGGTTTGGTCAAAAACTCATTTTCTGTATGCTTCAAGGATGACAATTCAGGTCATATTTATTTCGGGGATGAGGGTGTCTCTTCACAAAAATCCTCCCCCTTTGTTCCACTAGATGGCAAGTAGTAAGTAGTTTCAAAATGTAGGGCTTTTCTGGTCATATACTGTGGGTAAGTGGTAATTATTTGTTGGAACTTATCTTACTAGAGTTTTCTTTATTTTAGCGTTTATTATATAATTGAGGTGGATAGATTTTGTGTTGGTCACAAGTGTCTTGAGCAGAGTGGGTTGCAAGCACTTTTTGACACTGGCTCGTCGTTTACATTTGTGCCCGAAGATATCTATAAGAGGGTCTCCTTTGAGGTGCCTTTTCTTACTACTAATTACAAATTGAACCTCTCATGTGCCAATTAATTTCTGATTGTTTTGTTGCTTGATTTTATGAACACTAGTTCGATAAACAAGTTAATGCTTCAAGGGCTGACTTTGATGGCTCCCCCTTTGAGTATTGCTATAAATCTGGGTAAACTTGTTAAGCATATATAATAAAATTGTTCAGTGCTTGGGGCTTATTGATAAATTTAATCCTCTTCAATTTTTTTTCCAGTACTGTTGCAGCACCCGACATACCGAATCTAACACTAACCTTAACTGTGAATAAGAGTTTCATAGTTGTTGATCCAATTTTCAATGCTTATGGGGAGCAGGTACATTCTCTTTGAGCAATTTAATATAATATTTCGTGCACTTGATGTATCATTGGTTTATTTGCGAAAGAAACATGACTGTAGGGGCAACTTGCTGGTTTCTGTTTGGCTATTCAGTCTACAACTGATACTATTGCTACCATTGGACGTGAGTGTTCTTAATACTGTGGAATAAATCTGTTTCTTTTTGTTTATTTTTAAAGTGTTATCTCTTCTCGCAGAAAATTTTATGACAGGCTATCACATTGTCTTTGATAGAGATAATCTAAAGCTTGGCTGGTCACGTTCTGACTGTAAGCTGCTGAGGCATTTCGTTTTTAATTACATTTGTTTTCAATAAGATATATTTTTCTTGGTTATGATTCTCAAAGATGATTTAAGTTCATATCAAGTCCATACGGACCATACCATAGTACTCTAAAATCTCATAATCCTCAAATATAACCTTCTAAGAGGCAAAACAACATTAGTTAAACAAAGTTCCTTTACATATTTTAAGATTAATTGATTGGTAAATTCTGAAATGATATTGTGGTTATTTTACTTGGTATTACACTACTAGAAATGTAACAATCTGTCGCCACTTTCCACTCAGGACACTAGGTATGGATGTCCTGGATTTCTTTGATAATCCGAATTGGGTGTTGTGTGACTAACAACTCAAAAGGTTCCAGCTAAACTAGTTGCCTATAGCCCAGAGCCCATAATTCTCAAGAGTCAAGCCCAACTCACAAGCTTCTATTCTTGGGTGAATTAGGTGGTGGGTTGGAGAGCAGCTTAAAGGTTCCCTTGACGCCAGAAAAGCAGCCGAACCGGCCTGAGAACCCCTTGCCGACAAATGAGCAGCAGAGCTCGCCTGATGGGCATGCTGTCTCTCCTGCTGAGGCTGGCCGGCCCCCCACTGGTCAGAATTCATCAGCTGCTGCTCAGAAAAAGGTTTTCATGCAACTGGGCCTCTTGCTTCTTCTGATGACTCAGTTCACCATATTTTTTGTGGGACGAGATGTTCGCAAATAACCCTTCTGACTAGCGAACTAACAAATAGAAGGCTGTTCTTGTAAATTCTGTGTTTTAATTTAATTTGTTTGTTCCTTAGTCTGGTGCTCTGCTTGAGTTCTTGCCCATATCATGTATCGCGTGTAGAGAAGCATTTGATGATAAGTTGCGATATCATGCGTCGCCCATGGAGTTGGTGTGTGCCGGTACCTAATCTAGCCTGCTTAGTGTTTAGTATCAATGCCCCTTTAGTAATAGTATTTCGTATATTTATTTACAATGAAAACTCCATTAATGGTAATGGTAATTGATCATGACGTAACAAATTACACAGCACAGCCATCAATAAAAAAAGAACAAACGCAACAGCCTTTAATCTCAAATAAAGCCTTTAATTTCAAATAAATTAGGTTATGTCAGAAATAAAACTCATTATGAAAGTATAAAATTGAAGATCTCAAATATCAATGATAGTAATGATGATGATTATCATGATGAAATAATTAAAAAAATAAAAAAATAAAAATGAGAATGTGATGATAATATGATGATGATAATATGTTAATAATAATAGTAAAAATAATAATAATAATAATAATAATAATAATAATAATAATAAAAATAATATAATAAATTTATATTATAAAATATATTTTTAAATTTTAAATTCTAAAATCTTAAAATCTAAGAATCTACTTAGAACTTTATTATTTGACTCTAACTTCTAAATTATGGTTCTGATATATGGATCGTCATCTTTTAAGTACTTATATTCAAAATAAGCTCTTTGAATATACTTTATTCCTTCAAATATATTTTTATTGCTTCCTTTCATATCAGTCTCGGTCGATATCTTTTTCTTGTTGTGTTTTCAGGACGACTTAGAATACCATTGCGTACCGATGCATCAGGAGTTCTTCGTTAGATATGATCAAACCATCGTAAACGATGTTGAACCAACTTCTCTTGAATTTGTGCTACCTCAAGTTTGTCATATATATCATCATTTCTGATTCAATATCTCTTTGTGTGGTCACATATCCAACGCAACATCCATATTTCAGTTACACTCATCTTCTGAATGTGTTATCCTTTTATAGCCTAGCATTTTGTGTCATACATCATCGCGAGTCTAATCATCGTCTTATAGAATTTGTCTTTTAATTTATTTAGGACCTTGTCACAGAAAATACAAGATTTTGTCTTCATTTCATCCATCACATTCTTATTCTATGTCCAACATCTTCATCGATCCCTCCGTCACTTTGCAACATCGATCCAAAATACTTAAGTTTGCTAAAGTGATGATGATCCGGCCCTCACTCGCTTATCATCATACTTAAGTTTCGATATGACACGTCACTAAGGCGGTGAGGACCCGACTCTTGTTCTCTTATCATTATATTTGGGTTCTGATATGGTGCGTCACTAAGAGGATAACGTCCCAATGAAATTTGACTGTGTTTTATTTCAATAAAAAAATAACTATTTTAATGCATGACTCGCCACATCCACCGTAACCTTCCTCCTTTATTCTGATTTAGGATATGTTGTGCAAAAATAATCCACAGATGGAGTTAACCATCAACAAAAAAAAAATTAGAAACTGGCTGGCGAGATGATAATGGTGGATCTCTAGATAAAATTTTGCTTGATATGTGGGACATCTGAAGTATTACTGTTTTTTTTTTGAGGGGAGTATTACTGTTACCAAACACCAACACTAAGCTAGGAATCTTTCTATATTTCCTGTCACTATCGGCTGTAGGTTTGCTTTTTTGAAGTACATGCAAATGACCAGTGAATGCAACGCAGAACCATCAAGCTCAAGGGTTTTGCACTGAACCACTCCTGCGTGGGTTGCATTCACGGGACCAGCTGAGAACCAGAAACCCTATCTGGCTATCTCCATCAGGTTGATAGGTTACCAATTATGAGAAGATGAGTGATAGCATGAAGAAGCTTTCGCCTCTGTCATGTCTATATTTGTGGTAAAGGCTAGCGAACCTAACCACCACCTGTAACCAGTAACCTGTTCATGGAAGAAGCATCAGTCATGTGACCTTATAGTTCCGGTAGTGATATACTTTTAAGATCTTTTGCGGTTCCGTGTAGGTGTAGCCCTTTATGGTTCTTGGGTGCCTTCTCCTTGGCCTTGCTTCTGCCGTTCTGCGTCCTGCGCTTTTCCTAGGTTGCATTTATGGAAAAATCCGATCTGACTCGACAAACTCATCTGATCTGATACGATCTGAAATTTAAAACGACATAATATTAGATGATCTGATACTCTATTTGATACGATAAAAAACCAGAAATAATATGACATTAAATGATCCAATACTCAATCAGACTCGACCTAATACGACCCAAGACCTAAAATAACCCGACATCAAATAATTCAATACCCGACCCGACTAAAAAATAATAAAAATTTTTATAAAGAAAAATTATTCCCACACATCATAATTTATACACTATATATGCACACAATATTAAATATAAATTGTTTTTAAAAGTATATTTTTCAGAACTTAAATTAAATACTATTTTTAAAAGTATTTATATTTATTAATGTTTGTACAAATGATGTATAAATAAAATATAATTATCAAACCTCTTTTATAAAATTTTATATACTTCAAATTAAGTTTAAAATGTAAAAGAAATATGAATTTTTTAAATTGATATTTGAATACTAAAATCAGAAGAAGATAATTATGTATATAAAGTTCTTCATATGAGATATGAATATTTATATTTTTACTTGATTGTTGAAATATATTATTCATATTTAAAGAGAAATAATAAATAATGAAAGAGTACTTCATTAGTAAATGCATCAATGGTGAAATTATTGCAGCAACAAATACTACATTCGATTAGATTAGTTTTTTAGATAATTATTATTTTTATGATTGAAAACCACTTGAATAGATCATTCATCATTTTAAACTTAAAAGTGATGCATAAATAGATAATTTAATTCATAGATAAAACTTTTGGACATAGAATATGAACTTGAGTATTATTTATGGTAGTCATTATCTCATTAATTATTTTTTTACTATTATATATATATATATATATATATATATTCTTAATTTTGAGTTTTTGATCTTTTGAATATATTGTTGCACATTAAAATATAACTTAGCAATTATATGTGATGTGGTTTTAAAAAAAATAAATTTGCTGTATTAATCATTATCAATGATAATATATGAGCAATGAATTGATAGAAAATCATGAATATTATAGTCGTTATTAATTATTAAATAAATCCGATCCGATTCGACAAACTCGTCCAATACTTCTTGGAACCCCAAATACCTGTCATTGGATGATCGGTATCCGACCCGATCCGATTCGAAACCCATAACCCGACCTAACCTGATATGACTTGAAAACCGAAATAACTAGACACTAGATGATTTGATATCCGACTTCACCCAACCTGGCCAGACCCATAACCCAACAATCTTATGGAATCAAATTGACCCGACACGACCCGACCCGAACCTAAATTCGCCCACCCCGCTCATTACCACTAGACCCGACAAAAGTTGACCCAATTGAAATAGTCCGCCTGATAATTGATTAATCAGAACCCGACACAGATCTGCTAAAGTCAGAGAATTGAATGATCTGAATTCATAATTGACTTAATCCGAAAAAATCTGAAACTCAATAAACCCGTAAATATTAAGTATCCGTATATAAATGATTCAATCCAATGTGAATTATTAACCGAAAAAATCTAAATCCGAAGCGAGAGGAAACTATGCGATACCCGGACCGATAATTATCTGAATCTAAAGTAGGCCGAATCGAGAAGGACCTATATCCAGCATATAATATTATTCATATATAGTTCATATAATTCTTAATTTATGTACAAATATATTTTATAGTTAAGATTTTATATTTAGTTAAAATCGATCACAACTTTCATTTGATAAATGAACACTACTCATAAATTTATTATAAACTCTTTATTAAACATAGATATGTATTAGTCATGATATTTTTAAATTTTATTAATTTAGTTTGATTATTTAATCTGATAAAATCTAAAATCATACAATTGAATTGAGTAATTTAATTTCAAATGTAAAGCATATAATTTTTATAAAATATTTGTTTTGGCATAACTCAAAGTAGAAAGTGATATGAGTCTGAATAAATTAGCTATTGTGATTCAAATATAATCTAAAATGCTCGATTTATATCTGAAACTCACACCTTCCATAACTTAATGTGATCTGAATTAAGAAAAATCCGACACCTGAATCAACTGTTATCCAGATTGGCCTGAAACCCGATAAAATACGAACCTTGACTATCCGAGTGATATAATTGTTCCGACCTATAAATGTATCGAATTTGAAATTGATTAATCTGAATATACTGAATTTAATATTAATCTGTATCCAGAAATAAACCGTATATAACTTTATCCGATTCGAAACAATCTGACCCGCCTAATTTGTCAGATCTAGTTGCCAGTTGCCACCTCTAAATTTATCGCTCTTGAGTCTTGACTCTTCAATTCTTCATCACGAATTATTTGTGCTTTTGGTAAACCGTAAAAGTGGCTTTCCTATTGTTATTTTGTTTCCATGCCTTTTTGATGCCTCCCTTTCCAATCCTGATTATCGGTTCTCTTTTTCTCTAGGGTAGGCCACTGATAATCTGGTCCCACAGTCAAGACTCCATTTTAAAATTCGTTGTACTCTCCACTTTTCATCACTGGATAAGCTGAAACAGGAGACGGGCACTTGCCGATAATCAGTGAATCTGGTTCCCATATAATTGGCCTTTTGAGTTTTGAAGTCCCAAAAAATGAGTGTGATTTGTGAAGGTCCAGTCGTAGATTGCTAGTTCTAGGTTGGTGCCTTTTGTGCTCCGTTGCTTCTTTGTTCCATCCTTTTCTTCTCCATATTACTTTGTCCCGGTACAAAGATCGGTTCCTAGTTAAAGAAGATTTCTAGCATAGGTTAGACACATGTTACCACCTAGATTATTGCTTCCCTGCTAATAGAACTTGGGGGCCGGGTCTGAACAGCCGTAAAAAGTTTAAACACAAACTTTGATGTATGAATATTTATTATTAAATTAGAACCATTAATAGTTGATATTGCACATGCGAAACTTTTTTAGCTACGCAGGTGATGTGATTCCGGAGATATTAACGGTATCGTTTGAACACACCTTCTCTACAATACCTTGATGTCAGAAACCTTAGAAAAAGTTGAGGAACAAAAGTAATTTGTTATTAACAATTGATAATAGACAGAAAATTGCCAATAATAAAACTTCTATAAATGCATAAATTAAACTCATTAAAGTTGATCGAGAATGATCTTTAAAATTTGTATAAAATAAATTGACATGCGGAGACTCAATGTATGTTGTCATTGCATTGCATATGTAAAAGAGCAACTTATGTTGGCATGCGGAGACTCAATGGAGAAGCAACTGAGAACGAGATGCAAACCTTAAGGCATCTTTGATATAAATTTAGGCACAATCTCCAAAAAGGATATTGGATGGTGGGCCAAGTCAAACCCAAAACGAGCGACGCCATTACCGCACCACAAACATATATTCTCTCACCATTAATTATTTACCTTCTTTCTTCTTTCTTTTCTCTTTGTTAGTAGAGTCTAGATCCTTCTTCTCTTCTGTGCATCTTCGATCGACCACAACGGCCTTGGGATGTACGTGTACTAACTTCACTAACATTTTTAAAACTCATAAATTATGTCAATGTATTATTTGTATATGCATGAAACATATAAATTTATTGTTGTTCTTGGATTATGAATTTATTCTTCTAGATCAAATAATATTTCATCCCTAAGCTACAATCGACAAATCTTCTGGGATATTAAAATTTTTCGTTCTTTTGTGCATAATTTAGCTTGTTAATTAATTAAATGAGACTACAAGTCGCATGCATGGTAAATTTATATATGGTTAACTAATACATTGTTTTATGCATCATAGGTGTGTTAGTGCGTTTATATTGGTTGGCGAGCTCAAGACAAGTTGTACTTGAATGATTACGATCAGCTAGGTCTTTTTTTCTTCTCTTTTCTTTTCTTTTTTACTTGGCAGCTATTTTTATTAAAATAGTATATTCACAAAATAATTTTAGTTTGGAAATACTGATTCCAAATTAATCTAACATATTGTAGTTATTTTCGCAAACACTGTTTTTCTTTGGAACTGCATGTGATGTGATTGTAGTTATTTTTTAATTATCCTCTAGGATCCATCATTAACATCCACTACTTATTGAAATTAGAGCTCTTACTCGGGTTTCGCACTCACAATATAGTTCTCAAATAAATAATTCATAATATAAAATTTTAAATGTATTTAATCAAATTTCAAATTAGACATAATATTTTTAAATGCTAAATAATAATGATAATAATAATAATAATTAATATAATAATAATAAATATAACTAAACACATAATAATTTATAAAAGATCATATAAAAAAATTAAATTATTTTGACAGTTAAATTTCACCTTAACTATATTACAAACATTACTTGAGAAGAGAAAATATTTTATATAAACAATTGGATTCAAGTAGATAGACAAACTTAAACAAAATCAGTAATAGAAAAAAATGATAATGTGGCATGCTTAAAAAATTTAGAAGCTTAACACTCTATATATATATTAACAAATATAACTTCATAAGTAATTCTTATTTCGTGTGGACAACAATTAATGAGAAAGAATGACATATTTGATTCTTCATTAAGTACCTTTATAAAGAAAAAAATTACTATAAGAGTTATCATATGCCAATTAGATTAGGGAAGTCCGAAGAATCATAAACATAGATCATAACGGGCCACATTCTTCTAAGGAAAAAAGAACCTTCCAATTTTCACGGAAGATATCTCACAGCAAATGTATGTCAGAACAAATAAAGTCCTTATATATGTATTTCTTTAAAAAATGATAGTTTGGGCATGGAGATGTATGCTTATTAACAATCATTTCTTTTAGTTTTAAATAAAGAAAAAAATAACAATATCTATCGAGAGAATAAATTTTAAAAACCGGTAAAAAGATTGATGTGATTAGATATTCCACTCGTAATATAATAATAAGAGAGAGTGTAAAACTTGCCTCTCCATTCTCCTAACTCTCCTAACTCAAATAAATAAATAGATAAATAGCATAATATATATATATATATATAGAGAGTTGGCCTACAATACTATGTATATCACGGATCGTCCTCATATTATGGATATATTTTTCATTTTGAAAGTTTAAATAGTCGATCTAAACCACTCAAAATATTTTTACTATTTTTTAGATAATTAAAAAATCATCTATTTTGAATGGCTCATAATGATTATATCGAGTGATTTTCTAACTATCTTAACTCATAGATTTTTTTTTAAAAAAAATATAAAATTTGATCTACAACTTGATATTCATATGAAAATCATTTTAAGTGGTTCAGATCGTCTATTTAAACTTTCAAAATGAAGAACTGATTCATAACATGAGAGCGATCCGTGCTATGCATATCACCATATCCCAACTCTCTCTCTCTCTCTCTATACACACACACACACACACACACACATAGATAGACTATTGTGAAAACGTTTGCATTTCAATCGATATGCAAACATATCAAAAACTATATTTTAAAATCTCAAAAATTTCAATTTATGATTTTCATTAAATTCTTCATATAAAAACCTTGTGGGATATGGATATATTTTTCATTTTGAAAGTTTAAATAGTCGATCTAAACCACTCAAAATATTTTTACTATTTTTTAGATAATTAAAAAATCATCTATTTTGAATGGCTCATAATGATTATATCGAGTGATTTTCTAACTATCTTAACTCATAGATTTTTTTTTAAAAAATATATAAAATTTGATCTACAACTTGATATTCATATGAAAATCATTTTAAGTGGTTGGATCGCCATTTGAACTTTCAAAATGAAGAACCGATCCATTGTATGGGAATGATCCATGCTATGCATAGCACCATAGTCCAACTCTCTCTCTCTCTCTATATATATATATAGTATGGCTACGATGATTTCATAAGCACTTCGATCAATGCTTACAGCTTAAATTTTAAAATCTCAATTTCAAAATCTCAATTTAAATAGTTTAAAATATTCTTCATATCATAATCTTATAGATTATCAATTTTCATCACTTATGGAGTTAGTTTACATATGTAATGATTTAAAAAAACTCTAAAAATGATTTAAAATATCAATTTTTGAAGGCCATAGTCTTCTTTCAAAAATCATTAAGTATAATAAACTAAATCCAAACATGATGAAAATTGATAATTTATAAGATTATGATATGAAGAAGTTTTTAAACTATTTAAATTAAAATTTTAGGTATTAAATTTAAAAATTTGAGTTGTAAATATTTTAGCTCAAAATGCTTTCAAAATCATCGTAGCCAGACTATATATATATATATATATATAGAGAGAGAGAGTGAGAGCAAAGCTAGCGTGTTCCTAGGGGCACGAAGCTCCGTCATGATCTTAACTCAAAAAATATATCAAATGATTTATAAATTTTGATTTATCACTCTTATTAAATCTTTCATTTAAAAATCTTATGGGTACACAAATTTGGGGTATGTCACTCTTCTCAATTTTTCAAAATCAACTCTAAAAATAATAATAAAATATTTAATATCATAGATTATTTTTAAAAATTAAAAAATAGTGATTTAGAAAATTCGATACATCCCAAATTTTTGTACCCCACAAGATTTCAATATGAAGAATTTAATGAGAGTGATAAATTAAAATTTAGAAATAATTTAATATATTTTTTGAATTAGGATCACATTGGGGTTCCGTACTCCTAGGAGCACGCTAGTTTTACTCTCTCTATATATATGTGTTACACTTAACATCTTCTTTGATTTGTCGATTTGCAAAACAATCTTGAATTTTACAATTTGCCTTGTTTGAGTTTTGTGCAGGGATTAACATGCAAATGGACTAGTGCACAAGAACCAAGACTAGTGCTGGGATATAAAAGCTTAATCAAGACTACATTAGGCTTAGGTTTAGTTAGATTCAAACTGGGTTGAATTGGTCAAGATAAATTGAGCTTAAACAATAAGAAAATTGCATCTGGCCAGGGAATCGTTATAACGATTCAGTAAACGTTATAACGGTTCATCTCAATACTAAAAAATATTCTAAGGCAGAAATATTCTAAAAGAAACCAGAGTGTATCGTTATGTAACGATTCAGTAATCGTTACAACGATTTGGGAAATGTATAACGATTTGATAAATCGTTATAACGTTTCAGTTCAGTTGATCCAACGGCTATTCTTTCCAAACCGTTATAACGATTTACAAATCGTTATAACGGTTCAGGCCGAAAAATAGTTTCTATGTATGTGGTTAACCAATCTAGCTAAATCATTACTCCAGAGAGTTTACTAGCCATATACAAAGTGAGAGAGATAATTCAATAGATTGATACACTCAATTAGCCAAATCCTTGTTCAAGCTCAATCTTGCTTCTCTCTATTCTCTCAACTTGATCTTTCGTGATCTTTTTGAAAATATTCTTTTGAGCTGTAGTGCTCACCTTTTTTCTTGAGTGTGTTGTCACTCACATTTTGAGTGTGTTGTCACTCACCTTTCTTTTGAGTGTGTTGTCACTCACCTTTTTGAGTGTGTTGTCACTCTTGTTACCGATAGGCTTGGCAGCCCATTTTTGTAAGGTACCAAGTTCTACAAGTGTAAAAACCCTTTTTAAATATATCGGCTCAACCTCAATTGTTAGAGGTTGAGGGTCCCGGAGACGTAGGCATTGTTAAGGCCGAACTCCGTTACATCTTGTGTTCTTGTTTTATCTTTACTTTTATTTTCTCACATTTCTTTGATTGCTATATTCTTGTGAGAATTGAATTGATTTAAATTGTATTCCGCTGCCATTACACTTGAACATTAAGCCCCAAACCGGTTTATACATTTCTACCTTAGGTTCTTTACATTCTTGCACTATCTTGATCTTTTAATACCACCATCCTAGGGCTTCAAAGATTATCAATATGCATTACGGTGCTTTGCAAAGTAAAAATCATTATTACTTTCGGTGAGATTTTAAATCCCAAGGTCTCAAAATTTTAATCTAAATTTCTCAATAATTTTTTCATATTAAAATCTAATGTGTTAAATAATTTTTAAAATCAGCCTTGTTTAACACAAGAAAATAGTTTATTTCAGGGTTATTTTTAAAAATAATTTAAAAAATAGCTAGAAAGCTCAAAAAATTATGAAATTTAATATAACACAAGATTTTGACATGAAAAAAATATTGAGCAATTTAGATTGAAAATTTGCGACCTTGAGATTTGAAATATCACCCGAAAGAAATAATAATTTTTTGCTCTTCAAAGCACCATAAATCATATATATATAGAGTGATGCTATGGTGCTTCGTGAAGCACAAAATCTCCCATGCTTCACATCCCTATCTCCAATTTAAGAGTCCAAATGACCGATCCAAACCGTTAAATTTGATCTTCGTATTGAAATATCTTTGGTGATCAATTTTTTTAAAATTCTTGCTATTTTTAGATGCGTGGAAAATAACTAATACCAGACGATGTAGAATCATTAGATCAATAAGTTTTGTACCCATTTAAAAAATAATAAAAATATTAGAAAAAAAATATAATATTTGATCTCCAAAGATATTTCCAAATGAAGATCATGTTCAATGATTTGGATCTGCCATTTGAACTTTCAAAGTTGAGATTCGGACGAAGCATGAAATATTTAAACTTTTAAAATGTGTGTGTGTGTGTGAAGACTATTGTGAAAACTAGATTCATAACAAAATAATAATAAAATAATAATAAAATATTAGATTTGATTGTTGGGGCTAAGTATTTGTTTTTTTTAGAAATCTAAAATAAATACTTAGAAAACTCGAAATAACCCAAATTTTTTTTATGATATGAAGAATTTAATAAGAATGATAATTTTGAATTTCGGACATGTTATGATAAAATTTGAGTCGTATGCACTTGAGCTCGAAATGCAAACGTTTTCACAATAGTGTAACTATATATATAGAGTGGATATACAGTGAGCTTAAGCTTATGGAGGCCTCCGTGAGCTTAACTCAAAAATTATATCAAATCATCTCCAAATTTAAATTTTTCACTCTCATTAAATTCTTCATATTGAAATCTTATGGGGTACAAAAATTTGAGATGTTTTGAGTTTTCTAAGTCACTCTTTTTAATTTTTGAAAATCGGCTCTAAAAATAATAATAAATTATTCAATGTTTGTACATTATTTTCAAAAATTGAAAAAAATGACTTAGAAATTTCAAAATATCCTAAAATTTTATACCCCATAAGATTTCAATATGAAAAATTTAATGAGAGTGAAAAATCAAAATTTGGAGATGATTTGATATTCTTTTTGAGTTAAACTCATGGAAAGACCTACGTGAGCTTAACCTCACGTTATCTTTACACTTTTTCTCTCTATATATATTGATTTATGCGTCTTCAATAAATTTTTTATATCAAAATCTCATAAGAAATATAAATTTTCTATTTCTAAGGTTCATTAAGTATTATTTTCATGTAAAGATTTGTTATTTTTTTATTATTTTATATCTAGCTTAAAAATACGAAACAAATGAAACTCTAAAAAGTAAATTTTTTTGTATCTCGTAAAATTTTGATGTAAAGAACTTACTGAGATACAAATCAAAATTAAAAAATAATTTAATATATTTTTAAGTTAAAAGTGGAGCTAGCTTTATTCTAATAATAAGCATATTCTAGATAGTTATATGCCCACTTATATATAGTATAATATAAGCCTGTGAACATATATGAGCGAGACCGTGATATCACGTATATAAGGTACAGAATAACACCGGAGACTTTCAGAAGAACTGGTAAAAAGAAAAAAAAGATTCAAAAAAATATATCCGGACAGCGGTCTAAATATGGTGGTACAATCTACTGCAGATGAAATTATCTATGGTCACAATAAGGTAGAAAATAAAAGGGAAAAAGGTGCCAATTACGGTCAAGGCGTGGAGAGTTTTTTCTCTGCAGAGAGATCTCCAGAGAGATGCGAACGGCTTATTTTAATCATAATAACTGTGGAGAAATCTAAATATGAATTTTGATGCATGAGATTTTATTATTGTTAAATCAGGATCGTTGATGAGTCATCGGACGGTTCACAATAAAAAAACTGCACATACTTTGAGAAAAAACTCTCGAGAGGATGTGGATTCATTACGGTCATGTAGTAAACTTGCATATATGTATATATGTTAGTCTGAAAAAATATATATGAATATATGAATATAATCTTCGTGTAGAATTTTTGAAGACAACCCACACATGATAAAATTGTAAGAACGGGCGTGTTTAATCCTCCACAAATTCTCAAATCAAACGTGCTTTTTCTCTAATCACCATCACCATTTTGTTATTAGCGACGCAATGAGACTTTCTTTTTCATTTTCATGCTTTGAATCAATAAATTATGAATTAGCATAAGTGCATAAAAAAAGGTGGAGCCAAATTATGGGAGCAACTTTATTCCAATTGCTTATCTACAAACGAAACTGACCAATCAAGAATACCATAATAGTACAATTAATATTGTGCACTCTTTTATAGTTCCCCAAGGTAAACTACTTTTGTAAATTGTACTGTCCGAATTATGATTATGACAGTATGACACCAATTTTCTTCCTGTTTCATTTTCAATTTTTCCCTCTCTCAGGGGAAACTTGAACTATGAAATTCGTCTGAGATGCCAATTGCTTGAAAAAAGACATCTCCATTTTATAAGATTGGAGATCAAATGGAAGACTTTTCCCGGGTTCTTTTGGGATTTTTTTCTTAAATAATCAGTAACTAATTAACGCTAATGACCACACACTCAACTTATTTTCACAGATGACCATGGCAAGGGTGCAACCCGGGCTCACACATTTAAAGTATATTTTTCGTGTCCGACAGCTGACCGCGTCTAACCAAGATTGATGGGCGCAAGCCTAGCTCACGCCATTCAGTTTAAATTTGAAGGGTGCAAGCTTGGATCATGCCCTTTAATTGACCTAACACAGAACTTTCCGTGAGCTTTCCAAATTATATTTAAATGTTCCGATCAGAGTTTCCTATAAAAAGTTATAAACGTTTAAATATCATATTTTAGCTCATCAGGACAGATTTAAAAATTCTTCAACTCACTACTCATTATATATAACAAATAATTAAAATTATTTTTAGATTTTTAATTAAAAATTTAAATATAATTTTAGTTATTTATATATGTAAATAGTTCAAATTAATTAAAATTATATTCACATTTTTAATTTTAAATTAACTTTTTTATCATTAGTGACAAATTAGCTATTAATTATTTTTTGAATCATTTGGACTCATTTTATTTATATATATATATATATATATATATATATATAAGAATTGTTATTCAAGTACTTGTATCATTGTAATGAGTTGTGTGCTGAATTTTTTTAAATTTATGCTAATGAGCTGAAAATCTGATTTTTAAACGTTTATAACTTTTGATATAAAACTTCGATCGGGACGTTTAAATACAATCCGGAAAGCTCGCAGAAAGATCTATGTGTTAGGTCAATTAAAGGGAGTGAGTCAAGCTTGCGACCTTTAAATTTGAACCGAAGGGCGTGAGCTAGGCTTGCGCTCTTGAATCTTGATTATACGCGGTCAGCTGTCGGACATGAAAAAATGCCTACTTGTTAATTTGTAAATTACACAATACACATATATACAATTGCAATAATTTATTGACAGTTTAGGGACCAATATGATTTTTATATTGAAAGTTTAAAAATTTATTTGATGTATTTTAAAGTTTAAGAACCAATTTGATTTTTATAAGTAGTTTAAAATTTAATTTAGTGTTTTTTGAAAAGTTCAAGGACCAGCCTGATACAATTAAAAGTTCAGGGACTAATTTGATTTTTTATTAAAAGTTCTGGACCAAATAGTGAATCATCCCATCAGAAATTCACATCCTCCTATGTCATAAAAGCAGACCAAGTATCTATATATCCATCTTAAATTAAGTTGGTTTCTCCATTGTATGTGACAATCTGAATTAGCGTACGTTCAGCTACAAAAAGAAGAAATAAATTAAGGAGAGAAGAAAGGTAGCCTTTATTGTGATCTTGAACCGAATCCTCCCTCATCGATCGATCTCGAGAGAGAGAGAGAGAGAGAGAGAGAGAGAGAGAGAAGGAAATAATGGGAGGGAGCTGGGGTTATCTGTGGGACCTGTTAGTGAAAGAGCACAAGTACCAGAAGAAGAAGCAGTTCAACACCGTGGACCTGAAGATCAAGATGGACTGCGATGGATGCGAAATGCGCGTCAAGAAAACTCTCTCCAACATGAAAGGTTTTAATTCTACTTAATTTACGATATATATATGAAGAAATGCGTGCGCGCATGGCTGCTAGCAGCTCATACATCATTCATACTGATATATTTATGCATGCATGCGCGCAGGGGTGCAGAATGTGGAGATAAACAGGAAGCAGAGCAAGGTGACAGTGAGCGGGTTCGTGGAGCCGCACAAAGTGCTCAAGCGAGCGCAGTCCACTGGCAAGCGGGTTGAGATCTGGCCCTACATTCCCTACAATGTGGTGGCGCACCCCTACTCCCCTCACACCTACGACAAGCGCGCCCCCGCCGGCCACGTCAGGAACGCCGAGGCCCTCGCCATCTCCAGCTACGTCCCCCGGCAGGAGGATCACCTCGTCACTCTCTTCAGCGATGACAACACCAATGCTTGCTCTCTTATGTAATCTATCTATATAGACTATATATATAGCCTATTGCTAGCTGCTTAATTTCTCGTCTTTTTTAGCTATAATTTCAATGGGCTCATGTAAGTAACAATGTGAACAATTTGTTACTTTTATCTGGATGGAGTTTGATTTACAAAAATAATAATCATGCAAAATTCACTAAATCCACGACGACAAGTCAAGGACCTATTTAAACTGCAAAAGTGACCAACTATGTTTATAGTGATTGGAAGAAAATATTAATTACATCGACTTGTCTCCAATCTGACATACGCCACGTGTCCGCTTCTGCCAAGCAAACATCAACCCACTTTTGAACAAAATAACTTGTTTTCAACACTTGGTGACGTGTTGGTTTCTTGTGACTTCTCACTGACAAACGACTTCCGTACGGACTGGGAAAATTTCAAGGTAACTGGACCTTGAGGTGTAAAATCATAGAGAAACTGTTAAATGTTTGAATTTCAAATTTAGGGTTTGATGATTTCTAATTTCAACAAACTTCAAGATTTTTTGTACAAAAGAAACTAAATGATCAAGTAACACGGATTCCTGTTAAAAACTGAAACTCCAACCTTTATTATTGTTGATTTTAAATTAAGGATCCCCATTAATCCAATATCCATTCCAAATCCAAGATTTATTTAAGTCAACCAAATTACAAAAAAAAAAAGAAAAAGATCATAAATAAACCGGCCGGGTTTAATTTTAAAAGTATGACGTTTTATTTGGAGAGAAGCCCGATAGACTTTTAACACCGATTGTATTTTATTTTTATTTTTCACAATTTTTCTTTAAAATATGATTTCAAGACTTTTTTTCCCTCAAAATTGAGACGGAACACGGAACTATCCTGAGAAGAACAAAAAAGCATTTCCGAAATAGATATCCTTTGGCATGTTCTTTCGGTGCATCTTTTTTTTTTTTTCACTCTCAGATAAAAAGACTGTTTTCCTTGTTAGAAAATTTAATTCGCTATATATTTGTTGGAGGCTTGGAGCAGTTGATATTTAAAACTGCTTTGTTGTCAAATCATTGGAGCAGGTGTTTGTTTCCATCTGGTTTGCTCTTCAACGGCTAGAGTGAAAAGAATATTTTTACCTTTCACAAAATTAGTATTGAAATAAAGTAACTATAAATATTAAATTATAATTAACCTAACTTAGAAGGAGTATGGTAATTACCTGAAACGAATTTAAACTTTCAGTAGTGCCTCGCTTTTTTCTCTTTTTCTCCAGTGGACCTAATTTCGTGAGACATGTCAGACATGTAATGGCCATCAAAGCCAATTACATTTTGAAAATTTAAAGATTGAAACTTCCTACCGACCTACATTTTACATACAGCTTGTGCACGCGCAAGAATCGGGTGCTTGTATAAAGCAGCCCAAAATTTTTAAAAACCCTTCCAATTTCAAAAGTTTATAATTCGCCTGACAAGCACGGGGGCACAGGGTTAGAGGTGGCAATCGGGCGGGTCGGGTCGGGTTCGGGTTCGGGTCGGGCGGGTCGGGTCAATTTGACTTTCTAAAAGAAATCGGGTCGGGTCGGGTCGGGTCGGGTCGGGTCAATTTACATGTTGTATTTTTTCAGATCGTTGATAGATTTCGATTGGATTGAAGGCCATTTGATCTCGGGTCGGGTCGGATCAGGTCGGGTTCGGATCGGGTCGGGTCAGTTTGACTTTCTTAAAAAATCGGGTCGGGTCGGGTTCGGGTCCGGGCGGGTCGGACGGGTTTCTCGGGTCTGGTCGGGTTCTGCCACCTCTACACAGGGTACTGTTGGCACTTGCCAGCTTATTTTATATGGCTCTTCTCTTATCAGAATTTGCTTCAGATCATACATTTTATTTTGTTTTACATGTTTATATATCTAACAGAATACTTAGGTGACTTATTTATTTTTTCAGAAAATGGATTATATGGGGTTAATAATACCTGCACGTACATGCCAGCTGATAACAGTATCAAATGGATCATGTCGTGCCAAATATTTATATTTTCTAGATGTTTAATTACTGAGATGACAATGGTAAGTACTGTCATTGCAACTGATTAATTTTCCTTTTGGATACGGGAAATAATTTATGCATCTATATACATCTTACTCATTACCATTACAAAAAATAGACCGTGTTAAAGTACTACCAGAATCCAACATCTAATATAAACTGCAAAGTGGGTCGGTCTACAGCTCAAAAACTCAAGGAGCTCTTTGGCGATCTTCCACTATTCTGCAATTTATTTTTAACTCTGTACGCCAACAATTAAATTGAGTGAGAGAGATTAGAAGATGCTCCCCCCCCCCCCCCAACAAAAAAAGAAGAACTAAAAGGAACAATATGCTTATCATATATATATATATATTGAAATCTCAACCTGAATTTACAATTCTGTTGTAGAGTCCGCAGGCATAGGCTCAGAATTATTCTTCACTTGTACACACCAACATAAAGTATATCATACAGAAGAGTTGCATTAGCAGGTATGTTACAATCACCTGGAATGAGTTATATTATGTGAGATCTCGAAACTTGTCCAATTTGTTTTAATGTGTTTTCACACCCGGATTCTTAAAATTGCTCTTGGTTGCTACTATTGTGTCCAAGTTACAACTTACAAGGAAGGACAACAAACTGTAGCGGAGATTTCAGCATACGCACAAACTAGTGCTAACCCAAAGGCAATGTGTACCATAATAGTAGTTCCACTGCCCTTGACATGTACCAGACAACTTGGGTGAGGTACCCGTTAAATTGGACCCTTTTAAAAGACTAGCAATCAAAGAATAAGAGGGAATTTTTTTTGTTGAACTGAGATCAGATTGATACCAGAAGAACTTTGTGTGCACATGACATGCATGCAAAATACAATGCAATATTATCTTACCTGAAAAACAGCCAGCTGGTTCAGGTCCATAAGCCAACAAAGGAGGGATCATAAGCTTTCTCTTTCCTCCTATTAAAAATTTAATAAAATTGTAAACAAGCTCAAACTCCAAAAAAGAGAAAAACAAGGCCTCTAGTGGAGATACAAAATATCAAATACTTGGTGCAGAATATTACCGACAAGCATTGGGGGTACACCACCTCCACCCAGGATACCTTGATCAAGCCCTGGTAGTACCTGCATTGTTTGTACAATCACGAACTTCATCATGATTCCATAATAATTCTGAACCATATCAAGAAGGCAGAAATACTGCATGTACCATTCAACAGCATCTGTTCAACAGATACAACATTGGAATTTGAGGGGGGGGGGGGGTGTACCTTGCCAACACCTATCCTCAAGGTAAGAGGCCTCCCTCGTTTGTAAGTGCTATCAAATACAATGCCATTGGCAAATCTCGCAGTGTAATGTATCTGTAACTAGCACAGTTAATACTTGAATAACCAAATATTACCAATAAGTTCTTCTTGTTTACCCTTCCGGGATTATTTTTTGCTCAGTTGCATATTGTATCACCGCATTACTCTTGTCAGTAACTAATCAAAATGCTGAATGAAGACACTTTATTCCTTAAGAGGTAGGCCAATGAACCAATGATGTTGTGATTTGTGCAAGGAAATCCATATATTTCTTCTAATTGAGACCCAGCCCGGGAATTCTTTTACATATTTGTGGAAACAAAACTTAAAAAACCGTTAAACCGGTGTGATGCAGAATATATCTTATGTTGAAAACTTTGCCCCAGTTAACAATTATCTGGCTTTTATCCAGATTTGGATGATGCAAGCATCAAAAACTAAGATCTGTACGTTCAGTACCTGGTTTTGTTCTTTGAATATACTGGTGTAAAAATGCAATTTGGCTCAGACGAGATAAAAAAAAGTCAGGCAAGTTACTTATCTTCTACTGGAACCATTGACAACAGAAATTTTTGCAATTTTGATAGTGATACTGAAATCAATGTAAACAAGCATAAGAACCAAAAAGAAACTTTCAAGTGTTGTTTGACATATGATAACCTATCTATAAATTTAAAACAATTTGAGTAACATTTGGTAGCACATAATGAGCCATTATATTCAAACTGTTGGTAAGTCCAAATCATTTGACGAACATTAAATGACGCACTAAATCTTATTATATTTTCAATATGCTTTATATATATATATATATATATATATATATATATAGAGAGAGAGAGAGAGAGGTAGACTATTGTGAAAATGTTTGTATTTCAGCCGATATGCAAACGGATCAAAAACTATATTTTAAAATCTAAATAATTTCAATTTATGATTCCATTAAATTCTTCCTATGAAAACCTTGTGAGATACAAAAATTTGGAGTGTTTTAAGTTTTTTAAGCCATTCTTTTGAATGTTTGTGTTATTTTTTCAAAAATTCAAAAGAGTGACTTAAAAATTCAAAACACTCCAAATTTTTATATTCCACAAGTTTTCATATGAAAAATTTAATGGAAACCATAAATTAAAATTTTTCAGATTTTAAAATATAATTTTTGATCCGTTTGCATATCGACTGAAATGCAAACGTTTTCACAATAGTATATCTATCTCTCTCGCTATATATATATATATATATATATATATATATATATATATATATATATATATATATATATATATATAGTGTGAGCTTAGTGAGCTTAAGCTCACGGAGGCCTTCCGTGAGCTTAACTCAAAAAATATATCAAATCATCTCAAAATTTTAATTTATCATTTTCATTAAATTCTTTATATGAAAATCTCGTGGGATGCAAAAATTTGGAGTGTTTTGAGTTTTTTAAGTCATCGTTTTTAATTTTTAAAAATGATGTTCAAATATTAAATATATTATTATTTTTTTAGAGCTGATTTTCAAATATTAAAAACCATGACTTAAAAAACTCAAAACACTCCAAATTTTTGCATCCCAATAGATTTTCATATAAAGAATTTAATGAGAATGTTAAATTAAAATTTCGAGATGATTTGATATACTTTTTGAGTTAACCTCACGGAAGGCTTCTGTAAGCTTAAGCTCACGGTATCTTTACTCTATATATATATACTTTATGGACAATAATCAAAGTTTGTCACCGACGTTTCAAAGTTCCCAATTTGATCCCTAAATTTTCTAACTGTACCAAATTAATCCTAGTGTTAATATCTCTTACTGGAAATTTCATAAAACATGTTGATCATATGATCTACTTAGTACAATTGCACTGGCCATACTGGAAAAATTGTACTTCCAGACAAAAATGGTAATACTGTAATATTATAAGGACCGTCAGAAATCAGTACTTTTATTTATGACTATTTTAAGGATTGCCAAGTTAAGTAATTGTCAGTGGATCCTAATCCTTTTATACTAATTTAAATCACTCCTATATTATTCTAACAATTCGCTATTGTCTGTAAGTAAAACCATAAAACCAGCATTTTTTCATGCATAATACATGGTCATACATTACAAAATGAGTTCAAGTTGGGAGTATTTCGCAATGTGTATAGATTGATTTAGAAGTTGGAACACACAAAAACCCAATAATAAACTGCTACAGTAGACAAGTATTACTAAGTACCCACATTAATGAGCTCTCCTCTTGGAGGTTGTGCACCTGTGCCGACAGACACATCACAGAAGCCGAGTCCAGATTTCACAAAATTCATGTCACAGAGCTTCTCTCCTACAGTGGCATAGTATTCGATCCTGGTGGCATTAGCTTCAGAGACGGAGAAGAGAGGCAAAGCGAGAACCCCCAATCCTACCTGAAGCAACCTTTTCCTGCTATAAGAAATGCATGGAGAATGGTCTTGGTGGGTTTGTTCGGGAAGAGAGGTAGAAGGAGAAGAGGTGGATTTGGGGAGAAAAGTGGGGGTTCTTTGGGGGTTGCGAAAGGAGGGAAGGATCGTTGGTTTGGGAAGAGATAACGTGGAGATGGTCATCTCTGCTCTGCCTTTGTGACCGTCTGAAAATCGCTTGAAGCGGAGACAGCAGGAGAGCGGATAATGAAGTAATGATAGTAGGTCGCGGTATTTCATAGTTTTGGGCCTTTGGGCTAAGGCCCGCAATTGGGAAATATTTCAGACCAAGCCCACGATCCATGACAGTGCGGAGTTTGGGCTGCATGAATTGGAATATATTTTTTTCCTAATTAAATCATACTTATTTGAAAAACTGAAGGGCTGTAATCATAATTTATCATACAATTAAGTCAAATTTTAAAAAAATATTCATTCGATATAATTATTTTTTATCAATTGTGCTTAAAAACATTAACCTATTTCAATTGTGCATTTTAGAATGATCAGTAGTTCAGACAATAAAGATGAAAGTATGAAATAGCGAGGGATTATAGATAAATGTAAATCCAGTAGTTCAGACAATAAAGACGAAAGTATGAAATAACAAGTGATTAATAGATAAATGTAAATCGAGCAATATTTTATATCTCAGTGTGAAAATTGTGAAATAATTAGTTATGCAGTGGAGTTGTAGAGACAAATTGTTACAAATTGTCAGTCACTAGGAAACTCACTATTTAGCGAAATCATTTGAACATAAAAAGTTTCTTAGAGGAAACGTGCAATTCTGCGAAAGTATCAGCATACAGTCTAAAACTCTAAATACAATTTAGATATTTAGATCAGTTTTGAAAAAAAATGAACTAGTAGGACGACTATTCGGCTAAATAATTGGAATTGGAGGGTAAACCGTCATGAATAATAGAACAAGAGGGTATTTTTGCGGTTTTGAATAAATAATTGGCAGATTTTTCAATTAATCAGCCATTTTTTGGTTTAATTGTCCATTTTCCCATTTAATCGTTATGGTAGAGTGATGCTACATTTTTTTTTACATTCAACACCTTATTATCAAATTTAATGAGTGCCTTGTTAAAATAACTATACAACTCATTAAATTCATCTCTCCAAAAAACCATAGAACAATTATTATAATTTTTCTTCTCTGAATCAATATGTCTGATCTCCCTTTTTTATTTTTTTGAAGACGTGTGATCTCCTTTTTTTTTTTCTTCTCTAAATCAAACTAAAAAAAGATGATTAGATCATTCAAGTCTAAAAAATCTGAAAGATCTAAATTTAATGAGTGCCTTGTTAAAATAACTATACAACTCATTTTTCTTCCAAAAAACTATAGAACAATTATTATAAATCAATATGTCTGATCTCCCTTTTTTATTTTTTGAAGACGTGTGATCTCCTTCTTTTTTTTCTTCTCTAAATCAAACTAAAAAAAAGATGATTAGATCATTCAAGTCTAAAAAAAAACTGAAAGATCTAAATTGTTTAATATTTTTTTATTAGTACAAGTAGTTATGATAAAAAAATTAAAATTAAGATTTTATTTTAAATATCACATCAAAGATACTTAGCTTAATGTTTTGAATTATTTTTTTCAATATTATAATAATTTTATTTATTTTATATTTTCAGCTTCATTGATTTTAGTTATTTAATTTTGTTTCTCTAATCATAACATCATAACTTTATAAACCAAAACATCTAAAAAATATTATTGAATTATGTGTAATTTTTTATTTTATCAATATATATTATATTGATAAAATAAAATAAAAATATTAAAAATTATAAAATTTCAATTAAAATAATTATAATATATTTTTCAAGACTAAAACATTTTTTTGACCAAAAAATATATTATATATTAAACTGACGAATCATTTATAAAAGATTTAGCTATATTGAAAAATAAATTATTCGCGAATAATGATTTATACTTGTCATGATACTAGAGTTGGAAGATATGCTATTTTTACTCATCTTTTTTAGTACTTACCTTTGTTTTTTTTTCGGTCTAGGATGTTCAAGCACTCACAATGGAACTATATTTGTACGAGTATAGAAGAAAAGGGAATCTAAAGAGCACAATTGGATGTCTTTAAAAGTGCACCTTCCCATGGAGCTTGAACAAGGGACTGAAATTGAGGACTTCCCTCCTACACTTTGGCCACTTGAGCCGATTGACCTGAAGAGGTTGAAGTTTCCCTGTTGCCTAGTATGGACCCCACTGCCAGTTGTCTCTTGGCTGGCTCCCTATATGGGTGCCTTGAGGATGGCACTGTTCTGGATTTCTTTGGATCAAATCTAGTCAATGTGGGCGAGTTTGGTTACGGTGCTATTGCTAGATATCTTCCTCCCGATAGAAATGAGGTTTAGTTTTTTCTTTTCTATTTTACTGGTAAAAGAGTTTTTGCTCGACTTTTCTTTGATCTTTCCTGGGAATGCCTAATGCCAATTATCCTCTCTCTTCTCCAGTACAAATTGATTTTATTTTGCTCTGGTGTATGACCAGAAATGTTAGCATATGTCAGTACCAGTGATGGATGATTGTGCCGGCACATCAAGTGCATAAATTGTTGTTATTTCAGAATAGAATGTATCAAGTCTGTTTTCTTTTACAGCAACTGAAATTTGATTTATTCTGCTGTTTAGAATTATGAGAGGGATCATTTAACAATGCAATCTTGACAATGATATTTCAAATAAATTAAACATAATCAATCTATGCATACAATATTTCTATAGATGTTTTTCTATTTTTAAGATTTTTTGAAAAATTCTTTTGAATTTCTTCAAGTTCCCATTGTCAAGATTGTCAAAAATAAGCGCTGTCAAGTCATCCCTCTCCTAGAATTATTACTGTGATTCTCCATGGTTTGTTCGCACGTATTTATTTATATTTTTAAACAGTGTTGGTTCCCAACCAACATGATAACCCATAGTGTTGCTTCTACCGTCACCCACTATTTTGTACGGCACTTTTACCGTCTTGTTGCTTGGTATACCAGATGAATCCATTCATGTCATACCCTTGCCACGTGGTCACGGTCGCTTGAGGACCAAAAGATAGCCGTCTCACAATTTCAGTAACGGCATTTGTTGGTTGGGATTGTACCCTTTCCTTAAACCATTCACAAAATTTAGAGTTGTGCTCTTTGTTTATCTAGATTTCTGTCGCTGAAGGATTATGTTGTCGCAACTCATTTAGGTGCTCGTCCACATAAGGAGCCACAACAGCGAGGTGGTGGAGGACTTTAAGATGTGCCTTTTCCCGCATATGCAGTCCCGGCATAGCTGTCTTGGATCCAATCGTACCAGTTCCTTCGAGTCTACCCTCGTGCCGAGACTTCGGCAGACCCACGGGCTCAAGTCCATTTAGGAAATCAGTATAGAACTCAACAACCTCTTCAAAGAATATATCCTTCAACTATGCTTCCTTCAGACGAACGGCTTCGAACTAGCCCTTTCAACATTCCCATTGCTCTTTCAAAAGGATACATGTGTCGCAAAAACGTTGGACCGCATAATTTTACCTCCCTAACTAAATGAACGGTCAAATGCACCATGACATCAAAGAATGATGGTGGAAAGTACATCTCCAGCTCACATAGAGTCTTCACCACATCGGCCTGTAATTCGTCCAATGTGCTAGGATCGATGACTTTGGAGCAAATCGTATTGAAGAAGAAACACAACTTAGTGATTGAGTCTCGACATTCTCCTCAAGAATTCCTCGAATCGCGATCGGAAGCAATCGGGTCAATAGGATGTGACTGTCATGTGACTTCATTCCAATTAATTTCATCTCCTTAATCGACACCTTTCTTGAAATATTCGAGGAATAACCAGAAGGAACTTTAATTGACTTCAAACACTCCAACAAACTGATCTTCTCCTTCCTGGACAAAGTATGTTTGGAATGATCTTCGGGTTCGATTCCCATATCGATCATGTCTTGCCTCACTTTGTGTCCGTCTTTTGTTTTTCCTGGAATGTTTAATAGCAGCCCAATCACAAATTCACTTATGTTCTTAACAATGTGCATCGGATCCAGACAATGCCTAACTTCCAAATGTGGCCAATATTCAAGATCCCAGAAAATTGACTTCTTCTTCCATAACCCGTCTGGAATACTACTTTCAAACTTTTTCCCAAAACAGACTTTTATGTCCTTCACCATTCCATATATTTGTTTTCCAGATTTTGGCAGCGGTGCTAAGGCTTTTTCAGTCTTTCCATCAAATGCCTTCCTGTTCCGCCGGTAGGGGTGTGAACTTCTAAGAAATCTGCGATGACCTAAGTAAATGGTTTTCCTACAATTACTCAACCATTGCGAATGAGTGTCTTGTCCGCAAATAGGACATGCTTTGGCCCCTTTATTTCTGAAACCTGATAAATTACCGTATGCCGGAAAATCATTAATCGTGCAAAATATCATAGCACGAAGGGGGAAATTTTCTTGCAAATGTGAACCAAATACCTCCACGCCGTCATTCCATAATGTTTTGAGTTCTTCTATTAATGGAGCCAGGTACACGTCTATGTCATTGCCTGGTTGTTTAGGCCCCGAAATTAGCAATGACATCATCATATATCTTCTTTTCATGCATAACCATGGAGGAATGTTATAAATACACACTAAAACAGGCCATGTAGTTGAACGACTACTCATATTGCCATAAGGATTCATCCCGTCCGTGCATAGTCCCAATCTCAAATTTCTAGGTTCATTTTCGAACTCTGAAAATGCTCTGTTTATGTTCCTCCATTCTGGAGAGTCGGCTGGGTGTCGTAACAATGTGTCCTTTTTCCCGCAATCTGCGTGCCACCTCAATAATTTAGCATCTCTCCGATTACATCGAAAAGACGCTTCAACCACGGGTATTAATGGCGAGATAGAACAATACCTTTGCAGATGGTTTCTTCTTTCTATCATCTTCAACCCCATCGTCCCTCGATTTGTACCGGGAGACATTACACTTTAGACATTTATCCAGATCCTTGTACTCATTTCGAAATAGTATGCAATCATTCGGACACGCTGAAATTCTCTCTACTTCTAAGTTTAAGGGACATAATAATTTTTTTGCCCTATAATTTGAATCTGGCAACACATTATTTTCTGGAAGCATGTCTCCCAAAAGTTTGAGTAGAGATGTGAAACTAGCGTCGCTCCAATTATTTTTGGCTTTCAGATTATACAGTTTGAAAATTGCTAAAATTTTCGTATATTTCGTACAACCTGGAAATAAAAGTATATTCGAGTCCTTGTGCAAATTTTCAAAAATATCAGGAACATCATCGATAAAATCTGCAGGCACATGATTCATCATTTCATCCAATTCATCGTTACATTGTGGAGAATTTATATTTTCAGTCGGTTCTATATTTTCTACATTTTCAGTTTGTAATTCATTATCAACATTAGTTCCTAAATTCGATAGATTCATGCCAGTCCCGGAATCTACAGATTCTCCGTGCTTGATCCACCTTGTATACCGCTGTTTAAATCCGCGACGAATCAGATGAGATTTAACTTCTCCAACATCCTTCCACCTAATGAAGTTCTGACAGTCACAACAAGGACATAGAAGTTTCATTTCACCTCTTAATCTCATATTTTCTGTGGCACATTTCATAAATTCTTCAACTCTTCTCAAGTATTCATCCGATGTCCGATCGATCTCATACATCCAAGTATTACGATCCATCTGTAGAAAATAAATTGTTCACATGTCAGGGTTTAGGGTCAAGACTTAAAGTAAGGTTTTGGACTGGCCAACCATCCTAATCCACTCTTTGAATATTTTGTCTCATTAGTGAACATACACTACCTACAGTCTGATATTTGAGAAAAATTTGGCAGTATTTCCCTATAGCTCCTTGAATACGCCAATGCACATTTATTTGTACATACGTATTCATGGGAACAATAGGAGAAATACTGAACCAAATTCTTCCCAAATATCAGACTGTAGCTAGTGTATGTTCACTAATGCTAAATGAGACAAAGTATTCAAAGAGCAGTCCCAAGTCGGGGACTATTCGAGATTTAATCCCTATTGGATTAATCCCGAACGGATACTGACCTAAATTAATTTAAGTTCCGGAAATTGGTCCTATATGACAATACAACTGATATGTTAATGCTAATTAATTAGTAAATATGCACCATCTCATAAAATTTAAGAATTAAATAAATCAATAAGAAGATGTAAGAAATAACCTCAAAATAAGAGGAGGCAGAAGAGATGACGATGGAGTCGACGAGATGCAAGCTCAAGGTCGGAGAGCGGAATCGATTCTAAGATCGAGATTAAACAATTAATTAACTATTTAAATATTTATTATATAAAAACCAAAATAATAAAGGATAAAAATAGAAAAATACCAAATTTGATCAAAATCGAAATTTTTTGCTTCCAGTGCTCTCCTTCTCTTTCTCCTTATATTTCGATTTTTTCCTATTTTCTGGAATTTTGTACTATTTTTTTCGAGTGAATTAACTGAAGAGTATAGTTAATGGCCAGTAGAGTTAATTGTGAGAGAGACGAAGTTTGAGATCAGAAGTGGCGGCTGGGTATTGGAGAATGGTTAGTAATTAGGTCGACGTGCAGTTTTGTTCTGTTAGTTTTCTACACCGGGTTTTTACTAAAGGGTGTAGATGATCGGTTTCTACACCGGTTTATAGTAAATAAAGATTGTTGATATCTACTGATATTTTCTACACCTTTTTTAATAAATAAAGGGTGTGGATGTCTTGCTATATACACCAGTTATTAGAAAAACCGGTGAAAAATTAGAGACCAGCGCTTCTACACCCGGTTTTAATATAACCGGCGTATATAAGGGGTTGCAGAAAATCTTTTTTCCTGTAGTGCCTTGTCATGGGATGATGCACTGAATGCAAGCATGAGGCAGTTCCAGCACAAGTTATACAACCTCTTCACGTGTATAGAGATGCAAATTAAAATAATATCAGCACCGTTTGAACTGCCCCCGTTCTGCTAACTTCAAAGTCTTCAATTAGTTGTCAAGACCTCAAGGGATCCCTACCCTTATTGTAAAGGACCGTATTGGTTTTATTGTAGTATTTTTATATCTATAATCTGTATGACTGAAGATTTAAAGAACGCGGACCATTGAAAATCAATTAGTTTGATATATTAATAGTATCTTCACAAATCATACTGACAAATTTGTGAATATAAAGTAAAATTTATAGACATGTTGTTTTCATTATGGATTGGTTGTGTATCAATTTTAATTTAATTTAAATACTGTTTCAAATGTCATTACATATGGAGTGTTGCAAATTTTATTTTTATTTAGTAGACTATGCAAATTGCATAAAACATTTCGTTATAATCAATTCACGTATATGATATGTTTAAAATAACTACTACATATTATATTTTATTTTATTTGTCGGATTATTGAAGTGTAAATTATTTTTTTAATAGTTATTAAAAGTGTGAGACGACGAATTTGGTTGTTAAAAGAATTAAATACCGGAATTCTCGTGTAAAATGTGAGACATGTACATGTCACTACCGTTTGCAATATTTGCCAACTAGAATTCCGAGGCTCCGTCCAAATGTAAGATAAAAGCGTAGTAGTTGGTTGTGAGTGGTGCAAATCATGAGAAATATCTGTTAGTTGTTGTTTTCAAGGTTCAATTAATCTTTTGCTAGTTTTTCGGGTACGAATAATGGATCTAGTCGGATAGATCCGCTGATTGTGTTATTAACTCATTGCGTTATTATATTATTTTTTTTTTTCATGTTAAAGGCTATTTGTAATTCTCTTTTTTTCTTTTTGTATAAGATCAAAATTTTGTAATATTCATATTATTTGATGTGTTCATTTTTTTTTTTTGCATCCTGTCATCCTGATTTTATTAGCTCACCTAATAGATTAAGATTATTGATTTCAATGTCATAAAATATGACGAAGGCAATGCTATACTAGTTTCTCTTGTTAACATTTTAAATATCATTAAATATTTTTTTTATAACAACACACTTAAATTTCAAATTTTACCTTCATTTAATTTCAGATATGTGCACTTAATTACGTAAGAATTAGCTAAAGGGGAAATTCTCCTTTATACTAAAAATTTGTTGACAGAATACAAATGGAATAATAGTAACATAAGCACTTGAAAGTGATCAGAAACAACCTGCACTGAAAGGTGGCCTGAATTTGTGTGGATGCCATAGTGGATAGTGGATAGTGTTATGTATGTGGGCCTGATTCTAGAAGTATGTGGAGGTGGCAGGGGGCGGCAGCTTCTGCGAGCGGTGTCTGAGATTATGAAGACAAATTATTTCTGAGAAGTTAAATTACATTAAAATTCTTTCACCGATGACCCAGAGTAAGGTTTAGGGTTTATGAGTTTGTTTATATATATATATATATATACATAATCTCCAATATAATTATGTATGTAACTAAATCTTGAGTATTAGTGAAAACTGTTTTGACAACGGTCGTAGTTTTTCTTCCCCTTGAGGATTTCCCACATAAAATCTGTGTGTTTTTGTTCTCAATTTTTCTTCTTTCGTATTACGTAATTGCTCTCTCGTTATTCGCTTCTCAACAGATAGTGCCAGTGGGCTGCGCAACTCAAACTGTGCGTTAGATTAGAATTAGAATTAGAATTAGATTAAGCCTCTGCCTCCGAGTGGATTCCGTTTAATATTAACTGACTGTGGCTGAGTGGCTCCACCTAATTTTCAAAACCAATTCTACGCGCTCTATTCTCCTATTTCTGCTCTGCATCTCCTGTTTCTCCCCCTCTTTCTCTCTCCCACGCCTCTCCTCCTATCCTATATATATATATATATATATATTTATACGCCTCTCTATCCTCCTCCCCCAATTCTCCACGCCATTCCTTTCCTTCAATTCCAATTCCAGTTCCTCTCTCCAAGCACCTCACCTTCTTCACTGCTCTCCCGCTCTCTCGTCCCATCCTCTTCCACTGGATCTCTCAGAATAAATGGGGAGGGTGAAGGTACCAATTGTCAGAATTGACAACACCACTTCACGCCAAGTGACCTTCTCCAAGAGACGTAGCGGCTTGATCAAGAAGGCGTATGAATTGGCGGTGCTGTGTGATGTCGAGGTCGCACTCATCATGTTCTCTCCCTCTGGGAAGCTTAGCCACTTCTCCTCCCAAAGAAGGTTTCTTTCCAATGTTCGGAGATCCTTTGATTCTCAAATCGGCTCATAATTAATTTCCCGTTGCTTCTTATTGCATATCTGCATGCATCATTCATCATCAAAGCATGGTTTTGGGGGTTTAATATATGCATGCATATATATAAATATGATTATTGAGAAACTACATTGATTTCTTCCATTTTCCTTGTTTCTAGCAATAACATATTTTACATATGTTAGGATTGAAGATGTGCTTTCAAGATACATCAACCTCCCAGAGCATGATAGAGGGTACGTGTCAAAATATTTTTATATATATACTTTCTATTGTCTTCAAGTCCAAGATATCATATTATTTATTTTATATTCTTACAAACTTTTATCATTTGTACTAACGAAAAGTTTTCTCGCATTTTCTTCCTCCCGTGATTTTTATCTTGACATCAGGCGCATTGAAAACCAAACAGTAAGAGCTTTCTTTATCCTTTTGATCAACTTTTTCTTTTACAATCTTTTAGTCATTTTTTTCATATACAGAAAAAAAAAACAATAACACGAGTAATTATACAATAATGTAGAATCTACTAGAGATGCTCGGTAGGCTCAAATGCGAGAATGATATGGCCGCACAGCAAGCTGCATCCAGGTACATCATTTCATTATTTGCAGACATTTTTCTTTGAAGTAATAAAATAATAGGTAATAAAATCTCAACAAATTATAACCTTCACATGCTGTAATTGTCGAGAATTCAATTAGCCAAGCTGAACCAGTAGTTAAATAATTAATGGACTTTTCTTTTAATGATTCCAGCTCGAGTTCTTCTGAGGCTAACTCTGATCATGAGGTACTTCCTTTCAACATTTGACGTGCACTTCATTAATTTAGTCATTGAATGTTTATCAAATTACAACTTTACAATCACACAAAAGCAACTTCTTATATTAATGAAATATGTAATATTCGTATCCAAGTTTGGCCATATTTTAATTGGAAACTGTGTGCTATATTTCAGGAGCTCGGTTCAGATTTAGCTAAGCATCAACAACATCTCCATTTGCTCCAGCAGTACATCAGGTTCTTTTATATTGACCCAGAGCAACAGAGGGATGCACCTATGACTCCGATAGACTTTGAAGAGCGTGAAAGAATGCTCATGAGGTTCCTTGTTCAGATCACTGAAAGGAAGGTAAATTCATATATACCAGGTTTTCTGTACTGGAACGGTCATTACAGAAATCTGAGTATTCAAATGTGTTATCAGTTTTCTTCAATAAATCAGAAATTTGTAGCGTTCAAGTTATTTTTAGTAAAGAGTTTGTGTTTGGCCTTTTGCATGGCAGAATGTTTTACTACAGAAATGCATTAGTCCTGGGGAATCATCTTCGTCTAGCCTACCAAACCCAAAAAGGGCCTTTCTTCAACCGCAGCAAGAAGTGTTGAACATGCAGCTTGAGGGGACCTACATGCACCCACAACAAGATGGACTTGACATGCAACCCCCGCAAGAAGGGTTTCACATGCAACCCCAGCAATCCGATGGGACCTACATGCAGTTCCACCTAGAAGGATTGAGCGTGCAAGAAGCCCCAGAGGCCATGGGAATATTCCAATTGAAAACCGAGGTTCCAGCAAACCCAACAAATGGCCTTGAACCAGCTGATCCGTGCTTGACGTACCTCAGGTAATTCAACAATTTCTGTGTGTAAATCTTCTTAGTCGTTGGCGTATAATATACAAATTTACCTTCCTTTAATTTGGTATGAAATTCTCAACTACGATAATGTGGATTTGATATGACAGAGATTTGGAAGTTCTCGACTCAACGGTCCCAACAAACGGACAGCACCCTGAGCCGCCAATGCTCAATTTTGGATCTGTCAATGAGTTCATGGCATGGGATCCGTCAATGACAGAGGCTAACTGGGGCTCTCTCAGGCCACCTGAGCAGCTCCCCTATTCGTAATGAGTTTATGTTAATTAGTGCTAAAAATAAGCAGTCAGGAAATTATTTTCTTAATTCTTTTAGGATAGCAATGCACAGGATTGTGTGCGAGTTGAGAGTCCAAATTTTGTTTCCTCACATACTCTTGGAGTATAATTTTGTTTTATAGTTGGTACTTTTGCTTGTTTCTTTCTTTCTTTTTTGTGACAAGGTATGCTGCTCTGTATTTCTAATTTTGATCCATACATTATTAGATAGAAATATATATATATATATAGTAAAGATAGCGTGAAGTTAGCCAAAAAATACATCAAAACATTTTTAAATTTTGATTTATCATACTCATTAAATTCTTCATATAAAAAACCTTGTGGGTGCAAACATTTGAGGTGTTTTATATTTTTAAGTTATTTTTTAATTTTTAAAAATTTAGCTCTAAAAATAATAATAAAATATTAAATATTTCTATATTATTTTCAAAAATTAAAAATAGTTACTTAGAAAACTCAAAACACCTTAAATTTTTGAATCTCATAAGTTTTCTTATGAAAATTTTAATTAGCATGATAAATCAAAATTTAAAGATAATTTGATATACTTTTTGAGTTAAACTCATGCTATCTTTACTATATATATATACACACTATGAGAGAAAAGATCTTTCATAACAGTTATTGATCAAGTTTAACAACGGTTATGGAACCATTAGTAAAGGAGGTGTTAGGAAAAGTATTGAAAACCGTTGTTAAAAATACATTATAAAGGGGAATGTCAAGACATTTAACAACGATTTTTATTTAAAAACCATTGTTAAAGTAAATGGTCCTTTAATAATGATTTTTAAATAAAATCTTTGTTAAAGGGTATCTTAAGAACAAAAATTATTTTTTTTTGAAAAAAAATACCTTTAGCAACGGTTTTAACTAAAAAACGTTGCTAAAGGTATTTTTTTAATTTTTTTATTTTAAATTTCTTTAAAAGGTGCGAGTTAGATTGATATTGATTCGTATTGATTAACAGTAAACAATGAATATGGAGTCATATTGATTAAGAACAAATGTTGTTATATATTATTCATTCAATAATTAATATGAAAGAAATATAATTATTCATCAAATAAAAAAATATTTACTCAAAATATACATACATATTGCTCATACAATAATATGAAAACCTATACAATTTCTAAAAAAATAGAAAAAAAAAGAAAAGAATGGAAATAAAAACTTTAAATGAGTTTTTTAGCTTGAAGATGAGGTTTTTTTGGTCCCGAAAATGATGATAAAAGCATAAGTGATTAATTCTGTAGATCTCATCGTAAGTTTTTCGTGGCCACGTAGAGCGCCTAAATCAGAGTTTCCTATTAAAAGTTATGGCCATTTGAAGTTGAAATGGTCGGATTTTGATTTTTATTTCTACTGGCTCTCTTCCGTCTCTCTCATCTCTCTTTTTATATATGAAAACAGATGAAAAAGGGTTGGTAATCCGTGAGATTTCAACAACAACAACAACAACAAAGTCTTTAATCCCAAATAAATTGGGGTATGTCAGAAATGAAATCCAATCAGAAAGCATAAGATCAAAGATCTCAAATATCAATGATAATAATGAATATGATGAAAGAAAATAAATAAATAAATAAAATAATAATAATACTAATAATAATAAATAAATAAAGATGATAATGATAACGATGATGATAATATGATAATAATAATGATAATAATGATGATGATAATATGCTAATAATAATAACAATAATAACAATAATAATAGTAATAATGATAATAATGATGATGATAATGTAGAACTTGTCTTTTAGTTTGTTCGGGACCTTCTTGTCACAAAGAACGTCAAATGCTTGTCTCCATTTTACCCATCCATCTCTTATTCTATGATTAACATATTCATCGATCTCTCCGTCACTCTACAACATCGATCTCAAATACCGAAATGTGTCATTCATGGGTACTACTCGTCCATCCAAACTAACATATCTGTCATCTGAGTTTGACTGACGACTAAAGAAAAGACCGAATCCACAAACAGAGTGAAAAGATGGTTAAAGACCCCAGAGAGGTATCTTTTGATTCAAGCCGCCTTTGTGCTTGATTTTCCGTTTTGAATACCCTTGAGTCTTGTCACTCGGAAAATATGGATGAAACATGAAAAAGTCGATTGCCCAAGATCAATATTCAAAGATGAAGATTGGCGTCTTGCGACTTTTAATGCTTCATTAACAATGATTGACGACTTTCTTTGGCTTCCCGGACGTGTGCTTTAGTAGGGTAGTCGGAATGAACTACTTAGAATGATACGATCCACACTGATTGATCCACCACTCAACTACTTCTCGTACAGAATGATAGAGCAACACTACTAAACTAAAAAGATTTTATTTAAAGGCCCGGACCAAAGTGCTTTTCGTAAATTCACGATTTTGGTCTTACTAAGTCTAAAACATTTCGATTCTAAAGTTTTGTCTCCACAATTCTAGTTTCTGATTGACTCCAATTCTGCTCTCGTCAATCAGCATCACATCATCATCAAAGAACATACATCAAGGAATATCTCCTTATATGTCATTTGTGATCTCATCCATCACTAAGGTGAAAAAATATGAACTCAATATTGACTCTTAATGTAATCCTATCTTAATAAGAAATGCATTAGACTCACCGTCACATGCTCTGACATAAGTCATAACATTTATGTACATATATTTAATAAGGGTAACGTACTTTGTTAGGACTAGTTTCCTATTGAGCGCCCACCATATGATATTTCTCGGTATTTTATCATACGCTTTCTCTAAATCAATAAATATCATATATAGGTTCTTCTTCTGTTCCCGATGTCTCTCCATAAGTTGTCTTATCAAGAAAATCACCTCCATAGTGGACCTCCCAGGCATAAAACCAAACTGATTTTTAGAGATAGTTGTCAGTTTTCTTAAATGATGCTCGATCACTCTCTCTCAAAGCTTTATGGTATGACTCATGAGCTTAATTCATTTATAATTAGTACAACTTTGAATACCTTCTTTATTCTTAAAGATTGGTACTAATATACTTCTTTTCTACTCATCAGGCATCTTATTGGATCGAAAAATAATATTAAATAGCTTAGTGAGCCACACTATTGCTATATCTCCAAGACATCTTCATACCTCAATCGGGATTTCATCCGGTCCTAACACCTTACTTGTTTTCATCTTTTTTAAAACTTCTTTCACCTCAGACTCTTGAATTCTCCGAACAAATCACCTGTTAGTGTCAATTGAGTCGACCAACTCGATCGTGGTTTTTTCACTCTCATCGTTGAATAACTTGTCGAAGTATTCTTTCCATCTGTTCTTAATCTCATTATCCTTCATCAAAAGTCTATTAGTCCCATCCTTAATACATTTAACTTGGTTGAAGTCTTTTGTCTTCCTTTGTCGAAGTTTAGCCATTTTGTAGACATCATTTTCGCCCTCTTTCATATCTAATTTTCGATACAGTTCCGCGTATGTCTGACCCCTTGCTTCGCTCACAGGTTTATTTGTGTTTCTTCTAGCTTCTTTGTACATCTGTATATTTTCATCACTCTTATTGTGATGTAAATGTTTGTAACATTCTTTCTTCTTATTGATAGCCTTTTGTACATCATCATTCCACCACCAAGTGTCTTTAGGGTTACGTTTATTTCCTTTAGTTACTCCAAACACCTCTATAGCCACCTTCCGAATGTGAGTCATCATCTCCTTTCACATACCGCATCCTCACCTTCGTTTCCACGGTCCTTCTGCAATAACTCTATTCTTAAACACCTAAGAAACGTCTCCTTTGAGCTTCCACCACCTCATTCTCGTGATTTTCATGCCTCTATCTCGCCGGACACATACCTAAAAATAAAAATCAGTCACCCAAAGTTTGTGTTGTGTGACAACACATTCGCCAGGTATAACTTTACAATCAATGTAGTTTGGTCTCTCCTCCCTTCTAGTCAGGACAAAATCGATTTGGCTCAAGTCTTGGCACTGTTGAAAGTGATTAAATGTGATTTTTTTCTTTCTAAAAAAAATATTCGCTACCATAAAATCATAAGCTATAGCGAAGTTTAAGATATTTTCTCCCTCTTGATTCCGTTTGCCATATTCAAAACTCCAATATATCCTCTCAAACCCTCTTTTAACTGTACTAATATTACCATTAAAATCTCCTTCAATTAGCAAACACGGTACTGCAGCAAAAATCGTGCAAGAGGATATTTAAATAGAATATTCTCCGATCCTTTTGGTATGGCGGCGGCACACAAAGCAACTTTCACTTGTATAGTTGTAGTATATTATGGATTAATATTTTTTATTAACGGAGGGGTCAAGGCGTCAAGGATGAAGCATCTCTACTGCTTTACCCCCAATACTTTTTTTTTACTAAAAAAATATCCAATTTAGAAAAACTACTAAGGTGTGAAATTTAGACGAAAAGATTGTAGCGTACAAAAATATTATATTGGAAAAGTTAGTTGCGTATGAATATAAGAAGATTTTACATTTATTATGTTAGTGAAATTCAAAAATAAAAATATTCCCATCCTGTCCTCAAGTCATCAAATAATTTAATGGAACAATAATAACCAAAATTTAACATATTATTTGAAAATATATGTTTATAAAATTTAAAAAATTAAGATTTGATTTATAAATCCCATAAACTTTTTTGTGAAAATAACATTAAAATCTGCCCTTTATTCATTGAACTTATAGTTTAATAAAACAAATGGAGTTAGGTACGGTGAGTTACAAAGTACATTTTTCGGACTTAATTGCATTTTGAAAACCAAAGCTCGAACATTTAATCTACGTTGCCCGGTACAATTTACATCGAAAATTTGTGGAATACCAAATTTTCATCGTTTTTGGGGTTTTCATAGAACTTTTGGAAGATAAATATTCAAATTTGAGAAAACTTAAATTCTGAATAAATGATGAGAAAACTTAAAAAATGTTAAAAATTTGATATTTAATAAGACTTTAATATGTAAACTTATATCAAATATTCGGGATTCAGTTTTCAAGATACGGGTCTAAAGTATCCTTTTTATTTTCCAACTCATGACCGTATTCCAACTTATATTTGAAAGGTTCTGCTTTAGACCAAAACGTTTTAAGCTTTTGTATTTGAATTATGATAATTATTACCGACGTTCTATTTTATAACATGCCGATCCATTGCAGAATCATCATGGACATCATTATCATTTTTTTAATTGATGAGTGTTACAGGGTGGATGTTGTTATAATTCGTTTCTCATAACAAATGCGACAACATCCAAAGGTAATATTTTTTCAGTAATATTTAAAGAAACGTAGGTCCGTAAAAATCATTTGTGGTCAGCATCAAGCACTTCCGTACTCTTAACTAGAAAATATATCTAATCGTCTTTACATTTTAATTTTTCTAATTTAATAAATTTTTTACATTAATATCTTATGGCATACTAAAATTTATTATTTTTTAGTTTTATAAGTATCTATTTCATATTTTTTTAAGATGAACTTAAAATAATAATAAAATAATTAATTTTTGCTTATAAAATAAGTCATTTAAAAAAATCTAAAATAGGCACTTAAGAAAATCTAAAATAGATTTTTTTTTATATTTCATAAGATTTTGATATAAAGAATTTATTAAGACACATAAATTAAAATTCAAAGATATTTAGATGTATTTTGTAGTTAAGAGTATGAAGAAACTCCGTGATCCTAAGAGTATATATATATATATGTGACATTTCATTGAGTCCTTTCGTTTACAAGCAATGATTATTAATTATTAACCAACCTTTTGTAACGAAGACTTGTTTGTTTCTTTAATAGAAATATGATTCTTGAAGCTACCTAGCTACTACCTTCCAGAAATGAAAAATAAAAGAGGTATCTTTGTAACTATAATGGCCGAATTTTTCCTACGCTAAATGGCCCATGTTGCATGGTAGCAATCACCAATCAATTTCAAAGATACAAATGGGGTTTACGTACTCCAAAGGTCATGAAAAATTAGTTTGGCTATAGGCTATAGCTAGAGGATTACTAAATTAAGATTAACATTTTTTAACAAGGTCAGAGTTATATATAGAAAATAAAGAAGTTCTAATGGGAGTAATTGTTTCAGGATGATGTACGGTTGTAATATAGTTAGAAAGGAACATTAATTGTTTTATGTTCCAAGGAAGATAATTTTCATTTTTTTTTTCTATAAACGAAGCACATCGAGCTCGATCTATTATAATCCGAAGTGCATATTCTTAAAATTATATTCCAAAGAGAGGATTCCATTCTACCAATGGTAATTTGGGGAGGTAGAAGAAACCAATAAGCCTTAATTGGAAAGGAGAATGTTAAGGAGATATCAAAATCAATGAATTGATTATTTATGTCAAAGTACTTATTATTTATATTAATGTTTTTAATTATGAAATGTATTTTGTACTGCGGTTTTATTATTTAACTTAAATATCGTTGATAATAATTTATTTAACGTGAATAAGAATAATATTATACAAAATGAGTTGATTAATAAAATCTTTAATATCAATAATAACTGATGCAGCTTAAGTAATAAAAGCCCGTATCGTTGGTATTTGTATCAACTACAAATTGGAAAATTCGGAATCATAATGGTGGTTCAAAGTATGGTAAAAGTTGGAAAATAATATAGGTGTGTGTTATTCGCTACACAGAAACTCATAGCAGGTTTGGCCGTAGGCGTAGGCGTAGGCGCATCGCATAGCGACCTCCGCCAAGCTTGGCGACGCGCCCACTGCTTTCTCACGCAGCCGCATTTTACTATTTTCCACTTGACCCTTTAAAAACCCCCCTCGCTCCACTTCTTACTCGAATAAAGAACGCCAATCTCGCGATCAAGAGAGAAAGAGCTCGTGAGTCGTGACCTCGCCCCGATCTCTCCTCCCAGGCTCCCACTGCCAAAATCGGCTCCCGCGGTTTCTCTGATCGATTCCTTTCGTCGATCCACTTTGTGGCTTTGGGGTATCAGCTTCGATCTCCTGACCCTTCTTCCTTCTCAGGTTCTAGAACTTTCTCAGTTTTTGTTTCTTCCTGCCATGCACTCCGTTTCTTATATTGCTTAACTTCGTAATTAGACTGTGGAATATAAGCTCGTGATTTTGGGGTCTGAGATGGAGAAAGGGCTGATTTGCTGAATTTGGGTTTATTTCACTGTTTTATTTGTCATGAATGTGATGTGCGAATGTTGGATCAATTCAACTTTATTTAGGTAGTTAGTAGTTGCGCCAGAGGAAGGCTTACACGCAACTAACCCTTTCAGTGATGACTTTTGCCTGCATTTTCTGATTTTATCCAAATTTGGAAGCTGATTGTTTCGTATCATTGTTTTTTTATTTCTCCAATTTGAGCATCAAAGTTATTGAAAAAGTTATTGGATGACACACACTCAACTACCAATTAAAGCTTGTTATACATAATTCTAATCAGATATGCCAATTGTATCCGCATTTCCGAATGCGCTAGCCCTATTTGTTAAATTGAAGTACTAGTACTTGCATGTGCAGCTGTAATCGTGCTCTTGCTTGTATTACCCAATAGGAATGGCTGTTGCTACATCTCATGGCAACCTTGGATCCTTACAGTCCTGTTATCTCAGCAAATGTTCCCCATCTCAAAAGGGAGGCGCCACAATTTTCATGACAAAATTTGAAAGAGCAACCGGATTGGTTTATAAGCAGAGATTTGGCACAATTCGTGTGCTGAGCTCCACCTCTCCAGTTATTGACCCAGTTCAACTGCCTTCCAGTGGCATTCCTGATGGCCCCAGGAAGAAATCGAGTAATCAATTTTTTTTTATTATAAAATATTTCTTGTATTCCTTGTATATGTGGGAAGTTGATGGGCTTTGAACAGCTAGTCCCAGCCTTTATCAGGATCACTGTGAGCCTACCAAGAACCAATTGCTATATTTTTATTTTTATTTTATTATTCTGGACCTTTCCACTGGTAGTCCTTGTGTTCATTTCTCTTATACCAAACCAATTTGACCTTCGCTGGATTCTATCATACCAAATCACTTTTTCATATTGGCATGTATCAGTACTGGTATAAGATTGAGTAGTGAATTGACAAACGTGTTTGACATGCAAGCACACGTGTAAACACGTGCGTGGATACATGTCTGTGTCTAGACGTGTCAGCATGTGATGTTTCACGTGTCATATATGTCGTGCTCTTAAATATGTGTGTTTTGAACAATTTTGACACGGTTAAACACATATGTCTAGCACGTCAAATACGATCACACATGTAGCTTGTGAACACACACATATAAAATGTATAAAGATACATTTAGCACTTCATGATTTTCCTAATTCTTTATGAATTTTGCCATATTTTCTAGATTGTTCTGAATTTTTTATAATTGATCTTTTTTTTTTTTTTTTTCTGAATTTATACGTGCTACACATGTGTTGTGCTACATGTGTTGGCATGTGTAAACACGAGCACATCACGCGCGGCATGTTGGACATATCATGTGTTTTAAAGGTGCTTGTTTGGATTTTCAAGAGTTTGGCATGTTAAAACACACACGACATATCACGTGTTTTAAAGGTGCTTGTTTGGATTTTCAAGAGTTTGGCATGTTAAAACACACACGTAAACATGTGTTTACATGACATGTCCCTTGTGGAGCACATCACATGATGGCACATGACACACGATATGATTGAGCGCATGCAATGTGAATTGAGATTCATGTGCAGTTGTACTAGTAGATACTGTTGCAAGATTGGTCTAGAAGGCTCTTATAACTCTCATCTATTCAATCAAACAACAACAGACAAAGAATTAAATGACATTGTTGCAGGTGAGAGTGCACTTATCCTGATCCGGCATGGTGAGTCCCTGTGGAATGAGAAAAACCTGTTCACAGGATGTGTTGATGTACCACTAACGCAAAAGGGGATAGAGGAAGCGATAGAGGCTGGAAAGAGGATAAGAAACATTCCAGTAGACATGATCTTCACCTCTGATTTGATTCGTGCTCAGATGACTGCTATGCTTGCCATGACTCAGCACTGCTGCAAGAAGGTCCTTACTCCTTTCTTAAATCAGACAAAATTACAGGTGTAATTATAAATGGAATTTGCCAAAGGCAGCAACTTGGCAGAAATCGCAGAAATTGCCATGATTTGTGGTAGTTTGTAGAGATACAAATAAATTAAGTTTGTTGTGTGCGTTAAAATGAAATAAACAAATATTGACGGTATTTTTTCAGAAACATGACCTATAACCGCTTGATTAAGTGAAGAATACAAATCAAACATTGGCATTGTACAAATAATGATAGAAGCCAGGATGTGCACTTTGCATTTGAAGTTAGTTGTCTACGTAGAAGTGCCAAAAACATGGCTTTCCCGTAACAAAATAATAAGGTAATGTGTAAGCTTTACACGACCTGTTCAATCCTTAATTGTATCAGCTACTTATTGTCAACATATGGGGGATATATGCTGAATTTGTAAAATTGGTTTCTTATATATATTTTTTAGGTTCCAGTTATTGCCCATAATGAGAGCACACGGGCAGAGTCTTGGGGTGAAATTTTTAGTGAAGAAACCAAGAATCAATCCATCCCCGTCTTAACTTCTTGGCAGTTGAATGAGAGAATGTAACATTCTATTATTTCTCAGACTTACAAGAAAAAAAAATTAATATTTCATGTAAGGGGCAAATTAGGAAATATTCTCTACTGAGCTCGTTAGCAAAGATTGCGGCAATATAATATTTCAAAGAGCTAACTGTATCACATAACTGTCCCCATTTATATGATCTTTTAATTTATTTAATTTACATTGCTTCTTTGTTTCTTTTGACCAACCCTTGTGATTCTTTGGTTTAGTACTTACCTTTGTTTTTCAAAGTATTCTTAGAGAACAGAATTATGGCCAAAGCATATTCTCAGGAAAACACGGAACTTTATTTAAGGGCCCATATTCACTTCTTGAAATTATACACTAATAGTGGGAGGTGGCTACTTTTTGAAAATTAGCTGACCTCAATTAACTCTTAAATGTTGTGTAAAACCTTGAATTGCAGGTATGGTGAGTTACAAGGCCTAAACAAGCAAGAGACTGCCCAAAAGTTTGGGAAGGAGAAGGTGCACGAGTGGCGTCGTAGCTATGACATCCCTCCCCCAAATGGCGAGAGCCTCGAGATGTGTGCTAGAAGAGCTGTTGCATTCTTCAAAGTAGAGGTAACTGCTCAAGCTTAGTAATGATTAATTCTCATGTCAAATTTTGGGATGGTAATTGCAATCAGCACTTTTGCACAATATGTTACTCCCCACTGAAATGGAATTAGTTCACAAATTTATTTTAACTTATTAATGATGGTGTCTGCACATGCTAAGTCAGCACTTCATTAATACAATTGATAGACATTGATAATATCATCCATTTTATTGATATGGATATTGCCATTGTCATTTGTGTTATCATACAACCAGTTTATCCATCCATAGTAATTTTAACCTGAGGGCTAATGTGGTACAAATTGAAAGACCGAAAAGGGAAAATTTGATCATAGAAAAGTTTTGTTTCATTTGAATGTGACCACACTAAAGTTTTAATAAGGTATTTTTTTATAAGAAAGCGAAATAGTTTGTCACTGTGATTTTTGGATTCTTTTTAAAAAAATTTCAGGTTGGTAGTAATTTCAGATGGAGTTTCCAATTGCAAGTAAAGAAGTTAGAACCATAAACAAAATACAAGCTCAAAATGAGAATTGAATGGTTCTCAGACCTCTTCTGTTTAACTTATTCTGTTATAATATTTTTGTTGTTACTTGTTACTATGATAGTTTTTTTAATATGTGCATACCAGAATCAGACATCATTGAAAGCCAATACTTTTAACTTGGGTTTAAAATTAATTTTGTGAGTGTTAGGCATTTAATTTTTTAATACGTTATTGACAGATTGAACCCCAGCTTATGGATGGGAAAAATGTGTTGATTGCCGCACATGGCAACTCCCTCAGATCTATTATAATGTATCTTGATAAGCTCACTTCGGATGAGGTAAATTTTATCATTCTTAATATCATTATATCAGACTTCTTTCCAGCATTTTTGTATCTGTTAACTATATTAAAATTATCAATTAGTTTATTTATTTATTTATCTGTGTGGAACTTATTCTTTAGTTTGCACTTTACACTACATCAAAATAGGTAATTTGTTAATAGAAATGAAAGTGAAAATTCCTACTCTCATCTTATATTGCTATGTACTAAAAGTTCCTATATTTTTTTTAAATTGTTTAAACATATTGAGGCTCCATGTGATATATATATATATATATATATATATGAGAAGGGATCTGATTACCATCATTGTTGGTGCTACATCGGTGCCATTAAAATTAAATATCAAATAATTATTATTTAAAATTTTAAAGAACAAAACTAATTGAAGGAATATTTTGTATATTATGTTCTTTGAGCTTATAAATTTAATTTAGCTAAGTCAATGCTATTTTAATGTTAGGTTATAAGCCTTGAGCTCTCAACAGGCGTTCCAATGCTTTACATATATAAAGAAGGAAAATTTATTAGACGAGGGAGCCCCCCAGGACCCACTGAAGCTAGTGTTTATGCTTTCAGCAAGGTACGTCTTCTTTGAATAAATTGCACAATTGGCAATCCATTAAATTTTGAAATTCATGTTTTTCCTGAACCTTCTTTCTTTTAATTGGCTTTTAGAATCATATCTGATGAAAAATATATGAAGTCAGCGGTACTGTGTTTCTTGAATGAATATGGCTCATAATAAGTTCATGCTGACTATTGGCTCGTGATAATTTTTTGACTCAAAAATGAACCCCAGGATAAAAATGGTATGAACTGGAATATGTGGGGACCAATCAGTAAACATGAGGAGTTTGGGACTATGGCATGAATTGAGTAATACTTGCGGGAATCTTCTTTAATTTGCCAGATTTTTAACTCGCTTAAACACCATCATAACATGTACTGTTTATTGAAAAAACAGAATGAACTGTCATTTGTTACTAATTGCATGAGATTGTAGTGGAAATACAGGAGAGAAATGGTTTAATGTGAAATTTAACCTTTCTATTTTGAAATGCAGCGATTAGCTCAATATAGACAGAAGTTGGACAATATGATGCTGTGAAACATTGGCGAAGTTCCAATATGCAACAGTTGATTACCCTATTTTTAATTGTTGGAATGTTTTGTTTTGCTGAAGCTTAGTAGTCGGAATATGATACCAATATATCATGAACTGACTTGGATAGTGTAGAAAGGATGCTTGTTTTATTCAGATTAATCAGTGCTTTTGTTTGCTTTTTATTTTTTATTTTGTGTGTGTGTGTGTGGGGGGGGGGGGGGGGGGGGCTGCACTGTATCAGATCAAGTATATAGGAATTTTTAGGCACTGGTTTTTCTCAGAACACCTGATTGCGGTCTCGTACTTAGCTTTTAAAGCCTTAGTAAACTACCTGAGCAGTGAACTCACAGAATTTGATTAATTCGGTGTCTGAAATTACTTGAATCAGAACTGTAAGGATCGAGATCTGTAGTAGTACGCTAAAATTTTGTGAGGAACTGAGGATGAACGTTCTATTTCTTGAGGATACATAGACTCGCAAAAGTATCTACCTCCCTTCTCTCAGTCATTGGAAGAAGGTGATGGTCTTTTCTGACAATTTACTGCAAAATCCAAATTTAGTACTTCAACCGTCGAAGTGTCTTTATATGCATATTCTGGTACATCATGATTTTCTTTTTAACAAGATGAGCAGCGGCCAAGATCCAACGATTGACACCAGCTAATGGCACGAACAAACCAATCAGCAGAATCAAACTGACAACCAAACATTGACATTGTTCTTGGAAAAGCTTTATGAAAGAAGAAACATGATACATAGCCTGTATGAGAAAGAAAATATTATAAAAAAGGCATTTTTAGCTAAATAGCCCTATTTCCTTTGAAGAAAACAAACAATATAAATACTTATTGCAGCATATGGATGAATATATAACCATGGGTTTTCCATTGACATCTCTCTCTGCAGAAGGTCAAGGGCAATCTGGACAACCTGCATTAGAGCAAAAAATATTTGAGTCATGAAAATATAAACAAACCGTAGTTTCAAATTGTTTGTGTTTGAGAAAGAGGTTAAACCTGGATACGGCAAACGACAACAGCCCCATTTTTAACAAAAAAGGCTTTCTTTGGGGCTTTTTCTTCTTCGCATCATCATCATCATCTTTCTTTCTTTCTTTCTTTCTTTCTTTCTTTCTTTCTTTCTTTCTAAGTGTAATCGTTTGATGGATGATCAATCATTTCTTTAACTGTACCAAATTTACAAGCAACCTACTTGAATCATACGAAAACAAAACATATTTCAAATTCTTCTGTATTTAGTTCTAAGAATCAATTTTATTATATAACCAAGAACATATTGACGTTGTTACATTTACATATTGTGATTGTCATATACACATACAGTGCATACTCATGAGTATAAATGTATAATCTTTTGTTGTTGAGAGATTTTGCTTAATTAGTGTAAACCAAAGATGCCAAACCAGGTAAGGTAGGAGCGACTTTTCAACTATTATTTTTCTTCTTCTTTTTCATCCAGATAAATCATAAATGGACCTGGGCATACGTGATGTATACAAATATGATACATACAGTCATTTATGATAATTTGCGTATGCCAATTAGAACAAATTCTTGCACCTTTTTTCGGCATTGTCCTGTTGGGACACGCACGATAGTAGTACTAAACTACTACGTGTAAATAACTGCCAGAAAACAAAAATAGAAATTGGGACGCATAGGAGGTGCAATTGCAAGTTCGTTAGCTCCTCAACTGAAACCATGAAGAAATTCTAATAAAAGAGAGAAAGATGAGAGTGCTCAAACAAAAAATTAAGAAAAAATAGGAAAACTTCATCTCCAGCTAGGTTACCAGCACTCATGCCCCTCTAATTCTGCCTCCTATTTTCCATCTCCCATATACCAAAAGTTGCTCTCTTCTCTCTCCTCCTCAATTGCTTTACATCTGTCTTGCCCATACAGGATTATGACAACCTTAATTTGCGTACTTTGAATTGGATGTCAAATTTTAGAGATTCCTCGGACATGACAAAACCGACAGCTTCCGGGGATTCTGTCAAAAATGACAAAAAGAAGAGGGTATGTGATCACTGCATCTTTAATTTAGGCTTTTCCATGTTATTTTTTTAATTATTGTGACATTATTTGCCTGATTTTGGAATCTGCTTGCTGGTGTAGTCTATTATATCGAATATCTTTAATAGAAAAGATAAAACTAACAAAGGATCTGACAAAGATTTGATATCGAGGAGAGAAATCATGATAGGTATATATTTTTTCCGTTGGAAATTCCATTTTCTTTGTATTTTCATTTTCATATGTTTTCAACGAGCTCCTTGAAATATTTTTTATTTTTTTCCTTAATAGATATTGAGAGGAGGTTTATTGCAAGAAGAGGATTGCCAGATGCATCTCCTGCAATTCGCAAAGGTTTTTCAGGTGCATGGCTTGATTTGCAACGGTACCTTATAAATTGTCTTTGTTTGCAAAATTTAAAAATATATAAGACCCTGTTTGCTTACTTTCATGTCTTTTTACCAGACAGGAACTATAGCAAAAGGATTGAAGGATTGAACCTCAGCAGCCTTGATTTGCCAAAACGACCCCTTCCTGATATTAAAGAGTTTCGGTATGTTTTTGAATTGAGGTAATGAATGAAAATTCAGTTCTAACATTACATCAAGATTAAATTGTCTGTTTCATCCAGCGTATTTGTGGCCACATGGAACGTCGGCGGAAAGCCTCCTAATAGCAGCCTTAACCTAGAAGATTTTCTTCAAGTAGAAGGGAATCCTGATATTTATGTCATAGGGTATAAATTATCTTCTTTAATCATTTTTCTTATTGATTATTGAAAACAAGCTACACTAGAAGTTATATTTTATAGTTCATGATATAACAGAATTAATAATTGTTAGTTTGTTGTTCTTTTTGCCAGACCCGTTTAAAAGTCTTTGGTCAAAAAAAAAAAAATTCTACAATAAAGTAATATTGAAGGACAAAATCTACATGGCATGGTCAGTTCCAAATTTCCAATCAAGGCAAATTAATGCTACATAGCAGGTCTCAGGAGATAGTGCCAGTGAATACTACCATTGCCAATTTCGTCAACTTAATGCTTAATTTGAAGTAGAATGGTTTACATATACAGGTTTCAAGAGATAGTACCGCTAAATGCGGGCAATGTGTTGGTGTTAGAAGACAACGAGCCAGCCACAAAATGGCTTGCATTAATCTGCCAAGCTCTTAATAGTCCTCGCGAAGCCAGCTCCCCCTCTCAACCGCCCATTGATGATTGCTTCAGAGACCCCAAGAACTCCAATTGCTCCAGCGTACACTTTTTTCAGAAGTCAAATCTCAAATCACTCAGCAAGAACTTCCGGGTTGACAGTTCACTTGTCAAGGCATGCAACTGCTCAGCTGACCCATCCTGCGTGAGGAGGCGGGCCAGGGACATACGTGAGTTCATGTACCGGTTTGAGGTTGGGTGTGATGAGGATGCGCCAATAACTAATTTCGGTGGTGGCATTGTCAATAGCACGAATTATTGCTTAATTGCGAGCAAGCAAATGGTGGGGTTGTTTTTGTCGGTTTGGGTCAAAACCGAACTTGTTCAGCATATTGGCCATCTCAGAGCCGCCTCAGTCGGCAGAGGCATTATGGGTTGTCTTGGAAATAAGGTAAAAAAAAATTGAGCAACTCAGATTCCATTTGAATAATGATAATGTGATAGTCGACCTTTAAGTTCAAATTCAGTCTTATCAAATTTTAACTTCTTACAAACATGGTCATGATGTCTAAGTCTCTAATTCAACCACACTTTATTCACTAGACAGATTATATGTATTGATGTATATAAATTGCAAGTGATTTGATTCTGTTTGTAGGGTTGTATTGCAATAAGCATGTCTCTCTATTGGACATCTCTCTGCTTTGTGTGCAGCCATTTGGCTTCGGGTGAGAAGGAAGGTGATGAGCTGAGACGCAATTCTGACGTAGCGGAAATCCTCAAAAGTACACAATTTCCTAAAATTTGCAAGATTCCTGGCCGTCAAACTCCCGAACGAATTCTAGATCACGAGTATGTGTTCTTGTAAACTGTATTGTAGATCACGAGCAAGTTTTTTTTCCAGAAAGTGTTCCTAATAATTATGATGAACAAACTAAATTATAGGAGAATAATTTGGCTCGGTGATCTGAACTATCGAGTGGCGTTGAGTTACGATGAGACGAAATCTCTATTGGAGGATAATGACTGGGACACACTGCTTGAAAGGGATCAGGTATTCAACGGAAATGCAAAAAACAAAACACCAGAAGTCTAGAATAATAAATGGATAAGAAAAATTCAATAAGAAATAAGGGGAGAAGTAAATGATGTGATGCTATCTGTTTCATAATTACAGTTGAAGATGGAGAAAGAAGCAGGTAGGGTATTTAAAGGGTGGAAAGAAGGAAAGATCTACTTTGCACCTACTTACAAATACTCTCAGAATTCTGATTCCTACGCTGGCGAAAATATGAAATCCAAGAAAAAAAGGAGAACTCCTGCATGGTAATCCCTATGCTGTCAAAAAGAAAATGTATATATTGAATGTTTCCCTGCCTGCCAACCATCATTTAGCCAGTCAAAAAGGGAAAATTTTCTCAAACTGAGAATTATGATATGACAGGTGTGACAGAATACTATGGCATGGTGATGGAATAGAGCAGCTCCAGTACATAAGAGGGGAGTCGAGATTCTCGGATCACAGGCCGGTCTGTGGCGTGTTCACGGTTCAGGTCGACACATCGCATGGAGGCAGAGGGAGAAAAGCCTTCTCCACCCTCGGATCAAGAATTCCTTTAGAAGACATCATACCACAACGGCACAGCTTTTACGATTTTTAAAATGCTTTATATATATACATACATACATACATACATACATATATACATATATGTACTCCCTTAGCCATGTACATTTTTAAATGTAACAATTTGTAATTGTTTTTGTAGTTTAATTTATTTAAGGTTCCATTGTCAAGCACATGTATATATGTAACAAAAAGCAAACAGGTAAATGATATAACATATACATTTATAATTTCTTACCAACAATGGAATTGTTTCTTGCTGTAGCAACTAAGTAATGGTGCTGTCAATTTAAGCACTATATATCATATGAGGAGGATTACAATGCCTTTATTTTTTATACTATGCCTCCACTTTTTCAATTTTTAATAATTTAAAATATTACAATAAAATCATTAGATTTGATCTATATCACTTTATTTATGTATAGAATAAAATTTATGGTATTTAAAAATCTTTTTTATATGACATCAAGAACATGTAAAAAAAAATATATGCCAACATGATTAATTTCAAGACATTGATTTTTTTAACTTATTATTCATTTATAAATGAAAGTGAAAAAATGAATAAAATTTTATGTGTAAGAAGAAAATATAATATAAATAAATTTTAATTATTTTATTTTCATATTTCAATATTAAATTTTAAGTTATTAGAAATTTAAAAAATGACAACATGATGGAAACACAAAATATAGAGGCATTTGATCCCTCCTTATATTACATATATGTATATGAGGTTGATCAGTGTGAAAGTATTTGTATTTCAGTCCGAAGTGTACACGGCTCACAATTTATCGTAATATGTCCAAGATTCAAATGTATCATTCTAATTAAATTATTTACACAAAATATTCAAGGATATAAAAATTTAGTGTCTTGATAGTTTTCTAAGTATTTTTTTAATTTTGAAAATCAGTTCTAAAATAATAATGATGTATTAAATTTTTATATATCATTTAAAAAAAATCTAAAATAAATTTTAAAAAACTCTAAACACCTCAAATTTCTATATTCTCAAATATTTTGATATAAAAAATTAATGAGAATAATAAATTTGAATGTTAGATATATTACGATAATATATTTTGAGCCGAAATATAAATATTATCGTATAAGTTAACCTCTACATATATTTATTACTTCGTTCCAAAAAAGAAATGACTCAGTCCCCGTTAAACACTAACGACGATTTCTACAATTTTTTTTCTATTTTTAACAAAAATGTATTAAATTGCATGCTAATTTAAGCTTTATTTTAATACTAGCAAAAGAATACGTGTTATCTTAATTTGTTGGTATATTTGTACTTGATATTTTGTTCATTTTTTATGGATTTAGTTAGTTAATTAGTTTATTTTGACGCAGAAAAGATATAAATATTATTTATGTAGAAAATAACTTCATATCTAACACATTTGCAGTTTTAAGAAATTTTGATATTTTTCTCACAATTAGAACTTCAAAAATAAAATAATTTTTTTTATCGTTACATTCTTTAATTTTATAAGAGATATATATAATATTTTACATACATCAGACATTGAATAAATGAGCTTCTGCATACATATTATAAAATAGATTATTGTTATTTGTTAGCTTTATCCGCGTTCCTTTTTTTTTTGTAATTGAAGAATCCGAGCAATATATCCGATTTTTTTTATTAATAACAAATTAAAAAAACAAAGTCAACGATGTAACAGTGAATGACTGAATTTTACGAAACTAACAAGGACGCATATCAAATTTTCGTGCCCCGAACAGAAACCCAATTTCCATCCCGCATAGAGCTACATACCCCTCTTCCTTTTCTTTCTTCTTGCAATTCATCTCGTGGGTCGTTCCACCTCTTCTTTTGTTTCCTCATGGGAGCCATTCTCAAAAGGAGAATGCAAGTATAATGTCAAAGAATTATTTAATATCTGTGACACATCATGATGTTGTAAGATAACTACTCTGATAAAAAACTAATTTAATTTCTTTTAGGGAGTTAATACATTTGATCTATTTACACCACTATATGTTCTTTTATTTTAAAAGATTAACTTTCAAATTAATAAACTATTTTTTTCTAAATACATAAACAAAATATTAATAATTCCAATTTAAATGAATTATTATACATCTTGGTAGTATTTAAGTTGAATAATAAAGATAAATTTCTTAGGAGATCACTAAACTATACCTAAAATTAATATTTGATTACTAAACTTTTATTTATTTTTTTACTCATTAAACATTAATATTTATCCAAATTTAGTCACTTTGTTACTTTTTCATCCAAATTTAATGAAAATTTCATAATATAATATGAGATGTACGTTAATTAATTTTTTAAAAGTAAGATTGATAAATTATTATTGTTTTATTATTCATAGCATTTTTTTATGTAATTGAGCATATAACTTAATAAGCTAATTTATATCAACCATCTAATTATATTTTTTGAAGAAAAGTTTTTTAATTTCACATTTTATTTAGAGATATTAATGTTATACTATAGTTGAAAATTTATATTTTGGGTTAAAGATATTTCAATTTGTATGATTTATTTACTAGATAAATAATAAGTAAATTATTTATTTAATTAGTTAATTTAAAAATTACGCTAAGAATACATATTGTAAATAATATAAATTAAATATTTCAATTTTTAAATAATTTATATTATTTAGAATAACTAATTTATATTATTTAGTAATTTAAATATTTCAATTTAAAAGTAATTTAATTATTATTTATATAGTAATTAAATCATACAAATTGAAATATATTTAACCCAAAATGACTCGTTATTAAAGCAGTGATAATAATTAAGTATGTTACAAAAATATACAATAATAACTGAAACATACAAAGAACAAAAAGGTAATGAGAACTAATAATTTGGAGCATCAAATATATAATTCGTTGCTAGCCAGCTGCCAACTCATTTATTTGCTTCCTTTTACATCTTTCTGGAAGTTCATATTAATGAGGATCGTGATGAAAACTCAGTTGACCGGCCATTGCTCAAGGAGGTTGTGGAAACAGTATATGATCTTCAATCAGAGATGTCAAGAGTAACAACATATCAGATTGATTTCGAACCAGCTTTTCTTGACAAGAGCTGTGCTTACTATCTCATCAAAATGGAAAAGTTGGTTCTAAGTTTACCATACCAAAAATATATGTTGGAGGTATATCTACTATTTTTTGGTAAATTCATATTTTCATTCTTGGAATATCTAAATTAATCTGAGGTTGGGAAAATAAAAAATGGCAAAAAATGGAAGGATTAAAGTCTGGATTGTAAACAATAAATTATGCATGCCCTTTTAGGAACTATATCTGGTCCATCTCATGTTACAAGAGTATGCAGTGGCTGATTCTTCTCATGTTAATATGCAGGATAATCTGACGCTTTTTCTTTGCAGTAATTGAGAAAATTTTCAGATTTTCTAATTGGATAGCATAAGAGAGCTAATGAGAATTCATGATGGAAAATTGCATGATATACACCAACATGCTTGCATACATGTTATTTTTATTACAAAATTTCAAAGGACGACTTACAATTTTAAGCACTTAGACTTGCTGCAATTACAGCTCTTGATGCCATCTGTAATTTTCTTCCTGGGACATGATCAAATTCAGAGTTGAGAAAAGCAAAACAAACAGGAGAGCTCTGTAAACAAAACAAATATTTCTAAACTTGTTCGACTTGATATTTGTAAATCCATTCCGAGTACTTAAAATACACAAAAGAAAATGGAAGAGAAAAATAATACATCTTCTTCTTATGACTGCAATCAGGGTCCTCTTTTAGTTGTGAGTCTTCCAACAGATTAATATCTCAGGGCTAAAGGGGGTTATTGGCACCTCCAATAGCTCCATCAACAATGCACCTGCTCTGAAGCCTGAAGGTAACCAATTGGGACCCAATCAAGAGTTATCTAAGATCATTTAATCAATTAATTAATTAATTAGTATTTCTTTATTTTGGGTAAGGTCCAAAGTTCCACATCTATATTTATGCAAAAGGTTAATGTCAAATTTAGTACTGGATGCTTTGGTTACACACTGATGTGTGTCCCAGAATGATACATTATATTTCAATGAAATAGATGAGTTTCCCTCACTTATATCAAAAAAATAATCTTAGTGAATAAAACTTCATACCAGTATCAGGGTCTTTATATACCTACAAAGGATAAGAGTATCTAGTGAGAATGTTCAACATAAAAGAAACCTTAAGATAAATTTGCATAAATTGTTAGTGCACCCAAACTGATGTGATAGATAAATAATGAGTAAAATTAGTGCTTCACTCAAGTAATCATCGCTAATATGCAAAACCTACCTGTTGAAGATAAAATCTTAATGGTATCCATAAATATGAAATATTAAAGAAATTATTTTACAAAAAGGTTAAAAAAGTTGATGCCCATTTACCTTGTATGTTGAATCACTGCTCTTGATCCTCTTTTTGACGGTCCATCCGGGAGGCAATCAATTTTCAAGTATTTTGTCTTTCATATATTCTGCATATATTGCTAAATTCAAGCTGAAATATCTTAAAAAAAATTATCTGATGATCTCAAAGTAAAAAGTCACACAATAGGATCGGGAGAATTTAAGCTGCAAGATCAATTTTCTAGTATTACCTTGTTCTGATGTGATATGTTAGGGACATAGGCAATTATTTGAGGAACTATTTAGTCATCTATAGGATATCTGATCCCAATGCTTCTACTCAAACCCTACACATTATCAAGGTTTACATTTGGTGATTTCTGAAACTCAGTTTTGACAATGCTTTTCAATGATCCATAACATTCACGCACAACACAAAACATATAATAATCATAATCCAGTCTCTTTTTAAGCTCATATTCATTTTTATTTCCCTTTTTCAGCCTTGTCAATAGCTATAGGAACCTGCCACAACAATGATTATCAGTTTACTTACAATTAGTTGGAAATATTAACAGCATTCTCTTAGAGCTATATGTACAAAAATAATGTAGTTTTATCATCTTATAATATAAAGCAGTACCAAACATGTTGATGTGGGTACAAATGAAATAATGAAAATAAAATTGTTTGTGTGGGAACATTATATGCCAAAAAACCATAGAAATTTTACCGATTATAAAACAGCAACAATCTCATATAGTTGTTTATGCACGATCTTTTGCAGTTATAAATATTAAATAGTTTTGTAGTATTAATTTTCAGGACCTTGCACTGTTCCATCCTACAGAATTATGCTGTTTTGGAATCTCAACTAATAGACAAACTATTTTTTGAGGTTATAATGCTAATAGTGATGTGTTTAACCTTGCTTGTAAGTAGAAAAGGAGACCATTACATGAGCTTATGAGCTGGGTCTGCAACATATGGCACCAGGAACAATTTCTTTTCCCTGATGCAAAGAAAAAGTTGATAACCATTCATTCCTTTTGTAAAAAAATGTAATGGTAATTATTTGCAATAAGAAAAATTAGAAAAAAAAAATAACCTTCACTTATAAGATCTTCTTCTCGGAAGCTACTAATAATTTCATTCCACATCTGTGCAAACCTTCTTTCAATTATCTCCTTTTCTTCCTCAGATACCTAAACAATAGAGTACATATGTATAGAAACAATGTCAAGATAGAAGGAGACAGAAAGAAATGTTAATGTTGAAAATTTGAAAGCTTGCAGACCGCTTCAGGCTTCTTGTTGGTTAAATATGCCCATATCCCTTTATTGTGATTGAGAGATGGATCCCATATTTGCAGGTCCGAGGATACCATTTTGTCACAATTATCTCAGCATGAACTCAGGATATTGATGTGTCAGTTTGAACAATGACATCGTAATCTAAAAATAGAGAGGGGGAGGGGGGAGAGAATAAGAGGCCATTTTAAAAAAAATTGTGCTCTTTTAGTATTGTAGTGACAAATATTAAAGCATGTGTAAAAGAACATGCAAAATATGTAACTGCCTACACTGTCATTACATAACCAATAAGAGGTCCAAGATTAGTACCAGTTAGCAGGTAGCACAATTTAGAACCTGTTGCCTAATGCTGTATACCAGCACCAAGCCAGCCAATATTCAATGTAGCTTTCGCCATCTACATAAACAAATAGTGTGTTTAATTGATCTCTTTAAGTTTATTTTCTTTCTTTGCTTTTACATTCAGCTCAGTCATATTGAGCAACTACAGAGCAATAGTATACAACTGAGATCAATTATACTTAAAAATTAAAAAGTATTTTTGTGTCCCAATGATTTGGCAAGGCAAACAAATTTATTTTCACTGGTTTGTCATAATATATATTCATACAATATATGTGTGAATTTTCATGCATCCTGCAATTATTAAAGCCATGGCCGCTTATTATGCATCTATTCTCTTTGACTATTTTATTTTACTCAACAAAGAAGGAGAAGAAAATCAATGCAGAAAAGCTTATAGTAAGATATGGCCAGCTGACAGCAGCAGTAGTAACTTAGAAACACCAAATCCAATTATTTTAACATTCATGCAGGTTAAAAAAACAAACACTTCATACTTTTCTCCTCATCAGCTTTTTTCTTTGCAATTTTCTTCATACTTTTCAACCTGTGATTTCAAGTTAATTACACCCATCACTACAAAGATAAAATAACGAAAATAAAAAAGCAATCATTGTGTACAACACAGCAGAAACCAAATATATTTCTCCACAAAGTGCACTTTTCCTCGAGCAAGATGTCAATTTCATTTTAGTATCAGTTAGATATGGAATTGTACATGCCGACCAGCATACACAAATTTACATCATCTTTGTTTATTCTTCTTGTCAATTAATGCTTAATACTTTACATCAACTTTACTTTGTGCAGTATGCCAACTAAGACATAATTAATTAAAATATATAAGTACAATTGCTCAAAGAATATAGAAGAGAAAGACTGGAATGGCTATGGTAACTTTGGTTACGATAGAAAGGAACTACCTTGCGTCTGGCAATATCCTTGGCAATCTCTTGAACCCTCCAATCATCAATAGCATTATCAACCTTATCATAACCTTCACGTTCCTGCAAAATGTTTGGAATAACTTCATCGTGCCCGGTATATAAATCACCTAATGAAAAGAATAAAGACTCATTTACAGGATGCAGTAAAAGACTTCGGTACAGAATGATATATAGGTCACAAAATGCAGTTCAAAATCAAAGGTCTTGGCTATAGAGCCTTTCAAGTCAAAATGTAATAAATCGACACCTCTCTCTCTCTCTCTCAAACACCATCCTGCCATCTCCACTCCAAAAAAAAATGCCTATCCATGAAACTAAAATTTCCTATAGCACTCCACTGAAAGAGAATGTAAATACCTTGCGTAGAAATTCTGCAATATGTCTCCTTTTCCTCTTCCTCCAAAGTTTGTTTCTTTTGGATTTTTGCATCTTTAGGCCTAATTTCACTGCAAGTTATCTCTCTTCCCACAGACCTGTCTGGTCAGTGACAGAAGCTAAAGGGCCAGGAGGGCCTTTTAAATGTGTGCATATTGAGTTAGTCGCTTCAATTGAAAGAGGCCCGAGCAACTACGCCATATTTCTTTGCATTTATTAACTCAAGAAACTCTTCATTTCCGTAACTACCACCAGTTTTTAATTTGAGTAACGCCTCTAGATCATTTAGCTGGGAAGAAATTCACCATTTATTAATGTCATAAGTCATAACTAAGGAATTAGAACCAACTTGCAACCAAGAGAAATCTCGGCTTGTTAGCAAGATACATGGCTTTAGAGACATCCATAGTCTCTTGTAATTTCCTAATATGTTCTTGCACATTTCTCGGTTGCCAAAAAGAGGTAGGTGGAAAAGGTTGCCAAGGCTAGGCTTGGGAACCGCACTAATCCATGAGGTCGTGGTGATGGTTTCATGTTGTTGAAAGAGAATGTGCGTTAAAGCACGCCTTTAATCAATCAACCAGAATAATATCTAGAAATGAAATTCCTTCAAAAATATAAGCCTAGAGAGCTATATAGAATAAAACTACGGGAAAGTTTGCAATAGACATTTTATCGAACATCTGGTGTGAGGTCAGCAACACTTACCTTGCAATTGAATTCTCATTTCCTCTGTAATTAATTTGGGTTTTCCCCTTTCACGAAGGCAGAGATTGATGTTGCGCTAGCTACAAAATTGGATTTTCATTGGAGCTTGTAAAAGATACAATCAAAGATGTAATCCATCGCTCGCACTCCCTCCCTCTTTAGAGAGGCGGCCTCGTCAGAATCAATGGTGGCGGCATCACGAAGCGAGAGAGGCACACCGACTTCTGAATCGGCGAGGCGAGGCGACCGAGAGACAGAGCGAGTGACACCGGGTTCTCGGCGATCAAGTGCGAGTGACGGAGCGGGAGAGCGACTGAGGAGTGTGAAAGAGAGATGAGAGGGAGACGCGACAGAGAGGGAGGTTGTGCTAGAGTTATTCGAACGGGCGAGTATGAGAGTTGGTTATTCGAATTATCGGAGCGCCAGCGAAATAGCAAAAAAAACTAATATCAAATTGGAGAGAGAAAAAAACATCCGACGTACAATCAGGAACGTCTATTTTTCAGAATTCTAAATCTGAACGGTGTAAAAGACATTTAAGAGGGTAATTATGGAATTTCACGTCTTAAAAAATCCAAAACATTTGGACAAAACAACTGGATTAATCCAGTTCTTAGATGCTTTTTAAGATAGTAAGAAATATAAATTTTCAACTATAGTATGACAATAATATCTCTAAATAAAATGTGAAATTAAAAAAAAATTCTTCAAAAAATATAATTAGATGGTTGATATAAATTAGCTTATTAAGTTATATTCTCAATTATATAAAAATATGCTATGAATAATAAAACAATAATAATTTATCAATCTTACATTTAAAAAATTAATTATCGTACATCTCATATTATATTATGAAATTTTCATTAAATTTGGATGAAAAAGTAACAAAGTGACTAAATTTGGACAAACATTAATGTTTAATGAGTAAAAAAGATAAATGAAAGTTCAGTGATCAAATATGAATTTTAGGTATAGTTTAGTAGTCTCCTAAGAAATTTACCATTATTATTCTACTTAAATACTACCAAGATGTATAATAATTCATTTAAATTAAAATTATTAATACTTTGTTTATATATTTAGAATAAAAATAGTTTATTAATTTGAAAGTTAATCTTTAAAAATAAAAAGGACATATAGTGGTGTAAATAGATCAAATGTGTTAACTCACTAAAATAAATTAAATTAGTTCTTTGTCGGAGTAGTTTACCTTACAACATCATGATGTGTCAGAGATATTAAATAATTCTTTGACATTATACTTGCATTCTCCTTTTGAGAATGGCTTGAGAACGGTGTCCGTTGATCACTCCGAAATTCGAGTTAGTATTTTGAGATTGAGTTAGCACGAATCTCAAAGTGAAAGAAGAGGTGGCAATTGACGATTCCAACAAAAGAAGAGGTGGCACGGCCCGCGAGATGAATTGCACGAAAAAAAGAAAAGGAAGAGGGGCACACAGCTCTATGCGGGACGGAATCTGAGATTCTGTTCAGGGGACGAAAATCTGATATGCGTCCTTGTAAGTTTCGTAAAATTCAGTCATTCGCTGTTATGACTTCGTTCTTTTAATTTTTTAGATTTAAAGAAAGCAAATCAATGAAATTTTAAAACGATCATCTTGAAAGTTCTCATCTTAGTTTATAAATGCTACGAGGAAATCACACATCTTCATCAAGCATTCGTTCTCTCCAAAATAAATCTTAAAGATTGAAAGAATAAAAAAAGAACTATATAAGGTTTAGCTTCGATATAAATGCGACTCCATATGAAAATTTTCAAATAGAAATGACCCGTGAAATGAAATTATTATAATTGAAAAGTTGACGCATAATCTTCATTTCCCTAACTTGTTTAATAAATAAAAACATCTTAGTATTGCAATCATCAAACTTTATTTCTTTGAGTAAACTTTCACTTCATTAAAGTGGGCCTGCACATTATATTCATTATTAAGGACGCCATAAGCATAAGGTGAACCCTAACCAACAAAGAAGCAGTTTCCTTTTAGTCTCCCTTCTTCACTGTCCACATAGTACAATCCAGGTCCCTACAAAGGAAAGAATAATAGTAATATGCTAAAAAACTATAATATGTTGAACATTAAAAATATGCAATAGTTAATAACAAATAAAATCAAGTCGAGCTTAATACTTGCATATGTAACCTTTATACTGAGATCAGATGTGTGAAGACATATCCAACCTTTATACCAAAATTTCTATGTCAGAATTGGCAATCAGCAGCACCACCAGCCATTGTTGCAAGCATGTAAGGGTTTATCTCTATAATCTCCTTTACAGATTGAGAAACTATGTACGAAAAAAGAAAATAAAATAGGTATGAAGGCAAGGTATTAGAAAATCACTAATTCACAGGTAAAGTATCAGAAAGGTAAAAACTAATAAAATAATAGAAATGCTCCCTCAGTCGCACAAAGAAGCACCAAAATAGCACAGGCCAAACCAGAGGAGAGCCAAACGACAACGAAAGACAGGCAACGCCATGGTATGAGCAGCCATATCAGAGCAATCGTGAAAGGGATCGCAAATGGTAGCTCGGACCAGAGCAGAAAAGAGCACAAAGGAAAACATGGTTATTCTTCCTTAGAATTGTTATGTACATCTCATTCATGGAATCCACCAACCATTTCACACAGTCACTCCCACACCCAATCAGAAACTGGCAAAGACAGCCTTGGCTGCTTAAGCAGCGTAAGTCTCTTCAATTCCTTCTCTCTTTCCCTGATCTGCTCTAGTATAAAACACTCTTCATTAGCATGTGTGCATGTCATTTCATTAGGTGGATCAAAGAAAAAGATAGATATGAACTCTTATCTAAGGAACCATATTCATATGATAGAGGTTCTCACATTTTCTTTCCCTTCAAACCCAGTTCGACTTTCTTCTTCAGGAAAGCTTGTAGTTGTTCTACAAATATGTCCAAATGAAATTTTTAAATTTAGTTTTAACCAATTTGTAGGCTATATAGAAAAAAGAATTATGATAGTACATGTTATCACCTTCGTTTGTAGCTTCACGTAGAAATATATTCAAAGAAAGAATGTAATCAAATCTTCTATTATAAGCTACTTTTTCAGAGGGACACTGAAACCTCTCCTTTATTATAAACTTAGAACTCCTACAAGGATCCAAGTTATGTGTTCCCGCATTGCCTACCTCAACTTGACCAAAAAAAATATAGTAAAAATTTGAGCACATCCTGCAGACAAGTAAAAGACTCTAAAATATAGTACACTTTTTAAAATTACAGATAAAGAAATAGCAACTGATAAACAATCAAGAGTAGAAAAATTAACCTTTGTCTAATTCTCGAAAATTATAGATATTTGGTTGCAATAACTATTTCGAACATGCATGGAGGTATGCCTTCTTGCTTCTGAATTTTTAATAAAAAAATTTACGTTATTGACATAATCTTTAATCAAGAAATATAGTTTATCATGGTTATTGTATTATATTTTAAAGAACTCCTAGAATTTTCAAAATTCCTGGTAACTCATATCATATTAAAAAGAAGTTATATATTTCATTTTTCCCAAATCAGGAGTACAAGAACTTACATCATTTGGTGCTTTTACCATCTTCATCATTCTGAGAAAAAATAGGGAAATAATTAGAACTTCTAAACCTACACAATGATCAAAGCAATGAAATGGTATAGTATAGTAAACTAACTACACCTCCTGAGGCAGTAGAGTGTATTTTCCAGATAGCAACCAATGACCTAACTTTCTTCTGCATAAACAAAATTATTTTTAAGATAATAACAAAGTTCATTGATAACTATTTTAACAACTAAAATCTCACTTACAATTGCATATTCAATTTGGTTACTATGGTACAATTTTTTTTATTATACCATCAGAAGTGATCAAAATACATAACTGGCTTGCATCATCTATTCTTTGTACAATTCTAAGGGTTCTATTGGTTATTGAAGACCTTATTTAATCCTGAAGACCTTATTTCCTCCATTTCTGAAGTCGAGATCACAACCACATGGATTGCAACCCTCCCTCGCCTCCTCTTGCTTGCTCTCTGAGGCACACGGTGCGGGACCACGTGAAAGCACTGTAGAGAGAGGCTACCTTTTTGTATTGAAAGCGAGACAAAGAGGAGGCGATGTCTAAGGCGATTCCTTCGATTGTGCGAGCGAAGGCAGAAGAAAAGCAATCTTCGATGGCATTATGGGGAGAGGCTTCTTTTTTTCGATATTGATATAGGATATGACCTGTTACTTGCAAAAATTAATAATATTTCTAAGCAAAACTCATATTTAACTACTTAAGTAAAGAACAAATACTTCCAAAATAAAAAAGATAACTTGTAACTTACTGCTTAGGGTCACCACCATAAATAGCAATATTGTTACATACGAAAGAGATCCCCTGAGATGCATCTCTCACCATATCACCTATTGTACCTTGCGAAAAGCTCCTATGGTACAAAATACACCAAAATATTTCTCAACTTTTCCATATTAGCTAATCAAATTTGCAAAGATTTTAATTATTTTGTTCATTACCTAAAATCGATGCAAGCAACTATGACTCCTCTTTCGACCAACCTTTTTCTAAGAAGAGATCCCCATGTTTTATACCTAAAAAGTTTCAAGTACAAAGAGTCAAAGTTATTTGAAGCTTGCTTTCTTTTGTTCCTGGATTTGAGATTTATTTATCATAAAATAAGTTTTGACTTACCCAATAATTCAAGCACGACTGGTTATAAAATGTCACAACTGGATTAGACCCATCACAAACTCTTGGTAGGTATAAATCCAACCTAAATAATATATTAATAATTGAGAAGATAACTGATTTCTCAAAATGAAGATCAGATTATAACATCACAGTATCATGTAGTTGATTCTTAGAGAGAAAGTAATGTACCTGTTTCTTGGTTGTTCATCATATACTACACTTCTGCACACCTGACTTGAGAAAAAGTAGTAATAACCAACTGAAATAGGATAAAATATTTTAGTAAGAACTCCATTTTAGAATCTATCAAGAACATTTCAATAAAAATTGCCATAAGAAAATGTGACCTTGAACAATGCCAAGCATAAGCAAGACAACATAGATGCCAAGAGCAAGAAGCTTTGATATCCATCTGTAACTTAAACTGAGTAAAATAAGCTTACATAGTGACTAATATTTATCTAAATGTGTTCATTGACCTTTGTGAGGTTTCATTAAGTTTTCAGATGAATATAAGTAAAAATAAGCACACATAAGTTTTTTTATATTTGTTAGTTCCTTTCTTCTCAGGAAAGCCGTGAATGAAAATAGATAGTCCCAATTTGGAGTCCAAGATAAAAATCTATTAAAATTTTAAAAGAACAGAACATATTTTAGTGTCTATAAATAGTAATTCACCAAAATCTGGATGAATGCAATACCTGGAATGTAAGTTTTGCAGTGAAATCCCAAAAGGTCACTCCTAAAACACTGTTTAAAAAGATTTGAATGTAATTTTGCATCTTCCAATCCCACAAAATTTTCCGCCAAAGAGCATATTTTAATAATAGATCACAACTTTTATAGTGAAATCTGATCAATCCACGTCTCAATCTGAGATTCCCCTTCAAAGAGGTAAAACACTTTAATAATACACAAGCATAGCAACCCTAAGTGGAAGTACACATCGCAAAATAATTGGATATACCTTCTTACTCAATTTGAGTTTTGGAGACGGAAAAGAAAAAATAGCGAGAAGAATCGACTGAGACTACTTGAAAAGAAATATCCCTCAACCAACCTCATGGCCCAGCCATAATCAAAAGAATAGGCCCAACACGCAAGCTATTTGCCTGTCCAATACCTTCCGACTCGCCAGAGAAGTTGGAGAAAGCACTGACTCGCCAGTGGAGTTGGAGAAGGCACTGACTCTCCAGCAGAGTTGGAGAAGGTACTGACTCGCCGGCGGAATTAGAGTGGAGAGGATAAGCAGATAGGCGGTCTCATCGGAATGGTGGTGGTGGCGTCACGAGCGACGCAGACATCCCAAGTGACAGAGGAGAAAAAAGGAGGGGGCGCCAGAGTGGAGGTTGTTGTCGGAGAACCATGAGAAATGAGGAAAGAGAGTGAGGGGAGAGACGACTGATCGGGGGAGAGGCTCTTATTTTTGAAATTGAGAGAGAGACGGGAGGGAGCAGAAATAAGGTAAGAGTGAAGAGACAGCGAAGAAGCCAAGTCGCTGAGCGAGCGATCAGCGAAAAATAATCATCTGAACTGGAGAAGAGGGTTAAGAACTATCAGTGAATCTCGCTCTTTCATTTTTTAGAATTTTTAATCGGAACCGCACATTATCTGGAGTTAAGGATATTTTTGGAAATTCACATCTTAAAAAATCCAAAATATTTAGACAAAACAACTGGATTAATCCAGTACTTAGATGCTTTTTAAGATAGTAAGATTAATAAAAAAAATCGGCAATATATCGCTACTGACCGGTTAATGGGCCCAGCAATCCTCTCACATTCTCACTTGTTTTATGTAAATAGATAGGTGCTCATTTTAATTTTTTTTGACAAAAAAAAAAGAAGCACGGTGGGAGCTTGAACCCACTCTCTAGGAAACAACCCAAAACAATATTCCTTCAAAAGTAAATGTTTGGGATCTTACATTAATAAACAAACAGTTCATGCAAAATGATATGCCAGCAATCATGATTATTGATTAGCAAGACTAAAAAATTTCACGTTAGAAATTAGATTATATCGTGTTTGGCACGAACTAAAGTTATGTAGAGAATTAGGCAAGAAAAGAAGACCTATGCATAGTCAAATAAAATTAGAGTTTATTTTTGTTTCCTTTCATGTGGATCATTTTTGCAATCAATTAGAATGTGTCAGCTGTGACGAAATTATGTAAATAATTATTAATATTATTTTTATGATAAATATTTTTCACTAAAATATTATTGACAAATATGGAATTTCAACATTAAAGAAATAGTTAATATAATTATAAAATAATCATTAATAAAAACAATAATTTTGTTAGTATAATTTAAAAAATACTAATTGAGTGAGTTGTAACAAAATTAATCTTTTAATGAATATTTTACATTGAGTAATGCTATTTACTATTAAATAAATCTATGCTAATATCCTAAGATCCAAAATATTTACACAGATGGTCTAAGAGCGTGAATTCACTTTAAATCTTAATTTCCATATCCGATGACTGACCGCACCATACCGAGATATGTGAGTTCAATTTATGCTTTTGGTCTAGAGTTGAAGGGTGCAAGTTCTACTCATGCTATTTAATTCAATTATATATAATTTTATATTATATATATGTATATAGAGTAAAGATACTGTGAGCTTAAGCTCACGGAGACCTTCCATAAGTTTAACTCAAAAGCATATCAAATTATCTCAAAATTTTAATTTATCATCCTCATTAAATTTTTTATATGAAAATATTATGGGATGCAAAATTTTGGAATATTTTGAGCTTTTTAAATCATGATTTTTAATTTTTAAAAATCAGCTCTAAAAATAATAATAAAATATTTAATATTTGAACATCATTTTTAAAAATTAAAAATGGTAACTAAAGCTCAAAATATTTTAAATTTTTACATCCCACGAGATATTCATATAAAAATTTAATGAGAATGATAAATTAAAATTTCGAGATGATTTGATGTATTTTTTAAATTAAGCTCATGGAAGGCCTCCGTGAGGTTAAGCTCATAGTATCTTTACTCTATGTGTATGTATATATATATATATATATATATATATATATATATATATATATATCTTTTTACGAGCTTTCTGTATTGTATTTAAACATCTAAATTAGAATTTTATGTCAAAAATTATGTCTGTTTGAAGTTTGAATTATTCTTTAATAATTTTTGTTAGAGTTCTATTACATTATTTTATTTTTACAAAAAAAAAAATTCGATACCGGATCATGATGCATAAAAATTTTAAAATTATTTTTAAGTATTTTAATTATTAAAATCATTAATTAATATGAATATATAATTAATATGAATTTGTATAATTATAATGTTTAAATAATTAAATTTAAAAATTAAATGAAGAAACACTTAAATACTTTCTAAATCATGGATGTAAAAATGACAGAAAAAATAAATAATTTGAGAAAATCAATAAATTTACTGATGAATAATTCAAATTTGAAGTAAGTATAACTTTTAATAGAAAATTTTGATTAGGACATTAAAATATAATCATAAAACCTGTGAAAAAAAATCTATATATATAATATAAAATTATAGGAAAGGGATCACTTGATAATGACTATCTTGACAATCTTGACATTGAATTTTCAAATAAATCTGAAAAATAGAAGAAAGTTTACAAATATATTATTCTTATGATTTAAATTTCATACAATTTCATTATCATTTGATATTCCATTAAAAATTATTAATTTATAATTATTATAAATTATATAATATTTTAATGGTCTTTTTGATAGACTAGTAAATAATGATGAAATCACATGAATCATATCACCCCCTAAAACTTTAAATTGAAACCATTGCATGAGTTGAACACACATCACTGTTGAACTCTAGTCAAAAGTCAAAGCGCCCAAACGAATTAAGATTTTTCACGTTTTTATGAACTCAAAATGACAATCTAACCCTATCAGAATATCAGACTGTCACACACCCAAAGGCCGAAACGCCGTCTCCCCTCAATCCATCAAGCTTCATCGCTGATCGTCGGAGCAAGCATGTCAGGAGGGGTGTCTTTCCTTGCACTTCTCATTTCCTTCCCTTTCATCGCGATGGACAAGCGCCTCACGCGTCCCCTGTGCAAAATCTCAGGTCAATCTGGATCCTCTAGTCCTCACCCCTCCGACGACCTGAGGGTCATCATGGTTGCTGATCTTCTCCTGCGCGGATCTGATTCGAACTTTTTGATTCCTGGTTCGGAGATCCCTTCACCTCTGGGTTTTTCAGTGTAATATTTTAACTTGAATTAATCATGAATAATTCGCGCATCTTTCATTAATTATGATATATGTCACGAATTGATTTGAAATTTAGAAACTTTCAATTTGATCGCCTGACATAGTACCTAAAACTCAAAACTATACTACAGTATATAAAAAAAAAACTGGTGAAACATGCCATGACAAGCTTCTTTCTGATAGCAGAGTTCGTTTCAAAGCCTTCAGCCTGATATGCTCATAGTGCTAGGTGACATCTCTGCCATGGGTTCAAAACTGACAGACACCAAGTAGTCATCGGTAATGCAACAGTTCGACACAATGCTTGATCCACAGTTCAGTCTCCCTCTTCACATCCTACCTAGAGAAAGAGATGGGCAAATGCTCAAATTCACGGACAAGTATTGTTAGTATGACAGAGGACCACATGCCAGATCTTGACTCAGTTGGCTGTAGTGCGTTTGTGTCGCTTGATTCAATGGCATTACTTTGTGAGAATGATGAGCTTCGATTTGGTGTAGAAAGGGTTGTGGAGAAAGAGAGAGAGATTAATTTCAGAGAATAACAGGAGTTTAAATGGATAGAGGCGAAGCATATGTCGAGGAAATAAAGATGTCTGATGATTTTCAATGGTGGGAGAGCGATAAGAACAGGCACCTGTCCAGTTGTTCTGCTTCATATGCCTCTTCATCAACTGGATAGACTCACTATGGGGGCTTACAAGAGATTTTTATATAGGTAATAGCTAGTTACTAAGTGCATTTCTATATGTATTAATTAACTAATAGCTATTTACTATGTGCATTCTATATGTATTATTAACTAATAGCTAGTTACTTAGTGCATCTCTATATTGGTAATAGCTAGTTACAAGAGTTTTTTATATGGGCTTACAAGAGCGGCGTTTGGTAGTATCAATCTGTCATTTTGGCATGATAGAACTGCCACATCACCTTGTACCATTCAATCATTCCAGCTAGTACATAATGGCATGTAGGTACTACACTGAATATAAATGAGATGCTAGACCAGACTTATTATTCATTTTCTTTTTTACTCTCCTGTAATTTTCTTTTATATAAGAAAGACCACAATTAAAGTGAAAAAGCATTTTAAGCTTTATTTTATATATAAAAAAAGACTATGATTAATGTTGAAAATGTAACATTCTGGTTCTTACATTCTCCATATTTTCAGACAAGTTGATGTAGGCCCATATGAGTTGACACAGAGACTGCCAGAAAATTCAACTGAATATATCTTGCATGCGCTTAAGCCGAGGTCAGTGTCCTGTAGACAGCAGCTTCAAGGCACATTCACTAAATGAAAATTTTAATCCATGTCTACTTGGTTTGTGCAGAATTGTGTTTAGTGCACATGCACATAGATTTTCTGACATAATACATGAAAGATGGTACGCACAAAATTACTATTCCAGCAAGACTTGGGCTGCTAATGAGAAACCAGGTTTTGTATTTGTTACTTTTGGTCAAAACAATGCAATTAGTATTAGCCATTGCATCTTGGCCCAGGAATGGCATGTATTAGGTGTATGATTTTTTTTTCTCCTTTTGTCTTTATCAGCAGTTGCACTTGTTGTACATAGGGAAACCATTGAAAAATGTATTGTTGATAGGACTTTGCTTTCATTGGTTTGTCATTTTTATGTAAATAAATAGGTTTGAGAATTGAATTTATCATTTGCAGGGATGATACTTTTGTTTTCTCTTTTTTATTTTCATATCATTTAACTATTCTTACTAGATACAAATTTTTGTTGTTTTAGTTGAAGATCTTGTGCTTCACAGTTCTGACATGCATTGCATGCTTAGGAAGAGGGGTATATCCGGTACTTGTAGCTAGATAGAGGGAAGAGGATGGAAAATAATTTCATTAAAAAATCATTCTTTTCCTGGAAATTTGTTTTTAGTATTTATTAATGCTTCCAACACAAAATAAAGAACATTATTTCAAGCTGAGACGCTAATCTTGAGCTCATCTTCTTCAACCATCAAAAAATGAGATCCGTCTTCTATTACCCACTTACCATCTTCTGTTGTTCTACTCAAGTGTTTGCATGGGCTAACTGCAAACTTAACATGCACTACTTCTCCTGCCTTTAGGTACACATTATCCATCCCAATCAGTTGTTTCACAGGCTTTCCATTTGATTCTGTTGGCCAACGTATAAACATCAAGATCGGGTGACCTCCATCCATTGGCCCGTGATTCTTCACTCTAACAGTTACTGGGAATGTTGAATTTTTACATGCTTCTGATCCAATTTCTTCAACATGGTAGTGCTTGAGGTTCCTATCTATGTTCATTGCATGGAGATTGATGGTAATCTTTGTGTGGAGCTGGTTATCAGATTGGGTGATAATTTCATGTGAATAGTTTGAGTAGCTGAGGCCATAACCAAACTGGAACACAGTATAGCCTTTGTAGAACCGATAGGTTCTTCCAGGATAGTGACCATCTTTTGGATATGCGGAGTGGGGAGGGTCCGCCCGCATTCGCATTATGCTCATGGGAACTCGTGTGAAATCTTGTGGATACCATGTCACTGGCAATTTTCCTCCTTAAATGCACCACAACAGAAGTCACAAAGCCTTAGCTTCAACTGTAGCTAAGGTAAGCTAATTAATATTAAATGGAAAATTAGATTTACCTGGATTGTGTTCACCAAAGAGGATTTGAGCAATGGCAGTTCCACCAGCCTGACCAGGATAGCCGGCCCATAGGACGGCCCCTATCTTAGGATCAGATTTGACAAATTCAACATCGACTGGACCACCACAGAAGAGAACCAAAATCACCGGCTTCTTGGCTGCTTTCGCAACGCTTGCAATCAGATCATATTGCATTCCTGGTAGAACTAAATCAGTCCGATCATGTGCCTCAGTCTCTTGGCTCTGATCTAACCCCATAATCAGGACTACATAATCAACCGAGCTCGCCAACTGAACTGCTTGGTCAATTGAGCTAGAATTACATGCAACATCCTGACACCCGGCCAAGTATCTTGTATCTTTTACATAACTTTGCAACCCCATAAGAGGAGTTACAATTTGGCAAGGTGGTCCCGCATAATCACCGAGAAGTACTGTAAAATTGTGTGCATTTGGGCCTATCACAGCAAGGGACAACACCTGCAGTTTCGATAGAGGGAGGAGGCTCCCTGCGTTTTTAAGGAGAACTATGCCATCTAGTGCTGCCTTGAGTGCTAGATTTTGTGGTCCTGTGAGCACACTTGATCTGATTGGATGGAACCATATGGTGGGTGTTCAGTCGGGTTACCATTAAAGAGACCGAGCCGCATCCTGACTGAGAAAAGATTTTGCAGAGCCCGGTCTATATCTGCTTCTGTTAATTTCCCTTGCTGGATAGCAGTGCGTGCGAACCTTTGCACATAACTGCCGCAATTGACATCCATTCCTGGAATATAAAGTAAGAAAAATAATAAATTTTTGTTTTCATAATTCTTGAGTTACAATTTACGAAGTATAATTATTACTTTTTTCACATAATAACTATCCTTGAAGTTCCACTCATTTTCATAACTTTCTTAAACTTTCACATGTTCCAGCTTAGTACTGCATATTGCTTACTCAAGTGTCCTCTAACACTACAATTGTTTAATAAAAAAGGGTCAAAATCCTAGTTGGTGTTGACATGAGAAGGTTTATTGGTACATCTCTTACAAAAGGTAGACAAGAGTAGTGCATTCCATGTCAGCAATAATCACTGGATCTGATTTAAAGGACTATGGGTGATACATCAGGGAGTCATGGGAAGATTCCTGCTATTTACTCCCTAATTTCTTATCTAATGCATGTGTACCAGCTTTAAGAACATATGCTACTGCTTCCTCTGACGTTTTGGAGTAATTTTGAGCCTCATATATGTCTGCAACAGCATCGCAGTCTGAGGTAATGTATCTGGTATAAATCAATAAAAGAAGTATCATTCTGAGAAAGTCAAATGTATCTATTATAAATCAAAGAAGCAATTTCATTTCATTTTAAATTAGATAATCATTGTGAAATTGAATTATTACCCATTAAACTTCCACTGTCCCCTAGCTGTTTGAGTTAATAGCTTGTAATTAGCACAATTGGGCACACTATTAACTTGGTTATATGAACACATAATGCCACTAGCATGGCCCTCTTCTATACAGCTTCTGAAAGGTGGTTGGAATGTGTCCTCTAAATCCTGAGCTGAGACCTTCACTCCAGATTCAGAGAAAGAAAATTCTCAATTTTAAATTGCAATGTTGAACTATGTAATCATGATGAATTGGTACAAATAAGTTATAAGCCCCATGAGGCCAGGCTTGTGCAAACCGCACATTGTTATGTACTAAGTTAATGTGCTCTACCTAATCCATGAGTTTTTTTGCTTACTTCAGCATTGAAGGAGTCCCTTACTATGCCCTTCCAGTTGTCCAAATCATATGCAGTGAAGTGTTTGCAACAAGCTGAAGCTTGAAGAACCTGTGGTGAGTTACCGTCTTGGTAAGGGTCGCCTTGTAATCCTCTGACGTATGAGGCTGCATACATACTAGTAGTAAGTGGGTCTTCACCAGGAGTCTCTTGGCCTCTGCCCCATCTTGGATCTCTGAATATGTTAATGTTAGGCGACCAAAATGTGAGCCCCTCTGCCTGACCTACATTATATAATGCTCGTGCCTCTATCCCAATAACCTTAAAATTTTAAAAAGACCAAATAGTTATGAATGAACTAAATCTTAGAAGCTCAAGTGATTGGTGAATTCTGACAAAATCTGGTAATTTTTTTCCAAGAGGTTAAAATTTAGACTAGACAATGTACAAAAATATAATTATGAATTACACAAAAATATAAGTTTAAGGTAATTGAAAATTTATTTGACGTCACCTGTCCAATTTGGTACCAGAGAAGTGGATTGAATGTAGCAGCTGTGAGAATCACTTGAGGGAAGATTGTAGCAGCCTTTATCGGGCCATCAAAATGAATACCCCTACCGCCACTTGAAACCCCGTGCAAAGACTCTGACCACCATTTATACCCCGGCACGCCGAGCCTCTCAATTGGTGGTGAAACATCTCCTAACTGTGCAATTTTTTCTTCTAAGGTCAGATGAGAAACAAGATCCTGTACTCTCTGTTTTATGGGGAGGCCAGGTTTGCAAAATGCATGCTTTTGGCTCGATGGGTCTGATGGGTCACATGCAAATGGTGGATTGACTGAAAAGGCTGGCCATGGTGACTGAACAAGTAATGGAGAGAAGAGAAGAATGAGTAGCGTGTGAAATCTCATAGTGGAATTTTGACGAAAATAAGTTAAGCGTGTAGATCAGTAATATGGGTATAGTGGGTGTGTGGGATGTTCCTTTTGAAAGGACAATGAGTCAATGACAAAAGAGGAAGTTTTGATAAGGCTAAAGTTTATAGGTTTCTTAAAGAAGAAAATCACGGGCTTTCTTAGCCACATGCCCAATCAAGATTCTAGTTGCATATATCAGTAAATTACTTCTGCTAGGTGGATCTTGTAGGTTTTACTACATAGAAATGTGCTAGCAATTGGTGCAATAAATGAAATGTTTTGAAAAAAAAAAAACAGAAACTGTAGTAAATAAAATACAAAATTCGTAGTACTAAATTGTAGAGTTTAGAGACGATATCTATCAAGATGTGTATTTGTTGATTGCAAAACACGCCCAGGATTGTAGTCTCTTACCTAATATTTTGGCATGTTGTGGTCATGTACTGTGCCCTACTTTGTCCATATATAATGCTCGCTTTAGTGCCATACTACCATGTCGTTTTGCAATCTACATCCTGTTGTAGTCTTGTTGGTGGAATGCAAGCGTCCTTCTATTGTCCTACTTTTACCTCAAAATTTACTCTCTATGCTGGGAAGCACCAGAAATAAAACCCGATATTATTATCGATAGATTGGTAAGAGTGACAATAATGGGATAAATGTTCTATATAAATATATTCTAACTATTTAATGGAGATGCGGAACAAGAAAACCGATGGTTTAGTATCCATCAGCTTTTCCTTTTTGCCCCCTCTAAAAACAGTGGAAGGCTTTTAACTAATGTCATGCGATTTCTTTAATGTGGACTACGCTTGTTTCATTTAATAAATTTGCAACACAATCTTCTTCTTCAATTTTTTTTTCTTTTTTTAGGGCATCAAAATCCAGATGCAACTGAACTATCTGACTAGGGATGACTTACCTATGAGGCTTAGTTTTCCCGCTTGATTTTACTTCATTCGTCTGAAAGTACCAGTATCCGGTTCAAATTCAGATCTTTCCATACTGTTATAACTTTATCGGATCTTCTCACATAAAGACCGAAGGAGGGAGAGATGGTGTAACAAAGTATATACACTGTTTGGCAAACCCTCAGGCCCCGTTCGGCGGTCATATATATATAATTTTGATGAGTGTTTTCTGGTTCCCTATTCAATTTTGTGGGTTCTCAGTATGAAAGAAATTCCAACTCATATCGGATGCATGGGAAATTATCATTTCTTGATAATACATCTCTCGTAGGTCATTTAGTTGTATCAGGTTTTGGATTAAACTCAGATATCTTTTTTCACTTTGTCTGTTGCACATAGCAGTACCTCCTTCCTCTCACTAGAATTCAAGAGAAAAAAAATTCAGTGCAGGTACCAGCATCTCTTGAAGGATAAATAAGGGAAGTCAAACACGAAAATTGATCCGTAATTAAATAGGAATTGAAGAAGACAAACAGAAATTAAAGAAGATAGCAGAAATTGATCTATAAAGATGAAAAATCAATGATACATGTCAGTATCAGATTTTCTCCTTTTTCCATTGTCGCCTCTGCTCCTTTCCTCTTTCTGATACTGCTCTGTCTCTCCTCTGACGTGCTAGGTCGTTAGATACACGACCTCTGTCCTCCCTGTTTTCCGTGAGACCCAGAGCTAATTCCCCTTTCCCCCTTCCTGCTTGGCACCTCCTTTTTTTTACGCATCTTCTACAAAAAAACAAGGCAATCCTCTTCCATCTCCCTTTTAGTTTTTGGCTGTTGTCAAAATTTCTCATGAATTAACGAAGAGAAAGGATCCGAACGAGAAATAAAGTCCGAACCCAGGGAAGAGATTCTCACATATTTTAGTCGCTGAAAATATATTATAAAAGATCACAAACAAAAAAATAATTATCATTTTATTATACCACATAAAAATTATTTCCGTTACAAAATAATTTCCAACGAGGGAAATTTTTTAATCCATATCACTAGTATGAATAGTCAGTACTTAAGCTGCGGAAAGTATGGCTCTGTTCAAGCAACAGTAACCTCAACCTCATTTCCTTCAACCATCAAGAAATGAGAACCTGTATCTATAACTCTCTTACCATCTGCAGTAGCTCTGCTAAAGTGCTCGCACGGGCTAACTCTAAGCTCGACTTGCCCTGTTTCCCCAGATTTGAGGTGCACACTGTCAAATTCAATTAGTTGCTTCTTGGGTCTTCCATCTGCTGCGGCGGGCCAGCGCATAAACAGCAAAACAGGCGTCCTTCCTTCCATTGGTCCATGATTTGTCACTTTTATGGTCGTCTTAAACACCGAGTTCTGGCATTCAGCTGATTTGGTATTAGCAATTGATTTTAATCCTTGCAGTTTGACGCTGGTTTTTGCTTTGGAGGCGAATTCATAAGAGTAATTCGAGTAGCTAAGGCCATAACCAAATGGGAAAACTGTATCGCCTTGGTAAAACCGGTATGTTCTGCCAGGATATTTTGTAGCATTGTTAGCTCGCATGTTCATGTTGGTCATGGGGATCCATGTGTAATCGTGTGGGTACCATGTCACAGGCAATTTACCTCCTGAAATAAGAACATAAAAGCAAGTAAACTTTAATACAGGGTCTTAATTTATGAAATGGATGATTTTCCTTATATCTTTCTTGTTGGAATTTGCAAATAGTTCTCCATTTGTGTGAAAAGATTTCAACCTGGGTTGTACTCTCCAAAAAGGATTTGAGCAATGGCGTGCCCACCGGCCTGGCCAGGATAACCAGCCCACATTATTGCACCGATCTTCGGGTCCGACTTTGCAAAAGAAACATCAACAGGACCACCACACAACAACACCAATGTCACCGGCTTCTTGGCTGCTTTTGCAACACTAGTGACCAACTCTTGTTGGGACCCTGGCAGAAGCAAATCTGATCGGTCAAAATCCTCCCTCTCTTGGTCTAGTGACAAACCCATGAATAGAACCACATGGTCGGCAGCAGTAGCTGCTTGTACTGCTTGCTTAATATCAACTCCTGAGTTGCACGCAGCCTTACTGCACCCGGCAACAAACTTCGTGTCTTTTGCATAGCCCTTTAGTGCATCTAGAGGGGTAACGCTTACACATGGTGGCCCTTGGTAATTTCCAAGAAGTATGCTTGCATTATTTGCATTCGGCCCGATGACCGCAAGTGAGGAGACTTGCGTCTTAGAGAAGGGGAGGAGTTTGTCAGTGTTTTTCAGAAGTACAATGCCTTCTAATGCCGCTTGTAAAGCTAGATCTCGGTGCGCTTGTGCACACACTTGGTCTTTACCAATGCTACCGTAATCTTTCTGTTTGGTTGGGTTACCATCAAAGAGGCCTAGTCGCATCCTGATCGCAAATTGGTTCGAGATAGCCCGGTCAATATCAGCTTCTGTTATCAGCTTCTTTTGCAAAGCTGAAGAGGAATATTTCTGCAGATGTTCCCCGCAGTCGACATCCATCCCTGTTAAATAATTTCAGTCAATGATACATGTTTAATCTATATCTTGCTTTCTGAGAATAAAAATTGCAAAAGTACATTTTCATTTTTCATCGAATTAATACCTGCTTTCAGAGCAACAGCAGTGGCATTTTCTGCTGTTTTAGCATACATTCCAACCATAACACCAATTGCATCACAATCCGAAGCAATATATCTACACACGATTATTGGATTAAATAATGAAAAATCAGAGAATATAGTTTACGAAAGGAATACTCTCTTCTCTCTCTCTCTCACACACACACACACACACACACGCAGAGACATAAAAAAAAAGAAGGATTGGTTTAAATTAAAAATAGAACAGTACCCATTAAGGCCCCATTGCTGTCTGGCAATTTTGGTCAAGAAGTTGGGGTCACCACAAGGGGCAATACCATTGACCCTGTTGAAGGGGCACATGAGGCAGCTTGCGTGCCCGTCTTGAACGCAGCTCTTGAAAGGAGGCTGGAATGTGTCTTCTAAATCTTGGGCTGTTACCTGCATTTATTACATTTTTATCACCAAGAAAACTTAATTTTGGGCCTATCAATGTTATTTGATCTTCTTGGTACAATAAGAACTAGCTAATTAGTTAATTATGAATTATGGTTCTATACTAGTAGGAATTCACACACTCGAGTTGAGCTGCCTATGCTAATAACTAATAATTAAAGCGAAATTGTCACTTACCACTGCATCAAAAGTGAAACGCGAGGCATTTCCCCATTTTTCCAAATCATACGCTGTGAAATGCTTGCAACAAGCCGAGGTTTTAAGCTTCTTCACTGGGCCACCTCCAATTGGTTCCCCTTGCATTCCTCTGACGTACATGGTTGCATACTTGCTGATGTGCAATGGGTCTTCGCCAGGTGTCTCTTGTCCCCGACCCCATCTCGGGTCCCGAAATAAGTTTACATTAGGCCCCCATAATGTCAACCCGTCTAGCTGGCCGTTGTTGTAGATTCCACGCGCCTCGGTCGAAATCGCCTTTATATGCAACAGTATGTTAGCATTGGTTCTTCGAGGAAAACATGATTAAAACCAAAAATGGATAATATAGTTCTTTTGATGTTTTTAAGTTCAAAATTGGATTGTACCTGTCCGTTAGATTCAAGTCTAAGAATCAATTGCACATGCAACCATAATATCATCTCAATAGAGACTGTATCGAGGTGTACCACCGATAAAATAATTTACGGTTATGTTAGTTGTATCTAATGCTTAATTTAATTTTGAAGACCATGATGAGTCTTTTTTTAGTAAGCAAGAGGTTTTATAATTATTGCTCTGATCTGGAAATCACGAGACAAGAGTACATAAATTAACTATGTTGATGATGTCACATACTTTATTAATGTGGCATGTGATCGATCTCTCATTCGTTTCTTATGTACCATGTTATCTCTTTACATAATTTACATCATGCAGTATGATTTCTATACATCCCCTGTTTGATCTTTTTGTAACATGAAAAGCAACTCCGTGATAATGGATTCTGGCAAACGTTTCCTTATGAATGTTAGTATTCAAAATCCATTCAACAAAAGTATTTGCAATTACGCAACTTGAAAACTCACAACTCTATTGCACGAGGTTAATTTAATTTATGTGCTTTCTTTTCTATTCTTTCATTTATTTTTTTCGTCTTAATTATTTTTTCTCCTTTTTTGCAATTGCCAATTTGCAAATTAATATGATGAATATAATAAATTATAAATAATTAAGATGATCTTTGAAACCCCACCTCTCCAATCTTATACCAAAGTTGAGGATTGAATGAGGCGCCGGTGACAATAACTTGCGGGAAGCTCGTAGCCTTGAATATTGCACTGAAGCTAAAACGGATGGATCCTGTGCCTCCGTACGCCATCCCGTGTAGAGCTTCAGTCCACCATTTAAATGCTGGAATGCCGAGCCGCGGGATTGCCGGCCCATCATCTCCTAATTGTGAGATTTTCTCTTGTAAGGTCATTTGTGACACGAGATCCTTTACTCGCTGCTCCATAGGTAGTGTGGTCTTGCAGAATGCATATTTTTGGGTTTTCGGGTCCGACGGGTCGCAAGAGAATGGTGGGCCTGAAGAGAGAGCGAGTAATGGTGAGAAGATTAGTAGAGAGAATAAAAGAAGAGTTTCCTTGTAGGTTTTCATGGTTGAACAAATTGAGAGGGGATGAGGGGTGATAATAATATGGAGTTTGAGCGAAGGTAGGATGTTGGTTCGCTTATATATATACCACAACTACATATATTGATATATGGAAGCGTATCTATTCCTACAGGATACAAATTGTATTAATTAATCTATATTTTTTTTTCTTTTTTCCTCTTTTCTGATAGTTTTTTCTCTCATTATATAGCCTAATATGACAGAAAAATGTACCATTTTTTTAGAGATTACTGGAGAGCAATATCTTTTAATTTATAACTTTAGAAATTAAGATGCTAATAATCGTCAATTTTCATCAGTCTCAAGTTGGCAAGCAGATTTTTAACGGCCGAAATCATTCCTCTAAAATTTCAGCCAAACAAGATTAACTTCAGTAATTCTTTTCTCTATTTCGCTCCTCCCAGCTACTCATGCTCATGTATAATTTGGGGATTATTCAGTTGTTATCGAATGGTTAACGCCTTTCTTTCATTTTTAGATGGAATTATAAAACAGAAAGAGGGATTATTTAAATTTCTCAGAAAGCATTCTACATCATCTAATTATTTATATTGTTCACTATTTGGTTTTCTAGCTAGTAATCATATATTAGTTTGCATTAATCCAACGGTTATCGATCTTTAAATTTTTCATTAGCCCAAAAGAAAATATGTATATAAAGTAGTTGTACAATGAATCACAACATTAAATTTTCACAATTATCTATCATGAATTTTTTATTTTTTAAAGTATTCATATAATCAATAGTATTTATTTCGTCTGATATATTTTGGTCTTATAAATTTATAAAATTAAATCATCACCAATGCTTCACATTTTCATTTCGGAGTGACATCTAACGAGCAGTCCAACATAGTAGGTATAATTTATATAGTATTTGGAAGCATACTTTTTTGGACAAGTATATATTGAACCTATTTATCCGTTTTGTATTTTTTATCTACATAATTATTTACAAATAATTTATTCATATTTTATGCGTTAAATGTTAATACAGATAATTATTAGCTTAATTGAGAAGTTATGGATATTCAAATTATTTGTATTTCTAAATATTGTGCATCTCATATATAGTTCTTATTTTGTTGTTGAAATATTGTTCTATTTTATAATCTTGTTATTGAATATTCAATAATACGCGCACATTTCTTAATTACATTTATTGCGTACATTTGTCATAACTTTTTATTTTATGTATCTGTTCTATATTTTTTTAGATAAAGATGGCAATATAAACATCTAACTTTAAAAGTCTATAAAAAAACTGTGACCACCCGTATGGAAAGTATCATCTTTGTCACTAGACCAACTATTCTATTATTTATAATACTTATTTTACATAGAATTAGTTTGTTGTTATTCACACTAATCGAATACGTATCTATCAATTATTCTTACAATATTATCATTTATTTAAGGCAAATTTGTTTTGCTAGATTATAATTAACATTCATCTAATATCACCAATATTCACCCAATAAAATACAAAGGTAAATATGGCTTCAGCCTTTTCAAATATGTTGTTTGTTCTAAGTGTCAATACAGTGCTCACTTAGTTTATATGATGAGTCTACTAATTATCCATTAATAAGATGATTTACAAAATACCCTTTATATTTAAAAACTAACTAAAATGAATGACTGAATTTAGCCTGTTTTTTTTTTTTTTTTTTTTTTTTGCAAATTATCATCGTAGAATTCGTGACCTCCACATTTCCCTCCACTCCTAACCCTCCACATTTAAAGACATCTGGTACGTGCTATACAAGTACAACACTCTGCATTTATAATTGTGCAAATTAATCACATAATAAGATAGGAATATGAAATTAGGAGTCTTTAAATTTTTAAGTATCAAAATCCGAAAATTCAAAAATATTGTTTACAGTATATCAGTGTATATTGTGTAAAATTACAAAATGAGAGAATTTGGATATATATTGACTCATCTCAATACTAGTTGGATTCAGATCGGACTCGATCCAACTCATTTTATTCAGTTTTTTTATATAATTACTATTAAATTAATATTATTAAAAATAAAAGTGATAAAAATATATTTATAAATTTACGAATGGTAGCGCGTCACTAGTACTGACGCGGAGTAAACGCGCCACTGCCAGTGGTGTCTTTATCAAACACGCCACTGACAGTGGCGCGTTTGCTCTGGCTTTTTTATTTCATTCTACTATATTATTGATTTTATTATATAAATTATATTACTGATTTTGTGTAGTATTTTTATTATTCAAATTGAGAATAATAAATTATTTAAATTATGGTAATATACAAATTTGAGACTTTATCAAAATTAGATTTCTTTTCTTTCATTTTTATTTCTTTATAGGAGTTTACATATTATTGATATACAAAATAATTATTTATCAAATTACAAAATTATTATTTATCGTATTAAAAATAGAGTACCAAATAAAATCATAACAGAGAAGTAAATAATATCATAAAAAAAATATAACAATCAAGTCTCATAAAATAGATAATAAAGTACTAAATAAGATACAACAATCAAGTCATAATAAAATACTAAAAAAGTAAAATAATAAAATCTCCATAATAGAGTTCTAATACAATAATAAAGATAAAAAAATAAAAGACTACTCCTGACGATGTCTGACAAATCGACGGGGTCTATGTCGTCCCTGAAAAAAAGCAAACACAATACATCAGTGAGCTGATTAAATTTTTTTTATCAGTTACATTTACTAAGTTAGAAAACAAACAACTAACCACGCTGCCAGGAGTATATCGACGTGGTGTAACAATGTCACGACGCTCCCGATCAAGAGCAAGTGGGGTGAAATTCTCTATATGTGCAGGCTCTGCAACATCCTCCCGAATGTGCGATGACTCTCCAGGTCCTGATGGAAAATCATACTGACAAGGATCGTACTACTGTCCGTACTGTGAAGGGTATTGTTGCCCGTACTGCGGATCGTATTGTTGGTTGTACTGCTGAGGTGGCTGTACAGGATCCATCGGTATGTGTTGGGTCTGCGAGAAATGTTGAGTCACGAATGGATCTGAGAACCGCGTACCCGACGGATCAAGAATATCAGCAGATAACCTAGCAATAACGTCATTCCAATCATAGTTTTCTGACAGCTGTTAAAATAGTTCAAGTTGTTAGAATTATATTGTTCATATTTTAAAATTTTAAATTAAGTTATAATACTTATGTTGTCGAGGATAGTCGTGAAGTCGGCATTCTTATAGGGGAAGGGTGGGGGTGTGAGGGATGTGGAGTCGGTGGAGCCTCTGAATCACCCGATGAATACGGGATAACATCAATATCCATGGGTAATTTTGTCGCCTGTAGAAGCTCGTCCATCTTGTGAGTCGTATCTGCATCCTCAAAGTCCTCATTTCACTCTGAGAGCATAACCTTACCAAACTGTCTTCATCCCCTAGTGATCGCTCATCGCACCGCCTTCAGCGCTCTCTTGGTAACCCTAGCGATCTATTCATTACACATATATTACTTATTATCGATTAATGTATATAGATATATAAATTTTATAAGTTTTTAGTATACTGCGCGCTGTCTGTGAGGTACGTGAGGAATATAGCCCACATCAGGAATCTCCACTACCGATGGTATAGGAGGTATCGTATTCGTTGACTCAAGTGGTCTGCTAGCGGCTCCATAGACGTCGATACCTCCCGTAGTCCTCCGCATTCCACTTTTCTTCATCCTCGGGGTCTCATGGAGGCAGCTCAGCCCATCTGGCCACATACGCATGAACAAATTATCTCCAGTTGATATTCTTTTTTTTTAACCCAAGTGCGGACAATATTTGAAGCTCCTCTATAAATGGCTGTAAAAAATAATTAGTAATAAGAAATAATAAGCAAAAAAAATATATTTTTGTAGTGTATATGATAGAATACATTGGGAAGCGGAGGCGGTACTGACTGAAGTAAGCCGAACTATCGCCTCACTCACTCCCGATAGTACCACTCCACTACCAAAAAGTAGATAAGTGGAAGTCGACAAGTGCACGAGTCCACACAGTCATCTACCAACGTCGGCAATAAGTGATGTACCAACTCGTACGGCCTCTAATTGACATGTGTGTAAAGCAACATCAACAGTTGATCCTGCACGTACCTCACGCCGACGTGCGATGGATTGTGATACCTGGTCTTATCAAGTGTCCATTTCCTATTATCAATTCAAATTATGATTAGTGATTATACATATATTTTTATTTATTATTTTAATTATATAAATAAATTTTTATCTACCAAAAGGTACATAGCTGTCGCGATCCAATGTATCTCAATCGCTGAATACGGCTGTCTCGGAGGTGAATAATAGACGAGCTAGGGGCAAACGCGTCCAACTCCATAGCATCAACAAAAGCCAAGGACAATCAATGCTTCTGGTCAATCCCTAGCACACCACATCGAGACGCCGATATAGGTAACCAAGCGTCGTAGCCCCCTAATTTCTTTTCACAATAGATCATCCTGCAAATTTAATATCAGTACTAAAAATTATTTAACTTTGAAAGATAAATTATTTTTTAACACTTACCATCAAAATTGATAGAAGAAACGGTGGTATTGAGTCTCCACTATTGTCGGAGAACATGATAAACCTTGTCAACTCCAGAGAAAAACTGACTGCATATTGATCAAGACCCTGATGATCGTCGGCCTCCGGAGCATGATCAAAGTGGGACCGTAACTCTCAAAGGGAAATAGAACATCTGCCAAAATTTATATTCAGTTTAATCACAATTTATGAACAAATAAATATGAAAGTTCATATAAAGTCTAATCAATTACCTCTCATCCTTGCAGAATGTTGATATATCATCTTGCCCAAATAATGTACAGATATAAGCCGAGAAATCTCTATCACCCGGTCACCGGCTCACCGATCATGGATACACCCCATAGACATACGACGTCCTAAAAAATTATTTTCATTACTATAAAATATTTTTAATACTGTAATAAAATTAATAATATTTGACTATTTACCTTTAGAGTCATAATCATCTCGCCAAAATTGAAGTGAAACTTGTGAGTTTCTGGCCTCTAAAATTCTATCAACGCGCTCAATAAACCCATATCAATCTTCAAGTTACGGGCCTCCGCTTCTTGAACATATATCTCGCGTAGTCTGACGAGATGAAGAAATCTCATACCTCGCAATCTATCCCGAATGTGCGAGATGTATGATATCGTCGGACGATGAGTGCAAAAATAAATGACATTGCCATCTCTATGTAATTTTAATTTCATAATTATATTCTCATATATATGTATTTTATTTATATTTTTTTCAAATATAATGTACCTCTACCTGACTATAGCGTGTCTGATGTTTATTGTCAGTGAGATAAATGATGATATTTTCATTTTTTTGCTCGCCCGCCATTATATATTACAAAATAATTTTATTTTAATTAATATTATATAATTAATTTTAAATATAAAATAATCTATAATTAATTTATATAATTAATCTACATAATTAGATTAATATAATATTATGATCTAATTAATATAATTTATAATTAAATTATAATTACTATCTAATTAATCTATAAAAATAATATACAAATAATCTAATTAAATAATAAAATTAATATATAATTATTCTACATAATTAATTAATTAATAATTAATCTATAATTAGTCTACAATTAAAACCTAATTAATCTATTCTAAAATTAAATACTAAATTAAATCTATTATTCTACATAATTAATTAATAATTAATCTATAATTAAATAATAAATTAAATCTATAATTATTCTACACAATTCTCTCTTTTCAATCAAACGCGCAGTGGCGCAGTGGTGCGTTTCCTAGAAGACGCCACTCTCAGTGGCGTGTTTGCTCCGCGTCAATGCCAGTGGCGCGCTACCATTTGTAGTTATAAACTAGCCATTACTCGCTCTTATTTTTAATAATATTAATTTGATAATAATTATATAAAAAACTGCATTTTATTACCTAGTTTTAGACTTAATTTCAAACCTCGTACCAGTTAATACTCATTACACAACAATTCTGATTATTTAAATAATAATTAATATTAGTTTGAATAAATAAATGAAAATATATTTTTACATAATTAATTAATTAAGTTAGATTGGTTGGGTCGGACTGTAGTCAAAATCTTGATCCGTGACCCTGACCTAGCTAGCTAAAAAGAAGAAGTTGACAAATTGTTCTCCGACTCATTTTGACGCTTGTATATATATATATATATATATATATATATATATATATATTATAAATGCGAGCGACATAAAGAACATGCAACATTCAGCCACTAGCAATATAAAAGTACGTAGGTCAATTTATTGTGAAACAAGCATTAACTATATATGCTACAATATTTAATACCAATTCCCCATTATGATAATGCTTTAATTGATAATATCTACGGTCAAAATGATTTATTAATTAATGAAGTAGGACGCTTTGTTTGGCTGACTTTTAGGCCCCGTTCTCTTTCAAAATTTTGGATGGTTTTTAAACATTATGACCATAGCAAGCCAAGTTATAAACACAGGAAGCTAAAGTTATGTAGAATCATGTAATCTAAGTTATAGCATGCTATGGTAAGAGGTAAAAAGTGTTTGATATTAAATCATGGTTATGAATTATTTTTATCATGTTGTTATATTAATTTGTTAAGAAATAATTGTTCAAATTAACAAAAAAATATTGGTTATGATAAAATTGTAACCTTTTATATGTAATATATTTTGTATTTCTTATTTATAAAAAATATTATTTAGAAATTATTTTTTTAAACTATATTTATAATTAATAATAACAATATTAATTATAGAATCTTTTTTTATGTTCTACCGCATGATCAATATTTATTTTGCTTTATGAAGTATTTTTTTAAATTATAGCCGTTGAATTTCATTATAACATGTGTAAGCTTTTTTTACATAAAAAAAAAAGATTCCCCATTGAATGCCACTTACCTTTTTGAATTATAGCCATTGCAGTTCACTTGGTCTATATATTAGACAAATTGATATATTGACTTCCCATGAATCCTTCTTACAACTTTGTTTTTCATTTATTAAAATGGATGAGTACCACAGATGGATAATTCAAAAAGATGAAGAAGAGATTCTAGATTTGATCAATGCATACAATTATGCACCATTTACACCAGTCATGCCTTCTTACAGAATTCCATGCCATACATCGATCTTGATTGCGCGGGAAATTAGATGTTAGTAGAGGGAGCACAGAGAAGAGAGAAAGCCACGCAAAAATTGAGTCCGACTTGATTTTCAGAAAACCTGACTTTCGACGTAATTTTCTCAACTTTGGAGCGCAAGCCAAGGCTTCTCTGGAGAGCACCGAACAGTCCATCGCAATTAAAAATCAGGTTTTATAAAAACCAAAGAAGCGATGGTTAAAACCTTGCAATCGAACGGGGCCTTAAAATTTGAAACTTGGTTCAGGATAATTTTGTTCGAATTTGTCAGATTCTAAAGAATCACGCCAATTTGTCCATAAGTTTCTCAAGGGAAAAAAAGGAAAAGAGAAAAGAAAATATGCAAGTATAAATTATATATAAATTTGAAATAAATATAACATGTACAGATGTTGAAGTTTTACACTGCATGTGACAGCAACAAAAATTATTAGCGAAACGAAATGCTTTTGGTGCAGATAAACGACAGCACAACATTGGACTTTTCAACTGCTAATTTTGACTTCTTTTTCTTTCATCATTTCTTTCTACTGTTCCACCTCCCGTCTATCAGTCTATGTTGTATTATCACTGTTTTGAATTCTCTCTACGTGCATGTGCATGAGTGCATCCAATTTCAAACATACTCTAATATATAATAAATATTCTTTAAATAAAATCAGTTGTCGGTGACGGTAGTTAAGTAATTATTTGAGAGAGAGAATTCCATGGCGGAGATGTGCACGAGCAATTTGTTCTCGTGTAGCAGGCTTGCTGCTTCGCCTCCTTTCCTGCTCTATGGATTATGGAATGCTCAATGCATGCACTGAATTAGCATACGTACATCCGCCAACAAGGTTAAGATTTGCATAGTAGTAATTAATATAATTCACGACTGATTTAATTATACAAATAAATAGTTTAATACTGATATATATTTTAGGAAGCAAATTGTGTACAGTAAATTCTTATAAATCTCTGCAGACATGATATTTCTGTTAGAAAATCTAATAAATTGTATTTGTCTTTAAGATTTCTTAGAAATTAGATCGCTTTGCTTACAGTTTTTTTTATATATAATTATTATTAAATTAATATTATTAAAAATAAGAGTGAGAATTATAAAATTTTAAATCTATGAATGGCAGCGCGCCACTAGTATTGGCACGAAGCAAACGCGTCATTACAAGTGGTGTTTTCACCAAACGCACCACTGCCAGTGGCGCGTTTCCTAAACCCTAAATCCTAAGAAACGCGCCACTGGCAGTGGCGCGTTTGAGACTGGTAGTCTTCGCACATAGGAAAAAAATTGATGTACGATATATTTATGTAGAAAATATGTGAATTGATTTAGATAATCATTATTTACCATATTAAAAATAGAGTACCAAATAAAATCATAATAGAGAACTAAATAATATCATAATAAAATAAAACAATAAAGTCACAATAAAGACATAATAAAGTACTAAATAAAATAATACAATAAAATCTCCATAATAAAATAATATAACAATAAAGATAAAAAATAAAATACTACTACTGATGACGCCTAACATATTGACGTGACATCGGACGTGTCTGCAAAAGTAAAGACAGTATATCAGTGAGCTGATTAAATTTTTTTATAATTAATATTGATTAAGTTATAGAACAAACGACTAACCACGGCAGGTATATATCGAGGTGGTGGACCAACGTCACGTTGCTCCCGACCAAGAGCAAGTGGAGTGAAAGCTCTTGTATGCAAGCTCTGCAGTATCATCCTGAATATGCGATGACTCTCCAGGTTCGGAAGGAAAACCATACCGGCCCGGATCGTACTGCTGGTCGTACTGTGGATCGCTTCTGTTGGTATCTTGTGGATCGTATTGTTGGTCGTACTGCTGAGATGACTATACATGATCCATCGATATGTGTTGGGTCTATGTGAAATGCTGAGTCTGAATGGATCTGAGAACTGTGTACCCGACATATCAAGAATATCAGCAGACAGCCTAGTAATAATGTCGTTCCAATCGTAGTTCTCTGACGGCTGTTAAAATAGTTTAAGTTGTTACAATTACACTGTTCATATTTTAAAATTTTAAATTAAGGTATAATACTTACGTTGCCGAGGATAGATATGAAGTCAGCATTCTCATAGGAGAAGTGGGGGTGTGGAGTCGATGGAGTCCATGTAGTCTCAGAATTATCCGTGAAATCCGGAATAGCATCAATATCTATGGGTAATCTACCGTATGTAGAAGCTCGTCCATCTTATGAGGCATGTTTGCATCCTCAAAATTCTCCTTGCACTCTGAGAGCATAATCTTGCCAAATTGTCTCCATCCCTTAGTGACTGCCCATCAGACCGCCTTCAATGCATTCTTGGTAACTCTAGTGATCTATTAATTATACATATATTACTTATTACCGATTAGTGTATATAGATATATAAATTTTATAAATTTTTATATACCATGCGCTGTCTGTGAGGTACGTGAGGAATGTAGCCCATGTCAGGGATCTCCGTTGTCGATGGTATAAGAGGTATCGCATCACTCGTCTCAAGTGGTTTGCTAGCGGCTCCATAGACGTCGAACCACTATCGATATCTCTCATAGTCCGCCGCATTTCATTCTTCTTCATCCGGGTTTCGTGGACGCAGCTCATCCCATCTGTCCACACATGCCTTATGGTATTGTCTCCAGTTCATATTCTTTTTCTTGAACCCAAGCGCAGACAATTTCTGATGCTCCTCCACAAATGGCTGTAAAAATAATTAGTATAAATAGTTAGTATAAGAAATAATAAGTACAAAAATTATATTTTTAGTGTATATGATAGAATACCTCGGGAAGCGGAGACGGTAACTGAAGTAAGCCGAACTGTCGCCTCACTCACTTCGGATAGTACCACTCCACTACCGAAAAGTAAATAAGTGAAATTCGGCAAGTGTAAATGTTGATATATCATCATGCCCAAATAAATGATGGATGTATGCCGAGAAATCTCCGTCAGTATACCCGATCACCGGCTCACCAATCGTAGATAAACCCCACAGACATACGACGTCCTAAAAAAATATTTTCATTACTATAAACCCTTTTTTATACTGTAATAAAATTAATAATATTTGACTATTTACCTTTAAAGTCACAGTCATCTCGCCAAAATTGAAGTGAAATATGTGAGTTTCTGGCCTCCAAAACTCTATTAACGCGCTCAATAAACCCGTATCAATCTTCAAGTTACGGGCCTCCGCTTCTTCAACATAGATCTCTCGCAACCTAGTGAGATGAAAATATCTCATATCTCGCAACCTACCCTAAATGTGCGAGCTGTATGGTATCGTCGGACGATGAGTGTGGAAACGAATGACATTGCTATCTCTCTGTAATTTTTATTACATAATTAACTTCTCATATATATGTATTTTATTTATAATTTTTTTAAATATAATGTACCTCTTACTGACTATAGTGTATCCGATGTTTGTCGTCAAAGAGATAAATGATGACTTTTGCATTTCGTTGCTCGTCTGCTATTATCTATTACAAAAATTATTTTATTCCAATTAATATTACAGAACTAATTTTACATATATAATAATACATAATAATTTATAATTACTTTAAATTAATCTACATATAATCAAATTAAATAATAAAATTAATCTATAATTAATTAATAATAAATATATGTAATTAATCTAAAATTAGAACCTAATTAATATATTCTACAATTAAATAATAAATTAAATCTATATTATTGTACACAATTAATCAATAATTAAATTATTGATTAAAAGCTAATTTATGTATTCTATAATTAAATAATAAATAAAATCTATAATTAAAAGCTAATATGTAATTAAATTATAATTAAAATCTAATATATAATTAAAAACTAATAAATAATTAAATTATAATTAATATATATAATTAAATTACAATTAAAAGCTAATCTATAATTATATTATAATTAAAAACAAATCTATAATTAAAAGCTATTTTATAATTAAATCAATAATTAATCTACAATTAAATAACAAATTAAATCTATATTATTCTACACAATTAATTAATAATTAATCTATAATTCTATAATTAATCAATAATTAATCTATAATTAAATTATAATTAAATAATTCTATAATTTAATCTACATAATTAATTAATCTATAATTAAATTAAAATTAAATAATTCTATAATTAATCTATAATTTATATTTCAATTCTAATTATTTAGATAAATAAAATTTACTTTCGATAGAAAAATTCAATAATTTTCCACACTCGATCTCGTCCCATGTGTTCTCTTTTCTTTCTTTTTCTTCTCTTCATTCTTTTCCTCTCTCTTCTCTTCTCTCTTCTCTCTCTTTTTTTCTCTCTTCGGCAACGTGCAGGGGTGTGTGAGATTATCTACGTGTTTGGTTTATATAAGAGATAAATGCGCCACTACCAGTGGCGCGCTGCCATTCGCGGATTTCAAAATAGCCATTACTCACTCTTATTTTTAATAATATTAATTTAATAATTATTATATATATAAAACTGCTTTGCTTATATTAACGATATTAATGTATCAATATTATATCTTCTCAATAAACAATATATAAATTTACACTTCTGTAATAACTTCAAAACGGAATTGGTCGTTGCTTTCAAATTTTGTTATGTCCCTTATGAGTATACCATATTAAACGATACGAATATTAAAATATTTTTGGAAGGAGATTGTCATGAATTATTACACAATGTGTACGAATACTTCTATGAAGATGTCTCATGATTACACTTCAGCAATCTTTAATATAAAACTTTGACAATTATTGTGAATCCTAATTAATTGTAGAATCGTGCGTCCGTCTACTTTCACTCTCCAAATTACTGTTTAAAATTTCTAAATTCTATGAATTTTATTGAGCGCATTCTATATGGTGTTGTACATAATATGAATCTGTCTATGCTTAGTATCTACAAATTTTTTTTTTAGTAAATAAAAAAAAAAATGAAACTAGCCACATCTCTCCTCACTTTTACATATTTAGTCAGATCCGAGTTTGAAACTCGGGTCCGAGTTTTTTTTTTTACGTAAACGTAAAAAAACACGGACCCGAGTTTATATTAAAAATAAAACACAACAGTCAGTAGATTGATCTAAAATATTACAACAAAAATTAAAATAAACACACCCAGTAGATTTGAAAATTGTAGGTGTCTGGACCGAGTTGTAAGTTTTAAATAGACAGCAAAAATTAACAGTATGAACGATAAACCCTACTGTTAGTGTATTTTAATTTTACAGCAAAAATTAATAGTCCAAATAGAAAAAAAACTTACAACGTTGATGAGACTAGAGTGGTGAATACGGATCGGCTCTGGATCTGTCGAAAAATAAATTTCCAGTTGGAAGTTCTTGCAACAGTAACAATAGTGATTTTGAAGAAATGGTTAGCTGAAGGAAGATGAAGAAGAAATGTACTGGGTATGCTATATAATAGCATGATGTTTGGACCGAGTTTAAAACTCGGTTCCAGGTGTACTGGGCCGAGTTAAAACTCGGTCTAGACATCTGCAATTTTCAAATGTACTAGGTGTGTTTATTTTAATTTTTGTTGTAATATTTTAGATCAATCTATTGACTGTTATGTTTTGTTTTTTATATAACACACAAACGTAAAAAAAAAAATACTCGAACCCGAGTTTGAAACTCGGGTCCGTATTTTTTTTTTACGTTTATGTGTAAAAAAAAATACCCGGACCCGAGTTTGAAACTCGGATCCGTGTTTTTTTTTACATTTCTGTGTAAAAAAAAACCGGACCCAAGTTTCAAACTCGAGTCTGGCTAAATATGCAAAAGTGAGAGAGAGGTGGCTAGTTTCATTTATTTATTTTTTTCATTTACTAAAATAAAAAAAAATCTGTAGTATCTATATCTCTATTTTTAAAATATAGATAGTCTATTCAAAATGCTTAATACGATTTTCATATTCAGTTTTACTTATAGATGACAATTTATATTTTTTTGTAGATTTTTTATCATTTTTAGATATTTAGAAAATCATTCTATCTCAACATTACGAAACATCCCAAAAAAATTATTTAGATCTTAAAAGCGAAAATACAAATCTGTAGCACTGACCGCGTTGCCATTGGATATCATAACCTCACTAAATTTTATTTATTTAATCTAGGCTTATTTTTCTAACAATGTGCTAATAGTTGTAATTAATATATTCACTGATAGATTAAAATCACTTATTTAATTTGGAATAATGCTTATAATTAGCCTGACTGCACAATGAACAGTGATATCCGATCTGCCAGATGTTATAAAGTATGAACTGTTGGATCCAAAAGAATTCCGTACAAATGGATGAGTGCACTCTGCTCTCCTTCAGAAAAGCCTCCACGCTACAGCTTTTCAGTTTTGAGCAATATGATAATAATCAACATGCTTATTAAAAAAAAAGATAAAAACATTTGATATCATGACAAATTAAGGATTGTTGGCAATATATAGGTCCCTCTTTAATTGGACATATATTACTGGTTCTACCTTATTATAACAAGATACGTTGATTAATTATAATATATATATATTTTTTCGATATGTTTGTTTATTGGCTTGTACAAGAAGTAATAATTAAAAATAAATAGATTAATTATTATTATTGCCGCATGATGAAAATGAAAAGATAAATTAATAAACCAAAGGTACATGGCATTGCATGGGACCCAACCAATACTAAAATATATGAGAAATAGTCACAATTAATGTCGTAAATGTAAGCATGCGTACAATACTGAAATAAGAAATAAATCAGAGTTTAATGAAATAGTGACATGTGAATATGTGATGCTCCACAATCTCTCGTCTTTTCATTCATAATTCGGATTATATATAGTAGACATACTTTTGTATTATATGAAATGTCGAAATCATTCAGCAGTTAGATCAGCGGTATTATTTATGTCTTTCTTAGAGAACTGTTCATCTCAAATCAATTTATAGCGATCTCATCCTAACATGTTACCAATTATTCGTCGTTATAGTGCAATCAGGAAGAAATCAGAAATGAAGTCGGTGCATAATATGGCACGGAGATGGAGTGGTACAACATTTAGCATATGACACAAAGTTTTATTTAGAAAATTGAACATATTTTATAATATCTTTTATGAACTTTTTTTGTGTTTTGGATCATTCATTGTTATTATTAAACTCAAGCATTTTTTTATATTTGAATTAATGGTTTTAGAGTGAAATGTCGTAAAATATTTCGGCAGCTCTGCCTCCGGAGGGAACCTGAATTTTTTTTAATTTCATGAATAGAAAAAACACCCTTTTTTAAGTAATTAAGTATTATTTTTCATATAGGAGGTTGCAAATTCTAAATTCAATATCAAAAGTGCGTTGTAAGAATTTGGCCCTCGTCTCATACTAAAGAAAGAAATTACAATATTTTAAAAAAATATTAAAAAAAAACTAATCATTGAACAAAACCATTAAAAAAAATTAATCAAAAATAGTAAATTTTATATAAGATGGACTTTATATGACAGGTTGCCACAATTTCATACTATTTCATGACAAATTTTAATATCAAGATGTTTTATCTAAGACTATAATTTTTGAACTAAATTTATACAGAATCATCACGTAATTTTTTTATGTACTTCAATCAGCTTAACCTATTCATTTTAATTAAGGGATGCCTTCACTGCTCTGGCACAATTTCTTAGGCACAAAAAGAGGGAATTTTATACATTTAAAATAGTAAATCATACACAACTTAGAGTAAAGTTAGGACACAAATGTAATCTGTAGTGGATGAAATATAAATGAATTTCATTGAGGTGGACGGTGACTTGAGAAGAAGGGCGAGATCAATGATTGAATTTTTCTTTTACCCATTGGAAAAAAAACAATGATTGAATTTTAATAATTGTGATATGAAAGCAAAAGGTTATATATTACCAGTAACAACCGAATCCTGTGGTAATAGTAATACTAATATATAGTTCCAACTAACTACTCACTAATAATGTGTTGTTCTCCAAAGAAGAAACAGACGTGGATCTTACTCACATCAACGGTACAGTGAAAGTAAACCTAAAAAGGTCATCACATGAGATCTATTTAATTTATTGTACTGTACTACATAATTATTCCAGTGAAAATTATGTTTTATGCAAATGATCCGTAGCTTAAATGATATCTAATTAGAAAGACTACAAATTCAAGTTTCTATGATCATCAATTGAAATTTGAGAACTATAGTCTCATCTTCTTATAAAAAAAAAATGCATCTTTATATATACCACTGCCAATATTTCAAAAAGAAAAAGAAATGCATGCTTCATAGTTCATATCATGGCGGACACTGGTCATGAATTATGTCCTTTCGGAATAGCCCAGCACCCCAATAGATTTCTATTAGGATGATCATACGATTCTTGGGCTGGTAAAGCAGCCCAATAGCCTTTCTTACTATAAGAATTTTCAGGATTGAACTCCGTTTCTGTCATTTTGTGACACTTGCAACACAATTTAAGTAAATTTTAACACATTGAAATTAGCCTGGAATTTGTGAAAAAGAACGGTGAGATTCTCAATTCCTCATCATTCATTTTGCAACCTCAAATGACACCAGTTGAAACAAATTGTGCAGATAATATGTTATTTTGGCATGGCAAAAGAAATCATATTTCATTCAACAATGGATTTTAACTTCATCTCTCTATGCTCTGAAGTTAGAATTTATTTTCGTCTGTTAATCCGTGATTGTGATCTCAAACTCCTCTTCTTCAACCATCAAGAAATGAGATCCTTTGTCCATGACTCTCTTGCCCTCTTCGGTAACTCGGCTAAAGTGCTCGCACGGGCTAACAGAGAACTCGACATGTGCTGCTTCACCATCCTTGAGATGCACACTGTTAAACCCTATCAATTGTTTGGCGGGCCTTCCATTTGTCTCGTTCGACCAACGCAAGAATAGCAAAACTGGTCGCCTTCCATCCATCGGCCCATGGTTTTGCACTCTAACTATCGTGGGAAATTTCAACTTGTCACATACATCTTGCCCGATCTCATTGATGTTGTAGAGATTGCCGGCACTCGCTATTTTCATTTCTAGAAGACTGATATTGGTGTTCATGTAAGGATTTTCAGTTTTAGAGAGGAATTTGTGTGAGTAGTTTGAGTAGCTGAGGCCATAACCAAATGGGAAAACTGTTTCTCCTTTGTAAAACCGGTATGTTCTCCCGGGATACCCCATGGCTGGGTTGGCACGCATGTTCATGTCTGTCATGGGAATCCTTGTGAAATCTTGCGGATACCATGTCAATGGCAGTTTCCCTCCTGAAATTTGAACACAAAATAATTTTAGGACTGATCATATTTGAACAATTAACTGGGTATTTTTTTGTTCTAAATTTCTAATATATATTTGTTTTCCCCAAAAGGTTCAAATTCAAAACCTGGATTATGTTCTCCAAAGAGGACTTGAGCAATGGCAGGTCCACCAGCCTGACCAGGATAACCAGCCCATAAAATTGCACTGATCTTTGGGTCCGATTTTGCAAAAGAAACATCAACGGGACCACCACACAACAACACCAAGATCACTGGCTTCTTAGCTGCTTTTGCAACACTACTGATCAAGTCTTGCTGTGCTCCTGGTAGAAGCAAACTGTACCGGTCCAGGTCCTCACTCTCTTGGTTTTGGTCCAAACCCACAAACAAAACCACATAATCCACGGAGCTGGCTACTTGCACGGCTTGATCAATCGTGATTGAAGTGTTGCATGCTGCATCATTGCATCCAGCCACATATCTCGTATCCTTTATGTATCCCTGAAGGGTCGCGAGAGGGGTGAGGTTAAAACAGGGTGGGCCATGGTAATTACCAACAAGTAACTCCGCATTGTTTGCATTTGGGCCGATCACTCCCAGTGAAGAGACTTGCAGCTTGGAGAGAGGCAGGAGGTTATCAGTGTTTTTGAGAAGAACTATGCCTTGTAATGCTGTTTCCATGGCTAGATTTTGGTGCTCTTGTGAGCACACTTGGTTTGGACCAATGCTACCGTACTTCACATATCGGGTCGGGTTACCATTAAAGAGACCCAGCCGCATCCGGACTGAGAAAAGATTGTGGAGAGCCCGGTCCATATCTGCTTCTGCTATTTTTCCTTGTTGCAAAGCTGAAGCAGAATAGTTCTGCACATAATGACCGCAGTTTACATCCATTCCTGTAAAAAGTAACTTCCATGAAGCCTCGACTTTCTTAATCAGAATTTGAAATATATAAAGAAAAAACATATAATTTCTGAAATTTGCATGTAAATTTATACCTGCTTTGAGAGCATAAGCAACAGCATCCTCAGGAGTTTTAGCATAACCATGAGAATTTTGCATGACCTTAACCGCATCACAGTCTGAGGTGATGTATCTACTCATAAATAAAGTGCAAATTAAATATATTACAAATCAAAAGAAAGAACTTGGGACTCAATTTAAATACAGTTGTAACCATACCCATAAAACTTCCATTCCCCTCTAGCTATTTTGGTTAAGAGATTGTAGTCGCCACAAGGAGGCACCCCATTGACCTCATTGTACGCGCACATCATGCCGCTTGCATGACCATCTTCAACACAGCTCTTGAAAGGAGGCTGGTATGTGTCTTCCAAATCTTGAGCTGTCACCTGAATTAAATAATTAATTGCACTGAGAACTCATTCAAAAAATGTTGAATGGTACTGACGCATAAATTAAATAGTATCTATTTTTTGTTATGTTTCTTTCTTAGTGACTCTTATCTATTTTTCTTCTCATTTCTGATGGTATAATTTCACAATGTCTATCATATTTTACTTTTGGATGGAGTAATTTCTCATAGAAATTATCATTCCCAATTTGGTACAAGTAATTTAAGTATTTGATCTTGTCAGAATACCAGTCAAAATCTTTCCCTGAAGAAAATTCCAGTAAAATTCAAGTGAGTCCCTTTCAGTACCGTGTGAAATTCAACTCTCTGGTACATTTTTCACAGAACTGCCAATACCATCCACTTTATACACTATAATAAAAAGGGATGCCTAATCAATAATACAGCAAATTCTTGTTTCATATCACCTTCAAAAAATCTTGTTCCTTCAACTGTCTCTTGACTAATTAGTAACTACTATCTCTTTTAATCAATTAATCATCACTTACCACAGCATCAAATGTGAACCGTGTGACATTTCCCCATCTCTCCAAATCATACGCAGTGAAGTGCTTGCAACAAGCTGAAGCTTTGAGCACCGGCACATGGCTACCATTGTAGGAGTCACCTTGCAATCCCCTCACAAACAAAGCAGCATAAGTACTGGTGGTTAATGGGTCTTCGCCGGGTGTCTCCTGGCCCCTGCCCCACCTCGGGTCACGATATATATTTATGTTAGGCGCCCAGAATGTTAGCCCCTGAAGCTGCCCACTGTTGTATATCGCCCGTGCCTCCGTGCCGACTGCCTTCATATGCAAGATAGTGTCAATGTTGGTTCTTTGAAAAAGAAAATAAGGATTTTTCAGTTTCCATGAGTGCATCTGTTGGAATTGTACCGGTAATGTTATGTACCGTAAGTGTACCATGACTTAATTTAATTTCAGTGCCACCTCGTTTGCAATAACAAAAGTGGTCCAAGTATTGGTTGCTTGTACGAAAGTGTTCCTGTACTTGGATAATTAGTGAATTTGTATTTTATTTTTTTATCGGTGAATTATGAGGATGAGGCAAGGCATGATGGGCCCTTTAATTTCTAAGAAGCAACAAATTTTTCATTGGCCATCATTGCTGTGCCCTTGAAGTTATGGCTCTATGAAGCATGCGAGTACAATAGATGCAGCTAGCTGCAATTGAATTCTTTAACTATTTAGCATGCGTTAGCCATATCGCTGTGTGATTTTTGCATATCACCCTTTTGTTTCCTAAAAATAGGCATATTGAATGAATCATCATGCCCATCCATCCCCTGTTGTTTACAGTTTTGGATAAAACCAAAAGTAGCCCCCGCATGAATGCCAAATTATGGTTTAATGCGAAGATAGAATTATCCCCAATCAAGAAGTAGCAAAAATCTTTCAATCAAGAAGAAACGTCGCCATTAGGGTACATGAAAGTGACAGCATAACTATTTAATAACCCCAATAAAGTTGTATTATTATATATGCCAAATTTGATAATCCTATTTACCATATTTGTTACCATGTACATTACTCCTATTTATACACTCCCCATAACGTGATTATTCCCAAGTTAGTTAATAATTAATATATATAACATAAGTTTGTACAAATTAAAATGCAACCAAAAAATAAGGGGAGGAAAGGAAAAAGAAACACATCTATGCAAATGAAATGAACCTGTCCAATCTTATACCAAAGAAGAGGATTAAATGTGGCACCAGTAAGAATAACTTGCGGGAAGCTCGTAGCGCTCTTTATTACGCCGTCATAATTGGTTGATCCTCTGCCCCCGTAGGCTACCCCGTGCAAAGCCTCGGACCACCATTGATAGGCCGGCACACCGAGCCGTGGGATTGCAGGCGTTACGTCACCTAATTGTGCAATCTTTTCTTGTACAGTCAGGCGTGAGACGAGATCCTGCACTCTCTGCTCAATGGGGAGAGCGGTTTTGCAAAATGCATAGTTTAGGGTTGACGGGTCGGAGGGGTCACAAGAGAACGGTGGGGTGTCAGAGAGAGCAAGGCATGGTGAGAGTATCAGCAGAGAGAAGAGAACAAGGGTCTCTCCATGAGCTCTCATGGCTGGAGAGATGAGAGGAGATGGGGGGGGTTTGGTTTGGAGGAAATTAGTGTGTTAATAGCTTAATATAAAGAATAAAAGAAAGGGGTACCGTACAGAATTATGAATAATTTATTTTGATTAATTTTACAATCGATAGAGTAAATGACTGAAATGGCCTCGGGGAAATGCCTAAAGTGAAGTTTGGTGGTTGGTCTTTTGAGGAATGTCAGAATGTCGCATTTTCAGTGTGAAAGAAAAGGAAGAACCGAAGAACAATATCGCACCCAGATCCACGCGTACCATCTGGGTTGTCCGTTTTAGATCCGACGGTCTGAATTGGATCCTTCTAGACAAATGCTTCAATGCAGATGCAGTTCCATCTCCCCCGTCGAAATCAAGGGTTGAGCATCTAACTCAACGCAAACACCAACATAAATCATTAAATCTGCCCAGAAACGAAATATTTTGGTTCTTGAGGCCCCGAAAAGAATTATATTATTCATCGGTAAAGAGCATTCATAACTCATTGTCAAATCTCATTTGATAATTATCATTTTTATTTCATAGATATAGAGTCTAAACAAAATTAAATAATTACTTAAATTTGATAAGCTACATCAGTAGAGGAGCAAAAATTTAATTACGATGGTGTCATTTTAACACTTTTCATTCTATTCAGATATGTTACTTTTAAAAAAATTATTAATTTTATGATGTGACATAAAATTTTAATTTTAACAATTAATATCAATACGGATCTAAAGACAATTTTTTTAAAACAAATCATCAAATTTGCCCCTCAGAGGTAGTTTACTTCTCTGGTTGATCTGTTCAAATTAAACTTGATGAAGATCAGAATGAAGCAAAGTTAACTAATAAAATACTTGCAAAATATTTAAAAGTTTTAATTAAGAGAGGGATCCCTTGCAACTTTATCAATGAATTTTAAATAAATTCGGAAAAATCTCAAAATAAAAAATATTTAGATAAATACCCTGCGTCCACCTTTATCCACTCATCCACCCCTTATATTTAAATTAATTGTTGGAGACATTTATCATCGGATAAATTTCTGATAATTTATTTTTTTTATAAATTAGAAGCTAAGTGGAATGCTAGAAGGCTAGAAGCCCTAAGCATTTATGTTAAATAAAAGAATATTTTCGATATTAAACTTCTTCATTGCCGTTTATATGTGGGGGATGAACAACAAATATATAGCGCAAAGATTGACTATTCAAATTGAAAAGTCGTTATAAAAAACCGCTTCAATTTTAAAAATTGTAGGGTCAAACCATTACAACGCTTTCAAAAAAAAATCAACATTTAGCAAACATCTCATTAAATGCATGCATATCTTAATTTCGCAGGGAAATGCTAGATTTTCTTTTTTTTTTAAAGAAACTTTTATTAAAAAAATTTCTAATTTGACTAGTAAATCTAATTGTTGAATACATAACTTAGTCATGGGCGGATTTAAATGAAGACAATGGAGTGCATTTTTTTTACAATGTTCTTTAATATGATAAGAATACAAGAACGTAAAGATAAGAGATCATAAAAAATAATTTTGTGTATTTTGATAATTTTATTTATTGAATGGGATAACAAATGATATCAAGTTGAATAGATTAATATAAAAAATATTATTTTAAAGTATTTATATTATTTTTTTCATGTAATTCATGTCATAAAGGTTAAAAATATAAGGATTATAATATAAATCAATATAAGACATTATTTAAAATAAATTTATGAATTTTTATAATTTTATTTGTTAAAATCAGACAACAAAGGATACCAAACTCTAAAAGACTAATGAAAGAATTATTGTTTTAATATATTTGTGTCATTTTTTGTACAATTTATGTTATAGAGACTCAAGAATGTTATATAAATCAATAAAAATATCATCTAAAATAACTTATGTATTTTAATGATTTATTTATTAAAATAAGACAACAAATAATATCAATCTTGAATAGACTTACTAAAATAATATTCTTTTAATGTATATGTGTAAATTTTTTTACGCAATTCGTGTCATAAAAATCTTTAAAACATAAAGATTATAATATATATATCGATAAAAGACAACATTCAAAAAAATTTATATATTTCGGTTATTTTATTTATTGGGACGAGATAACAAATGACACCAAACTTGAATAGATTAACAGAAGAAGTATTATTTTAATATATTTATGTTTATATTTTTGTGTGATTTATATCATAAAGGATAAAAAATATAAAAAAATTATATAAATTAATAAAGTATATTATTCAAAATAATTTCATATATTTTGATAATTTTATTTATTAAAATAAAATAAAATAACAAATGATATCAATTCCCACCTAATCTAGTGGAAATTGTGTTAAGACATTATTCGACTATCATACACAGCACAAGGCCATCCTCCCTTGCTTAGATAATAATTCTCACGAAATGTTGCCACGGGTTACAATTTCCACCAAGTATTGTCATTGAAAAATTATAAGTTGTGATCGACTTCTTTTTTTTTTTTTTTTGACCGGCTCAGAACAATTAATTTCTTGTAGGTTTTACATAGAAGCCCACGATCACATAGAAGCCCAATATCTTGTTCCTTCAATGGTAAACCAATCGATGAAGAATTAATACTGTAATAGGATTTTAAAGAATCGCCGAAGAATACAGTACCATTAATTATCATTGCTCAATTTCTCTGAAGAACACGGCAACATTTCAGGAGCCAATCTAAAACACAAATTGAATCAATCAATCAAGTCAATTTGGACTCAATTTGAAACTTGATTTATTATTCATCATAAAGCTAAAAAATTCCACCGTTAAAATTGGAATTGCTAGACAAAATATCTTTCAAATTGGACCAAAATTTAATACACGATTTGGCTGATTAGAAACATATTTTTAACTTATTATTTGAATTTTATTTTTCTAAAATATATACTTTAAAAGTAGAATTGGAGGGGAAAAACTTGACAGCGTGCATGTGCAATTTGTTTTGTAAATCCCGGCTGCATGCATAATGCATTCGGTCTAGTGTTTTGACAAAATCCGTACGGGACAACTTGATCCGTGTCCGTCTGTCTCCGTCGCCCGCCCGAACCCGTCTGTGGACCCAACCCATGACCGTCCGTATCTGTGTCAAGGGCGGATTTCATACGGATTTGGATCGCCCTTCAAAATTTCACCCGTGGTAATCCGTCATTTCTCAACCCGTCCTTAACCCGCCCCCGCCCGTGCCCATGACCCGTACACGCCCGACCCGTAGTATATGAACTCTGACTTCTAAAAAGATAGTTTCGGAATGAAATCTCTACACTCTTTTAATTTTTTTCATCTATTTTTTAGACATTTCAATATTTTTTTATATACTTTTAGTAACAAAAAAAGTTAGAATTTCGTCTATATTATTTTTTATATATTAACATAGCTGGTCCTAAATCCGGAATAAAGGATGAGGGTAACTTGTATTTTTAACAAATACTATTTTTTCTAAGTGTTTATTTTCTTTTCTAAGATTCTTTTATTTATTTTTTTTTCTTTTGTTACCTTTCAAAAAAAATTACTTACAAATAATTAAAAAATAATAATCAACGTGAATTTTACATTTGTTTCGGTTTTTTATGCAAACACTTGGAATATTTTTGTGAATTTTTAATTACTTTCGAATTTTAGAATTTTAATTTAAAAAATAAATTTTTTTGACAAAAAATTAAACATGACATTAATTTGGAATTTTTTTGGAATTTTTTGAAATTATAAGGAGTTATTTGGGAATTTTCAGATTTAAAAAAATAATAATAAATCCGTGACCCGCCCCGTCCCAACCCATCCCGCCCAACCCGATGGGTGAATGGACGAATTAGGGTCATCACCCCAAACTTAACCCATCCCGTTTAACCCGTCCCACCCATACAACCTGTACTCGGACAACCTGTGTCCCGGACAACCCGTGCCTGTGTGTGCCCATCCGTACCTGTCCGTTTGGTAAACACTAATTCTGTCATATCTCCAGAAAAAAGAAATATCGTCTTTTGAGAATGCATGCTAACATGCCAAAGCAATAAGTTATAATTTACTTATAATCAAATGGTTTTTGGTTGATCGTGTTTTGGGGTGGTAACAAGTAAACAATAAAAAAGGGTTTCAATTGAACTCTTTTAAAACATAACACCCTATGTGTGGGAGGTCGTGGGTTTGAAACCCGGATGAAGATCATTATAGATAATTATGAAATTTAAGAGTTTGACTCTCATCTTTCCAATAAAAAAAAGTCCAATTGGATTATTTTTTGTTGGATTTACTGTTCGAAGTCGTTCCAATAATTTATAATCAGCGATTTTCACATTACAATATATTTATATAAAAAATCAAATCGGCCAATTTGTATGGTATATTTAATGCAGGTAAATTAAGTTGATATGAATCTGAATTTTTTGTGCCCAAAATCATGATCAATCGGTCCTAAAAATATATAAATTGACATGATAAGAATGCCTTAATTATGTTTTATGTGGCTAATTTATTTTTTGATGCAAAACTCAATAGTATTATGTAGCTAATCAGCCAGGTTATCAAACACGCTGCCGAACTCATGCTACAAAATGCAAAATTTGAGGAGTGTGGAACTCATCCTTTTGTAAATCCATACTTGAAGATAAAATATTTCAAGCGTGCACCATTCAATAACATTCAATTACAATTTCTTGTGTTCCAAATAAAAATACTGGATAAGAGTAAAAGAGGTACTACATGGTGGGCCTAGACCTTTTTTTTTTCTTGGAAAAGTATCTGAATTAAAAAATAAAAATAATTGATAAGAATACAAGAGGTTGGCGCAGAGGGGATGGATTAGCCAGGTACACAATCAATCTGACTTTTATCTGAAAAGCAGCCGCTGAAAAATGAATAATCATTATGATCCGAAGGTTAATAATAAATGTGAAATATGTTAGGGAAGACTAACAGTAACAAGACATTATTTTGTACATTTTGGAACAAAATTCAACATTTATGTTGAATATATTATCCGATATAATCTGAAAAATGTTTGCTTATAGTGCAAATAAAAACATATATATTGATATTTTTAAAATAATTAAAAAGGTTTTTGTAAATTTCATTTTAATAATGCTTACTAAATAGTTCGTTGCCGTAAACTTCGGGAATTTCAGAAATTAAATTATTATTTATAGTGGACTATCTGAAAACATGTAAAAATAATGATGCTAACTTCTTCTTTTTCATGTCTGCTGTGGCCCGAGAACATTTTACGCAACTTGTGTGCATTCATAATTTTATTCTTTAAGGATCAACTTGGATGTTGCGGGTAAGTTTACATTATATTATTTGGTGTGGGATCTTGACAACCATTTAGTATTAATTTTGACAATCAATTTTATATAATTCACATAAATTTTTAAAAAAAATTATAAAAATATTTTTAAAATTTATGGATATATTGTGTTTCAAGTTTCATACTAGTTGAATATCATTGCTATTCCATAATAGATCATCAAAATTATATGACCATTTCAATAACTTAAATGTAAAAGTCTTTGATGATATATCAAATGACATCCAAATTATATAAAATTTCAAATATCCATAATCTTGAGAATATATTTATGATTTCTCTTTTTTTTAAATATTTTATGAATTTATATGATATTGGTTGTCAGGGATGAAATCAGGATTTGAATTTGGAGGTGCTGAATAATAAAAAAGAGCTAATTTACAAGTTTGTGATACAATGATATGGAATAATCAAAGAAGAAAACTAATTGTTATTCATAACCAGTCGATAGAGAAGAAAGAAATCGTCGAAAATTAATTTGAAAAGTGAATGAAGTGAATACGATGAATCTATAATTGAGCTCAAAGTTGTCTACAATTTAGATTTCAATTGATCCACATATTTAAAATAAAATTATAAAATGTACCCTGTAATTAAATATTTTCTAAATATAAATAACTAATTTATATAAATTATGAGGTGCCAAACCTCCCTTGCACGCCCTTCGCTCCAACCCCTGTTGTTCGTTAAGATTGTGAAAATAAATGACTGTTACGGATCCCCACTTACTTATTACTTATATACATATTGGGTTTTAAATACGTTCATTTATTTATATTAATTTATCTGGAAAAAAACTCATAATTATTTATCTACTTGACACTCATTAATTTGTATAAATTAAATAAAACTAATATTTAAACGCGTTTGAGTAGGACGCTGTATGGATAAAATTTTCTTTTTCGAAAAAAAATGATCACGATCCGATCTCTAAATAAGTTAGGATTGTTCAAATGAGGTAACTCGAATTCGAGCCAGCATTTATACGAACCAAGCCGAACTGAACTAATAAGCTTAATACGAGTTGCCAGTTTAGCTCGTGTTTGGCTTAAGCCAGTTCGTCGAATTAGCTTATTTTTATATTTTAATTTATCAATTAATTTTAAAATAGAAATTAAAATAATAAATAAATTATATAACATATAAATAAATTAAGTAACAACAAACATATTACATAACCAAATAAGATTTTACACGTATAGCATTGAAAATAAAACCCAATAGTAGTAATTGCGTAGTTCTCCTTCTCCACGGTGCAGACTGCAACCAAATCCTATCAGAACTGAGAAAAAGGGGGAGAAATGTTGCTCTCAGTCTTCGCGATCCGTTCCATTTGCATAGTGATCTGTACTTCTTGATGTAGGGTTTAGATTTATTGGGATTTCTTCGTTCTCCCTCACATATTTTCTCTCACCATCTGAATCTAGTCTATTGCGCGAGGATAATGATATTTGAATGAAAACTTTATAGACACTTTCAAATTCAGATCTCCATAGCAGTTGTTTTATTTATGTTCTATTTTTATGGTTGATAGGTTCAGTGTTCAATAGGAAAGAATTCTGGAAGGATGCTTAGCTGAAGAAGTCTCCTCTGCCTTGTTTATTTTGATGTGAGCGCTTCTAATATCCAATTAGCTCATTATAGCTCTACTTTTGTTAATCATTTTGGTTCTGTAAATTCTCATTTTTAACATATTTTAAAATTGTGTATTTTGAATGAAGGGAGAAGTTTAGGATTGGATGCAAGACAAAGCATTCCAATAAAAAGAATGTTGCTGATGTAAAGAATAATTAATTCTATCACAGTGCACGTAAAAAATATTAAACATGCATACTGTAGAATATAGATAAACACCGAAAACACAAGGCCAAGACAAGACAAGACAAGACAAGTGTGGCCCCGTAATTTGGTGAAAACCAGCAACTAGACATATTAATATGTTATGTTCCTTTGTTCCTTCCGGAGAAATGGTTTTCTTTAATATGTCTCAATTTCTTTTCTTTTCTTTTTGGAAAAATAAAAGGTTTCATGTCTGTCGGCTTAATGATTTTCTTTCGGTAATTTGGTTCGGTTTACATGTATCCGGCACCTTATATATATAATATATATATAACATTACTCTCTCTTTTTTTCTATTGTCCCACTTTTTAGGGCTATCAGTAGATAAGATAGGATAACGGAAACTCCTCATTTATATTCACATTTAATAAGTTAATAAAAAATTATATTCATATTCATATCCAATAATTTAATGAAAATAAAATCTTATCTATACCCTTCTTATCATATACGATATGGATCATGTAAACGGCCAAACGACTTTTAAATTGAAAGATATTGTAATATAATTAGCAATAAAAATATTATAGTAATAGAATAAATTATAATATAATTAGCAATGTAATATATTATAATATAATTGATAATGAAATAGATAAGGGTAAGGAATAGCTTTTATTCGGATCCTTATTCGATAAGTTAATGAAAAAAATTTATCCATATCAATAAAAAATATTATAAATATAACTTAACAAAAATAAAATCTTATCCATATCTATTTTATCAGATATGATAGCTAAAAAAATATGATAGACAGCCTTCAATAACGTACGTTGTAGTGGGCATGGAAGTGTTACATGGCCTCCTCTGAGTCTGGTCCCTTCATTTGCTTTGTTTTTTCTTTAAACATTCTTAAACTATGAAACTGATATATATGTCATAAAATAGTTGCTTTACTCAAAAGAGAATTGACAGTAGTCCACCTCTTCAGCGTTTGTTCGCGTGAATTTAATTCTTAATAAAAGTTAAGTTTTTAGGATTTTTGAGTATACCACATCATTATTTTTTATCATTAATTTTATTTAAGTGTATTCATCTAATTAAATCTGATTCATATAAAATAGTTTATTCTCCTCATTTAAGGTAATGTGTGTAGTATACTTAAGGTGAAATTTAACTCTTAAAATGATTTAACTTTTGTATATGATCCTTTATAGATTATTATGTGTTTAATTATATTAATATAATGTATGTTAATATATGTATAAATATTAATATAAAAAACATGTTGATACATAGTAAGTCGGTCATAATAATAAAATTATTACAGAAATTAAATATTACTTATGAACTCACGTGACTAATCACATAATCTATTTTCTCATCATCAATCTTTGATTAGCTAATTCATCTATCAGATATTTACTTTGTTTTGACAAATAAAAATTTTATCTAAAAACATGTATTTTAATTTTTATAGATATATACAGAATTTTGATAATATATTCAAATATATAATTCGTTATAATAGATGGTTATTTAAGATTAAAATATAAAGATTTTCATCTTAACAAATTTTTTTGTTATATAATATATAGACTCATATTATCACGTTATTATGGTAGACATCAGATGGACACTATAGGGATGAACTTCAAACATTTTCGTCACTCAAAAGAACAAAGGCAAGAAAATAATTCATATATTTTCTAGACAATGTAAACATAGGAATCATAGATGCGCCACGTTGAAATAGAGTATCCAAGAAATTACGGAGCGATGGATGTTATTCATAGCGATCCGTGCTATTAGTCTTTGATTAAAAAAAATTCTGAAATTTTAATTTGACAATTGCATCTTGCACTCTTTGTTGCCCGCCCACTGTTAATTTCACTTGACAAAAAAAATCCGAAATGAATGAATTGGCAATAATATCTTTGACAAACTTATTATTATTTTGAGAGAAATTAAAATGACAAACTTATTATTATTAAAGTATTTCTATGAATTTTAATACTTCACAGCAGTTACTGCTAATCTGAAACATATTATACATACTCAATTATTTTTATAATTTTATTACCTTTCGTGTTCGTATAAATAAAAATAGTTATACAATATTAATTTTTAATGAATTAAAATTTTATATAACAAAAGTAAAGCATACAAATAAAAAATAAACAATATGGTCATTTTGCATTATGAATACGCTAAAAAATTAATAAAAACTTTTGAGAAAAATAATCTAACTATTTTTGAAAAAAAAAAATATAATAGTCATAAATATTCTAGTATTTGTCGTATTGACAACATATGAACTTGCCATTGTAAAACAAACTTAATAGATTTGAAATCCAACAATTATAATGTGATTTATATTGCATATGTTATACATAAAAATAAGGAAGCTTGATAAAAAAATTTAACAAATAATGACTTGATAATTACAACAATTTATTTATTTGACTTGATTTGCTTCCACAATGGTCCAAATCACCAAGTCGCTTCCAAATATTCTTGCACATTTTGAACATTTGTCTTAGCCAATTGAGCTTAATATGATTGTTTAATTTGATGCAGTTCATATTTAATGATGGCGAGTTGTGCAAGTATGAAATGAGACTAATAATGAATCACAGGTATATGAATATGATACGACAAAAGCAGCTATAGTATGAAGATGGCAGAGAACATTGAAATAGATAGCGACGAAATGAATCACAGGTTACAGACTTACAGTCCTTGTTATTTCTTTTTGCCATCACGTGACTATGTGACAATGTGAGTGTGACGCTCAAAAGTCCAAAGGCCCATAGAAATAGCAACAGATCGGCCCATCACAGGACCAGGTCCAGGCCCAGGCCCAGGCCCATTTTGAAAACATAGCTTTTTTTTCCTCTACGGCTCTTCTGAATGCTCATAGTCCGATACTCTTTCGAGTCGAGAGAGATCCAGGCCGACCCGACTCGCTCTGTTGCAAAACCCTAGGAATCCCCTCTTCCTCTTCTACCGACGAGCTCCATTGCTCGCTTCTACCTTTTGTCCTTTGCTAGCTGCCGAGATTATCTTCCAGTCATCTCCCTTCTTCTTCACGCTTTACGATCTGGTAAGTTCTCGTTTCCTGCCCTCTCTTTAAGTTCTCGTTTTTCTTTAATTCCTCTTGTCATAATCCTTGCCAGCTGCCTCCTGTGAACATTTTATCACTCCCTCATGTTCAATTATTCACAAGGTGAATTGATTCATCTTTTGTTACTTAGCATAGGAATCTTTACCTGGAAAAGGTCGCTTGTTTCAAATTATAATGATGCTTGTGTAGTTTTGCTCATTGCTTTTAGTCTGTATGGACTTTTTATTTGTGTAAATACCAGTACCAGTTAATATCCCTTGCTAAGTGTTCTTCTGGGCATGGTCAAAATGGTATCATTTTGCATTGTATTCTGTTTCTTCAAACTTCTTTGTAAATCATTTATAGATGCATAACTGTATCATCTTGTGAGGTTTAGTGATATCAAGTTCTATTTAACTTATTTATGTTTTATGTGCTGTAACGTGTTATATGCCCTATACCAATTTGAATAGAGTTTTGATTCAGTTGTAACAAACTATCATTACCCATGTTAGCTTACTAACCACCATTAGATCTACACAAATTTAGGACTTTTCAAATTCCTTCATTTTCTCCTTTCTCTGAATCTGGTGCAGAACGAATCACTTCTTTTCAACACATCAATCTTAAGAGAAATAATGTTAGCACCCTCCAGCAACAACTCTTTGGCTCTTGCAGCCCCACGGCCCGGCATGGAGCTCTCCCAGCCGATGCGGCCTGGAGGAAAGCAACGTACCTCCAGTTTGGAGTCCCCAATCATGCTTCTTACGGGCCACCAAAGTGCCATTTATTGTATGAAGTTCAACCCAGTTGGTACCGTCATTGCCTCTGGTTCCCATGACAAGGACATCTTCCTCTGGTATGTGCATGGTGACTGCAAGAACTTCATGGTCTTGCGGGGCCATAAGAATGCCATACTCGACCTCCAGTGGACCACTGATGGGTCGACTCTAATCTCTGCCAGTCCTGACAAAACGCTTCGTGCATGGGATGTAGAGACTGGCAAACAAATCAAGAAAATGAATGAGCACTCATCTTTCGTCAATTCATGCTGCCCCTCTCGGCGCGGCCCGCCTTTACTTGTAAGTGGGTCTGATGACGGTACTGCAAAACTGTGGGACCTTCGCCAACGTGGCGCCATACAGACATTTCCCGACAAGTATCAGATCACGGCTGTTAGCTTCTCTGACACGGCAGATAAGATCTACACCGGTGGATTGGATAATGATATCAAGGTATGGGATCTCAGAAAAAATGAGGTAGCAATGACTATGCAAGGGCATGGGGACATGATAACAGGTATGCAGTTGAGCCCTGACGGGTCATATCTGTTAACTAATGGTATGGATTGCACACTGAGGATCTGGGACCTGCGCCCATATGCACCACAGAATCGGTGCATAAAGATATTTGCGGGCCACCAACACAATTTTGAAAAGAATTTGCTGAAATGTGCGTGGTCACCGGATGGGAGTAAGGTCACTGCTGGGAGTGCTGATAGGATGGTTTACATTTGGGACACAACATCCAGAAAGATACTCTATAAGCTCCCTGGGCATAATGGATCGGTAAATGAGACAGCATTTCATCCAACTGAGCCCATTATTGGGTCATGCGGTAGCGACAAGCAGATATACCTGGGGGAGCTTTGAATTGCTGTTGCAATGTGTATGTTTTATGTTCAGTTAGATATGTTTTGGGTGTTAAATGAAACTGACAGAGGTGGGCAAAGTTTCGTGGCAATCATGTTGGAAAAAGATTCTTGCCATGTTCTATCTTTAAATTTTCTTGATTTGAGTGGTTATTTTATTAGGAACATCTCTGCTTAAGAACATAAAATTCTTTAGGATTGCCTTCGTTTGTTGTTTCAAAATTTCTATCAAGTATTGTTTTTTTGGGTGGGAACGAATAGAACTAAAAAAACCTCAAATCACACTCCCATAATCCATTTTTTCTTTGCAACATTCACTTCAACTAGTGGTATCAAATATAGAATAAAAGTTGAAGAGAAGTATCCAAAAAACATGTGTGTTAAAAAAACACATATTTATAGCAATGAAATAGTTTTGTTCTACCCAATATGATATATAATCAATTTCAAATATTTATTTTACGTTTTCTCTATAAAGGACCCGAAATACCTTGCTTACGTATCATTAGAAAGTGCATCAACATAAATACAGCAGTGAGAATTTTAGACGATTTGTATAAACTTTCCAACACATACATTTTGCAAAGCATCCGAAGCTGCTGCTTTCTTAGGGAACAAAATTAATAAGAAAGAAGAAGAAAACGACTTTTGACTGTATTGTATACACGACACAAAAATCGGTTCTCCATTTAAGCTGATTGTAAGATGGTTTATTTTTGATCGGAGTGCATTTGTTCAATTTTCGCACAGTTGTGCCATCCACCATACCCATCACCATGCCTCTTCCATGCAAATATTTCGGTATCAGGAGCACTTATATTTGCATCTCGTATAACCTTCACTACGTAACACAATTTTCTTGATTGCTACAATCCAGAACTTGTATCATGTAAAAAAGCTAATCGACATATTAACGAACATGCTAACAAATTCATTAGACAGCAGCACACAGCCACACCAGCATTCAAGTCATAGGTGCGGACCAAGTTTTGATCCAAGAATAAGTAGAAAATAAAACAAGGGCAATAAGAAAGCAATTAGACAAGGGCAAACAGAGGCAACAGATTATTAAAACCAGTAATCATCTTCTCAGTATAAAAAGTTCAATCAAATCACACCAAATAAACCAGCGATACCTGATCCCCCCACACAGAAAAAGGACACCAACTCTGATAAGCAGAAAAATAAAATTCAAACCAACATACTTGGACACAGGAGGGACCTTGATTGATGCCACCGCCTATCAAGAACCCAGTTCTGCATCCAGACACCAGACAATCTACTACTCAGCTCACACCGACAAGAAGACACCAAACTTCTACAACCGCACAGATCAACACTCGACCAGACAGACACGGAGATATCCTCCTCTGCGGTTCATTTCTTCTTCTGGGCAGCCTTGGTAACCTTGGCACCAGTGGGATCCTTCTTGTCCACAGATTTGATGACACCGACAGCAACAGTCTGCCTCATGTCCCGAACAGCAAACCTACCAAGGGGTGGGTACTCAGAGAATGTCTCAACAACCATGGGCTTGGTGGGAATCATCTTAATCATGCCAGCATCTCCGTTCTTCAGGAACTTGGGCTCCTTCTCGAGCTCCTTACCAGAACGACGGTCAATCTTGGTCAAGATCTCAGCAAACTTGACAGCAATGTGTGAGGTGTGGCAGTCAAGGACTGGAGCATAGCCATTGCCGATCTGGCCAGGGTGGTTCATGATGATGACCTGAGAGGTGAAGCTGGCAGCCCCCTTTGCAGGGTCATCCTTGGAGTTGGAAGCAACATAACCACGCTTGAGATCCTTTACAGCAATATTCTTGACGTTGAAACCAACATTGTCACCAGGAAGAGCCTCCTGGAGAGCCTCATGGTGCATCTCAACTGACTTAACCTCAGTGGTCAGACCAGAGGGGCCAAAGGTGACCACCATACCAGGCTTAAGGACACCAGTCTCAACACGACCAACAGGGACAGTGCCAATGCCTCCAATCTTGTACACATCCTGGAGGGGAAGACGGAGGGGTTTGTCAGTGGGACGCTTGGGCTCGTTGATCATGTCAAGTGCCTCCAGGAGGGTGGGGCCCTTGTACCAGTCAAGGTTGGTGGAGCGCTCAATCATGTTGTCACCCTCAAAACCAGAGATGGGGACGAAGGGGATTTTGTCTGGGTTGTATCCGACCTTCTTGAGGTAAGATGACACCTCCTTAACAATCTCATCATACCTGGCTTTTGAGTACTTGGGAGTGGTAGCATCCATCTGCCAACCATATCAATAAAAAATGCATGATTTATATAAACCAGATAATACCAATAGAATGAAATTGAGTGAATAAAGTATAGGTGAATATACCTTGTTACAGCAGCAAATCATCTGCTTGACACCAAGGGTGAAAGCAAGCAGAGCATGCTCACGGGTCTGGCCATCCTTGGAGATACCAGCCTCAAAACCACCAGTGGTGGAGTCGATAATGAGCACCGCACAGTCAGCCTGAGAGGTACCGGTAATCATGTTCTTGATGAAGTCACGATGTCCAGGGGCATCAATGACAGTGCAGTAGTACTTGGTTGTCTCGAACTTCCAGAGGGCAATGTCAATGGTGATACCACGCTCACGCTCAGCCTTGAGCTTGTCAAGCACCCAGGCATACTTGAATGACCTCTTGTTCATCTCAGCAGCTTCCTTCTCAAAACGCTCAATCACACGTTTGTCAATTCCACCAAGCTTGTAGATGAGATGACCAGTGGTAGTTGACTTTCCAGAGTCAACATGGCCAATGACCACAATGTTAATGTGAACCTTCTCTTTACCCATGGCTTAAAAAACTGCAAAAAGAGACCAAGATTATTATTGTGTGTGCATAAAAAACAACAAATAGCAGCTTCAAATTTCAGTAATAAGGACTCAGAAACTTTTCACTTAGGTGAATAAAAAATTCAACTGAACACTTTATACACCGTGCACCAATTGAATTAAGATATTGTAACAGTGTATTAATTAAATTAAAGCCAGCATCTAGCTCACACTCTACTCTGTTTTTATGAGATGGTGTATCATTGTTAACACATGGATTTGATAAATTATATCCATGTGTTCAAATTATATTCGAGACAAAAATCCGTAAACAACATGATTAAACAAATAATCTGGAACAAAGCAAATTCAATATGAAGAGGATATTCAACAAGATCTGAGCCTATATGATGATATGGAGCACTTATCTACTAGTGAGTTCTCTTTAATCAACAAAGGCATAGCTCAAAAGTAAAATTCAGGTGTTGTGGTAGATGATTAATTCAAAACCCTAACTAAGACTACCTGAAGCGATTAGATCCGTGCAGAATTCGGACAAAAACCTAACAGAAACCTAGACAGCAGTCATGGATAGGCTGATCGCTCGAAAGGAAATCAGCCTACTATGCAATCAAGGCGATCCAACAATACATACATGAAAGAAAATCAACTAACCGGACATGCCAACTAAATTAACACATAAGATCTATCATCATTAAAGAAATATATCTCACTAGAACCTTCCGAGGAGATCGGATAAGTAGAAATGGACGAGAGATTGCTGCCGCGTTAAGCTAGCCGAGGCGATGTAAAAGGAGAAACCCTAGTCGGATGCACGCCGTATATATAACTGGACAATCTTACTCGGATGCCCCTAGGGTTTAGATACGCTGTCGGGGGTATTTTCGTAATTGGTTGGCCCGAATGTTAAAGACTGGCGGCGACGGGGACCGCCATCTAAATTAAGAAGAGATTAAATTAAACTAGCTATATACCGCGCAGCAGAATTTTTTATTTAAATATTAAAATATTATAAGATAAAAAAATTCATATTTATCTAATATTAAATTATAAATTCACCAAATTATAGAGAAAATATATAATAAAGATAATATTTAATTTTGGATGAGATTTTTGCACAATATAAGTTAATGATTCATGATTTTTATGGCAAGAAAAGTAAATTATTCTAACATATATTATCACCATTAATTTCTTACCAAATATGCACAAGGTTGCTAAATAAAAAAAACAAAAATTATGGAAATAATAGTATATAAGAGAAAGAAATGGAGAGAAAGAGGGGATCAATGGACGCGATCACATACGTTCGATCAACCAACAATAAATATTATCCGTCTAATTGAGGGATAAAATGGGTATAATAAAAATTTACCATGACAAAAAATGGATCCTCCAATTGTTAGATGTTTTATATAATAGTATAGATAAAAGTGTATATTTGCATATCAAACGCTTAAACATGATCCAACGGGTGTCAATAGGTCGTAATTGTATAGAAAAGGTCCGAGGGTTGCAAGCGTGGGGGCCAAGATTGAATGAAGTATGGTTATCTACAATTCTAGACTAGACGGGGTGCATCGCGTGAAAACGTATCGGTGAAATTAGTTGTCTACCGATTTTGATGTTAAATAAATAAATAACGGAAGGTAATTATGCTGTCCATCTCCATTTTCTTCTTCTCTTCAACGTCCCGTGACTAGAGGCGCGGAGTTAGATGTCTTCTTTGAATCTAAATATTTCCATTATACCATCAAGTTTTCACTGTTATAAAGCTGTGCACGTATCGTAAGATAGCGTGAGTTAAAACTCATGGACATTTTTGATGAGTTTAACTTAAAAAATATATTAAATTATCTTAAAATTTTATTTTATCATGTTTATTAAATTCTTTATATGAAAATTTTGTGAGTTGCAAAAATTTAAAATGTTTTGAGATTTTTAAATCATAGTTTTTAATTTTTAAAATTAGCTCTAAAAATAATAATAAAATATTTAATATTTGAACATTATTTTTAAAATTAAAAACGATGACTTAAAAAACTTAAAACACTCCAAATTTTTGTATCTCACAAGATTTCCGTAAGCTTAACTCAAAAAGTACATCAAATCATCTCAAAATTTTAATTTATCATCCTCATTAAATTTTTCATATAAAAATCTTGTGGGATGCAAAAATTTAGAGTGTTTTGAGTTTTTTAAGTCATGGTTTTTAATTTTTGAAAATCGGCTCTAAAAATAATAATAAAATATTTAATATTTGAACATCATTTTTAAAATTTAAAAATAATGATTTAAAAAACTCAAAACACTCCAAATTTTTTCATCCCACAAGATTTTCATATAAAGAATTTAAAAAGGATGATAAATTAAAATTTTGAGATAATTTGATGTACTTTTTGAGTTAAACTTATAGAAGATCTTCGTGAGTTTAAGTTCATTTATTCACTGTATACAAATGTGTTAGTTACGTCTCTTAATTTCCTTAAGTTATCAAGGAAGATGTTAAAAACATATATATATAAAGTTATTTGCATACGCTGGCGACAAGATAATTAGTAAATTACTTAACCGCCATAGTTTTTCTCTATCAAATGTTAATACGATTTTAAAAATAAGCTGTAATAGTTTCAAATTATATACAATATAACTATTCAAGTAATAACTATTTTTAAATAACAGAACCAACAAACACATATATATAGCTTTGTTGTATTTTTTCTGTTTTGCCGTGTCGTTTACGCAAGTGATTTATAATAATTTAATAACTAAAGTATATTGCTATTTTTTCGTGTAAACCTCAAACACCTCTGCATCTACAAATCAAAAAAATATTGTATTGCATTTATAAGTTGTTTTAAATAGTTAACGATATGTTCACATCGCATGGAATTAATTAATAATAAAAATATGTGTGTTGAGTTAGTTCAATAGTAATAGTAACATATGAGATTTTCTTAGGTCGAAGTTTGTGGAAAGCAGAAAGCGTTGGGAGAGGGATATCGAATATCATATCACATCATCATCGTCGAGGGAGACGAGTGGGGTGATTGTGCGATTGCTTCTCCTTTTCTTATTCTTTCGGTCAATGATTGGGTTCCTTTTGTCAATGTTTTTTAGCTAATAAGGAACGATGGTAGTGTTAACAATTATTAAAAAAAAAAAAAAAAAGAGCACCGTCCATTGCTGAATCTCGTACGCCGTGTGCTGTAGCCTGTAGGGCGGTAGGACAGTAGGAGGGACCAATGCATACTATCAGATCTTACATTCACATCATAATAATGACTACCCATAGTCCCTCATAATATGAAAACCACAATAAACATAGAAAGAGCTTCATGAAAATTTGCCTCCGCTTCAGGTTGCAATTGCAGGATTATGGGGAAATAGGCAAAATACACAAGTGACATGAAAACAAATTCGCAATAACATACTGAGTAATGCGCATCCTACTTAACAACAAATAGTACATATTACAAGCCTTGAAGAATTCTATTACAAATAAATTAGCAAAGGGAATTAGTACCCAGCCTAATTATGGCAATTACAGCATCTGATGGCAGCCGATGCTTTGGCCAGATGCTGGTACAGACATTACATCACATTGTGAGGTCATCCATTCTGTGGTCCTGACACCCCACTAACAGAGTAAAGATCGCGCTTGCAGTTCTCTCTTAATTCTTCCAGATTTAGGAGAGCGGAATGCTGACAAAAATAATGAAGGTATATTACAATCTGCTTGTAAAGGATTTCATGGTGGCAGAGTCAAGCTAGCAATAATAAAACAACACGGGGATAGAAATACAAAAGCAAGGAAGTGATAACAGAAAAACCAATACAAGGTGCATATATGCATAGTTTATGTACAGCACCCATATCAAATCAAAGCCTGAATTGAACAAACACCTTTGACGAATAAAAGCTGGACTTTTAAAGAATGTCTATATTCATCAGACTGGTACATTCTGGAAAGGGTTTACTGACCTGCACAAGTATGTTCCAACAAGGATCACCTTGGCACAAACCTTAAGCAGCAGTGGTTGCAATTTTAATCATTGCTTGGTACATCTTAGTACCATTAGGCCCCTCAGAATTATAGCGCACTCACAAGATCTGAAGTTTCACGAGAGAAGATATGTTCAGTGTGAAGGAAAAGGGATCTCCACTGTTGCATGAGCTCCAACTCCATGTTTGACGCCTGTTTCGAGCTATCAGCTAACACCTTTCTGTTAAATTGCTGAGCATGGAGCATCTTCCCTTCCTGCACCCTCACGAGCCGTCTGCTCCTCTTCAATGCTAATGGTATAAAAAGAAACTTGATTCTAGGTCGACTAAATAGAAATTAAGCACATGCTATTTTTTGTTTGGGGGCTTTAGCACTGAAAATTCAATTTAATTTGTATTTGCATGGCTCCTAACAATTTCAATGCATAAAACTCAAGTACCCAGCAATTTGCAGGTACTTGCAAACAGTATGTTTAGTTATTCAACACCACAATCAGTATCGAGCACATGCCTGCACAAACAACATCAAAAGAGAAGAAACATTGCTGCAAAGAAAGAGCAGCTTTGTAACTCAAAAAGAGATTAATATAGCACAAAACAGTTAACTTTGTCCAGTAGACTAAAAGGCAACATACCAGAAAGACGGCCCCTGGCATCCTGATAGTGCAGATCAGCCCACATATATGCAGCTATTTTACCCAAACAAATAAAAAAAAAAAGCAACATAAGATTATAGCCTAACAGAATAATATACATGAATCAAGAGTTATTTTACAGCTCACTGTAGGTACAATTCAGGGCCCCACCAACCAATGAAGGAATCTTTATAAACATTTTCTTTGGACACAAACTAAATATTTAGTGGGCAATTAGCTTTAGACCTCAGAACTTGATACCATGCAGTACAATAGTGGTAGCCAAGAGAAAAGATCTCTTACCTATAACACAAAATGAACAATTGCATGACTTCTCCAGTATTCCCGTAAAACCCATCTTCAATACCTCACTATTCGGTGCACGAAAGATATTTGAAGAGCAACTGGTGCTGCGTTTCAAGGGTTCTTCATTCTCTGACTCATAATCTTCTTCTAAATTGAGCTCCAAATCAGTCGACTGTTCTCTCCCCATCAGATCATTACCATCTGCACCCAGATCGCTCAATATATTGCTGAAATACCGGCCCCCATTTTTACTTGCTGCTGTTTGGTTCTCCATGTTGAAACCACTGCTTCTTTCTAAAGAGAAATAGTTGCCGGTACGTCGCTTAGCCGCCAACGAGGCATTTTTCTCACAACCTATAATTTCCTTCCCTTCAAGTGTAGGAGCTTCTGGGTCAAATGGATTTGACCTCTTGCCTAAGGTGTTGGTCAAATTGCCTAGTACTTGCCTATGGCTTTGAGTGGTGCAATCAATGGGGAATTCTCTGTTCATCTGGGAAAGCTGACCACAAACCCTAGGGAAATAAAAGAAGAAAAAATGGTTATTATTAATCTAACAATTTTTATTTACCAGCGCATATCCTGAAACAAACAAGAGAGTTGAAGTATTCTCCTCCAGAATGAATTTCTGGAGATACATGTCTGAGAGTTAATTGAATCTCAGATATCAGGTCTTTTACGTTACCTCCCTGCAACTCATGTTTGAGGCGAATAAGAATACAAAAGGAAACAAGGAATGTCACACTTGAATTACTCTAATTCAACCAACCGATTTCTAGAAGTGGGGTGGTAAAGCCACTCATAGAACAAAAACCTCAGATTTATTTAGAAATTGCATTTACTTTATTCTTTCCCCAGAATGCAGTGGGGTCCCATAAAATCTAACTAAAGTTGCAAGACAGGAGGTAGCTTTGGGTGTCTTTATCTCAAGAACAATTAACGGATAAGTCTTCTAAGAGTGTAGATATTCATGCAAGTCAGGATGAATTACATAGCATCTGCATAAGAAATGTTGCTAAACTTATGAAAATAGAAAAAAGAAATAAACTACAGAAAAGAAACGTATTTCTGCGCTGACAGAACAAAGATGGAGTTAGAAACATGAGAAATCCTTAGAAATTGAAGTAAATGAGCAAAATAATGTATTTTTCTGTATGCGGAATCAGGGTTTTCAAGGTAGAACTAGAAAACCTATAAGAAGATATTAAAGCTGACAAACTGCAATTTAGCTTACCGAAATATCTACTGAGTACACGAGTCTAGAGATGAAGGATAGATCTAGGAAAATTATCTAAACTTGTGCGCCAATTTCAAGAAATCGTGCACGACTTCAGGTGGTAGAGAGGCGTGAAGTAGGGATTCAAGTATAAAGCACACGGATCTTTAGCAAGCCTATTTAAATTGAACCGTTGTGAGGCTGAAAATGCAGACCTTTTCTCCCCAAAACTCAGTATATATTCAATTATAGAGCAACATTATTCCAGATCGACATGAAATGCGGGGTCCTGTGCGAAAAATTATCATAAATAGGCAGGAGCGAGAAAAGAAAATAAAGAAGAAAGAGAAGCCAGTGCGCCATCTTACAGAGCGAAAACAAATCTAGGCTGTAGGTAATCGCTGTGCTCCCGGCTTCTGGTTCTTGATTTGAGAGAATGAAATTGAGAGGGAGGAAAGAGATTTCAATTTTCAAGAGCGGAAGAGGAGAAAGGCGCGCGCGCCTTGTTTAGATTTTGGAAGTGAAAAATGAAGAGCGTACGAGCGTTGTGTTTTGTATGATTGTGTCGGGTAGTCGGCCCAATATCAGGTTTCAATGAGTAGAAGGCCCACAGTGCAGCGTGAGCTCACCTTTAGCCATGTAAGTTGTAACCTTGTTTAAATGAGAAGGAATTTAGTTTCTGATTTTGTTATTTTGAGGTCTTTCTTTTTTAAATAGAAAAATAAATAAAAAATTCTCATCATGTGATATAATTGTATTTATAGTTCGAATCTTTTCATTCCAAATATAATGATCTGAAAAAAGTTTTTTGAACTAGCCATTTTTTCTTACCCCATTTTATTTTTCTGCCACATATTATCTAGATGGTGGGTGGTTCGAATTTTTAACTCGGGTCAGAGTGGGTAGCCTCAAGCAATGCAATGTTATGCAATCCAGAATAAAAATATAAAACTTTTAAATGGATTATATAAGAAATTAATTGCGTTCCAAGTACTGTCTTATTTTATCATTCTGTGATGAGGCCCAATATAAGATGCTACAAGGAAGGGTTCTGGCCCGTATAACACAGAGCTTTCATGGATAAATTCATGGTAAAGACTAAAGAGGGATTTGGGGAGGGAATTGACAAGTCCTGCTTAAAGCGCTGTGGCCTGTGGATATTAGTTATTCAACATTTTTGTATAATAATCTCTAAATTGAGGTAACCTGGCATGAGTAGAATTAGCGTTTGTGTAACTGTGTTCTTTACTCTTCCGAAAGGTTCTCTGTTGCTAACTTGCTATTGGTGACCTCTCGTTATCATGAAATATCAATTTGGAGATAGAGGACAGGCCAATATGGACCGAACAAGTAATAGAAGCGATGTGTAAACAAATGGTACTTTTTTTTGTTATATTCGTTTTACTCCAGAGGAGAAACGACCAAGTCGTCGTTTTCTCGCTTCAAAATAAACTTTCTTTTGCCTCTAGAGGGAGCATTGCGATGATGTCCATATTTCTTATAGACATTGAATTTGATTGCAAGGCGCGAGCATCCTGATCGTTCGTTTTCTCATCCGAGACTCAGAGATCTTTTATCTATTGACATTTGAGAGCCACGAGCACGGCACGTGAGTCTGGACGCGCACCCGTCGGCAGTCGGCTGTGCCTGCACCTGTGCCTACGTACAGATTATATTACATACCCTCTCCGACTCTCTTCCTTGAAAGAAAACGGAATGGAGAGATCCAGCTTCTTTGCCTCCTCTTCTTCTTTTCTTCTTCTTTTTCACTCATACTGTCAACACATATTCCAGATTTCACAAGTATATATAATTATGCTATATCATCTCAGAGATCTTTATACATATTTTGCTTCAAAATTCAGAATCACATTTTACACGTCTGCCGATGAGCCCATTGAATATCAACTTAGTTTATTATTTATATCTAAACAACTATACTTCACTATATATATTTATCACCTGCATTATTTATAACTTCCATTTTTTTATTAATAAAGATAATGAATTACTTATCAACAACTGATTTGGCTACTGCATTTTATTGGATGTATTTAATAATGCTCCTTGAGGTACTTGCACCATGAGGTTCTTCCTGTCTAACACATTATGAGAATTTTCTATCAATAAACACATTATGATTTTTGCGGATAAATTTCATGAAAAAACTACTCAACGTTAACCAAGATCTGAATCTGATCAATTACTAAAAAAATGTCGTTCAAAAGATACCATAACTAACATTTAATGTAACATTTATGATTTAAGATAAAAAAATGTCGTTCAAGAGATACCATAACTAACATTTAATGTAACATTTATTTTCAAAAACTTTATTAAAAAAATTAATTATATTTATAAATTTAAGAGTCTTTATAATTAATTTACATTAAACTATATTTAAATAAGATATTATTTAATTATAATTAAAACATACAAGTGTTTTTAAAGTTAAATGAGTTTCACATTAGAGTATCGTATTTCATTGTCAAATTAATTGTCAAATCTCATTTGACAATTATCATTTGAATTTCAGAGATGCAAAGACTAGGTAAAATTAGATAATTATCTAAATTTGACAGTTCATTTGACAAGTCACATCAGAGAATGAACAAAAAATTAATTGATAATTTCATTCTATTCAGGGATGTCACTCTTAAAAGGCAAGGTCTCTGAAATTTGTCATATCAAATCAAAATCAAATCCAAATCCTGAACTAAGACAAATAGTTCTCAATAATGATATTTTCCCTGAATATTAATCATTTTTTAAAATTCACAAACAAGCAATGAAAGAGGAGCAATTTTCCAAATCTGACATCGAAAATAATAAGTATCTGATGTTGACTCAATGCTTATTTTTAAGAAAACATAAATTAGACTAAAAATCACATGAAGTATTGAAGTATATATATTCCAATAGAGGAATATATAGGAACTAAAAGAAAAATTGTAGGGCAAACAAATAAAAAAATGAAATAAATAGGAAAGTCAACTATATATGAATTAAATAGAAAACTAAAGTGACTTCATGAATCATAAATTTGTGAAAGTAATATCACAAAACATAATTTATGAGAATAGGATTATAATCAAATCACCAAGAAGAAGTTAGCACATTCAAGATATTCTGGCATCTTGTTATGTGGTCATAATTGATGAGAGGCAAAACACCGTATTTAAAGGTTGATAAACGTGGAAATTAGAAAGCTAAATATATAAATTTTTTATTAAAGATTAGATCCAACTGAAGATTGAGCAGTTGATAAGGCATAATTAAGGCAGAGAAAATGGTTTGAAGAGAAAAAAAAAAAAGAGAGAGAATTTGAATAAAAAAGACCATTACAAAGGAAGAGAAAATGAATTTGAAGTAAAGGGGGTTGAATGAAGGGGTGTCAAGTAAATAAGATTTAAAAAGATGCGTTAGAGTTCTTGCTAAAAAGGGGCGAAAATGAGGTGAAATAAGGTTTTAAAAAATGAATTTGTTTAAATTTTTTTATCTACTAAAATTTAATGGCTCATATATAATTTTTCTCTTGTCACATTTAAAATAGATGAGTGTGATATACTTCAGATGAAAATTAACTCTTAAAATAATTTAATTTGTAATGTTATCTTTTATAATTATCACATTTAACTAAATTATTATTATATATATTTTTAGTATTTAAAAAAATGGTTCAAAATTTTCTTAATGTGAACTTTTTATTGAATATATTTAAATTTTTTATATTTTTAATTAGTTATTTGAGAATTATCTTTTTAATCACTTATCATTTCATCTTTCGTACAATATATGGTTTTTAGTCTCATATTCTTTAACTCAAAATATTTTAACTTGTGGCCCGCTTTGTTTGCAGATTTGTAGAACATTTGGAATTTAATAAATAAACTAGTTTTTAAGTGAAATATTATTGTACAACAGTCACGAGCAAAAGTATGCTAATACTGTAATACTGCATAGCTAATATTTTCTGAAATACATATAAAAATTCAAATAGCTTTTTAATGTCAAGTTTCGTCTTTATTGAAAAATAAAAATACTGTTCATATTTATAATGGGGATCATCATACAATTTTATATTATTTATCTTTTAAATGTCATATCCAATTTTATATTAAGGAAAAGGGAACAACTTTTCACACAACTGCGACAGTCTAGACATAGCTTACGATATTTTTGTTCATATACACTGTACTGGAGCTTTTTCTTTCTGTCCGAAGCGGGGAGAATTTGTGTGTATAAATCGGAATTTTTTGTTGAAGGATATTGAATAGTAATTTATTTATATCAAAAGTCACGTTTTAAATTTATTTTTATAGAGAGTCATTGAAAGTATGTAATTTGGTTTTGTCTTTTAAAGTATATATATTTTATAGACCTGTCCAATCAAGATTGAAGGGCGCAAGTCTAAGTCACATCTTTTAGTTCAAATTTAAAGAGCGTAAGTTCGATTCACGCTCTTCAATTATCAATTAAATTAGTAAATATATTTTTTGTGAGATTTCCAAATTATATTTAAACGTTTCGATCGGAATTTTCTATTAAAAATTATAAATATTTAAAAATCAATTTTTTAGCTAATCAGTACAGATTCAAAAATTCTTCAACCCATTACTCATTATATATAATAAATAATTAAAATTATATTTATATTTTAATTAAAAATTAAATATAATTTTAATTATTTATATAAAAAAATAGTTAAAATTAATTAAAATTATATTTATGTTTTTTTTTTAAAACGTGAATAAGTTGATGGGGCCGGCCTCAGAAAAAATCCAAAAAAATGGAGCCAGTCACTTTGAGCGGAAGGGAGGCATCACTTCGGGAGTGGGACCCACCAACTTTTGACCATTAGGGCTTGAAAGTTGAAGCCTTGAACCCTGGTTTGGCCTCATGCCCTCATATCATATGCTCTGCCTTGTGACCTCGAGTTAAAAGTGACCCGGATCAGTCTCCATTCACTTAACCAAGTTTCTCTCCTAATCACCCTTGTTTGTATTATTCATTGAATCATTGTTGTTCTTATCACTTATCAATTATTATATATACAACCAGAAAAGAAAAAGAAAAAAAAGTGACGTGTTACGCGGACTTCGCTAGAAATTTCCAGCTACATGCAGTTTTTCCAATAATTTAAGTGGCAAGCAATTAGGATAACATAATTTAAGTGGACTTACTACTACTAATAATAATCTTCAAAGATGGAAAATACAACTTAATGATACAGTTTCTTTTTTATTATTATTTCAATGGTAAGACAATCCTCTCTGTATATGGAAGTTCAGGTTTCGATTGAAGTTGTTTTTCACCGGTTGTTGTAAGGGATATATCTATTAAAAGTCAAAGCCATCAATTATTCTTGAAGCTGATTATTTTAGAAGCAACTATTGCTTAAGATGTGGACTAAATTAAGTAATAATAGAGAAGTTGATGGTGACTTTAGAAATATAATAACAGTAATAATGCAGTGGAGAACCTCTTAATAAATTAATCGTTGCATCACTTCATGCATTATTGCTTTGCTTGTATCACATGATCCTGGGACAAAATGGTGAAACCATAAAAAGATCAACCGCAACCCATGGACTCTGACTATGGAGGGAGGGGTGGGCCAGCAGGACCCGATTCTTAATTTTCCAAAAAATATTAAATTAAAAAATTCATATTACGGCCCTCCAATCCTCTAATTATTCTATCAATTATCTTGTTGTCTCTGTCCTTTAATTCGGATTCCACCCTATATGCACTCGTTGTACATGCAAGTATGCAACGTGAACAAAGAAAGGAGACATCACATCAGGGCTGCACCTCCACCTTGCAAGTTGAAGTTGCAACCAATGAACCAATGAAGGTGGCGTGTGACAGAGGGCTCAATTAATGCAGTAACTGTAATAACGGTCAACAACTCAACATAGTCGCTGTTAATAAAATTAATTAACTAGGGTTAGAAGTTAGAAGGTTGGGCAGAGACTAGAGACTAGAGACTAGAGAGTGGGGTTCATCATTCATGGGAGAACTCGACCAGGGAAGGCAGAGAGAATCAGAATCATTTAATGTGGTTGGTGGAAAAATGAAAGCTAAACTAGTGGAGAAAGAGAGATAAAGAGATAGTGGCCACTTAATTTTGCGTAAAATCAAAGGCATATGTGGCGTGTATCATGTTCATGTATATATGTGATTGTAATCTCATGCGCCGCAATTCTTTCCTCTTTCTTGCTCCCACTTTATTGACTCTGGAGATGAGGCAAGTAGATTTTAAGAATACCATTTAATATTTATAATATGAAAGAAAATCAACTTAATACAACAGTTTCATTATTGCAAGAAAATGATTATAGAATATTTATAAATTATATAATCCGGGTATAAATGCAAGTTTTAGTATTCAATTGCAGGCATATAACACTTTTAACGCACCACACAATTTGGTTGAGCACGGAAAGCATTTCATGCTGGCAAAAATATTATAATAAATGCGTCAGAACTAAAATAAAAGGGTGAAAGAATTTGATCCTTTGAGTTGAAGATACAGACTTATTTTAACTTGATTCTGCATTGAAGCAATTCAATTTGACTAAGTGTCTTCAAAACAATTTGCTATTTTACACGTAAATCACACGGATCTCTGTCACTTAAGATGTACCGCAGTTTAGCTCTGATTGTGATGGGTCTTACTTCTCTGGGGATTGATGAAAATTTGCACATAAAAAAAATAAATATTTGTTGGATTCGCTGAGAGTTCTATTTAAAAGATAAAAAATAAAAATAAGATGATGTACAGTTAAAGATTTCAGAAAATATTAAAATGAATATTTTCCATTCACTTGAATTAGAAATTAATAAATTGTTCTTAACAGAGGATTTTAATGCTATATCATATGAAGAATAAGTTGAGTGCCCCTTTACAAAAACACAAAAGAATTATTAAATAAAATTAAATCACTCACATATGAGCCTCCAAATATATATATATATTCAGATTTTTTTTAAATAAAATAAAAAAATAGAAAAATAGTATGAGAACTCTATTTTCTTGCGTTAATAGCATGAACCGAGTTTGAAACTCGGTCTCAGGTGTTGGGATCAAATTTCAAACTCGATCCCAGGTAAAAAAAATTATGTTTGCTTATTTATTTGTACTTAAAAACCAGCATGAAGTATGAACCGAGTTTTAAACTCGGCCCTAGTTATTTTTTTTATATATTATCATATATCTAATAGTCTTCTCCTTCTTATTTCTCCAGTCATTTCTTCAAAATCATCATTGTTTGCAAGAGCTTCCAACTGAAAGTGTGTATTTTGACATATCTAGTCAAGACCCGTAATTAGCACTTTCTTCTCATCTATATGTTTTTATTTCATTTGGACTGTTATTTTTTGCTATAAAATTAAAATACACTAACCGTAGGTTTCGTCATTAATATTGTAGAGACAACTATGTTGCTGATCAATATATATCATAGAAGTCAAATTCTGAATACTTCAACCGGCACGAGCTAGGATATTTGTGCCGCATGCACATTTTCTATTGACAAGACAATCAGTATTCATGACTTGAAGAGACAGATTCATATCGGTTTAAAACTGCTCCCTAATCATTTCAACATCATCATTAGTGCACGAATCAACATTGTCCAACCAGGTTCGGGTGATTTTTTATAGTTTATTTGTGGTAGTTTCTGAGAAAATTTGAGGAATTATTAAAATAACAGCTCTCTACCAAATACCCGGGTACAAAACACATGATCACTATGATCCGTGTTCGACTAGTATTCATGGAAGTAGTAACCCAATCCTGACTGAGGAAAGAACCCACTCCCGAGCTCGGGAGCAGCCACCAACCCATGTCCCGATACAAAAAATTGATGAGGATGAAGAAGAAGAAGAGTGACAACTAGATGTCGAGGAGGATGACATTCATGATGCAACATATATAAATATGAAAGAAATTGAGGGTGAGATAAATGTCAAAGAAATAATTAAAGATGATAAATGTATGTTCCTTTCATTAACCGAGGATTGAAACACTCGTGTGCATAACTTGCTGACAATATGCCAATGTTATATGTAGACGACCCTTATTTTCATAAATCACTTATAATTGACGAACAATTTGGTGTCGGTAAGTAGTTCAGTACAAATCTGAGTTAAAATTGAAAATCACTTATTGGAGTACAAACATCTATAATGTTTATAATAAAAAAAGACTTATTGAAACATTAATATTCAACATATATATAATTTTTATTTAAGTCTAAAATTTAAGCAATAATTTTTAATTTTTATTTCAAATAATAGGGACAAAGGGGTGAAATAAAATATGATATTGAATTAGTTATGACGAGAATTGATAATTATTAGTGCAAGAAAGCGTAATTGATTGGCATTTCATGCGGTCACTTGCTTGTCGTTTGTTCATTGAGAAGACCGGATTACACTCAGTACGTTAGTCCATATTATAACATTCAATATTATATTAATATATGATCTGATTATTGACGTAGTTATGACAACAAATGAGATTGGTCAATGTATAACGACCCATTCATTATGCCAGATCCAGAAAAAATCAACAAAGGAATGAGAAGAAAGATACACATTCCAATAGTTATAGATGAAATGAAGGGTCGTATCAACAAATTCAAACTCGAGGCCGAGGACGTTTGAGCGGAACATGATTTATATTTAATGATGTAATGTTTATGTTTTATTATTAGAATTGCCATAATAATCTGATTTTAATTGTTGTTGTAATATTTTAAATTTTTTGACGCTATTTGAGAATAATCTTATGTAATATTTATGTTGCACATATAATTCTCGGTCCATATTTCGTGTTTGATTTTGACTATAGATAAACAATTAAACAAAAAAAAAGTTATCTGAGATCAAGTTTAAAACTCGGTTCATATTTCGTGCTGGTTTTTAACTACAAATTAACAAGCAAACGTAAAAAAAATTACCTTGGACCGAGTTTGTAATTCGATCCCGACACTTGAGATCAAATTTCAAACTCGATCCAAACTATTAGCGCAAAAAAAACAGATTACTCATACTATTTTCCTATTTATTTTTTTGATTTACTAATATGTATTTTTTCCCCTTTAGCTACAGCCTATAAGGGAGGCTCACCAACTGGTCTAATAATAATAATAATGGCAGAAAGCGGTGAATGAAATAGATAGGTTGGTGACGCGATGATATTTATTATTATGATTTTTATGTGGGAGAAGCGGAGAAGAGATGGAGCACTCGTTGACACGAATGATCATAGAGCCACCAGTTGGCTGTTGACATCATCTTATGACTCCAATTTTAGGTGTCTTTTGTTCTCATCTTATTTCTTTATTAAAAACAAACCAAAGCTTTTTAGAAAAGATAATTAATTAATTTCCCTGCGGATAAGCTCCTTATCTCCATTTTTTTTTTAAAAAAAACACACAGCAAGCTACGTGAGCCATTTTATGATGATTGCTATCGAGCCAATTAGCTGTGAGTGTCTCTCGTTTTATTCATGCATGATGCTTATGCATGTACAAATTTTGATTTTGTTGTTGCTGCAAATACCTTTGATATTCTCTTCTAAATGACCCAGAGGAGACGAATGAAATTATCAAAATAAATATTTTATTTTCTGAAATCATAAACTCGCTCAATTGAAACTAAACGTGCGTAAGAATTTAAGTTAACGTGTGTTTTAAATATTAATTTTGGAGATGATATCCTAATTTTTTTAGAGGCGGATATAAAACATGATAGAAGCTCTTAAACTACTTTTAGGTTTTGAAAATTTAATTTATCAGGTCACAAAATTAATTACGCTAAAAGTACTCTCGTCCCTTTAAATATTTCAGATCAGGAAAATTTTATATATGCTTAATTATTAGGTTGTGACATAAGTATCTTATCTATTATTTATTTATTTATATAGGAGCACCTATACCTTGGAAAAATTAAAGAATACATATTGAAACTAGTTAACAAAATTGAAAAGAAATTGGAGAGTTGGAAAGAAAAACTCTTATCATTAGGAGGCGGAGTCACTTTAATTAAATCAATATTATGTGCAATTCTTTTATATTGGATGACTTTTATTTAGAATAACTATTTTAATTAGGAAAACAATAGAGAAACTATGTAGGACATTTCTATGATTTGGTGGAAGTAGTGTTAGAAAAAGAATATATTATTTAGTTGCTTAGAAAATAATTTGTCAAAGTAAAGATCAAGGAGTGTTAGGTATAATAAATATTAAAATCATGAATAAATCTCTTCTATGTAAGTGTTTATGGAGCTATCATGATTCTAATAAAAAAGAGGTTTATGGAAAAAATATAATTAAATAAAATCACAACCACAGAAGATCTAATATCTCTTATTTTTGGAAAGAGGTATTAAAAGAGAAAGATATTTTCTCAACAAGTATAAAAAAGAAACTAGGTAATGGTAAAATCATTTAATTCTGGTGTGATAGATGGTTGTTAGAATGTTCTCTAAAAATACTATATCCATTATTATTTAAAATTGCTTTAGACTCAAATATTACAGTAGATAAAGTAATAGGTTTCAATAGATATTACTTATTTTTAGGAGATCAATTACCGGTATGATTTATATTTAAAGCTTAGTCAATTTAATCATGTGTTGCACGGGTGCAGGTGCGGGTATCGTATCAGATACGGTGCAGGTGCGACGATATGGAAGAGTTAAAAAATACAGGATACGGGTGCAACTATATATAATAATAAAAAATATTTTTATATAATATATAAAAAATAATTTATTTTATTATGATAAAAAAATTTAAAGAATTTGAGATGGATTTGTAACTTTGTCAGTGATTATAAAAAAAGATCCGCAATAATTTTTTTAAAGTGAATAAAATAAAGAAAAAAAAACTAATTAGATTGTATCCAAGATGTATCGGGGCGTATTGGAGACGTATCGGGGTGTATCGGAAACATATCGGGATGTATCAGAGATGTATCCAAGACGTATCAGAAAGTATCGAGATGTATCGGGGCGTATCAAAGACCGAATCCGTTGGTCAAAGTGAATTAAAATAATTTGATACGCCACATGGCGTATCGGATACGCACCCGTACCGTATCGGTCGCGTATCCAATACTTGTTCGGTGAGTTAGAGGAAATATCCGTGTAACATAGATTTAATCTAACTACACATGAGAATGGAATTATTTGAAGATAGAAATCTGATGGCTGCTTTAATACTAACTCCTTGTATAGTTGGTTAGAATATGATGATACATCCATATCACAATACACATCTGCATAAAATTCTCATTTCTAAGGATAATTTAATTAAAAGAAAATGACAAGGTTTAGAAAATATGAAATAATCAATCACCTTTTTTTTTTATGGTTGATCATATAATAATTATAGAGAGTTTAATTAATGATTTATGGTATGTAAGAGGAGTTGTTATTTGGACCATTTGAAAAGAGAGAAATAGACTTATTTTTGAAGGAGAAAATGATAAATGTTTAAGGGCTTTAGGTAGTAGTATTATTTTCCCGACAAAATACTAGCGCTTAAGTCAAGGTGAAGAATGTTAATCTAATTTATGTTTTATTTTACCTTCAGACAGATCGTTTTGCCAGTGCAAATCCTAGAAAATAATTTAATCTTGGTACCAATAAGGGAAGGGGTCTGGTCTGGCACAAAACCTGATAGACAGTCTCAGTTTCTTCTTAGTTACTAATACTTTGATATACTTTAAGTAATGTTTTAACTTACATTGAAAATTCATCTAGTGCAAAGGAGTGTTTCGGGAGAAATATTATCAGACCGTGTCATTTAGACAAAAAAAAAGCGTTTGAAGTGTTGGAAGAAAGAATTATGATATGATGAATTCGTTGTTTTTGTTTGTTTCCTGAGATAAAAACTTATAAGGGGTTGTCACACTCCCAAAATACTTAAAAATGATGATGTGTAGGAGATTTATAGCTCTGACATCTTTGTATGATATCCGACTTCAGTTAAATTAGTTAATCTGTAGGTAAATATCACGATATCAGAAAATGGTACCAAAACTCTGTTTCAATGAAAACAAATGGTATATACCATTTTTTATCAAAAAAAGAATTTAAGTAACTTTGATTTATTAGTAACAGTGTAACACAATCTTGGGGAGTCAAGTTTTGACTTCACCCAATTCTATTCAAAATGATCCGAGCCTCCAAAAATAAGTGTATCGGGTATAGGAGTGCCAATGAATTGGATTATCATTATTTTATTTTATTTTTGTCCTGAGACAACTTGACTCGATTCGAATAAGGTCAAATTTTTTAACTTGACACAATCTGATTCAAATAAAATAATTAATAATAATTATTTTTTATATATTTTAGCAACTTATTATTAATTAATATATCAATATTGACTACTATATATAAATTTTGTTTAGCGTAAAATTACAAACTAAATCTAGAAAATAATTAAACATATTTGTTGATGATACACACATAATATTTCCTAGATACTCAGAGTGATGAAGCAAGCTTTACAATTTTCGTAAACTAACTACATGATTAGCACGGATAAAATCACTACATGTACATATATTTTTCGTTTCGTTTTTTTTTGCGCTGTTTTATTGTGCATGCTATTCTTTTAGGACGGATAATAATATTCAACGATTATGATATATTTACTTAAATAATATTTTTCAAAATATATACATAATCGTTGGATACACGTAAAAATTGAATGTATACACAGTAATTTAGATGGAACTGAAGCCGATTATAAAACTCTCTGGAGCGGAGCCCCATAACGAGCCGTAATGTCGCCCAACTAACTCTAGCTAGGCTCAGGAGGTCATCGTGCAAGTCAACTAATCTCGATACCCAATCAGATTGGAACACGTACCCAGGAACTGACACTCGGCAATGGTCATCCCGACACGTGCCATTTCCTCATACACATGTCGTGCAACCATTGGCGAGGTGCACATAGCTTGGCGTGCCTGATGACGGGTGGATGAAAGCGCCGTTGCTTGAATATTAAGTCGCTAATTATGATCGGCCTTAGGTTAGAAGAAAAATAATAGTAAGAAATGTAGAAAAAAATTAAGGATGAAGCGGCTATATAAGCTCTTCCACTGGAACCTTTCTTCCCCACCGAGAGACGCTCACAGCTCCACCCAGACAAAAAAGCCTTTAATCACCCATCCACCTAAAGTGAGGTTGAGCGATTCCCAACCCCCCCCCCCCCCCCCCTTGTGAACAAGAATCGAAAGGTTTGATTCTCTAATCTCCTCTCTCTCTCTCTCTCTCTCTCTCTCTCTCGTAAATTTCTCCGACTTCGTTCTAAATCTGTAATCTTTGACTCTTTCTCTCGGTGTTCAAAACGAATCTGGTTTTAGGGTTTTCAAATCTTATTTTTGTTTAGGAGCCAGAGTTCCAGATCAGAGATCCAGAGCCTTTTTCTTCTGGATTTTAAATTAGTTTTCTTTTTTTTACCTTCAGATCGCTCTTTCTTTTTTCTTTAATTTAAAGAGGCTTCTTTTAATCAAAACCTCTTTTTTTTAACCACGCCTGTTCTTTGATTTTGGTAAGATCCGGCAAATTACCGAACTTTTTATCTTCAAAATCAACTCTTTTTATTCAAAAAAAGAAAAAAAAACGTTCTTCCTTCTTTAAACCTAAAAAATGGCAGCAGCTATAGACTTGTATAATAGCACGCCGCTCTCTTCTTCCTCCTCCTCCCCCACTGACCCCCCTTACAACGAGGAGTTGATGACAGCGCTTGAACCTTTTATTAGAAGTGGTTCAAGTCCTCCTCCTCCTCCTACCCCTCTTACCCCTCTTCTCTCTCTCCCCTCTCAACCCCCGACACCAACTCTTCTTTCCCCTCTTTCCACTCCTCCTCCCCCCTCCCCTCTTTCACCTCCTTCCCTTACCCTCCCTCACTCTACCCATCCCACTCCCAGTCTCCTGCTCCTCTCTACGAGTCCTTCTCCCCTCTGGGGCTCAACCACCTCAGCCCCGCTCAGATCCAACAAATCCAAACCCAACTCCACTTCCAAAACCAGCAACAGATCCAAACCCACCTTCCTTCCTCCACCCGGCACCCGTCGTACCTCAGCCCACGGGCTCAGCCCATGAAGACCTCTGGGTCCCCGACCGCTGCCCTGAAACCTAACAAGCTCTACCGGGGCGTGCGCCAGCGCCACTGGGGTAAGTGGGTTGCTGAGATCCGCTTGCCCAAGAACCGTACCCGTTTATGGCTCGGCACCTTCGACACTGCTGAGGAGGCGGCCTTGGCCTATGACAAGGCTGCTTTCCGCTTGCGTGGTGACTTTGCCAGACTCAATTTCCCCAACCTTCGCCATAACGGGTCCCACCTGGCAGGCCCACTCCACTCCTCTGTCGATGCTAAGCTCCAAGCAATCTGTCAGTCTCTTTCTACCGGTAAAAGCAAACAAGGTAAATCTGTGGTGGCGAGAGATGTGAAGAATACTGAAGAGGAGACCAAGTCAGAGGAGGCATCCGGTGATGTGTCGTCTGAGGGCGATGTGTCATCCAGCAGTTCGTCTCCGCTGTCTGAGATGGAACAGTTGGATTTCACTGAGGCGCCATGGGATGAGAACGAGAGCTTCCATCTGTGCAAGTACCCATCTTATGAGATCGATTGGGATGCAATATTGTCTTAATAGTTAATTGTTATCAGTACAGTATTTGGGGTTATTTTAGTTTATTTATTATGGGTATTATTATTTTTCATTTGGGCTCCAGTTACTGATGTAAATGGGATTTTAGACATTTCTTCAGCAGCTGTCGAGTTCCTTCTTTTTTCAATCTTCAGCTTAGGTTAAAATTATGTTAATTTGGTGTCTAGAAGTGTAGTATGGTAGGATTAGTGCTGCCCCAGTTTGCTGGTAATTTTTGTCTCAGCAAAACTGCAGGGAGGATGGAATTGTAATTTCTATGCAGGTCTGTAATTATGTTAATGCTGGTTTATATTAGTGTATTTACCTTTGTTTTGTAAAATTTTGTGTGTTGAGTGTTGAGTGTTGAGTGTTGATTTGTTTGTACATGGTGTTTGTGATTGTTTGTTTAGATATGCTAGGATGATACTGAATATGGGAAGGTGATCAAATTCAAAGTTTTAATATCACAAGTTATCCCTTCATGCTTGGTGATCATTATACATAGGATGTTACTGTATTTCATCTGTCAAAAATATGATGTTCCGAGTTGACAATTGAAACAAAAAGAACTTGCTGCGAAATTGTTTGATGTCGTGTAAGCAACATTTTCTTGGTGACCATATAGATACATCAAATGTTTTTTGTCGTGATTCTCCTAACAGCTGAAATACCTAGACCCACAAATGAATCCAATTAAAATGAACAATAAAACGAGGTTTAAATTGGGGAAAATAATATAGTGATTGATCCTAACTCTACGGTTGGAGCCAGCCTGTCAATTAAAAAAAAAATATCGTCTGACATGTGAACAAATCTGTCTCAATCTATCTTGAATTGTTCGTTTGTCATTGCAATTAATTCTTTTTAGAGAGGTGAAAAGAAAATAAAAGAAAAGGAAGAGATAAGATAAAATAAAGAGGCATGGAATGGCAGCCATCAGAGAAAAAGACCTCTGTGTTTTGGTGAAACCAACCATTCCTTATATCCCGGCTTTTCCACTTAATTTGCTAGTTTTATTAGTTCAGCCCAGCCTAATCTAACCAATCAAGTAAAAGGATAAATTCTAGTAGGTTCTATTATTTGTTCTTATTCTTGGTTGCACGTAAAGCAATAATCAGCTTTTCATTCATTTAATTTTTTTTTTCTCTTTTGAACGATAGTAATATGGGTTTAATAAATAAATAAATGCTGAAGAGGGGTGAAATGATTAGATGGGTGAAGGAGAACTGAAGAAAAGTAATTAAGTGAGGAGGCTGGAGAGCAGAGAGGAGGAAAAAGTCTTGAGGGATATGATTCCGTTTCTCACAGTGAGAATACTTGGGATGCGAGATTGGAACTAAAAGCCTAATTAGATGCGCAAGTTGCTTGGTGGGACACTGCACTAGAACTTATCGCATTACATAACAATTGCATCAGCATGAATGTGTCCAATTCAAGGTACTGGTACTGGTACTGGTACTGGACTGGGGTTGCATTGCATTGCATTGCTTGATCAGTTCCATCTTCTCATGTCTCAACGGAGATGCATGAAATCAAAAGACTGAGGATTCATAACAGTACTCTCTTAACCGTGGTCTCACCTCAGCTGAGACTGAGAGAGTGTCGGCACCTCTTAATTAAAATACAAATGACTGGGGACATAGTTTTGGTGCTTGAGATTTTGATTTATTTTTTGTCCATAAAGGGGTGTACACAGTACACCAAGAATGTCTCAATCTTCAGCGCAAAGTGCTTTAATGAATGGTCAATGCGCTCTCTAGTCCGCTATCCGACGAAGAGGCTGAGACTCATCTAATCACTCGATAGATTCGATTCTTTGATTGCATTACTGTTGTTCATTTCTTGCGATTGCAGTCAATAATTTCGAAGGTAAAAGTCACCCATGATTGATTCATTAAAAGCGTTCCTGAAAAGAGAGTACATATACGACGAATAGCCGATGTATTAAATGATGCTCGAAAGTACTAACCGATGTGGAGTTCCCAACTATTTAATAACTCGGCCAACGTGTTTGTTAGATCTCAAACCCACGCTTTGGTCTCTAAACCAATTTAGATTAGAACGAATGCTACATCCGTGGACTTACCTACGAAATTGTCAAAGGTAGCATGTATATGACACTTCCACCCAACGGGCGCTTGGAATCTTTATCAAATTGATGTGAAAAATGTGTTCCTTCAAGGGGCGTTTGAGGAAAAGTGTATATGACACTTTCATTCCACTCACCAAAGAAAAAAATATCTCTAATCTCGTTTATAGGTTAAACAAATCGATATATGGATTAAACCAATCTTCAAAAGCTTGGTATGAAAAACTCTCACAATTTTTAATTTCATGCAATTTTAAGGTAAGCGGCGCCGACTCATCTCTATTTATCAAACATGATATCAATGGAACGATCGTAGTGTTAGTTTATGTCGATGACATAATCATAACCGGTAATAACTAAATAGAAATTGATTGTGTAAAGAAAGACCTCAAATAAAAATTTAAATAAAAGATTTAGGTAAATTAAAATATTTTCTCGAGATAGAAATAGCTCATTCGCAAAAGAGTTTTTTATATTCCAAAAAAGTACGTTCTTGATTTGCTTAAAGAAACCGATAAATTTGGGTGCAAACTGGCTAAAACACTAATAGAAACCAATATTGAACTCAATATCGAAAACAATGAACCATTAAAGGACATAAACCACTTTCAAAGACTTATAGAAAAATTAATTTATTTGATGGTCACTAGACCGGATTTATCATTCACCGTAACCAAATTAGTCAATTTATGCATGCACCGAGAACCCCGCATCTAGATACTATTAATAGAATTTTAAGATACTTAAAGGGTTCTCCCGGAGAAGAGAATTTGAATGAAAAGAAATAATACTAATACAATATGTGGCTATTCGATGCATATTGGGCAGAAAACTTTGATAGAAAATCAACTACCGGCTTTTGCACGTTTGTAGGCGGAAATCTAATTACATGGAATAGAAAGAGACAAAATATTATAGCTCGATCAAGCGCAGAAACAGAATATCGAGCAATGACATCCACCATTAGTGAACTATCATGGATAAAATAAGTACTCACCGACTTGAATTTTGAAATTAATGGACCGATGAAGATGTTTTGCGATAATCAATCGGCAAGGCACATAGCGGCAAATCCCGTATTTCATGAGCAGACGAAGTATATTGAAATTGATTGTCACTATACGAGAGAGAAAGTCCAAACAAAAGAAATCAATACTCCGTATGTCAAGAGCAAAAATCTATTGACCGATATTTTTACCAAATGATTAAGTGTTAAACTGTTCGAGAATATTTCTAGTAATCTAGGATTATACGATCTCTATAATCCTAGCTTGAGATGGAGTGTTAAGAGGGAGTGTTAAGAAATAGAGTGATTAGGTGATTTAATTAATCTCAGAAACTATTCATCATATGCTAATAATAGGAACAATGCCAATATGTTTGTTAGAGCCAATAATACTATTAGTACCAACGGTAATTATTCATATTGTTGCATCCATATGTATATATAACATTCAATATTATATCTCTGCACATTTTTTCATTCAAAGATAATAAAAAAAATATTATCAATCATCAAAATATAACTATCTCATAAATTCTACAACACACCTAATTCATATCTTTAGTACTTTCTTGATGATCTATGTTTAATCCTCCATTCTCGTCATCACTAGTATCACAGCCTTCTCCTTCCTCTGAATCGCTTTGTGCTTCGATTGTTGGTACATAAACCTATCGAAAAGCTCAAACACAATTTTATAGTGGAAATGCATCCTCAAAACCCATATTTTGTTCATTTGAGTTTGTGATGGATAAATATAGTTGCTCCTCTTAAAAAAAACTCATAGTTTGGTTCCCCTGCGTCTTATTTTCATTGCAATCCACCAATCACGTTTTTCTCGCTTCTATGATGCGTACAGAAGTTAGCAAACTTGAAATTCTTGGCATGCAAAAATAACAAAGTCATCACCTTTAAGAGTAGATGTGTGCTTAACCCCAATAAAACAATGTTGACGGTAAATTCTAACACCCTTCACTATGTCGAACCAATGACACTTGAAAATAACCAAGTTGTTGTCTAATCCTTGGTACTTTCATTCTATAGTCTCTTTTAGAACTCTGTAATAGTCATATTGTATGTCATCGGTACACACACCCTTGACACAAACCCCACTATTAACAGTAGGTTTTGTGTTTGTCATATTCTTCGGTGAAATTAAAATTCATTCACATCGTATGCACTATAGATTATAACTTATTTTGAAGGCCTAAGACCAACTTTCCGAATGTCCTCGTCCAATTCGTGATTAACAAGTATTCTAAGTCGACTCAAAAGTATAAGAAGAGGCAGAAATCAATCGAAATGACATGGAAGAAAAAATAAAAAAAAAATAAAAGAATGAAGTGTACCTAAAAAGTTTATTTTGGATAAGAGTATCTGAAAAATGAAAAATGAAGATCCACATATCAAAACTAAATATAGGAATTAAAGTATAATAGTACAATAATAGACTTTAGATTTTTAGATTTTTTTTTACTTTTTAGATTTTGGGATTTATAATTTAGGATTTAAAATTCTAAAATTTAAAAGTATATTTTATAGAATAGATTTAGTGTGATTATTATTATTATTGTTAATATATGTATTATTATTTGTACTATCATTATCATTATATTCATTATTATCATTATCATTCTCAATGTTCTAATCATCATTATCAGTATCATCGACACTATTACTATCATTGATTTTTTTTTTTTACATTTGAGATCTCTGAACTCTTTGCTTCCGAATTGAGTTTTACTTCTAGCCTACCTTAAATTATTTGAGATTAAAAACTTTCTTTTGTATTTTGTTGTTCCATCAAACATTTACAAAAAGGACAAGGTGCTTTTATTTGTTAACATAAAAGAGAAGTGAAAGCAAATTTTATTAGGACAAGGTGCCTAATAAAAGGACTGGTTTCATCTTCTGTTGCATAAGTTCCAGGATACCGAAGCCCATGCCAGAAGAGGTATCTGGACTTCTTTCAATCTTTTTCTGGGCCGAAATATAGGCCTTTCTTTTGACGTATGAAATTATGATTATAATATCAACTTCAAAGCGCACAACAACACAATCAATATGTAGTTGTCTATGCGAGCTACTATTACTATTGGGGAACTCCGTAATCAACAAAGACAGGTGTGCACCGCGTTCGTAAAATATATATAACAATAGTAAATAAAAAAGGTCAATCAGAATTCAGAAGTAATTGAACCTAAAATTATTTGTTAATTTCAGAGTTCCATTCGTCCTCCATAATTTATGGTCCGTCATATCCGATCCGTGTAATTGAACCTAAAATTACTTTATTCGCTTATTCCTCAATCATTCCACTCCGTCCCATCTTGGCCTGTCCTCACAATTGATATTCCATAAAAAAATAGAAATTGATAAAATATATATATATATATATATATATTGTTATAGTTAGGGTATGACGCTATACGTAGCAGATGACCCGTCTGCTAAGAACCGTATCTCTGTCTTTAAAATTTAAATAATCGATCTCACTAGTCAAAATGATTTTCATATGAAAATCTAGTTGTAGATCAAATTATATATTTTATAAAAAAAATTACTATTTTTTAATATAGTTAGAAAATCACGTGATTTAATTATTATGAGCAATTTAAAAGAAGTGATTTTCTAACTATTTTAAAAATATAGTAAAAAAATTAAAAAAATATAAATTTTGGTCTCCAAATAAATTTTCATATGAAAAATATTTCAACTAATCTGATCGATTATTTGAACTTTAAAGATAAAAAAAAATAATCCATAGCAAATAGATCATCCATACTACACATACCACCTTATTCTATCTTTTTCTTTCTATATATAATGAATTTATAATTCATAATAGTATATACATTATATTATTTATTAATTATAACGTATATTAATATTTCGGACCGAAATGGACGGGTCTAACTCCAATAAGGTAGTACACAACCCGGGCCGTCTAATGACCCGACCCGCCGTTATATAGTAACGGATATAACGGACCACATATTATATTACCATCTGTAATGGGAAGGCCCATTTGATTTGACCCTGTTTTATGCGCTGATAAATTGATCTCTATTCTCTATAGAGTCTGGAAATGAGGTTTGCCTGAAAGAATTTGGCAGCCCAATGGGATGGTTGATTTGCCTGAAAGCAAGATAGCTAGCTATATAAACACCTAATTTGTGCATCTATAGATACAAGTTGATAGTGTATGCTACAGGTACATCTTCCCTACTGTTACTTTTCAGAAAAATCTTTCTTTTATTAGATAGATCTGATGCGCTAAAAATATCATTTGCCTAGAGGCTCCCGTCCCTGGCAATGGCAAGGTATATATTTTTTAAGCTGGAAATGAGGTTTATATTTTTTAGTTGATTTGTTGGCTGTGAGTTACTTCATTAATTTAATTAACCATGCATATAAAAAGCTCTAAACTCGGAGAGTGAACATATACTGCATAGGCAGGTGAAACTCAGCTTTTTTTTTAATTGGAATAAAAAAATATGGAAATAGTATGAGTGCTTCGAAATTTGCACCCGTAATTTGGACAGAGTTTCTAACTTAGGGTCGGATATTTTTTTTATATTTTATTTGAAGTTAGTTCATATAGTCATTGCGAAAAAAAGATTCGATCGAAAAATTACCATCATCAAAATTTGGGGTATAAGGATGATTTTTTAGAGACTAGATTTTAGATGATAAGAATCAACAGTCGAGTCTTTTCACCATTTTATACTCAACATATTGTACATAATGTATATAAGAACTATCATATGAAAAAAATAAATGATACTTTGAGAGAAGCCGCAAAACATAAGAAATAATGAAGGTGCAAAAAAATTTTTTGAAAAAAAAATCAATAATATTATATTAACATCCCATAAGTACGTAAGAATGACAAAAATCATTCAAGAAAATCCGTCAATGAATGCTAGCTATAACATGACTCAAAAATAGCTAGAACCACATTAATGAGAACAATGCATCGATACCAACCGAACAAGTGTCAGCGGAATAATTTTATTATAAGAAGTTAATTTCAGATCAAGTGGTTGCATTATATAAAAAAATGAGCATAATATTTTAGACAGAGGTCTCAATCGATGGGGTATAATGGTAAATAGTAGTTCAGAATCACTAAACAATGTATTCTGAATTATCAGAAAACTTTCAATATGTGATATTATCGAGAACACATAATACAAATGTATTGAGTGATTCTATAAGCGTCAAAAAATTACTGCAGCTTGAGAAGCACAAGACTTGATCTTCTCCCAAAAGAACAAGAAACTAATAAAATATCGCAATGACAAGTAGATAACTTATGATGTCATACCAATAGATTGGGAGATATAACAACTATGATGTTTATAATAAAAATAGATATATTAAAATAATATATTTCTGCACATATATTTTTTAATCAAATCTATATTTATGTAATAATTTATGAGTTTTATTTTAAATTATGGGGGAGAAGTGAAATAAAATATGAGATTGAATTAGCTAGTTCGGGAATTGATAATTATTGATATTAAAATCGCAATTGACTGACATTTAATGCGATCACTTGCTTGCAGTTATTCATTTAGAAGGCAGGATCACATTAAGTATGTCAGTCCATATTATAATATTGAGAAGTATGTTGGCACATGATTTGATCATTGATGTAATTATGATAACAAATGAGATTGATCGATGTACAACGGTTCGATCATCATATCAGATCCAACAAAAATCAATAAAAGTAGGAGGAGAAAGATATACATTCTAATGATTATAGATAAACTGAAGGGTCGTATTGACAAGCTTCCAATCTGAAAGCTAAGAACGTTCAAACAGAACATGATTTATTATAATTAACTTACTACTATTAATATTTTATTATTAAAATAATTAGAATATTTTTTTTATTATAATTTTTTAAAAATTATGTGACGTTATATTTTAATTATTATAACATTATATCTTTTATAATATTTTGTATTATTTTTTTATTATCTATAACATTCTAAATGTTTAATATTTTTATATAATTACACATAACAAAATAATAAATAAAAAAATAAATTGCAAAAAAAAAAAAAAATGCTGGGTTCAAAATTTAAGCTTGGCCTAAATTGGAGGTGCAAATTTCGGGGCACTCATACTATTTTTTTATTTTTTATTTCAATTACAAGAAAAAAATCTAGGTGAAACTTCACCTTATGGCAAGTTTGGAGAAACTATATATGTTCATACAAAAAGTTTTAATCCATATATATTTTTCAATAAACGTAGACTAGTTACATCCTGTCATGTTCAGATTCGCATCATTTTCCATAAACGTGATGGTAAGTCTCTTTCTTGGGACGATCATTACGGTCCATTTTCATTTAAATGGTATGGATTTTAATTAATAGGGAGGTTTTTTATTTTTGTATTTAGTAAGTCCTACCTATCATCACACGCATAGCAGGATATGAAACCGCCATGTTCAGTTGTTCTTCTCATTAAAGAGGAGGAATATATATACGGATAGAGATAGTAGTTAGATGTGAATTGGGAGATGGCATAAATTCCGTAGCAAAAGAATTACTTAAAAAGAAACGGAATTAACTGTAAACAAATTTATGTCGGCTTAATTAATTAATTATATCACGAAACCGAACGTAACGTGGTGCAGCCACCACTTTAAGTCTCAAGCTCATGAAATAAAATTTACTACTTATCTGTCATAATATTAAATAATTGCCAAAGTGTAAATCCACTAATTAAAGTGATAATGTAGAAAAAAGAAAAAGAAGATGAACCTTCTCGGATCGTACCTATATTTTTTTGCTTTGAGATATTGGGATCGTACCTGTTTGCTTCGTACTTTCCACTTCTAACCTTGATAAGATGGCTGAAGTTGTAGTTCCTTTTTATTGCGTTTTGACTCAAAAGTGAAATTGCGCTCAGTTTATTTATTTGTGAATATTGGAATTGCATCATACTTAATATTTTGTAGCTATCTTCTGTGTTTATCCTGTAAAATACTTCTGGGGATCTTTCTCAAAAGAACACAAGAAAAAACTTAAATTATCAATTACATTTATTTATCAGCAATTGTATAATAACAATTACGATAAATTTATTATGCTCCTTTTTATTATCTTTTTATTTTTTTCCCGCTGTAGCTGTTTTTATATTTTAATTCTTCTGTTTTTATAATTTAATTTTTATCATTTATTTTTTTTATATGCTTCTGTGCTCTTTTTATTGGCTGATGAAATTTGGTAGGGATAAGCCTACTACTTTAAAAAAAAAAAAAGATAGCAAGTTATGAATTATATATAAAAATGAACCCCCTGGACCATTTAATTATTTGAGAGCAAGTTATGAATTATAGATAAAACTAACCGCGCGGGACCATTTAATTATTTGAGAGTTTAAATGAGCACGACAGCATTGAATAAAAGAGTACATCCTAGCTATCACATTTGAGTATTGACCAATCAGAGCTTTTTCTATTTTTTTTTGTCATTTGTTTTGAAAGAAATCCATATTTCGTACCATCTCACAAGTAGACTGTAGACGTGCTTATGCTAAAGTAGCAATATATTTTTCTCAAAATAAAAAAATGAAAAAAAAATTGGATGTAATAATATGAGTGATTTCTTTTATATTTGCTAGCTTGGTCTAGAATTCTTTTCGGGTCAGGTATGGTAGTCCGGAAATATAATTCTAGACATGGTTATTTTTATTTTTTTACTATATATCTGACTCTTTCAATTCCGATCCATTTTTTATATATTTTTTACGGCTGATATGAACTCTAAAGGAATTTTAAACATTTATTATTTTTTATGTTATCACACTAATTATATTTATAAATAAATTAAATAATTATCATATTATCACTCTAAACCAAAAAAATAATTATCATTGAAAATTAAACATAAAAAGTTCATACAAATATAAAATTTAAACATGAAAAATTCATACAGATATTATATGACAAGTTCATATAAATATAAAAATTAAAACAAAGGCTATCGATCAATTACTTCAACATAATTAATAAATTATCTCCTTTTTGATCGCCCTCTTCACCGGCTCAAAGGTCTACTAATCAACCCTCCATTTCATTCATTACCATTGAACCGTGATACATCTGCCAATCATGGGTTTCCATAACTATTGAAGACACAAGATTAAGTATTGATGAATGATTCTAGTATATAATATGGATTTATGTACTCCCTTGAATCAAGCCTTCTGAATGAACATACAAGTACATGATAATAAAAATGACAGTTAGTTGTGATTTCTAACACAGACATCAGCTTGCCCTTCTCTGATCAAATGAATCTCATACTTAATATGACCTTTGAGTCCTTACAATTAGCACAAATTCGTAAGAAACTATAAATTTAAATAATAATTAATGTATGTAATAAAACAAATATTTTATCTCCTCAAGAACATCATTTCTATTGTACACATCATGATTATTGATACCCAAGTTAGTGGTATCACATCATATGTTCTTACCTTATTTTCATGATATTTTATTAGTTTTGCTATTTTCTTAGTATATTTTTAACCTTGATCTTGCCAATTTGCTTTTACTCTTCTCTCTCTACGAACCATTCAACACATTTGTAGAATGTTTTCTCCACCAGAGCATAAATCAGGAGTTATCGAGCAATTTTGAAGAGATTATTTAGCGACTCTGAACCGTTAGTCGTTATCATGCCCTACTGATTGAGGTCGTCATTCAAATATTGTGTTCATCTTAATTCTTGTTCAGTGAATTCTGTTTCTGATACCACTTGTTTAGATTTTGTTATGGAGGTTGGGTTCTGATTTCTAATTCTTATATTTTTGGTACAGGATTTGGGTGCCCACATTTCTATCTATATCATTCCTATTTAACTGTGGCTGTAAAAGAGAGAGAGTATTTTTTGAAAATGATGACTGAAGGAGAAAAAAAGATGATAAGTGGGGGTTTTATTGAGCAGAAACTTTAATTTTACCGGCCCGAGATAAAAATTCGAACCATGTGCTTCGCCTGTTAAAAAAATGGTTCAGAATTTATTTATGGGCATCAACCATAAAAAAATAAATGAATATTCCAAATTCCTTTATGGTTCAGATATCAATCTAAAAAAACTGGACCGCAATTGCTTTAAGGGCGAGGTAAAAAAAATGGACTGGATTTGATTTAAGGACCATGTAGTAAAAAAGAAATGATCTGATCCGAAATATAATTCTCGACCACTATATCTTGTCTGAAAAAAATTCGGACCATGCTAGTAGATATAAAATACGGTTCTTTCATACTATTATATGTGAAGTTTTTTTATTTTTCTATTTTTTAAGAAAATTATTAAAGTAGGGGTGCAAGGATAATATTTGACTATACTTGATCCTTATTCTGAAAATTTAAATGTGGATATCAAATACTAATTATATAATCTATTATTTAGTATATATCATAAAAATAATATTATTCATGATTATAGTTGAATAGATATTATGAATTTTAATATTTAAAAAATAATATTATATTTTTAAATAAATATTTATATTAAAAAAATTATTTCATTATACATTTGAATAAATTTTATAAATTTCAAAGAATTTTATATTTATCTTTGATAATATATATTATATATATATATTATCCTGAAAAAGCGCTAGGGATCCTCAATCCTGAAAAGTGAAAACCAGATGTGAATTTGGTAAAAGCAGCGGCAATAGAAAAGCAATTCAATCCCCAAATAGTAACTAGTCTAGACTCTAGACCAAGTTCAACTAACCTGTCATGCTCACAAAGAATTCATATGAACTATGAAGACATGCGTAGATGGTTGCCAGCTGAGATTGACATGATACCTTTGCTGATAAATCCACTTGGTGCTTTGACTGATCGATACTGGTACGGTGGTACCATGAAATGAAAGTATGAAACCAGTCTAGAGTCGACACGCACCATTCAAAAAAGTAGTTATTCACTTTTTATCCGTTTTCACTGCTGCGGCGTGAATGACTTAATTTTTAACTTATTTTAAATATTTTATTAGTATATTTTCTATAGCAATTTACAATTATTAGAATTAATAGTTAGTTGAATGAAAATTAATTTGTCTTTTATGTTGACAAGAATCATGGTAGTATGGTCACCCCATATAGAGTTTGTCATCATAAAGGAATAAAAGATCGAATCATATCGTAATCTTTTATTCTAATTAAACAATTAAACGGTAAAGGTAATTACTGAGTTCGTTGATAGATTGATTACAGGATTTAAACCCTACTCATTATAAGAAACATTATAATTAAATAAATAGCTTGACTCATTACTATTTTCATTAATTGGTCAAGTTATTGACACCCTTGATGCATTGAGATGCGACCTCATCTTGACCGTTTGGTAAAAAAAATAATAATTGCAATATATTTATTTTTGAAATCAATGGCCCCGTCGCAAAATAATTGCAATATTAATCTCGATGATTTTGAGCGCAACAATCAGAATTGATGTTTATATATTAGGGCGAGGATCCCTTGAAAACTAATAATCTTAATAATGTTTACAACCAACTTCATTGAAATTCATAAAAATCTTAAAATTTTTTTTTTACAAAATTGTATAAAAAATGATGAAATTTCAAACACTATCAATTTATAAGTAAAAGAACATACCTATAAACTTTCTTCTATTAAATTTTTTTGGTATTTATTTAAAGATTTTCAAAGCATCACATCTTACATTATCTCAAGATTTGTTTCATTATCTTCAAGTACATCACATCTTATATCCTTCACAAGAAAAAAAAAATCTTTAGCCTCCTCTCTTTTCCATTTGTTCATGTGTTGAGCTAATTAATGCTTTAAATAATTTCTGAAAATTTGAAGAGGGTTAAATTAGGATTAAAACTTTACTAATGTTTTTTACTAGCTAAAGAACCATTACCATATCTTTGATCTTGGTGGATACCATGTAAACATCATTTCTTTGAAGCTAAGTGCCAAGTTCTCACCAGCAAGAGGACAACAAGAAGGGTGTTACTTGCCCTACAAAATTAATTTTGAAATTATTCCAAAGATATAAGCATATCCGACCTTCTAATTTGGAAATTAGGAAATTCTAAGCACTTTTAGAAACTAGATCTATGATTTTTATGAAAAAAATTTGTAAATATTTTTCTTTGTGCAAATGCATTTTTCTTCAGTTTTAGCCCTCAACATTTTTTTAATTTATATCAAATTTGTTCTATATTTAGATTTCATCCAAGAATGATATTTTTATTTATGATAATATTATTCTTAGCATCGAAACTAGTACAAATATAGTAGTAAAAACACTACATTAATGTCTGCGCAATAGTAAATTAATTAAAATAATATTCTAAATAATTTTTCATAAATATTATGAGGACCAAATGCGGATATTCACTTTTTTAGTGTTGATAATGATGGATTAATTTATTGTAAATAATTTTTTTAATGAACAAAATGATAAGCTCATGAAATTTGAAGAGTAAAATGATATCTCTGATATTTTGAAGGACTAAAATGTTAACAAAGTAATATTTTAAAGGTTAAATTGGTACGAAATTTTAATGATCAATTTGTTAAAATAGTGATACTTTAAAGATTGTTTGTTTAATGTACTCTACTACAAATTTATCATTTGACGATTATTCGCTATTTCACTATTTTATTTTTAATGTTTGATGTTTTTCTTACGAATTATTTCCTTTTATGATCTATTTGCAAGTAAAATTATAATGCCAAATGCCCTCTTAATAGTTCCTCAATTTTGTAATAAAGAAATAACACTTTGAATTCTACTAGCTATTTAATTAATGGTGGTGTTAGAGAATCATCATTTAATTTAGTTTTGTAGATATTTCAAGCTGAGAGATTTGACGCCATTTTATTAATAATCAAGGTGTTATATATTTTCAGTGTTAATTATGGTGATATATTTAAGTTATTAATGAAATTAGCCTCACTTTAGAAATACAATCGATTCCGAGATATTTTTTTCCTTTTCATGATGTTCAATTAATGTGGTTATATTGCTTAAAAATATTGACAGGCCATTGTCATTTTTATTAATTATAGAATTTCTATAGTGACAACACCGGGCACTACATTTTCACACGGTGTAATGGCAATCATTTGGTACATTCCGAAAGAAAAATAATATTCTCGTCGGATAATGTATGGATAAAGGCGAGATAACATAAATTTACACAAACTAGTGCTATCGCTGTATGAGCATTCATTCTGGACCTCTTGTTCTTCACAGGTACATGCATCTAATTGAAACAAATTAATAAACTTTTTCAATCGAGACTACAGGTACACCATTTGGTCGCGGCATAATTGGGTTGTTTAACAATTTAAAATAGATCAAACTGAATTAATTAATTATGACATGGTAATCAATAATCTTGAAATGCTCATTACTATTATTTTTTTTCTTGTTTTAATTTTGGCTAAGATGGTTTTTTGGGGTGTTTAATCACCTTAATTTGATACATTGAATATGAAGCACAAGAAAAGTGTGATTATGTAACAACTTGCGATTGAGAACTGCCGTAGAGGCGCCGATATATTCCTTACAATTACAACTCGATTATGAATTGACACGTCGACTGCACGTGTAAATGTTATACAATAAAATTAATAAATAATGATGACCATAATGGGAAGGTTGGACATATTCTTTTTATACAGGTGGATTTTGGTCAGAGTCGTGAAGAATAAAATCAGCGTGCACCGTGTAATAACGACATAGCCTTATTTATTTGACTTTGTTTTAGTTGGAGAAAGTGTTTTAGTTTCTTAGTAAAATTAATTAAGCTGCAGTGGGCATTAGTATATGTAGCAATATCCTGCTTCTAGAAGTTGGAATGCACTCATTATAAGCACTCAAATTTGATTGTGTTGACCCATGCAATTTGTTAGTTTGAAGTTCCTATAATATGCATGGCCCTGATGGCCGCATCCGCATATATATGGGTACACCAACTGCAAAACAAAATGCAGAACCAATAATTGACTTGAAGAATCTGATAACAATTAATGGCCTTGTTTAACATAAAAAAATTATATATTTTTATAGCTGTTTTTAAAAATAATTTTTTTAAAAATCTATAAAATTTAATATCCCATTATATTTTGACATAAATAAATTATTTATTAATTTATATTGACCATTTGATCCGTCGGATATGAAATCTCTTGTCAAAATAATAAGTGCTTTTTGCTTTTGCAAAACACCACAAGTCCTCTCTCTCTCTCTCTCTCTATATATATATATATATTTATGCTACAGTTAGTCGCGAAGTACAAAACGTTTTTGTACTTCACGTCGTATCTTCTATTTTTAAATTTAAAATACCGATCCGATCGTTAAAATTATTCTCCATATTGAAATATGTTTGAAAACCAAATTTTATATTTTTTAGAATTTTTTTCTATTTTTTTGAGGATTAGAAAATCATTCTTATTAAAAATCATAAACTCAATGCATTTTCATACCCCAAAAAAATAAAAAAATTCTAAAAAATATAAAATTTGGTCTCCAAACATATTTCAATATGGAGAACACTTTTAACGGTTGGATCGATATTTTGAATTTAGAAATGGGAGATACGACGCGAAGTATAAAAATATTTTGTACTTCACGACTAATCGTAACATAACTCTCTCTCTCTATATATATAGAGTAAAGATACCATGAGCGTAAGCTCACGAAGGCCTTCCATTAGCTTAACTCAAAAAATATATTAAATCATCTCCAAATTTTAATTTATCATGCTCATTAAATTATTTATATGAAAATCTTATGGGATGCAAAAAATTGGAGTGTTTTGAGATTTTTAAGTCATGGTTTTTAATTTTTGAAAATTTAAAAATTTAATAATATATTCAATCTTGAATATCATTTTAAAAATTAAAATCGTTGACTTAAAAAACTCAAAACACTTTAAATTTTTGCATCCCACAAGATTTTCATATAAATAATTTAATGAGGATGATAAATTAAAATTTGGAGATGATTTGATGTACTTTTGAGTTAAACTCACGGTATCTTTACTCTCTCTCTCTCTCTCTCTATATATATATCTCTCTCTCTCTCTATATATATATATATAGAGAGAGAGAGAGAGAGAGATGCTATGGTGGTTCACGAAACACAAAATCTTTTATGCTTCGTGTCCGTATCTCAAATTTAAAAAGTTTAAATGGTCGATCCAAAATATTGAACATCATTTTCATATTGAAATATCCATGGAGATCAAATTTTATATTTTTTTTGAAATTTTTTTGTTATTTTTTAGATGGGTACAAAATCGCTAGTTTTGGATGATGCAGAAATCGTTAGATTAGCAAACTTTGTACCCATTTATAAAATAGAAAAAAAATTTAAAAAATATAAAATTTGATCTCGAAGGATATTTCAATATGAAGATGTTGTTCAACGATTTGGATCGCTATTTGAACTTTTAAATTCGAGATATGGACGCGAAGCACAAAAGATTTTGTACTTCGCGAAGTACCATAGCATCTCTCTCTCTCTCTCTCTCTCTCTCTCTCTCTCTATATATATATATATATATATAGTGATGCTATGGTGATGTATCTCAAATTTAAAAGTTCAAACGGCCGATCCAAACCATTGAACATCATCTTCATATTAAAATATCCTTGGTGAGTACAAACGGATCATCTAAAAAATAGCAAAAAAAATCAAAAAAATATATAATTTGATCTCCAAGGATATTTTAATATGAAGATGATGTTCAATGGTTTGGATGCGATGAATCAATTTTTCATTTTCAAAGACTAAATGGTTGATCCAAATCATTCAAAAATGATTTTATATGTATATCTAGTTATATACCAAAATTATATATATATTTTTAAAATATTTTTACTATTTTCTAGCTAGTTAGAAAATTATTTAAGTTAATTATACAAAATAAATAGTTAAAAAGTTTTAAAAATATAAAATTTGGTCTAGAATTAGTTATTGATATATAAATCATTTTGAATGGTTCGGATTAACCATTTAGATTTTAAAAATTAAAAAATGATCCATACCACATGAGTGATCCATTCTATACATATAGCACAGATCACCTTTATGCTATGGATCATTTTTTCATTCTCAAAATCAAAATGGTCGATCGGAACCATTTGAAATAATTTAAATATAAAAATTTATTGGGGGACAAATTTTATATTGTTTGAATTTTATTTTTATTTTTTAAGGTAGTTTCAAAATCATTAAATTTAATTATTATGATCTGTTCAATAGAAGTATTTTTCTAATTATCTAAAAAATAGTAAAAAATATAAAATTTAATCTCCAACTAGATTTTCATACGAAAATTATTTTGAGCGTTTAGATCGATCATTTATAGTTTGAGAAAGAAGAAACAATCTATAGCACCGAAGACGATCTGTACTATGTATAACACAATAGCTCAACTCATATACTTATATATATCGTAAAAATAGTATGAGCTTAAACTTAGGAAGATTTTTCGTGAACTTAACATAGTTATATATATATATATAACGATATGAACCATTTAGTCTAATTTCAATATTAAAATGTATTAGTAAGTTAAATATTATATTTTTTTGGAGTTGATTTTCTTTTTTTTCGGATAAAAATAAATAATAATTTTTAAACGAATCAAAATTTTCAGATAAATTCATCGCCCCATCCAAACTAAATAAAGATCACGTCTTTAATTTCGTTGACGAGACTTTGGTTTCGTTATACTAGCAGTATAAATTAAAATAAATCCTGTCAGTCAGACATTAGTTAATTCTGAATTATGATCCACTCTCGCCCTTTGTGTCTTCAGTGTTCTGATAATAAAAAGAATTAAGACCGAAATTAAACCAAAATGAAAAATGCTTGGCCTCTCTGGAAAGCTGCTTCCCTGACTCACCCATGACCCATCCTCAGTCCTCACACAGTCACACCTCCTCCCTCCCCTTTCCTTTAGGCCTTTCTTTACTCCCCTCCCAACCAACTGGCTTCTGTAGAATGCACTCAGCAAGAACAATGTCACTTTCACCTGCCACTCTCTCTTTGGATTGGCCCCCCTTCAGATCAGACTACCATCTTCCTCTCCATTTTATCCAACACAAATGTCACTTTCTTATGTCTATCATTTTATAAAAGGAAAGGGGGAAGGGAAGCGATGCAAACACAACAGATACGGTTCAAATCTGTTGTTATTTTTATAAAAGAATCCTATTATTTATTCTGAAAATATAAAAAAAATTATAAATATATTTTATTACTTATATATTGATATCCTGTTAAATTTCAAATTTCATATAATTTCATTAATGTTTGATAGTCCATCAAAGACCGTTAATTTGAAACCGTTGTAAACATTGGTGAAAGACCATTAAATTTGATAATCTTTGATAAAGTATCAAACATTAATGAAATTATATGAAATTTGACATGCTATCAATCTACAAATAAAATAATATATTTATAAATTTTTTAATTTTATTTGAGTAAATAACGGACCTATTATTGTACGGAATATTCGCAGATTTGGAGCCGGCAGATACTCCGCCTCTCCCAAACGAAACGTGGCGAGGCAGCAGTTGCACTGCTGCAGGTGGGCCATCCATGAATAGGGAATCACGAAAAGAGCCTGTTACAAGGGGACACGTGGCTACCGAAACAGTGCAAAACTTCCAGGTTTTGTGTCTCTACACGCGTCCAGTTCACATGTATTAATTAATTAAGCGTGATGTCCAATGCATTATCATGTGTTAATTAAGCTTAAAAGTCATATGTTATCAATCGTTGAAATATCATGAATATTAAATATCATTATCGTTTATAATCTTATTATTTTGTCATTAGTTTCGCCTAATTAAAAGAGAATTTAATTCTTACATCGATTGTATAACGCCGCCAATCACTAGTAGTCTAGTTTTACCAAGCTTTTAAAAAGCGTTTAACGGCTCTTAACGGTGAGGTGACCAGTTAACGGTTAACGGTTTTATACGACCGTTAAATTAAAAAATGGTCAATCATTTTTATCTATTAATTAATATTTAAAAAGGCTAACAAATACATTATCATATCATTAGTACTTAATAATTAATGAAATTAAGTAAAAGTAATAATTATAATATTAATTAAATACTTAAAAATTAAAAATTATATTAAACTATTACATAATGTATTTGCTTTCTGTTTTTATTAGGGCCTTAATTTACATCAAAAAATAAAAAGAAAATAAAATTTTAAAGTCACAAATTATTAAAATTTAAAACAAAAAAATTCAGTCGTTATATGCATTTTTTTAAAAAATTAACGGTTTTAACGGGTTTAATGTGAGATAAAATGGATAAATCACAGAAAACCTGTTAAATCCGTTTTTTCTCAAAAACTTAACGCCAGTGTCTGCCAAAACCGTTAAAACGGTTAGAACTTTCCGTTTTTTTTTTAAAGGTTGAGTTTTACATATCCGATGTTCATCAGTATAAATAGATTTCAGGTGATCACAATATGCACAATCCAAATTATCCCTCCTCCCTCTAATACAAATTATCATTTATCTATAGTAAATGATATTTTTTTAACCCAACTAAGTAAGATATTAAAAATTTAATGTTAACATCTTCTTGATTAAAAGAGAAATTTTAGAATAACGAATTATATATAATTGGAAAGTTGGAATAATTGAAGATTTAAGCCTTTGCATTCAACTATAATAATAATAAAAAAAGGTCACAACGATATTGAAAAATTGAAATCAATATTTCCTGAAGGGCAGTTGTATAAAGTTCCAGCTATGTCCTGTCCTCCATCATCTATTTGTCATGGTGTATGGTCTCCACCCGATTAAGCTTTAATTTTAAGAAATTCTTTTGTTTAGTAATATTTGAAACATGAGAGGACATTAATTGGGAGGACGTTTTTATATTTTGACTTTATTAAATTCTTCTTTATTAACACCCTCATCTTTTCAATGGGCTGAGTTTGGTCCCAATTCTTTGTCATGCACAGTGGTTAATTAGTGCCGCATTGGTTCCCTTACTAGTTACTATCATGTCTATCAATCTGTACCTTCTTGTGGGGGCTCATACATGTTAGTAAAAGGAAGAAAAAAAAGGAGAACTATATGAAGCTTTGGTGATCGATTATATTTACAAGTCCTTATTATAATCGAACTGTCTGCGTGCTTCAAAGCATGGATTGAAAAATCGGCTCGGTCCGAGTTGACTCGGCTGAGTCGAAACGGATCCGATCGTGATCGAGCTGATTATTAATCGAATTATGCGTCTAGGGGATTTTCATGATGGAATTGGAAGAAATCATGGAATCGATGAATTTTGTAAGGAAAACTCTGTGAAATTGCTGGAATGACTGGACATTAGACCGATTTTGAGAGGATCTCGATTGTTACACTCTCAGACACCAAATCACGTCACTACAACAGATTCTGGATTTAATAATGGTTTTTAAAGCTCTTTAACAATGGTTCTCTAACCGTTATTAATAGGGTGTTAGAAAAAATATAAACAACTATTGTTAAAATCGTTTTTGAAAAATATTTAACAACAGTTTTTAACTAATAACCATTGTTAAAGCGTCCTTTAACAATAGTTATTAAATAAAATCCGTTGTTATAGGGTCTTTTAACAACGATTATTAAATAAAAATCATTGTTAAAGGCTCCTTTAACAACGGTTCTTAAATAAAAATCATTGTTAAAGGGTCCTTTAACAACGGTTCTTAAAAAAAACCGTTGTTAATGGATACTTTAGCAATGATTATTTATTAAAAAAACTTTAGCAATGATTTTTAACTAATAACCCTTGCTAATGGACCCTTTAGCAACGGATATTAGTTAAAAATTATTGCTAAAGGTTTTTTATTTTTGTTTTAAATTTAACTTTATTTAAAAGGTGCGAGTTACATTGATATTGAGTCGTATTGATTAACAGTAAACAATGAATATGAAATCATATTGATTAGATAAGAATAAATATTATTTTATATTATTCATTCAATAATTAATATGAAAGAAATATAATTATTCATCAAATGAAAAAAATATTTACTCAAAAACTACATACATCTTGCTCATACAATAATATGAAAATCAATATAATTTTTAAGAAAAAACAGAAAAGAAAAGAAAAAAACTCCAAATACGTTTTTGAGCTTGAAGATGAGGTTTTTTGGCCCCAAAAATGGCGATAATGACGTAAGTTATTAACCCTGTAGATCTCGTCGTTAGCTTTCCGTTGCCATGTAGAACGTCTCAATCGAAGTTTCCTATAAAAAATTATAACCGTTTGAAGTTGAGATTGTCGGATTTCAATTTTTATTTATTCTGTCTCTCTTCTGTCTTATTTATCCCTCTGTCTCTTTCTCATCTCTCTTTTTATATATGAAAAGAGATGAAAATGGGTTGGTAATCCGGAGGAAACGACTAATGTTCATCTTTTTTTTTCTTAAGAAAAGATGCTTAGATCACATGCTACGCAGCAGGGGTTTATCGAAAAAAACATCGCCTATGTTTACTTTTTCTCTGTAAAAAGAATAAAAAAATGAATTGTGATGTGAAATTAAGAATTTAGCATGCATGCTGGACTAAGTTGCAGGAAGTACGTACCAATGGAAAACCACAGAAATTAAATGTGCTGCGGTAAAGCAGGTTAGCTTTTCATCTTCAACCATAATGGGAATATAATGGAAGCGAATCCTCTATGAAACCATGCGGTCTCTACGTGGCAGACAGCTGCCATATGCACCATAGCATCAGATTAAAAAAAAAAAGGAACTTTTGTACTGTGCATATATATTAATTAGGGGAATCAGTAGGAGATCGAGTAGTTAGTTATCCTTTCTCCATGCATGGTTCTCCATTTCACAACACACTGGAGTCGTCCCTTTCCAGAAATATTCTTGTCACCACATCACTCTCTCAGTAACATATTACACATTATATGCAATGAGTTATGATTTACGAATTGGTGTTCTCCATGATTTAACTGCACATGATCTCCACAGGAGAGGAAGACTATGGTGACTGAGATATATACATGTAGTCTTTGTACTGAGGTTTTCTTCACAAGTATATTATTATATGTACACTGCCAGAACCCAGAAAGAAATTAGAATTCTCTCCTGTCTCTGTCTGTCTGAGTTCTCACTTGACTTCCTTCCCAAGCATTTATGGACCTTCAGCTTCTCATCAATAATTAATGCATGATCTTTGCTTCTCAGCTAAGTATTAAATTGGAACATGCATTGCAAATAATATTTGCTTTCCATGCGAAATGCACGGCATTGCCTTTGCATGCCACATGCACGACACACAAGCCCTTCCAAAATGTCTACATATATCCCTAGAAATTAAGCAATCGGAGAGCACCATCCCAGGATTCAGATATGTCAGCCGTTGGATGCATGAAACGATCCACATGTTTCAATCAGCCGAGAAAAACCAAGCAGCATTGAAACCAGTGCCGCCTTTTTAATTTCATAATCAAACGTTGAAATACTTAGAACAAGATAAAATAAATTGTTGGTGTTACGGTGTATATAACCAACCAGCAGGATATGTGCAAATATATGATGCAATTTGCTAATTGATTAGTACCGATGTTAACTACTTGGAGACAAATTAAAAAGTAAATGGTATGGAGGTGGTTGTTTTGAGAGGAGAACCTCTTTAATTCAACTTTCGATGGGCGTTCCTACTTATCCGGTCCCTAATTTTTTTTTTTTTTTTTTTTTTTTGAGAGGACGAGACAAACGCAAAATTAATATCTAGTTCCACTCATGAACTACCGTGCGAGTACTCCTCTTTTCTAAGAATATTTTCAATGTAAAATTGGACTGTTTCCAGCTGCCTCAAAGATTCTCTTTGGCGCACATTTATGGGTATTTTCGTGCATGTTCACACAAACTTAAATATTTATATAATCTTTATGCGTCCCATACATATAACTACAATTCTATAACTAATGTTTGTTCAGTAAAATTGGTTGATATTACAAAAGGGAAAGTGAAATCATACAAAATTTACAACGATGCGTGTTATAATTTCTATCAAAAAAGAAGATAGTAATAATGTTAATTAATTTAGATCATTAAAGTATAAGTGGATGTTTTCTTAATTAACAACAAAAAAGGATGAATAATGATGCTCATTTTTTAAAACAATTCATTATATGAAAGAGATTATTTAGCTTAATTGAACTTAAGAAAAAAATCACCATTGGTACATATAAAAAGTTTATAATTTATTTTTATTATTGTATATCTAGAGAAAAAATAATATTTTTTTCAAAAATATTTTTTTTTCATGATTTATTTTTATTACCATTATAACACGAAGTTGAAGTCACAGAGACAGAAATGGGTATCCAGTATGGACTCGGTGGCACAAATGATCATTCATTATTGCTTCCTCAAATTTTGTGAAAAATTAAAACTAAAAGGGCCCAACGAGGCAACGAAACGGTGGGTGGCCACCTCGCGTGCGCCGCATGTGCCGAGGCTGCCAAGAGGAGCCCGCACGGGTCCACCACCACCCGTCGTCCCTCCCTCAATGCCTCATGTACTCATGTGCGAGGTGTCGCTCTTTCAATAATGAACTTCACCATATCCAAATGGCAAATGACAAATGCTGCCTACAATGGACGTGTCCTGTGCCTCTTAACCGGAGGGGTGGAACGCGGCAGGTCCAATAGAGGTCCAAACTCCAAAGTCCAAACTAAACGAGCGACGAGCGACATAAAACCCACAACAATCCAGGTCCCACAACAATCCACGTGGGAGCCCAATAGACTTCGCCTCAGCGGTGGGCCCAGCCCAGTGTTTCTCTAGTAGAAATGTAGAATCCTTTCCTCTCCTCTCCTCTCCTCGACCTCGTCTATAAAACCCACTCCCTCTCCTGCCCAATACTGCTCTCTTCCTCCTCCTCTCTCTTCTTATAGGCTCTTAGCCTTTGGACATCTCTACAAGGTAAAACAATATCTCGCTCGCAGTACCGTTAACAATTCCAAACGCACACATAGCTAGCCAGCGATCGAGCGATCGATGCCCCTATAGGCTTATATATATATAGCAAAGCAAATTATACCAATAATCCCTTGCCTGATTGCCTCATTGATCGATCGAGCTATGACGAACCAGAACATTATAGTTCAGGAAATGGGGATGGCCCTGACAGCGGCTGTCGCCAACTCCTACCCATGCCTCCCTCCACGCAGCTGCGGCGGCGCCGCCGTGGCCGCCGCTGCACGCCCTGGAGGCAGCGCCATGTCCATGAAGAAGAGGTTTCTCTCCTCCCTTGAGCTCTCCGGAGCACGCGTGAATGCCTGGGTGGAGTCGATGAAGGCCTCCTCCCCCACACACGCCAAGGCCTTGGCCTCCTCCCTTGATGACGGCAACGCCGCCTGGATGGTGAGTTCTGACCTGTAGCCCACGATCGAATGAATTAATTTACTGATTTGTTATATGTATATATATTCATATGTACTGTACTGTACGTCTGTACGTGTAGAGAAAACATCCATCGGCGCTGAGCAAGTTCGAGCAGATCATGAGCGCCTCGAAGGGAAAGCAAATCGTGATGTTTCTGGACTACGACGGCACCTTGTCTCCCATTGTCGACGACCCCGACTCCGCTTTCATGTCTGAATCGGTTGGTCATCTTCAATTCTAGACACGATGCTTACAATTTCGTTATTTAATTTCCTCTAATAAAAGAAAACAAAAAATAGATGAACTATCTGACATGTGGGACCCGATGTATGTTTGGTGGGGGAACAGATGAGAGCGGCGGTGCGTGACGTGGCTACTTACTTCCCCACAGCGATCGTGAGTGGGAGGTGCAGAGATAAGGTACATTTCACTTCACCTTTTTTTTTTCTTTTACATTGCTTTCCTCTGTTTTCTTCCTCCTCGAATCGAATCCCATGCCCTGCCCTGCCCTGCTCTGTTTTCTTATCTCTGTCTTGGTTTTCTTAGGTTTACGATTTTGTGAAGCTCACTGAGTTGTACTACGCTGGTAGCCATGGCATGGACATCAGAGGTCCCGCTAAAGCTCCCAAGTACAAGAAATCCAAAGTACGCACCCCTTCTTTATTTGTGGTTTTTTTTCCTTCAGAGAAAGAAAAAGAGAAAAACCATTTTACTTCCTTTCTAATTTCCTTCTATATATGTAGCTAATTGAGCTTAATTTGTTTTTCCCCTTACCAGGGTGGTAAGGCTACTAACCATCAACCCGCCAGCGAGTTCCTTTCCATTATAGAAGAGGTTGGTTTTAATTAATTAGTTTGAAACTTTTAATTATATATGTAGCAATTTATAAGCAAATAAGGCAAAGCCTAAGAAGGGTATTTTTGTAAATGGTATATTTTGTCAGGTATTTAAGAGATTGGTTGAAACAACCAAGTCGACCCACGGAGCCAAGGTGGAAAACAACAAGTATTGCGCCTCAGTCCATTTCAGATGTGTAGATGAAAAGGTCCCAAATTATATTTTATTTCAACGACCAACTTCCTCAACTTTTTTCCATTACAGGAAATAATATTAAAGGTGCCTTTCTTTTTGTTATTTCCTTTTCAGTATTGGAGCGACTTGGCTGATAAAGTTAAATCCGTGGTTAAGGAGTACCCCATGTTGAGAATAACTCAAGGGAGAAAGGTATTTCATCTTCCTTTCTCATTATCCATATAATTATTTAATATAACACTTATCCTGCTAATATCTATAAACATATATATGTAATATGTATGCTTTTCTTTTTTATATCAAGTGTGACATGGATGTGACTTTGTTATTGGTTTCTCCACATTTTATCCTTTAGGTATTGGAAATTAGGCCCACAATTAAATGGGACAAAGGGAAGGCCTTGGAGTTCCTATTGGAGTCTCTTGGTATGTTGCTGTTACCCCCCAAAAAATAAATATTTGAACATTTCACTTTTTTTATAATATAAAATTTGACGTAATATGCCATCACATTAGTACATCATGCCACACCCACTTTCTTGGTTTTTAATAAAGAAATATTTGTGTAATTAATTAATTATAAAGGTTGCTAATATCTATCTTAGGATTTGCCGACCGCTGTGATGTATTTCCTGTGTATATAGGCGATGACCGCACCGATGAGGATGCTTTCAAGGTACTATTTGTTAATTCATTGTTTGGGAAACAATGTGCACCAATTAATTTATTACGAATGATGTCCTTATAATAATAGCTCTCTTATGTGGCTTAATGGCGTCATAGATGTCGAAATTGTCCACCAATAATGTTAAACCTTGTTTTTGCTTGGAAATTCAGGTACTACGTGATAGAGGACAAGGAATTGGGATTCTTGTATCAAAGCACCCAAAAGAGACAAAAGCACCTTATTCTCTGAAGGAGCCAGCAGGGGTATGTGTGTGTTTGATGCGCCCATTGTTTTCGTTGTATTTGTTTCAATCTCTTAGAAATTTTTTATCTCCATGCATATATGGTTTGTTAGGATTGTGTATTAAAAAACTGTCCCCTTCAGGACCACACTAGATGTGTTAGTTTCTCCCTTCATTTGTTATTATTGCTTTGATGTGTACATTAATTAATTAGACTCTACTCCCTATCTAGTCACTACATATAATAGGTTATATATAGACATTTTGTTGTTTCTTTATTTTTGGTATGTTTATGTTTCTTTTTTTGTTTTGTTTTCTAATCTTTTTCGGCCACTAATGCGTGCAGGTTATGGAGTTCTTAACACGGCTTGTTGAATGGAAGCGGCTCACATTAAATGATGAACCGAGTGTGTAGATACAAACAAATTTTGGGTTCCGGGTAGGACCGGCCTCGTTCCTCTACTGTTGGGTACTTTGTGTATTCCTCTGACTGAGGAAAAAGAGAGAATCACCGAATAGCTCCAAAAATAAGTTGCCTTTTGTAGCGCTCCACTACGCTAATGTTATTTTCATTTTCTTTTCTTTTTTGGCTTTTTTTTTTCTTGGGGCCATGTAAGTAAACAAATTGTGATGATGCTCGCTAACTCCAACTCCGGAGTACAATGTACCACCATTGTGAATAGATTAGATCTTTATAAATTGAAAATATTAAAATTAATTACTCTTTTATTCTTCCATCTCTTTAGGAACTTTTTTTTCTTATGGACTAATCCTTATTTGATAGAAGTAGTAAAAATGTAATAAGCATTTTAAAGTGCTTTAAATATTAAACATAAATACTTAAAATTTAAATCACACAATTTTCTTTTTATCAAAAAATCATATATTTTTTCCAACAGCTTTTTATACAAATTATTTCACTTATTTACTTTATTATTACTGAATATTATTGTTTTAAGTTGATTTAACAAATTATTTCAATTATTATGCTTTTTAGTTATTTTTTGATAAGTTATTAATTATATAAAGCACAATTAATAATTAATTATTAGTTATTATATATTAACAATGTAACTCCTGCAACAATGTCATAAAAATAGATAGTCAGTGTCGGTTTTTAAAAAAAAAATTGATATCAATATCTTCAGTGTTGTTTATTTTTATTATCCGACATCAATGTGACTATACTGAGTCACCATTATGGACTAGTGTAAATGACTCATTAATCTCTAGATTATTTCAAATTTGATACATATTCTATCTAAGTCACTAAAAATACATCTATAATTTTAAGTTTTTTATTCGAACAATATTTTTTTCACTAATATATACAGTAAATATTGAATGTACGATGGAATTACACTTTTTTTTTTCAAAAACTGTAGTGTCACTGTAGTTTGAAACTTCAAAAAGTGAAGAGGCTAAGTGCCTTTTCTGCAAACTCTCCATAGTAGGGATGCAAACACATTAGGTACGTTAAGATAGTAGTTATATCTGTATCCGTTTTAATTTTTAAATATGAATACAAATATAAATATTTTCAGATAGAAATATGAATAATTTTGGATAGAATACAGACAATGTGTATATATTATCAAAGATAAATATAAATTTCACTTTAAATTTATAAAATCTATTGAAATGTATAACAATTTTTTTTAATATTGTTATTTATTCAAGAGTATAATATTAATTTTAAAAATATTAAAATTCATAAATCATAATATCTATCCAATTATAATGGATAATAAAATATTTGAATAAACAATATAGTATAGTAAACATTCGCACAGTATTAAACAATATTCGCACACATACTCCATAACCACTGATACACACAGTATAGTATCATTGAAATCAACATTCATGCATCTAGATTTTTCAAATATTGCATCTATACCTTGGTCTAGAGAGAAACAGGGCACAAGTTGCTTACATACATACACTAAGGTAACCAATTAATTTACACCGTCTTAATTTTATCTATAGCTAGCCCTATTGTAAGCAACTATTTGAGCTTATAGTCTATGCTGTTGGTAGTAGGGGTGCAAACGGATCGGATATTATCCGATCACATCTGGATTCGTATTCAGATAATAGCGGATATAGATATTCGGATACATATATTTTTGGATATAAATACGGATACGGATAATTTTTTATCGGATACGAATATGAATACGCTTTTCAATTTGGAACCGGATATGGATACGGGTAATTATCCGGATCCAAATATTTTTAAAATTTGAATATCCGGATAAAAGGTCCATTATATATTTTTCAATTGAATTTTTTATGTAGATTACAAATCCAACTAAATTTACACATAATTTGACATTATATTTTAATTTTTTATAATTTCTTGATATATTTTAACTATTATTTTAATTTTTATAGTTTTTTTGGTGACTAATTTGTATTGATTTTTATTGATTAAATCACTAATAATAATATAATAATAATTAATAATTAATTTTTATAATAATATAATTTTTAAAATTAGTGATCTATCATGAAAAATATTATGTAATAATAATTGATGATATTTTAATTTAGTATCCAAAATATATCCGTATTCGTATTCATATTCGTGTATTATCCGATTTGTATTCGTATCTGTTTAATATCCGATCCGTATTCGTATCTGTTTAATATCCGATCGTATTTATATCCAAAATTATCCGTATTCATATTCTTATTCAAAAAAAAATAAAATGAATACGAATATGATTTTGATCACTATCCGATCGTATCTGATCCGTTTGCACCCTAGTTGGTAGGCATATTAATTGACCAGATTTGATTACTTCCATTGCATAGTTAGTTCTTGGAATGCTACTTGGGAATCTCATTGGATAAAAAAAAAAAGAGAGAGTAGAGAGGAATCTAACCAGTCTCCAATGACAATTTAATGCAGCCTTGTCGTCTTTATCTAGTTAGCATTCTTGTACGTACCAACCACAAAATTCATCTCATAAACACAAAATATTATCACCTCTTTGATAGTTACAACTGAACAGGTTGGCACTTCGAAGGACCCCCACCACCACCACACACGCCAAAAGTCCTTTTATTTAATTATCTTTTGTTTTGTTTTTATTTTGGTTTTTTGTTGTGGTTCTTGTCTTAGGCTCTCCTTTGGCAATGAAAAGCTTTTAATTGGAAGCACTCATCATGTGTACTTTATGATTAAATCATATATGTGTACTGAACTGGTACGTACCAGTTAATTAATTGACCGACAGTGCCTTCTAGATTAAATCATCATCATTACTCATTAGTGAGACTGTACTCTGAAAAATGTTTCTCGTAAAAGAGCTAATACGTACTTTGAAGTTTCTTAATTTGGAAAATCACATTAAAATTTACTGATAATTTCCGTACCTTTTTAATTATATTTTTCCGTTTGTCCCTGTTAGGCGATGTATATATGCAAACTTGATCCAAGAACCTTTTTTTTTTATGATTTGGCTTAGTGATACGTCTCAGAATTATTTCGTTTCAAAGCCAATAAACATCAATGTAATTGAAATTCGATCTGTGCAATAAATCTAGTAGCTAGCTAGCAAGCTGCAGAGAACATGTTAATAGAAAAAAAAAACAAGTAGGGATTAAGGGATAGATAGGTCAAGACCTATACACTATATATATTTTAGGCATATCTTACTGTATGCAATATCAATAGCTAAACTGCTTTAGTAACAAACTAAATAACTAACTATTAATAACTTGAGTTGCTTCCTCTTCACCAAACAATGAGCATGCACCTCGCATAATTGATATATATGGTCCTGGAGTCTTGCCCCTCTTTAAAGCTAGGTAGAAAATAAAGAGGATTGCCAAATATAAAAGAAAAGAAAATGGGATGCAACCTTTATAGGGTGCAGGAGAGACCATTAGTTAATGAGATGGTAGCATTCATTGTACACTAAAATGTTTAATTAAGGAGCCTTGCATTGCACTTAAACCAAAGGACATGGTTAAGGGCACATGCCACTTGGCACATGGTTCTTACTTATAGGCCTAAAATAAACCCCACATAAGAGTATGCATTGGATGGGATTTCCCTAGATTGAGAAAAGAAACAAACCAGTACTAAATGCATGGTCTATATATTATTTGGAAGGGAACAACACCTCAATGGCAACAACCCAACTCGGTTCTTAAAAAAGCCACCACCTCACCGTATCATCAATAGAAAATGGAGACATATAAGAGTGAAATTAATGATGCGCAGAGTTATATTTTTAAAGATAGCACTACAAAAGATCATAATAGAGAAGTAACCTTCTTCTAGAATAAGGGAATACAATATATAAATGTTGTACTTAATTTGAAGTTAAATAAACAAATTAAATTGGAATATGGTAAAGGTGTGATCTTCTTTCAGAATAAAAGCCAAAAGTTTAAGTGTTTTCTTTGTTGTTTTATTGTTCTTTTTTTTTCCCTTTTTGTTCACCTTGGCACATGGCAGATTCACAGGAATGCCTTAGAAAAATATATACAAGCCTAAGTTTTTGGTTCTTGGTTGTATAAAATGATTATGTATCAAATTTAAATGCCACTTGTGTATTAACTGACATTAAATTAGAGGTTATTAAACATAAATGAATATTAATGAATATGAATGATAAATGTTGTATCAGACTCAGTTTTATTCTTGTGAAGATAACAATACATATATTATATGTATTGTAAATCATGGTCTCATTAAATATCATATTAAAAATGTATTATATATTATAACGATTTGCAATTGTCAGGCTAATTACTTCAGATCAATAAACACCAATTGCAAATCGAAAAAAAATTAAATAACTACTAATCCGAATGTATATTACCGGACTTCATGAGTTGCACACTCTATCCAAAATATTGTTTCAAATTATGAATCAAAAGATTTCGGTTGCTTCTATTTAAACGTTCCCCAAAATTTTCACACATTTATGTGCAATGACCATTGCATTATTTAATTTGATGTCCATTCAAGTAGTGGGAATAAAAATGATTGATTCTTTACTTTTTCTGCTGATCTTTTGGGTAAAATATCACCAAATTTCTCATTGGTCATGAAAGGGATGCACCATTTGGGGAGTTGGATTCCACTTCAGGGATCTTACTTTTTCGAATGCTAGCAACTCACTAATGGAAATGGGGACCCTCAAACAAAGCTCCAAGCCTTCTCTTCTCTGACATGGCATGGACCTCACTTCTCTACAATCCCCTCGACAGCAAACATTAGAATGTTATAGCTGCAATTTCTGTGATAGCGCGTAAGTGCAATTACCCAATCCAAATGGTTTAATATATATGAAGTAATGTTGTCATATCACGAATCATCAAAAGTATGCACTTAACTATTGATTCTTCGTATATAAATTGACATTATTTGACCAGAATGAATTGGCCTCATCTTGCTTTGTCCCTCTATTAATTCCTTTTCGTGTCAAGCCCATCACTGAGATGCTCATGGTGGAAGAAATATGTTCTAACCAAGTAATTCTTATCATCTTCACCTCCATTCATCTCATCATATCTCCATTAATTTCACCATTATTATGATTGTTGATTTTTTCGCGTACTTTAATTGCTCAGTTTTTGGTGGAAATTGAGTACTTCTTTTTAGTAATTTAATGAAACTATTGGTTTTCTTTTTGTAAGTTTGAAATTGAATTTCTTTGTAAGAAAATTTATCTTTCAAATTTAGTTTCATCAGTTTATTCTGGATGACCTTAAAACATAAAGATATTTTATTCTTTATTTGCTTAAATTAATAAATTATTTGAAAAAGGTTTCAGTTAGCGAACTTGATTAGCATGAATCATAATTTGGGTCATAACCTAGTAAATTGAATTAAATTTTCAATGATAATATTTTGTGATATTTTATCATTGAAAATATATAGGTAGCATAATTTATCATTCATTTCAACATATTAATTATCCCAAGTTTTCAATTTAAATTGTACTAATTTTGCTGTTGAATGCAGACGATATAAATACGGTTTAGAACAATTTATCGAACAATTATGTCCATTATTGTCGCCTTTGTATATTTTTATATGAAGGTAGTTCAGATGTAGACTTCGGATAGAGCTAATTTAGTGAAATTATGCATGACTAGTAAATAAGTCAATAGAAGAAACTTGTTAAAAATATACAAAATTCGGACCAGCCAGCTAGGATTCTTCAGGACATAATTAAATTTGGGGCATGCAGATACATGTTATTATAAAGGTATCTCGTATGATTATTGAGCAAACCAAGTTATTGTAGGGGACGTGGCAGAGATTCTTCAACGTGGCTCCTCTCCCATCGGAGGCAGAGCCTTGCATAAAGTATTAAATATCAAACAGAGAGAGCTTCATATAATTGGTGGTTACAGTCCAATTGGAAGCAACTAGTCTAATCTCCACCAGCAGCCACTGTTAATCATCAAAATATCACGCTTTATTAATGGAAAATGGAGAAAGCCAGAGATCTTGTTTGACTAATTAAGAGCATCCACATCAGGCATAATATTTCAGATGTTCATCGATAAAAGAAAGGAAATAGAAAATGCATAAAACTGGCTGGTGTGAAGCAGATCCAGCTAGGGGTGTGCAAACGGATCGGTTTAATTGGTTTTGAACCGAACCGTTAAATTTTAGATTATTTTGTTCGGTTTTTCGGTTTAAAATTTTCAGTTCGGTTGAAAATTTTAGTTAATTTGATTTTTATTCTTTGGTTTGGTTTTGATTTTTCTAAATCGGATAAACCATATATAGGATTGGCTACGTTGATTTCATAAGCATTTCGAGCCGAAATGCTTATGGCTCAAATTTTAAAATTCGTACTCAAAATTTTAATTTAAATATCTTAACAGATTCTTCATATCATAATCTTTTAGATTATCAAGTTTCATCAAATATGGAGTTAGTTTACTATGCTTAATAATTTTTAAAATATGACACTAAAAATAATTAAAAATGCCATTTTTATAGGCCAAATTTTACTATCTTTTAAAAATCATTAAGCATAGTAAATTAACTCCAAACGTGATGGAAATTGATAATTTATAAGATTATGATATGAAGAATTTTTTGAGCTATTTAAATTAAAATTTTGATCACGGAATTTTAAAATTCGAACTATAAGAATTTGGCAGAAGTGCTTATGGAATCACCATAGCCAAACTATATATATATATATATATATATATAGTTTGTCTAGCATACTTCCGTTAGCATTTCAACCCAAAATGCTAACGAGTTAAATTTTAATTTTTCATTCTCAAATTTTTATTTTAGTAGCTCAATAAAAATTTTATATCATAATCTTATGGTATACTAATTTTCATCATGTTTGGAATTAGTTTACTATACTTAATGATTTTTAGAAAGTAAGTTTTTTTGACATATAATTTTTATTATTTTTCTATTATTTCAAAGCTATCTTTCAAAAATCATTAAGCATAGTAAACTAACTCCAAACACGATAAAAATTAGTATTCTACAAGATTAAGATATAAAGATTTTATTGAGCTACTTAAATTAAAATTTCGAGCATAAAAAAATAAAATTTGACTCGTTAGCATTTCGGATTGAAATGCTAACGGAAGTATATTAGACAAACACACACACACACACACTCTCTCTCTCTCTATATATATATATATATATATATATATATATATATATATTTATATATAATTTGGTTGATAATTAAAATTTTCATTTGAAAATCACTTTAAGCATTTCAGATTAACTATTTAAATTTTAAAAATAAAGAAATTATCCATAATACGGAAATGATTCGTACTATGTGTAGTACCGTAGTCCAACTCTCTCACTCTATACACACACATAGTTATAATTTATTGTTGTTCAAAAACATTATAACCAAATTAGGGATAGCAATTGGTAAAATCTGAAAAATTTTGTTCTTAAATAACTTTAAGAACTATCATTTATTTTTATCACTTTATGAAAATTTTGGAAAATGGTTGAACATAAAATTTTTTTTTCAAAATGCTTTAAATATATTTAATGATAAATATTATAATGAGTTACATGATAATTTATTAGCAAGAACATAAAGACTGGTGTTGTAGTAGTATTTAAATTATACTTTAGGGACACCATATCATCTCTTCAAATGAAAAAAAATGATATAAGTCATTTTATTAAGATAAATAAAAAAATAAAATTAATAATGAAAATAATGTATAATGTGACATAATTAAAAAAGTTTAAAAGAGCTAACATTCATTCTAAATATAGAATAGTTGCTGATAAGCAAAAAGAATTTGACTCGCCCTATCTCTGATCCAATGGATAGTAATTTGGGTGAGTCTGTGTCAATTGTTGCAGTGGTTGTGACGCAATATTGACGGCACGCATTAAATGTATCCCTTCATCTGTATACAAAGGTCAAATTAAATTGTACCCATGTATAGTGTCATCAATATATAATGTTAAAAAGTAAAATTAATGCATCGTTAAAAAGTAATTTTTTTAGATCCTTACTATCCGTGGCTTTAATAGAAAAAAAAAATAATAGAAAAAAATACAAGGAGAGTTGGGGTAGAAAGGAATAGAGAAGTTTTCCAAAATTTTGAGGAAAAAATTAACCAAAATCAGTACATAATGGTACCAGTGCAGTTAAGTCTTCACAGCTCAACTCAAAATTATGGAGGACAAAGAATTTGTATATATCATAGATATTGATCTCAAATTTTGAGGTCTGAAATGAAAAAAAAAACTATAAAAAATATTCTATAAAACATCATAAAAATTTAACGGATATATTAATTTTTAATTTTTATTTATTTTGGAGTGGGCGCCTCGTCGGTCCCTTCAAGTCTTTGAACGGTTCAGTATGTAGTGAGGTGAAGAGAAGAAATAGATACACAAACAAGTTCTTCATATCATAAACACTTGACAATTCTCTTAATAATATTTCTTTTGGATAGCAATATGTTACAGACTTCCTAAATACGAGAAGAAGACACAAAATTTATGATACAATAAATGATAAAACAAAATTCTGCACAACCTAGTGAAATCTAACATATATATATATATATATATATAGTGGAGATATCGTGAGTTTAAGCTCACGGAGGCCTTCCGTGAACATAACTCAAAAAATATTTCAAATCATTTTGAAATTTTAATTTATCATTCTCACTAAATTCTTTATATGAAAATCTCATGGGATGCAAAAATTTGAACCGTTTTGAGCTTTTCAAGTTGTGGTTTTTAATTTTTGAAAATCAGCTCTAAAAATAATAATAATATATTCAATACTTGAACATTATTTTAAAAAATTAAAAACGGTGACTTAAAAAGCTCAAAATACTCCAAATTTTTGCATCCCACAAGATTTTTATATAAATAATTTAATGAGAATGATAAATTAAAATTTTGAGATGATTTGAAATGTTTTTTGAGTTAAACTCACGGAAGGCCTCCGTGAGCTTAAGCTCACGGTATCTCTACTATATATATATATATATATATATATTCATTAAAAAATCATAATTAGAGAATTCCAATTGATTAAATCATTAGAAACTAGACTTTCAGAGTTTGAATCCATAGTGCGTTCACGATGAACAACTTTCTTAATTATGACCTTCCAAATTTCCTTATTACTCGGCATAAAATTCCGTTCACCACAAAAATTTAATGCTTTATTCAAATTTCCCAACTAAACTTAATAATATATTGATTAAGTTTATATTTTCAACCTGAACCAGGCATGAGTACGACTAGTAAGATATAACAGGTGTCTTGCTATTATTATTATTATTATTTTTTTTGCTGTTAGCATCTGAAGTTATTATGTATCTTGTAAAGAAGTAGTAGATTCGGCCGCCTCGCTTGACATCACTTCTCGTCCATTAAGAAATATCTTTGAAATTAACCAGATATAATATATGACTAGTAAAATATTTTCATTTTTATCCTTTGATCCTGGCAATATCCTGCAGATTTTTTTATATATAATAATTATAAAAATCATATTATTAATAATAAGAGTGATAAAAATAAAATTTTAAAACTACGAATGGCAGCGCGCCACTGACAGTGGCATAGTGTGTAAATGTGCCACTGTCAATGGCGCGTTTGCCTAAACGCTACGATCGCCGATGGCGTTTTGTGTCAGCGATTGCGCGTTTGATAAAAAAGACGCCTTTGCTAAAGTAGCGCTTGTCGTCATTCGTAGATTCAAAATTTTATTTTTATCACTCTTATTATTTATAATATAATTTTTATAATTATTATATTTTAAAAAAATCTGAATATCTGCTACGTACTTCTTTCCGGTTTGCCAATATCCAAAAGTGGGCGTTTTTCACTTTTGGATTTTCCGGGTGCAAATTAGAAAATTTGCTTTGAGGATATTACACTCCAAATACTAATCTTACATTAATTAATGGTTCAGCATTGAACCAAATGTTATCTTGTACCCAATAATTTCTTATCACATGGCAATGTGGCATGGGTCAATAAGCATGTTGATGCCACGTGGCAATCGATAGTTGGCATTTGCATAAAAACACACATGGCCTCCAACGATCCCGACTCTTGACCCATGGCTACTTAATTATAAAATGCTCTGCGAAAGAAAAAAAAATGTATATATCCGCTTATTTTTGAAAGAAAATTGAAAAATATCACAACTGTTACATGGATCATAAGACATCAGGGTATGTTTGGAAAATAAAAAAAATATTAAATTATCACACTATTCCAAAATGTGAAAAATAACAACTATTCATGTGTCGTAAATACGAAATATGAAATGTACCCAGTGAAATATGAAATAACAACTCGTCTCATATATGAACAGAGAAAAATAGTAAATTTTCATTTGTGCCCATTCAAATAATTTTTTTAATAAATTTTCATTTTTGTCAAAATAAATGATATTTTTATTATTCGAATAGTACTAAATTTCTGTTTTTCACATTAATCCTAGTTATTCTGTTTTTTTTTCTCCATTTTCATTTATGATTCTTAATTTTTTTTATTTCTCTGCTATTCCTTTACAATGATTACTGGTGGGTATTCACTTGTAATTATACTCCATAAAGAAAGTTAAGTCTTTTAATCTCTCATACATATCACATCACTAAGACTTTTTCATCATTGATTTTGTTTAAATCTTTTTATCTATTTGAATCCAATTGCTCATATATAGTTTTTCTCCCTCCTTATTTAAAGTATTGTGTATGATATACTTCAGATAAAATTTAAGTCTTAAATTGATCAAAATATTTATGATCCTTTATTGATTATCATGTATTTAGTTATATTATTTATAATATTAATAATTATTATATATTTTTTAGCATTAAAAAATTAAGTTTAATTTTTTTGTTAATGTTAAATTTTATTAAATATATTTAAATATTAATTATTTATTAAAGAATTATATTATCGAGCGAAATGCGAGTTACAACTCTAGTATTAAGAATTGAAAGTTTCATTTATGCGCGAAGAAAAATCTTACCTGGAGAGGCAGATTTAAAAATTTTAAAAGATTTTTTGCGGATATTGGAGGTGAAGTGGCAAGAAACCAAGAGGTATAAATAATAAATTGCATGAGAGCGTTCTTTGCACGCTAGTTAAGTACACTATTTGGAATAGTTCTTATTCTTTTCTAGAAATTTGTATTGCTTATGTACTTTATGAGGATAACCCCATATCACCATTTTTATTCTCATACACTTTGACTTAAAATAGGATTTCAACTCTGCAATATTTAAAATCATCAGTGCTAAACATGATTCTCCATCCGTATGCTTAATTATTGATCTCCTTCTCAATTTAAAATAATGTTTTTGTGATGAAGGTAACCTTCTGTCAATTTATTGTTCAAAATAGAATTCCAGAAAGCAAGTATGATGCTGTCAACACAAAAGATGACACAGCTAGCTGCATATTTGGTGACTAGAAATATAATGTTGCTTCAGCTTTGATGGGTACTCGTTACCAATAGATGCGCTGCTTAAATAAAATAATGGCCGCCTAAACAAGTTGATGAAGAAAAACATATATTTTTTTTCTGGAACTGAACTTAATTAACTCGAATGGTTGGTTTAAAATTGTGGAGAAATGAATTTGTAGTGCAATATGATTGGGTTCTTAATTTGTAACCACCAATTAAGAAGAGAAGCTTGAACGAAGTTATCTGGAAAAAGAAATAAAAAAAAAATGTAGAATAGTACCCGGTTTAATTAATTAATTTACATGTCCCAGCCTTTTTCCATGGCTGAGAAAAGAATCCCGTTTAATTAACTTAATTAATGCACAACTTGATTCTGGAGGAATTTTTTCTTTTTATTTTTGGTCCAGTTTTCAGCTGAAAGCCAACAATTAAAATCAGGTCCGGGTGCGACATGTGGACTTTATTTGTACATGGAAATTTTCTCAAGATTCTGAAATAAAGAAAAAATAGTGAAGTGTTCACTCCATTAAATTGGCAATTGTATGCATTATTGCATTGCAAATTTGCAATGATCAAACTCAATTTGTGAGATCCAGAAATAATAAGAATAAAAAAGCCTGTCAAGAAAAGAAAAAGGTACCATTAGATTGAGGGCCTTTGAGAAAATTAGAAGAAAAAAGGGATGGCTGTTGAGTGCTGAGTGCCTTCCTTTTCTGATTCTCTTTGGATATAGAGCCCAAAGAGGGTCCAGAGAAAAACGGGCCCTTTTCGTAACGGGCTTTATTTAGATCCAGACCCAAACTGCGCCGGAGAAATTAAAACCTTACCCGAACCAATGAATCATCCGACCCAAACATCGCAGCGTTGTAGTAGATACTGGATTCGGATGAGCTTACGACTCCTCGAGGGATACTCCTCCGATGATGAGGAGCCGCCGCTGCCGGCTGCCAATCGCTCCGCCTCCTCCTCCTCCTCCTCTCTCATCTCCGACGCTTCTGCCGACGAATCGGACCAAGAAATCGACCAACCCAGGAGAAGAGCCAGGAACTTCTCTCGGTCGGATCCGGCCAACCCTCCGCCCGACCCGTCTCTTCCATCCGCACTTGATGCCTTCTCCGAGGTATGCTATTGTATTCTCCTCGCGTGCCCTTTCTTTTTCTTTTCGAGTGCTTCGAGTCTTTCCTTGGTTGTCTGATTATTGTTTTATTCTGGTGCTTTTGTTTTGATTGGTGGAGATCACAGGGCCGCCGGAGTTCTTGAAAAACTCTGTTGTTGGGCCTGAGGAAAACAGGGAGGCTTTAGGTGTACTCAACCAAAATGCTAGAGATCGATCAAGGCGCAACAAGCGCGATATTCCTGCTGGTACACTTTATTCGGATTTTGCTTATTACCTCGTGTTACTCTGGGTAACTGTTAGTGTTTAGTTCCATGGCAGATCGAATCTGAACATTTGAAATTTCAAATTATTTGTACATTCATGTAATTAAATTGGCTTAAACGTCTCTATTTTCAAAAAAAAAATGTAATAAAAAATGTTGTGAGAGCATGGTCCACTTCTACTGACTGTAGTGCCACAAGCTTATGAGACGACATTATGGAAATTTTATGCTGCTGCCTTTACATGTGAAAGCCTGATAGCAACCCCTCAATTTTATTTCTGTGACCCCTTACTATTAATTTTGTTCAAGTGAGACCCTTGAGTTACTGATGTGGTAGTACTTACAATAATGATTCTTCTTTGATGAACCATTCAACCATTACATGCTGATATGCCATCATGAACTGATTTTCCTCTTTTGCTTCAAAACCAACAAATTCATCTCCTCTTAGTTCATCATACATCCCACCTTAATGAACATAGCCCCTCTATCCCTCCATCATATCTGAAAATTATTTACTCCATATTTCTCTTCTTTTCCTCAAGTAGCTTTCTGTTTGAATGAACATGTCCGTAGAATATAAAACAATTGAGAAATTCTGTTGGTTGAGAATTGAAATTTTAAGATTTCAGTATAACATTGATAGAAGTTGGGTTTAGGCATTGAAGGGATTGAAGGGGGGGGGAAGGTGAGGAGTATTTTATTGTTCTTATGAATAGAAGTGATGTGTGTTGTTTGTCATGAGAAATTATTCAGTTTAGTTCTATCAGATATATATGCACATTCCCGAGTGATATATCATTTTGATGGAAGATCTTCTTACATTGATGTAGAGCAAAGAAGTCTCTTGAGAGTTCCAATGGTACAATTTCTAAATGTGGATCTACATTCACATCTTAAATATTATTGGGCTTGGTTTGTAGGTGCTGTGGTGGAGGCCAAAGCCCAGCTAATTGCTATTCGTGACAGAGTAAGTGTTGATGGTGGCAATGCTACATCAGACAATATTACCAATACCCCGGTGAAAGCAAGAGAAAAATTACTGCAGCTAATCCTGGACCAGAAGATGCTGCTGATCTCCTGAGGTAATCTTTGTGCTCTGTGGAATATTGTCTATATCTTTCCAATTCAAAACCTATCAAGTGCATTCAAAGGGATGATTATTTTTGTACAAATATTCGGAACACTCTACTGGTTAAGTCACCTTTCAAGCAACTCATGTCATTGTCATCTATTCTTTCGTTTGGGGGGAAGATGTGAGAGAGTACTAGTTTGTTGCTTTTGCTGGCTAAATGAGTCATGGAATTTCTCAAAGACAATTTATTTTAGCCTGGGTATGTAGTCACGCTTATTTAACTGAAGGATTTAAATAGAGGTTATCGGTTAACTCCTAGTACTTGTGTTTTTCTGCATTGTAAGTATCATGTTTGTTGTTCTTAAGGTTGGGTTTATTGTTTGGGTTTCCTAGAAGGCATAAGTTCTCTCTTTATATTCCATCTAACATGTGAGGATATTTTCTTATTATTTTTTGTTTTTCGTTTTTGGTTGGTACTTCAGAATGTGCCTTCAGTGTGGAGTGCCTAAGACATATTCTCATGCACACGGTGTGGTGTGCCCTATTTGTGGGGACCACCCAGCAGCGGAACCAAAGGAGTCAGATAAAAAGAAGGGATCAACCATAAAGGATAAGGAAAAGAGCAAGAGGATGAAAGGCCAGTCATCTCATGCCACGTGGAAGAGCGAGACTGAGATGTCCTTGCGACAGCAGTTTGATTGAGAATTAACCGTCAGTTTGTCTGTCTAATTTGGTTCAGCATGTTGTATTGTCATTACTGTGAAATTTGCTAATAGACGTTTCTTTCTCTCTTTGTAAGCGTGTTAAAGTCCTTTCTGTCGTTGAATGTGAGTTTGAGGTCATGTGCAATGAGGGATAATGTAGCAAACTGATATTGCTCTTAAGAAGTAATTTAGATTTTGTTCTGTGAGAAGTCTCTTTTTTGGATTCAATTCTAGCATTCCTTTATAGTCTGTTTTTTGATATTGTCGTCATCATCTGGAGGTAATAACTTGAAGGCATAAAAATTATATATTTCCGAGACTTTTACTATCCCCATCTTTTTTGCTATCAACTTTGTTTACTTGCAGAAAAAAAAATATTTTATGAACTAATTGGATTAAGATGTTGACCAAGCAACAGCTTATGAATAATAAATAATAAACTCTCTCAATTTAGGCCATTTATCTAGCTGGAAATGAGTTGCTGCGTATGATAAAAATGGAAAGATCGAAGAGAATTGTAAGTCGTTGAGGATATTTTGGGCTTTCATATTTGCTCCTGGCCCCAGGCCCCAGGCCCCAGGTCAGAAGAGAAGAGAGAGCACCATCTACCCTTTTTCTTTATGGACCATAACCAATTAAGCATCACCTCTGACCTCCCCTATTATTTCATGAATGAATATATAATATATAATATATCACCCATGAGCCATGAGCCCATGACCTCCCCAATCTCACTCATTTCCGGAACAATCCCTTGAGAGTTGAGAGCGTGGAACAGAGAAGACATTCAATCAAACACCTCCTAGGCTCCTAGCCATGAGCGCCACCATTCCAAAAATCCCCCTCTCTCTCCTGCTCATCTCCCTCCTCTCCCTCTCCGCCGCCTCTTCGCTCATCAAGGTAACGTTTTCTTCCATTTCAGTTTGCATTCTTACGTACATTCCTCCCCTTTCTCTTCTCAGTTCTCACTTCTCACCTAAGTTTTCCTTTCCTTTATTATTTATGCTTATTTCCACAGAGGATTGGACCTAGCTCAAACGACGATGGCAGCGAATACAACTGCGTGTACACGCTGTTCGTGCGCACAGGCTCGATCTGGCGCGGCGGCACGGATGCCAACATCAGCGTCGCCTTGGTCGGATCCGACGGCTACGGCGTGCAGATCACAAACATAGAGGAGTGGGGCGGTCTGATGGGAAGCGGCTACAACTATTTCGAGAGGGGCAATCTCGACCTCTTCTCTGGCCGTGGGCCCTGCATGTCATCCACTCCGTGCTGGATGAACCTCACCTCCGATGGGGTGGGGCCTCACCATGGCTGGTACTGCAACTACGTCGAGGTCTCTGTCACCGGGCCCCACATGGGATGCTCTCAGCAAAAGTTCACCGTTGAGCAGTGGCTCGCCTCCGACGCATCCCCGTACCAGCTCTACGCCGAGCGCGATTACTGCTCGTCCCCGGAATCCGCATCGGCGCACCTGAACCCTCGGATGGAGGGATCGGAGGGACACGTGGACCACGTGGAGCACGTGGATGCATAGTGTCGGTCAATCTGGTGGTTTTTTCCAATTTGTCGCGATTCGTTTCGTTTCGTTTGTGTAAAAAGCAGGCTGAGGTGGAGGAGAAATAAATTAAATTAAGCTATCTATCGATGGGTGGTAGTGGTACTGGTATCATGGTATGTGATGTGGCCCAGTTGTTCTTTGTTTGGAATAATATAATAAGTCTCTCTCTCTAGGTCCATTTCCCCTCTCTTATTATTAATGTACGGACTCTTTAAATTATAGTCTGAGATTATGGTCATCTTTTATCATGCTATATGCATTTTTTGCCCTTTGAGAATGTATACGTGAGAACCGAATGTCTTACTATGGTATTGAGTTTCGTTCTTTACATGTTTAAAACCCGAAAGATATATTAAAAAATATTATATATTAAATTATTGAAAGTCTAATTTATCAAAAAAAAATTAAAAAAAATAATATATATGTGATCGATTATATCCTTGTATTCTAACATTTGATATATAATGATAAAAGTTTTTTATTTTCTTTATTCGCTAGAAGATGACCCAATGTGACCATAAATCATCTCCAGGACGCGCGCATGCGCCTCTCATCAAAGACCGGTCTTTATTTTCAGTACGGCAGCTAAGGGCTTAGGGAAAGGTAAAATAAAATCTACCTAACTAAGAGACATGTAACGGTGGTGATTGATGGAGCCCTCATCGTCGCCAACAGGTAGGCACCAAGTGATAAAAAACTTACTTATATATTTATTTTGTTCAAGTGAAAGAAAAAATATCATGTTTTGAACTTACTTATTGTCTTGCTCTTATTGCTCTTATTGTAAGAACAAGAGAAAGAATTAAAAAAAAGTGAAATTTAAGATAAATATTGTTCTTAACGTTGTTACTCTTATCACTCTTATTGTCTTACTCTTATTACTTTTAATGTCTTGTTGTTCTTACTGTCTTACTATCTTACTTTCTTATTTTTACTGTCTTACTATTCTTACCATCTCGTTCTTATTGTCTTTACTATCTCGCTCTTATTGTAAACCGTCTTTGCTTTTAGATTGGAGAGAAACTTAGATGTGAATATGCATAAATATGAAACAAACTTAAATGGTCTATGCCAATCTCTCGCTCCAGTCTCCATCCCTCTCGAGTGTTTAGACTTCTTAATCTCTTGATTCGCCTCGGGAATGGTCGAGAAATGTCGAACCGTAGCCATCACAATTCTAGGGTTTGGAGCATCTAAGAACATCTCTAAAGGTTGCTGGAGCGTTATTTTATAGTCGGGAGTCAATAAAATTGGAAGAAAATTAATCAGATCAATTGCTGCATTCTTTATCTTGATTTCTGAAAACATCTCAACTACTGCATTCTTTTTATAGTGCTTGTGCACTATAAAAAGGGCATATAGTGCTTGTTCACATTGTGTAACGGTTGGTATTTTGACCATAACACTTTTTCGTCTGAACTCTGATTTGAGTGATCTAAGAACTCTTGAAAAACTAAGAACAAATTCTACAAGATTAGTACATTATCTTGGTCATTCTATTATGGTATATTATCATAATTGGACGTAATTTTCTGCTCATGATCCGTCTTGACTCCGTTCGTATTCAAATTCTTTTTAATTATGTTCAATTACTTCATTTTACTCCAAAATATAAAAGATATGTTCTAGTCTTAATTTCTCAGCTAACTTAGCGCATATTTTTCTGAAATATAAAATATGACCAAAGCGGAATCAAATTCAACAAAAAAACATAAAATGAAATGAAATAAAACATAAGTTTGGGATTTAAATCATGATTTTAGATACAAATAAGGGTCAAAATATAGATATGAATGTACTACATAATAACAAAAAGTCTAATTTTAACAAAGAAAAATAGATTTTACAAATTTTGGTGCATTTGAAAAATCTAGCCTTCATAGGAAGCCATATTCTAAGAAAAATGTCTTTTCAAATGAGCGGATTCTTCATGTTTTTAGTGACTTTTGCATATTCGGGGTAGCTGTCAGAAAATTTGTAGTTCATAGATTTTTTTTTAGAGATTGGTTCGAATTTGGATCATTATGTTCATTAAATTAATGAATTATTTTAATTTAGATTTGGCTCTACTCACTAAGCTTGTTAAACTATTAATATTTATTATTTATACTATTTTATTATGAATTTTTAGTATATTATATAAGTTATAATTAAATTATATAAAATTATTATATAAAATATATAAAACTTTGTTATCATTGATTATTGTTAATTTTGTAATTTTGATATAAAAGTATTTGTATAAAATATTACTATTTATTAATTATTAAATGAGTTTTTAATGAGCCAGTTCGGTTCGCTCATTAATTTAACGAGTCAATTTGAAGCTAATATTTTTGGCTCGTTAAGTCAATAAATCGATCTCAAGTTTGATCTGACTCAGTTCGACTTGGCTCATTTAGAGTAATAATTGAACATTACAATGATGAAAGCTTCTTCTATATAATCTGTTAATTATCATTTAATAAGTTGGAAACTAGTAATAATTTATCTTTGGACGTGATAATCACTTTTGAGGACAAGATTGAAGACCCGTATATAATAATGGAAGGCCCACGTGTTGCACACTTGCTGGTAGAGGCTGGACTTTGGACCCAACTCATGACAGCATCCAAGGAGGTTGTGGCACCCGCACCACAGGTATATTCTTATTCTATCATCTCCATTTTTTTACAAGTTTTTTTATTTTTATTTTTATTTTTACTGCACAAAATAGCTGATGTCAGTAACGACGATTTATCTTTTTGAAAATTAAGACAGTAATAATATACAGGCAGAACTGAAAGTAGGCCCAATTTCAAATTTAGCGCCTGACATGACATGACCTCTCTGAGAAATTGAAGCACACAAATTCTATGTTATTATATTAATGGCCCAGCCTCCGAAATACTTGACCTGTTGGTCTTGTAACTAGTATAGAAAATCAAAGCTTAGTTGGCAGCCCATTTATAATTTCGTAATTTGGGCGTAATCAACTTTTTGGCGGCCCATTTAAAAAAAAAAGGAAAAAAAAATCATGGGCACGAAATATTCTAAATAAGAAAAAAAAATAGGTCCCAAGAATGGCTCATTTTTCATGGAAATAGTAATTTTATGGAAATTGTTAGGAAATTCTGCTCCGACTGTATATTGGTATGAAAAAAATGCTAATTTTGCTCAGAGAAATCTGCTTGAGAATTACTTTAGTTCGTTGGGTTTAAAATTTGTGTTTATTCTCAAGGAATCACGCATTTCTTACTTGTTACGTTCTAAATATTGTAAATCGGCGATAATAAATAGAAAATGTTGTCATAATACTTTTTTTTTAATTATTCAGGCTAAGAGCAAAAAATTGTGATATATTCGTGATGCTGCCTTGTAATTATTAATTTACATCGTAACCCCATTAATATTAAAATTTACATCGTAACCTCATTAATTTACATCGTACAAAATAGCTTTTTGTACCCCATTTTGTTAATTTAAATCGAATCCCCAATAATATACACACCCGTTTGTTATTAGTGGTGTTTGTTGAGGCAAATCTAATTTTCAATATAAGGACCTAAACCACTAGCAGAAAGGTCGGAATAAAAGAAAATTAATTATTGCAACCGAACCCTTTCATAATGAAATGGCATCTCTAATTCTCGAGCTCCCTTTCTCTTGCACATGCATGTGTAACTTCTTTCAATTCCACTAGTTGATGGATGATATTATTTCTTTAGGTACGACACCTTCTTTAGAAGCAAACATGATTAAGCACATAAACTAAGAATACTGTATTTTTTTGCGTATTAATTAGAAGATGCATGCCGTACTTGGATTTGGCTAATATTTTGTGAAAAGAATTAGGATACTCATTGCAATGAAATATTAATGATTTTGACGAAGATTTTGCAAGAAAATCGAAAAAAAAACACAACAAAGTAAATTGGCATATTGAACTTATAAATTAATTGTATCTTGTATCTTAAAGTTTAGACAATTTAACCAGCATTTTATATTCCAACATTCGGGGACGAAGCAAGTCTTTGACATGGGGAAGGGGTAAAAAAATATTTTTTTCAGGGGATCAAAATAAAAAAAAATTGAAGCATATTTTCTATTTTTTTTCCTAAAAATATACATCATTATAAAGATGTTTTAAAAAAAAATCTAGTTAGGGGGTCAATTGACCCTTCCACCATATAGATCCGCCCCTACCAACTACGATCATTACAAAACTTTTCTCTATTTTATTTTTTCCAGAATTTATTTGACAAAATATTTGCCAAAACTGTCAAGTTTTATCATTGTAATAAAAAAGTTATACCTGAGAATTTTTGGATATTTTTGTCTATTCTAATTTTCACGAAGACACCAGTAATACTTCATTTCTGAAAAATAGTAAAATTTTGTATCACATGATAGAATGGAGTCAAAATAATTGATACTCTCTCAGGATACTCTAGACTTGTAAGTTTTTCTCTGTTGTGCACCCCTTTTAAATAAACTAACTTATATCGGACTGTAGTTATAGTAGAAAAGATATAATTTTATTTTAAAACCACATTTTATGTTTCTTATTTACCTTTTGTATGGAGAATTGGCTGATCAAGAATCTCAATTCTGTCGTATGTATTTATCAGAGGCAACGACTAACAAAGCACCTAATTTATCCAATTGCTATTAAATGCTTAGAATCAATACTAGGAACGTTCAGATCACCAAAGCACTTGACCATTAATTGACACGATCATTGACGAATAAATGGCCTTTAAAAAAAAATCAAGCAAAATGTCAAGCGAATAAATGGATAAATAGTAATGATCCAATTTTGTTTAATTAAAAAGTTATTCTTTTCCTTTGTGGTTAATTTAATATTTTAGAAAAGAATATTATTTAATTTAAACTTTTTCGTTGAGAGGGAATGAAAGCCAGCTTTTTTACCACAAGACTTATTTACATGTAATTAAAATTCTAAATTGTTATATATATAGTCTCTTTGAAAGAATAATAAACTGACCTCCAGGCTCCAGCTAACTATAGGGATGTACTATAATTTTCAGTCTCCATGCCTGATTAGGTTCCTAATCATATAGCAGACGAGAGAAATAAGACATCATATATAATCCTTTCTAGGGTGTCAATTGGTCGGAACAGGTCGGTTGGAGTCGGGTCATCATTAATTTATTATTTTTTGACCCGATTCAAACCTGACCTGATTATATTCGGATCAATTTTTTTGACCCATACCCGACCCGACTGGATAACGGATCGACCCAACCCGACCCGTGTAAAATAATTAAATATTATTAATTATTTTTATATTATTTGAAACAATTAAATATTATTTTATTTATAGTTAATCTTAATTAGTATATAATTAATATATATTTAAACCTAATTTATAATTAATTTTAATTAGTATATAATTATTATATATTTAAGATTTAATTAGTACTAAATCACAAAATTACTTTGAAAAATATAATTAATCGGATCGGGACAGGTCAGGTTGACCCGAACCCAACCCGACCCAATCCGGATCAAAAAAATTAAACTCATACCCGATCTATTTATTTTCAGATCATATCGGGTCGGACCGGATTATCCGGACGGATCTGATTAATAATTCACATCCCTAATCCTTTCATAATTCCCTAATGACATGTCATGTCTTGGATTTATAAGAAGTCAATACAGCCTTGAAAATATAGGTACCATACATGTAAATTCTAAAGTGTATCCGTCTGATGTTTTTACAAAAGATTCAAAACTGCAAAACTAAAAGAAATAATTTTAAATATTATTATTCGTCATATTGAAAGTAATAGTGCCTATCAAATTTCAGTCATTTTGAAATTTAATTGGTAAATTGTAGGAATTCGTTAAAACAAACTGTTAACTATAATTCTAAATTATCTGACAAAAAACTAAATTGATTCGTTTTGCTACCTATAAATAATAAGAAAATACAATAATAAATTTAACTTTAGGTGGTTCCTCGCAGTAAAATTCTTCTAAAAATATACAAATTAAATGAGCCGTACAAAAGTATATACAAAAAACTACCCAATTTCTCACTGTAACAACAACAAAACGTAGCTCGAGAACAGCATAATTTACTTCTTAATTTGCTCTGGACAAAAGTAAATTATATGCATAAAACCAAAAAAAATATACTAGCTAGCAGTATTAACTTAAAATGATTCAATTTTTTTATATGTATTTAATTATAATAATAATTATTATTAAAAAAAAAAAAAAAATCTTGTTTAAAAGTTAAGGCACATTAAAAAGTAAGACATAATTCTCCTCCATTACTCAAAATGAAAAAAAAAAAAAAAAAAATATATCTGTCGGCATAGATTTCTCAATGATATTAATATCTCTTCATCATGAAATAGCAAATATCATTCATGTGCTATAAAGATGGTATGATAGTTACTATAAATATGGTATGATAGTCACTATTATTACCGCTCCTGACTATTAAATGAAAAAAAATGAAGTTAACAGTAATATATCAAAACAAATTAAAAATGCGTAATGATATTTATTGCCGTGTTTGTTAAGAAATTATTGAATTAATATATATTTGTGAGCTCATGTGCTAAAACACTGCAGGACATTTTAATTTGGTGCAAATTAAGCTCTTGCAACTCTCGGTCAAGTTAGTTAATCTTGTTTAGCTTTTGATTAAAATTTTAAAAAATCAAATGAAATTGAATGGTCGAGACAGCTCATTTCCAATTGACATATATAAATAAATAAAAAATATGTAAGTTTGAGTTCAACCATTTCATCGCAATTAATTAAAAAAGTTTAAAAAATACTTATTTATTTATTAAGTAAACGTTGTTCTTTTTTTTAACGGATTGCTGAAGTAGAACTAACAACAACACTAAATCATCAGTATGAACTAACGATTGGCAATTAGCTTATTAATTTTACATGCACATCAAATACATGATACATCATCCATTTTGGCGCCCACCAAATTGCATGATTGTCCCTTGTCCTAGTGTTGCAGTTGCCAAATTATATAGTAACAAATTATTGATATATATAAAATTCTCATTCCATCCTGCACTGGAATAAATTATCGTTGGAATTAATTAACAATGCAAGCGTGAATGGAATAATGGATCCTTCACTCGTAGGTGATCAGCAAAGCAATTTGTGGTCTTGATCGTGAACAGAGAACAGGAGGAGGATCTTGATCTTGAGTGTTGATTTTTTGTTTGATGAGAAGAAGCAACGATCTCGTGATTATTTCCGATCAGAGAGGATAGAAGCAGAAGAGAATTGATAAGAATAAAAGGTAGAATAAAGAGTTATTTTTGAAATAGAATAGAATAAAATAGAAGGTTTATTTACTGAGAATATGTGGAAATGGTTGGGATAAAGTGCATAATTTCTGGAATATGCGTTAGTCTAATTTCAATGATATTTCTATTCTAATATCATGATAGAATTAGATATTGAGAAGGAAAAAAATGATAATATAATATAATGAATCTTTATTATTTTGTTGTGTACATCACACAATATCTTATACCTAACTATACAATTCTATTCATCTCCAAACTATACTATAAATATTAGTAACAAAAGACAATGTTTTCTATATGGGGCATCACAAAGTAGAAATCTGAAAATTTTATGAATATTTATGAAATTTAAGAGCTTCACTCTCATCTTTCGTAAAAAAAAAAAAGTATTAACAAGTATAATCAGGATCAGTAGTGATATTTGACCCAAATTTTAGAAGGGGCTGATTAGTATATGAGTTCGTATCTTCTAAAATAACTTAAAAGAAATTACCATATCACATAATAACTATGTTTATTATTAATAAGGACCAACAATTAATTCATGTGTTGTGTAATATTAATAAATGAAATTTTAATTTATTCATTGAAAAGTAACGTAAAAAGGTACCCATGCTTTGACTTCTGAAATAATATTGTCATATTTTAAAACAAATAAATTTAATATATTATATTTATTGAATATTCTCTGTGCCGAGTAAGATTTATTTAGAAAAGAAAGATGATTGTTAACTAAAAAAATAAGTTGTTAATTAAGAAAGTTTACTTCTTCTTTTTTTTACAGAAACGCGTAGAAAAATATAACTTTAATTAGTTAATAAATAAATAGCTTATCACAATTAACAAATAAAGGAGAGACGAGAGGTGGGCAGTAAAAAAGTGAGAAATGAAATTAGATAGGACAAATAGGGTGTCAACTATTTATTGGTTGAATGAGATGGGATTGGAATTGAGGCCTTGTTAATGCTAGCCTAGGCTGCTATCTACTCTAGTCTCTAGTACATAAATTCGATTTACAATTTTAAGAAGATCCAAGGGTCATTGACGAATCAAGATTGTGGCATGACAAGCGCTCTATGACATACAGCGAGTCACTTGGCTTTGGTTAATGGTTAATGGTTAATGGTTAATGGTTATTGCCTTATTGGTTAGTGGTTACACGTTTCACATTTGCTTGCTATCCGGTGAGACTCTCCTCCTCTCTAAGAATAAGTATCCTCTAAAATAATTTGTATGATAGATTATACAAACTCAATCTTCATGAAAAATAACACAAAAAGAGAAACGGCCTCACCCCGTGATCGTCATTCAAAAGCAAATAAATCCACGAGAGCCAATGTCAGAAAAGGGGAAAATTAAGCAAAGACAAAGAAGAGATTACAAAATTACTTTATAGTCTCATTCATACATTAAATGAGAAACTTAATCACTCACCATATATTTTCAAATCAATGCACTTTCGTCATGGAAAATATTTCTAAAAAAAATCATGGCCCATCATCAGTACAAATTTCATTAATTATGTTAATTGAGTTTTGTTTCGTGTTAATATATTAATATGAACAATAATTTGTATAACTTGAATATTAAAGTACTACTACACGAATAAAATACCATGGCTTTCAGATTCTGAGTATTCAAATAAATTACAAATTTTGATGGAGCAGTAGCCTTTTTTGTAGCGCTGTTTCTTGAAGTATGTATCAACTTTATATAATGATGACGGTGTTAGACAAACTAGAGTTTAACAAAAAAAAAAATGCCTAAAAGATCCTGCTCCTGCATTTTTAGAAAAGTTCTTGAAATTTTTCCACTAGTAAAAAAAAAAATTAGTCATGCTCAAGCACATTGTCTAAAATAAAATATAGTTTCCTTGTATTCATTCCGTTAGGTTCCTAATCATTCAATCAGCACTCTAAATATTATAACCCTATTAAAATACTACTTTGAGTAGAAAATAAAAGGGAAAAATATAAATACTCCTGCATTCGGCTCATCGGTTCAAATATCTCATAATTCAATTTTAGACAAATAAGCTCTTATATTTTATAAAAAGTATCAAATAACTCCTTTACCTAAATTTGTTTTAACATTAAATCAAATTACCATTTAGACACAATATTGGCTGCATCATCAACTTTTTCCCCACAAAATTTAAGGGAGAATGAAAAGTTTTTGCAACCTTAAACTCTAGAATAAAAAGCTTCGTCTTTCGCGCGGATCAATAGTGATCATTTTGTATATACTATTTTTTTTTAAATCAATGCCCCAACAAACATAATTTAGAAAGTAAAATGACACAAACTTTATCTGTAGTGAATAATTTTAATTATGTGATAAATTTTGTGTTTAGTTGAAAATTTTGATGTCATGTCATAATTAAAATTACGTAAAAGGGGAATTGATACTCTTTAAAAAGTGCAGGGTATTTGAACCTTATGAGTCAAATGCAGTGGTATTTGTATATTTTTCAAAATAAAATTTATTTATCCAATTACACTATCATAATGAGTGTTAATGGGTTGGGTTAGATCATATTATTTTATTATTTTTCTTGATCCGATCCGAATCCGATCCGATTAAATTCGGATCAAAAAATCTTGATCCATATCCAACCCGATGGGTCACGGTTGACCCGACCATTCTAAAATAATTAAATATTTTTTAATTATTTATATATAATTTTAAGCAATAAAATATTAATTAATTTATAATTAATCTTAATTAGTGTATAATTAAGTTTTAATTAGTACTAAATCACAAAATTATTTCAAAAAACATAATTAATCGGGTCGGGTCGGGTTGATCCAAACTCGACCCGACCCGACCCGATCCAATTCGGATAAAAAAAATTAAATAAATATCTGACCTATTTATTTTCGGATCAAATGATCGATTCAAGTCAAGTCGAATTAATCTATCGGATCAGGCCAATAATTACCACCCCTAATCACAACTAACCATAACCATTATATGTATTGTGCCACTACTATAGTTTTTTGATGTTTTTTTTTATGAAAGCCACTACTATAGTTTGTTGGGTGAACACAATAATTATACTTTGATTTCTAGAAATGACCTATTAACGGTATGAAAATACAGAACTACAGGTTTGTCTGACGCAACAACTTCCTCTTTTCCATTTCGAAGTTTTTATTTTTCTTCCCCCTTTTCATAAACTTTTATTAAAGCAAGGATCTATAACAGATCCAATTTTAATATTAATAAAGAATCTCTATCTGAATTTCAAATCTATTTACTACATGACCGATTCTCCCTTTGATTCCCCCTTTCATTCCAAAGTTGTAAGGCATATACTCCCAATGGTTAATTGATTAAACTAGACATCATGGATTCAATGCTAGAAATGGCTATAATAATTCATTGATATTAATATATTAATTTTTTTATTGTTTAAAGTATTTCATTAGTTTTTCTTTAAAAACACGAATTAGGTACCAAAAATCAGAACCTTCCGTTTCATACATATAACCAGTAAAATAAAATATGTTGGTTTCCAGAAGCAATACTATGTGGAGTAAATAAAGATATTTTCATTTTTAAAAATAACAATAATACTCTTTTGTATTCAAATAAGAAACATAAATTTATCCACTCTTTTTGAAACAAAAATATAATTTTATTTTGTACTGATATACTGCTCTGAAATAAGATTAGCATGATATTTCTTTAAACATTACATCTTCAGAATGTAAAACATTTTTCTTGAAAAAAATATAATTCTTATTGGGGAGTTTCAATTGCAAAAAGTTAATTTTCAAGGTCCACAAATGAAAAGTTTAACATGGTTGTAAGTATGGCTCAAACTTTTGAAAGTGCAAGCGTGTAACCTCTATTTTGAGCCAAAACGCAATTCCGATTGATTTCATTTTCATTTGTTTTTGCAATTTAAATTTTCAAATGTTAAATTTAACATGGTTTTCTTTAAATAGAAATTTGCCATTCAATTGTAGACTTGTAGTACACCTACAAAACCCATGGCCACTTGGCACTTGGGAGGAAAAAAACAAGGTCAAGTTTGGGAGGCTTTCTCAATTTTTAAAAGTAAAAAGGGAAGGGAAGGGAAGGGAAGGGAAGGGAAGGGAAGCTGGCAAAAAGCAACTGAGCAAGAGCTTCTCTTTTTAAACTGTTTCCATCCTGGTTCATCTTTCCGAGTTCCCATCTCCTTCCCTTCCAGTTTAGTACTAGTTTACTGCCTACTGCGACAATTACAAACGCAATTACTTAATTAAGAAAGAGTACCCAAAAAGCTCTCCATTCCATGAAAGAAAAGCTTAAGCTTGTACCAACAACGCCAAACAATGGCGGAAACCAAACTGATCTCCTCGTGTGCTTTCCTTCCAGAGCCCACCTAGCACTGATGCCCAAGCCTATATGCAGCCCCTCTCGCCCTGCCGACCTATCCAAGCGGCACCATCACCGCCAACAGCACCCAACAGCCAAATGCACCGCCACCGCCGCCTCACGTGGCCGCTCCAGCCCTCTTTTCAAGACTAAAACAAGGAGCACCGAGCCTGAACTAGAGGAGCCGACATCACCCAAAGTCACTTGCGCTGGCCAGATTAAGGTTCGGCCAATCAAGCCCCGATCGAGCAATGCCAGCTCCCGGCCAAGCACCGAGAGCAAGAATTGGATTTCTGTGATGGAAGAAATTGAGAGAATTCGGAAGAATGGGAAGAAGAAGCCAGGCAGTAGCTGGTGGGAGGCGGTTGGTATAAAGAAGGATGTTCTACATATTTTTAGCTCTTTTCATGGCCTCAGGTTCAACATGGGTTGCTTCGGTTCGTTTGCTGGTTCGACCGACTGTACTTCTGATGATGATGAGGAGGAGGAGGAGGGGATCAGTGGCACGAGAAGAGGAAGCCAGTGGCTCTCAAGATGTGTTCTCTAAATGGTTCATGCTGATCGAACAAAACCATGATATCGATTTGAAGGAAGAGATAGCGCAAGACAGTGAATTAGAAGAGGAAGAAAACGAAGAGAAGGATGACATGCAGAGTTCGGCTGTGCCTCCACCGAATGCACTTCTTCTGATGAGGTGTCGGTCGGCACCATCTAAGGGTTTGACGAACAGAGCAGAGGGGCTGGAAACAGAGGAGACGAGGAGTGCAAATAAGGCGAACGAAGAGGAGGCGAAGGAGAAGGAGAGGCTTGTTGTAATGAGATGTGCGCCCGATTTCTTCAAGGTTTCCATGGACATAGCCAAAGAAACTTGGGTTGTAGGAGGAGAGTTGGATCTCTTGGCGAGGAGTCGGAGCTGGAGGAGATGATCGATATATCTACAGCTGGAAATTGATGCAAAAGTATGGGTATGGCGCTAATTTTTCTTCTTCTTTTATTAAACTACTATTATTAGTGCTGTTTACTTCTGTTTTTGGTGAGGTTTTTAAATTTGAAATACTTGTTTAAGAATGTTTGCTTTTATTTTTTTGGGATAATTTACTATTTGATACTTAACTTTCAACAAAAAAATTAAGTTAGTGTTTCAACTTTTAATTTTATGAAGTTGTTCCTTGAACTTTTTAAAAACCATCAAATTAATATTATTTTTTAAAGTACGTCTAATAAAAACTTAAAAAAAAAAACTAGTTCTTGAACTTTAAATTATTTTTTTATGGATGTTGGGTCGTGTTTCGGATCGATCGGTATCAGTTTCTTCAAAACTAAGTCAATCGATATTATTCAACCCGTTCAGACTCGAATTCGATCTGACTTCTTAAAAGATCAAACTAATTTGATCCGATCTGGACTCGATCCGATATTAAATGCCTACAATACAATTAAAATCAATCTAAGATCTGAAAAAAAAATCAACATATACATTTACCCGACCCTGACCCGACGACCTAACCCGATTCTTCAGGATGATTGAACTAACTCGACTTGACCCGCCTGAACTCGAACCCAACTCAAAATCTGACCCGTCACCCGACATCGGGTTAGTTTTACGTAGAGTTGGCAATCAACCGGTTCGAGTTCCTGTTCGATCGGGATGGCTTCAGACCGGATCAATTTGACTTTTTAAAAAGTCGGGTTAATTCGGATCTGAACGAGTTAGATAATATTGATTGACTCGAAATCCAAAAAAACTGATACCGTTGTATCCAGAGCCTGACCGGAAACTCGACCCGTCACTTCACAAAAAAAATATGAATTTAAAGTTTAAGAGCTAGTTTAGATCTGTTTTGAAAGTTAAGTACCAAATTAGTTTTTATTGAAAGTTCAAAAATTTATTTAATATACTTTAAAGTTTGAAGATCAATTTAATTTTTATGAAGTTATTCAATGATCAATTTTATATTTTTTAAAAAATTTAAGGATCAACTTAATATAATTAAAAATTTAGGGTCCAATTTATTTTTTTTTGAAAATTGAAGAACTAAATAGTGAATTATCCCTTATTTTTTATTTTTATTTTGTTTTTGTTTTGTAAACTATCACGTACCTTGCTAATGCATAGTAATAATGGCTGGGACTGAACAGGGATATTTATCGAATAAAAATGTACAGAAATAAGTAAGTCTTGTTTTGGAATCGAAATTGATTGAAAGGGAATCCATTGCGTGTGCGTGTATGCACGGATCCATCAGTCATCCCGTGTCAGGTTTCTTCTTTTGCGCTGTAAAAGTACATTTTCACAGCCGAATATTATAATATTATAATACAATACTGATGAGCGTCTGATCCCTAATTAGAAATCTGTAGTGAATGAATGGAATGGAATGGAATGGAGAGCGGTGATAGATTTGTTTTCGAGTTTTTTTTTTCCGATTTATTTATTCTCAAATCGGCGGTTATCAAACGTAACCCTTCTTTCATTTTCACGTTTTTTCTTTTCATTTCATTCCTTCATTAAACTTGGAGCACAGCGTAAGTGACAACTGATACTGATGCTTTTTCATTGATTATTATAGAAAGAAAAAAAGACATCATCATACAGAGAAATGGGGATGAATGAAAGGCACTGATTGATGATAAAGGGTGCTAAAAGGGCCATCATTGAAGGAAATAACTCTAATATATGGATTTTAAAAAGTTTATATTGATTGGCCCGCACATCTGAGTAAAATGGAGGGATAATTGACAATCAAATATTTTGATAACCAACTAATATAAATTCACACAATATCTAGAATAAAATTTACAAAGAAACCAATAAATTTATGGAATGATTATATTTCAAATTTTATGCAATTTGAGTGTTATTTGATATTTCATCAAAAAATATTAAATTTAAACTTTTAAAATTATCAGATGGCTTTTGATGTAATATTATATGACATTCAAATTGCATGAAATTTTGAACATGATCAATCCATAAGTTCAAAAATGTAGTTGTTTAAGTTTTTTCTTTTTTAAATTGTCTATGAATTTATATAAATTAATTTTGTCTCAAATTTCATGTAATTATGGAGTCATTTGATATTTTATCAAACACTGTTAAATTTAAATCATCAAAATTGTCTTATATTTTTTTTGCTCTTGATGAAATATCAAATGATAATCAACTTGTATGAAATTTATAGTTTTTCCTCATTTTTTTTATGATTTTTGTGAAATTGATCGACAAAATTATCAAACAACTAATTGTCAGGTGATCTCCACCCCAATAAAATTGTATACTGTCGCTGCTTGCCATAATAACAGAATATACAACCATCAGATTCATAATGTACATGTAACTTATTTTATGGTAACTATATGGATTCTAATATTCCTTCAACATACCCCTTGTTTTTTTGTTTGTTCGTAATTTGAAGTAATTAGTTAATTGATTGGATAGATCAAAATATGTAAACTCGTATTTGTTTAAGACATGGCAGAACTTAGGCAAGAGCATATCCAACGGACGGTTTTATTGAGTTGCTAATCCTATGTGTCACTCTTTAATTCTGAATTCAGAGTTAGAGCACTAATTTCTAAATTAGAAATTCGATCACAGGTTTCTAATTTAGAAACTCGGTTCTAAAGTACAAGATAGTAGTTTTAATTAAAGGAGAAGCGAGTGCATTAGGTGTAACCGTGCAAGTACTATTTGATGAACTTAGAGTAGGGGTTCTGATTTGTGGGCCCAACAGGCTGGCTTAGTGGAGTTTAGCATGCATAACCTTTTGGAAAAGGAAGATGCTACTTCTCTTCCTAAATTAATCTTGACATAGAAAAGAAAAGAAGCAAAAAAAAAAAAAAGAAGACAATGAAGGCTCCTCCATGCTCACGCATTGGGTTCCTTCAGTTATGCATCTTTAATTGCTGAAATAAAATATCTAATCCATGAGTTATATCTAGTTAGTCTGGATGGGGTATCTTATAAAATGATGTATTGCTTAGATATCCAATTTAGATATCATTTTCATAATTTTATGCATTGTGCTGGTAAATTTAGAGGCAAACAGAATAAGAATTTGATCCGAATGACAGAATATACTAAATATACCTTCGGATTAGTCCGTTTAATCAAATAATTATATAAGTCTTTTTGGATTTGGAATAATGAAAATTAAAAAGAAAATAAAGAATCGTTTGCAGATGTATTGCAGTGGAATAAAACTATGTTAACAAGAAAGGGGAACCGCCTCAACTGAAAATTGGCTGGATTTGATTTTTGGTATAGAGAATAAATAAATCTTACAGGTATTGCATTGTTTGGACCGGCATGAATCTGCTTCAGTTTGAGTCAACTGGGCCTAAATGATATATCAGTCCAACAGAGGAATACTCATGAAAAGAGAACATATGAAATACAAATCCAATTGGTAAAGCTCAAATAAGCTTGAAATAAGTTAATAAGAAATAATGTGGGTATAATTATTAGGAACTACCAAATTAGCTTTTGACGTGGTTCTGCTCACTAGAAGTGAAGTCTGTAAAAATTGGGCTGGTACACTACAATACTGATAAAAAAAATTGTCACTGTAACCAATGTGCAATATAAGCATCTCTTCAGTTGCTTTAATTATTCTCTCTTTTTCTGTACTGTTTTTCAGCACAAATAGAATCAGAAAGAACCCATTACAAAACTTTCCTCAAACTAAAAGAAACTTTGTTTTCCAAGACACAACAGTTACATAATCTCACTAACTTCGACACATTGCATGACACTTAAGCCCTTAATTATTTCACGTTCCATCAATCATCAACTAATCACCCAAGCTAATCTTTCACAAAAAAAAAAGAATGCAGAGAAGCATAAGAAGAAATAACTGGACAATAAGAGGAACTAATATGTACACTGTTATCATACTTGTATCAAAAGAAACAAGAATATTGCAAAAGGAAGAAAAGAATTCAAACCAAACTTTTTGCAAAAAGGAAGAAAACTGGCTTGGCTGACATGCTCAAAATTTGTTCTTTGCCCCAAGCACGTTAAAAAAAAGAAATAAATCAAACCTGTCATTAAATTCTGTTTGTCACCACAAAAGAGAAGAAGAAACACTACGTATGTTTGCTAAAACAAAAGAAAAAAGAAGAAGAAGAAGAAGAAAGAAATATACATCAATCAGGTGAATGAGCAGTCAGAGAATTGTCTTTCGGGTCTTCTACTTGCTTCTTCTTCAGTTCTTCTTCTGCTTCTGCTAAGCCCTTGCTCACCTCTTCATTTCCTGGCATCTCTTGCATCAAAATCTGGTAATCTTTTTTGCAGGCCTCCCACTTCTCCAACTTTTTAAAAGGAAGAAAAGTAGAAATTCAAAGACAACACAAAGTTGCACTAACACAGCTTGTAGGTACAATTGGATTTAACTAAATTACAGAAAAAAACATAAAAAAAGAAAGAAATTCCTATGAGGAAAGAAAAAAACAACTATGCATCCTCTACTTTGCAAGCCAGGTTAATTTGCTCTAAGTGAAGAAAATGAAATGATCGGGCAAAGCACAGCTGGGGGTTAAAACTCAGATTGCTTCTTAAGTTCTTCAAATACTGGATATACCTTTTCACTCAACTGTGCCTTTTTTCGTGCCAGTAGACCTTTATTTAACTTTTTGGGTTTTAGCGTGATTCAGGATGTGCACTTAACTTTGTAAATAAAAAAGAACTCATAAATATATATAGAAAACACTGATTGCTAATAAACATATGTCGAAACAGGTATAGCATAGTACTAAAATGTATGATATCAGAAGAGGCAGCAACCCACAAAACATCAAACCAAGTTATACCTTTGCATTGCAATCAGCTCGTCGGAGCCTTGCCTTGCTATAAGCTGGCCTAATCGAAAGCGCCGCATTGCAATCTTCAATGGCTTTTTGGTAATTCCCTAGTTTTGACTGACAAGCAGCCCGATTGCATAAGAGCACGGCATTATGTGGCTCATGGCCCAGGCCTTCGCCATATGATATGCATGCCTCCAGAAACCGTGTTGCCTTGAAGTGATTGTTGCCTCTCGACCGAGCAGATGCAACAGCTTTTGTTCTTTTTGCCAGGTTTGCTATTTCTCGGTTGCCTGGGTCAATTTGGGAAGCTGTAATAGCATTTTTAACTGCATCCTCGAACCTGTCAAAGTAGGGAAGAAGATCTGTGAAATCTGTTGAAGCAGAAATAAATGCCACAAGATTGAAATAAACGCGTATTGTTAGCAACTCTGTACTTCATTTTAGAATATTTTAGTTTATTTTTGAACAAAACTTGTGCTAGAACTTTTGTGCTGTAAATTTCACTTCCTAGTTACAAAATTATTTCAAGACTTTTAAGTTTACTTACGGAGTTTTTTATGAAGGCAACTATATCTGAAAGGCAAAATAGTCGCATCATAGAAAATGAGCTTCTACAAAAATGATCTTTAAACAGAAATTGTACATGTTACAGTTTCTGAGATTGAAAACACACCTGAAAAAAAAAAATTGTTTCAAGAAGAAAAAACTAACCTGCCAACAGCCATATCAACCTGAGCTTGCACCATTAAAACATATGCGTTGGTAATGGTACCAAAAAACTTAGTTGCTTCATTAACATCAAACTTGGGGGCATCAATCAGCGACGATTCAGCCTCGTCGTGGTTTTGAAGCTTGATCAGAGCCTCTGCTTGAAATGCAAACACCTTTAAGAGAGCAATGAACATTATCAGTGCACAAATAAATATACACTCACTGAGAAATGTACTTTTCGAATTAGTTCCCAAAATTTCCATACCTCATCTTCTCTTCCAAAATTAAAAATCATCACATATGATCCTTCTTTGACGGTCAATTATAGCATGATCATTGAATTAAAATCCTGAAGCAATATCTTTGGACATTTCAATTTTTTTTTCATTTTCCCTACAAACTTCCAGTTGCTGGTCACTCTTGCTAATTGGGATGACGTTTTTTTTTGAAAGAAGTTGAATTTTTGAGAGGGATAAATAAAAATCTGAGCTTAAAGTTTAACCAAAATTTCCCTCTTTTTGCAGTACCTGAGGAGCAGAATCGGCACCATCAATAATAGCAGATTTGGCCTCCTTCGTAACACTCGCCCAGTCCTTGAGCTTACGTGCTTCATTGCATTTTGCAATTCGGCTCTTCACAGACTGAGCTCTTGAAATGTCAGTGTTGCTGGCTTCTTTTGCAGATTGTTTGTAGTGATGGATGGCTTTGTCAGGGTCACCCAATCTGACATCAAACAGAGATAAAAACTGTAAGCATATGTTTATTTTTTCTTCTCATGACGAAGCATTATTTATTCTCATATGGTACATGTAGTTCACCAATAGTGTTTGCCCTGATCTCATTGGAACCCCATCGGGAACTAAGTGGGAACATATTAAACTAGATATAACCTCCTTGGCAGACATCTGAACTATGATTGCCAGGGAAGCACCTCGCTTGCAGAATGATATCAAGTTCTTGTTAAATGTTAACGGTACAGCCAAAGAAAGAAAAGGAAACCTAGACCCCGGTACATGCCAACAATAGAGCAATCGAATAATTAATATACTTACAAGTTACCACTATAATAAACAGCATTAAATTGAGAACACCAGAGGGACTTGTGGGTTGTTCTAGGCTTTCCCTTCCTTTTAGCCCATTTCTGAACTACGCTGATAAACCCCAGAATTATAACTCTGAACAGTCCAATACCATGAAATGGCATTATCAAAATTTTATCTCTAACCAAAATCTCATAAAATATAAAATGTAATACTGCACCATTTTTTTTATTCCTTGCTGTAGGTAATACGGAATGCCTGCCAACAAACCTAAATTCACATTCACCTGAGGTACAAATTTGCAAGCTTATGATGCGCTCGGTGGTAGAAGGGATCGATCCTGACGGCCTCCTTGCACTCCATTACCGCATCTAGAAGCCGGCCAAGCCCCGTCAATGCTGCGGCCTTATTGCTCCAATACGCTGCCTTTTTCGGGTCCATGATAATCGCTCTATCATACAATGCCAAGGCCTCAACATATCTCCCTTGCTTGTACTCCTCATTTCCCATCTCCTTCAGCTCCTCTGGACTAAGCCGCCTTGACAGTGCTCTGCACAGCTCCGGCTTCGTCTCTGGCTCCTCTTGTGCCGGCACATTCTCTATCGGCAGTGCAACACTTCTCGCAACGCCATTGCCATTGGCACCACTGACATTGCTGCTTCTATTCGAGTTGGGGCTGCCTTGTTGGCTAATGGAATTTGCTGTGTTGTTGTGCCTATTCGGGTATTGGGTACCCTGATGGTTGATTTCACTGCCATTAGCAAACCGACTTTGCATGTGGCCACCGAGATTCCCTAGGCTGCCATGGATCATCATGTTACCCGATGTGGCGCGCACCAAGCCATTACTGGACTTCACCTTGTGCCGATCATGAATCATTTTATCGAGCTCAGCAGCAAGGCCGGTATATCCTGGGGATGCAGGAGGTTTTGACTCTGGCTGCTTTTGATTTGTTGGCTTTTGCTGAACAGCATTATATCTTGAGGGTACCAGTGATGTCTCCATACCGGTTTGTGGCAATGCCTGTGGAGCATAGAGCTTTGGTGGGCCAGCAGAAGAGGTTACAATAAAGCCGGGTCGTCTACGAGAGTTGTTTGCACTAGAGTTATCAGTGGTCATGCTCTGAGAGTTCTGCAAGGATCCTCTGGCCGAGGCCTTGGAGCCCTCTTCAGGGTCAAATCGGGGGATGGATGTCACTGACACCGAGCGCTTGCGCCTGAACATGCCGAACATGTTGCAGCCTGATGGCGCCTTGTCGTCCCCCATTTTGCACCTTTTGGTGATTAAAAAAATGCAACTATAGCTTTGTTTCCATCGAGGAGAAAGGCAAATGAAGGGAAAATTCAGGGATGCTTATGATGACTCGATTTTTTTTTTAATTGTTTTTCTTGAAGGGGGAAGGGGGGTGTTGGTTAGCAGGCTTTCATGGATATCCTTTAATTTCCCTTTTTGTCTGAATTAATCTGAGGGAGAAACCTGTGTTGTTGAAGGGCAAATATATGGCGTGATAAATTAATGTCTACGCGACGCAATGGAGGGATGAAATTAAGAGCTGGGTATGATTAGGTTGACACAAGATAAGAGTTGTACGCAACAAAAAAAATGAAAAAAATAATCACAGTAAATGAAATGGGATGAAGATGGAGATATTGGAATTCATATCAGGAAAAGAAAATAAACAGCAAAAAAAAAAAAAAAAATAAGCGAAAGATAATGGGGTTGTGGGGCTTTCAGAAATTTGAAGCACGATCCAAGCAGAAAAATAAGAGTGGCTGATTAATTTAAATATTGATAGGAATTTCTCGGAATAATTATCGGGATGGTACCATCAGACAAGAGGGGTAAGGCTGGATCACGGCTGGAAAGGAAAATGGAGGTTGCATTTCTTAGACAGGTTTTCTAAGTTTAGAGCTGTGAATTCCAGACAGTTGGTGGTGGTTTTCTGAGTTTTTTCAATCTGAAAAGTTTAAAAAATTAATATCATTGGATTTTTCGTTGGGTTTAATTTTTTTCTCTCTTTCAAATAAGAGATTAGTGTTATGACCAGGTGCAGCTTGTCACGTAGGTGTGTGGTGCCTCTCACGTAAACCAAGTTAACAATTCCCAGCTGTAAAACAGGGCAGATATATTTTATGGTTTTTATATATATATATATATATAGAGAGAGAAAGAGTTAGATTATTGTGAAAACGTTTGCATTTCGAGTTCAAGTATATATACGATTCAAATTTTATTGTAACACGTTCAAAATTCAAAATTATTATTTTCATTAAATTTTTCATATCAAAATATTAAGGAATACAAAAATTTGGGGTATTTTGAGTTTTCTAAATATTTATTTTGGATTTTTGAAAATCAACAACAATAATTTAATATTTTATTATTATTTTAGTTCTTTAATCTTTTTGACAAATAGTGATATATATACCATTTGTTTTCATTGAAATATAGTTTTTTTGCTATCACACTCTGGTACCGCAGGATTTATATTACAGTTATACTACTTAGTACCTCTTATTACATTATAATGTAAATCAAAACATTAATACTGGGAGCTGCTTAGTCTTCTCTTCTATCCCAGCTGACAGAGTCTAATGATATTATGTTTTAATTAAGTACTCCTTAGCACTAGACAAATATGAATAATGAACTAAAAGAGCTTAGTGATTTTGAAACATAGTGTTTTTCGGTAATGTTTTCGGCACGTGCCCCCCCTGGAAATTTTTTTTGCCCCCTGAATTGTCTGGTTATTTTTATTGAGAAAAAAATATTTAATACCGTGCATAATGAAATAATTATGCAAAGATATCAAAATATAAAGTTCCTTAGTCGAAAACTTTCTTCATCAACTTGATTATCTATTACTTTGAGCTTTATTTTATTGTTATTTTAATATATAAAATGTTATTATTTAATAAAAAATTTATTAGTTAAGTATATATATTAAATTATTAATTTTTATTTTATTTAGTACCCGATTAGTTAATGGATTTGAACCCGATAAACCATTACAATCCGATAATTGCCCCCCCCAATCAAAATCCTAGATCCGCCACTATTAGTACATAGTATATATCAGTAGCCAATAAGAGATTGAAATTATAGGTCAGTTTCTCCTCCAGATCATTTTCCTTCCTCTATTAGTATCAAATCTAAATGACATTCTAACACCTGCACTGATAATGATAATATATCTAGAGGTAAAATAAAATGTAATTTAGTTTGAAAATCATATTTTTTTTTAAACTCTAGTATTTTATCAAAGATATAATAAAACTACGTACTAATAATTTTACAATTTCCCCTTTAAAAATTAATCTATTTCTCTCTCTCCAAATTGTTCAAATAACAGATTCTCTAATTAATTTTGTATGGAAATATAGCATCAATGAGCGTTCTTTAATCTATTATAACAAATAGAGATATGGATTTCAGGATTTTTGGGGGGTTGAAGTTGTGGAAGTTTGATTTTCAAAAGAGGTTCGACTATTTTATCCATGCAATTTTGGGCCATGGATCGCTGAGAGGGATGCGGCCGCCGAGAATCACACAGCTTTCTTTTCTGCATTCAGACATCTGATGTGGTCCTGGACAATTAATGAATTTTAATAATTACATATAGATTTGAATGTACTAGTATTTTTTTGTCAGGTCAAACTACATAAAACCAATAATGATTGTACCAAATTATCCAAATCCAAAAAATTACAATTCCTCAAATGCAACCAAAATTCAACTTTAAGAACCCATAATTTCTACCTCCAACCGAATTAAGACTGAGAAGGCTGAAAAGCCAAAACCCAAATCTAAACGTTTCCTGTCCATGAACCAACCGAAATCACATGATGAATCATCTGATGAACAAGACTTCGATCTCATATCAGACTGTATCTCCACCACTTCAAGATCATACCTCTATGCAGTAAATGCTGGTATCATGCAAACAGTAACTCCATTTTTGGACACCAAATACTCCCCACTTGCCTCGATTCTCACACTGCTTCTTTTCATCGCCGTCGTTCGCCATCTTGGCTCCTGCCTGTTTCTTCTTCACTTTATTCAGGCCTACCTAGCAATCTACTTTGCCACACTAGCTCTTGTCACTGTGCTAACAGGTCAGGAACCACTGAGTTTCTTCCACATGGAATCTCCCACGGTTTACACATGGACACAGATGGCACAGTCCGACCTTGTGGTGGTGTTTGAATCACTGGCCAATGGTGAAGTGACAAGAGTGCTTGGACTGATGCAAATGACACTTGGTCTTGGAGTAGGATTGCATTATTAGACAGCGGTTTTCCACCAGGCTGCGGAGGAGAGGCGCCACAGTCTATGTGGCAGGTGCACATAGTATATGCTGTGTGATTTGTGGTTCATTTGTGTGTGCTCTCGCATGGATAGAAGGAAGGTGTATGCTGGTAGCGAGGGTGATGAGGATTGTAAAAACAACTGAAAGGGAACAACTTTTGGTTTAAAGACCTTTATTCTTTTTCCTTTTACATTCTATCTTTCGGCTTGACAAAAAACGCCTTTTTGTAATATGGCAAAATCCGCCAAATAAGTACTTAATAAGAAGTGAAATCAAACAAGGATTTCAATCAGGAAAGCCAAATTGGTTTGGCTGTAAGGTATGATCATGATTTCATCAGGAAAGCATGCATTTTAAACAGAAATAATGATCTAACTGCAGGCTCCAATGGCCCAAGTTTAGGCCGAAATTCGTAGTCAAATGTGGTGCTATGTAACTCTCAGCTTTTACCATCTTAATAGAACAAGCCCGTATTGAACTGTTTACTTTAAAACAACAAGGATTTCAATCTTTTACCAAGGGGCACATACTGCTACATTTATGCAATTATCTCAGGAGGATAACTAAAGTTACCTCTGAGATGATTGATGGAGGCTCGGGAAGTATAATGGATTGCAAAAATAAATACATATCTAAGCTTACAAACTGTACAGTAACGTTATCAAGGGCCAATCCCAAGGTCAAAACTCACAATTTCCAGCAAATATCAGTGAATAAAAGAAACAATATTTACAATGGCTTGACTTATTAATTGCCTACACTGGTCCCACCCCCCCCCCAACTCTTATTTGAGAACTTGGCAGTGACTGCCAAGGATCTCCCTCTCACTTTCAGGCGGTACAAGCTAATCAAATAAAAGAAAGCCCTCCTTATATACATACAAACAGGATAATGTCAACCAACAACAGCTACTACTACTACACTGAGCTCACCATCTGCAAATGCCAGGTCTCTCAGTACGACAAAGGTTGAACATCTCATCATACTGGGATGCATAAACAAATCCCCACAACTGCATTTTACATAGATACCACATCAGTGAATTTACTTATATCCCATATATCTCATACCTAAACATATTTTCTGTGTGAGCTAATCAGTTTCATTAGAGACTAAATACACAGTTTCATTAGAGACTAAATACATGGACTCCATGAATACATTACTGCTCTTAATTTAAATAAACCTGTTAATAATCTGATTTTTCAAACCAGCTACCTCAAATTCAATCCATACCTCGACTTCTTTTACTTCAAAATCTTCAGAATGTGCTAGACATGGGTTATTAAAGGTGACTGATGTAGAGCTCGAGCCAGTTAATCTGTAAGAAAAATTACATTAACCAATCATAGGATCCTCCCACCTCCAAACAATGTTAACAAGGACAGAGGAGAGGTAAGGAACAAGTTCTGTACTCACAGGTCTCCATCAAGATAGAGTGCAAAGTGGCCGCCTCCACCCAAAGCCAAGGAGTCGGTAGAGCAAAGAGTAAAATAATGATTTGCACCTGAGAAAACAGAAGCAAAGCATCTGAATACCTGCCACCAAATATATGCATTCAAATGCAATTATTTGATATTAGAAGTCACCTGTTGGTCGATATATGACAGGATAACTAGCCAGATCAGTAAAAACAAAGCTGCTATTGGTCCCCTGCCAAAAAAATAATTTAGCAAAAAGATACTACTACTGTCAAATCATGAATGAACAAATGGATAATGATATGTCACCTGATACTTCTTCTTGTCAGTAGGTTGCAAAGGTGCCTCAACTAGACCGCCAAAAACTGCGCCTTTCTTATCCCCTACAATCTGTTTTATTTTTATTTTTTTAAAAAAACAAGCAATAGAAGTCATTAGACTCAAACTTCTTTTTTCTTTCTTTTTTTTTTTTTGGTAAAAAAATAAAGTGAAAAAAAAAAAAAAAATCTCAACAAAAACAGATACGTACCAGAAGCGAATATCCTGGACAAAGTGCACTTCTCCTATATAATGTTGAGAGTGAGATTCCATGCCTCCATGTACTACAAACAGTAAAATTAACATTTGAAATATTTTACAAAATGTAAATGTCCTCATAATTAGAAGTAACAGCAGTTTACAGTAACATTTTTCTTTGTAACTTTTTACATATTCTGCTTGACTGAATGTACTTTTCCCATCAACACACAAATCAATGTCTGGATAGATATTTCATTCTTAGTGAGTTTAATATCTATATATTTAGTTGATGTGCTACCAATGGAAGAAGGTTTGAGGGTCATTCAGTTACTTTTTCACCTCACTTAACCCTACTTATAAGAGCTTGATAACATGGGGACAACCAACTCAAATGACAGGCACTAATTGCAACTACAAGTGGTAAGATCTCCCAAATAGAAGACCAAAAGTAAAGCAAGTACTGCTGGTATTTGGAGAACGATAAGGCACTAACCTATACAACAGCATCCAGTGCCTCCCTTGAACAAGTACTGGGAGGGAAGAATAGAGTGCAGTTCTCATATCCTCTGACATAAGCACCGATGGATCAGACATTAGTGGAGCATCGCTCTGTTGCTGTGCAGATTCAGCCAGACCTGGCACAGTTGCAGGAGCAGTTTCATGCTCTGGTTCCTGTGCAACTGCTTCTGTGTGGTCAATTGAGTTTCCTTCTGATTCTAACTCAGAGTTTGGTCCTAATCCACCGATTCTGGCAGCCTTGTTGAAGATTTTGCCAATAGATTGCTTGCCCTGGGAAATGAAGCCCTTTTTTCCCTTGTTTAACTTGGGTTCTGATGCGGATGCCTGATTAGGGTTTTCTGATGATTCTAAACTCAAATCTTTTTCCATATGATCAGATTGGGAATCTGGTGAAAGAAGGGAGATGAGAAATGCTGTAAAGGACGATGTGTCAGGACCATTTGGGCTCTCTGAACTGTGATCTTGTTCGGATTCTGAGTTCTCATCACCTTCACCCTAAAACAAATGTAAATCATAGCATCACTAATCAAGTAAATTGTAAAATAACTGGGAATGCTATTTCTCAAGGGGCCTATGGAATATTTATTAGTAAGTTGACCTGGTATTTTTTTTAGTAGAGAACGATGAAATTGTCACTGAGATTTTGCAAGTGAGAAAAGAGAACAGAGAACTATCACTCGATCAGGCAAAGAAATTAAATCGTGAACTAGAGGAAAATTGTTAGGAGCATACACAACGCAATTGCTAAATTGAATAAGAAGTCAGCGATAAGCAGACATAGACTCCTTTAAATTGACCCACACAAAATTAAAGAAAGAGAGTTGCGAGTGAATCTTTTGAACAAAAGATAAAGCAACAAAAAGAAATGTAAAGAAGATCGAAGAGAAAAATAAAAAAAAAAGGAGGAGGGGCTTAACTGGAGGAGGTATATAATGCTCGTCGTCAGATAAGGGATTAAGTAAAAGGATGGTGATATCGGAGACCAAGTGCGCGGCTTTGCTGCCAAGAGAAGGCAGATAGCCCATTTTCCAGCTAATATAGTCCCTCTTTTCTCCACTAGAGCACCTAATTTTAGCAAGAGAGGGAGAGGGAGAGGGAGATGCCAACGTGTCGCGCTGGTCTTTGCGATTGCCTCCTCCCGGCCGCTTGATAGATCGGAATTCGATCTCGATAGTCGGTCGATATATCATATACCCCACCCCACGAACTGCAACTGCAACTGCAACTCCAAGGCTCCAAGTGGTTTCGTTGGATATTTCTCCAGTCTCATCTCGTTCCACAATGGAGTTGAAGTGCTTCTGTGCTTGGCATTCTCCAGTCGTCTGATCTTCTCCTGATTCGTGTAAGATGGAGTCATCAGGAGAAGAACGGTTCGGAGATCCCATGCCTAAACGTGTGTGTAGCGCAGTGGATAACAATTATCGGGGGATCTTTTTGTTCTTTTCACCATTTTCACCAAACACAGAGAGATTAAAAAGTCACTAAAATATCCGCGAATGGCCTCGAAGTGACCGGATTTTTTTTAAGTTTTGTCTCTCTATATATATAATGTGTAAAACTTCTTCTTTTTTTTCTCCTTTTTTTTTAATTCGTGTCCAATTAATAAGAGCGCTGCCTATTATCCAAATGTTAGCTAGTACAGATTTATTTTTTTCTGCATACGTGCTATATGTTAACTATAATATTTATTTATATTATAGTTGTCCATACGTGCTATATGTTAACTATTATTTATTTATAAATTTAAAATATACAAATGTTAGCTAGTACAGATTTATTTTTTTCTGCACATTCGTATAGAAAAATATGATTATTTTATTAACAATTGTATATTCTTAATTAACAAATGAGTAATTATAGTTAACAAATAACATATACAAGTGCGAAACAGACATAATAGGGACCCTAATATTTTCAACTAAATGATGTTACTAGAAACAACACACAAAAACAGACATGATAGGCAATTCAATTTATATAACTTCTTCTCAGGAGAAAAACTTTACATTCTTTGTCCCCGTCTTTAGATGACATAAAAAGATTCTTAAAAAAAGAAAATGAACTAAAATAATACAACCCATTCAATTATGCAAAATGATTAATATTATTGAGTCCAAATTTCTTCTCAAGAAGACAATTATGTTATTAAGAAGATTTACAATATTGAAAAAAAAAACTTCAATCACTTTTAAGAAAATAAAAAGGAATAGTTAGATGTTAAATTAAGAGAAATATCACACTTGTCAGTTTTTGATTAACAAATTAGACCCTCAAAATTTAATGAGACTAAATGTTCACAAAAGTTAAGACCATAAGAAAACTAATTTTTAATATAAGTTGAGCTCAGCACGACCTGAGCTGAGAGAAAGGTGGATTTTGTGCTTAAAAGGGGAGTTATTTTCTTTATAAGTTGAGAATATACTTGTGCACTACAGATCTCAACCTTCAAATAAATTGTCATTTAGGTATTTGAAGTTGCTATGATGGAAGGGTAGCCAATTAAACAAAAAAAAATGCTTGCTTTCGATTGTGTAAGAGCAGCCACATAAAATAGATTTGTATGTGCAGAGACGTTATATTTTATTTGGGTAAAAAACATTGGCAATTAAGTTTTATGGGCTGGCGTTAGACCATGGATCAGCCAGTAGGAGGTGGACGAGGATTGAGGAGGCTCCTGTAAGGCTATTATTACTCTGGAAGGAAGAAATGGGCCAGAGAAGAGCATGGGATCCGTTAGGCCTTGAGGGAGAGGCCCTACACCTCATTATCAAATTGATATTGTGGTGGATGTCATAATTCATAAATTATAATTGTCATTTAGAGGATGAGCTACATTCATGCATTTACGAGTCAGCAAAGTTTCATGAGTTTCTTGGAGAGTATGTTCCAACAGCAACTATTTTTCCCCCAGAAAAAAAAAGTTGGTGAATATTTTACAAACCAATATATAATTTCTCGGCAACCATCAATACTGACAGTGAGTTTCATAGCACATAGTGAGCTCTTTGCCAGTTGCCACACGCCGGACAGCATTCTGACTCGGAAATGCAGCAGCTCATAGCAACTAGCGAGATTCATAGACTGCAGTCAAATGCTCTACCACTGAGCTATGGACCCAAAGCGATAGACCGAATTTGTTTTTGTTAATTAATTATAATAGCAAGATAACCATTCTGCAAAAGATACCTTATTCATTATGCAAAGCAATACAATGTTTGTGACAAATCCTTATAATTAACTACGACAAAACCACAAACCTTGAGTCCATTACATGCAGGTTGTAGTATGAACCGAAAACCTGCCCAGTCTTATTCTGATTTATTACTTGATACCAAACTTAAATCTCTCACTCCAAAAGCCGTAACAAAGGAGCGCCTACACAGGCTACAATAAATCTCTCAAGCAACTAAAAGAGCGATGAGCATATTTTCATAATCACCAGAAGTGTCACCAGCTACAGCGCGTTCAAGAGGCACGCTGGTTCTCTTGAGGTATGCCTCTTTGATCAACTTCAAGTCAACTTCAGCACGGGTTACAATAACCCTAGTGAGGGGATTTTCATCAGTTCCAAGCCCCTCAATGGCCACTCGAGCAACCTTTGCAAAGTATCTTTCTGGGCAACAGAAACAGCGCACTACTGCCCTTAGGGAGGCAAGGAACTCATCCTTGGGATCAGATTTCAAATTCTTTTTTTCAGAAAAAAAATAGAACAAATTAGTTTAGGGGAGGAAATATTTCTGATCAGAGATTTATAACTTAAGTAGGCTTCCATTAGAAGAAAGTTTTCCATGTATGTGAAATTCAATGAAAACCTTCTGAAAAGTTTGTCAAGAAAATGTCCATGACATATTTTTTTGTATAGCATATGACCAAATTTTGCAATAATTTTTAAGCAGTTCTAATCCCTGAAGATAGTTTCTTATTGTTATTCATTGCCTTTTTTTCTGTGTTTCATCAAAGAATGACTGGAAGAGCATTAAACTGAAGCTGGAAATATCAACCACCCCAAATTCCCAAAAACAGACTGTAATAATTGAGCAAAACTTCTCTGTCAACTTTTTTTTTTAAAAAAAGGGCAAAACTTTGATTAGCCTGCCATATATTGGTCTTCATTCATTAAACAAATAAAGTCTAATGACCCAGGCAGCAAGATTGGTATAAAATACAAATACTTGCCTTGTTGAAAGCATTTCCAAATTCATCTTTGAACTGATTAAGAGTGGCAATAAGTTGAGGTTTGCTCCTGGTGGACAGAATCCTGATGATATCTTCATGATCATAAGCCTTGTCAGAGATTTTCTCATGTGCAATATCTTTGCTTCTGACTTGGCAAGCTTCATGTTGACCTCTGGACCTTCATAGCGGTATGAACTAACAAGTGGCACCAAAAGCTGATAAACATGAACCAAAGTCAATAGATTATTGACACGGTCATGTTGTTAAGAGCAACCCGGATACCGAGAGTAATAGTATATTGATTTGATCCAAGCTCAACCATATTCCATATAAACAACAAAGCAAGCATTAATATAGAGAAAGAGAGTTGGGCTACGGTGCTATGCGTAGCACGGATGGTCTGTGTGTTACGGATCGGTTTTCCGTCTTCAAAGTTCAAATGATCGATTCGACCGGTCATAATGTTTTGCATATGAAAATCTAGTTGAGGACCAATATTTTAGATTTTTTTACTATTTTTTAAGATAGCTAGAAAATCACTTAATTTAATTATTATGAGCAAATCAAAAGGAGTGATTTTCTAATCATCTTAAAAAATAGTAAATTTTTTTTAAAAAACATAAAATTTGATCCCAACTAGATTTTTATATGTAAAACACTTTTATTAGTCGGATCGATCATTTGAACTTTAAAAATGGAGAAACGGTCCGTAACACACAGACTATCCTTGTTATGGATCGTTTTTCGTTCTCAAAGTCTAAATAATCGATCCGAACCATTCAAAATAATTTACATATGAAAATTTAATTGGGATGATTTGAGATGAAAATAGTCATTCTCAAAGTCTAAATTTCATTCTATTTTTTGAGATGATTTGAAAATCACTTGATCTAATTATTATGAGCCATTTTAATTTTTTTTTCTAACTATCTAAAAAAATAGCAAAAAATATAAAATTTGGCGTCCAATTAGATTTTCATGTGGAATTCATTTTATACAGCTTTATTTTCTTGAAAATGAAGAAATAATCCATAGCACGAGGGTGATCTGTGCTATGCATAGCACCATAATCAAGTTCTCTCTCTCTCTATATATATATAGTTGAGCTATGATGCTATGCATAGCATGGATCGCCTCCATGTTATGGATCGATTTTTCATTTTTAAAGTTTAAATGACCGATCCAACCATACAAAATGATTTTCGTATGAATATCTAAATAATAGACCAAATTTTATATATATTTTTAACTATTTTACTATTTTTTAAGATAGTTAGAAAATTACTTGATTTAGTTATTATGAGCCATTCAAAAGAAGCGATGTTCTAACTATCTTAAAAAAAAATTAAAATTATAAAATTTGGTATACGTTTAAATATTCATATGAGAATCATTTTGTACGATTAAATTGACCATTTGCACTTTGATAACAAAAAACCGATTCATAACACGAGAGCGATCCGTGCTATGCATAACACCATAACCCAACTCTCTCTCTATGGATATGTCCAGCAGAATACCAGATTCTTAATGCACATTGCTCTACTAAAATGAATTTATAGCATTTATTAAAATGATTCTTAATGCAAGCTTAAAACAAAAATATATTGAAATGCAAGTTTATCCTTGATTGTGACAGCTAGATTCTATGATATACCTTTCGGAAGCTCCCAGTAGTGTGAGCAGCAACATCCTCCTCAAGTGATTTCTTGAAGAGAGCATGATATGTCTGCCTCACCGCAAACAATTCGGTGGAAGTCCTGGAGCATGCAATTTCTATAAGCACCGGATTACCTGGTTTCCACTTACGCAGAGCCTCATTTGCTAGCATCGCATCCCTCTCTGCTGGGTTCAGTGTCCACAGAATCACTGCCCTCTATTAATCAAATCACGTGTAAATGAAGCAAGATTGGAGTTCAAAATAAAAGATAAAAGAGGAGAGACTTCAGGAAATAAAATCCTTGTTCAAATTGCTTGTGAAAACCACTACATTTTGGCCATTTACAAATTTCCCTGTACATTGAAGCATATTGATACTTATGCTATGAAGATGATAATCTATTGAAGGAAAAACCCAAGCTTTCCGAACAATGTGAGAAAAAGAAGCTATAATCGGCGAGAAAATAATGTGGATATTTGCATTTCACGAAACTACATAGAAAAAATTGAACGTGGAAAATAATGTGAAGAGAAAGAACCTCAAAATCTCCAGAAATCTCGTCATTGAGCGACTTGAGCAGCTCCTCGCCGTAGATCTGAGCATAGGTACGGCGAATCAAATGGCGTTGAGTCGCATTGCGATGAGCTAGGATCGAGATGATCAGAGCCTCGTTCGTGCCCCATCCTGTAGAGATGTCGAGTAAAGCGATGAATCCGATTAGATCAAGAGGTGGAGATCGCACGATCAGGATGAAAATGCAAATGGAGCACACTGTACACAAAAGGAGAAGGAGCGCGAACAGAAAATGAGATACCTTGAAAAGCCTCGCGGAGTTGCTCGCAGTCTTCGGCAGGGGAAGGCACGGTCTGAGGTACAGTCAAGGTCGCCATTGTTGATCCAATTCCAAGAATGAAATACTGGAGTCCTGGTAAATGGTGATCGGTTTGAATCTGAGTCTTTTGACTTTGGAGAACGGATCCGAGTTCGCGGGTTCGAATCCGCTGACATGGCAATGTGTTTGATTCTGCTGCATGTACAACTTAAGATAAGAAGCTACTATTAGAACACCATCCGTCTGATCAATGAGAGACGGTTGCGGTTGATCCACGTGAAGAATGTGGACTGGGTTTAATTTAAATTATCTGGTCCTTTGGTTCTAGATCGGACGGAAGAATCGCAATAGCAGGGTTGTAGATGCAACTACAAGGCGATCGAAGCAGCGTGACATGGATCGGCAGATTTGTTAATGTCCTAATTGAGGACTTTTTATTATTAAAAATATGATTATTCAAATAATTAATTTAAAGAAAATCTGTCCATCTGCTCAAGAAAGTGCTCGGTCACAGTGCGGCCGCACGAACATTGGCGGGTATAAGCTTCGCTACTGTAGAATATTGATTGTGACATTAATTAGGAGTAGTGTAACTTCCTTATTATTTCCTGCGATGTTGGGGTTATGATGCCAAATCTTTGTTTCAAAAGAAAAAAAGAAACAAGAAACTGGGTTCAACATTCATTTAATGATCGAACAGGGACAATTACTTTGCTACGCTTCTAATATTTAGCTTGACATGCAAATTTTGGGCCAAAAAATCTTATAATTCGTAATTCATTAAGAGCGTTTCATTAATTTTTAAATTGCTTTGCAGGCTGTTTAAATACAAGAGATTTTATTAGGCAGTCAAAACAGGATATATCCATCTGTTAAATACCCCAGCTGTATGTTTTTATGGGCGCTTCAACAATCGATCGTGTGAGGAATGAGGATCAAAATAAAATAAGGAACCCGACTACTAAGATGAATCCAAGAACCAAGATAGACCTAATATAGTCCAAGCCGTCGGATGTTTGTACGAATCGTAAAGCACTTTGTTGCGACTTGTGAAGTTGCGACCACATCGGCATCCACAGCGGTGCGAGCGTTATCCTTCCATTCTGATATATTCTATCAATCTATCCAGTCCATCAGTCAGTCCACACGTCGGAAAGGGAAAGAGAAGAGAAGAGAAGTAGAAACTCCGGCCATGCTAGCCCTCGGCCTCAGCGCTCCTTTCTCCAGTGCGCCGCTACCGCACTCTTCCCTCAAAACGGCATCCCCCTCCCTCGTCTCCTCCTTCGGCAGCATGCGACTTGGGACGAACAGCAGCAGCGCAGCGCCGTCGGGGTCCAGGGGGAGTCTGGTGGCGGTGCGAATGGCGAAGAGGGAGAATGAAATGGCGGAGATTCGGAGCAAGAGCACGGAGGAGCTCCAGGAGGAGGTGGTCGATTTGAAAGGCGAGATTCTCATGCAGAAGCTCCTCTGGTCTGCTCGCAAGGACTACGACCAGGGCGCTTTTCGCCGCATGCGCAAGCAGGTGCTTTTTAAACTTCATTTCTCTTCTTCTGTCCCTTTGTGGTTGAGATTCGAAGTGTTTGATGTGCAGCAGTATGAGATTTTACAAGTTCAAAGGAAAAAACGGTCTGTGCTGGTATTGTGCTGGCTTTGTACACTAATTGCAAGATCCAAGATATCCAATTCGATCTTTCTATTTCAGTTTGTTTGATGCTATTGATTGGGTGTCAAATTAGTGATTGAATTGTGAAAAAAACGATGAGGTTGCATCAGCCTAAGTAAATTGGTTTCATAAAACACCCATTAAAGAGTTGAGGATTATCTGAGACCTCTGGGCCTCTGGCTTTGCCAAAAAATTCGATTGCACAGGCAGGAATATGCTGTATGTGCCTCCTGATACCATTCGGATTATTTACCAGACTTTTGTAGCCCCTGAGTAATGTTAATTTGGACTGCAACATATTGGGCTGGTATTAATTGGATATAACTGGATCTTGGGCTGATAGAATGTCAGTTGAGGGTTGACTCGATACAAGTTTTGTTAGGAAACAAAGTTAATGGGCTTTTAATAGACAATGACAAGAAGTGATAAAAAGGCAGACATGGTAGGATGAAGCAGGCCAAATTTAGATCATTTGACTTTTAGGAAGTTTTAGATTGTGTTCATTGTTTAATATTCATACCTTCTAATATTCTGTCATGTTTAATTTTGGGTCTGTGTAATTTCTCTGGGTCACTTCAAGTTACTATCGAGTTTAAATGGTATATGAATAGAATTACTTGCCGCCTGAGTTGATTGAAAAAACTTGCTATTCTTCAGAGTATATGAATAGAATTAATCTCTGGTTCTGAACTTGTGCTATTGCTGTTCTTCTTTTGATTTTCTAGCTTCTCAGAAAGCTGTGAAGCTGATGCTAAATCAGACTCGTCAGAAGAAGTCACATCAGAAACCATATAGTATATGTTGTGATTTTTTTTCTTTGTTTAATAACAGATTGCACGAATGATGACTGTTAAGAGAGAGAGGGAAATTGAAGAAGGAATAGGTAAAAGACTGTCTAGAAAGCTTGATAAGAAATGGAAGCGCAGCATTGTGCCACGACCACCGCCTTCTCTGAGAAAGATGCTTGAAGAGAACAAGGCATCAGAAGAAAATAAGTAAACCTAAAGTGTAAATGTTTCAGGCAAGGCTACAGTTTTTTTTTTTTTTTTCTAGTCATTATCTTTTTTGTAATCTTGTTCCTTATTCAAGTTGGAACTATTTCTTTTTCGTGCCTTGCAAATGATAAGGACCATCTTGAGACAAAAATATTCTTTTTTACATTGTTACTTTTATTGAGATATTCTTGAGACAAAATGTACTTCCTTGAGTTTCATCAATGAATACTTTTATGATGTGGGGCTTAAATGAAGTTTTAGACAATAAAGGTCTGATCGTATAAACCTTGTGGAATAAGTCAGGTCAGGAAATTTCCCTACTCTGGGATAAACTTGTGAGCAAGATGACGCTTTCAGTAGCACTTTGACATAATTCAACATAAGGTAACTCAAGGGTACACTTATTTGACTTTGCAATGATACTATGCTGTCTGCTTCTTTGATGGTATTGATAGTATTCTATTTGCCATGACAAACACATAGAAACCGAAGCTCATTAACTGTTAGGAGATGGGAAATGTTCATGAACCGGGGCCAGAGCTAGTACTTTATCTAAATCTTATCAGGTTTTGAAAATGTTCACTTTTATTTCTTTTTTGGGTTCCTTGGTAACAACAGAAAGCAAGATCATAACGGAAAGGCAAAAAGCCGTGAATTATATTCTCTGGCAATTATGATATTACTATATAATATTTTTGGGCTTCAGATTAAATGTTTTATATCTCAGACTTAAATTACGGATAGGCTAATGGTTCCAGTCGGTAAAAGTAATACAAACACCATTATTGTACCTGGTCTGAATTCCAGGTTATTATTGCATGCTAAGAAGGAAGTTTTATATATCAAGAAAATAATAATTGTTCCAGTTTCCACCTTCATCTCAAACTAGCTGAGCTATGAAATCCTATTTTTGTTCCAAGGCATAATTATTCATTGCGTTTGAAATGTATAAGTTTTAGATAAATGTTGAACCGTATAATATTGCTACACATTGGTGTTCATGACTAGCGAGGACCATCCACATGAAACTAGTGATGCATTTTCATTTTCATTAGGTAAAGAAAAATAATATATTTGAAAACATATATCATTCACCCCTAGCCCCTATATAGGTGACATCGGAAACTTGATAAAACATCCAACAAATATGGGGCATGGAGTAGGTATTTTAGCTAATTAGCATCCGTTCTTTTTCATATTAGCAGCCATCTCAAGTTTCTTGGCAAAGGTTTGTAACCAACCCCACTTGGAATCAAATTTACCTTTTTTTTTCCAGAAAATTAAAGCCACTTCCAGCGACGCGTGTGTGTATATATATAATAAAGTTAGTATACTTTCATCGGCGTGTGTGTATAGAGAGTAAAACTAGCGCGTTCTTAGGACTACGAAGTCCTTTTATAATTCTAACTCAAAAAATATATTAAATAATCTTTAAATTTTGATTTATCACTCTAATTAAATTTTTCACGTTGAAATCTTATATGGTACAAAAATTCAGGATGTTTCAAATTTTCTAAGTCACTATTTTCAATTTTTGAAAATCAACTCTAAAAATAATAATAAAATGTTCAATATTTTTATATTATTTTCAAAAATTAAAAAAAAATGACTTAGAAAACTCAAAACACCCCAAATTTTTGTACCTCATAAGATTTTAATATGAAGAATTTAATGAGAGTGATAAATTAAAATTTGAAGATCATTTGATATATTTTTTGAGTTAGGATCACGGAGGCGCTCCGTACTCCTAGGAGCACGCTAGTTTTATATATATATAGAGTGAGGCTATGGTGCTTTGCGAAGCACAAAATCTCTCGTGTTTCGCGTCCGTATCTCGAATTTAAAAGTTCAAACGGCCGATCCAAACCGCTGAACATGATTCATATTGAAATATTCTTGGAGATCAAAATTTATATTTTTTTGAATTTTTTTGCTATTTTTTAAATGGGTACAAAGTTTGCTGACCTAACGATTTCTGCACCATCCAAAACTAGCGATTTTGTACCCATCTAAAAATAGAAAAAAAATTCAAAAAAATATAAATTTTGATCTCCAAAGATAGTTCAATATGAAGATCATATTCAACGGTTTGGATCGATCGTTTGAACTTTCAAATTTGAGATATGGACGCGAAGCATGGGATTTTATATTTTATAACCTCACTTTATATATATATAAGCTATGGTGCGTAGCCTCACTTATATATATATATATATAAGAGGAAGGCTAAAATATAACACATTGTATGGATGCACCCGTGCACCGTGTCAAAAATCTCAAAATTAAAGTAAAAAATGACCGATCCAAACCATTCAATTTATTCTCCATATCAAATTCTTGTAGAAAATCAAAATTTATATTTTCTGAATTTTTTTAGATCAAGAGAAAATTGCTTAATTTAAGGATTTTGGATCGTCCAATAGTGATGATTTTCTTCCTAGCAAAAAAATTTCAAAAATATAAACTTTAATTTTCTACAAGAATTTGATATGGAGAATAAATTGAACGGTTTGAATCAGTCATTTTTAACTTAAATTTTAAGATTTTAACATGGTTCACGGGTGCATCCGTGCAACATGTTGTATTTTAGCCTTCCTCTATATATAAATAGCGTGAACTTAAACTCACAAAGGTAAAATCAAAATTTAATGAAGAATTTAGTGAGCATAATAAATCTAAATTTAAAGATAATTTAATATATTTTTTGAATTAACATTGCGAAATATTTTTGTGAGTTTAAACTCAGACTATCTTTACTAGGGGCGGACCTAGTAGGAGCCAGGGGGTCAACTGACACCCTCTGAATTTTAAAAAATAATATTTTTAGACTAATATTTTGTTAATCTGACCCCCTTTGGATCTAATTTTTGACCCCCTTGAATTGTCTAATTATTTTTCATTGAGAAAAAAATATTTAATACCGTGAATAATGAAATAATTATGCAAATATTCAAAATTTGTAGTCCCGTAGAGAAAAGTTTTCTTCATCGACATAATTATCTATTATTTTGTGTTTTATTTATTACTCTATATATATATTCTGTACTCGTTTATGGCCATTCATTGACTTGTTATATTTGAGCATAATACATTTCGCCTTTTCTCTTTGTTTTTATTTTATTTTATTTAGATGCGGACAATAATTAATGTAATTTTTACAAAATAGAGACTGCATATTCGTTCTATATATTACCATGAAGTTCGTGTCTTTCGCTGGGGCACGCACCTTTTGTATGGTAACCGTATACGTGTTGAACTGTTGCAATAGTACTTGCATTAGTAGTCAAATCAAATTTCTGTAAGAAAAGTAAACAAAGGCCACCTGCTTGTTTCAGAAAACCATGTATTAGAAATAAAAAATAATTTGAGCAATCCATTTTGTAAGAAGTTGCTCCCGAACAAGGGGATGAGGACAATGCTCAATAAAGAAAATGGACCACAATTCTTCAAATGACTCGTTATTTAATGATGTGACATGCATGCTATGTGTTAATTTAATGACTTGATTTTCTTCATTTCGTGAGTAAACAGAGGGTTTATTATGTAACTATATATAAATACGAGACAACTATGCATGCAGAATTGTTATTGTTTCTGATGTTGACAATTGTTGAATAATTCAATTTTTCTAGATGTAAATTGGTTATGACTAGATGAAACATTCTATATATATATGTAAAATGGTCTCTCCATTTACTAAGAAAATGGGGAAGTTCACATTTCCTCTTCTTTTGTGCCTGCACGTTGATATTTAATTAGTATAATCTTATGATTGCTATTAGCTTCATTTCCCTTTTTTTGACATGACAGTCACAGGTCAAACCTCTAACAACCTGACAGTACAAGTTTCTTTCCTACTCCTTCATATTTAATATGTTTTTGGTTATGTCTAGAAGACTTCTTTAAGTATGGTTCACTTTAATTGTTGCATGTCAGGAGGAAAAAACATTGCGCTTGCTCAAATGAGTTTTCTTCTGGCAAATGTATTCAATATTCTTTTTATTATTGATGATTAACTTATGTTAAATATTCTTTATATATAGTGCTAAGGCCTATCGTTATATTGAAGCATAGTACTATCAAAGACATATATGGAAGTCCGGTTATTTTCATTTCAGCAAAACAGTATGAAGATATGGGGTGAGATGATCTGAAATTAATACGTATCATATTAAAAAAAATACTCACCATATGTCTCTTAGGGTCCGTTTGGCAAATTAAGGAATAATTTTGAAAGAGTGGTAATTTTAAAAGAGTGATAGAATAGTATTTTTTTTTTGGAAGAGTGGTAGAAGTGTGGTATTCTTAACTATTCGGAAGAGCGAAAATATCGTTTGGCAGTTGTTACTCAGAATAGTTAAAATATGAATAATTATGATACTAATAATGATGATGATAATAATAATAATAGTAAAATAATAATCATAATAGTAAGATAATAATAATAACAAAGTAATAAAAAATAATCATAATAAATAATAATATTATAATAATAATATAATAAAAATATAAACATAATCATAATATAGTAATATAATAAAAAAAATTATAATTACAATCATAATTATAATAATATAATAATAATAAGTAATCATAATTTTAATAATATAATCATAATATAATAATCATAATCATAATCATGATAATAATAATAATAATAAAAATATGATCATAATCATAAATATAATAATAATATAACATAATAATAATAATAAAGTAATAAAAAATAATCATAATCATAATCATAATATAGTAATATAATAATAAAAAATTATAATTACAATCATAATTATAATAATAATAATATAGTAATCATAATTTTAATAATATAATCATAATATAATCATAATAAAATAATCATAAATAATTAAATATAATCATAATCATAAAAATAATTATAAATAATTAGAATTATAATAATATAAAAATAATAATATAAATAAATAAATAATAATGATTATAATAATATAATAATAAATTAATCATCACTATAATCATGATAATAATAAATATAGTCATAATCATAATAATATAACCATAATCATAATCATAATAAATAATAATAATAAATAATCATAAAAATAATTATAAATAATTAGAATTATAATAATATAATAATAAATTAATTATCACTATAATCAACATATAATAATATAATATAAAATAATAAAATAATAATAATCATAATAATAATAATCATAATCATCATAATATAATAATAATAAATAATCTTGATCATAATAATATAATAATAAAATAATTATATTTATATTCATAATATAATAATATAATAATAAAATAATTTATAATAAAAAATATAATAATACTAATGGTAACGATAATATAATAATAATAATGATAATAATAATTTAATAATATAATATAATGATAATAATAATAATAAATAATAATCATAATCATAATATAATAATAAATTATAATCATAAATATAATATAATAATATAATAATACTAAATCTTAATCATAATCATAATATAATAATATAATATAATACAATCAAACAATAATCACTATTCCGATGAGAGCTAATTCGGCATTCCACCTATAAGTTGATATACCGGATTAACACTATTCCGCACTCTTCTACTTAGTCTATATTTATTTGGCAAATTAATTCGTCGGAATAGCTATTCTATTCTAACTTTTTACTATTCCATTGAATGTCAAACACTCCCTTAATTATTAGCAATCTCTACACTCCTCAGATCATCTGCACCTTCAAACCGATTGTGTATTTTCGTATAGTAACAAATACAAAAATTTCTATAAACATAATATAGAATGGTGCTATGCATAACATGATTGTTCCTCAATATAAATTGATCATTTTGAATTCTTAATATAGTATAGATTGATCATTTTGAATTCTTAATATGAGACTAAAAATTTCTAAATAAATACTTTTTTATTTTGAATTAAAAAAATGGATCAGTTCTTCATTTTTAAAGTCCAAATAGTCAATCCGAACCATTCAAAATAGTTTTCATATGAATATTTAGTTGTAGACCAATTTTTTTTTTTTAGAATTTTACTATTATTAGATGGTTAAAAAATCACTTGATTTAATTATTATGGGTCATTCAAAAGAAGTTATTTTCTAACTATTTAGAAAAATATTTAAAAAAAATCTATTAAAATTTTTTGATATATATATATATTATATTTTATATATATATATATATATAGTTTGCCTATTGTGCTTTCAGTAGCATTCGACCAAAATGCTACTAGTCCAAATTTTAATTTTTCATGCTCAAAATATTAATTTAAGTAGCTCAATAAAATTTTTATATCATAATCTTATATAATACTAATTTTTATCGTGTTTGGAGTTAGTTTACTATACTTAATGATTTTTAGAAAGTAAATATTTTTGACATAGAAAATTTATTATTTTTCTATTATTTTAGGGCTATATTTTAAAAATCATTAAGTGTAGTAAATTAATTTAAACATAATAAAAATTAGTATTTATATAAGATTATAATATAAATATTTATTGAGCTACTTAAATTGAAATTTTGAGCATGAAAATTAAAATTTAAGTAGCATTTTCGGTAGAAGTGCTACCCTCTACGATAGACAAACTCTCTCTCTCTCTCTCTCTCTATATATATATATATATAGTAAAAAATATCTCTGAATCTTGATTTATATATCTCAATAAGTTCTTTATATTAAAATTTTATGGGATATAAAATTTTTCTATTTTTAGAGTTTCTTAAGTGCTTGTTTTAGATTTTTTTAAAATGACTTATTTTCATATGCAAAGATTAATTTTTTATTATTATTTTAGGTTCATTTAAAAAATATATATGAAAAGATACTTATGAAACTCAAAAAATAGTAAATCTTAGTATCCCATAAGATTTTGATGTAAAGAAATTATTGAGAGAGAAAAATTAAAATTTGAATATGATTAAATATATTTTTGAGTTAAGAGCACATAAAGACTCGGTGCTCCTAGGAGTACCCTAGCTTTACTATATATATATATATATATATATATATATAAGGTCTCAAAAATAGATTTAGATTTTCATCAAATTCATCACATGAAAATCTTTTGGGTTACAAAAATTTAAGTGTTTTAGTTTTTTAACCCCTCTTTTGTATTTTAGAAATATAACTCTAAAAATATAATAAATATTCATTGTTTATGTTATTTTTTTTAAATTCAAAAGAGTGACTTAAAAAAATTAAAAAAAATATTTTAAGGTCTCAAAAATATTAATTTATGATTTTCATCAAATTCATCACATGAAAATCTTTTTGGGTACAAAAATTTAGAGTGTTTTGAGTTTTTTAAACCCCTCTTTTGTATTTTAGAAATATAACTCTAAAAAAATAATAAATATTCATTGTTTATGTTATTATTTTTAATTCAAAAGAGTGACTTAAAAAAACTCAAAACACTCCAAAATTTTATATCCCACAAGGTTTTTATATGAAAAATTTAATGCAAACCATGAATTTAAAAATTTGAGATTTTAAAATACATGAAAATCTTTTGGGGTACAAAAATTTAGAGTGTTTTGAGTTTTTTAAACCCCTCTTTTGTATTTTATAAATATAACTCTAAAAAAATAATAAATATTCATTGTTTATGTTATTTTTTTAATTCAAAAGAGTGACTTAAAAAAACTCAAAACACTCCAAAATTTTATATCCCACAAGGTTTTTATATGAAAAATTTAATGCAAACCATAAATTTAAAATTTTGAGATTTTAAAATATATTTTTTGATGCGTTTGTGTATCGGTTGAAATGCAAACGTTTTCACAATAGTCTATATCTCTATATATTAGCTGAAGAGATACAATTATCAATTTTATTTTAATTATTTTACAAAACACAATATGTATGCTTTATTTGGTCAGCCTTGTTTCGGTGACCAAACAAAAATTAATCAGTGACAAGAGATGTAGAAACTTGCTACCAAATTTCAAAAATAAAATAAAAAGTAACCACTATTTAGTTTATTTCTGCCTTAATTTAACCTTCTAATTAATGAGAATTGAGAATATGAAAACATATTCAGTTATAATTATCTACAAGTGCAAGATTTTGTTGACCAGGGAAATCCAATCATTTCTTTGTTCTATATTTTTTTTTTTTTGCGGATGAAAAGGAACGCAAATAAATTTAACATAAGACAGTGTACACAAATCATATATTTTTTTTAATCATGAATTGAAGTGATTGCGTTTATACATACAAGTGTACCTGTAGGTTTCTGTATGTGGGTGCTGCATTGCATTATATATATATATATATATAGCTAGTACTGCATGCATGCAAACTATGCTAGCTAAGTCACACTAGATAAATTGAACTCCCAATATATCAAACCAAAAGATAAAAAAGAACTAAAATAAAAAATGGAAAACATAAAAACAAAAAAGAAATAACAAACCCTATTAGGAGATGGCAAGGGGAAGGTGCTATTCACAAAAAGGAAGAAGAAGAAAAGAAGACAAGAGAATGGAATTGTTCAGGAGAACTCAGGCATGAAGCATTGATCGTCAAGCAGGATGTCAGAATCCCAAAAAGGAATAGAAGAAGTGCTACTTATGTCACAGCTTGAGGTACTACAAGCATCCCCAAAATTTGAAACGGAGATATCAGTGAGAGGTGGCAATGAGGATTGCGACTCGAAAACTGCTCTAGGTGTACTGAAATCCCCCGATTGGTTCGAGTCATTGCATAGCAGTTGCTCGATTAGATATGGAGGCAAAAATTCATTCTGAATTGGGTCTGTCTGTGAAGGCATTAAAGGAGTAGGTGTAATTTGTGGGGAATTTAGAAGGCTCAGAGGGTTCAGGTCTTGAGTAGTACTACTTGGAGTCAAACTATGACTCTCTATTGTGCCGGCAGCTGAACTGAGAAGCGAACTCAGGTACTGGATTTTGGTAGCTTGCATGGCCTCTGCCTGGAGCCGCACCGCATGGTCATCCCAGGGAGATTGCTGGACGAGTTGGCGGAGGTTGGCCAGAGCAATCAGCTGTGGCAACACCGCGAAGAAATCAGTGCGGGGTCGGTGAGTCATGGGATCAAAGCCCATTTGGATCAGCTTTTTCTTGAGGTGGGTGTTCCAGAAGTTCTTGATCTCATTGTCTGTTCGGCCGGGGAGGTGCTTTGCTATCGCGGACCACCTGAATTTTCAAAACAATAATTAGCTACTACCAATTTGTTACATACGTATATCATGTATAGATTGATTTGAATTAATTAATGTTAATTAAAAGAAATTAAAGGAGGTAATTATGGAACAGAATAATAGTACGTACGTACTTGTTGCCTAAAACAGAGTGGAGATTGAGGATGGTTTTTTCTTCCTCGGAGGTGAATTTTCCTCGCTTTATATCCGGCCGGAGGTAGTTTGTCCATCTCAGCCTACAGCTCTTGCCACATCTATTCAATCCTGCAATTGGCATGCAATTTAATTACAAAAGTATATAAAATTAATTATATAGTTTTCATCAGATCAGAATCAGATGAACATATATACATAATTAAGATCATAAAGCATTAACAAATTAATTAATTACCAGCGAGCTTAGGTAGAGCTCTCCAACTGCCATGGCCATGGATTTGGATGTAGTCAGTGAGCTTTGCGTCCTCGTCAGTGGTCCATGGCCCCTTCTTGAGACCATTCTCATCGCAGCTGGGAGATCGCCCCATGTACAAAATCAGGAACTTAATTGGAATTGAGAGAGGAAGAGAGGAAGAGAGGAAGAGATAGAGGTTAGGGAAGGAGGAGAGAAGTGGGGACTGACTGATAAACTCAACTGCCACTGTTATTGTAATGCGAGTTTAGAATCTCACATGGCTACCAGAACTACATGGGGTTCACCTTATATATACATCTCCTGATCTCCACCCTCTCTCTTCATATGTTCAATTATATATTTCTTGTTTTCTTTTCTTTTGTTTTCTCTGTTCACATAGCCCCTATTTACGAGTCTTGTCTAGTTGACTAGTTCTAAATGGCATGTGTGTTGCACGTGACAGTTCAATCTGCATGAACTGTGCGTGCGTACAGCGTACGTAAACACTCCGTTATAATTTATAAATAAAAGAAGACGTACACTAACAAAATCGCTATACGGTCTTTGTATTAATTATTTTACACAGATTGTTTGAAGTTCGCAAGTCTCTATTTAGTGTTTGAGTTAATTAAAGGCATTAAATTAATTTTCAAGTAGCTGGTAATAGTAAAGTTGCCATGAGCTTAATTATAAAAATCATCTTCAAATTTTTATTTATTTCTTAATAAATTGTTTATATTAAGGTCATATGAGATACACAAATTTTCTATGTCGAATTTTTAAAAGTGAAGTTTATATATATATATATAATAAAGATTTATTATTTTATTAATATTTTTGAGCCATCTTAAAAAAAAAAGCCGAAGACCTTTGTTAGATTCAATGTTTCAACAAGAAACCAAGATGGAAGAGTACCTCATGTCTTACAAGCTTGCTAGCTACACGAGAACATATGCAGTATTAGTAATTAAAATGTTCAACATTGAGCACATGAGGGAAGAATTATTAATTAATTTCATTGTCAATATCAAGCTAGATGTTTGTATAATGTACGCTACCTTCGCAATGACCAAATTAATTGTGCTTTTGTTTCCAGTGTAAATTGTGAACGAATTAGCTAGCTTAAACCCGAAATTAACTGGTCCAAAATGGATCAAGTAATTAAGTTATCCAGACGGTAAAATAATAAGTAAAAAAGCAGTAGGAACTAGAATGAACAGTGCAGTAGCAATAAATGCAAGAATATTGACTTCCATAATCTCATTTTTCTTTTTTTTGTTTTCGCAATAACTCGGGATATAATCCCATAGAAAGGAGATACTTAACTCCTTTATATAAATGAAATTCAATAGGATGGTTTGCATCCTTATAATATTGAATCAGATCCTTTTTTTTTATCAGATCCTTTTTTTGAATAAAAGATATCTGATCTATCAAATCGATTTATCGTTGAGAATTGAATAGTACAACATAGGAAGATCTTTTACCCATACTAAATTGGTAATGGGTTTTTTTATTTTTAATATGAAAAGTATTTAGTTTCTTAAGGTAATTATATAAAGTTTATTCTTTATCAAAAAATAAAAAGACAAAATTTTTATTAAAAAAAATAAAAAATATAAATTATAAAATAGCATCATTTCATTGATCAAGAACAGTTAAGAAAAAATATGATGGGGTCAATGGTATAAATACAAGACTGAACTATCCAACAGAACTCTGACTACATGGATTGCTTTCTTCGTTTCAGTTGGCTAATTCGATTGTCCACCTTCCATACTACTTGAGTTGGCTTGTCTTGGTACTTTTAGAAAAAACTAGAGCCTCACTCCATAATGGAGCATGAATCGGGTCGGGTCGGGTTCGGATCAACCCGACCTGACTCAATTAATTATATTTTTAAAGTATATTTTATGATTTAATAATAACTAAAGCTTTAATATACATTAATTATATATTAAATAATATTTAATTTCTTATAAAAAATAATTAATAAATATTTAATTATTTTACACGGATCGAGTCGGATCGATCCGTAATCCAGTCAGGTCATGTGTGAGTTAACATTTTTAACTCGAATTTAAACGAATTAAATAAAAAATAATAAAATAATATGACCCGACCTGATCCATACATATAAATGTGCAAAAATGGCTAAAATTAGCAAATTAAACCTAAGTATCAAAATCAAAATAAAAGAAAAATGTCTATGCAGTGACGTGTCAGCATATTTTAGGGAATCTAGTAAAATAGAAGCTGGGAAGAAAGCCACGTGCCATGCAAAGTGCGACAGAAAAATAACTTGCCCATGCACGCCACTAAATTGAGCAAAAAATTAAAAATAGATGCTGTCGTCGTCACCTCCTCACCTTCCCAACTCCCCTCCCTTCTCCTCTCTTTTCGGCCTTTTCAAAAGCTAGATTATTTTCACATTTGTGATTAGTGCTTTATAATTCAATATTCACCTTAGGGGCTTAGACTTGCATATAATGGTAGGTTTCAATGTTTTGTTTTTTACTTATAATTTACGTACTTTGACCACTTCTTTTTATAAATTAAAGATTATGATATGTACATTTAGTTAACTATTCATATGTGGTAATGGGTCTCATTTTTCTATAAAAATATATTTTTTAAGTCCCGTGAAAATTAATTAAAAATATATATACTGAATTGTAAGCCCTTTAAAAAGAATTAAAGACATAAAAAAATTTCATATATAGACATCATCATGATTTGTAATTACTTGTTGGTAGACAAGTATACCGAAAGCTTTATCGATATATATATGCATATAATTAGATCAAAATCTTGAATGATAAATATCACTACCTAATATATGCTCTACATATATAGTACGTCAGTACCAAATTGATACCACGACGTCGGTACCAAATCAAATATACAAGGGGCTGTTCGAATGCATGCATGGATATACTGAATAAAATAAGAATGGGTTTACTGAATTTTCTCAAGCGATGTTCGACCACTAATTTCTTTGGAGATGGGAAATGGATTCATTTTCTCAAAAATAATGCATGAAAAGCTTTAATTTGTTCTCTTGGGGGGAACTAATTCATCCAGACTCAATTATTCTTTTCCCGGCAATCTTGATATCTCAATTCTTGGAGATATGAAAACCTTTAGCCACTTCTCATGGGAATTAACGTGCCGAACAGTCCCTAATAACTTTAATTGTGTTTTGCTGGTTTAATTTAAAATGAACATTAGTTATTATTTTTCAACACATTTTTATTAAAATTAACATTGGTTATTATTTTTCTACACATCTATTAAAGTCTCTCTCTATACATATATATATATAGAGAGAGTAAAGATACCGTGAGCTTAAGCTCACGGAGAGGTCTTCTGTGAGCTTAACTCAAAAAATATATCAAATTATCTTCAAATTTTGATTTTTCACTTTCATTAAAATTTTATATTGAAATCTTGTGGGGTATAAAATTTTAGGATATTTCGAATTTCCTAAGTCGCTCTTTTTAATTTTCAAAAATAATGTACAAACATTGAATATTTTATTATTATTTTTAGAGCTGATTTTCAAAAATTAAAAAGAGTGACTTAGAAAACTCAAAACATCCCAAAATTTTGTACCCGATAAGATTTCAATATGAAAAATTTAATGAGAGTGAAAAATTCAAATTTGGAGATGATTTGATATACTTTTTGAGTTTTTTGAGTTAAGCTCATATATATATCCATATATATATATATGAAAATGAAAATTAAATGCACAAAAAAATAAACAAAATAATGAAATATTTATTAAAATTAACTACTAAACTCAGGTTGACCCGTGAGGGCGTGACATATCATTTGGATCATTAAAACAATTCCAACTTCCGATCCATGTTAGACTGGATGACCCATCTAAAGGAATTAATGAAATGTAACCCGATTTATCGACGTACTCTTGATATATAATTAAAGATAAAACGATATTTGCTGCATGAGTATTACCTCTCCTCTCCCATCCATCCAAACACATTAATTGTAAAAAAAAAATGCTGAGAGCAAGTATACTCGAGATACAAGAAATAATCAATATGCTTTTTTTCAACAAATAAAAAAGTAATTTGCTAGATCATTTTGAAGTTTTGTTCCACTCGATATCTATCACCCTTATATGTACCCTGACTTATATAATTTCTATCCTAACGAGCCGAATTTGTTACATATTTTTCTTGGACCAAAAACTTTTAACTTATTCTTTGAGATTATTTTTTAGTGGCATCGATCACTATAACATAACTGAGCTTTACTAACACTAATTTACTAACGGTTTTTAGTGAAAATAATTAATAACATTAAACGGTGATATTTTAAAAAATAAGTTCAACTACTTCCTAATGGTTTGGATGAAAAACGTTATAAAAACATGTCAGAAAGTGTAAAATAATTATCGGACATAGTCAACAAATTTTTTAAATGGAGGTCAGTAATAACTACAACGTATATACCATAACTCTGATCATGATGTCAATCCTTATTTTCTTAATTAAAATCGTTTCAATTATTTTTTATTAGAAGCGCCGTGCCAATGTTGAATTTTATCTGTATATAGTTTCTACTGAGAAAGGTCTGATCATGTCAATCTTCATTTTCTTAATTAAAATCGTTTTAATTATTTTTTATTAGAAGTGCCGTGCCAATGTTGAATTTTATCTGTATAGAGCATTTCTTCTGAGAATGGTATACGATAATTAATGCAAAATATGAGTGCAGCTTTTGCAAATAGAATCGGTCAATTGACCCCATACAGTGTACATCCGTCCTGATAGATAGAACGCATGCAGTGATTTTGTTTTAAACAAGAATATAAAAATTCTATTTTAATAATAAATAATAATAAAATTTAATTTTAATATATGCATGATAACGCGTGAGTGTCAACGTTTTAAAAACGTGCTAATCGCAAAAAAAATTAATACCAAATTTTTAATTTTTAGATATTTTTTAATATTTATTATTGATTTTATATGGCTCAAAATACTAAGAAAATAACTAATATTTTAATATGAAAGAATGTCATTTTAAAAAATTCAAAATAAATGCTTAAAAACTCAAAAAATATATTTTTTTGTATCCCATAAGATTTTATATATAGAATTTGTATAGCCATAAAAATCAAATTTAGAGATGGTTTCATTAATTTGTTTTTGAGTTATTCATGAGCTTAAACTGACAGTAACTCTATTTTTTTATATATATAATAGATATTTTTGTTTTTATTTATATGTGCAAAAGAAACATTTGAAATTATTATTAATTTAAATATAATAATAAAAAAATATATGTCAAGTTTATGAAAGCCTATTTAATTTTAAGAAATACAATAATAAAAATCGTGAAGGTATTAAATACATAAAAAAATAAATCTATAAGAATACAGTGGTCTTTTCATATGGAACGTTAATACGTCTTTTCAGTTTACCTATTGGGGAATAATCGTCACAAATTAAAAAAATGGCATCATTTTTTATTAAGAATAAACTGAAGGGCTCCATGATACATGTCACCTCATATGTACTGTACTGATGTACCCACCAGAGGTCATCTGCAAATGAAATGCATTCCCAATTAAACAAAAATGACAGTATGTATATGTACATGAGAGGAATTAAACATGTAACATATAATATACTAATGAAGGTTCAAAGTTTATGAAACGACCCCATGAAACATTGTCACGCTTCAGAGAAGATGCATTGACGCGCTCCTTGCATGTGTCCTGTCCAAACAATAGAAAAATGAAATCCTAATCATGACTTGAATATAACTGATGATGCCACATATATCTTAATTAGGACCCCAGCAAAATTTTTTTTTATCTAATTGCAATTAGGAGCGATTTAGAGTGCAGAGAAAGGAAAGAACGTCAGCTGAGATGAATATCTTGAAACGAAGAAAATGCGAAGGTACGTCAAAGAGATTTTTCGGGTGATGGCTGTACCAACTCTGCTCACATCGTCAAAAATATTATGTCACAGTTTCTTTATCTCTTAATATTTTTTTACACTGCTAATTAATTATTTTGGGATAGCTATATCAGCCTATATATTGATTATATTTTCTCCGTACATTTATCTATTGCTCACATCTGATACATATGGTCAAGGAAAAAACAATTGAAGTTAAATTAAAGCGTGATTTTGATAAGTCTTTTAGTTAATAACCAAGTCTAAAAATAAAGAATATTTGCAGTTGATTGAACAAATAACTATATATAAATTAAAAAAATAAGTTGGTGACGTGGGATACCACTAAAATTAGTGACATCGGATCACTTCTCTTTACAATTAGGAAACCAATTACATTTGGTGCTACATCGATCATGGGTATTTTTTTTTCTTTTGACAATAAAGTGGATTTTCGTTACATGTACTTCATGAATAGTGCATCGAAGTAACAAAATAAATTCATAAAAATTCAGAATTCATTTCGTGCAATTTTTTTAAAGGAAAAAAACAAACATCAAATTAATTACTTACATAAATTTGTTGTGTATAACTTTTTAATATTGTGCAAAATGTAAGGATTTCATAGGTGCAGAGAAGGGGAAAAACGCAGATTTTTTTATTTTAGTAAATAAAACAAATAAATATAGCAAACTGACCATCTCTCTCCTCGGATTTGCACAAATAGCCAGACCCGAGTTTGAAACTCGGGTCCGGTTTTTTTTTACACAAAAAAGAAAAAAAAACTGGACCCGAATTTCAAACTCGGGTCCAGCTATTCCATTTCTATTTTCTGCGATTCCCACTCCCCTCTCTCTCCCATCACTCCCCTGCCTTCTCCTCTCTTCAAAAAATATGAATTTTTTTCCCCCAAATTTTTAGATCTAATTCATTTTTGCTCCAATTTATAAACCGTTTGCGCGAAACTTTTTATCGTTAGAAGGAGAGTCGGAAAAACCCGTCGATTCGTCAATTTGATCGTCATTTCGAAGGTAATTTTTGATTTTAAATTTAAATCCGAATTTATCAAAATTAGTAATTTTGATAGATTTAATTAGTATAATTATAGTGATAATTGAAATATAGTTAATATAGATTGGTATAGTTTGACTTTTTCCAGGGAGATTTCATGTCGTACTCTCAGCTCATGAGTCAGATGAGCCTCGATCCGGGTGCTGGGACCTCCGATACCCAATATGATGCTCCGCGCGCGTCATCGTACGACACTCCTGGTCCGTCCACCCGAGTGCCCGAGACGCAGGCACCGCCGGACGCAAGACACGAGCGTCCTCGCCGTGAAATTCGGCCGAGAGACACGTATAGTCCGTCTCTCATTCGGAGGATGTTTCGTAGACGTTGATGTATTTTTTTTAGACTGTTGTTTGTATCGACTTTTTTAGATTGTTCTTATATATATTACATCGATTGTTCTTTATATCGACTTTATATCAATTTTTTACATTAACATAACAATTTTTAAATCATTAACAACAGAAAAATAATAATAATTTTTATATAACATAATAATCATTTATCCAATATAATTTCATATCACATAATAATTATTTACATAACATAATTAATTTCATATAACATAATAACTAACTAACTTAATAATATTGAAAACATAAAAAAAAAAAAAAAAAATTTACCCGGACCCGAGTTTGAAACTCGGGTCCGGTTTTTTTTTTTTTTTTCTGTGTAAAAAAAAAAAAAAAAAAACCCGGACCCGAGTTTCAAACTCGGGTCTGGCTATTTGTGCAAAACCGAGGAGAGAGATGGCCAGTTTGCTATATTTATTTGTTTTATTTACTAAAATAAAAAAAAATCTGGGAAAAACGTCGGCTGAGACGAAAATATCATTGAAGAGATTTTTCGGGTGATGACTACACCAACTCTGGTCACATCGTCAAAAATATCATGTCAACGTTTAATATTTCTCCCTCTTAATAATATTTTTACAACATTAATTAATTATTCTCCGTACATAAATTTAGTGTTCACTTCTAGTACGTGAGAGTTGAGACATACCATATGGCCAAGAAAAAAAAACATTTGTTGTTAAAATAAAGCGTGATTTCGGTATACTGTTTAGTTACTGACCAAGTCTAAAAAATGAAGAAATTTCTTTTTCATCGGACTGAAAAATAACGATTTGCATTTGAATCATTTTTTTTTCTTTTTCGACATAAAACAACAATTGGACTTCGTTATATGGGATGGAGAGAGGGAGGGAGAAAACTAAGTGGAAGAAGTCAGGGGATATGAGCTGAGATTCATCAGTTGGAATCAATGGAGACAGTACTTTGCCAATTTATATAATTGTAGAGACTAGAGAGTATAATTTGCCAAAGCTTAGCTAACCTTGCTACATACTCTCACTCCAATGCACTTGGGATTCCTCTGTTATTATTTAATTATGGATTCATTAATATACATATGATCAGCTCCTAATTATTGTATATTCATTAATGTACCTATAGCAAGAATAGTATATATAGTTATATACCAGACGACCATATGATCAGCTCCTAATTATTGCTAGCTCTCACTAAACAAACAAATAAAATGAACCAATAATTAGGCATATATTAATTGCTCCGCACAAATTCAAGATTCTACACCTCATATGAGATATGCCCGCATAGATATAATATATATATATATATCCGAATCCAACTCCATGAATTGTGGCCGTTGCTGTCTGCATGTGACACTTCTCCGACTCTAAACCAACCCAACGCCTTCTCTCATAGGCTGCCACATCAATTAATATTGAACTAGAGTTGTACTTACTTCTTCCTCTGAATTAGTACCAATTTGTGAGATAACTGATAAACATTGTCTTAATTATTTTGCATTCCAATTATACATGGTGATCTTTATCCCAGATCATTTGAGATTTTTCTCTCAGTAGAGGCACGAATGACGAAAATAAATAAATGAACTGTTTGTTTGATTTAATTTTAGGGAAAAACTGTCAAATACTACTTTAATTTTATTTGCTATATCATGTATATATCTATTATTCCACCATTGCTGAGCATTAATTATTATTGGCAATTGTGAAATTGTTACTTCGAATTCTCTCTTTTGAAGTTTGATGACTCAAATGTGCAAAATGTGAGGCAATGTAGAGAGCAGTGTTGTAAAAATCGGCCATTTCGGCCGCCTAGTCGGTGACGGCGGCCAAACCGTCATGAATAGCTAATCGGCCGTTTTTTTTCGTTTAATCATTATGCTACAATATATTTTTTAATTCAACAGTTTATATTTTTTTTGTAAAATTAATTATTAATATAATAAAATATAAAAAAGATGGAGTTTGCACCATATATATAGTATTATGGCCTGGTTGTAAGTAATATATGTATTGAGTATATTAGATGTATTACAGTTATGAATCATGAAATATCATATTATGAGTTTATGACTTTTAAATAATTTATTATATATAATGTTCAATGACTACAATCATCAATATAATATTATGAATGGATAATATATGTTAGATATAAATAAATAAATAAATAAATATATATAATAATAACGTTAAATCATCGGCAAAATCCGTTTAATTGGCCGCATAACGATTAATCATTTTTATGCTGGTTTTTATTTGTATATTCCTGATCCATGTATGTACTTTTTGGTGTGTAATTGCTCATCGGGAATATGAGCTGGGTTGTCAATAAACACATGTGCAGTTGGTACTTTGTAGATTCTTAGTTTGATCGGGAATATATAGGCATCAAATTGGTACTTGATGCCTAAACTATGTCAGATGCTTGGATGAGTTCATCATGAACTTCAGGTTTTCTGGCTAATTTGTTCATTTTGTTGCAATTTTGCTTCGTACCTGTCTGGTCAAGTAGATTTTTCTTAACGAAAGACCGGGTTGCTTCGTACCTCTCATGTACTATTTGCTGCCATTTTTTTTGTTAATTATATTTGTATCTGCAGGGTTTTGATTGAGGGAACTAATCGCGTGATCAATAATTAAAGTGGATGTTACAGATTGAGCAAGCCGTGGCATATTTTATATATTCTCATGTTTTTGTTTCTACATATAGTGCATATTTTATTTTCTGATTCAGGATCATTAATTATATATGGTTCATATTTTGATTTTTGTCACTTTTGTGACGTGGGCCGAGCAGCTACAGTGCTATACGTAACACATATAATTCGTGTACTACATATTGTTTTTTCATTTTCAAAATTAAAATAATCGATTTAACTGTTCAAAATAAATTTCATATGAAATTTTTTATTGTAGATCAAATTTTCTATTTCTTTAAATTTTTTAATATATTTTAGATAGTTAGAAAATCATTTGATTTAATTATTATGAGTCATTCAAAAGAAATAATTTTCTAGCTATGTAAAAAAATAACGAAAGAAATTCTAAAAGTTAGTATTCTAACTTATTTTAAAAATCTATTTATTGTTGCAAATGTAATTTCTATCTTATTTTACATCATTTGGGGGGGGGGGGGTAATGAACCAAATTAAACCAATAATTTATGGACCAAAAAGGGAGTTTTCTCTTAAATCTAATTCAAAATTTTACTACGGACAATTTGGTCAAGAGAGGATTGTGTCAATTGTGAAGACAGTAACAAGAATCAATGATTGTTTTCCCACTCCTCACAATTCAGAAGATACATTGTCAAGAGAGGAAATAAGATTTTAAATTAGGGAGGACCGAGACTAAAGTGGTTAGACATTCACTAGAGAAAAAAAATATTAGAAGAGGGGTCAGACATACAAATATTAAAAAAATTTATGAAATTATACATATCTTTTTGAATGTTTTTGAAAAATTAGAAACCCTCCGCCACTGTACATTGCAGATGGTCAACCACCATCAAGAATAATACTCAACACATAGGAAGGACTAGGATGATAAAACTCTTCATGTCATAAGATGAATTTTGGAGACAAATGAAAAACAATTATAGTATATGTGATATGAAGGGAAGATGCAGAAATATATTTGCTGAACAAACATAAGATATAGTTGATACAGCAAGTGAATATCGAAGGAACACAACACAAGGACTGGTTCATAAGAAACACATGATTCGCTTGAATATTTCCCCACAGTACATGAACACCTTTTGCATTTTTCTTCTTCTTTGTGCCGATGGATCACTGCTTGTGATCATGTCGATTTGAGACTTAAACCTCATCTTTTTCCTTAAAAGATATATATTTTTGCATTTCACACCCTTTACTTGTTTCCAATGTTAAGTGTAAACACTTTTCAAAAATATGTATTCTTTAACTTAATTTTAAACATTGGGTGCAAATAAGGGGTGGAATTGTCATTGCCAAAAAAAAAAAAAAAAAAAAATTTAATGTACATCCACACCATACCAATTACAATCTCGAGATGAACCACGTATACATATCTCTTTAAAGAGATGAAAAAAAAAACAAAATGAAATGATCCTAACCCTTCTTTTTCTCCTTTCCTAAAATTTACTTGTTCTGTTTTCAAATATACTTGCATCATTTGGTGTCGGCAACAAGCAAAGCAGAGTAATTAAGCTAACAACACCTTTCAGCATTATTGTTAGTTGACTAATTAAGTTAATTAAGTAATGATTCGCTTAAAAAAGGTTCCTTGTTGAAAGGGCTACTCATGCAAGCAACTATTCACAACATGGACATTTTATATATCTCACTAATTGACTGTGTATTATGTCATGAATTTTAGTGATAAACAAACTGATTAATGCCATTAACCTCAACTAACAACAGTTTCCTTATAGATCAGACTTCAGAGTACCTAACTATCTTGCATCCTAGCTTGTTGTCACATTTCTATCAAGTACATACAAAGATGATTACTTATAATACATTATAGTAATGAGGTACTTTAGTCTAAATTAAAGAAATAACTGTTGTTTAATAAATTAGTTCTTGTCAGCTTAGTAAATAGAGTATTAATTCTAGATTGAGACCACCACTCAGTTTTGCTAAAGAATGGAGGACTAGCTCCCAGTTAATTATTACATCCCATCAGTTCACCAAACCAGAAATCTTTTCGTTTTTGTCCCTCATCACAGATGTAGATTGTAAACCTAATGTTTCAGGCTTTGCAAAGTGGAAAATTAAAAGAACCAAAGAAAAAAAATATATATGTATTCTTGATTAGGTAGTTAATTAACTAAAAATATATCCAACTCTACAAACCAGTTGTATGTCTATATAAGCAAAGATACTTCAATTTAGCTGCCATTAATTTAGAAAAGAAGAAGAAGTTGGTAATCAATTTGTTTTTCTTTTGATAAAGTTGTGCAAAGAACATGAATTAAGAACCAAAAATTATTATGCACGGGGAATACAATGGAGCCATTCAATAGTGAATTTGAAATAAATCAGACTACTGTCAATGAAATACATTATGGTGTCACTACTAAAAAAATTCAATAACTGTTTTGAAACATCTTTAATTATATATATATATATATATAGAGTTTGTCTAGCATGCTTCCGTTAGTATTTCAACCCGAAATGCTAACGAGTCAAATTTTAATTTTTCTTGCCCAAAATTTTAATTTAAGTAGATCAATAAAATCTTTATATCATAATCTTATAGTATAATAATTTTAATTGTCTTTGTAATTAGTTTACTATGCTTAATGATCTTTAGGAAGTAAGTTTTTTTGATATACAATTTTTATTATTTTTCTATTATTTCATAGCTATCTTTCAAAAATCATTAAGCATAGTAAACTAACTCTAAATATGATAAAATTAGTATTCTATAAGATTATGATATAAATATTTTATTGAGCTACTTAAATTAAAATTTTGAGCAAGAAAAAATAAAATTTGACTCGTTAGTATTTCGGTTAAAATGCTAACGAAAACATGCTAGACAAGATCTCTCTCTCTCTCTCTCTCTCTCTATATATATATATATATATATATATATATTAAAAATAAAAACTTCATAATGTAAATATATACTATTCATTGAATAGTATAAAAATGTATATAATTTCTAAAAAAAATTCACTAAAAAAACCTAAGAAGCAATAAAAATTAGAGTATTCAATATATATCTTACAAATTATAAAATATAAAAAATCTATAGTAGTTATAAGGAAAAAAACCAAAAGAAATAAAAAAAGCAATAAATAAATTAAAAAAAAACTTCAAATGTAGTTTTAATACATCATATGATTTTTGTTGGCCCTGAAAATGAACGTCATGACATATTTTTTATGGTCACATAGCATGTCAAATCAAAATCTCTTATAAAAAATTATAGTAGTTTAAAATTAAGATGATAAGATTTCAGATATGATTTCATATCTCTCTCCATTTTTTTCCTCTTTCTTTTTTTCTAGTTGTCATCATCTTCTTCTTTTTTTAATGGAGGAGGAGAAAAAAGTACTAAGACTGTTGCAAAAAAAATGTGGGAATTGAGAGTTTCTGAAACATTAGATTGGAAGGAAGGAATAATAGGATTGAGAATATTGATCCTTTAGCAATAGTTTTAAGTACGAATTGTCATATGAGAAGTGATCTAATTATCATTATTTTGATGTCACATCGGTATCATTAAAATTAATTATCAAATAATTATTATTTAAATATTTAAATAACAAAACTAATTAAGAAATATTTTATAAATATCATCTTATATATGTGTAGAAAAATTAAATTATTTCAATAATATTTATATATGCATTAAGCATTAATAAAATTAACAGACCAAATTTTATAATTTAGACTTATTACTTGATGACAATTCAAATAAAGTTAAAATTTTTCTGATTTTTTTTCATATACATATAATTGAGATGATATAAAATACATCTAATGGTTCACATTTTTAAATTTATGTATGAATAAATAAATACACACAATGAACACCAATAATAATGGTAATTGAATCCCTTCTCTTATTGTACATGGTTACTTTAACAATGATTTTTATGTAAAATCAGTGTTAAAACCAACCTTTAATAACGGTTCTCGAAATAAGCCATTATTAAAGGTGTTGACAAATTTGAACGTCTTTGATCTTCAGTTTTAACAATTTTGAAATTGTCACTTCTATTTTCAGTTAATTAGTAAATGAGTGTTAGCTAATTTTTTTTCCGTTGTAGTGGTAGTGGTCCCAGCTAGGGGTGTCAATTATTGATCCAACCCGATGGGTTAACTCGACCCGACAGGTTAACCCGAACCGACACAACCTGAAAATAAATAGGTCGGATATGAGTTTAATTTTTTTATCCGAATCGGATCGGGTCGGGTTCGGATCAACCCGACTCACCCCGATTAATTATATTTTTTTGAAGTAATTTTATAATTTAGTACTAATTAAATAAATATACACTAATTAAGATTAATTATAAATATAAATTAATCAATATTTTATTGTTTAAAATTATATAAAAATAATTAATAAATATTTAATTATTTTATACGGTCGGATCGGATATTGATCAAGATTTTTTAATCCGAATTTAATCAAGTCAGATTCGAATCAGATAAAAAAATAAAAAAATAATATAATCCGACCTTACCCGTCCCATTGACACCCTGGTCCCAGCATATCTATTGCAAATTTCATCGTATCGTTGAATAAAAATAACACGGTACTTGCATGCAAGCAGAGAGGCAATATGTGCATATGTGCAGCTCTCTCAATCAATCAATAGTTCTTCAACACTATTAGGCCCAGTGGTTGAGACTCTGAGATCTCTCTTTCACTGTCTGTGTCAGAAATGGCTAAGTCATGAACATGCATCAAACTTGATTGTGACTTGCATGTATGTACTCTCAACACTGTGACAGACAGAAAACTTTACATATTTATTGAAATTGAGCTTCTTCATTAATTAAAGAGAAACTAATTCTTTTTAATTTGTTTTAGAATTTAGTGGATGAGCTAATTATGGTAACGGGTAGCTACACATTTACTGAGGGGTACTTGAGTGACTCAGTTACCAGCTGATTCAAATTATCAGAGTTCATTTTCTAATTTACTTAACATTATGAATAAAGTTAATTTTCTATTGCCAACTTATAATTACAGATTTACTCTCACTTATCAGATGAATTGTTAGCTGGATCAAGGTTTGCAAAACCTTTACCACATATAATTACAGCTAGCCATGTTGATATTAGATTACTAGAAAATAGATCTATAGTACAAAAGAAGGTAGGCTTAGGAGGAAAAGCACATTACTTGTACATTGAGACTTAGTTTTGTCCGAGCTGGGGATTAAATTTTCCCAACCGTTATGCCCAACTTCACAGGATTAGTACTTCTGTCATCATTCACTCACTCACACTCACTCTGTACTGTTTGATGTGTACTGGTGGTGAACTGTAATCCTTACACTTCTTCTAAGTTTCATTTCTTTTAGTTTGTTACTTTTGCACTTTTATCAAGTGGTACTTAATTAACCCTCAAGTGATATGTGATTGCCCTGCTCTTCATAAGGAAAGATTTGGGATACAACGATTCATATAAAAGTTTGCCCATTGATAATGTTACCAGAAATTACCATTGTCTTTCCAAACCAATATATTGTTATCATTGCAAATGTTTTTTAATATTTGATTTAGAAAAAAAAATTGAATGCGCCTAAGATTTACTGAAATAAAATTAAAACATAATCATAAGATACACACTCTTGCCTGTCAGAGTCCTCAAAATGCACTGGTAAATATTTCTGCAGTAACATAAAATTTGAAGTACAGAACAGATCAACTTCATATTAATTTGTCAGATGTCTGGTATTCTAAATGCATCTCCAAAGCAACCAGATCTTCTTGTAATTGATGCAATCAAACCATCATTTCTTGTCCAAAATATAATTAAGGTAACGAAGAGGATCAAAATGAAAGATTTGGAGCTCGGTATCATCTTAACATATCTCGCACATCATTAATCTACAATCTCACGGCCAAGTCTCACTGCTATTTGCCATCTACATCTCCTTTTCTTCCTTTTTCTCAGATTTTCTGTGAATTTTCATTCTAGTTATATAATTAAGCTTCATTATACATTCTACCAGTCATGATCAAGCAGCCCTCTTCCAGTTTTCATACAAATGAAAGAGGATTAAAATTCCTAGTTAATGCGTCTTTTTTTCGCTTTTGTCTTGTCATTTTGACAGCTTGAATTGCAAATTGTAAGCCCAGTTGCAACAGACAGTGAACTCAGGATAGCTATACTTTATTCATCAATAGCTGGTCTGGGTTAGGTGCGAGGAAAAATTAACCTCGAATTAATTAAGAAAGTGTTTAGTACACTTAATCAATAACTATGACTACACTTGATAGTAATTTGCCTAATAAATTACATACTCTTGATAATGAAAAGAAATAAATTATCTCATATACCGCTGCTGACCAATAATTAAACCAATGGCTGAATTATGGGTTCCGGCAACCAAGAGAAAAATGAGATCCTTTTCAATGAAAATAAGAATTACAACAGGAATCTAAAAAATGTCTTAAATTATTAGTCTAGTGAAGGCACAGTTATGCAATTAGATGTTTAAAACCTTAATAAAATCGTTAGTTATACCAAATGGAGTATGATCTGCCAGATTAATCCGCAAGAAGCTGATAAGTCATCATAATCCAAATTCTTTTAGTAGAACCAAATAGGAATTCAAATATCTGATCCATAATTGCAATAAGACACTTGTTTCATAATCTAAATCCAAACCTAACCATCATAATTAAATTTTCACTGTGGGATCAAGGTAGATTTGATCTAATATATAGTGTGTGTATATATATATATATATTCAATCAGACAGCTAGACATGCGTCAGTGTCACGATAAAGGTGTGCTGACAACAGGGACACCTATTGTGTATATGACTAATTCTAGAAACGATTCGAGTATATGTCTGTTTCAAGGATGACATTCATGTTGAAATTTAAATCAATTCTTTTATTTCGAATCACCAAATTGCTCAAGAAGAAGATTTCCATCTCGGCTGCATCTAACTTCAATATGATTAGATTTTCATTCAAGGGCGAATGTGGTCAGATATTCAATAATTGTTGTTTTCTTTCCTTTTTTATTTATGTATTTTAATTAGAAGAATGCATGATCTACTAATTTCCTGTTGTTCAACTATAAAAAAAATAAAATCAGACATAATAAACAAAAAAAAAGTCAAAAGGCATGTATCATATTAACAATTTTGCTAGAAATATTAATCAGCAGAGAGCCTAGAACACATTTCTTTCTTGAATTTAATTAGTAAAATGCAGGAGAACAGAGATATGGTGGCCTTAAAAGAAGGAACATGTCCCTGTAAACAGTTGCAATGTGGTTCTTTTAATAATTCCCTAATACCAGGGCATGAAGTTATTAACTACCACAACAGTCCAAGGTTATGCGAATATGCAATCATTAGGTTTTTATCTGAACACACTAAGGAATAACGAACCAGAGCATTTGATACTTGTTGTGTCTTAAGAAAAGGCCAAGGAACTGAGATGCAATTATGCAAACTGAGTAATTTATGTGAAGATCCCAATCCGTATTTTGGGGAAGGTTCATCTGTATTTGATGAAACCAGGGACTTGGTTTCAGGCACACAGTATTTCTACTTCATATTTTGTCAAATTTTAAAATTTGTCCATGAAATCCCAAAACGTGGAGGCTCATTAAAGATAATTAAATACAAGAGGAACTGCAATTTCAGCACTTCCTCTTCCGTAAATAATGTATTATGGTAATATTCATTCTTGGTTAATTAATGTACTTTTATGTTTTTAGTTGATGAGACTATATAGTCTGTTAATTGTAGCTGTGATTTTAGAATAATCCTCGCTTTAAATGTATATGTTGTTTATATATATCTATAACGGGCTATCAAATATTGAACATGTGTAAGATAATTAAGTCTCTAAATGAAGCTGACCAAGTATGACATGTAATTTCTCGAAAATTAAATGATCATTGTCACATGATATATTATATTAAACAATGAGGGAACAGAACATTAGTCAGAATCTAGAGAATAAGATTTAAAGATTTCATGTGATGCTAATGAGATTTGGCAGCAGCAATTATATGCACGGAAAAAAAATTTGACTTTGTTGAGAAGACTTAGTACATACTGGCTGCACTTGTAATTGTTATATCCATCCACCTGACAAATTGTTAGATGCAACAACATTATACTTCTCTTAAACTAAGTCGGGATAGAAATTGATGTGCACTCGTTCTTAATTATTTAATAATTACATGTTGATGACTAATGCATGTCAGGAACTTAGTTTCCGGTTTAATTTATTTCAGAACTAATTGTGTACTTTAACTGATTAAGCTGAATTCTGAAAAGAGAAACGAGACATGCCTCAATTAATTAAAGTACTAGTTTTAGTTCTACTATCTTCTTTCAATCTCTTCCATGTTAATACGTCTTTTTTCTACAAAATTTTCCATTTTTTTCACTCTTATAACAAAATTAACCATCCAAAATATGTAAATCGTTGAATATAATTTTGAAATTTAGCGATAAAAATGCTCTAAAAGGTTAGAACTAACGGTCCATTCTATAAGTTTTTTTTTTTTATTTGGTATAGTAGGGTATTTTATTTATTTTTTATTAAAAGTTGAGATTCATATAATATCATTCAATATATACGTGTAAACTAATTTTGTCCAAGTTTGTAAAATCATGATTTATTTTATACGTATCTCCGACTGATGGACCAATTGCCTTAGTATTATTTTGTGTACTTTAAAGTATCTTAAGAAATATAAAAAATATTAAAATGCTTCTGATTTCTGATAAGTGCAGTAAATTAAATAACTTTAGTTTTTTTAACATCGTTCATTCTAACTAGCATAAAATGTGAGAATAACTTAATCTTCATATTGAACCTTTCACATGCTGACTTGTACATAACACTAATCTATACTATATTATAAAAGGGTTGTACTAGATTTGTCTATTAATGTTTAGCTTTAAGTCTTTTCTTAATGATCAAAACACGTCTAATCGAATGATATAGATCAATATTTTAAAAACTAATGGCTCAGATTTTGATTAATATCATTTTTTCTCTCCATTTTATTTTTATTTTTATTTTTGTACCATGCATTAATTGGAGGTCTAAAAAAATTATCCATCAAATAAATTAATAATCAACCATTTTTATTTTTTAAAAAAATATCTACTATACAACTTTATTTAAAAAATATTATGTTTTATAAATTATATTTTATTAAATAATAAATTAATTATATATACAAATTTAAGAGTCTTCATAATTGATTTAGATATAAATTATATCTAAGCAAAAATATATTAGTTATTTATAATAAAATTACTGCTAGATACAAATATTTTTAAAGTTAAAATGGTCCGCATAACGGATGGATTCTATCGTAGTATTTTTAAATGGTTTAATATTTAAGGGTGGAGTTTTTTTAAAAAAAAAAATTAAATTTCATTCACCACCTCCCATCATTTTAGGAGGTAAAAAAAACTATAGTTACAAAACCCACTTCTACACAATTTCCTATTTTGTATCCTGTCAATAGAAACTAACCTCACAATAGAAAAAAATTGGAAGTCCTATTTATCAATTTGCAACTAAAATGAGGCTTCAAACCATCCAAGTACTCAGCTTTTACCATAGAAACCTTCATTATTCAGTTATCATGATAACTAGAAGATTAATGTAATTGTGTATAACACTTTCTTATATGACTTAGGGATCTTCCCTAACCTCTTCCATGTCAACAACTGCATCCATAATTGCATTTTCCAATTCACATATTTCACCTGTCCATAAATACCTTGATGAACATATTTTATTACACAAATGTTGTCTAGAGAATGATCTATTTGCAGAAAAAAAATAACAGTATTCCGAATCAACCAAATTTGCCAAATAATCGCTGAAAATAGGGTCGGACTGAATATGCGATGATCTTCTAAATCATTAAAAGCCCAAGAGATCAAGAACTTATTAAATTAGTTTAGTCTGAAAGAAAGAGTAGGCAATAGGAGAGAATAGAGATTATGGGCTTTTATGGGTGATCATTGCAATATTTCAGAAAGATGTATATGGGCCCAGCCCATGAACATAACCCAAAAGAAAAAGAAAAAGAAAAAGAAAAAGGAAAAGAAAAGAAAGAAAGAAAAGATGAACAAAAGTTGCGGCTTGACTGCCTTGAAAAATAAAAAAAATGGCGAATTTGCAAAATTCCAGTTGGTTTTACAAAAGATGTCTGACTCTGACCCCACTATCCAGCGTAGCGACGAGCGACCGATGAATTCTAGATGCTAATTAATATATCTAAACACGGTCCACATACGACATGCTGCAACACCGAATCAATGCCACTCCCCTTTCGTACCTGGAAAAATTAATATCAAACAATTAAGTTCGTCAAAGAAAAACAACAAACAAATACAAATGAGAAAGGATCCGGGAAGGAAATTCATTTTTTCCTCTTCACCATCGCCATCGCCATCGCCAAGCGAGAAAACAAAGCAAAGCAACAAAAAACGAAAAGAAAAGAAAACAAAACTAAGCTGACTAAACCCCTCCTTCCTTGCAGCTCCTTAAACCCCTCTCCCTCTCCCTCTCTCTCTCTCTCTCTCTGATCAGCTCGATATGCCGCTGGGCAAGTTCGATCCATTGAGTCTTAAGGTATGGATCGTGGTGGGGATCACGATGGCTGGAGCGATCATAATCGCCGAGGCCAGTCGTCGGCGCCGGCGCCATGCGCCGATCAAGACGGTCCGGTATTATGGAGCTTTTGTGGATCGGTTCGAGCTTCTAGGAGCACCCCAGCCTCCTCCCCCAGCTGCTCCACTTCTCCTCTCGGGCCTCTCTTTCGCTATCAGTGACAAGTATTTCTCATTTTGCGTTTCTTTTGTTAGTATTTTAGTTTATTATTCTATTATCAATGGGTTTGAGCTTGCAAGTACGCTGTATGGATACATATTTCATTTGGATGGGAAGACAACAGCCATTATTTGTATCACAGTATATTGCTATGCCAAACCATAACGACTAGCTCTCTTTGCAAAATGGATTAGTAAAGTTTAGTAGTGAATGGATCTGCCATAAAAGCTATTAAATGAAATACTGTGGCAACGATGGAAATGGTGCCACAATCTGTAGACTTTGGTGCATCTAGATTATGGTGTAAACACAGTGAAGAAACAGATATTGAGTCAACCGGCCCTGAAGTGAGAGTCTTCAATTGAAATTTGAAAATATTTTGCAACCTTTTTGTTTGTGTGTTTTTTCTTTATTTCTGTTTTCCTTCTATTTGATGGTGAAGAACGAAAATGCAGCTTTGATATAAAGGGGCAAGTAACTGGATTTGGTAATCCTGATTGGATGAAGACACATGAGCCTGCAGAGCACACTGCCCTGATTGTTACTGTGCTAAGAAAGCAGGGGGCGAGCTGTGTTGGAAGGACTGTGATTGATGAGTTTTTGTTCGGGTTAGTTTTTAATTTTCTCATGAGATGCATTTTAGAGTTCCTTATTCTTGGTAAATGTGAATTAATTGCATGTCTAAATATCTCTTAGCCCCCAATTGTTACTTCATAGAGTAAAACTGCTTTCTCATGGTGTATCTTTTCCATACCACATTAACTAAAAATTAAGACTGCTGTGCAAAGATGGAAAGAAAAATAAGGACACATATACTTGCTTGTTTTTCACCTCCAGATATTATTGTTCTGCTCCATTCTGGTCTTTCCCTTCCATTGCTATCAGTTCATTAGTAAAAAGTTGAAAAGTACAACAAATACCTTCTGGAGATGCATCGTAATAGTATGTGTTTTTACAATGAACAAACTTTACTCTTTTATTGATAGAGTGAAAGGTGAAAATATGCATCATGGCATGACCATCAACCCAGAGGTACAAACAGATGTTCCAGGAGGCTCATGTAGTGGAGCTGCTGTGGCCGTTGCAGCTGGACTTGTTGACTTTGCTCTTGGTATTTCATTGACTTAATCTAAACTTTAATACATGCTTCTTGATTTTTTTTTACCACAATTTAAGGATACCTTTTGTTCCTGCAGGTACAGACACAATTGGAGGCGTGAGAATCCCAGCATCATTCTGTGGGGTTCTTGGTTTCAGGCCATCTCATGCTGCTGTTTGTTCATCTGGCATGTTGCCAAATTCACAGAGCCTAGATGCCATTGGTATTGCTCTATTCACTACCTTACTCACAAGTTTTCCTGTAAATGCTGTATTCCCTCTTTGGAGTCAAAGTGGTAGTATATGGGACATGATATTTGATTGAGATATCTCTTCAGGAAGTTAAAGTGGAAAAAATTGACTTGCTTTTTTTTTAGTCAAGTGGCAAATCTTAACTTGCTCCTTACTAATTTCTGGGTGAATATGATGCAGGGTGGCTTGCACAGAACCCAACCATATTGCACAGAGTTGGTTCTGTGCTTTTGCCGGGGACAGCAAAAGCACTTAAAAGAACAAGGCAGTTCATTATTGCAGATGATTGTTTCCAGCTGTCAAATGTGCCAATACAGAAAACAGTTAATGTTATAAGCAATTCTATCGAAAATTTATCTGGATGTAAGACGTCAGTTGTCCTTTTTCATGTATATGTTCTTAAAATATGTATCAGTTTATTCTTCAACTAATTGTCTATCTTGCTTTTCTGATAATATAGATCAGACTCCCAAGCATATGAATATTGAGCAGTACATAGCCTGCAATGTACCTAGTTTGAAAGAGTTCTATGAGCCTTCTTCAAAGTCTCCAAAAGGGTCATCTGCTCTAAAGGCCCTCTCCTCTGTCATGTTGCTTCTTCAAAGGTTTGCTTTAAGTTGATTTAATTTTATATGAAAGAGAACTGTTTATGTTGAGTTTATCCAAAAAGGGGAACCTCTGCACTGAAGACATGATACTGGTATTCCACTGAAACTGTATTGAGTGACATTGTGTCATTTTTTAAACTCCTTTTACAATTTATTCTCTAATCACAATCTGTCCTATGGCTTCTTGTTATTCAACATCAAATTTTGTTTTTGAGTCTCTTCTGAAATGCATTGCCTATTTTCTTATTACGTGATCATAATTAAGTACAAAAGAATTTTGTACTTGCATGTGCAGGTATGAATTCAAAATGAAATATGAGGATTGGATTAACAATTTCAAACCTAGTATCAGTCTGGATGTGTCAGCCCGGATTCTACAAGCTATAAATTACACACCTGATAACCTGAAATCTCTTTACAATGTTCGGACTGAACTAAGGGCTGCACTTAGCACACTTCTAAAGGTAATTTTGAGGCAATATTAGTCAAAAATATCTCTTACACAATATTTTTATATGTTTGTTGAAGATCCAACCCACCTAAATCAGTTTCTGTATTATCATTCCTATATACTAGTATTGAAGGCTAGTAGCAGATTTTGCTAAATCCAGAATTGGTATAATTAGCATAACTGCACTTCTTTAAACGGTATATAAGCCGTAACTGAAATCGTTCTTTAATAGAAAAAATCTATTGAATTACAATTGTATGCTTCCATGTGTTTTAATTAGGATGGAGGAATATTATTGATACCCACAACAACAGCTATTCCATTAAAGCATGACACGAAACAAAAGGCATCAGCTGAGTATGAAGATAGGCTTTACACTCTACTCAGCATATCTGGGGTCTCTGGCTGCTGCCAGGTAATTTCAAGAATTATGATTTTTATTTTACTTCTATTACAAACTCCAAGGGCCCAATTTCTTGTACTTGCGCAGATGCTCTTAAAATCATGTATCTTCTCATAATTTTTCAGAACCCTTTTATTTATATATTTAACTACATATAGCCTTGCTCAAATTTTCAATTGACACTCTAAATTTTTGTTGCTGGTTGCAAGCAGCAACCTACTCGATTGGAGTCATGGAGGTGGAACATTCCATGACGAAACAAAATAGATATCGAGCATAATAAATTTGACTTTTGATATGCTTTTGCATAATGTTTTTTATGGAGATATTGATTCTTTTCTTTTAATTAATCTGTGATTATGGTGTTGGGTGTTTTCTGGGAATAACTTTACAATGTAGGTGGTAGTTGCTAACTTGGTAAAGATTATCATTTAAGAGAAATAAAAAACTCTTCTTTTTTGGCGCCCATTTACTTCATGAAAATTCACACAATGCAGCTTTTGTTTCCAGGTCACAGTTCCTTTAGGAAAGCATGATGACCATAATATATCGGTTTCTCTCGTAGCAGCTCATGGTGCAGATAGGTTTCTTCTGGATACAATTCTTGATCTGTATTCCCCAGTCCAAGAACAAGCGGCAATTGCTTCCAGCTACTTTCTTCCAGCACCACAAAATGATATGAACAGTGATATGAATACAGCGGAAGTATTGAAAGAAAAGGTACATTATTTCTTTTTTTTTTTCAGTTTCAGGAATTAAAATGACTATTGGCCTGTGTGATCAAATTGTCATCCTATTTAACTACTATTGGCCTTTGTTGTAGGGGAATGAGGCATTCAAGTTAAAACAATGGAAAAAGGCAGTCAACTACTATTCTGATGCTATTAAATTGAACAATGCAAATGCAACCTACTATTGTAACAGAGCAGCTGCATATCTTGAACTTCACTGGTATTTGAATTATTTTTTATCATACTGAATCAAGCTGTTCTGGTTTACATAAAGTATTTAATCATAGTAAATTTAAATACATTTTACTGTTTGTGTAGCTATCAGAAAGCAGAGGCGGATTGCAACCAGGCTATCTCACTTGATAAGAAAGTAAGTGTTTAGTAAATGCAGATTCCTTTTCCTTTCAGCTACTTTCTCATACTTTCATTATACTGAACTATCTTTTTGTCTTGTAATTAGCTGCTCAATGACATTTTTTTTTCTTGGTGTCAGAATGTGAAAGCTTATATGAGGAGAGGGACTGCTAGAGAAATGCTCCTCTATTACAAGGAGGCCCTTCAAGGTTTGTAAAGTTTGACCTTCATTATTTCAAAAGTATGAAAACTGAGCAGTACATTGAATCACATTATTGCTCTATTTTTCTGTTGCAGATTTCAGATATGCACTAGTTCTTGAGCCACAAAACAAAGCTGCACGTGCAGCTGAGAAAAGAATAGAGAAGCTTCTGAGATTAACTTTATGTGGACATACATGATACAATTTTAATGGAGATGATCCATTGTATATGGTGTATGGTGGTATAAGTTTCAATCTCGTGAGATCTGGAAAACAAAATGAGAAAAAGAGGAAAAATGAGGAAAGTTTTGAGCAAAGCCAGTGTGCTGGATTATTTCTGCATTAATTTTGTGCAGCCATCAGTAGATTATGTCTATAATTTTTTAATGTATCATTCGTGCAGCTGATATCTGGCAACCAATGATTATCTAATCGGTTGGAATTGTACAATCTTAAATCCGATTTTGGCTAGTAAGGTTTTCATCATATATTTGTACAGCAAAAGCCCTTTGGTATATGATTTTAGTGCAACTTGAATTGTTTTCTTACGAACAAATGCTTTAAGAATTATATTCAAATCTTTTTTTGTCAAGTCAAATCATTTGATGGATGATTAGGCAGTTCAGGAGTTACAATGCACGATTGATGGCTTTCAGAAATTATATCATACAAGAAAATGCTTACCGAAACAAGGAACATATTTAATGAGTTGATGGTTACGAATACCAACTAAATGTCGTAAGAATACGAAAGAAAACCGAAAGAAGTCGCATAGTAACTTTGAACATAGAATGTAAGACTTGAATTAGTATTCAAATTGACTGTCAAAAATATGGAACAATAGTATGAAATTACACCAATTTTTGGTAGCAACAATGGTATCAAATGTATACCTGCCTAACAACTCCCAGTCATAAAATGCATTATTTATGTCGAAGGAAAGTACGAAACATCCCCCACCGTCCAATTGGCAATTGGGATTGGGGCATCACACCGTCAGAAAATACTGCACGTGCAGCACGTCAGATTTAAATCTAGGAGCGACTAACTGCCCCCAAAAAAATTTCCCCCTAACTGCCCCCCAAATTCTGGGGAATTTAAAAAAATATATTTATATGTGCCAACTTAAGGGTTTATATCCGTTAGAAATAAGGATTTATATCTATATGTTTTTGGAGTTCAATTAAGATCCATTCTCGGAAATGACGTTCTAATAACCGTCCTAAACTTAATTATATTATATTTAACACGTTTTTAATATGAAAAATGTGTGTTTTTACATATTTAACACGTTTAACACATTTTAAATGTGAAAAATATGTAATTTTCATACATAAATTATTTTCAGATGAATGATGTTTATAACTGTTCAAATTAATGGTTTATCAGTTAACATGAAGGTTTATACCTGTATAATAAAAGGGTTTATATTTGTGCACATTAAGGATTATATAAGTGTATATTTAGGGTCAATACCAGCTTAGATTAAAATTCTATATAAGATCAAAATCAGAGTGTATATCAGCTAATTATAAGGGTTTATACATATGTGTTTTAAATGATTATATATGTTCAGGTTCAAAAATATCAGTTCATATTTAGAGTCATTTTAGATTAGGGATATGTATCAGCTCACAAAGGGTTTATATCAAAATATATTAAGACAATATATCAGTTTAGAATAGAGATATATATCAGTTCAGATTAGAGTTTGTACCAATTTAAATTAGAGTTCACACCGGTGCAAATTCAGGGTTTATACTAGTTCAAATTCAAGTGTTATACCAACTCATTTTATAGGTTTATACTAAAGTATATTAAGTTATTATAACAGTTCAAATTAGAATTATGTATCAGTTCAGATTAGAGTTTTGTACCAGTTCAGATTAGAGTTCTGTACCGGTGCAAATTCAGGGTTTATACCAGTTTAAATTCAAGTGTTATACCAACTCATTTTAAGGGTTTATATCAGAGTATATTAAGACATTATATCTATCCATATTCATGGTTCAATACCAATTTAGGTACAGAGTCGGTTATGATTAGAGTATACCAGTATATACCAGTGTCTTTCTTAGGGTTCATATAAGTATATAAGAAAGATTTATACCACGGTATATTAAGGATTATAGCCGTGCATATTAAAGGTCAGTACCATTTCAGATTAGAGTTTTGTGTCAGTTGTAATTAAAGATTTATACCAGTCAAATTCTAGGTTTATACCAACTCATTTTAAGGATTTATATCAGGGTATATTAATACGCTTATATCTGTCTATATTTATGGTTTAATACAAATTCAGGTTCAGAGTTAATTATGATTAGAGTTCTATACAAGTTCAGATTCAAGGTTTATACAAATTTAGTTTAAGAATTTATACTAATGTATATTAAGGGATTATACATCTGTATATTAAGGGTCAGTAAAAGTTCATATTAGAATTATGTAGTAGTTTAAATTAGGGTTATGTATCAGTTTTGATTCAAGGTTTATGCCAACTCATTTTAATGATTCATAATAGTGTATTTTAAATGTTTATATATGTTTATATTAAGGGTTCATACCTGTTTAGTTTTAGATTCATAATTTATACTACTTTTAGCAGGTTTAGACCTATTTATATTGAAGCTTTATACCATTATATATTAAGGGTTTATATCTGTTTATAAACTCTTAACATGAACATGTATAAGAATTTATACTTATTTTTTTGTAGGGTTTATACATTTTCTTGCAAAAGTTAGATAACAAGATACAACAAATATTAAAATTTATCATACACTAATACACATTAACTGCAACGAGCAACAACAAATAGGACACAACTTAATACAATAAGCTCTACACAGATTATTACTACCAACAAGTACTAAATTTTTTCCTGAGTAGTAATCTTCATTTAGTATACAAAAAAAAAGTCGGTGGTGTTTGCAAGCTGCTACTAAATACTATCATTCACAATGAGGGTTGGTTAATGTATCATGCCATTTGGATCATCACAACGTATAAAGTGTTCAAGAATATATAAGTATCAAACAACAACCATAGTAACAAATTCGTGATTCGGAAAACGTTTGGCGAGGTCAAAAATTAGACGTTCGGGTATAATATGGGTATAATTCAGAAATAGTTCATTTTACATAATATTAATAAAATATATATTATATTGATAAAATATTAAAATATATTAAAAACTATAAAATTTTATATAAAATAATATATAATATATTTTTTTGCCGAATAATTCGTGAATAAAACGTACACAATATATTAAACTGACGAATTATTCGTGAAACATCCGGCTATGAATGAAAAATGAATTATTCGCGAGTCTTGTTAACAACAACTATAAAGTGTTCAATTTGACCATAAGTAGTGTGCAAACAGTTTTCGTAATCATAGTAGATACTTCTATCAAAATCACCAATTTTTTACTTCACTTTGAATTTCAAAAGTGGATATTTTTATCAAAATAATCTATTATTAAGGGATCCCTCCCATTCCAATAAACAATATATCAAAATTTAATAATTTAAAAATTAATAAGCAAATAACAACAACCCATCGCTTCAAATTTCAATTGTTCGATTGACTTGTAAAATAAACCTAATAAAAGTAACAAAATTATACCACGTGAATACTATCTATAAAAAATGAATGAAAAAAAATAAAAAGAAAATATTAATCATAGAGTATTGCAGTGCAATTAATACTCCTATTAAAAATTATCAACATAAAGTAGTCACACGCCTGATATCCACCAGGATTGCCACACGAGTCAAAATAAACCTTCTTAGAAAAAATCAAAATAAGATGATTATAATACAGTTGCATGACAATCTCGTAATCAAGGAATGAATAGTTTGACAAAATCAAAGCATCAAAAAATCTCTGACCAAAGTAGAGTTTCTAATGTTACATCCTGATTAGTAGATTAAAATAAGATTAGTTCAGGGTATGCTGACTTGAACAAAAGAGCATAATCTGACAGCATATGAAACAATGCATGATAAAATATAAGGTTAATCTTCTGACAGGTCACTGAACTTTGATGTTTATTTATATTTGATCATTGAACTTTTATTTATTAATTTTTAGTCATTGAATTTTGATATTTATCCATATTGGTCGCTCTCATTAGTTTTTTATTGAAAAATAATTGAAAGACTAATGAAAAAATAAAAATAAAAATAATTTCATTTCAATTAGTTTTAGCAATAAATACAATTTCATTTAAATTATTTTTGTATGAAAAAACTAATAGAAGTGATCAAATATGGATAAATATCAAAGTTTAGTGATTAAAAATGGATAAATAAAAATTCAGTGATCAAATATGGATAAATATCGAAGTTCAGTAACCTGTTAAAAGATTAACCCTAAAATATTATATATACACTAAACATTTAGACTGTCAGTGTAGGATAATAGTTTTCACAATAGCACCATAAGACTGGAAAAAAAATAACTTGAAATTATGATATTTTACCACTTCTGAGAATCCATACTCATGCAAATGGTGTCTAGCAAGAGTCTACATTTGTGGTTAATAAGTTTTGGAGATGTAGAATTGAACTGTAACAAATCAAGTCAATTAATTGCACCATAGTGCATACAATGTTTCAAAACTAGTCGAGATGTCAAACAAAACATATTAGCAAATGGAAGGACCTATTGAAAAGAGAAAAAAATATTGTTTACACGAAAGATTCTATAAGTCTGTACCATTGTTTGAATCCTGCTTTCTACTAACTTTTGTACAAATTAAGCAAATACAAATCTAACAAAATAATATGGTACATGTGGCAGACTTCATAACTACAAAGGTTATTGCAATTCTAATATATTACTTAGGCTAAGGTCAGTGTCAGTATCCACTAATTATGTTTCTGCTCTTGCTTTATTTTATTACTAGATATATGTTGTGTTTGTTTTACAAATGTGAGTTCAATCTGGCTAAATGATGTTAACCATGCATCTTTTGGTCCTAATTGACACAAGTTGTAAACTTTGGATCAATGGAGAAAGATGAGTTATAATTTTGTAAATGAGGCAAACAAATAGTTTACGATAATTGCATGGGGGACAAAAGATTAGAAAAAAGAATGAATAAAAAGCTAGATATATAGCAGAAAACTAAAATATAAGCTTACCTTGGAGTACAGATGGCGTTGAGTATGCTAATGGTGGATGGAACATAAATGACAATGTACTTTGCGAGATGTACTTCAGGGACTAGCACACGTGCTGAAATAATGACGCAATAGATGAAGATGTCAAAGTGTGCAACTATTTTCCTCACAAAGAAGAAGGCATACAGCACATGAAATTCTTTAAGAGTGAAACCCTCTGCAACAATTGAAGTAAAAATAAATGAGTAGATAAGAATATGACAGAAAATGAAGAATTAGATAAGGATATGATTACATATTCTATATGGGTCCGTTTGGCAAATCAAGGAATAGTTTTGAAAGAGTGATAATTTTGGAAGAGTGATAGAATAATATTTTTTTTAGAAGAGTGGTAGAAGAGTGGTATTCTTGACTATTCGGAAGAGCGAAAATATCGTTTGGCGGTTGTTACTTAGAATTAATATGAATAATTATGATACTAATAATGATGATGATAATAATAATAATAATAGTAAAATAATAATCATAATAGTAAGATAATAATAATAATAATAATAAAGTAATAAAAAATAATCATAATAAATAATAATATTATAATATTAATATAATAAAAATATAAACATAATCATAATATAATAATATAATAATAATAAATTATAATTACAATCATAATTATAATAATAATATAATAATAATAAGTAATCATAATTTTAATAATATAATCATAATATAATAATCATAATAATAATCATGATAATAATAATTATAGTCATAATCATAATAATATAACCATAATCATAATCATAATAATATAATAATAAAAATATAATCATAATCATAAAAATAATTATAAATAATTATAATTATAATAATATAATAATAAATTAATCATAACTATAATCAATATATGATAATATAATACAACATAATAAAATAATAATAAAGTAATAAAAAATAATATAATAAATAATATATTATAATAGTAATATAATAAAAATATAAACATAATCATAATATAGTAATATAATAATAAAAAATTATAATTACAATCATAATTATAATAATAAATAATTTTAATTTTAATAATATAATAATCATAATCATAATCATGATAATAATAATTATAGTCATAATCATAATAATATAACCATAATAAAATCATAATAATATAATAATAAAAATATAATCATAATCATAAAAATAATTATAAATAATTATAATTATAATAATATAATAATAAATTAATCATCACTATAATCAACATATAATAATATAATACAACATAATAAAATAATAATAAGTAACAATAATCATAATCATAATCATCATAATATAATAATATAATAATAAATAATCTTGATCATAATAATATAATAATAAAATAATTATATTTATATTCATAATATATTAATATAATATTAAAATTATATTTATAATAATAATAAATAATATAATAATATAATGGTAACGATAATATAATAACAATGATGATAATAATAATTTAATGATAATAATAGTAATAAATAATAATCATAATATTAATATAATCATATATATAATATAATAATATAATAATACTAAATCTTAATCATAATCATAGTATAATAATATAATATAATATAATCAAACAATAATCGCTATTAAAACGAGAGCTAATCCGATATTCCACCTATAAGTTGGTATCTGGGATTAGCACTATTCCGCACTCTTCTACTTAGTCTAAAATTCGTTTGATAAATTAATTCGTCGGAATAACTATTCTATTCCAACTTTTTGTTATTCCATTGAGTGCCAAACATAATTACTTCACATATTCAAAAAAAATATAATTACTTCACATATTCAAAAAAATAAAAATAACCTATTTTTGTAACCTATTAAAACTAAATCCGAATTTAAAAATTAAAATCTAACCTATTCAAAACAAATATAGTTACTTCACATATTCAAAAAACTAAAAATAACTTATTTTCTTAACCTATTAAACTTAAATCCGAATTTAAAAATTAAAATCTAACCTATTCAAAATAAATCTACCATAAACTAAATTTACTCTACAAAAAAAAATTAATATAACATGAAATAAATATACCCTTTAAAACTCGCGGAAAAATCTTATGGGAGACGCCGAACTTCGTAATTTCGATACCTTCATAATTTCGTTTGCGTATTTTTATAACTATATTTTTTGGAATAATAAATTTAAAAATTGAGAATAATATTATATTGAGAAAATAAAAGATTGAGAGATTGAGAGAAAGTGAAAATGTTGAGATGGAGAGGGGTGTATTTATAGAGTTTTGATTGGAGGGAATAAATTTTGAAATTTATAAAAAAAATAAAATTTCCAACGGGTACGGGTTCGGCGGGTTCACAGGACCGGGAGGAATTTTTTTGAATTTAACGGGTTCACTGGTACGGGTACGGGTACGGGACGGCGGGTACACGGGGTACAGGCGGCGGATACACGGGTACGGATACGGACTGCGGGTACACGGGTACGGATACAACGAGTTTTTTCCAAAAAAAATGGTGACCGACTTTTCTCAAACTCATACCCGTTTATCCATCTATACTCGCGCACAAATACAAATACCCAAGGTAACGAGTACGGATTGTACCGCTGGGTTTTAGCACCACTAGTTTACGCCACCTTCCGAGCAATTTCCTGCTATTGTCTCTGCACGTGGTCGAGAATCGGATGATGGAGGAAATCACGTGTGATCCATTGTGCACCGAGTGTAAGCACAAAAAATGCCCTCGCTTTCTTCGTTACAAAATTCGCAACCCGATTCCAATCCGAATTTTTCCAGTTCGCACCTGATCTGAATTTCATTGACCAAAAAACTAATGGCCTCCTCTAGTAGGGCCACCAACCCACCGTCGACCTCCGCCGCTTCCGATCCTTGCGCCGCTCTTCACAACCTGTCTCTGCTTGGTCAGAGGATGGAATCGCTCCGGCGCTTCCTCTCTGACTCGCTGGACGGACGCGCCGCCCCGATCGCCGCCGATCAGATGCAAATCGTTTCGTCTGAGATCTCCTCAACAGTTCAGCATGTGATTCTCAACGCTACGGCGCTTCTCGCCTCTGCTACCTCCCAGTCCCCATTATTCAACCCCGGCATGCCGGCACAACCTTCCAATATTAAGGAGAATCCACCTCCTCCTGTGGCCGATCAAGTCGTGGTTGATTCTGTAGCTGAGGATGATGATGATCTGGATGCTTTAGCTCAAGGTGAGGATAAAAAAATGCTAATACTAATTTGTTTTTCAATGCATTTACTACAGGCTGGGTCAACTAGTGAATCAGTCTTAGAATATATAGGGATTATAGTGGTTTTAAAATGAATTTAGGTGACAAAAAAGGGAATTTATACAGAGTATACTGAGGGTATGCATTATTTTAGTCCAGCCAGATTGAGGCATCTGTGCTATTCAAAGATATCCCCTTTTGATGTTATATCTAACATAGAAATGGAAGTATGGTGTAATTAGCTAATTAAATGCTAACTGATTCCTAGTTATAGCATGAGACAAGAAGGGAATTGTCCAGGAGGAAGTAAATTACAGTACTTTGATGAAATTTGCAGGACTTAGTAGTTAAAAAGAGAAATTAGTCACAATTGCTATATAGTAAGTATTATGGGTACTTTACCGATTACAGCATCCCACCCCAGGGGGTCTGATCTGAACCAGCTCAAAAATGGTTAGGACATCAATTTTAAGATATGCCTGGTTCTGCAATTGGTATCTTCATGTCTGGCCAAATCCCAGCCGGACTCCAATGGAAAGAGTATGGTGTTAATTTATCTATTGGCTAAATGTGAATCCGTTCTTATATCCGTACATATAATTGTAGTAAGTGGGCAGTCTAAGAAATATCACAATCATTACTGGTCATAGAACTTTTGAAAACATTAAAAGTACTCTATTGTACTGTTAGTACTGTAACTTCATAAGAAACTTTAACAGAATTTTGTGTATTGTTTTCAGTTATATTATTATGATGATCATTCACAGCATGGTTTTCTTTGTCAATATATCATACGTATTACTTGAATCTCTTCCTCATAAGTTCCAATGCTTGAAAGTCTTGTAGTAAATAAGGGTTTGATGAGAAAATTTCAACAAAGCCAATAACTGTATATCCTGACCTGTCCTGGACTTACCCCAGTTTGATTCACTAAACATTTGCAAACAGGGTATGAGAATCTCTTTTGGCACTCAGAATGATAGTTCTGTATCATTGCTAAACATATTATCCAGCATGCCCTGTTTGAAAACAAAACACATGTTGGTGAATATTTGGAAATAAATAATTTTAGGTAAGGGCCTGGGTATACTGTAGTATCAGGGATCCTAACCTCTCGGATGGAACCTCTAAATATGTACTTCAGGACACTTTTAGGCATCCATTTTGTGTTTTTTTTTTTTTATGTTTTCATATAATGTCAAGAACAAATGCATTGGCTAAATTAACTGAATATGAACTAGATTGTGCAAAGTAAGTGAAGTCTGTCATTGTTGTCAAATTAAAAATAAATGGCTATCTTCGTATTCTTCCCCCAAGATTTTAAATCAATCAGATAAAGGTGCAAAGAACTTAAATTCCATCTAACAAGGTAGACTTTTTGTTTTAATGTTCTCATGACTACTTGTATATACACATCAGAATTTGTCAGTCATTACAAGAATTATAACTGGTTTAGAAGCCTCCTAATCAAAGTCGATCTTTTTTACTTGCACTTTCCAGAAAGCCAGTTCATGGCAAAGGAAGAAAATGAGAATCTCTCAGACTGTGAAATAGTAGAGATGGAAGCAGAAGAATTATTGACTGAGCATGTGCATGCATGTGAAATTTGCGGCAAGTCTTTCAAGCGTGATGCCAATCTACGCATGCACATGCGGGCCCACGGAAATCAGTTCAAGACCCTAGAGGCCCTCTCTCGGCCTGGTGGCCCCGCTGAGCCTGTCAGGAGAAAGCTTCGTTTCTCATGCCCATATCAGGGCTGCAACCGCAACCAGACGCACAAGCGATTCCGGCCGTTAAAGTCTTCTATATGCCTCAGAAACCATTATAAAAGGAGTCACTGCCCCAAGTTGTACACCTGTCAGCAGTGTAACAAAAAGAGTTTCTCCGTTCTAGCTGATTTGAAGGGCCACCTGAGGCACTGTGGCGACACCCCATGGAGGTGTTCATGTGGCACCACTTTCTCAAGGAAGGACAAGTTGTTTGGCCACCTGGCACTTTTTGAGGGTCACAAGCCAGATATTGGATCTGGCGTGGGGCAAAAGAAAGGAAAGGAGAAGGAGATTGAAATGGGTAAGGACATAGGTGAAGCTGCTGAAAAGGTAGTTTATGACCCGGTTTTCCTTGATGGGTTTATGGATGAAATTGATGTGTTGGGTGGGATGAATTGGCAGGATGGGTACTCATATGGTGGTAGAGCATGAGCAGATAACTGTTTATGGAGTTTGTTTGCCATTATAACTTATGAGTGCATGATGGCACTTTTCGTATTAGAATTTCATTTGTGGTATACTAACAGCAAAGTCGTTCCTATGAAGTGACTCCTGGTGTGGTTCAAATTATCATTATTAATTGGCTTTTGGGCGCTGTAGGTTGGTACTAATTGTTGTGGTTTTGTCTATACCAGCCACCAGGGTGCTGTACCACCCAACGGCCTCACGAGCCTCTTTCCTTGGGAGTGCCTTTCAGCTAGGTTAAGTTATTATGGTTGTTGGAAAGTTGATAGTGAAATAAAATAAAATTTCTGAGCATTCGGTATGTGAGGATTGTGTAGGTTTTGTTTTGAAACTGGGCATTTGGAATTGTGACTTAGGGTCATATAATTTCCAATTGATCCAAGTATCCGACAATGGCAATTGGCAGCAAAGAAGGAGAGGAGCAGCAAGCGAAGGGACTGAGCAAAGCGAGGTGATTTTGAGGCGCGGGAGGGCGTAGAATTAGATTGATCTGATTAGGAAGAAGCATGATGAAGAGGAGGGAGCGACTTCAATTTCAACAGGAACCCAGTCGCGCCGTTTATCTATTTTCTGGACGCACGGTTTAGATTTCAGAATAAATCGGAGGCATGAAAATTTATTGGGAACAGGTGAACAACTGAAACCTGTCTCAACATTTTTCTCTTTTCATTTTTTTCTTCTTCATATCATATGGATCCTCCCCCAATGGATATGTTATGTTAAATACAGGCCACTAATTAAAAGTAATTAAGATAATTAAACCACACTTCTGCTTTGTTATCTTATTCTTCGTACTATATCCATTTTTTTTTCTTTTTTACCTTTTCCTGGTATTGCAAATGCGTCGCCTGTGTTAACTTGCACGTGACACATCATTGTGTCACGTGGACCCAAGAGTTCACTGGCTATATTAAGCCCTCCTCTGTACAGATAACAGTGAAATGAAAATAGAGAGATATTTCCATCTATCTTCGCTCTTTTAAACACATCAATTAAATTTTCGAAAAGAAGTGCAGAACGGGATCCTCATATGCTGTCCATCCTGACATGATCTGTAGCAGAACTGATAGCAGGAGCTTTACAATACAGTCCTTTCTATATATAACATTAATACTTCTTATATATTTAGAATTTTTGGGGTCAAAAATGTTGTTCGCTGAGATACTCTTTACTGCCAGCAATCCCGTCTGGATGAGGTTTATCGTTAATTTCACGCACAAAAAAATAGGTCATAAATCTCTACCAACTATGGATCAACAGCATGTCAGTACCAGTATCATTTACCAACCCTAGTTCTGTAATGCATTTTCTCTATCTAAGAAAGTAAAAAGTGCATTGGACACAGCAGCGAATTTAATTTAGAATCCGATGAGCAAAACAAAAGCACTTGAAGCAATTTGGGCTATCATAGAGATTCTAAAATCCATAAATCTAAACCTCACCCAATATTCTGTGATCAATAGCGAATCGAGTATCCGATCCTCTCTTATCAACCACGATAATAGGAAAAAAAAATAATAATAAAAGGACAGACTTTAATTGAAGCGCTTTCAACGTTTAGTTAAAAAGTATATTCCTGATGGAATTATACACCACTAAGTCACTAAATGGCACGAAACTAGTACCAGTAACCGAGATTAAATGGTGTAATACCAGATACACTGTTCTTTTACATCTGATCATGCTTGCTTTCTACTCTAATGTTCAATTTCATTTTAACATCACATATGGTTGTTGAAAATATCGTTGCTTCCTCTATAGAATTGCATTTGATTATTAACAGTGCTTGGTTGAGCTGACTAATCCAGACATTCAATTGCAATACTGATATATAGAAATAATGTGATTGTGAGTTTGTGACACACGAAAGTATAAAGCTGTACACAGTGCCAGAATGTCACTATATCAATATACTGTTGGAGAGCTTTCCAATTTGGCACATCATACGAACAAACTAAATTATCTTGGAACATGCTTTGCTTTCCTTTATAAATTGCCTTTCAAATACATGCGCGTCATTTCATTTCATGTGAGCTAATACACTAGAGGTCTTACAAGTGATCAAATCATAAGTAATCTTTTGTAATTAAGGCCAAACAGTTGATCTGGTCACATTCAAAAAAGTGTATTAATTATCAGAAACAAAATAATCGAAATATTGTACATTTTAGCTCATTTCAGATCAACTTTGTACATTGTAAGTTACATCAACCCCCCTTTATTCTCTATCTGTACAAGAGCAAGATTCTTTGTTCTATTCATCAAAACAGAAAAGCACTCCGAATTAAAGTATAAAGGAGGCGCAGGCTCCTTAAGCAGATATGTATTATAACACAAAAAAAAAAAAAAAAAAGTCTATAGAAACTAGGAAGCTCACGTACCACACGGGCGCGCAAGCAAAAACTTGAAGCTGTAATGCAAGGGAAGTTGAAAGAAAAAGGTACTTAAAATCGGCCTATCTACTTGCAGATCCTTGCACGGAAGATGCATGCACGGCCATGGCTACCACGGCTTTAGCCCACGCCACCAATTCTCTCTTCAATCTCTCTTCGTCGGTCCACAACGCCATGTCCACGGCAACTAGACTATGTTTATCCCCATTGGTTGCAGTAGGAAGCATCGGTGGATCTTCGCTTATGATCTCTGGTTGGCTTTCCATGTTTGTGGCCATGCCTTGAGTTCCCAAAGCCATGGTTCTCTTATTTAGAAAGTAGAAACTTATTTTTTTTCCATCTCTCTCTCTCTCGCTGTGCGTCTCCAGCCTCGCTTCTTTTATTTGGTGAAGAGTGAAAATGGTCTGTGGAGTATGTATGTATACTGTACGAGATTAAGACTAGTCAGGAAACATGGTAGAAAGCCCAAACTACAGGTTAAGGAAATAATTAACATAAGGGAAGAATTCTATGAGGACACCTGCAGGTATAAAAGTGGATATGTGATGTCAGACAGAGGTTTGTTGTCACTTGTCAAGAAAGGGACTGCACCGGCCCTTGATCATCACGCGGTAATTTAGGACGTACGTGTTATATTTTTCCTTTTTCAAATTGCTCTTTGGAAGTCTCTGGAGGGTGAATAACGTGCTTGCTTTTCTATATATATCTTTTTCTCGTTTGGTTGTTGTGAGGATAGGATCAAGTCCTAATTGGGATGGGACGACTACAATTTCGCGTGTACTTGGTGTGTCAAAATCTCGTTTGATTGGCTAAATTAGAAAATTTACCGAGCTTAAATAAAAAGAATTCGCAAGAATCAAACGATACGGTTGAAATTATTATATTGATTTTAGTATTTTAATTCTGATCCAACCAAAATCGACAACTTTATCAGAATCAATACATGTTCCGCGTAATTTTATGTGGATTTTAGTATATATTTTTTATCAAAAAGAAAATAATATATAACACGATGGCTGTTCGATGATTTATCATTATAGAATGGAATTAGCAATCTGCGCGTAGCTGCGCTAAGGTGCATCATTTTATGATGTTCTTTCTGTCGAACAATCTAAAACAAATAGAGGCTAAAATTCTTATTAATTTTTAACAATACATCTCCACAAACAACGGACAAGAAGTAAATCTAAACAAGTAACACAAGCTGTTGAGAATATATGACATTATATAATATAACCAAGCAAGCAGTAGGTAGCCCACAACAGGATCTTAACAGAATTTATTCAAATGAAAGCTACTGGGTCCCATTGCATAATTCAGATAATACTACATCTTAAAATGCACTGGTAAATTATCATCAAGCAAAGGAACCCGTTGTTCAGCGGGCCATATTCTCACTGTCAATTGAAATCCTAGCCACGGGCCTTGAGCTCAGCAAGGCGGCGGGTGAGATCATTCTCGTCAACCTTCTCTTGCTCCTTTGCCGGAATGGCATGGGCCGCTGCCTGGGGCAGCCCAACAGAAACTTCAAGCCCGTAATCATCTGCCACCTGTTGCATCAGTGAATTCACCTCGGTCTCAGGAGTAGAGAGACTGGTCGACCCAGCCATTGCACCCTCCATGAACTCAGCCTGGACCTCCATGTTGACGAACTGAGTCTCGAATTTATCCATGGTCTCTGACATTTTTTGGAGGTTGCCTGTGGCAAGTGCTGAGTCAAGGGACTTGACTATAGAGCCCATTGATTTACCAATTACCTGTATGTTACTAACAGTGTTACTACGATCCTGTAAGTAGCAGGCTAATTTTTATTTCTTTCGCAAATGAAAATCAATTAATTTTGGACACATGAAATTCATGCAGATAAGTTATAAATATTAGGAGATGCCCCAGATATTTGCAATGTACCAACAAAGAAGTTTATGATGATTCCATATTAATTAAGGACCATGGGACTTCACATCGTCTGTGTTACTTCACCCCATGAAGTGGTCGGAGTAAATCTCCTCCCTTCTTTGATCTGCCCACCCCTCATATAACTGTCCGTGATTCTAATTGAACGGTTTGGATTTGTTTTCCTTCATACTGCACATGGTGCAGCACTACAAAGGGGTCGGACTTGGACACATGAAAATCAATTAATGCTATTTGCAATAAAAGAAATAACAAATCTGCTTCTAGAGATAACAAAAAAGTACTATTTGTGAAAGTAAACCAGCTGCTCACAAAAAGTTAGGCACTTCTCCCAAACTTTGATTAAACACATGAGCATACCAGTACCGTGTCAGCATTTGAGATGATGAAACAAAACCAATCTAGCATGCAACAAGTACTGATACACACCAGTACCATGCCAGCATATGACAAAAATGGCTTTGTATGAGCAATGTTAGAATGCACTGCATCATGACCCATAACAGTCCATAACAAACTTTAGCATTTTGCTGTAAGTACATTTTTTTGCATAAGTGTATGTTTTCACAAGTTAATTCACTGCACCAAATTATACCCATGTATCAATAGATTCCAACCTCTAATTATCATTCTTAAACCATTGAAATTTTATTTTGGTCTATTTGAGTTAATTTCATTGTTTTCAAATTATAATAAACCAAGTACAAAATCAATTTGCCACATTATCAGTCACAAACATATTGAGTTACAAAATCCACACGTTTTTCCTCAAATCCAGCAAATTCCATAAGAACGTATAAAATTGAGCACCAACAAAAAATGTTTCAAACCCAGTGAAATCGTCAACTTGTTTTCTCACAAATTAAAACCAGGGTCCAGGGAATCATTTGTTTTGATCATTGTGATTAAATAAACCATAGACCATTATGAACTCCTAACTCCTGAAATTTTAAGTTGAAGACTTGAATAAACAGATAACCAAATTTGGCCAAATGCAAGCCCGCAGCTAAGGATGGACAAACAACAGTAGAGTGACTAAACTCGAAACAGAAAGAACAGTAAGAACAGTTTAGTTGCAATTAATAGGTCCTAAATACAAAAAAATATTTGCTGTACCTGCATCTTAGCCTGGGTGTCAAGGCGGGCCACGACAGCATCAATCCGGGATGCAAGACGAAGGTAGTTCATGTGTTCGGTGCGTTTCCTGATAGCATTCTCAGCATAAATGCGGGCCCCATCCATGTTCCCCTTTTCAATGGCCTTCTTCACCTTCAGCTTCTGTTCCTTCTCTTCCTTCTCACATTTCCGGGACTGCCTCTGTAGGCTTTTTGAGGTGAACTTGAGTTCCATGATTTGATTCATGAGTTTCTCAGTGTTACCCATGATGCTACATGCACAATACAATAAGACAAAATTGATATGTAACAAGCTTTTGAAAACCAAAATATGAAATCAGTAAGGCTCTGCAACAAATTGCAGGTTTACACATTCTGAAATTTATATCTTCAAATTCTCAGCTCATTTCTCATTCAACAATTGAGAACCTAAATATGACCGGCCAATACTCAAACCCGGACTAAAATAAGGATCCATTAGATATAAGAAAGTAAATTTGGAGGTTCATACTTTGCCTTAAAGAAGTTCAAGGATCCGTTGAACTGGAACTGGAGTTGGACGGTTACTCGGCGAGAAAAGGAGGGGGGAAGGGAGTAGGGAGGGAGAGATGGGCCAATCGGGTGTCAGAGGGATCAGCGCAAAGCGGAGATGATGGATTTGAGGTCGGAAATCGGGGGAGATATACGGATCAGCAAGTTCTCTTTTCCGATCGTGACGATAGAAGCAGGGGATTTCGTATTTGGAGTGGAGATATTTCCTTCCACTATTAGCTTGGTCTAGGTTAAGGCACCGAGGAGGAAAGTTGGTCATTTCAGCAATCAAAATAAAAGTGCATTTTTTTAATTTCTGGTGTACCCGTTAAAATTCTGAAAATTATCAATATCCCCAATAAAACTCTATTATATCTTAGAAGAAAGGAATCCCTTAATAATGAGTTACTTTCATAATTTTGACAACTATTTTTTTTTTAAATAAATATAAAAATATTAAAGTTTGAAATGCTGATTTACATTTTTACCCTTCCTTCAAATAGAGGTGTCCGAAATGTTTTAGATTTCTTTACTTTTTGTTGTTCCAAAAATTACAGCCACTTGACTTAGTCAAGATTAAATTTAGTAAAGACCAACTGCACTCAATCTCCCTCATTCAGCATATGATAATTTAACATGTGATGCTTAAGTAATGCTAATGGACAGCAACCTTCAAAACAGACTTGATTGCGATGTCATTGTTACTATTTAGCAGCAAACTAAATTTTAGATATATATTTGACCAAGAGCAGTAAAGGATTGGAAGGGGAGACAATGGAGGAGAGATCAATCTCCCAGGGTCATTTTTTTTTTAGATATATATTTGACCAAGAGCAGTAAAGGATTAATTATGTATAACTTGAAAGAATGGGGATAGAAGAAAGAATGATAAGTTTTGATGGAGATATAAGATATTATGGAGTTTTGATGGGATATTGGCAATTTTAAAATTTTTGATGGATAAATAGAAATTAACCTTTTTTTAAAAAAAAAAAATCAAGTCTTATCAATGAAGGAAACAAGGTCGCAACTTAGTTGGAACCTTCCTTTAGACTTTAATTATTATTTAATTATAGAAAAACAATTAAAAATTAATCCATCATTTCCTAATATGGATCAGGAAATCTATTATGAGTGTAACTTGGATCAATCAATCCGTGAACTTAATTACATATTTAATCATTTTCAAACATTGATTTATTTTGCTCAAATTATTGCAGATCAAAGTCTTTTAGGATATATAAATCATCGATTTCGTGAGTTTTTAAGTATCTTTTTAGATTTTCAGGAGTGAAATCTTCTCATATGCAAATATACATTATTTTATTTATATTTTAGAGCAATCTTAAAAATCCAGAATAATATTTAAATCTCAATAATTAGAAATTTTCTACAATCCGTGAGATTTTAATTTAAAAAATATTGAATAATATAAATCAAATTTGAAGATAATCAAATATAAAATATAATTTTAAGTTAAGTTCATAGGTCTTGGTGAGCTTAAACTCATGGCATATTTAATCTAATTTGGATAAAATTTGAAAATAATGCATTTTCTTACAATATATATAAATATACCATAATTATAAAATCTTAATAATGACACAATGATTTGATAATAACAGATATTATTCGTAAATCATTCATAATGTCCACAAATAATTTAGGAATCGTTTAATTTTCCTAACCTTTCAACATGTTAAAAGCCAAACCATTGCAAAATTGTTAGTAGGGAGCAAGTAGCCCGAGCTTTAGTCATAAATTATAGATACTTGGTACTAAATTCGGAAAATTGTGTTCGCTTGTTGTTGTTGTTTTAACAATTGATGTTAAATTTCATTAAAAAAAATGATATTAAATGAAGTATAATTTTTCATATTCATTTTGATCGACACAATTTAATAATAGATCAGCTCCTTTTCATTCCGTTCTATTTCAATCATCGAATGTTTGTTTACTACTTATTTTAGATTTCGAATCAAGAGGTAGATATTTTCTTTGACGAAGTTCTACAATTTGCTATAGTCGGACTCATGTAGAGGCGTCAATGGGTCAGATCAGGTCATCTATTATTGACACGTTCGGTCGTTCCAAATAGATGCAACATGAATAAGATGCTTAATTATTTATATATTTTAAGTGATTTAATATCAACCAACTATATAATTAATCTTAACTAGTGTATAAATAATTTTTTATTAAATAAAATTTGTTATAGTGAATGATTTAAAATTGCGAATACATTCCTATGAGACCAGTATATTGGCCCAATACAAATCTAGCAAGAGCTCATTAAATGGACCAGAGGCCCAAAGGTACTATTAGAGGAAAAAAGACTATAACATTGATTTATTTGAGCTCACTCAGTTAGTATTTGGTTGACAATTTTTTTTTTTTACCCCTCTTTTCTATATCCTTTCTTTCTAAGACACTTTCAAGTTTATCTTTATTATGTGATGTAAATCAATGCCACTTTAAAGGTGCTCAGATATAAAAGCGCCTTTAGATCTCTCCTTTGTTATTTATTTTTTAGGGGTCCCAGAATCTTCTCTTTCTTTGTTGAGCTGGATGTTAGAACTGTTCCTTTTTAGATCTTTTTATATTCTTCATTGAATGATTGAAAGAAAATTCACTATAAAATATGAGAATGAAATATCATTGGCAATCTTTGTCAGTCGTTTTCAAAGCAACACCACCTTGCTTACTGGCATGAAGAAAATGATGAAGCCTTTCGTTTTCAGAGAGGTACTGCATAACAGGACCATGATATGTGGTTGTCTACAAGCTATCTATCTGTACCAAAACTATTAGTCTATTAGTTGGAAATTTACATGTTAGTCCTTTGTATAATTTTAAAATATGTAAAACTTATTTTTGTCAACTGTCAAAACATCCTAAGACCAACCGAATCAGTGGCGGAACCAAGGTAGGCGGCAGCCGGCGCCCAGGGATACCCCTTCAGTTCACTAAAAAATAAAAGTTGTACGGTAAAAAATAATTTTTTTTAACCCGAACATTCTAAACATTTGAACCGTGCACTCCTATCGATCGTTTATGGTTCCGTCCCTGAACTGAATTAATGAGTATCCTAACTGAGAAGCTATTAGGAATTTAGGATGAATTTCAAGAGGGTATGAGATTATGGGTTGCAAATCCATGTGGATGAATTGTGCAGAGGGATTTGTGAGCCTTCGCTGCCATCACTAAAGAAAAAAAGGACAAAGGAAAATTCCTTTCTTGTTTTAAACATGTTTATGGATAAATGGGAGCTTCAAGAGGCGTTATATAATTCAAGCATGAAAGAATTAGTAACGAACAACCAAAAAGGCAACAGCAAATATATATTTGGACCATCATGTGCGAAAACCACTCAACTGATGTACCAGTACTGTATGCCAATTATAGCACTGTACCAGACATTTCTATCGAAGAGGACATAATGGATTTTGAATCCACTGAGCAAAAGCAAATATGGTAACATAAATTTTGTTTGTCATCCAGTCCTAACATCCATAAGTCCGAACCATAACTGATACTATATGATTGGTTGAGAATGGAGATCTGATCCTCTCAGATGAACCAAGGAAATTTATATCTATATATATTTCTTTTAACAGCTCATATTTTTCACCGAAACCTTCTCAGTTCTCACATAAAAACAAAAAAACTAGGTTTGTCTTATTGTCTAGCAAGGAAGAGCCACAGATGGTACCATCACAGGCACGCTATTGAGAGATACGACAAAAATAGATCGATCTCACAGTCGCTGGACACAAGGGAAATGAGAATGAAAATTTATTCTGCCAAGCCTCTTCTACCATACAATAAATCAATAATTATGATGTCAGACAAAAAAAGTATGACCAGGCCTCTAAGAAATCAGTATGTACTCCTCTGATTATTGTCTAATTGAGACTTCAATCATTGCTGCTGAGAATATACTGCAAGAAACCTTGCTGGCATAGTAGGTGGTACCAGCTGGTATTACCACATATCTACCAGATAACAGATGTCTGGCTATATATGGCACACACCATACTTATGTGGTGGTTGAGCTAGTGGCTGATTCATCTAAAGAGTTCATATATAATGGTACTTCATTGCAATTAGACATTTTGTTCGCCATATCTAATTTCTTGATTGTTCCAACTAGACATTTGATCAATAATTGCATAAAATGATGAGGACATTCACTACTGCTAGTATCTTTAATGAGGTTGCTTATCTTAATTAGGAAGCGCCATCTGAATATTGCTGTTTACCAAATTGTAGGTGCTGGAGTTTTGTAGTTTGATCTCCTACAACTAATTTTAAATATTGATTCTGAAATAAAAGATGATCAGCTCAATGCAAAATTATACAGTAACTGTTGAAAGATAAACTTATTTTTAGTATTAAAGTTAAATGAATTAGGAAATAAAGGGAGACTCTTTGGCTTCAGCATTTTGGCAGAATTTTAAGGCTGATTAATGACAGCATTTGAAAGGGCTAATGGATGTGGAATTTAGTGTATGACCTATGAATGGAAAACACTTGAAGTCTAGTTTTCAATGATTCAAATTTCAAGTCGTTTGGAGTTCCCTACAGAGAGTTATGGCGATTTTAATGAAAGAGTGTCAGCTGAAAGGGTGCTGTTTAGAATTATGTTTTTATTACGAATTTCTAGAGTCTTCTCAAATGTTTAGGCTATATAAAGAGTTGTATTCTGTTGTTTTGTAAGTAAGAAAGATATAAGAGTTTCTAATAGAAAGAAATCTTAGTTTATCCACTATTATCTTTTAACAAATTAGTATCAGAGCCAGGTTCAGTCGATCAAGAGAGACTTATCATGGCGAAGAAAAAGAAAAAAAAAAAAAAAAAGAAAAAAAAAGGAAGAAAAAAAGAGATGTTGAAGAAAAAAAGAAAAAAATATGATGAGTCTCAATGTTTGTTTTAAAGAAAGTTAAGTGTTGAGAGTGTTTTCTGAGTTTATTTTAGTATATGAGTTTTTCTGTGTTGTTAGGAGAATTAAAAAAAAATAAAAAATGAGTGAATCCCTTATTTTTTTTTTTGTGAGAAAAGAAAAAGTGTCGGAAAAATAAAAAAAATATCATGTGTTAAAAAAAAGGAGAAAAAGAAAAGAAAAGAGTGGAGATAGTTTTAGAGATATTGTAAGAAAAAAAAATTTGTCAATGATAAGATTTATGTATCAAGCAGTGAATGTTACAAAAGTGTGGTGAAGTCTTTGCTAGTGGTCTTCGAAGAATCGGTGAGTGAAGCCGACATGAGCAATGACTCATGATAGCCTGTGCAATGAGTGCCAGAATAAGAGAACTAATAACATTATGAGATGTTTTGCTGGAAGTGTGCGAAGACCATGAGAAGATGTGGTGTGGAGCCACATGAAAAAATACGGTGTGGGTGTGAATCTCACATATACATGACCTGAAGAGTCAAGCAAATTGGATGGCATATGGGAAGAAACCACGATTGATTTTTTGAATTTCCTAGATCAATGAATCGAGAAGAAACCATCAATGAGTGACGTCACTATTCGCTGCAAGTTATGAAGAAGTTCAATGATGATTGGCATGAAGGATGAAAAAAAAATTAAGTTTAAAAGGGGTGTTGAAAGATAAACTTAATTTTAGTATTAAAGTTAAATAAATTAGGAAATAAAGGGAGACTCTTTGGCTTCAGCACTGCTGATTAATGACAGCATTTGAAGAGCCAATGAATGTGAAATTTAGTGTATGACCTATAGATGGAAAGATCTTGAAATCTAGTTTCCAATGGTATAAATTTCAGTCGTTTGGAGTTCCCTACAGAGAGTTATGACGATTTTAGTGAAAGAGTGTCAGCTGAAATGGTGTTGTTTAGAATTCTGTTTTTATTATATATTTTTATTACGAATTTCTAGAGTCTTCTTAAATGTTTAGCCTATATAAAGAGTTGTATTCTGTTATTTTATAAGCAAGAAAGATATAAGTGTTTCTAATAGAAAGAAATCTTAGTTTATCCACCATTATCTTTTAACAGTAACTGCCAAAAATGAGGTAATAAAAAGAAATATACTGTAAATTTTTATTTAAATAAATCAATTAGAAACTTCATATAATTAAATAGTAATTTCCATTACACCTTCTGTATTAATTTATTAATTTGTTGCAGAATAATACATCTTTGATCGATCAATAAGAACATGGGAGTTCCCCAAATTTAGTATAAAGAGGATCCAGGCCCTTCAAAAAACTAAAAATAAAACAACAAGATGTATCAAGAAACTTCCCCTTAATTCCTAGGAACTAGGAAACTTACATGCACACCCGAGGGCACACAAGCAAAAACTTGGAAGTCAAAATGGAAAGGAAGTTGATCCTCCTTTTAAGATCAATATATTAAACCACCTAAAATTAAGCTATCTACTCTTAGAGCGTTGTGAGTTGGAGGATGCATGCATCGCCATGGCAGCTACAGCTTTAGCCCAAGCCACCAGCTCTCTCTTCATCCTCTCTTCATCGGTCCACAACGCTGGGTCCACAGCACTCTCTTTATCCCCAATTGGTAGAATCGAAAACATCGGTGAAGTTCCGTTTAAGATCTCTGGTTGGCTGTCAATTGTTATGGGCATGTCTTGTGTTCCCAAAGCCATTATCTCTCAATTAGAACTAAATTAGATGCTTGTGCTTGTGTTTGATTGCCTGATTTCCTCTTCTTTGCGGTTGTTGAGTTTCTGTTGTGGCTAGAGAACGAAGACCAGGTGGTATATATATGACTGGGGAGAGAAGTTGTGAGATAGAAAAAGCACGAGGAACACGCGCGTTAAGCAATTAATCAACAAAGGCAGTGTTATATATATATAATTAATAGAAACACATATATTGGTCTGTACGAAATAACGAAATATGTGATGTCAAATTGAACCGCGTTGGCATGATAACAATATTGCGCCCTTGCACTCCACTCGGTACCGTACTATAAGATGAAGACTCCTTTCATACATCGTCCGTAAGGACCGGACTGGATATTTTAAGGGCGGTCTACGAGAGAGTCGGATAAGAATTAAATTTGATAAAAGATTTTAGAGAGTTGAGTTTAAAAAAGATTTGATTTTTAATGGGTGAGTTTCGACTCTTATCAAGCCTTCCAAATTCTAAGGGCCGGTAAAAGCCGGATAAGGGTCAATGTTTTTGAGTTTAATATATTTTTTCAAATATTATGTATATTTTTAATGTTAATTTGTATTTGTATAAAATATTAAATTATATTTTTCTATTTTGATATTTTATTTTAATTTTTTTCTATTTTTTGAATTATTTAGTATAATTAATATACGATATAAAATATTCATGAAAGGATCTGAAAAAATACTAGATAAAGCTCAGAAATGACCGAATTAAAAGGATCTATTTTTTAAAAATTGAGTCTGTCATTTACCATTAGAAAAAGCTAGCTAAAAGTCAAATTTTTTAAAGAGCCGATCGAATCGGATTTAAAAATCGAGCCCTTATGAACTATGCCTATCCGTGCATTAACGTGAATAACGTGCTTCCTCTTTATGTTTTCTTTAGATATGAAAATTCTTTCACCCAACTTTTCCCCTTATGTTTTTTAGCCAATATATTATTATTATTATTATATGGTAGTAGTAGCTAGCCGCAATATAAAATATTACTAGCGAAAATTTATAAATGAGAAATTTTATATGGATATTATATTGTTCCTATCATCATCATTAAATTATAATGGTTTGATTATCTTAAATAGCAGTGTTCTAACAAACTCCCGCAAAAGTTTGAAGAAAATCGGCATACGTAAATGCTGAGAAATGTTGTATTGCTCATTTAAGTGTTATCACTATTATGTGTGCATTCTTTAGTGTTATTTTTTTCTAATTAAACGGAAGAAGCGTAAACTAGTAAGATATATTTAATTACACATCATAGAAGCAGATTTATTGTTTGAAAAACTAATTCTGATCGAATGGATAGACCACTACTAAATATTTCTAAACGAAAGAAACTATTATACGTCATGAACTATTTTTTTATTTCCTTAATAAACTTTTGGATCAATTCGTAAAATTTAAATTTTTTGGAATAAATTGAGAATTCCGAAACTTGATGGACCACATCTAAAACTAGTGATAACTTGACAAATGATTTAATTTGCTTTTAGAATACATATATAAAAGGGCACGTGTCTTTCAGCTGGTTGACAATCACTGAAAGAAGCGAGAAAAAAGAAATATAGATGCAACTTGGCAACTGCTGCCAAGCATTCAAAAATATATATATATAGATTAATAGATAGATAGATGCAATGTAGGTATCAAGTAATGTTTTGTAACATATGAAAACCAGAGCAATTTGTCATTAAAGAATAAAAAAATATCGATCCACATCTGTGCAGCTGTGCTGAATCTAGTTGTGGTATCCAGCGATAAAGGCCAAGAATTAAAATACTGAGAATCCAGTTATGATCTTAATTTATTCTTAAATTTTAGTTTTAATTTACCAAGATTTGGTCAGAACCAATGTACATAGGTTTACTTATTTGTTTGAAATAACGCCTTGTACAACCCACAGAACGTAACACAATCTCGGATTAAACAATATAAAAACTTAACTTTATCATGTGTAATTAAGGAGCTCACTTATCATTTAGGAAAAAAGTTAACAGTCACAACAGAAATAAAAAAATAAATTAGTAATCCATCAGCTTCGAGCAAGGTGGTAATTAAGATTTTTTTTTGTTATATCGTCAACGATAACACTAATTATAGATATATGTTAACTTATTCAAAATTCATTTTAATTTTTATAATAATCATAGTAAATATTATTACTAATTTTACGATTTATCATGCAAATTTGCACTCTTGTTACTAGTAGTACGTTCTGAGAAGTGAAAAATTAATATTCTTTCTGAATATATATAATTCTTCATCCATGCAGTTATTTGAACAAATATATTTTGTAAGCACTAAAAAGTATTTAGGACTAATAACAACGTTTCAAATTTTTCGAAAAATAAATAAATTAGTAATAGGACAATTATTGGAATAACTCACTCTAAATTTTTATAAGATAATTAAACGGCTGCATTGGAAATTCGGTAAGTTGACTTATAAAATAAACAACAATAATTTTGTAGGTCAACTTCAATACTATATAGTTCAAATCAAACTAACAAATTGCAGAACATAGAAAAAGAAATTATACACATTTTATTTGATTTATGGACCAGTTTAGTTTCCCAATATATGACGCCATTAAAAATAGCGATTCACATTTATATGGCTGTGCTTAAGAATATAATTGCAGCAACTGCCAATCAGATTCTAAGAATATATTAAGTTATTAACATTATTGCAAATTTCTTAAATTTCAATTTAACTAGAACCATGTATATTTGATCATTTTTTAAAATAATGTCCCGGATGCAATAATATATATATTTTTTATTGTCCGCATAAGTCGAATAAAAATGAAAACAGATTGGATGCGGATCGGATAGTGGTAAAACTATATCCATATATTTAATTTTTTAATTATACGAAAATGAATATAGATATATTTGAGTTTGATAGAGATCAGATCTTAAATGAATACAAATATGAATACAGATATGGTATAATCGGATATGGATTAGAACTTGCTCAAATTTTATACAATTCATTGGGATGTATCATAAAATAATTCTTTTAGCACTATAATTAAATAAATATATTAGTGAGCAACATATTTTTAAGAAAGGGTGTTTTTGACATGTTAGTTAATAAAGTGACAACTGGCGTGCATCAGTACATGTGCAACAATTGCAAATTGCAATCATTTATTCATTTATATACAAGAAATGAACAAGAACTTTGCTCAGCAGTGGCGTCATTTGTGAACACAAAAATTAAAGGTCAATCAACCGCTCTTTGTGATTTGCATGTGTTGATTAATTAATTAGTTCATTGGGTTTGACATTTGAGCATGCTGCACGCACACATGTGACCTCCCTCCAAGTGAAAACCTAAAGCGTGGGGCCCATGTCTAGCTATTTTACAGTTTGAATCATGCACTATATGCATCAGCATATTCACACGGACTTCAATTCTATTCTCCTGTGCCTCAATACGTATTTCAATTCTCTGACTGAGAAATTCATAAACCGGATTCATAACATAATGTGTTATATTTATAAATTATTATGTGGCTCAAGATTTATACAAATCAGGTGAGAAGCTATAAATATACGATTGTTGATCCAATTAAATATACGTTTCTTGGTATTCATGATATGAACATTAATAAGGAGTAATTGCCTCTTTTAAATTGATTTCGCTATTCAGAGGCGGATGTAGGATTTTGATCAGAGGAATCGGTAATCAGATTCATAATATATATCTCAATTCGCTAATCATATTATAATTATTTATCGGGTTCAAATTCATTAGCTAATCAGGTATTAAATGAAAAAATTAATAATTCAACATATATTTTTACCTAATAAAAAATTATCAAAATAATATTATTTTATATATTAAAAAAACTCAAAATAATAAATAATCAAGTTGGTGAAGAAAAATTTTCTCTACATTATTTCATATTTTAAATTTTTTACATAATTCTTTCATTATCCTCGGAAATTAAAATTTTACTCTCAATAAAAGTGATCAAACATTAAATTTAGAGAGTCATAGTAGCAAAAATTTAATCTAATAGCATTTAGAGGGGGTCAAACCCCTCCCCCTCTCATCTACATGGATACGCCACTGTCAATATTGCTTGAATGGACCTTTAACGGTTCACAATTAATTGGATCGTTGTATGAATTAATATTCCAATTAATCAACTGCTATTATATTAATTTTATTTGCCTATTTTTCATATTTAGTCACATATTAAATTGAGTTTATTATGATATGATACTAATATAATTTGTTGTATTATTGTGTGTATGAATTTTTATAGCGTGAATATAAAGAATGATTGGTGTGACGCACATACTAGTGAATTTTATTTTGAACTATATTTGAATTATGTATGCATGTGTATACCCATATATAATAGTAGCTAGGGTGAAAAACAATGACGTGCATGATAATGACATGCATATACGTCATTATCTTCCACATATTGCCGTGTCATGTGGGTATACCCACACAAATATAATTCAAAATGAAGTTCACTGCATGTGTGTCGGTGTATTTATGTTAATCAGGGGCGAGAGCCAGAAAAAATCGATAGGGGTGACCCCGGTTCAAATAAATAGAATATTTGGGTCAAAAAAATTATTTTTTATTATACGGCCTTTATTTTTTAGTGAACCGAGAGGGTGCTCGGGCGCCGACCGCGCCTATCTTAATCCGCCCCTGATGTCAATCACTATCTATAGCTACTAAAATTTATATACACGATAATATAACAAATTATAGTAGTGTGATGAGTTAATCTTATCATACATATTTTCCCCTTTATCAATTTCCAACATAATGTGTAATTCAACAACTAATAAATTCGATTTTTTTTATTGTTAAAAAATGCAAACTTTAGGAAAATAAAGAATTATCAAGGAATTGTTGCTCTAACTCGAGAGACATTAATTGTTACAATAAATAGAGAGCATGCATGTTAGAGGGCTCGCCCGCGCAGCTGCGTTGGTTTTTCTCTTGTGTGTACTGTGAAGCGTGTACTGTTGTATGGTCAACTGTAGGTGGAATTAATTAATTAATGTTGTACAAGTGTAACTGCGTATGAATAATAAGTAAATAAATGCTTCCTTGTTGGCTCTCAGTCGACGTTTCGATGCATGAATTTTAAGTGATTGTGGATCTTAACTGACAAGTTATAAGTTATATATACATTTTCCTTTCTCTATTATTGTAAGCCCAAGTGTTCAAATTATAGCCTCAAAAAGCATGTACGAAATCAAATTTTAAGGATCAGCACCAACGCACATAGTCAAGCTGGAACAATTATTAGGAAAAGGAAAGCAGCTTCTCTGACAACAACATATCACTGTTACAAAACTCTTGTTTTCAACTCTTGTTTTCAAATGTTCATAAAGAACCTCCAATGTTATACTATTTACTTGCAGTATGATTCCTTACCACAGGGTTGCTACTTGATCTCCATTGCTGTACTTGGAATTGCTAAATAGGAATAAAAATTAGTAATAAAACTAACAATTAGTAAACAATGATCAATCGGAATAAAAATTGCCATTGTAGAAACTAATTTTTTTACCAGTTATTGGACCGAACTAAAAATAATACAGTGCTCCCAGAATGCAGGGCTTGGAGAAAATGCAATCATTCTGTAATAATATGCTCATACATGGGTTGCATGGTCCGTGATATTCAGTTTATTTGACATAATAACATTTTAAAAGTACGCATCTTTCTACCATAATTATGTAATGGCATACATCCGTACTAAATGTACAATCCAAATTTATCACCCACATAATTTCATCTACCATCTGAGAGCTCAATTGCACTTGCTATATACAGAGATTCCTCGCAGTTTACTGGACAATTTCTTCTTAACTGTTCTATTCCAAAAGTCGGTCTATGTAGTACTCGCATTTCCTGCAGCTCCTCCCACCTTCCAGGTAATCCCTCACCTTCCAGCATGCGCACTACCTCCGACATTGTGGGCCGTGACTCTGGCGAGTCTTGTGTGCAAAGCAATGCCACTTGGATAAGCATTTCAGCACCATGACTGTCGTACATGCCGTTTAATTTGGAATCAATGATGGCTTCCAGTTTATTCTTGATGTGATGATTAATCACCTTAACAATGCAAAAATATATAACCAGGTCGTTAAAATTACTTATCAATTATTGTCATGAACTTGGGACTTATTATAAGTATTGAAAGGACATGTATTGGCTTGGTCGAGTGCCAAAGGTTACCTCTGCAGTAGCTGAAGATAACAATGGGTAATCTATGAAGAAAAAGACCTGATAGTGGACCAATTTCTCAGCAGCATCACAATTTACACACAAGTAATATGTAAGTAATGAAGTGAAAATGCAGTGATTTTTGTACTTTTGTTTGGTAAAGGTGCATCCCAATCCTAGATGAAGATAAATATGTTTTTGTAATGCTATGTCTTACATGGTCGAGTAAGAGGATATCATCCTCTTCCTCAAAGGATATGGCACGACGCCCTGTGACAAGCTCAAGAAGCATGATCCCATAACCATACACATCAGTTTTCTCTGACGATCTCCCTGTTTTCAAATATTCAGGAGCAATGTGGCCATGGGTCCCACGTACCTGTTTAATGGTAGTCAATTTTGTGAATTAGTTGTTTGCTTACAAGTATCATGCATTACCAGATCCTTGCTTGGTAACAGCTAGATCTCAGTTTAAATTTCATCATATTTGTTGTTTCTTGCCCTTTCTAAATTTAATAATATGAGAGCATCATTTATACTGCAAAACAATGAACGCCCACACAGTTGACAGAAAATTCAGAAATAAGATCTTCAATACTAAACCTTACCTTCTCGTTCTTATTTTAAAAGTCCCATATTAATACTCTACCAAAGCATTGAAAAGACTAATTGCAACAAGACAAGGGAACCCACAGATTTGGTACATTTCCAAAAACCAAGAAGAAAAAAGTTATATCTCGGCCTCTACCATGTGCCTGATTTAAAATTTTATTTTGCAGATGCATACATATAATTTTCTTTTTGTAAATGTGTGTAAGAAAATTTTTCAAAACAAAATTGTTCAAAAATTTATCACACCGCCCGAGTGGTAACAGAGGTCTTTGTGATATCAACCAACTGAGCCAGGCCAAAGTCCCCTACAACTGCCTCAAAATCTGAATCAAGCAACACATTAGCCGCCTTGACATCACGGTGAATGATTTTTGGGTCACAATGCTCATGTAGATACTCCAAGCCCTGTGCAGTTCCAAATGCAATCCTTTTTCTTGTGGGCCAATCTAACACCTGCTCATCAGGTTTCCATTCTACAACAACAAGCATAGATGTGGCATTAAAATATAACTCTTCTTTTGCCAGATAACTCAAATATGAGATTTCTGATGTATGCGAAAGAGGACCCATTTTTCTCATACTTGTAACTATGCCCAAAAATTATTTGCTTCATGCATCTTTTAAAACTCTTTTTTTATTATTTCATTAATCAAATATCATACAAGGTTTATCGCCTACTACTCAAAAAAAAAAAAAACTATGCCCAAAAATTTGGAGAAATTAGCCAACAGAACTGAATAGTTGAAAATTGGCTCATAAGGGTAGGTGGCCAACAAGTGTATGCTGTATAGGATGAGTTCCGACAAAGAAGAGTTGAAAATTCTTCATTCATAAACAATATATTAATAAATAAATAAGAGCTATTCTCAGTGATGACGTTTTGCCCCCATCTTTGCCAAGTTTTTCTTTTCCAAGAGTGCTTTAGATTTTCAATTCCAAAATGCATGATCATAACAACTTCAGATTTCCTAACTACAAGTGTTTAACAGTGTTCAAGTTAACCTTGATTTTGATAATGGGAGTCCTTGCTGTAACCAAAAGATAATTGCTTCTAGTAGCAACCATGAGAAACTTTTTCCTTCGCGAAATAGTTATTGGGAACATACACCAAAGACTTGTGAATTTCAGAGGGCAAAGTCCTATTTAAGATAAAAAGTATCTGATATAGTCTTGAAATATATATAACTGCCTAACTATAGGCTTCTACTCGTCAAAACCCTCATTAACTTTTGCCATTTCCTCAAACATACTAAAAATAGTCACCTCCTAAAACAGCTGTCGCTGTGAAAAGAAGTTAAAATAAGCAAATAGTATTTTGGTGCGCCTTTTGGAAAAGACATGGGGCCAACTGTAAGTCGGATCAAATTCACTTTTTAGTGTTGAAGGAATATTTCACATTTGAAAGTACCTCTTAGACAGTGCGCAACACTCAAGTTCTCCATAAATGGGTACACAAGAAGTCTCTCATTTTGCGTCACACAGAACCCAAGCAACCTCAAGAGGTTTCGATGAACTGCTATGCTGATGAGTTCAACCTCTCTTCGAAATGCTTCTTCACCCCCTGGACTTTCGACATTAATTAACCGTTTTACTGCAACCTTTATGGGTTTTCCATCTTCATCATGAAGGATGCCCTTGTATACTTTACCGAAACCGCCCTCACCCAAAACACTTTTTTCACTGAAGTCGCTGGTAGCAACCTTCAGTTGATTCAATGAAAACTTTCTTAATTGCCCGAGCGATATTCTACACTCATTTTCACCTGGAATATAAATAACAATGTGAAGCATTAACCAAAAAGGAGCTGATTGACAAAAAGTAATTGAAGTCAAATTTTCATACCAGGAACATCCTGAAAAACATCACTATAGTATTTTTTTCTCCTGAAGTTGCATATAACAAAACCCATGGCCAAAGCAAGCAGAGCTAGCAAACCAAAGAGTCCTCCAAAGATAATCCCGATGTTTGGTATATGGAACCCACCTGTCATAAGTTTGAGATCTTATAAAAAATATTAAGCAAGATGAATTGAAGGTTTTGGGTAAAATAATGGATTGAAAAAGAGTACCATTTGTAGTAACTTGATAAGCAGAGGAGGCACAATGCTGCGGTAAGTTGTCTCCACAGTTTAATGAATTATTGGTGAAGCTGAAATAAAATGATAAAGAAAAATCAGTATTTACTTCTCCATGCAGTCATGCCGTTTCCTTTTCTTTGTTAGTTGATTTTCGGTGTGTATGCACATGAGAATGCATGGCCATAATAATAGTGTTTTTTTTTTTTTTTTTTTACTTATTGGGGGTCGGGGTTTGGGGGGCTTACTTGTATTTGGCAACGTGAAACAGTGGTTCTGGTATCTGACCCGAGAGGTTGTTGAAAGCAAGCTCACTGTAAAATAGAAAAAAAAACACGGAAAAGGAGAATTCAACATTTAACCTTAAGCAAGATCAAATTAGAACACAGATGTGGGCATGAATTTGTTCAATTAGAATTGTTTTCCGGAAAAGTTAACTAGTTGGGCTTATATAAAGCCTTACAATATACTCTTACAAATAAGCTTAGACTATTTCATAATGGCCAATTTATTGATAGGTCCTCAAAACTATTTTAATACAATAAATAACAAAGATACAAATCTCAACACCCTCCCCTCATAAGATGGACAAAAATATCCATTAAGTCTATTTTATCACAAAATCTAGCTAGATCTAATGAGTTAAGTCCTTTCACTTGCTCTTCAGTAGCAACATGACTTAGTTTCAGTAGTCCATTGTTCAGCTCTTTTTTTATGAAGAATCGATTAATCTCCACATACTTTATTCTGTCATGTTGCACCAGATTATTGATAATACTGATTGCTGACTTGTTATCACACCACAACTTCATTTGAACCTCTTGATCCAATTTTAGTTCTGTCAATAAACCTTTCAACCATAAAATCTCGATGACTCCTAACATCATGACCCTGCTAATCTATGTCTCTACTGTCGACCTCGCTACTACCGACTGTTTTTTGCTCTTCTAAGAGACTATGTTGCCCCCCCTATGAACATGTAGTATCCTAATGTGAATCTCCTGTCATCAGCACAACTAGTCTAATCAGAGTCATAATAACCCTCAATACTCAGATGACCATTATTTCGGAAGATCAACTCCTTCCCCGATGCACTCTTCAAATTCCTCAGAATCTGATACACCACATCCATATGACAATCCTTCAGATCATGCATATAGCGGCTCACTATGCTCACGACAAATGAGATATCGGGATGGTTGTGACTCAAATAGATTAGACGATCTACTAATTTCTAGTACCTCTCTCGATCTAATAGTTCTCTTGCCTTTGCATCCAATCTAGTTTTTTTATTAATAGGAGTAACCACAGGCTTGCACCCCAGCATGCATATTCCTTCAGTAAGTCTAGTATATACTTCATTTGGGATGGGACAATCCCCTCGACACCACGATCAACTTCAATCCCAAGAAAATATCGAGTTGTCTGAGGTCTTTTACCTCAAATTTTTTGCCCAATTTCACCATTAACTGAGCAATCTTCTTCTCATCATCACCTGTGACAATTATGTCATCAACATACACTATAAGTATCGTTGTATGACCCTCATGTTGCCGATAGAATACTGTGGGGTTGGCATTGATCCGCTGATATCTCATGTCTACCATTATTATTCTGAACCTGTCAAACCAAGCTTAAAGAGATTACTTCAAACCATAGAGTGACTTTTTAAGCCTGCATATCCTACCTATGATTTGGTTTGTGTCGAAACCTTGTGAAATCTCCATGTACATCTCCTCCAACAAGTCTCCATGAAGAAATACATTCTTCACATCGAGTTAGTGTAGTTTCAACCCACCATTAGCTACCAAAGAAACTAACTCATTTTGCTCATATTCACCACCGATGCAAAAGTCTTGTCATAGTTGATGTCATATGTCTGATTGTACCCTTTGGTCACCAATCGTGCCTTGCACCGTTCGACTTTTCTTTCAGGGCTTTGCTTCACTGTGAAGACTCATTTACATTCAACGACTTTCTTATCAGGTGGTAGTGATACAAGCTCTCATGTTTTGTTTTTATCAATGGCCCTAAGTTCTTCTAGCATTGCAGTTTTCCATTTTTTATCCTCCTTAGCAATCTTTCAACACTTGGGTAAAGAAACAGAGTTCAACGGTGCAATGAATGTTGTATGTACTGGTGATATGCTAGAGTATGAGACAATCTAGTCAATGTCATGTAGAAAACCATAACGATCAGAAAGACATCATGCATTGGGCCAAGGGGTTTGTCTCAATGGCATAGTAGTGGGAGATGAATCAAGAAGAATCATATCACCTAAATACTCTAAATCGAGCTAGGTGGCTCGTGAGTCGAGGTAAGTCGGGATAAGAAACTCGCTAGCACAAGCGTCTATGCAAGCACTATTATCTCATTATGTTTCTTTCTCCTTGCATACACTCTCAGTTCCCCCTGAATATTAGTCTCACGCACTCTAGATTTTCCAACACCTTAGCATTCCCGCACCATTTGTCTATTTGAGATTTAATTTTTCACCTCATGTCGCTAGTATAATTAGTCACTCTCACGGGGAAGTATGACTCACTCTCTCGAAATATCATATCTATACTGACCAAAAATCGCCTCTCAACTGAGCTCCAAGAAACATAACTCTTTTTCGGAACCGGAATAAACATAGATGCATTTCATCGCTTTGAGATTTATTTTTTTCACTATTAATGAGTTGTCTTTCACAAAGCACACACACAACCAAACACCTTTGGAAAAGGAATGCTCTCATTCTTTCCTTGTAACATTTTCATCTGAGTTTGTCAATCTAACAGACCAGATGGCATTTAGTTAATCAATTGTGCTGCTGTCATGACTGCTCGTCCCCACAAATGTTTCGGAACATTCATGAAAATCATCATACATCAGGCAATCTCCAATGAGTGTGTAAGGGCATGTGGTCTGATGATGTATCCCATGAGATGATAAATACTTCTCGAATGTTTTGTTTGTATATTCGATCTTATATCCAGATCTCACTGTCTTTATTAATGCACCATACTGAGTCTGAACTGTCTTATGAAAATGTTTGAAACAAGCAAGTACATCGCTTTTATTTTTCATCAAATACAACCATGTGACACGAGTATAACAATAGATGAAAGTCATAAAAAATCTATGCCCGTCAATCTCTATCATTGAGCAAGGTCCCCATACATTCGAGTGTGCAGATCAAAAACATGAGAACTTTTACCCCCTACTTATATACAAACTCCTTATATGCTTCCCAAATTCACATCTATCATACACAAATTTCTTTTTATCAACTTTCTCATACTTTAATATATATATACACGTTCCAATATAATGAAGGAAGAGTGCCTCGTTCATTGATGAATCAAAAACAACTCATCATCTGCACTCACCCCAAATCCTCATGCTCGTACCATAACTCATCACTCCATGTTCCGATCCCAAGTATCCAACTTATTTCTTTCTCCTGAAAGATCATCTTTGAAATATCAAAGGTTACAATGTATTTTTATGTTCACGAATAATAACACTAATGGATATCAACTTACGAGAAAGGAAAGAACATGCAACACCTTGGTTAGAGTCACTGAATCGTACACCTCACAGTACCCTTCCCATCCATTGGCTGAGTAACTATCAGTTTTTTGAATGCTTTTTGAAACTGCTAGATGAGTATAAGAAGAAAACTCTCTAGCAGCATCCGTCACATCTTGGGATGCCTCAGAATCTACTATCCATGCTCTCGTAGTGGTGGGTATAGAAGCAAGAGCATGCGTATCATGAGTACTTTAAGATCTTGCAACCTTAAGATCTACCCAGAGATCTTGCCCCCATAACATGCTATTCTCTATTTCTTCTCCAACAACTCCAAGAGTATGAGCTCCTCAGTTAAGATCACATGCTTCTCTTTCACAACCATTTATCAATTACAAAGAATCCAAGTAAGATCATACAAGTCACACGTAACTTCCTTTTTATTCTTGATCTGATCTTGATTCACCTCCCCGTCAAGATCATTCTCATCCCCAACTATTTTTTTCTATTCTTTCAAGTCAAATTCTCTTCCTTCTTCCTCGAGATCCGATCTTGCAACCTTAAGATCTAGATCATATCGCCAATCGGTTCTCTTTTCTTAACTTGATCTTGATTCATTCAAACATTCAAAACTGAGACCCAAAACTGATCAACCATCCGATGAGTATCGTAGGGTATAAGACCCCACGCCGACCTAATCAATCAAAAAAGGTCAAACCCTAATTAACTGTCCCTAGAGAGATAGTCGGTTGAGAGATGCTACATTGCCCGTGGCACTGTAGTAATTGCGTTGCTACAATGGCCATATCGCTATAGTACCACAGCAGAAGAGGGGGCGAGCTGCTGGATGGTTGTGATAGCTGCGGGTTATAATATGTGGTGGCTAAACCTAGGCTCTGATACCAAATTATTTTCTGAAAAAAATAAATTTATTAATTAATGAGTTTAGCTTATATAGTCTTACAAAGTACTCTTATAAATAACCCCTAGACTACTTCATAATGGTCAATTCACCGATAGGCTCTCAAAACTATCCTAATAAAATAAATGATAAAAATACAAATCTAAACAATTAGCATGCTTACATGTCACTTAGGCTTGAAAGATTTGCTATAGATTCAGGGATTGACCCACTAAGCTTGTTTCCACTCAAGATCCTATTCAAATTAATGAACCTCAATATAAGACTAAAGAGTTAAAATATATGGTATTTTACGCTTTTTCTTTAAACATACAGTAATTTGAAAGAATTAAACCATAAATTACCCACAACAATAGCATGAATTTGAATGAAAGATTTAAAACCCACAGAATCTGAAGTTTCGATAGGCTTCCAAGAGAGACGGGAACTACTCCAGTCAAAAGATTACTTTCTAAATTCAAAATCCTCAATCTAGATAAATTTCCCAACTGCTCAGGGATCATACCTGTTATTTTATTATCCCCCAAATTTCTGCACAAATTCAAATAAATGTTGTTAGAAGAAAAAAAAATTAAAAAATTGCATTACAATTATAATGTAAATTGTATTACTGGTTCTGCACACTATTCAATTTGAGCTATCGAAATAACAGTAAGGACAACTATTAGTAGTACAATGTGGTCTAATTACCAGATTGTAACTTTATGCTTTAAATGTCAAAGAAAATATTAAAATATGAGAACACGTACAATTCATTTAAGTATGTCAGGTTTGCTAAAGCTGGAGATAAAGTACCAGTAAATCCCTTAGAATTTAATGTTCTGAAAGAGAAAACAAAGAAGTTAAAAGTAAAAATAAAATTTTCTTTATTAATTTTCCATTTAGTGCTTTCATTCACAATAATATGGGCAGAGTAAGTTTTCCATTTGATTTATCAATGTAACTTACAATTTAGTAACATGATTATTAGAGTCACAAGTGACACCAATGAATCCGCAGGGCAGTAGTTGATTTGTATACCAGTTAGAAAGTTGGCTCCCAGTGTCATTCAGTTGATCCTTTATTGCAACCAATGTTCCCACTGATGTACATAAGAAGCATTAACTTTCTATCACTTAGAACCAGTTTGAATTTCACTAACAGAAGAAAATTAGTCAAGCCAATTAATAATTTTGCTTAATTTGTCTATATTTGTTGTAGTAGTTCACAGTGCCCTGCAGTAGACACTGTGGATTAACATGGTTCTAGCTTGCTTTACAAAAAATTTAACATATCACAGTTCTACTTAGTCCTGCATCCCATTTTCTACTCTAAAGTGGGACCTCAGATTGAGGCTAATTATAAAATTAACTTTCTACTCTGGAGTGGGATTCTTCTCCTTAAAATTCCATCTTTTCTCTTTATTCTCCCACATTTCTTAAAACTAATCCTAATTATTTATTTATTGAAAACATTAAAGCAAATGATTCATCTGATTTAAATAGAAATGAAGGGCCAAACTTGCTTAAAAATAGAAATCTTGATGTATTATACTAGAATATTCCTGGTCAGTTAGAGAATCTGTACATATACCAGTATTCATTGTGCTCTCTACAATTAATAGTAACTTTGTATATTTCTTATCTTCCAACAGATATAGAACTTGTAGAACAAACAATCAGGAAAATAATGCTATATTACCTTCCATATTAGATTGAGCATTACAACTCGAGCAAGATAATAAAAGCAGCCCAATTAGGAACTTCATAGGTCGTCTTAAATTTATTTCATGATGTCCAAGCTTTTGTGAGAGATTAATGTCTGTTGAAAGCAAAGAACTGAAATACAACAGCAATTGAAAGGTAAGAAAGGAGAACTAATGAAAGATGCTAGAGTAGGATTTAACTGGCATGCAAATATAAACATTAACTGTAGAAATTTGAATTTCCCATGAGATTTTTCTTGTCAAATAGTAGATATTGGGTGCCAAAATAAGTGCATTATTTCCAGCACGATAGGAACTCTATAAGGTTTGACGTTACCACCAGTCTATGCACGTTCAATGAATCGGTGTTCTAAGTTCACAAATGAATCGAACACTTGATTTGTACAAAATATTAAGTAATTACAAAAAATAATAATATAATCCATATATAACCTTGAGGCCACCCACATAATCTTTTGACCAATTTACCATAATAGGACTCCTATTGAAATAGACAACTCTGCTCTATACAAAAAAAAATCTAATATCATGTGATAGAAGAAAAATATGGTTTGACCGAACTAATTACTACGTTTATACTATTTAGGATGAAATAATTTGACAGAACCAATCGATAAATAATTAAGTAAAAAATGGAAGCTGGTTAATATCACAGAAATAGCTCAGGGAAATACGCTCAGAACGGTTCGATTAATTAACCATATAAAATACTTCTCCAATTAAAAGAGAACAAATAATTTTCAAACTAGAAAGAAAACTGATGTCAGCTGAGACATAAGAAAGTTCAAAACATTCAAGTCAAGCTAGAACTTCAACACCCACAAACAAGCGAGGTAGAAATTAAAAAAAAAAATGGAGAAGCGTACCTAAACAAGCTCAGCATGAGCGACTTCATTTGTGCAGACACCGAAGCAGAAAACGAGGGGGGGGGGGTGCTATTTCATGAAGTTTGAACTAAGATATGGTACCTCTGAAAACTAGAGGTGGTGTGGTAAAAGCAGCAGCCAAGTGGCGAGATTCATCTGAAATCCTCACCGTTAAGAGGAGTGGAGTCGAGGAGGGAGACTTGACTTGGAACGACAAATTTTCTTTTTTTCTTTTCTTTTTTTCTTTTTCGTATGCGAATGAAGTGGAGGAGCATCTGGGACTGGGGCAGGCAGATTTTTTTTATTTTAGTAAATAAAACAAATAAATATAGTAAACTGGTAATTTTTTTCTTCGGTTTTGCATAAATAGCCAGATCCGAGTTTGAAACTCGGGTCTGGTTTTTTTTTTTTTTTTTACACAGAAACGAAAAAAAAAATTACCCGGACCCGAGTTTTTACGTTTGTGTGTTATATTAAAAAATTATTTTTTTTTACGTTTGTGTGTTATATTAAAAATAAACACAACATTTGAAAATACAGAGATTGATCTAAAATATTAGTTTTAAAAATTAAAATAAACACACGCTTCTTACATTTGAAAATTACAAGTGTCTAGATCGAGTTTTAAACTCGGATCCAGTTCGATCCGTATTCACACTCTCGTGTCATTAACCGAGAGTTTTAAACTCGGCCCCGACATCATGCTATTATATAACACACCCGAGTACATTTCTTCTTCATCTTCCTTCAGCTAACCATTTCTTCAAAATCGCCATTGTTACTGTTGCAAGAGCTTCAAATTGGAAATTTATTTTTCGACAGATCCAGGTTCGATCCGTATTCACCACTCTCGTGTCATTAACGTTGTATATTTTTTTTCTATTTGGACTATTAATTTTTTTTTGTAAAATTAAAATACACTAACAATAGGGTTTATCGTTCATACCGTAGAGACGAAAATGTTCTTTGATCAATGTGTATCACGGAGGTCAAATTTTGAAAACTTCTCATGGAACGGATTACGATATTCAAGCCGCGTGCACATTTTCTCGCCGACGAGGCAATTAATTTTCGTGACTTGAAGAGGCAAATTCATGTTGGTTTGGAGTCGCTCCCGGCAATTCAATATCGCATTAGTGCACGGATCAACACTGCCCAAAGAGTTCGAGTGGCTTTTTTTATAGCTTATTTGGGGTTATTTCGATGGGAAATGATTAAAACAACGACTTCGTACCACTTACCCGGGTATAAAACACTGGAGCTAGTAATTGAATCTGAACCAATATCCAGTTCTGATAACTATGATCCAACTAGTATTCTTGGAAGTAGTAATCCAGTAATGGCTGAGGAAATAACCCACTCCCGAGCTCGAGAGCAGCGACCATCCCGTGTTTCGGTACAAATGTGGATGTGGATGAGGACGACGAAGAGGAAGAGTGGCACCTGGATGTCGAGGAGGATGTATGCCACACCCAATATAATAGGTATTTGGGAGATCAAAACAAGTCCGCTCGAGCACTCTTGTTTTGGCAGTGCTACTAGAGCGGACCACAATCAGATGACTTCTAGAATGATAGCAGATATTGTTAAGAATCGGTTGAGAGACAACTTAGAAATGACATTTAAAGAAGCAAGGGGTTTGGTTAGACAAAAGTTCCCCACAGTACAACCCAGTTATAATAAATTATGGAGAGGAAGAGAACTGGCAATTGCAGACCTATTTGGTAGTTGGGAGAGGTCATATGAAATGCTTCCGTCTCTGCTAGCAGCCATACAAAATTCCACATGTGGCACAAAATACATCATAGAGACAAGTGCCATCAACAAAATTTGGTGTTGAAATTTTCGATCGTGTTGCATGGGCATTTGGACCGTGTATTGCAAATATGGCCTTACTTACGACCACCTTAACTATCGATCTTTGGATTTTTATCGGGTCGGTATGCCGGTAAACTATTTATGGCATGTGGTTATGATGCGGAACAACAACTACTACCACTTGCATTTGTTGTTGTAGCAGGCGAGGAAAGTGTGGCAAACTGGGGTTGGTTCATGCAGTGTTTTTTGTTGTTATATTTACCAGAACAATTGAATTTTAATTATTGTTGTAATATTTCAATTTGTTTGACACTATTTTAGAACAATGTATTAATCGTACTTATATTTGGCTTTATAAAATTTTATTTTAATTTTTATTGTAATATTTTAGATCAATCTACTGAATGTTGTGTTTTATTTTTAATATAACACACAAACATAAAAAAACAAAAAAACTCGGGTCCGGGTCGGATTTTTTTTTTCGTTTGTGTAAAAAAAAAAAAACGGACCCGAGTTTCAAACTCGGATCTGGCTATTTGTGTAAAACCGATGAGAGAGATAGTCAGTTTGTTATATTTATTTATTTTATTTACTAAAATAAAAAAAAATCTGTGGGACAGGGGTATCCCGTACCCGAGACAACAACAAAAAAAAAAAAAATCCGAACCACAATAAATAAAAATAAAAAGCTGATTCGTTAATCCCTGTGGAATGTGGAGTGCGGAGTGGATCACTGAACTAGGGCAGGGCGTAGGGGTGAAGACTGAAGACTATTGACTGGAAGAACAAAGGAAGGAGGGCTTTATGTGGAAAGTGGGTTCGTCTTCCACCAGGATAATACAGGACCCAAGGGACCTACTAGTGCTAGACTGCTAGTGGACTTGTCCTATCTCTCTCGGACCCGACAGCCGTGCCCGTGCTCCAGGGTTTACCATTTACCAGAAAAGAGAATGTGTTTGTAAATTTTATTTATCAAAATTAATCAAGTAAATAGAATGAATTGGACAAACTAAGTTTCAAGTTACAAACATGTAGATTTTCTCAGAAATCAAGTCGGGCGGGTCGGCGGGTCGGGTCGGGTCGGGTCGGGTCAATTTATATGTTGTGTTTTTTCGGATCGTTGATAGATTTAATATTCTTTCAAAGACCTAGTTACAAACATGTAGATTTTCTCACCATAATATTCTTTCAAAGACCTCCGCGCTCCGTTTCTTAAACTCCTATTAGAACGATTTGTAGGAGGTGTTTTGACATAATTTTTTCGAATAAAAAATATAATCTTATTTTATTTTATTTCTTTCATAATAATATTTTTTTGATCTTTTTTTATCATTAGTGAGCCAATAACGAATTGATCCCGAACGAATCATAAACGAGCCACGAGTTTTTTTTTATCAGCTTTACTCTCTTACGGTTCTTTTCCTTCTCTCAAGTGTGCATTTGACAAAAATAAAAGAATAATGCTAGAATAATATTAACATAATAGTAAAAATAAAATAGTGATAAAATAGTAATTTGTAGTAAAAATAGGAGTATGTTATTATGAACTTATTATATAATGTCTTAATATATTTTTTTTAGTATCAAAAGTATAAAACTTCTCAATATTTATTGAACATTATTATGAGCCAAATTTGTATGTTTAATGTCTAATGTCTTAATAACTATATGATATCTTGATATCTAATGTTAGAATATTTTTAAATTTGAATGATATTTTCTTTACAGTATTATGAGCAGAATCTTTATATCTAGTATTTTAAATTTTAAAAACTCTTATGATGTCTTAAACCTTCTAACATTTAAAATTTTAAGAACGTGATGTCTTAATTAAATGTCTTAATATTTAATGTTAGATTTTATTTTTTTTAGTTTTGAAAGGTCGCATTATTATTGAATTTATATTACATGTAACTTATAGCCTCCATTAGAGATTAGAGATTAAAAAATACAAAAGTGTAAACCAAACCCTTCAGAAAAGTCAAAATATCATGTTTTTCAACGATCAATATTAAAAATGAAGATCATATTTAAGATAAAATATAATCTTAAAATAAATAAAATCTGTGTGCTAAATATTATCATTCAAAAGCAACAAGTCTTCATAACTATTATTGATTCTCAATACCCTGTCAACTCTTCATCATACTCATCCAAATCCACCACTGATAAAATTCAGCATCAATTTTTAACAAGTTTCAATACCTAAGCTTACAAAATAGACAACTACAAATACAAACTTGTGAGATTTATGTTTTATCATTCATGTCATGGGTAAAAAGTTTGTATCCAAGACTTTGCGTCTCATTTCTAATTTCATCTTATAAATTTTAAAATAAATAAATTAACAATTTGATTAGAGTTTCATTTCAGTTTTCACTCCCTAAGAAAATAAAATTCTCTATAACTATTTTATTATGTCTCAACATTCACCATTTTAAGTCTGAATATCTATATTTTCATGTCTAGAAATCAAACATATTATATCTCAAGTCTCCATAATTACTCGCCTAAGTCTCAATATCTACTATTTTCATTATCTACTTTTCTAAGTCTATAAATCAGACATCTCTTTGCAAATAAATGATTATTCTCTAATACGTGAGTTCTAAAATATTTTCATTTCACATGAGAAGTGAAATGTGATTTGAATACTTAAAACATTAAAATACTTCTCAAATTTCATATATCATATCCTTGACATAGAGAAAGTGTTTGATCAATAGATTGTGGTTTTCACACTTTACATCACTCAAATCTAATATCTAACCAAGATATTTTATTTCTTAATTTTTTTTTAAATGGTTAATCCATTTCATGTATAGTTTGGTTCATTGTGTTCTCATCATCATTGACTTTTCGATGGTATATAACATGAGTGACAACTCTTAAATGTGAGGGAGATGTTATGAAAGAGTATAGAATTTGAATCATTTTTTTTCAAATTTGAATTTGTTACCAAGAAATAATGATTATAATTAAAAGAGTTAGGATATGAAATGTGGTACAAAAAGAGTATACAAATTTATTCTCTATAAAAAATTTATTATTAAAACTCGTCGTAGGATTTATGATAAACAGTGAGTGGGCACGGCTCAGATTGGTACCAAGATTAAGAGGACTGGATCCGAAATTTTTTTTTCTTTCAATCTAAATAATTAATTTTGATTTATTTTCTTATTTTATTTTAAAAATATTTGGTCATCAGGTGTTGCAAGTGGATGAGTAATCAGCCGTTAACCATGCTAAGTTAAAATAAAATCTTCCGATTTTTTAGTAATAATAAAAGTAAAATAAAAAAAAAAACAAGTATAACAGTGGATGGTGACTTTCTACGGATATAGCAATTATGCTTTTGACAAATGTGTCCCAATTTTTTTCGATACGTCTTTAATAAAGACGTCTCAGCCCTAGACTGATACTACTTTGTTAAAAACGTCCTCAAACAACTTTTTTTTTTATGTGTTTCATATTGTGAATGGGAGGAGCTGGGAGGCTTTTGTTAAAAAAAAAAAAAAATCAAATCTCGGTTGAGGATGGCTTTAACAAGGGTTGGAGGCGTTTTATTAAAGACGTACCGGAAAAAGTTGAGACACGTTTGTCAAAAACATAATTGTTATATCCATAAAAACCCACATCCACTATCATATTTGTATTTCGTATTTTCATTTTTTTATTAATAAAAAAATCAGGAAAATTTCCTCCAATGTATTCATTACATATTTACATTACAGTAAAGTATTACACGGTGTCCCTTGCAAATTGCCCAATTACTTCTCCGTCCATTCTCGCGGTTGTTCTTTCATTTCCAATTGTACAGACAAGCGCAAAGCTACCCCTCTTTGGCCAGTGTTATGGACATCTTTTTGTTCTACCTTCCCTTAAGCCAGTGGCAGAGAGAAGAGGAGGTGACCGGAGGTCCGGTAAATCCTATAATTTACATAAATTAGTAGAAATTATTTTATTTTATTTATATTTATAAAATATTTAGCTATCTAATACCCTCATAATTCTATTTTAAATATATAAACAATTAAAAATCTAAATTGTAGATATATTTTGGTTTGATTATAGATTCATCATATTTGTTCTTAATTTAATTTCTGACGATTTTTTTTCTCTTTCAACTGATGATGAACGACGATTTATTTTCTTCTTTGATTATCCCTATCATATCACAGACTCATAAATTGTTGAATATATTTTTTGTTGTATTTTCATATAAACGGAATAAAAATAAATTCATAATAGTCTACCTTTATATATTTTTTGTGTTAAAATAATATCTTTGAAAATACATACATAGTATAAGAATTAGATGTATTGCTATCACGTCAATAATGATATTACATGCGGACTTCTCTCCATATTAATATATAGATGTCTTTGCCAGATTTTAACGGTGCTTCTTTTATTGTACTTAAACAAATTTGAGCAAATAAACACTTAGAAATAGGAAAGTGTAATCATCATAGCCTTCTCTTCCAAAGTTAGTCTTTAATTTGCCAAAACGAACACTATGTATTAAAAAGTAAAGCTCCTCTTTACTGCTTTCCAACTCAATACTAATCATTATAGTTAAATTCCATTCAAATGAGATGAAAATAAATCTCCGTTTCAATATGAACCAAACTCGACCAGAATTACAAGTTACCGAGATCAGACCCAGCCTGATGGCTAAAATTAAATTTTCAGCTAGTAAATTAACGAGGCTATACTATATGTATATGCAGTGTTTTTGCTCAAGCTAAAGGAGCAGCTCAAGAGCAAGAGAGAAACATCAGCCGCATCTGCATGGCAATTCTGAAATCATGGCTGCCGTTGTTATGCCGGGCAAGTAACGGCACAAAGACTCCCGTTTTGAACGCCAAAGAGAAGGCTCAGACCGTGATAGTATTGAAGGAGTTGATCACAAAGCTCGACCGGGAGAAGAGGTGTTGGCACTTTGGTTGCATCATTTTGCAGCCTGCCCCGTCTCAGATTGGCCGGATCTCATCTTATTATGTACAGTGGTCCTCTAATTCCCACAAACTCGATTCAAATTAGCACAAATTAGCAATAGAAAGCTTCTTGTAATTTTCAAGATATGTCAGAAAAAAAAAATGAAAACATAGATGTTATGAAAATCAGTTGGAAGTTCTTAAAGAAATTGGAGCATCATTCTTTAATGGATGTGTAAATATAATACTATTGATGAAGAAACTGTGTTTAGAAGTTCAAATTTTACCACATCAATAGAGGTAAAAGTATATTACAGGATAAACTGAACTGTGCTAGATACAACCTTAGCTTTACAATGAAAACCATCTTCCCCCAATGAATGATCCATGTACCATATCTCATAGTTCGAGACATCACTTTTTATTAATGAAAGAACAAAGAATAAGGACCATTGTTGACGAGAATGATTTTGATTTTAAATCTAGGGCCACGTTTTCATAGCCAAGATCTTCCGAAATTTACAATTTCTCACACGGTTTGGCTCTCTTAATTTGGCGAAATAGGATTTTTAAACAAAAAACCTTCTGTTATTCATCACAAACTTCTAATGATGGCTGCTTCTGCTTGTACAATAGCAGCTGCCAGCTGGCCGGTCTTCACTAAATTCCTGCATAGAACATTCTTCAAACACCAATTTATTCTTCGTTAATGGTGAGCCCATATAATTGAGCTAATTTTCGCAATATTAAAACGTAGAACAATTCATGCATTTTAACTGGATTCTACGCAGAACAATTCATTTCTACGCAGCATAAAATGACATGCTTGACCCTTACATTGGCACATTGGAATTTGAAAAGCAAGACTTGACCTCAGGTTGCGTGCTAATTAAGTTGAGTAGAATAGACCCCGAATACAGTTTAGAGATCTATGATTCTATTGGCGCATCCCCGAAAGTGACATATCTGACCAATTATTTTATTATCACAACTTCTACGAGAGTAATATATTTTTCAATTTTATATGTTAGAAATGACCATATCATCAACTAAATTAAAACTAAAAAAGATGCACATTCTCCATTCTCCATTCTCCGTTCTTCTTTCTTTGAAAACAAATAGAGGGGGAAAAAGGCAAAAACCTGTGTCAAGATTGATACATCACTGTAGGGTCTGGGATGAAATTCGAAGGTACATTACCACCGAGCGAGTCTTCACATTTTAATTTCTTTCAAGGAACATTAAGTTACAATTATAATAGAATCACCGTAATGGATGGCTAGCAAGAAATAACAAAAATAGGGAAAACATTTGCATATTTTTCTGCTACAAAAAGGCTTTATGGTACCCAGATATTATCACAGCCCATCATAATATAACAAAAAGAACAAGAAGACTTTAAATCAAATACTTTCATATCTAAAATCAAACTATACATATCGCCTTCAATTAATTAAAATATTACCTTTTCTACCTCCTCTCACTACCTGAATGGCTCCGGCCCAAACTGGATTCTCCAATAGACACCGATACAAGCGACTTAGAAGCCCAAGCTCGAGCCCCATGCAAACTACCTCTCTTGCATGGATTGAGCTGGCCGAACCCTTGTTTAGCCTGGTCCACATATGCACGCAAGTAATCTTCTAAGTTACCTAAGGTTGCAAATCGCATGTGCCCACTCCAGATCCAACTTGCACATGCTTTCATCCTCGGAAAGAGAAAACAGACGAGCCGCAATAGCAGGAAGGAGACAGCGAGCAGTAGGTACGCGTCTTGTTGTAGAAGTTTCTCTGGTGAGCGCGCCCATGAGAAGGGACAATACTCCTGCTCAGATTCTTCTGCCAGGCTGCTCAGGTCTGATGGGTTAACCGTCTCCTCTACCAACAGCGAGTTGAGTGATGCTGGGTTAAAACCTTCAGAAATTTTAATTCAGCAACATGATGTTAAAATTGCAAATCGCTATATTGCAAATTATATTGAACATTTCCTGTATTTGTCAGTAATATAAAACATTCTATAGCTATTTCCAAGTAAGATGGCACCTTAATATTGAGCCCAAAGGCATATCAATACTGTCGAAATTGGTGTGAACCTTATTGTATAAATTCAAATTAATGTTATGATAAACAATTCACAAATTTTGGACACTAAGTATAATTTTGTTTTGCTTGAGTTTATTAACATTGAACTTAGGTTTAAAATCACAATACATACTTAAAGAGTTGAGATCTGGGAGCATTGTTGTCCATATTTGATAAGATTTCAATCAGAAAAACCTGACAGTAAATTCAAACATATGTAAATGTTTAAAATAAGTCTGGATGTAGGTGCAGATATGGTAAAAATGGGTCCCCTCTATGCAACAATATGAAAACCTCAAATTAAAAAAACATGAGGTAACCAACCAAATTTTGCTTAACCATATGAAGAAAGAAAACTCACTGGTAACATTGTTGTAGAAAGCAATGAGAGAACTAAGAGTGCGAGGCCCACGATACCGTACCCGCATGGTCGAATTTAGTAGGAAGAGAGTGGGAAAACCATGTACACCATATCTCGCCAGGATGCTGCAACATATACCAATAACTATGAACTCAATAAATGAATTAGAAGAGTAATTAGGGAAAACTATGAACTCAATAAATGAATTAGAAGAGTAAGTAGGGAAGACATATGAAACAACAAATGACATGGTAATATTTAAACCTCGGCCTAATAACAGATTCTTCAAATGCAAAATGCCGAATGCTTGGGAACACAGTGGAGAGTTTGCGAAAATTCGGCTTGCATATCTTGGAGAACGGACACCATGATGCATAGAATAGTATAGAGATGTACTCCTCCTGGTTACCGTGTACCAGATTGGCTGCTCTTAGCAATGTTGCCTCATCTCCCTGACAGAAAAGAAAGGGGAAAAAAAAAGCAAGAGGGGTACATCAAGGTCAGAAAAAAAAGTAGAAAACAATTGTGCTCTACAAATTGTAATGTCTAATGTAAAGTTGTGATGAAGTGGTCACAACTTCTAGGAAAGGAAACACGAACATCAGAATAGAAATGAAAAGAAGCTATAGTAGTTCTGGAGTATTGGTAAGTAATCAAATTAGTATCCTTGTAGAAACAAACATAACCTATCCGATGCCCACAAGCAGCATAAAGCAAATCTAAATACATTTGCCAAAAGAAGAAAAGTATGCGCACCAAAGGATTAAAAGAGTAAACACAACATGCAAAACTATGATTTCAGCAGTATACTCCAACTACTCCACTACTTAGTGGCACAAAATTATTAGGGAAAGCAAAGGAGTTTCAATAATGATTTGTGGTCCAACATCAGATACAGCTCTTCCAAAATAAACATAATGTCAACTAAATTTTCAAGTAGTATTATTCAGCTCATAACAATTTCAGTATTGCAATGCTCTACCAAATTCAGAAAATTATCATTAGAAATGATTCAAAGAACTCTACAACTTTATTAGCATTTAGTTGAATAAAAATATCACTCCCTAAACTTAATCAGTCAAAGCCCAGTTGAAACAATTCAGCTAATTGTAAGAGATCCAAGTTTAAATCTGTTATTCAATATGTACTCATGGGGATCAATTAATCTTGTAAGTTGTAACTGTTTTTATGAACTATATTTTTAATAAAACAGTACAAAATGAAATTATTGTGCTAAGAACACTACAAACAGTTAAAAGATGATACTAAAATGTCTATCATTTCATGTCCAAATTTCCCGCAACACAAGGAGGATAATATCGGGGGCAGAACCACAACAATCAAATTAAATCAGAAATTTAAAGACATGGCAAGAACAATTAAAGCTGAACTCATCCGAAGGTTGTATTAACTAACCACGATAACTCCAATCGGGAACTCGGAATAATCCCAAATCGAGCACGTGACAGGGATCCGGATAATGGAATCAACATCGGACGGCACGGGGCAGACCTCGCTTGCAGCCGCAAATAAGACCTCGCCGGAGACGATCAAGAGAACGGCCACCGCCGCCGCCGCCGCCGCCGCTAGCCAAGATATCCTCCTCATGTCACCACTGAGATCGCCAGATAAAGGATAGACTAAGAAGAAAGCGCGACAACTTAAGTGGAGGGATCGGATTGGTGGAGGCGCAGGATAGCAGGAGCACAGGAGCGGCGCATTTTTTAGAGATGCGCGCTGAGGTAGATGGGCATGGCGATGGAGCTATATGATATCGAGTCTACCCAAAGGGGATGAAAGAAAAAAGAATGATTAAAACCGTTTGGCGACTTTTTTCTGGATTAGATCGAATCCAAGCCGTTGTTTTCGGATCGTCCAGTTGAAAAGGTCGAATCTCATGCCGTATGATTAGGGGTGTCGGGTCGGATCATATTATTTTATTATTATTTTTATCCGATCCGAATAAATTTGGATCAAAAAATCTTAACTCATACCCGACCTGACGGGTCACGAGTCAACCCGACCCGACCCGTATAAAATAATTAAATATTTATTTAATTATTTTTATATAATTTTAAGTAATAAAATATTAATTAATTAATAATTAATCTTAATTAGTATATAATTAGTGTATATTTAAGTTTTAATTAGTACTAAATCATAAAATTACTTCAAAAAATATAATTAATCGGGTCGGGTCGGGTTGACCCGAACCTGACTCGACCCAATTTGAGTCAAAAAAATTAAACTCATACCCGACTCATTTATTTTCGGGACACGTCGGGTCGAGTCGGGTTCATGTCGGATCGGATTAACCCGTCGGGTCGGGTCAAAAATTGACACCCTAATTATGATGATTACATTTGATACACGAAGAGGGAATAATATTCATTTATGAAAATTGAAATATCAAATTACCATTTAAACATAAATTCACTATTCTGGAATTCAATGAAGATAGTTACTATTATGTTGTTCTAAGTAAAATTGAAATAGTTATTATTCTTATATTTTCATCATCCACTATTTCGAACATATAATCTAAATAATATTTTCTATCATTCAAAATAACATTGTTTTTTACTATACTCACATTAACCTAAAAATCAATATTTATTCACTATCATTATTTATTATTCTCAATTACTTTATTCTTTGAATTTACAAAGAATAAAGTAAGAATATAAAAATTGAGAATAGTGAAAAAATAGTGATTTCTATGTTAGTACAAGGATAGTAAAAATATTATGTTATTTTGAATGATAGAAATGTTATTTGAATTTCATATTTGGAATAGTTATTGAGAAAAAATGATTGAAATTCAAGAAAACCCAGAAATGCTTTTTCTTGTAGTATGAAAAAAAATGAGGGAAATTGAATGAAGAAAATCCAGGGAGCGCATTACAAATAAATGAAAAAAAAATAATGAATTAAGAAAACTTTTAACAATTTTTCAATCAATTTGTTTCAACTTTGTATAGCTAATTGATTTTTTCCCCTTTGCGCAGGCTTGTTTGGTGAGCCTCCTACTTCGGAAGAGTTATTAAGTAGCCAAAAGCAGTTGTCTCCATTCAAGAACACAGCGTATAGGCGAGAAGGGAAGCGAAGGAGCTCAGAAGAGAAGCAAGAAGGAAAAAATATTTTTGTCTTTTCCTTTTCTCTCTCCTGAAGCAACGATGGAGAAACAAGTTGGAAAATAATATAAAATGGAAATAGTGTGTTTTTCTTTTTTCCCTTCGATGTGCTATTCGTTGTTCCATGCTTCATATGGAACAGCAGAATTAGAGCTGTTCTCAGTTGTTCCGAACAACATTATGCTATTCTCCGAACAGTTCTATTCTCAGTGATCCAAACGTTTGAACACCAATAAGTCAGTGAATTTACCCAAAAATAAATCGCCAAACTATGTCATGGGAAATGGTCAACTCTTAATAAGTCAGTGAGCAGATATAGCGATACAAAATTGATACCAAAATCGGTACCCTATACTTTCAGATTTTTTTCATGTGCTTCCTTACATTTTGAGCAATAATACACATAATGTTAAATAACAAAAGAGAGAATATGAATAACAAATGACCTAACATGAATAATATTAAGAAAAATATTATGCAATACTCCATCTCTCTATATTTTCCTCTTATCGAGTTATTAATGACATCAAAACTTATTTTTTATCAATTTAAGAGACTTTTTTAAATGTATGTTTTTCATTTATTTAAAATAATCAAAATAGAAATGATACTCATAAACGTCAAGTGCATTGACTTTTCTTATTATTTAGGATCTAAATAGAACATAAAACTATTTTATTAATCATTTACAATGCATTAAACATGAAAAAATTAAGAAAAAAATATACTTGCATTACTGAGTTTGAATAAATAAATCATATAAGTTGAATAACAATGATAATAAATTTTTCTCAAAAAAAAATGATAATAAGTTGAATAAGAAGATAGTAATATGTTAACACAGAGTAAAAACTTCAATATGAATAATAAATCACTTAATATAAATAACAAAGACAGAAAGTTGAATAATTATTCAAAAAAAAAAAAGATTTTTAGAATTTGATACAAAGTTCTGATAAAAATATATAGTTAAGTTGATTAATAAAATAAATAATACGAACAATAAACTATCTAATATGAATATTTTTTATATAAATAATATATGATCTAAGGACCTTATACAAAGTTATTAGTAACATCTAAACTTATATTTTTATTGATATATGATATATTCTGAAATAATTAATTTTCATTTGTTCAAGCTAATCAAAATATAAATGATACCTGCAAATGGTCGAGTGTATTGAATTGTCTTGTTATTCAGGGTCTAAATGGACTATAGAACTATTTATCGATGGGCAATGAAAAATTGAAAAAAGATGGTCTGTTTTACTGAATTTAAATAATAAAATCGATAATAATTAATTTTTATTTGTTCAAAATAATCAAAATATAAATGATACCTGCAAGTGATCGAGTGTATTGAATTGTCTTATTATTCAGGGTCTAAATAGACTATAGAACTATTTATCAATGGACAATGAAAAATTGAAAAAAAGATGGTCTGTTTTACTGAATTTAAATAATAAAATCGATAAATTAAATAATAATGCATGATTGTGTGGACTGTGCGGTCAATGGAGCATTATGGATTCGTGTGGTTAGAGTTGCAGCGTCAGAAATGATTCAGCACTGAGGAAACTAACTGATTAAGAGGATCTGATTATTGACGTGGGGCCCGATGTCCAGTGACAAAGTGACAATTAAGAAAATAGTTATATAGTTAGTTATGTTTAGTTGGTCATTACTCATTAGGACCAACTTTGATAATTTGGTACTGACTTCATGTATCTGTATAACTACATATGTACGAAATTGCTAAATGATAATTTAGTGGCCAGTAGTTTTACACTGCCAAGTGCCAACTGTAGGCGTCGTCAACAAAAGAATCTGGATGAACACTTATCTGCAAGCAAATGTATATTAATTGCTAAATGACAGATTTGAAATTAACTGGCAAGTAGCACAACATGTTATGCAAGTGATCATATCCAACCATGGAATGAAGGTTAAATAACTTGTTCATGATCTTCTTTTCTGCAAATTAAATTGTTTCATATTTAGTTTAGGGGATGGATCCATTGACAATGGGTTATTTTGACAATTCTAACAATGAACTTTCAAATAAATATGAAAATGATGTTAAAAACAGAATTTTGTATGTATGTATATATCATTTACTTATAGATTTGTAGTAATTTAAATTTTATGTAATAAAAAAATAATAAAAATATCTCTCTTCGATAATTCCGACAAGATATATATACATAAGATATTATTTTTGGAAGACCCGCTACAACAACTTTACTAAAATTAAATATTGTATAAGTACAGTTATTCTTCAGTCTCAACATTATTTCACCAGCTCGTGGATAGAAATTTAATTTCTCACTATTAGTGCTGTCAAACAGACAATATTTGTCCTCTTTACACTTAATACTTTTGAGATGTCATACACTTAATAGTTAATGTAATCCTCGAAATTGATTCCGATTATAACGGGCGATAGCGCAAACGATTTTAGACGAAGATCAAAATCCTAGGTGGGGGAAACGACGTCGCGGGTCTCCGCTCGCCTCCCCCTCATTCCCTCTTCTCCTCTTCTCCCCTTTTCCACCTCCTCCCTCCCTTACCTCATCTCTCTCCTCTCCTCTACAACCTAACCACTTGTACACACCCGCCTCCCCGACCACCATGACGCCATGACAACCACCATAATGTCTGTCTCTGCCCACAGATTTTTAAAATAATGATTCATTAAAGAAGTATCTTTTACAGTGTTAAGAGTCTCATAACTAGCCGGTATATGCTCTTCCTTTTGAAAACATCAAACGAAATGTCCTCTCCAAAATTATTAACATATTGCCCTCGCGGCCTCTTGGGATGCAAACAAAGTTGCAAACTCTTTTTTTTGCCATCTCTCTTTATCCTAATACCCATCAAAATGCCGAAAATTAATATGCTTTTAGGTTTTCTGGAATGATGATTTCATTACCTGCTACTTTTTGACAAGAACGGAGTCAGATTTTTAACGCACAGAGTTAAAAATAGGATTTTTTTTAAGAGATCAAAATATTTAAATTTTTTATTTTTTTTAAGAATATATTATTATAAAAATATTTGTAAAAAAAAAATTCTGATCTAGGTCAACTATCCCCTTCTACACTTGGATGCTTTTAGAGGTAGACTCTTTACACCCGTGAACAAAAATACTACAGCTGGAGGTTGGGAAAGTAGTTGTTAGTACAGGACAAACTTGTATTTATTTTTGCAATTATTGAGTGTTGATCCTGGTGAAAATAATCAGGGGTCACAAATGTATCATGTAGCTCGTCACCAGAGAGTGATTAATGCCAGAGAAACTTGTGTCCTTTTGAAAACGAGACCAAGTAAATAACTTACAACATTAGCAACACTAATCAGTTTTAAATATGAGATATGCTTTCAGCTGCCATAGATGTTTGTTTTGCCTTTCTTTATTTCTAACTGCTACTTAAACATCATTGATATATCTCCTAAGATATGACTTTTAGGATTTATGTTGCCTTTCTTTATTTCTAACTGCTGCTGAAATAAAATTTAGATATGGTAAGGATTCTTGTTGTAGATGCTTTTATTTTGAACGAATGGAACCATGCAGCCATGATGGACTGCTTTTTCACCAAAAACAAAAACAAAAACGGGAAACGAAGAAAACCAAAGAGAAAATATATAAATAAATAATAAAGAAGAAGAATACAAACATGCAGGAGACCAATCCAGAACTACAAGTTATTATATTCTACATTGTTAGGGTTTTACATGCTAATTCCAATTGTTATTACAACAATCTCACTTCAAAAACATGAAACCTTTGCACGAGAGAGGAATCTATGAAATCTGTTGTTATTCAAAATCTCTATTATCTTTGTTATCCTCTCTTTGATATCGGGTCACATTTGATTTTGTTTTGTAGGGAGACTCAACGCCTGAGAGATGATAACAGAGATTTTGAATAATAACGGATTTTAATCCAGAAATCAGGATTGAAGGATAAAGAAGGACAAGAGGATTGATCTCGACTTATATCACTAAAATAATTCATAAAACTACATTGTTCTATTGACTTCTAGATAGATTGGGGGTCTGTCAAATAAATTAAAAATTTCAGCTTAATTTGTTGCTTTGCATATCAGATCCCATTTGCAGCCTCTTTATTCCTATTACTAATTCATCCCAATGCTTTCTATGTTAAAGGCCTTGGGATTATGCTATTTATTATTTTTTTTTAACCTTAACAGTGGCTGCTAAGTCTAACTTTTATTAAATAAAATATAAATTACATTCATCATCTCACAACAATATAAAAATAATATTATTTAGATGCACAATAAAATATCTAAATACACAACCACATCAAACCAAATTACTTAGATGCACAATAAATATCTAAAACACACAACAGCATCAAACACAATAACTTACAACATCTCATGTCTAAATGCCTTCAAACCTAATTACTCAAGTAAGAAGAAGACATCTTATCCCTTATCAGTCTTGACAGCGGCTGTCAAACACTCGTACCTCTCTTTCAAGAGCAAGTTGGGTGAGTTGATGATGACCCTTCTTCCCTTCTTTTGTCAAGGGCGAAGAAACAACAGAGGTGCAAAATGAGTAGAAATGCGATGAAGAGGAAGATGGTTGCTGGGAGAAATAAAAAATTTATTTCCCTCTTAGCATCAAATATAAACATAATCTAGTAATATAATAACAAAAAATATAATTATAATAATATAATAATAATAAATAATTTTAATTTTAATAATATAATCATAATAATATAAGAAGAAAAAATTATAATCATAATCATATTCATAATAATTATAATCATAATAATATAATAATAATATAATCATAACTATAATAATATAATACAACATAATAAAATAATAATAATAATAAGTAATAATAATCATAGTCATAATCATCATAATATAATAATAATATAATCATAATTAAAGTATAATAATATAATAATCATAAATAATCATAATTATAATAATATAATCATAATATAATAATAATAATAATATAATAATAAATAATCATGATCATAATAATATAATAATAAAATAATCATATTTATATTCATAATATAATAATATAATACTAAAATTATATTTATTATAATATAATATAATAATAAAATAATATAATAATACTAATAGTGATGATAATATAATAATCATAATCATAATTATAATTTAATAATAATAATATAATGATAATAATAATAATAAATAATAATCATAATATTAATATAATAATAAATTATAATCATAATATAATATAATAATAAATCATAATCATAATCATAATATAATAATATAATATAATATAATTAAACAATAATCGCTATTCCTACGAGAGCTAATCCGTATTCCACCTATAAGTTGGTATACCAGATTAACACTCTTCCGCACTCTTCTACTTAGTCTAAAATTTATTTGGCAAATTAATTCGTCGGAATAACAATTCTATTCTTACTTTTTTCTATTCCATAGAGTGCCAAACAAACCCTTAGTTAAAACATCAAAATCCCGTCTCACGCAAAAGAAAAAGAAAATGACAAACTAAACCCTAGCGCCGCCACCCAGGCAGGGAGGTCGCGGCGTCGGCCTCCCACACCACTTCCACCTCCGTCTCTCCTTTCTCATCAGGATCTAGACTTTTTTGTGCGAGGGTGACTGAGAAGTGAGGAGACGGTGGGAGCACCCTAGCTGCCAACTCATTTCCGCATCGGCCTCCTCCCTCCACTCTACGTTCTATCTCCTTTGGTCTTCCTCTCTCCGCTTCGTTTTCTCCTTGCTGTCACGCCTTCTCTGTCCAGCCTTCTTCATCCATTGTCATCTCTTCGTCTCGCCTTCAACCAAAGAGATAGAAGAGCTATTACTATGATTACAACTATGAATATTATTATTTATTATGATTATAATTATAATTATTATATTATTACTATTATGATTATTATTTTACTATTATTTTTATTATCATCATCACTATTAGTATCATAATTATTCATATTTTAATTATTTAAATTAATAACTGCCAACGATATTTTCACTCTTCCGAATAGTTAAAAATACCACTCTTCTAAAAAGATAATATTCTATTACTCTTCCAAAATTATTATTTTTCTAAAATTATTTCTTAATTTATCAAACGGACCCTAAAATTTTAGATAGGTTTGTAAAGCTAGCGTGATTGTGTGCATTGGGATGGGTCTTAGGAAGCGATTCAGTTGGGGCTTTGTGTGTGCGTTGGTTGGTGACCAACTCAGTAGAGGGAATAGTTATGGGATTTAACTGGTTTTCAATTCTATTAAGTGATGGATTTTGCCTTGTGGAATTCGAGGTAATAGTTGTAGTGTACAGGACCGCATACTGGCCTTGATTTTGGTTAGTGCAGGACACATCTTGGAAGTGGGCGGGAGTCAAAATCTTTCAAAGGATATGACATGGTATAATGGCGCATGGTTCCAGCAGTATGTCTAAGGTAGAAACTCCTTTTACGAGTTCATTCGTCAACCATAAGTGTGAGGGGGGGGGCTTCAATGATGTCTAGCCATATCTTAAATGGGTACGAGGCTATCGAAGACCCTACCATTGGTGTCCATTGATGGTATAGATAGCCATCATAATCAAAGTAAGTTTTCACCAATGACGAAATAGCTTGTGTATGTGCATCAGAGGAGAATCTCAGCATGTATTGACTGTCCTCGAGGTGTGATAAATCGAAAGAGACCGACCACTTGTACGCACAGTTGATGTCTCCCCTCACTGAGGATAACGATGCTTGTTGAGATGTGTGACATCTATGATGTAAACTTCAGAGAGCTTCAGCAGCTCTTGATGAATGATGGGATGGTCATGCAAATGGTATAAAATAATTTCAGGCCGGTGTATTGTTAGTTGACGGTCACCTGGTTGGCCACGAGGAAGCAACATTGTCGTGTGTGAAATTTCAAATGTGAGTTTGAAAAGACACACCTTGGCCGAGCGTCCTTGCTTGTGGCAGTGCAAGCATACAATTATGTCATTGCATTGATCCATGCCATGACCATGCACGAAGCACCTAAATCACCGGTTGTGCCTAATAGAATAGATAGAAAGAGAGAGTAGATTGAAAAATAATGTTTCTTCTTAATTCAAGGAGTATAATATATGTCCTTATATAGAGCAATAACCTTTGTAACTAAGTACAGCTATATCTAGACTCATTCTGTTACAATTGTTACTAAAACCTATTTTTGTTACAAGCATTCAATGCAATTGAACTAATCTTGAAGTAATCTCTGATCTTGAAACACCTTATCTCTGAGATCCTTTGTGGCTAAATGTCATGTGAACACTGTGTGCTAATACACCCCCCTCAAGCTGAACTGATCTGGATCACATTCAGCTTGGCTCGCAAAAATTCAAAATGTGGCAAGGACGGTGGCTTAGTAAAGCAGTATGTAATCTGATCTTTAGAACACACAAATTTAACTTGTAATTGGTTTAATTGAACCATTTCCCTTACAAAATGATAATTAAATTCTATATGTTTAGTACGGGCATGAAATTGCGGATTGGACGCTAAGAATGTAGCCCCTATATTATCACACCATAAAATTGATGTTTGCTTTGGAAAAACACCTAACTCTTTTAACAAGTGTTCTAACCACATCACCTCTTGGCTGCAAAGCGCCAAGCTTTTGTACTTTGTCTCTGTACTAGAACGAGAGACTGTAGGTTATTTTTTAGCACACCATGATATCAATTTTTTTCCTCAGTAGACACAGTAACCCGATGTAGACCTTCTGTCAGAGGAGTCATTAGCCCAGTCAGAGTCTGAAAACGCATGAATCTGAGATGAGGAGGTCTTGTAAAATTGAATCCCATAAGTAAGAATGGCAGCAATGTAACGAAGTACTCTTTTGGCAGATGTCCAATACTCTTCAGATGGTGAATGCATAAATTGAGAAAGTTTGTTGACAGAGTAAGATAAATCAGGTCTGGTCAGTGTTGCATATTGCAATGCGCCAATGACGCTTCTGTATAAATGTGGATCCTTTGAAGGTGAAGACCCTGTAGTTGAGAAATTGGTGCCAGAAGCCATAGGAGAAAGAATTGGTTTGCAATTCATCATGTTTACCTTTTTTAGCAAGTCTGTGAAGTACTTTGTTTGAGTAAGACATAACCCATCATTGTTACTGGTTGTTTCAAGTCCTAAGAAGAAGTGGAGGGGACCAATATCTCTTATTGCAAACCTTGATTTGAGTTGGTAAATGCATTGTTCAATTTGGATAGGGTCTGAACCAGTGACCACAATATCATCCACATATACCAATAATATAAGAATCTGACATTTATGATGAGCAATAAACATTGAAGGATCATAGGTGCAAGGTTTGAAACCAAAACCAATTAGAGTAGAACTGAGTTTCTCAAACCATGCCCTAGGAGCCTGTCGAAGTCCATAAAGGGATTTGTGTAAAAGACAGACAAGATCAGGGTTAGTTGTGTCAATAAATCCAGGAGGTTGACTCATGTAAACACTCTCAGTCAAATCACCATTTAAAAATGCATTTGACACATCTAATTGCCTTATAGGCCAATGGAAGGTCAGAGCAAGAGAAATGGTGACTCTGATTGTTGTTGGTCTCACGACAGGGCTGTAAGTCTCTTCAAAATCCACACCAAATATTTGATTGAAACCCTTGGCAACCAAACGAGCTTTATGTCTTTCAATGGATCCATCAGCATTTCTCTTGGTTTTAAAAATCCATTTACATCCTATGACCATTTTATCAGGAGGGAGGGGTACGAAGGTCCAAGTGTTATTCTTTGCAAGTGCATTTATCTCTTCTGCCATGGTTGTACGCCATTGAGGCGATTTATTAGCTTGATGAAATGTGGTAGGATCTGATTCAGATAGAACATGAAAAGAAACGAATTCTGGATACTCTCGCTTTTTGTAGGTGTGATCTCTGGTGCGAGTAATCATAGAGTGAGAAGGAATCACAGGTTGATCGACAGGAGGAGCAGGTGGAGGTTTATGCACAGGTGGTGCTGGTGGTAATGCTTGAGAGAGAGGGAGAGGAAGAAGGAGCGTTTAAATGTTGTGTACCGTTGGTTGTCGAAGTCGGATTCAAAGAAAGAACAGGTGGCACATTGTAAGCCCTTCGTTTGTAAACCAAAGGAGGAGATCATGCACCATTTAACAAGTGGATCGGGTTCAGAACCGCATCAATATGGGCCTGAGCTGTTGAATTTTGGGCTTGGTTGTTTGAATTCAAATTTTGAATAGGTTGATCGTGCGTCTGGTCGCACAGTTGAGCGGTTCGTCTGCCCTGCTGCTCTGTTTTATTTTGTGCTAAAGCTAGAATGGAGAGAGGGTCTGACACTTGTTCATATGAGGGAATCTTTTGAATAGTAACCGAAGGCTTTGCAAAGGGGAACTCATGTTCAATAAATTGAACATTTCTGGATACATAAATTCATCCTACATACACGATAAAGACACATGGCTGAGATCTCAACTCTAGCTTGTTTTTATTATATGGCCTTGTTAAAGGGTAGCAAAGACAACCCAAAACCCTCAGGAAATCATAATCAACATCTTTGTTAAATAATATTTTATATGGCACCAAATTTTGAGAGGGTAATCTATTAATGAGATAAACTATGCTGTTGAATATCTCATCCCAATACCGTACAGGGATGGAGGAGTGAGACATTGTAGCAAGGGATAACTCAACTATTTGGCGATGTTTTCTTTCAGCTGCCCCATTTTGTTGGGGTATATGGGGGCAGCTAGTTTGGTGCATAATTTGAGGAAAGGTTTTTGCAATGGGTAGAAATTTCCCACCGCCATCGGTTCTCAATATTTTTATTGTTGTGTTCAATAAATTTTCAACTTGTAATTTGAATTGTGTAAAAGCAAGCAAAGCATAACTCTTATTTTTAAGAAAATAAATCCATGTGAAACGGGAATAATCATCAATGAAAGACACATAATATTTATATCCGTTGTAAGATACAATGGGACTAGGCCCCCACAAATCACTATGAACTAATTCCAAGGGCTTATTTGTAGAAGAAGAAGAAAGAGAAAAAGACAAAACATGCGTCTTAGCTTGAATGCAATCTTTGCAAAAAGTAAAATGGTTCCTAATACAAGGCAATCTATTGGAATTAATGACTTTAATTATTGTTTGAGTGGAAGGATGGCCAAGTCTTGCATGCCAAGTAGAGGTAGAAGCTTTAGAAGATGATGAAGTGATGTGGAGAGCTTGAGAAACTGGAGGTGTGTAGAAATATTGCATCTTGAGGTGGTAAAGGCCATTGGAGCTAATTATGTGAAGTGAAGGGTTCTTGTTGTGAAGATCCTTGATAACACAAGAGTATGAAGTGAAGTTAATACAAAGTGTAGGATTATCTAAGAGTAATTGAGATAAGCTTATCAAATTTGTTGAAAATTTAGGAACACACAACACATTTTTGAGTTTTATTGTATAATTTGCAACGTGAAATTGTTGATAACCGATGTGAGAAATTTCTAAGCCAAGACCATTACCTATTTGGAGCTTGTCAGCCCCTTTGTAGGAGAAGAAGGAGTTGAGGCTGTTGAGATCATTGGTCACATGATTATTGGCACCTGAGTCCAGTATCCAGTTACTTGCATCGGGTTCATGAGAAGAATTGGAGGAGATATAGGAGTTGTAGGCATTCATTTGAGATGGAGGTCTCCTGATTATCAGGGTCTTTATCATATCTCTTGTAACATTTCTTAGTAGGATATCCCATCCTTTGGCAAATTTGACAAGGGATCCTGATTTTACCCGAGGCAATCAAAGCAAGAATCTCTTGAATCACAGAATTGGGAAATTGGGATCCACAAGTGAAGGGGGAAGATTTACCAGAGTTGGTATTGGTTCTTGGATTAAACGAGTTGTTGTTGTAGTTGTTTGATGATCTAGTATGAGAAGAGTTGTTGTTATCCTTTTTGTTGTTATAAATGGGTTTATCAGTAAGGAATGCAGCTGGTTCTGATTAAGTTTGGTTGCTGGATTCATGGGCCAAAAGCAGTCCTCTCAAGTCAGAAAGGGAAAAGGACTGATGACATCTTACTGTTAAAATGGAAGACTTGATTGAGGCAAAGTCTGATCCTAAACCATTGACTGCAAGCTGTGACTAGATCATCATCTGACACAGGGTTCCCAATGAATGAAAGTTCATCAACAAACTGTCGAATCTTCAACAAATAGTCTGTGCAATTCGAATCCCTTTTCTTTACATTTTGCAGTTGTCTCTTCAATTCCTGGAGTCTTATTCGTGAATTAGAGGAGAAGAAGCTCTCAAGAGCTAGCCATAGTTCTTTGCAAGTCTTGCAAGACATGACTTGTGCCAAGATCGAGTCAAAAAGAGAAGATCTGACCCAAGCATGGAGAAACTTATCTTGACGCTTCCAGAAGAGATAGGTAGGGTTTATCATTGTCTCTCCTTTGTCGTTACGAGTGGCAGGATCAGGTGGGTCATTGAGAAGGTAAGAAGCAAGATCGTAACCTTCAACAATGAGTAGAACTTGGGATTTCCATGAGAGAAAGTTGGAATCGTTGAGCTTGATGGAGAGTGGTGTGTTGATGTGAACAATTTGATCAATCGTTATAGGTTGAGTAGCTACGGAAGTGTTATCATCAGTGGAAATCGACATGATTAAAGAGAAGAATAGGTTTAGATGGAGATGAGAAATGATTGTTTAGGGAAGACGAAAGAGTCTTGATTTGGATCTTGAGCCGCTAGAAAAGAAGCTCTGATACCATAATAGAATAGACAGAAAGAGAGAGTAGATTGAAAAATAATGTTTCTTCTTAATTCAAGGAGTACAATACATGTCCTTATATAGAGCAATAACCTTTGTAACTAAGTACAGCTGTATCTAGACTCATTATGTTACAATTGTTACTAAAATCTATTTGTGTTACAAGCATTCAATGTAATTGAACTAATTTTGAAGTAATCTCTGATCTTGAAACGTCTTATCTCTGAGATCCTTTATGGCTAAATATCCTGTGAACACTGTGTACTAATAGTGCCAACCTAACTGCATTGGGTTTGGCGGCAAGGGTATCCAAGATAGCATTATATCTACTTCATCATGTATAATAATATTCCTATGGCGTGGTTGTTGTTGCTATGAGTGTTGGTAGCACCTATGACAGCGGCCCAAGGAGTTCCGATTTTGGTGAGACATGGTCTTGGTGATTAGGGTAGTGCATTTAGAAGTGTGTTGTGGGTGGGAGAGAGAGCTCTATGAAAATGCTACTGGGAGTGTAGGACTACAACTTGGTATTTTATGGGGGAATATAAGTGCTGGATTTTTTGTGGCATTGTGTATGTATGTGTGTATTTTCTTGATGTTGACATAGGGAGTGATGTAAGATGGTACTGTGGATTTTGAGCGTGAGATGTGATGAGGGATAGACGTATACCAACCGTTGTCCAGCAACAAAAAGCATTGTCGAGTCATATTGTGGTGTGTTGACATCAACTATGAGTCGTAGGTGCTCATTAGAAGTGCAGACGTGTCGCAAACAATAGATGAGAGAAGGCGATGAGGAGGGAGGTGCTTAGACTAAGAACGATGAGACGTTGGAGAGAGAGAAGGCCAAGGCTGCTGTTTCGGAGGTAGATCGGCCGAGAGATAGCTTGTTAGAGAGGAGATTAGAGGAGCGATGAAGGACACAGGTGAGAATGAGAGTAGTAGCATAGGGGAGCTCCATTTGATGTCGTCGTGTGCGGGGAGAGGAGTATTCGCCATTTTCCTTTGGAGTACTAGATTGAGCAAATTAAAGAATGTGACACAATACTTGTTGCGAGATGTAAATGAAACAGGTGGCACCAATGGCGATCACTCTTATCCAAAAAAAAAAATATATATATATATATATATATATATATATATATATATATATATTCATCTCAACAACCCTCGTCCCTCAGAACGGTGGTGACTACTTTCCAAACAATATGTGGTGTTTCTTATTCCACGAATTCATGCGAAAAAAAAGAAGTACAAGGGACTCATCATATGATTACAATTAACCCATCAACGAAAACTATATAAAAATCACAAATTTATGGAAAGAAACAAAAGTTTGATCATTGAGACGTTGCACCTTGTCATAGGCGGGTTTATCTGTTATAATATGATATATCTCGGTAGAAGGAAGAGAGAATAATTCTAAAATTTATTTCTATTCAAACTATATCTTCTATTTCTCTTACATTTTTTCTCTTCTCTTACTTGCTTACAACAGAATACAAGCCTATTTATAGCCTTAGATATGACTCTTAAAATTCGTAATAAAAACATATAATAAAAACATAATTCTAAACAACACCCTTTCAGCTGACCACTATCTACTAAAATCATCATAACTCTCTGTAGGGAACTTCAAACGATTTGTAATTTGAACCATTGGAAACTAGACTTCAAGAGCTTTTCATCCATAGGTCATACACTAAATTCCACGTCCATTTGCCTCTTCAAATGCTGTCATTAATCAGCCTTAAAATTCTGTCAATGTGCTGAAGCCAAAGAGTCTCCCTTTAATTTCCTAATTTATTTAACTTTAATACCAAAATTAAGTTTATCTTTCAACATTATCTAGTTTCAGATTGGCTCATGTACTCTGAATGTGTTCTCGTCAAAAACCCAATGAGCTGACCCACTAGGTCTTCATCTTTACTATTACGGGAAATTTTAGTCTTCTCGTTTTGGGTTACAATCACAACCCTCCTCTTTATAATTAGCTAAACAAGTTGGCAACCACAACATGCATCCCGTACCTTTTCAGAGCAGCACCTGCTTTTTGAAGAAGGATATCTGGATCCGTCTCCAGCTACACATCGGACAGAGCACAATATTACTTAACAGATTTTCATATTAATGCTCAGCAAAGAAGTGTAAGCCCAGAAAGTCAATGCAGTGAACAATCCATTAAAATCAGAGTTTGGTGGATATGGATATTGAAGTCTGGCACAGCTTAGTTCATTCTGGTATTGGTGATTATAAGACTTAAATACATGATAAAGTCAGAAGCTTAAGATAGAACAAAATACCTTAAATGATACGCAAAATGCTGCAGGGGCCCACACTTTCCTTAGCACAGAGAGCATTTTAGGAACTTGATTAAGTCTCATGTCTAAGGGCTCACCAGCAGACTCGATTTTATGCTCGGCATATGTAATACTTCAATATTAGATATAAAGTAAACTGATCAAAATAATGCTTTCATACTCTTTCTTTTGAAAGTGAAGATAGGATACATATTCCACATGTTAGATGAATGTAGAATACTGTACCATGCTTTCCCATGGAACATAGAAATCAGACACAGCAGCCGCAAGATAAAATATTGAATGGCACCCAAAACAGCTGATGGATGTTGCCACCAATTGCATTATCTGTGAATATTATAAAGGAGAATGTTTCTTTCATCTAATTTCAAATCATCTACATCAAAAGAAAAGTACAAGAAGTAATTAGTACAATGTTATGCAAGTAAATTTCCAAGTCAGACTAAGTTGAATCCCACAGACAGTTGACAAAATTAGGATGAATAAGACAATCAATTTACAGCATGCATAAGATAGTATAATACAAGATGGTGTAGCACTTGTAATGCTTTAGCACTTAAAACTGAGAAAGTGCGAGGTGTGAGAAAACCTGCAGGTTTTCAAAAATAGTAGTGAAGGGAATTTTCAGCAATAAGCTCTCTCCAACTGCCTTAAAAAGAGAACAACACAGTTATTCAATAGTGATTGATATATGCATATTTAAAAAAGAAGAAAGTAAGCAACTCGAGATAACAGTCAGACCTTATGATACTCTCTAATTGAGTTCTTCACTATGGCAGCACGATCCTCTGGTACTGTTAATATCAAACATAATCATATTAAGCATGATTTATGCAAGTACTCATAATGAAGAAAAGAATAAGTACTTTACTTTAGTTTTTCCTACCCGTTCATCATTCTATCTTTTCTTTTTTCCCCTTCCCTTAGTTTCTTTTGTACAATGATGCATCATGGCATGTCAGACTTTTAATTCAGTGATGTTTATCAGCAGAATTTTTTTTTTGGGGGGGATTAAAGACTTTGCTGTTGTTGTCACTATAGCTAACCATCACCAACAAAAAAGATGATTATTCAATCACTATACCTTGAATATTTGACTCCCCATCAAGATGAACAAAGTCAAGAAAGGAATCTTCTGGAAGGTATCTACAGTAAGGCTGATAACTGCCACTGCAAAGAAGCAAAAAAAAAAAAAAGAGGACCAAATTACTCTGCCTTCTTGTCAAATCAAATGTACTCAAACAACAGTCATGAACTTCTTTATATAGGTTAGAAATCACACTCAGTGGAAGCAGCTCCTCTATGGCCAGAGCTGAAATTATCAATATAACGCACGCATCTCTGCTCCAATGGAACTGTAGTGCCTCCTGACGTGACGCACACGATGCCACGTGGCGTTGTGCCCACTATTTGCACATCAAAATAGTTTATCCAATAAAAAATAATGAATTCCATGGACTAAAATGAAAGAACGTTTGTTTTAATGGGAGCTTTAATAAATTGAAGCAGAACCTACATGAATTCCGACGAACAAACTCCTTGAGCTTCTCTGAGATGAGCTGCTTGAAGGGGAGAGCTGAGACCGAGAGTGGGGATATCACTATGTAGCATGTATTATCAGATATGGAGCGGATGAAGGCTTTGGGTTGCAGTGCCAGTATGAGATGGGAGACACGGAAACATTGGCGTTCGGTTGAGTTTGGGCTGGAACTGAGAGCCCACTGGGCTTTCTTTAATAACTGCTGCTCCAACAAATAATAATATTAATTAATTGATATAACTGCTGGAGTCAGGGAATTTTTATCCAGCGCGTGGGGACCGTCTCATCACTTCGAGATACGACTTAGTAATACGAATGACGAAAGTTTTTTATGTTGCAAAATACTACTCACTCATTTTTATTTATAGATTTGAACTTCAAATATGAAAGTCAAATCGTTGATTTATTCATTGTTTCACAAGAGATGCATTCTGGTAAAATTTATATATTTTTTTAGTTCAATTTAAGCTAGATCAAAGTATAAAATGATTGCATTAAAATCATCTAATACAAATTGTAGTAGATAGTACAACCCTCCCATTTGCACCCAAATCTTGAAGACCCCTTGCATTTTTTTAAATTGTCCCGAAACCCCCCCCCCCCCCCCCACCCTTTTCGTCAATAATTAAAAAAAATCAAACTTCAAACATGTCCTTTTCCTTTTATTGAGAAACGTACATAAATTTAGTCCTTTATTGAAATTTATACAACTCCCTTTGTTATGTTTCCTAAACATCATGGAATAGTTAACTAGAATAATGAAATTAGTAGAACATGCCACGATGGTTTATCGTTCCATTTGTTTTTATGTATAGAGTTCAGTACCGAACCACATGAGGTGTTGTGTCGTCTGTGTAATATTTTAATTTTTTTGACTTCATGCGAAATTAAACGATTTGGCGGCTTTTAAGAAATTAATAAAATATGATGGTTACATGTATAATCAATTTGATGTGTTGGGCACTCATATTAATAACGGCAGGATCCCTCACAGTCAATTATTTTTACGATCAATTTTATATAAATTCATACAAAATCTTAAAAAAAAAACTTTACAACTATATTTTTAAATTAATGGATTGATTGTGTTTCAAATTTTATACAATTTGAATTTCATTTAGTATTCCATCAAACACTATCAAAATTTCATGATAATTTTAACAGTTTAAATTTAATGGTTTTTAATGGAATATCAACTAACATCAAATTGTATGAAATTTGAAACACAATAACTATGATCTTAAAAATGTGCTTGTAAGTTTTTTCTATTTTTAAAATATTTTTCTATGAATTTATATAACATTGTTTGTCAAGATTGTCAAGAGATCATCACCCAGTTAGTAATGTTATTTTACATATTATGCTAGTTAAAACACTAGCATAATAATAGTAGGGATTATTTTAGAATAAAAAAGGTTAGATTTGAAATTTAATGAAGAAAAGGTATGTGCATTTTTTTTTAATTTTTGTAAAAAAAATGAACTTGTTGGGGGGGGGGGGTATCTATTAATTTAGAAATGTAAGAAAGTGTTCAAAACTCGGATAAAATATAGGAGTCCTTGTGTTGTTTCCTAAAATGTATTTAAAAATCAAGATATTTTATGTGCAACCATCTCTCAAAGAAAAAAAACACTCAACAGCATAGATAAACTCACACTATAGATATGATATTTGGACTTACAATTTTTAAATATAAATTAAAAAAAAAACAACTAGTGTCATGTTGTGATACCAAATGAGACATTAATTGAAATCCTCAAATGATGAAAAAATTTGCAATAAATTATGTCAAATGTAAAATGGTCTCCGTATAATTTCGAAATATGTCTATAATTTTATTTTCTTAATTTATTTATTTTTTAACAAAACTATGAATAGTCATATGGATGTATTATCTTAAGATGGATTGATGAAAGTTTGAAATATTCTATGGAAGTTTCACTTCCAAATAGATGAAAAATTAAATTTCCGAACTAGATTATCATCTGCTCCTGAAAAAAAATAATGTACATGGAATTTTTGTTCCATCATTGATCATTCCTCCATCCATGATTAGGATGATAGCGACATTATGATACTGACAAGGCGTTGGGAGCTCACCTGATTTATTCTACGAGGCTACGACCTAATTTCGCAATGTTTACGAATTGGGATGAGCGTATATATCGACGACTGGGTCATATATTTTAATTCACAAACTAATTTTTCTAGGGAGAAGATAATCAGAATTGAATTTGGATTAGTATAGCCGCTTTCGTGAACCAGAAGCAACTAAAGATTATTAGGCTAAATGAAAGGGGGCCGGGTTTTGGATAAAGACCAAAGACAAAGAGGCAAAGAGCGAAGAAACCAATGGCTTGGTAAAGAGGTAATAACCTAATGGTTGACAACCTCAAGTGGGTCCCACGCCTGAACTGGTTGCAGTACTGGATGACCCATTTGGCCATTATCCTAATTCCATCCATCTGGCTCACTTAAAGGGACAGCTTGTTCATTAGGAACAACAATTTGCGCTACCTTATCTTTTTCTATATTTCATCCACGGATCTTTTGTAGCAGAATAATTATTGCTTCATGATACAAAGCAAATGAATCTTTGTTCTATTTGTTGGGGGGGGGGGGGGGAGGAAATATTATACATATGTTGCTAGCTAGTGAAAAATACGTTCATACTTAGACGTGTTCGGACTCCACCCATCTATCATTGTTTAGGTGGGAAAAATAAAATTTACTCTCACAAAATTTTATTTTTCTCATCTAACCTATAGTAATTGAATTTTTATATAGAATCTGCAAATAAATAGTTACGGGATCTTAATTATGAGAAGTTACTATTTTACCCACTGCTAGATAGTTGAGTTAATTAAAATTTATTGCAAAGACTAATTTTGTTTGCATATAGTATTGTAATAGAAAAAGCATCTTAATTAACACAATCGATTTTGTTTCTCTTCAAGATACATAAAATATGATGATTTCTTTTTTTTTTACAAGATGTTGTGAATAGTAAATAAGATTAGAAGGAGAAATATGGGATTAGTCTCAAATCCGTGAGGATTAATTTCATCATCGACTAATTAAAGAAAGAAGAGCACTAATCTCCATAATTATTCTATAATAGGAGATTATCACCTCGCACTTTTTTTTCTTTTTAGGCAACTATCTGTTGGTACAGTAGTTTGGTACCGTTAGAGTTATTTTTTCCATTAGAGCTTTGGACTATATAAAGTCTAGTATGTACCACTGTAATACTTTTAGTCTTTTAATAAAAAAAAATGTTCATCATCAAAATCAATTATTCCAACATGGTATCAGAGCAGGTTTAACCTGACTCAATTTCGAAATCTCAAAGATAACAACCAACACTATAGTATTCTATTCTTATCAGAGTTCAGAATCTCAAAGGCAACAACTGACAGTAAAACACTGCACATCAAGAATGGAAACAACCAGCAAACTGTATAGTATATGTTCTTATCAGAGAAAATTTCAAAGGCAACAATATAGCATTTGTCCCTATCAAGGTTCAAACCAAAACCAGCAAAAGGGTATACTAGAAACCAGTAAGCAAGTGGTACCAGAAACCAGCAAAAGGCTGTACCAAAAATTAGCAAATAGTGTGTACCAGAAACCAACAAACCACAAAACAAGCCAACAACTTAACCAAAAGGAAAAACACACAAATCAATACCGGAGAAATAAAAAAAACAAAAATGACAAATCAACCGATAAAAAGACTTACCTCAGTATTGCTTGATGGCAAGAATTATAACATGTGGGCCAGACAAGTCTCATTTGGGCTAATTGGCAGAAATAAATTAGAGTATGTCAATGACAACTTAACCATGTCGGTGCCAAAAAATTCCGAAGCCCCAACAGAAGATGAGAAAAAAGCCATCAGGGAGTGGAGAAAAGACGACAATAAAGTTGCTAGATGTCTCCTAGCAACAATGGAGCCTCACATAGCCAAGATTATGACATATCAAGATACTACCAAGCAAATATGGGACAAGACAGAGAGAATGTATGGCAAGAAAAAGAATCGTTCCCATGTGTACCGACTACAATAAGAGCTCCAACAAATCAGACAACAACCAAATCAATCCATTTTAGAAATCTTCTCCCTTTTACAAGAAAAAACAGATGAGCTCAAATTATACGGACCTCTAACCTCTAGCATTGCAGAAATTCACGAAAAAGAGGAGCAAGATTAGGTGTTCAAGTTCTTGGCTAGCTTAGACTCAAGCTATGAGTCTGTCAGATCTCAAATACTCTTACTACCAAAGCTCCCCTCACTCGATGAGGTCATGAATAAAGTTGAAGGAGAAGAGACCAGACGGATAGTGATGGACTCACAACCTCTTGATGACCCAGAAACTAAAGCCATGGCGGCAACAAGGTAAAACTCTAACCCTAGGCCGAGCTTTAAGGGAAACCAAATAACTCGGTGTGAGTTCTGCAATAAAGAGAGTCACAGCAAGGAGGAGTGTTGGTGCCTTCATCCAATTCTCCGACCAAGGGGCGACTTTAAAAAATAAGGATTTAAGGGAGCCGATCGGAGGCAATGGGAGAGTCGCGATAATCGCGATGAGAAGAGAGAAGAGAGAAAAGGGTTTTCGGCGTTAACTGGATCGAGTGAGGCGAGATGTGAGTCTAATACACCTGGGGTCAACCTAGATCAAATGCGGCAACTCTATCAACAACTCTCTGTGATGTTCCAGCCAAATGCATAATCAAATACACACAAGGCATTCACTGATATATGTGGTAATTTAATTCGAAATTCTTTAAACACAAATTGGATACTTGATTCGGGCACAACTGATCATATGATGTGCAATACAAAAAATTTGAACAATTATAAGCATTTTGAGGGAAAATAATTTATAACTGGTTGCAAATGGGGATAAAATAAAAATATTAGGGAGTTGTTCAATTAATCTTTTTTTCAAAAATCATTTCAAATATTTTACATGTAAGAAATTACGCATCAAACTTGTTATCCATTAGCAAAATCACAAATGAATTAAATTATGAAATTATTTTTACCTCGGACCATGTGATTTTTCAGGAATGGATAACCAAGAATGTGATTGATGAAAGTTTTTTGCAAAATGGACTCTATAATTTGAAAAAGAAGAAATTTATTTTTAATACCAAAAAAGATGAATAATTGGGCAAGATTTGGCACAAAGGAATCGGACATCCTTCTGACAAAATTTTAAAATGCCTTTTTGATTTTTCAAAATTAGATTATAGTAATTGTGAAATATGTAATTTAAAAAAACATACTAAATTATTAAATTATAATAGCCATGAACCTTTTGTACTTGTTTATTCGGATGTATGGGGCCCACCCCTATTGATTCTTATAATGGATATAAATAACAACTTATATTCCTTGCTTTGAAATTTTGAGTTGCAAAATTTTAGAATAATAACACGAAAAGAAAAGAGAAGCGGAAAGTTGTAAGTTCTGACACTGTCATATGATCCCATTACAAAAATGGCCACATCTGAAGGACCACACCATCTTTTAATAATAGAACAGTTAGTTAAACTTAAACACATAAACATATGTGAAAGCTAGCTACGAAACACCGGAAGTTGTGAACACAGTGCTATTATTCTTTAAAATTCTTTGTTTATTTGCAAGTTGCAACAGCAGCCAACAGATAGCTGGTTATTGGGACCCAGAAACCAGCCAATGGGAGACTGAGAGAAATTAAGCGGACAGAGGGGTTCACACCAAATTAGAAAATTAAATTAAATTAATTAGACTAGTTAAAACTTTAGAAACTAGAAACTAGAAAGGGTCTTGCACTGCACTGTATCATTTATTTATTTATTTATTTTTGCAAAATTCCAACTTCTCTCTCCAGTCCAGTCGTCTCCCCTCCCTTCTCGCTGGCTAGCTAATTGATTCTCTCGCTCTTGCTTTCTCTCCTCTCTCTGTGACATGGAAGGAGGGAACTCCACACGAGAAGAGGAAGAGAAGCGCGCTCGCTCGCAAGAAGAGAAGAGGACTTGCTAAGAAATTAAATTTTGAAGAAGCCCCAAAATTCCAACTCTCTTTTGATGAGTCGGATCAGCCAAACACTTTCCTTCTTCCGCTTGCCCACTTCCCTCCTTAGAGATAATTAAGTAAAGAGGAAGAAGACCCAAAAATTCAAACAACTACTCTGCTTAGTTTCCATCACACTCCCTTCTCTCTCTTTTTCTCTCTTCTTTACCAGAGCTAGCTCTCTAGCTAATCGATCTCTTCTTTTCTTCTGCAAAAAGAGGTAATTAAAGCCGGGTGGCCCTTGCTATATATTCATTTGGCTTCATACAGACATGACTTCCTCTTCGAACGGTGCTACTTCATCAACTTCTGGTACCCAGTTCAGGTCGAGGTTTGGCGACACGACCTACACGAAGGTGTTCGTCGGGGGTCTCGCATGGGAGACCCCAACAGAAGAGCTCCACAAATACTTTGCGCAGTTTGGAGAAATTCTTGAGTCTGTTATCCTAACAGATCGTGTCACCGGCCGATCAAAAGGCTACGGTTTTGTAAGCTTCCTTATCTTTAATCGTCCCTTATAAATAATTAATTAGGAATTAATTAATGATCTTATACAGATCATTCTATATGAAGTGAAGGTTAATTCTTTCAAGATTAGATTTTCTCTTCTTTTTTTTTTTACCTCGAGAAATATAGTCCGATCACTTGAACACCTATACCTCCAGAAGTAGAATTAATTAAAAGAGACACTAAGTACAATTGTAGATAAGCTAGTCTGCTTACTCTTTTTCCTTTTTTAATCATTATACTAAAGTGCAAACAGCATATATATTCTCATTTTGTAATTATAATCATAATTTTTTTTTGTGTAAATGTGCTAAATTTTTCAGGACTTTACAGATCACGCAGGAATTTTTCTATTGAAGTAACAAAATTATAAATGTTCAAACGCTGTTCCGCCAAAATATTTACCCTCTGAGCATGAACATACGAATCCATTTTTCCACATATATATCATATATATAATTCAGTTAAATATATACAGGTGACTTTTCGGGACCCTGAATCAGCGAGGCGGGCGGTGGCGGACCCGAACCCATTTATCGATGGAAGGCGGGCCAACTGTAACATTGCCTCCATGGGCAGACCAAGACCTTCACCTCCTAGAGGTTATTTCCAACATTTAGTAATTAATAAGTACCTATTGGCATTATTGCATTAAATTTACATGCATCTTCTACTTTTTATGTTCTATACCAAAATGAGTTATAATCCTCCGTTAATTAATTACTGAATAAAGTCCGACAAGAAACTTATATGTTACCTGTAGGAGACCTATGCCTAACTTTGTAGAAAGCAAACTGACATTAGTTTTGGGCTGAAATTAATTAATATTAATATAATGATAGGGTAAGTAATTTAATTAAATTTCAGATATATATACTTTATTCTAAAATTTGACAAACAAACAGGGGGAACATCATTACTATAAAAGTTACGTATCAACCAAATAAACTTTGGCTCAGGGCCGGGAGACAAACATGTGTTGTACGAATTGGGATCCCAACCATTAGCCAACATAAATATTTTTTTATTTGGTTTTAATTAGTATATCCTGTTCCTGCGATCTCAATCTAGCAAATGGTGGGGACCCAGTAAACAGCAGATTAAAAAGGCAGTGCCAGCCCATAGGAACTAGATATTAATGGTTGCCCACTATGGTTTTGCCAACCTGGCCTTTAGCAGAGTGCTATGTGCCACCAGATCAATCCAAGTCTACGCATGGTTTGCCAAAACCTGGTTTTTGCATTTAATTTGTGTTTATGATGTTATTATAAAGAAGGATTTTTTTGGGAATATGTTGTTGGATGAGGCAACGATCACTGCCCACTTTGGAATTAAAATACCAAGGAAGGATATATTCTCAAAGAACCCAACCACGCACACATGCAGAAATAATGCGCGCCTCCACCCAAAAAAAAAAATTATTATTATGAATATTTAAAAAAAAAAGTAGAGGAGGGTAATTAATTAATGAATTCATGAGGTTACAGCAATGAGACGGTGCAACAGACTAGGACGACTATGGACCTTAAAAGTCTTTTTTTCCTCTTCAAACCAGCCTGTACCGGGTTCCAATTTAAGCAAGTGATGCATGCTATTCGGTTCTTTAGTGTGAAACTCCACCAACATCAGCATCCATACTGGCATGCAGCCCCTCTAGCTAGCTTATTTCCTGGGAGCTGGCGCTCTGACATAATTAACAAAATTGATGCAGAGATAAAAACAACAACAAAAGCCTCTAGTCCCAAACAAACAAGTAGGAATAGGCTATCAATTAAATAACACCTGACCCGAGTTACAAAAACCAAGATAAATAGTAACAATATTGACAATTAATAGTAATAATGGTACCACTACTAATAGGCAGATGCTGTACATACTTAAATCTTTTTTTGCTTTGGAATAAATCCTGATCAAGAGCTCACCTTATTAAAAAAAGTAAATGACATTTTCTTCAAAGATATATATAATACCGTTGAGTGAATAAATGCTATTTATTTTTTTTTGACTGATCTATTAATTATACGCTATTTATACAGTGATAATGAAGATAATAATTGGACCAGCTGTACCACTGCACATCGACTATAGATCATGCAATGCACAATATCGTCTTAGGATGCCAATAAATAATACTTAAACCTTCATGTTCATTGGGGAATAAATATATATGTAATTGATGATACGACAGTTCAAAGTTCAAACTATGTGACATAGTGTGATGCCTTGGATGCTATAATATAGCTAAATGGTTCTTAAATAGAATATGTTTGACATATTATGTTTTGTTTGTGGTGATACATCATGCAATTATATAGATGATCTTACACTCATTAATTGTGCATGCAGGGAGGTATCAAAGTGGGCCCCAGTACCAGGGGTCTTCAGAGGCAACAGGTCCCCCCTATCTTAGGTACCAAGGCCAAGTGCCGCATCAGCCCCAACTTATCTATCCTCCTCAATTTGGGTATGTTTCTCTTTTTAATTTTAGTTACTTTTCACTTAGATTCACCGATCAAATTGGTAATTTCAGCAAACGCACCTTATTTCGTGTAGTTCATTTTCACTAAGGACATCCAAATTAATACCAATCAAGTTCAAATTACAGAGCGGGTCTAATTTCCATTTAATAGAATGTTAAAGTTGGCATGTGCAACAACTCCCAAGGATTTTACTTCAATAGTGGCTCCAGAGTTGTTGGCAAAAAGACATTTGGTCCCCCATAAAAACTTTTAGTAGACCTTGATGCAGGACTGAGTTGTAGTAAGAGGGGTCCCAACAAGGGCAGTTGTGTCCCGTTCCACCAAGGCATGCCACTTGTGCTGTCTGATGCTTATTATTTGACTCTATGAGTTTAATGCTTGTAATTGTGCGTTCTTCTACTGGTAGTGTGTCAGCTCTGAGTTATTGTGGGCCATACAGGTCTTCATTTCCAATCAACTGAATAATTATGTACCATGAATTGGATTTTTACATGATCAAGAGAGTTAATATAGATTATTGAACAAGAATTTTACATTATAAAAAAACTTTATTTGGCACTTTGCCAGTATTTTTAACACTTCTTATTTTCTCATGTTTTTTGCAGGTACATGCCCTACCCAACTGATTACATGTACCAACAAGTAATTTTTTTTTCCTTATTGTCTCACATGGTTAATCAATTGTCTAATTTTGTCTCTGTGAAACCAAGTAGGTATTTCTATTTGCATTTTCCATAATTAGGATTTATGAGCCTTCTAGTTTAATTTTTTTTCTGTTTTCATGAAATGAAATACGAATAGATAGGCATATCTATTGCATTTCCATTCTTTCCTCATAGAGTGACAATGATAAGAAAAAGTTCCAAGAAACATAAACAACAACAATTCAAAGCTCTAGCAGAGCAAGGTGCTGTGGCTCTTTGGCTTAATGGACAGCAATATTACTATTAACTTAATCTGCACAATTTTATAATAGCAGGCTTACTACAATCAACAGCTGACAGCACAGTACTACCAGCAAATGTACGGGCCGACTACAACCCCCACGCCTGGCCCATCACCGTACACGTTTGCCCAAATGGGCTTCATGCCATCTGGTCCTAGGCCAGGCTTGCAATCCCCTTCGCAAGGCCTACACCAGCCATTTGTTCAATATCCAATAGCTCAAATGGAGGGGCCATTTTCCTCCTCTTTACCACCAAATTTCCAACTCCAGCCTCCACCACATGCACGGCAGCGACCTTCTAGTACCCAAGGTTAACATGTTTTTTCACTGCATTTAGTATTTAGGTACCAAATTCAAGCACCACTGGTATATGAATACTTTTTATTTAGCAAAACTTATCTGCATGCATGTGAGTTTGTGTATTTTACGTGTTTTTCAATAAATCAAACTAGTGATGTTTTTTGAAATTGATGGATTTGTCAGATACAGAAGCATCTCAAGAGACACCTACAATGGAAGCAAAAGCTGATACTGAAGATACTTGATCAGATAAATCTACACAGAAATAGCCTTTGCGGCTGTTTTTAACATCTCTCAACGTTAAATGCTGTATTTATCTGAACAAATCAATTGCAACTAAGTTCATGTTGTTTACCTGACAAAAATGCATTCTCCCTAAAAGGGATTCATATAGAGTGCAGTTAGTTAATTCTTCTTGTGCATTTTAATTTTCTTCTTGTTCCCCCTTGAAATGAGGTTTTTTTTTTCCTATTTATTCCCATTCTTTTATTTTCCAAGAAATTTTCTTTTATGATTTTTTCCAATGTAAGATCAAATAAAATAAATGCAAAATTGGTGTTTCCCTATGGAAATTTGTGTTAACAATGAGATATTAACAGGGATGAAAAGGTGAAATACTCATCGCTGTAATTATTTTTATTTAAGAAGGGAAATGCATATTTCTCAATTTATGAAGAGCTGACAATTAATATATCGTATGTGGAGACCATCAATTAATATTGATGCAATATCCGTTTCTCAACATTTATGCTTGATCGATATATTAAAAATTTTCATGCTGACAATGACAAAGAAAAGAAAATACTGTATGTTTGGTCCCTGAACTGCGGTGTGTTTTTCAAAATATTCCATCAGCTCTTAGCCTCTTACATTGTTAAAAACGATACCTGAACTATTTGGCTCAAACTTTCTGACGCTTAGCTTTGCTGTTAATTTGGATTATGCTTTCAATAATTGGTCACTGGTTGCAAAGCTCCAGCCATTCATGTGATCTGAGACTCTTGCTAGATACATAACATTATGAACAAGTTAATTAATTTGAAATTGTTTGTCCCATTTCTCTTCAACCAAGCTAACAAGGCTATTGAAAGGACAATAATTGTCCAGCCTCAAAGTGGAGGGACCAAATTGAACAATATATAAGGGACAATAAAGCTCTTTGTTTTATTTTGTTTCAACTGAAGAGTAGTAGAATGCAGTATTTCCTCTCTTTTTTTCTTTTTGTTAGATGAAAGATTTTTTCTTCGAATATTGTATATTCTTGAGGATAGCTGAGATTTATCACTTCACAGGAAATTCATATCTATTGCTTTTCCTTGATAAGAAAGATTCAGAATTAAGCTCTCAAATATAATAAATGTTTATAAAATATCTTCCATCTAAATTTTGAATCTACGACCTCCCACATGAAGGATATTGATTTTTGCCACTAAACCAAAACTTATTCTCTACTCTTATTCATATATGGTACAACTTATTTCCTTTTTGTGTTGTGTTTTTACTTGCTTCCTGTAAGCAGGAATTGGACCAATTTGTCAAAATCTTTACATGAATGATTCCCTTGCTTTACTGCTTCCTTTGCTTTCTCCTTCCATTCCATAGCCTTCAATTTCATATCCTGTCCTTTCTTGCCTTCAATTGCCTCCCTGACAAGACTTTCAATTTCAGCTCTCCTCACATAAGTATCAATCTCCAATCCAATTTCCCATTTCACACAAACATACCGGCAATTTGTTGGCTGCTCAGCAAAAAAAGGCCAACAAATCATCGGTACACCACCGCATATGCTCTCTAGAGTGGAGTTCCAACCACAATGTGTCAGAAACACTCCAACTGATGGGTGTGAAAGCACCTTATCTTGTGGGCACCAGCTTGCCAGCAATCCTCTATCTTTGATTTGAGATATAAACCCCACAGGCAATATTGCCTTTTCACCCGATATGAGGTCAGGCCTAATAACCCATAAAAAAGGGTGCATGCTGTTAGCCAAACCCCATGCAAATTCGCTCAGTTGCTCAGCTGTCATGACAGTTATGCTACCAAAGTTCACATACACAACTGACCGTGGTTTGTACACACTCAACCACTCGAGACACCTGACATCTTCTTTCCATAGATTTGATCCAATTTGGTCCAACTTGCTTGGTTGTAACTTGTTTACAAGTAATGGAAGGGGACCGATGGTGTACAGGTGAGGGAACCTCTTTCTGAGAGCTAAAAGAACCTCATGTTCTAAAGATTCAAATGTGTTTAGGATAAGTCCTTGAGCCTTAAGAGCATTTTGTGCTTCACCACCATCAAAATTGAGCATAATATCATCACAGTTAGTGGTACGAATGAAACTAGGAATATCTTTCAAGCGAATGTCTTGCATCCCACATATCCAGTCGATCGGTGTCTCAAGATACCCATTGGTTAGGTAACTCTCATCTGTCAATAAATTGAAATAAGTAAATTCAAACATTGAAATTACGATATGCAAATATCAATACAAACTGGATTTAGGTAGATAGAATTAATAGAAAATTTGTTACCTTTCAGGGGAGTGTAGCCTCGTTCAATGAGATCAGAGAAGTGAAGGTATCCCATGAAACCACAAGCGCTAGTGGTCCAAAACACCAAGGCTAAGATACCCAATTCCTCAGCCACTCTCTGTGCAAAACTCATGACTCCATCGGCAACCACGCAGCTAACAGGTGGCTTTTGAGTTGAGTTGTTAAGCCTGATCAGCAGTTCCCTGAACGGGGCCGCGCTATTCTTTGTAGTAGACACACACAGTTCAGCTATGTCTTGAGTGACATTATCATCATCAGATAACGGTAACCCATCGGGTATGGATTCAAATTGAAAGTCGTCAAGCCCGTTAAGAGAGTCGAGCCCCCGTGACCGTAGAAAACGCCTGTGGTTGTATTCTGAGTTGACATAGGTGATGTAGAAACCTCTTGAGTGAAGTAGTTTTGCTAGTTGAAGCATGGGTGTGACATGGCCCTGAGCTGGTTGTGGAATCAGAACAGCATGAGGTCTGACTGAGGCAGAAGCCATTTTAGAGGCTGAGGATGATAGATTATTAGGTCAAATTAACTTGGTAGTTGATATAGATTGAATACACTGAGAATTGTTTTTAGTTCTGAAGTAATCCTTCTCTAGTTAACTGAAGTTGACATTTTTTTTTCTTTTTTTTTGTCGATGAAGTGGACAAATTTTAATGCGCCGTGTTTTGTCAGGGGGTTAGAATACTAGAATTAATAGTGCCAGAAAGAGATAAAGATGGACAGTGTTTGTTGAATTATTGGGATGGAATGGACATCTCACTCAAAAGAGAAAAGTAAGATTTTGTTTAATTAAGTGCGTGTTGATATGGTGCTCCCAGTGTTCTCCCCTAATAATAACTTTTGACAAACTATAAACTTATGCAAAAATCATGATTTTGCTAACATACGTTATGTTACTACTATCAGACTTTAAGATGCCGTGTCAAAATTGGGTGCAAATTTAGGGCACCATCTACTTGTTCCTTGTTGAATGATTGATGATTTGTTAAAGGATGAAGGCAAGTGGAGGAAAATATAAAATAGAAAAATATCATGCGAACACTAATTTCCTACAGTTGAAAGATACTTCTATTGTTTTATCTTTTTTGGGCCACGGAAGAAAGAATGACTGGGCCTGACCCAATGAAAAGGCTACTTTATCCTTCAAAGGTAAATGTATGATTATATTTTTTTTTTCTGCGTTATACTCTCAAAATATCTAATTAACAAATAACAAGTGCCTTTTTTTAATCTCCGATAGTAATGATAATAGATTTCCGGTATTTACTGAGTGGAGAAAGGTTAAATCTCAAGAAATATATTAATACACTGTTTTAAAATGCGGTCCATTCGGACGCATATACGGACGCATATGCGTATGCGGTGGTCGTACCGTACTCAGAATAATATGCGGTATTAATATACGGTTTTGGTCCAATATGCGGTCTGTGCGGTCCAATATGCGGTCTGTGCAGTCCAGTATGCGGTCTGTGCGGCCCAGTATGCGATATATATTATATAAAAACTAAAAAACTTCTCTAATATACGATATATATCATAAAAAAAAGAAAAAATATCTTAAAAATAATATATATTTTATTGAGATTTGAACTTGCACAAATGTGCTATTATATAAACATTGAAATAACTAGATCATCTTCTTTTTTTCTAATATTCTATACTCCTATTTATTATATTATAGATATAAAATCCGCATATAAGACTCCGCATGAAAATCCGCATATGCGGCCGCATACCGCATATGTGGTATGCGATGACCATCCGCGCGCATATTGAAATCCACATTTTAAATCATTGTATTAATATATATAGAAAGATAGATGTGTTATGGTACTTTACAAAGTAAAAAATTCATATTGCTTTGAGATGAGATTTAATATTCCGAGGTCTCAATAATTTTTTCATGTCAAAATATTATGGGATATTAAATTTCAGAGTTTTGAAATTTAATATCCCATAAATATCATATATGGACTATTATTTCTTTTTTTTAGAAAAAAGTTATTTTTTTTTATAAAATTAGAAGAGACCGAGATAAAAATCGAAAAAGGACCGAAATTAAAATATTAAAAAATTTAAAGGGATTGAAATTTGATCTTGGTCCTTCTAGTTCCGTAAAAAAATAAAATAATTATGTTAAATCCCGAGAAAAAAAATTCAAAAAATTTGCATATAATGTTTCATAGGCCTTACTGAGAACGACACAAATTAAGTCCTGATGAAGACGCAGCAAAAGAAAAGAGACCCTTGAGACGATGAATAGACAAGTCTTACGGGGACGCATTTTCACTAATCTTATTGGATATTAAATTTCTTCATGTCAAAAAATTCATATTGCTTTGAGGTTAAATCTAAGTTGATCAAACATTGAATATTTATTATTTTTAGAGCTATTTTTTTTTTAAATTTAAAAAAGTGACTTAAAAAACTCAAAATACTCCAAATTTTTATATCCCATAAGGTTTTTATATGATGAATTTAATGAAAATCATAAATTAAAATTTTTGAGACCTTAAAATATATTTTTTTGGCGCGTTTGCATATCGGTTGAAATGCAAACGTTTTCACAATAGTCTATATATATAATATAGTAAAGATACCGTAAATTTAACTCAAAAAGTACATCAAATCATTTCTAAATTTTAATTTATCATACTAAATAAATTTTTTATATGAAAATATTATGGGATGCAAAAATTTAGAGTGTTTTGAATTTTTTAAGTCACCATTTTTAATTTTAAAAATTATGTTCAAATATTGAATATCTTATTATTATTTTTAGAGTTGATTTACAAAAATTAAAAATCATGACTTAAAAGACTCAAAACACTCCAAATTTTTGCATCCCACAAGATTTTCATATAAAAGAATTTAATAAGCATGATAAATTAAAATTTGAATATTATTTGATATACTTTTTGAGCTAAGCTCACGGAGGCCTTCCGTGAGCTTAAGCTCACCGTAGATTTACTCTATATATATATAGAGTAAAAATACCGTGAGCTTAAGTTCACGGAAGGCCTCGTGAACTTAGCTCAAAAAGTATACCAATGATCTCTAAATTTTGATTTTTCAATCTCATTAAATTCTCCATATTGAAATCTTGTGGGGTACAAAAATTTAGGATGTTTCGAGTTTTTTAAGTCACTCTTTTCAATTTTTTAAAAAATATATAAACATTGAATATTTTATTATTATTTTTGGAGCTAATTTTCAAAAATTAAAAAGAATGACTTAGAAAACTCGAAACATCCCAAATTTTTGTACCCCAAAATATTTCAATATGAAGAATTTAATGAGATTGAAAAATCAAAATTTGGAGATCATTTGATATACTTTTTGAGCTAAGCTTACGGAGGCCTTCCGTGAGCTTAAGCTCACCGTAGATTTACTATATATATATATAATTAGGCTATGGTGATTTGCAAAGTACAAGAGCGTTGTGTACTTTGCGCTCTATTATTAATTTTAAGTCAGAAATGATCGATCCAAACCGCTTAATCTAATCTCTATATCAAAAATATATTAGTAAATCAAATTTTATATTTTTTGGAATTCATTTACTATTTTTTTGATAGGAGGAAAACCGTCATTTTTGGATGAACCAGAATTCTCAGATCAAGTCATTTTCTCCTCATCAGAAAAAATAGCAAAAAAATTTTAAAAAATATAAAATTTGGTTTACCAATAAATTTTGATATGAAGATTAGATTGAACGGTTCGGATCGATTATTTCTGACTTGAAATTAAAAATAGAGCGCAAAACACACAACGCCTCTGTTCTTTGCAAAGCACCATAGTCGGACTATATATATATATATATACTAGCTATATACCCGCGCGTTGCAACAAAATTTTTTATTTAAATATTAAAATATTATAAGATAGAAGAATTCACATTTATCTAATATTAAATTATAAATTCACCAAATTATAGAGAAAATATATAATAAAGACTATATTTAATCTTGAATGAGATTTTTACACAATATGAGTTAATGATTCATGATTTTTATGGCAAGAAAAGTAAATTATTCTAACATATATTATCATCATTAATTTCTTACCAAATATGCACAAGGTTGCTAAATAAAAAAACAAAAATTATGGAAATAATAGTATATAAGGGAAAGAAA